>CM077005.1:17677420-19071920 GCA_039090855.1 Macrothele yani | reverse complement strand
GAATTAATTAAAAATAATATTAATAACTAGAATACAAAACAATAATAACTGTAATAATGAATGAATGTGACATTTCTTTCAAATTAAAAGAAAGAATTCTTGATTACGACCTGTTATATGCTAAAATGTGATTCTTCTACTTATGATGTGGCCTACCGATGAAAAAAAATAAATTTATACAACATATTAGATAGTTTGTAAAGCACGACATTATCGCTTAAGGGCATTCTACATTTACGGAAAAAAAAAAAAAAAAAAAAAAAAGGAAAATCTCTCAGTGCTTACCTTTTGACGTAGAGGTACGTCTATTTCTGTGTTGGGTAGGTAGGGAGTAATATCGAACCACAAATGCAACGAAAACATGTCACACTTTGAACGTTTATATCTTCAAAACTAATAACCGTAGAGTAATAAATAATACATCAATAAATAGTTTATAGAGTTTCATTTATAGCAAAAAAGTTTCAACTCTCCACCTCTTAACCTTTCGATACAGTAGCGTTAGAAATTTAATCTAAATTTCGCGTGATTTTGTTTCGCAGCACGCCGCTTTAAGGTTGATAACTAGTGAATAGATAATGATAGCGATGACCTCAGCCCCACATTCCGTAGCTGACGGTCAGAGCTAACGGACGTATGTAATAAACCGAAATAAAGTGGATTTAAAATTTATTTATTTTTTAGATAAAAAAATTTGATGACGAAAATTTAGAAATCCCGCGAAAATCTAGTGAAATTTTCTATAAGAACTGACGAAAGCTGAAGAAACAGCTAGAGGAGAACGAGAGAAATACGAAACGATCTATAAGATCCGATCTGATCTAGTTTTTGTTTCCCCGAATGAAATTAGGGCTCAGAAAGGAGAATATTTGCGGACATTTTGGACATCCAGACGAAGATGATGACCGAAATGCACACGCTAACAAAGGAGAACTTTTTCCATAGCTTCCAGCAGTAGTACGAACGATGCCCAAAGTACATATAATGTATCCAAGGGAAATCATTTTGAAGGCGAGAAAAGAAAAGAAGTTATCTAAAATATTACCTGTTTCGATACTCCCCCCCCCCCATATGGAGAGATGGATATAAGTGAAGCCCGGTATGGAAGGGCAGAAGAAAATTCAGGAAATATAAGCCTCAAACGAGACATAAAACGTTCTTTAAAACTATAATAAAAGCTGTTATAATAATAAAAATAAAATTAGAGGATATTAAATGCCATCGAACAATTTAGTGTGATATCATATATGAAGCCTACACCAATGAACTATTACATTATGACCATCTCCAGCCAAGAGAAATGAGCACGCCTGGAGACAGAACGGTGGCGCAGGTGAAGTTCACAGAGCAGTATATATACAACCCGAGGACCGGCTTTCGGTTAGTAGAGTGTTCGGAGTCAGAATGGGAAAAGCTACTGATTTATCGGAGTTTGATAAAGGACAAATTGTGAAGGCACGGTCCCTCGAAACTACGATCTCGGAAACGGCGCGGCTTGTGGGTCGTTCACGTGCCGCTGTAGTGAGTACGTATCAAAAGTGGTGCACAGATGGCCATACAAGGAACCCTCGTCCGTAGCTCATTGATACCAGAAGAGAGCGGATACTGTTGCGCATTTTTCGCAGTGATCGCAGGGCTACAGTGCGACAAATCACCCGCAGCTACAAGAGTGGTGATCACGGCAATGTGTCACAGCACATAGTTCGTTGCAGGCTTTTGCTCATGGGCCTGCGTAGTAAAAGACCCAGCCGGGTCCCCATGCTCACTGCCCGTCATCGCCAACTACGCATGAAATGGGCCCAGATCATCGAGACTGGACCGTGGATGATTGGAAGAAAGTGGCCTGGTCTGACGAATCAAGTTTCCTGGTGCATCACGTAGACGGCCGAGCGCGGATACGCTGATTACCAACGGAGGCTATGGCACCTGGATGAACTGTCGGGCGGAAACAGGCTGCCGGCGGTGGTGTTATGCTGTCGACAATTTTTTTCTTGGGACACTTTAGGCCCCATTATCCTAGTAGCACAATCCCTGACAGCTGTCAGTTATCTGAACATCGTTGTGGACCAAGTTCACCCATTCATGGCAACTGTGTTCTCTGCTGGTGATGGCCATTACCAACACGATAACGCACCACGCCACACTGCCAGAATCGTCGAGGCGTGGTTCGAGGAACATGCTGGTGACTTTCTGTTAATGCCCTGTCCTCCAAATTCACCTGACATGAACCCAATTGAACATTTGTGGTTCGGCTTGGAAAAGCTGTTTCGCGATAAATCCCCCCCCCGAAATGTACAGGCACTGGAGGACCTGCTGTTGACATTATGGTACCAGATATCCCAGGATACCTATCGCCACCTCATCGAATCGATACCTCGCCGAGTGGCCGCTGTTTTGAGGGCTAAAGTGGGTACTACAGCTTATTAGGTAGGTGGTCATAATGTAATGGTTCATCAGTCCATGTCGAAATTTGTCTGCATAAAGTTTTTGCATAAGAATTTTGCAGTTTTTAAATCACGATTTTGTTGTACTCTCAGAATATAATTAATATCCTACGTGTTCATCTTTTTTTTTTTTTTTTTTTTTTTACAATGATATGCACTTCTGAGAGTTTTTACATAGTTTGCTTTTTCTCGAATACACGCTATTTTTTTCTGTTGGTTTTTACAAACGTATGTATGCATTCGTCAGGGTATTTTTTTGTCAGTATGATTAGAAAGATTCAGAATTCATTGGACAGAAAAACGCGGGACTAAAAATTTCCAAAAGTTTTCTAACATTGAATTCAACATCTGATTTTCGATAACTTATGATTAAAAAAAACAACGTACACGACATCGTCCGTCTTCTTACGGGATTTCTTGTTTCGGAAATTCCGAAAGAAATTTTGAAATGCGGAATATTTTGAATTTCAGTTCTTTTTGTTACGGGTCCAGTATATCCGAAACTTCTGCAGAATTTCCTTTGTTTCGATTCTCAGCCGTTGGGCAACTAAGTTCTGGTAATTAGGCCAGCGAGGTTAGTGGGAATCTTTTTTAATTCGGGTACGGTTAAAGAACAGAGGAGAAAGGAGTTCCTGGATGAGTAAGACGTCGCGAAAAAGGATTGATGGTATAATAGGTGCTTTGTTTGAAAGAGAACCCGCAACCGTGACAGCTGTTCGGAAATAATTGATACCATGCCGGAACACAGAAGTGAACTGTTTTAATGATTTAGGTGGCCCTGGATTTTGTATACACAAATCTTCCAACAAAGGTTACACATTTTCTACGCCGGGAACATTATATATATATATCATATCATATAAAAATATAATAAACAAGCGACCATTTAAAAGAAAGGGGGAAAAAATGAAGCCAGCTGATGTTTGAGGATATTAGTTCTAATAGCTTTTAAACCATCTTTTTTTTTTGTTATAAAGTAGTTTGGCACAGTGACATTGAATTTAGTAAAGCTGCTGAGAAAGTGCATTGAATCATTCAGTGACATTTCTTCCTTTGTTTGCAGTTTTTCTTTCGGAAATACTTTGTGAAAGCACAAAAGAACATATGCTCTCAATTGTGATGGAAGTTATTACTAGCGAATGGTACCAAAGCAAGCAGACCTTCAAATTTTTTTGTGTTGGCTTATGATTTCAACATATTTTTATTTAATTCCAATTATATTTATCTTTTAATTTCAATTTTTCTTGGTCGAAATCAAATAAAAATTAGTGTTTATTAATGTGCTTCTCACCTATATGAAAACAAGGAAGGAATCTTATCTGAATTACATTTTAATTACTTTTCTCTACACTTCTTATTTAGCGTTATTAGTATTTCGAAAACTCTTATGATAGAGGATGTTGCTGTCACAAAAGAAAAAGTTTGTGTTTTTAAATTTTTAAAGCGGGTTTAATTAATTCTTCACCAAGGTAAAGAGAAAGGTCCAAATCAAGAATTCTAAAATACAGCATTTACGTGTAACACTTACCGAACGGGTGTTACAAACAGAATATTATAATTTTCCGAAGACACTTTTTTAGGAAAGTTCGTGGCACAACGGCCCTGGCTATATCATCGAGTTTCATTTCATCTGTTCTGATAGGTGTACAAGGTTAATAGACATTCAAGGTTGATAGACAGTAAGGTTTGCTCATCTCGCCTTCCTCGCAGACTAATAATCGTGACGTTACTGAGTGACATCACCGTCCTAATTCGAACTGTAGCTATGGTGGAAACTGTAGCCTTCTTCCATAGCTACAGTTCGAATTGTAGATACGAACTGTAGCTATGGAGGTAGGCTTGAGACTTGGTCGTTCTGGGTGGTGTAGTGGTTAGCCTACTCGGGCGTTATCCGGGAGACGCGGGTTCGATTCCCGCGGCAGGACGACGAAATTTAAGTTTTCGGATATTATCTGACTTATTATAACATCCATGTCATATATTATTATACTTATTATAACATCCATGTCATATATTATTATACTTATTATAACATCCATGTCATCTGTGCTGCTTTGGGTGAGGTTGCTGTGTTCTACAGTACGTGTAAGAAGTGGTTCCAGCGGTTTAAGCAGGGAAATTTCTATCTCCGTGATGCAGAACGTCCTGGACAGCCACAGAAAGTTGACGATGAGGAACTGGAACAACTGTTGGACGTGGATCCCTGTCACGCACAATCAGAGCTCGCCCAGGAACTCGGAGTAACACGGCAAGCCATTGCAAAGCGCCTGCGCAAGCTTGGACGGATTCACAAGGAGGGCCGTTGGGTGCCCCACCAACTCACAGCTGCAAACAAGTCTTGGCGCTACGATGTTGCTGTGTCCTTGCTCTCCAGATTTAAGAAGAAGGATTTCCTCCACAAGATTTTGACCTGTGATGAGAAGTGAATCCTCTACGATAAGACCAGCACCGCCAAACCGAATATCCATACCAGGAAGTTGTTGCTGTGCATATGGTGGGATCAGCGCGGTGTCGTACACTATGAGTTGCTCAAACCTAGTGAAACGGTCAATGCTGAGCGTTATTGTCAGCAACTCATTCGTGTGAGTGACGCAATGGAGGCGAAAAGGCGATACACCAGCAAGAGCAGAAGGTCGGTCCTGTTGCTTCAGGATACCGCGCGTCCTCATACAGCGAAAACTACTTTAAACGCGGTCACCTACCTGGGATGGGAGATTTTGTCTCTCCCGGCGTATTCTCCAGACTTCGCCCCGTCGGATTATCACCTCTTTCGCTCCCTGTAACATCACCTGAGTGAAGCGCACTTCACTTCTGTCGAGGAGGTCCACACAAGCATTGATGACTTTATCAACTCGAAACAGCCCTCTTTTTTCCGCAGTGGCATTCGGCAGCTCCCTGACCGATGGCTCAAATGTATCCAACACGACGGGGATTATTTCCCTGATTAGGTACGTATTCGATTTGCTATAAATTGCTGTCAACGTGTCGTGCCTGTGGCCGAGAATTAAGTTGCACACCTAATAAGAAAAAGGTGCCGGTACTGCGTACCGTTGCTTACCGCCAGACAAAAAGCACTGGGTATAGGTATCTCTAATGTTTTGTCTATTGAGTGTAGTACTGTTTATCGAAAGAAAGAATTTTTATAATGAGATATTTGGAAAAAAGATATGGAGTAAAATACATTTTGAATACCATAACATCTATATTTACACCCTCTAGCGGCAAAGTTATGCATCGGAAAAGAATCAGAAAGCAAAGATCATACTCTCACATTTCGGGCTTCCCAATACAAAAAGAATTTTTCAAATCGGACCAATAGTTGCGGAGATATAGTGTCCATAGATGAAAAGACGGACAGACAAAATGGCAGTACAAGAACATACTTTTTTAATAGAAAAGACAAACTAAAAAGCTGTCTAGTGTACGAATAACATTTTTCGTTCTTACAAGTTTTGATTCCAAACGAAGTTTTGAGTTCAGATTTTGGAAGAGGAGACACATTGGAAATTGCAGTTGAAATCTTTTACGCCACCGTGCGGGAAAATTATGTATCAGAAAAATTGGAAAATAAAAATAATTAAAATTAAAAGTAATAAAAATAAAAATAAATAATATTAACTGTCAGATCTATCAACAAAAACATTTCCTTCCCTTTTTTTTTTTTTATCTGTCATTTTAGAAAGTAAGGTATCAAACGTACAGACACATTTACGCCTTCAAGCAAGAATACTGTATGTCAGAAAAAAATCTGAAAATTCATTTTTCTCTCTGTCACAGCTATCCGATGCAAAAAGAATTTTTCTAGTCCAATTGATTGATGAAGAGATATTTTACACAGAGGCGGACGGGCTGACAAAGCGATGAAATTAGCATCACTTTTTGGCACACTTTCGCATGATAAAAGACGTGATAAAAGGTTATTATAACTGCGAAGCGCCTTGAAATTGAGATCCAAATGCAGAAATATAAATGCAACTTCATTTATTCAGATGAGAAAAGCAAATATAAAAACAGCTGATGGTAGCTTGCTGCAAACTGTGGGAACGTCGCCAAGTCGTTCTCAATGAAAATAGCACTTGAACCTCTGAAGTCTCTTAACATGAAAGGCAGCCGCCTTAATTAAGAAAATAAGAATATTCCAACTGGAAAAGGACACAGCGGAAAACACTATTTTCAGTACGGATATGAACTTTTCTCATCGTCTTTAAAATAGAGGTCTTCATTAAAGAAAACATATTTTGCATTTCGTTTTTGTTGCGGAAGTAATGAACTCATTCATTCATAAAATTATGAAATACCTACCATAAGCATTTAAAAGCAAATTCCATTTTGGTCTAGGATCGGAGAAACTTCAGTCCTGGTACAGAAATGCCTCAGGCCACAATGCTTATTCGTTGTTGAAGCGTAAATGTGTCTTAAGCGAATAATGCTGCAAATCCAAGCATTCGTTCCAAAGAGAAATGGGAAAATTTCGCAAATTAGTTCTGAGTCTCGGAGAACCTTTCTTTGAACAGATTTAGAATTCAGATTTACCTAACTTTAGTCAATGACATTGACGCGCGGACTGCGCCGCCGATAGGACTTACGCAAACTCAAAAATCAGATCATATGTAGAGGATTTTAGGAAGAAAGTGTCTGACCCAGGTCTTAAACAACCCTTAGAAATAGGAAGCTAGGAGATTTGGGCTAGAGTGCCCGATGGGAAAGTGACACGGAAGCGAGGTAGAAAGGGGGAGCCTTAACTTATAATTGCTAATAACTCCGTAGTGGTTGATGATGATAGTAATTAACACGTAATAAACAAATGATAATAACTGTATGCAAATAATTCTTGCGATTCGTAAATATGTCTAAGAAACTTTTCTTCTTTTCTTAATTTAATTGCCTGCAAAGGTTGTCCGTTAGCTGTGCTATATTTCCTAACTCTCCCGCTTTCGATCATCTCTCGCGCTGTCGTGAAATCCCCTGACCTTCCGGCCCACCTAAGACCTTCCCGGCCTCGCCTGGGGCAATTACCTCTTCGTTTTTTCGTGACCGCTCGCTTCCTAAACCTAGAGACAACTGTCTTCTCGCCTCTTATTCCCCTGTCTCCCGAAAATGCCCTTAAGCATATCAGAAAATTCCCCGTGAGAAAGAACCACACCGCTTTCGGTAAATCTCAAGCCTCAAAGTAAAATGTGAGGGGTTAGTCCATTAATCCGCACCATTGAAATTGAAACCTGAAAAGCATCCAAAGAGGCACGATAGAGTTAATCTCCATTCAACATACAAAGTGCAAATACTACAAAATGTGGTCTTAGTAAAAAACCGTGCATCCGGTGTTTAATGGGGAACTGACTCTGCGAAATTTCTCTCACAGTTTGGGGAAACAAAGGAATGGGAGCACGAGATGGAAAAAGGTTGCATTTTGAGATTTTATATGAAATTCTAAAACCCCGTATAAATTCTATGTAACAGGGGGAAGACGCCCTTATTTATTAACGGGGGGGGGCGGAGCAATACCCGGGGTCCGACGGCTTAACGTGCCCATCCGACGCGTGGCGTATATTTAGCGGTTCGAGCGTTCGTACATGCCAGGCATCGAACCTGAGGTTCCTCCGTGGCTGTCACGAACGTTAACCACTAGGTCATCCGCGGCCCGCAAACTCAAAAATTAATATATACTTTGTATACATATATACGCTCAATGGACAAAACGTTTAGAAATACCTACCTAATAATGTGTTAGTCCTCCTCTAGCGCGAATAACTGTCTATAGACGCCAAGACATCGATTCCACCAGATGCCGGAGGGTTTCCGGAGGTAATGCCACCATGTCTGTTGCACCATTATCCAGAACTTCCCCGAGACGTTGGTCGAAGATCCATTTGATCCGATGTTCAGCCCATGTCATCCCAGAGAGCTTCTACAGGGTTTAAATCCGGGGACCTTGGGGGCCACTGGAGGGTTCCAAACTCCGATGAGTGAACGTATTATGTTTATTCGTTTAGGAACGAAATCAATTTTTTTTTTCATATTAAATTTCGCTAGGTATATCTTATGTTGCAGTCCAGAAAAATGAGTGAACTATATTATTCATCAATTATTAGCTGAGCACAAACTCTATAGTAATTATTAGACTTGTTCAAAGCCGACATTTAAACAAGAAACGGTACTGCTCGCGCGTATGCTACGACTTAAGGGCAAAGCGAGCCCCCTCCCCCCGACATCCAGCCCGCAAAGTTTTTGGAACTGGAACTCAACCAGCTTGGCCCCCACTACCGACGGGTAAAAGAAAGATCAAGAAAGAGAAATAAATAAAGGAAACAACATAAGTTTTCCGCAATTACACGCGATTATATGAAATATCATTCATTTTGTTAACTTTGTTCGCGTCAGTGATTAAATTTATCGTCTTGTTAGCATTAGTAGTTAAATTTATAACCGCGTATTCGACAAATTATTAAACCTAATATTTTACTGAATAAACGGATTTATTAATCTGAGAACTTCAATTGCCTAAAAATATTAATATATTCTGCTCTGGATCATCTAAAAAATTACCCGGGAACAAATTCTAAGATCTGAAAAAGTTATTTATTCACTCAAGTTATTTTTTTTTTTTTGATACCTACTTATTCATTTTCGTAATTTTTGTGGGAAATATTTTTGCTATGTCCTTGTTCAATGTACAATCAGTCGATTGCCCTTGCAATTTTATTATTAGCATTATTTGCGATTTTAATACGTCTTTGAAGAATTTAAATATGAATTAGTTCAATCACTCTACGTATTATACTATAAAGAGTTTATGAATTGTAGAAGGGCTTAAATAATTGCACATGGATAAAGCTTCGGGTTTAAAAAGTTGTTGAGAAAAAATCGTTTCATCAGAGAATCGATTGACTTAAAAGACTGCGAAAATCGAAGTAGAAAGAACAAAAAATAGAAGCACAAATACACTGACGGAAAAAAAAATCCCAACACCACGAAAAAATAGTTGTAGAGGAATGAAATGGCGGCAATACATTTGTATAGGTACAGTGCCTAGAAGAATTAGTGTGTCGTGCTCGCAGAAAAACTTGCTGCCCGCAATCATGAAAGCGGTAGATGGCGCTGCGATCGGATGTCACGTCGCTTTTCGGGAGGAAGGACGACGAGAATGCACATCTTTCTATGACACAGACCCAGCTCGTCAGCATTATGTGTACTCCTTGAACGATATTTTATAAGCAGATAACTTAAGTATTTACGAAATAATCGACACACCTCTTTCACCACCCCCTCACCCAAAAAAAAAGAACGAACGGGGTGCTCAAGATTCATTAATAAGGCTATCGTAGTTTAAGTTAAGCTTTTGCATTGTGCTAACGTCAACATTAATGTTAGATATTTCGGAGGTTTTAGAGTCATACATGGGTTACATTATGCAAAAACACTGGAGACCAATATGCAGTTTACAATCACTGAAACATCAACTTACAATATAAAGTAAAAATTAAAATAAAGAAAATATTTTGCCCCTCAAAACCTTACCGGAAAAAAAGGGGGAAATATTTTCTCAATGAGACATGGGCTTTATAATTTGCATTCCAATAATCCAAATAGGTCTTGAAATTCAGTAACCTAAAAACTTAAAATTATTTAATAATGTACTTCATTTTTGAGCAATGAGTGACTAAATTTCTTGGTAAGAACATGGGATCAAAATAAATATTGAAACTTAATGCTTTCCATTTAGTTGCAGAGTGTGGCTTTGAAAAGAAGCCTTTTAATGAGTTAAAAATAGAATACAACAAATGCGATTACTATTTTTAAAATTGGTCTATTTTCTAATAATATACCAACTGTAATCCATTTATAAAAATCATTCCTAAAAAAACTTTGCCTGTGATACGATAAACAAAATGAATCATACTGAACAGAAGTAAATATACAAAACCTGAATGTATATGATGACATTCTTTTAAAGAAAAATAATTATAACATTTTTCTTTACTTTTCTTCACCTTATAATAATTATGTGATTAAATTTGCTATTCAAATGGATTTGCAGTGAAGAGAGGAAAATTGTTTTGCACCTTAAGTAAAAAGTTTAATTAGGTAAAAATTAAGAAGTGGGTGTTCATGGAGTCTGTCTAAATGGGATAATTCTATGCAGTCCTTGTAAACTATTTTTACCCTTAAAAAAAGGAAATTATTAATGTAGCATACACACAGGCGTAACATGGGGAAGGCACAGTAGGGCATGTGCCCCTCTCTCCCCACTTAAAAATTGGAAAAACTAATTAGTCGTTCTCCTTTTAAATGCCATAAAGTGTGATATACAGCGAAGGGAACACTACGTAATAGCCATCATTGTTATGACTGCTTTCCAGCAGAAATTCATGCGCAATAGCATGCAGTCATCTTTACGATGGGTATAGCGTCTAGAAGGTAAAGTGTGCCGAGCGCCTAGCATGCGTAATGATTGGCGTGGATACCGAAATTTGTCTCCTTCGTACATGGCGCTGCGATCGCCTTCCCTTCCCTCTTTCTTAATGTGAGCGAAGCGGGAAACTAAATTCGTGTTGCTTACAGTGAAAAGAGCGGCGATTTAGACGAAGACGTGTTATGTTTTAGAAGGAATGTGGATTACCTAAATATTGTATATAAGTTATACTTAGTTCATTATGCGGAAGAGAAATAACCATTGTTTTGTGCCAGGTTGCAATACTCAGTACAAAAACAGTAAGCTGTCGCTTTTTGGAATACCCAAAAATGATAAACTTTTACAGCAATGGCAAAAATTGATTCCCCGTGCAGATAAAAACTTAGACAAATGTAGTGCTGTATGTGAACTGCACTTTGATGAGAGATTTGTGGTTCGAAATTTTGTGCATAAAATAAACGAGGAGACTGTGTTAATACCCAGAGATCGGCCCATCTTGACACCAGATGCAATTCCAACAATATTTCCAAACCTTCCCCATTATTTATCAAAACCTCTGGCAAAAAAGAGGAAAGTTAGGGAAACCGATGATAAGCCTGATGGTAATTTAAATAGCTTGGAATTTACTTCCCATAGAGTTACACTGAACTGCCTTCTGAATATCAACCTTCCTTCAGAATTTTGGGGTAAGCAAATACCTGCTAATAATTCAAAGTGCACATCGCTACACACATTCTCTGACACAGACACCGTCTGCAGCGCCGCGATGCGGCGTGGGACATATTTCGAACGCAGTTTTTGAGTTCGCACGGCACACTTCCCCTTTTAGACGCTATACGATGGGTTTTTTTTTTTTTTTGATTGGAGGTTTAACGACCACCGTGAGCAACTCAATGGGCTATAAGCAGTCGCCCGTCCCTAATTTAGGGTCACTGGTTCCAGGGAAGGGAGAGAGCCAGTGCCGTAAGACAAACACAACATCCATGCCTGACCAGGATTCGAACCCGGACCCTTACGAACGAATGATCATAGGCCAGCGCCTTAGACCACTACGCCACCGGGGCGGCACGATGGGTTTCATCATCAGATGACAGCATGAGGTCAGTGCCGTCTTAACGCTTTTGGGGGTCCTGGGCCGCCATATTTTTCGAGGCCCCGATTATGTATATACAGAACATATACAACATATGGATATATATATATATACAATGTATCAGAATTATTATATACACCACCATTACCATGTTACCCCTATGAGAAGCAATATTCAATATCCAGTAACTTTTTAAATACCACTTGAACGAAAAATGCCGTGTTCGAAGTGGGCAGGTATGGCATACTGGTAGTTAACAAAAATGGAAGTGAGCATACCGGCAGTTAAAAAAACATTGTTTACCCATCCTGGTATGTAATAAATTATAAACCCGTCACAAACTACGTAAAGAAATTAGGTTGAAAGCACAAATTTTAACGCAAAAATCAGCAAATGATATTTTTAATGGCAAAATTGAAAAATGATTAGCAGCCGGGACTGAAAAGACGTTAAGTGCTCTGCTGTTACACTACAGTTTTAGTGTAGCAGCAGAGCACTTAACATACTGAAGCAGAATGGCTTTCGATTTAAAATCTTGGTGTCGACCATATCGGCAGTAGCTCTGTGCCACTTCGATCACTGGAAAAATGGTACATGACAAAATTTGTAGAACTTCATGAAGTGTACCAAATTGCATTCACATTTTGTTGTTCAGCAAATTACAAGAAAATGGGTGCTGGAAGATATAATATTTCTTCCCTATCTTACAAATTATTAAACGAAAATTAAATTGAAACCGAAGAAAGATACCAACCAGCGCCCTTTTCAGACATGACGCACCGGACGAAAATGCGGATATGCAGCCCCCATCAGTTATTTGTGTAAACAGCGACGATGTAAAAAAAAATATAAAAGTAGCCCAGGTGAGCAAACCCTAGTGATAAATATACGTGCGCTTCTTCATATATATATAACACAAATGACGGTTTAAAAGTTAAAAAATGATTCCGAAAAAAATGCAATTTGTGCGTGGCCCTCAGGCCTCACCCGCATTTCAAGATCGGGAGGGATGCCGGCTTTGTTTTTTATTTTGTCACAAAAGATCCACCCGAACTTTCTTCCTGCCTCCTCGGGAAATCGAAGCTATGAGCAAGGTTTAAAAAAAAAAAGGCAAAAAAACTTCCAACTTTCTGGATTGGTGTTTCTTCTTTTCTTTAAATAAAAAAACCTGCTGGTGAGTGGTAAAAGATTTTAACTTTTTGTAAACCCATAAGACTCTTGGGACGTTAGGTGCCCTGGGCACCAGCCCCGTTGGCCCACCCCCTAAGATGGCCATGCATGAGGTGCTTCGAAAGGAGTTGCTTTTTTTGTATTCATTAAGGTGAATCAACAAATCCTGGCACACCTTACAGGTTTGGCACCAATGGCAACTGAACAGGTGCCTTTTCAGGAAAAATATTTTCAAAAATGCTCTCCCAACCCAAGAAAACACCAGTTTACACTTATCCGTGCACCCCCCCCCCCCAGAAAAAAAATTGGTCACACTACGTGTCAGGAGAATTAAATTCTTAATGAATTGTTACTGAAAAGATTAAGCACAAAAATTTCAGGGTGACTCAAAGCTAAAGTTCAAGGCAGTGATGTTTTATTAGAATACATGGCCAACTTCCATGTAATAGTGGGACACAGAATGCTGGTTTTAAACATTTGTGATAAAAAATATTATTATGAATTTGTTTCATGCTTACCTCTTCTTGTACTGCCTTCACAGATCTATTTTCTACACGACCAGAAAAAATGTACATAGCTAAAATTGTTTCCATTCAACCTGCACATTTCCCCCTTTCAATATGTAACATTGAATAGATGTTCTGCTTTTCGATCACATATTTCACTCCCAGCCCTGCAATAAGTAATAATGAATTGTGGTCCTGCTTTTGATTGCACTTTCACACAGTCTTGTGGCTGATGCAGAGTTAACTGATAATCTCCTTTTGATGTGAGAGAAATAAATTTGTGCTCATGTTCTTCCTTTAACAGACACAAGAAAATACAATAGCAGGCAATGGTAGTTAACACTACTGAATCTTTAGGATAGTTAAGCTTACCATAATCTGTTGCAGTTAAATAAACAAAGCTGTAAGATTATGCAAGATCTAAATCTATTAGTTTGTTATGAATAAATAACAAAATTACACTTGAACAGTTTGTTTCAAACTTGGTTCGAAGAATGCCTAGTTATGTGTATCAGCACAGGCTTCATTTCTTCAGGAGTATCCGATATGCAGTACATGTTAACACAATAATTTTGTTCGGTTTCTTTAAGAAATTAGAAACATGGTGCAAGTTTAGTATTATATGCAGAATACCTATGACTGTGTATATCAGCACAGATATAAAAGTAGGTGGGATATAAAACTAATCATGCAGTATTTGGAATCCATATGTATAATCACAATTACAACCGAAGTATCACAATTATATTATTACTGTATTTGAATGTCTTCTCTCTGTTACTATTTCCAGTATAAATTTAATGGACTGACTCAAAAAGTATTTTTGACAATTTGCATATGAAACTGAATTTAGTAAACTGTTAATTGTGCAGGATCCTTGTAGAACGTTTGTTTGGTAAAGGTTTATTTAAATATTTCGGTAAATTTGGGAAAATAGTAGGTATGGCGTCAGGCTTGAGTAATGGTTTGTCTCCGCATGTTAGAACTTCCTTACCTTGAATAGTGGAACGATAATGCATCTCCATGAATTTAGATTCAAAGTGCAAGGCACATACAACACAACTTTCATCAAGTTTCTTATCGGATCTGGGAATTGCCTTATCCCATTTGCTCAACATATCAGGTATTTTGGGGACAGCAAAGAGTGATATTTTATTTTTGCAAGATTTATAGCCAGTATTACATCCTGGCACAAAACAGCTGCTTTGCCTTTTCCGTTTTCTATGTTTTTTATTATTTGCTAATGCAGAATTTACCAGTCCGTTCACAGCTGACATTATTTCCTTATGATCTTATAACTGTTGCAGTCGATTTCAGTACTGCACTTAAGTTTAACCACACAGTAGGTTTAACGCGTGACAGCCAATACTTGATCAACTTCTACATCTTCACGAATAAAAAGCTACTAATTTCGTTATAAACAATCCACAGTTCACAGTTGAATAAAACTAACACCGGAATAAGCCTATTGCGTTTCAGTGATCAACTGTTGAATTACCTAGTGTATTACTGTTATGATCGAGCTACAACGAGTTAGCAAAGATACTGCGAAAAAGATTTCCCTCCACTAACCTTTGTTTTGTGAAAATTTGAAGTTTTGTAAGGCAGCAAATCCTTGGTAAACAAACTTCCCACCATTGAATAACATGAAGCCGATGAAGCATCCTAACGTAACTTCCGATACCAGCGCCCTCTGTCATTTCATGACGATTGGTCACAAAACCGTGAGGGACATCTTAGGGAGCACGACACACTAATTCTTCTAGGCACTGTAGTATAGGTAACATATTTAATCGATTAAGGTTTCAAGATCACAGCTTAATGTAAGCGCGAGAAGAGCCATTTTAAATGTGAAATGCTGGTACATTAATAACCGGTGTAACCGCCAGAATGTTGAATGCAAGCACGCAAACGTTCATGCATTGTGTCGTACAGGTGCTGGATGTCAGTTTGTGGGATGGAGTTCCATGCCTGTTGCACTTGGTCGGTCAATACAGGGACGGTTAATGCTGGTTGTGGGTGACGCTGGAGTTGCCGTCCAATGATGTCCCATACGTGCTCGATTGTAGAAAGATCTGGTGATCTAGCAGGCCACGGCAACATGTCGACACTCTGTAGAGCATGTTGGGTTACAACAGCGGTATGCGGGCGAGCGTTATCCTGTTGGAAAACACCCCTGGAATGCTGTTCATGAATGGCAGCACAACAGGTTGAATCACCAGACCGACGTGCAACTGTGCCGTCAGGGTGCGTGGGATAACCACGAGAGTGCTCCTGCTGTCATAGGAAATTGCTCCCCAGACCATAACTCCAGGTGTAGGTCCAGTGTGTCTCGGCCGCAGAAAGGTTGGTTGCAGGCGCTCACCTGGCCTCCTTCTAACCAACACACGGCCATCACTGGCACCCAGGCAGAACCGGCTTTCATCAGAAAACACAACAGATCTCAACTCCGTCCTCCAATTAGCTCTAGCTTGACACCACTGATGTCGCAAACGGCAGTGGTTTGGAGTAAGTGGAATGCACGCTACAGGGCGTCTGGCTCGGAGCTGTCCTTCAAGTAACCGATTTGTAACAGTTCGTTGTGTCACTGTGGTGGCCACTGCAGCTCGAATTGCTGCCGCAGACGCGGTACGATGCGCCACGGCCATACGCCGTACACGGCGGTATTCCTTCTCAGTAGTGCCATGTGGTCGGCGGGAACCCGGTCTTCTTGAGGCAGTACCTTCCCTTGACCACAGCTGCCAACAATCATGCACAGTGGCTACATTCCTGCCAAGTCGTTCTGCAATATTGCGGAACGAAAATCCACCTTCTCGTAGCCCTATTACAAAACCTCGTTCAAACTCCGTGAGCTGTTGATAATGGCTTCTTCGTCTTCTTAAAGGCATTCTTGACTAACATCAACACACTACGTCGAATCTCGACGATAACTAACGCTCACGAACGTTACAGCGCGTATTTACAGTAAACCTGCTTTGCATGTTCCGAGGGGAGCTACTAGCGCCACACGTATGCGCCGAGCGCGAAATTTGCATAGACGTCATCTTACTGATGTACTCTCACCGCCTACCAACTGTCGTTTATCTAACACAACCCCTTCTTGGTGTTGGCATTTTTTTTTCGTCAGTTTATAAGTACAAAAAATGCATAAGGGTTCTAGGTCGAAAAATTATGCTTTCTGAAGTTCGTTGTGTTTCTTCTTCATACTGGCCCCATTGTCATAGCGTTGGCCACACATATCATGAATTCTGAAATCTTCAAGATTTAAAAAAAATTGTAATTCAAAACTTTTCAAATTTAAAAAAAAATGTGTGTGATTAAAAAAAATAATTGTTAGTCTTTTGCCAGCGGTATCCGTTACTGAATAAAACAATAAAAAGTTATTCTCTGATTTCAAGTCGTTTTGTATTGAATTATACATATAATGAATTATTTTTATTAAAAAACTAAACGTGCCACGTAGCATAACGATTTCTCACAGTAAAACGTTTTCTTAACTTCTCCCACGTCACTGATATTAATTTATCAACCTTAAAATTTGTTTGAAGCATCGTACTGGTGGTCGTTATGTAATGATCCACAGCAGCTGCATCTGCCATTCCTGTCGCTAGATCTGAGCCCTGCTGAACGCTTATGAGATGTAAGTGGAAGTGGTATTCTATAAGCTTCATAGAGTCCTTGAGTGGAAAACACAAAAATGTGTTATTAAATTTTCTTATGTAAATTCAAATTCATGATTCGCATATCTTGTAAGACTTTCGTGGGTTCTTACGTACTTAAAAAAAAAAATTCTGGCTGTAAGACACGTTGCACATCGGCGTTAATACAGTTTGCGAACCAAAAATATTCAATTCGTAATAAATATAAGCGCTTCTCGGGGCGTACGAAGACCTTTGTGAGAGACACAGAAATGTTTCTGGTCGCCAAGAAGACTGCATTTTCTTTAGGGCACCTGGAAAACGTCGGCGCATAAAGAGTTTGTGCGACTGAAATGGTCATGTTCAGTTCGTTGCACTCCTCTGCCACATAAAAGTAACTTTATTGAACGAAAGAACTTTTAAATATCATAAGGCGTTCAGTTGGTAAGGCTCCAGAACTGTCAGCATGATGCGAAGAGTGGGAGGACAAAAATTTTTACACCGCTGTTTTAGCCATATCTTACTCGGATTTATAATTGTTTCGCAGTTATTACCCCACACCCACATCAAAATGTGGCTTTAAGAGTTTGGATGAAAAGTGAAATACTTCTTCAGCTTTAAAATTACTGTTACTTCCTTCAGCTGATGTTTAGGAGAATATTGAAAAATACTTCAAAAAAGGTTAAGATGAAACACTGACTATTTCAAGACACGATGATCATGATCATATGTAGAGGATTTTAGGAAGAGAGTGTCTGACCCTAGGTCTTAAACAACCCTTAGAAATAGGAAGGTGCCGCCCCGGTGGCGCATTGGTCTAAGGCGCTGGCCTCTGATCATTCGTCAGTATGGGGTCCGGGTTCGAATCCCGGCGAGGCATGGATGTTGTGTTTGTCTTACGGCACTGGTTCTGTCCCTTCCCTGGAACCAGTGACCCTAAATTAGGGACGGGCGACTGCTTATAGCCCATTGAGTTGCTCACGGTGGTCGTTAAACCTCCAATCAAAAAAAAATAATAGGAAGCTAGGAGATTTGGGCTAGAGTGCCCGTAAGGAAAGTCACACGGAAGCGAAGTAGAAAGGGGGAGGAAGACGCCCTTATTTATTACCAGGGTGCCAGTACCCGGGGTCCGACGGCTTAACGTGCCCATCCGACGCACGGCGGATATTTAGTGGATCGAACCTGAGATCCTTTCCGTGGCAGTCACGAACGTCGCCCACTCGGCCACACGCGGTTTTTTATTTCAAGATGTAAATATACTGACATTGCTTTATACAATACCTTTTTATAAATTTTACTGCCCGTCTTAAACATTCAATAGCGTTTGTCTCCTTATTCGTAAAATTTGTTTGGATTTTAAGTCTGCGAGGAAGCTATCAGTTCAAACAAAATGCTTATTTTGCACATTTTTTATATACACTATACAGGGTGATTCAGAACTCATGGGACAAACTTTAAGGGGTGGTAGAGCACACTGCAACAAAAAAATTTTGTTTAGGAATTTATGGGCGCAAGTGACGCGTTGAGGTACAAACACAAAAATAGACATGAAAGGAAACATAAATTGTTTACTTACAGCATCGTTGACAAGTGCTTCTTTACAGCATTGTTTACAATAATTGCTCAGAATTGCGTCCACCAACAGTAATACATGCGTGGCAGCGTCGACGGAGTGATTGGCGTACAGTTTCAAAGATGCCAGGTATTTCTCGCACACGTGCAGCCGCAACGGATATTCGAGCGACGAGGTCCTCAACAGAGTCAACTGGAGTCTCGTAAACGATGGCCTTCAGATGTCCCCATAAGAAGTAATAGAGGCTCGATAAATCGGGCGATCGGGGTGGCCAACGGACTGGTCCACCACAGCCAATCCATCGCGCCCCAAAAGTGGCATCCAGGTAATTGCGCACATTAATGCTGAAATGGGAGGGCGCCCCATCTTGCTGAAACCACAGTCCTTGTCGGACGGCCAGTGGTACATCTTGAAGCAATTCTGGTAATCCCTCTTCCAGAAAAATACAATAACATCTGCCATCGAGTCGTGTTGGTAGTAGATATGGACCAAGCAGGAAGTCGTTAACAATACCCGGCCACACATTCACAGAGAATCGTTCTTGGTACGCATGTGGACGTGTAGCGCGTGGATTAGGGTTGCCCACACATGACAGCTGTGCACATTGAAAACACCTTCGTGTGTAAAAATCGCCTCATCTGTGAATCGCAAATGGCGTGTTCCCGCAGATGCATAATGTTGAAGAGCGGCAAGCCACCCACTGCCCTCTACCGGCAACAGTACACGCCAATCACTCCGTCGACGCTACCACGCATGTAATACTGTTGGTGAACGCAATTTTGAGCAATCATTGTAAACATTGCTGTAAAGAAGCACTTGTCAACGATGCTGTAAGTAAACAATTTATGTTTCCTTTCATGTCTATTTCTTGTGTTTGTGCCTCAACGCGTCTCTTGCGCCCATACATTCCTATACAAAAAATGTCTGTTGCAGTGTGCTCTACCACCCCTTAAAGTTTGTCCCATGAGTCCTGAATCACCCTGTATTGACAAAAGACACCGGACACCTAGAAGAGAAACACAACATAGCATTTATTGACATACATTAGTACGGTGTCGGCCCACCTTTGGCCTTAATGCATGCACTGACCCTTAGAGATATGCTTTCGACAAGGTTTTGGAACACAGCGATAGGTATGCACTTCCATTCAATACATAATGCTGCCGCTAACTGTTGCTTAGCAGTAGGCCTCCTTGGTTCCAAACTTCTTATGCGGCGCTCTAATTCCCCCATAGGTGCTCTATGGGATTAAGATCAGGGCTCTCTGCTAGCTTGTTCTCACACGATTCGGAATTATCGCCAAACCACGCCGTAACTGTCCTTGCTTTATGGCTCTGTGCATTATCTGCTGGTACCAGCAAGTCTCGGTTCCGTAGTATTGCCACAGAGTTGGTAAGGCATAATTGTTCAGAATATCGAGGTAGACGTGCTGGTTAACAGGTTTGTCCACGATAACCAATGGGCCGGGACTATACCACGAAAAATACCCCCCACACGAGTACACTGCCATCTCCAAACTTGACTGTAGGAACAGTACACTGTGGTAAATAGCGTTCCCTCGGCTGCCGCTATGCCCACACACGGCCATCAGACTGATGGATCGTGTATCGGGATTCATCAGTCCATAGGACCCGTTTCCATTGATCTGCGGTTCACGATAAATATCCTTTACACCATGCTAAAGGACGAGTAGCATTCCGAGAGGAGATGAAAGGCTTATGTGCAGCCGCACGACCACGGTAAACCATGGAATGAAGTTCTCTGTGAATGGTACGTGTACATACCAAGGTTCCAGCATTTTTACTCACCTGTACACTGAGGTCTTGTTCAGTACTCCGTCGATTAGCTGTAAGGACTCTCCTGAGGCTTCGACGTCCTCTATCACTGATTTTCTTTGGTCTGCCGGTACGTTTTGCTGCTTCAGGCATGCCATGTGTCTTCCACTTATTCAGTACATCCAAAACAGTTGACTTGGGTATGTTTAAACGTCTCTAGGTTTCACTTATGGACAACCCACTAATATAACACTCAACAATCTTTCCTTTCTCAAAGTCAGTTCTCTCCCGCCGCGACATTTTCACTCAACCTCACAGTGCGATATGATCGCGGTCAGCTGCAGGCTTGTTTTTATACCGTTTGCAGCTGTGCCGTGCATCTTAACAACGCGTGGATCCGTTCATTTTGCTTTTGAAGGGATGTCCGGTGACTTTTTTCAATATAGCATATATATCGTTCCGTTTTTATCTCAGACATCCACATGTCATTCGTTTTGACCTCAGAATGTTGCCAACCATACTCTTGGGACAGAGAAGATATCACGTTAAGTTTGAAAACCGGTAAGGGGAACGAACTCAAATTTACATTGTAACGTATACTCTATATTCACTTTCCTTTTGATTTTACTATCTCTGGTTATTTTATTTTACTATGTAAATTATCTTCTTACTGAACGAAATATTATTTCACCCGATGAATGAGATCTGGCAATGAGTGTAAGTCATGACGTGGTGGTAGCTAGTATATAGGCGCCTTCATCGATAGCGAAGGGGAGCGTTTGATGTTGTACGGAGAGATTTTGTTGTTATAAGGAGATCGTTTGTTGTTATACTAGAGGAGAGAGTTTCGTTCTATGCCATTAGTTGGATTTTTCATTATTGTGAAACAAGTTGTGTGTGTGTGCTTTGGACGACCAAGAGTCGCATAATAAAAAAGATTTGAGTAAGTACGTCTTTCTCAATTAATAGTTTTTGTCAGACCTCTGTCTGGCTGTTAGGTTTATATCGTTAGTTTATTGCCATTAACAACCAGCGTTAAGACTTTATTCATTCTAATTACTGCTGCAAGATTACTACCAGTTATAAGTTTGTTCAATACTATTACTACACTACTAGCAGGAGACTTTATTCATGTTCTTAATTAACTAGTAACAACAACCATTTGAATTCACTATTTGAAGCTCAGTAGGAAAGCTTCATTATTATCATTAGCTAGCTGGTAGAAAGAGCTTATTCATTATAATTAGCTTACCGGAAAGCAAAATAAAGCTAATTCATTATAACATAGAGAAAGAAACTAAAAAGAAAGTTAAATTAGAGTACACGTTACAGAAGATACATTTGATTAGATAGTGGATATGAATTCTACAGTAAAACTTTCAGGAATTTTAATTGCATATTTCTTGATTTTTAGTTTGTACATGCTTGCTGATTTTGGAGGTTTTTAATGCTTCAATATCCGGGCTTCAGCTATCAGTAAACACCAACCAGAGTCATTAATTTCCTTTTCGCTTCCTGTGTGTGCGTGCGCGCGTGTGTGTGACGTTCATTGAAACTTAACTGGAAGAAATCTCTCGGTCCTCTTTAAGCGTCACCGTCTCTAATAAGGAGACAGAATCAGAACAGGTATGCTAACCACTCCGCAAAATCTTAACAGCCTTTAGGTCAAAGGCAACATAGAGTACATACAGGGGCGTAAAGACAGCCCTAGCAATCTCGCGTCGCGGTGGGGCCCGTTAATTTTAGGGGGCCCAGATCTATGTATGTATTTTTTAACTTTTTTTATTTAGCAATTTAATTTTCAGACAAGAGGTTTTCTACTTGCTCTAAAAATGTTTGTCTTAAAATTTCTGTCTTTTGGATACGAAAGTTTTTGAACTAAAGGGCCCCATTCACGCAGACTTTTATGTGCGCACCGATTAGAGATCAGATCAGATCATATATAGAGAATTTTAGGAAGGGAGTGTCTGACCCCAGGTCTTAAACAACCCTTAGAAATAGGAAACTAAGAGATTTGAGCTACAGTGGCCTATAGGAAAGTGACACGGAAGCGAGGTAAAAAGGGGGAGGAAAACGCCCTTATTTATTACCGGGGGCCAGCACCCGGGGTCCGACGGCTTAACGTGCCCATCCGACGCACAGCGGATATTTAGTGGTTCGAGCGTTCGTACTTGATCGAACCTGAGGTTTCTAAATTCGGTCACCGCACACTCAAAGTAAGCTTGATGGACTTGCGATGATAAGCATTGAAAATGACCGAGCCAGAAAACTAGACGTGACGAAACTGATTGAAATATTAGCTAAGAAGAACGTTAGAAGGGAATCCATATTTGTAACGTAAGTTTTCTTTATTTTGTAAAGTATGCTTGCTTCTTTGATTTAAAAGACAAGACACTAAAAAGAAACAATATCGCTGAAATATTGAAAACTAGAAAAATGTAAACACACTTGTTTTTCCTCTTTCTCGAAAATTATTATATTAAGGAACTAAAGAGCTTTAAAGGAAGTTCGAAACCAGACACTCGAAGATCAGTATTTGATTTTACCTGATTTGAAGATTTTGCACTTTTTTCCCTGAGTACTAAATTTATCGGGCATACTTACCGGAATAAGTGCTCACATAATTAAAAGCAATACATAAGTGATCATAGAATTAATATCTGGAAAATATATTTTTACTACGGCGAAGTTAAATATTTACCCTCAATTTTTGCATTAATTTTTACTATTTTGGGGGCCTGTTAGGAAAATTTCGCGAGGTGGGGCGGGGGGTTTGGGTTGGGGACAGAGATTTTGCGTTACGTTACTGAGTACATGCTAAGTTTGCCCGGCACTAAGAAAAATGTAGGCGTTTATCTCCAACCACAGGAAAAGAACGAACACAAAGATAACAAATAAGAAAAGGAAAAATAATGCAAAAGGTTTAATTAAATACAGCATTTGTGTCTCATTTACCACATTACGTTCACTAGGCTCATAAGGGTAAATGCGTTAGCCGCCCTGGGGGCGCAGTGGTCTAAGCGATGGCTTCTGATCATTCGTCAGAGAAGGTTCCGGGTTCGAATGCCGGTGAGGCATGGATGTTGTCTTTGCCTTACGTCTTTAGGTCTCTCCCTTCCCTGGAGTCAGTGGTTCTAAATTAGGGACGGACGACTGCTTATTATAGCCCACTGAGTTGCTCACGGTGGTCGTTAAACCTCTTAACAAAAAAAAAAAAAAAAAAAAAATGCGTTACAACCGGGAAGATGGAGTTAATGGCTCTCGTGTTTGGTTAGTGTTTGCTTTTAAACACGATTGCAAGAGGTATTACGGGAAGTGAAAGAAATGTGCTAGACGAATAAAAATGTTGTTCGAATGTAATGAGTCATTGCTTACTCTTAACGACGATTGTAACCAATTTGACCTCAAAGTGTTAAAAACAAGAACGATTGGGAGGAGGAACATGTTAATAAAATAAACATGACATCCAAAGACCGTAAAGCGCTAGTCACGAGAAAAATTAACGAAAGGGAGTGCAATCCGAATATAATGAGTATAATGAGTCAAGGCTTACTTCTAACGACGACAGTGACTGCTAGTGCTAGGGGAAATTGGTAGATGGAAGGGGGGGGGCACGTGCTAAAAAGAAAAAGAAAAAAACGTGCTGTACGAAGATTCTCAATTAGTGTTTTTTAATCGCAAGAAGAATTAAGGGAAGAGAGAGAGAGAGAGAGAGAGAGAGAGAGACATGTGTGGTATCCGAATGTATGTAATGAACCAGTGCTTATTTTTAACGACGTTAGTGACCATTGTGCCAGTAAAGTGCTAGTCACAAGAAGAATTGGAGGAGGGTGTGTGTGCTAAACGAATAACCGTGCCATCCGAAGACTGAGCTAGTGTTCGCTTTTAACGACAATAGTGACCGCAAAGCGCTAATTGCAAGAAGAATTATGCAACCGGAGGGTGTGCTAAGCGAGTAAATGTGCAATCCGATGAGTTAGTGTTCGCTTTTAGCGACTTGTGACGTATATTCTAATTTAACTTTCATTTTTAGTTCCTTTTCCTATGTAAATTTGAGTTTGTTCTCTTTTACACTTTCCAAACTTAACGTGATATCTTCTCTCTCACATGAATGAGGTTGGCAACACCAGTTCAGAGAGAGTGACGTATGAATGTGATAAGAACGATAGATAAAAAGGACGATACAGCAGTTGCTTAGTGTGTGTGTGTGTGTGTGTGTGTGTGGAGATGTTCGATCGCTGTTAAGATAGATGTGAAGTTTACCACCTGCTGTGCTATATTTTGGATCTACTCAACTACTCAAATATTGCTGGACCAATAAAAGATTATCGTAAGCTGACTTCTGTTTATGTTTCGTCTGGCCGTAAAAGCTTAATTAGGAACTATTGCATCGTATCTTATTTAGTTCAACATTTCGTTAGTTATGGTTTTAGACATAGCGTAACACCAATCTTGCACACGAAAAAAGGGTTACGTTATAGACTCTAGTGACCAATGGGACAGCAAAGTTCTAGCCACAGTAAGAAATGGTAGGGGGAAGGGGGATCCGATGCTTCATGGACGTGCCATATTACGGTGGACTTTATTCATGAATTCAGATGTGCGGAACCAAAGCTGAAACACAAGTCTTCGTCCAAGTGGCGACAACCTGGCCGCACACCAATTATTTTAGTTTTACGTAGGAATTCCTCACGAAGGCGAGGTGTAGAGTCTTAACCACATGGGCCCCAAATGCGGCAACAGGATCAGGCGAAGCGGAAGTGATGTGAGATAAATCTTGAGGAAATGATAGATAGTGTGAAATGCCAGACTGTGACGACTCAGTAAATGCACGGTTGGTGAGAGGGGGATATAATTAGGGAAAGAAACAGAAGACCTTCCTTGTAGCGGAGTGTCCAATGACCAGGACCGACATTTTGGCTTTCACTCCGAGCCTCAGTCATCTTTAATGGTTCATGACGGCCTGGATGGGACCGAGCCAGCGACTAATTGGTCGGAAGCCGGCTGCTCTAACCGCGGCTCTCATCCGAAGCTTCAGATTAGATCATATGTAAAGGATTTTAGGAAGGGAGTGTCTGACCCCAGGTCTTAAGCAACCCTTAGAAATAGGAAGCTAGGAGATTTGGGCTAGAGTGCCCGATAGGAAAGTGACATGTAAACAAGGTAATAAGGGGAGCAAGAAGTCCTTATTTAGTACCCGGGGTCCGACGGCTTAACGTGCCCATCCGACGCACGGCGGATATTTAGTGGTTCGAACGTTCGCACCTACCTGGGATCGAACCTGAGGTTTCTCCGTGACAGTCACGAACGTTGACCACTAGGACACCCACGGCCCCCATCCGAAGATTCTGAGTTAGAATTTGCTTTTAATGCGTCTAGTAACAAATCCGACCGAAAAGTTCTATTTTCAGAAAGAAAATGGGGGAAGGGATGCATAAAACACAATACTATAGTATCTCATTTGAGATTGAAATAAAGACTTCCAGCCCAAGTGGTAGCCTTCTAACATTTAACTGTTTGGTCCCCATGTGAGTTAATGTAAAGTTAGACTTTATTTGCCCTGCTGTCTAATGTGGTTATAAAAGTATTACCTCAGGAAGAGTCAGAAATCAAGAATAAAGGGGAAAATTCAATTAGCGGGGGCAAGGGGGGAATAAGAAAATGCGAGGTTTGGATAATGCCCATATTTGACCAAGGGTTTGAACTCCAGTTCCTTGTCTACTGAGATAACTTCATTGTATCTTTTCAAGAGAGACTCAGTATTAGTTTTTTGTGGACAAACATTCAAATGAATGAAACTCATTATTCAGATTACCTTTTTTTTTTTTTTTTTTTTATTGGAGGTTTAACGACCACCGCGAGCAACTCAATGGGATATAAGCAGTCGCCCGTCCCTAATTTAGGGTCACAGGTTCCTGGGAAGGGAGAGAGCCAGCGCCGTAAGACAAACACAACATCCATGCCTCACCGGGATTCGAACCCGGACCCGTCTCGGACGAATGATCAGAGGCCATCGTTTAGACCACTGCGCCACAGGGGCAGGCTCAGATTACCTTCAATCAGGACTGTAGCTAGGTGGGGAGCTAGTGGGCGTTGTCATCATCATCATCATCATCATTGTCAACCATTATCAATCCACTGCTGGACGAAGGTCTCCCCAAGTTTCCTCCACAACGGTCTGTCTTGTGCCAGTCTCCTCCATGTCACTCCCGCAAACTTTCGAATTTCATCCACCCATCTCCCATGTGGTCTTCTTCTGGGTCTTTTCCTGTCCCTTGGAATCCAATCTAAAATTTCGGCTGTCCATCGATGGTCTGTCCTTCTGGCAGTATGTCCAGCCCATTGCCATTTCAGGGATTTAACTCTGATCATGATGTCTTCCACTCTTGTCATTTTTTGGATCCACGAGTTGCTCTTCTTATCTCTCCTGGTTACACCAAGCATGCACCTCTCCATGCTGCTTTGAGTTGTCTGCAGCCTTTGTATGTCTCTTTTAGTTAAGGTCCACGTCTCTGCACCATACGTAAGCACTGGAAGGATGCATTGATCAAACACTTTTCTTTTAAGACATAATAATGGCATATTGCTCTTGAAAATTATGCTGTTTCTTCCAAAAGCTCTCCAGGCAAGTTTTGTACACCGATTAATTTCTTCATCAGTGTGACCCTCACTTGATATCTGGTGTCCAAGATAAACGTACGTGTCTGTTATCTACAGCTTTTCTCCATCAATCGATAAATCTTCATTTCTTGTAAAAGCATTGAACATCACTTTTGTCTTTTAAAAGTTCATTTTTAATCCCACTTCTTTACTCTTGTCAGCAAGTTCCTGGATCATACTCTGTAGCTCTGATGGGGTAGTTGCAAAAATGACTACGTCTTCAGCAAAACGTGGGCGTTATATCTCATTATAAATATAAATATTTTACCTTATTTGTTCACGTACTACACTTCTTTTTAAAGCAGAAATTCAGACGAAACAAAGCAAACAATCGATAGCTCAAGCCGTGTGGCCACACCACGGAGAATTACAGGAAAGGTTCAGGACGCGGACTGGGCTGCCGGGATACCGGGGGAATTCCCGGTGGGCCGCTATATCTGGGCCAGTAGGCCTTATGCTAACTCAAGATAATAATAAAAAAAAAAAAGTAAATCTGTGTTTGGCTTACTTGCATTACAATATTCTTGTAGAAGAAAATCAAACAATATTGTAGTAAAAAAATAGTTGTCTCCTTTCACGGCTTCGACAAGAAAAAAAAAAAAAAAAAAAGAGAGAGAAAGAAAGAAAAAAGAAAGAAAGAAACTTACGTAACAAATGCTCTTTTTAGCCAAAACCTTTCCCGAATTCCCAATTTAAGCCCCGCCTCTTTAGGCCAATATCCTCTACCACGGTTCGCTTTTGCCAATTGCAGTTGAATACTGAATGCAATCTAAACAAATATACTATCAATAGTCTGGGATAAAAACAAGGCATTGATAGTGGGTCGGTGTATTATTCAGTGGACGCTATCAATTGTCTGGGATAAAAACTAAACATTGATAGTGGGTCGGTGTATTCTTCAGTGGACGCTATCAATAGTCTGGGATAAAAACTAAACATTGATAGTGGGTCGGTGTATTCTTCAGTGGATGCTATCAATAGTCTGGGATAAAAACTAAACATTGATAGTGGGTCGGTGTATTCTTCAGTGGACGCTATCAATAGTCTGGGATAAAAACTAAACATTGATAGTGGGTCGGTGTATTCTTCAGTGGACGCTATCAATAGTATGGGATAAAAACTAGGCATTGATAGTGGGTAGGTGTGTTCTTCAGTGGACGCTATCAATAGTCTGGGATAAAAACTAGACATTGCTAGTGGGTCGGTGTATTCTTCAGTGGACGCTATCAATAGTCTGGGATAAAAACTAGGCATTGATAGTGGGTCGGTGTATTCTTCAGTGGACGCTATCAATAGTATGGGATAAAAACTAGGCATTGATAGTGGGTAGGTGTGTTCTTCAGTGGACGCTATCAATAGTCTGGGATAAAAACTAGGACATTGCTAGTGGGTCGGTGTATTCTTCAGTGGACGCTATCAATAGTCTGGGATAAAAACTAGGCATTGATAGTGGGTCGGTGTATTCTTCAGTGGACGCTATCAATAGTCTGGGATAAAAACTAGGCATTGATAGTGGGTCGGTGTATTCTTCAGTGGACGCTATCAATAGTATGGGATAAAAACTAGGCATTGATAGTGGGTAGGTGTGTTCTTCAGTGGACGCTATCAATAGTCTGGGATAAAAACTAGACATTGCTAGCGGGTCGGTGTATTCTTCAGTGGACGCTATCAATAGTCTGGGATAAAAACTCGAAATTCATTGTATTTATTAATAAATTGTGATTCACCGTTTTTTTAATACAGGGTATCCCACTCGCGACCGAACCCGGCATTTCTTTAATAATATCAACACCAATGAAGATATTGCAACGACATTTCAAGTGGACTTATCTCATTTCGTGCGAAATGTGATGACATTACAACATGTGCTGGAAGTGCCCACCATTTGCGTCCAGATAGCATTGAACCATGCGCTGTCCGCCAGACAGCCAGCCAGCCAGCCAGCCTGAGTGCTCCTTAGTGGCAGACACATTTCTAAGTGTGGCGTCACGGAGGAGCAGTCCGCTAGCAGCCAGCCGGACGCGCCTCTCTGCTGCTTTGTTATGGCATTTCTCTGAGCGTGTCTACACAATATGGTTGTTGATAGTGAGTGCTCGTGCTCGTGGCTTTTCGCGTACGTGTAAAAATGTATCGGTATACTCTGGAGGAGCGAGTGTCTATTTTTCGCACTTATTGGAAAACAGAATCGATAAAGTCTTTGTCATATTCGCGTGTGGGGTGTAATGTTTTTACATATATTTAATATACTTGCTTATGGTAATTCGCTGCCACCAGACCAGGATATCACTGTTCCGGTCAACTTACGCTGTTGTGTTACTCATCAGAGGCATGGTGAAGGAATAGATGACTTGTAGAGTACAGAGCTGACAGTACTACATTAGATAGTCCTTTATTTACAGCTCGGTGATGAGAATGATGACGATACATGTCATACGATAAAAACGGTTCTTGAACTTAAGCAAGTCGACATTACAGCACGATCATAGTTCATTCGCAGTCCATGCAGTCTTTGCACTTTGCATTATGTTATTTATACATGGCAGTTATATGCTCTTCACAGGTGGCTAGATTTCTCAGGTGGAGGATTTCCTTGGCAGACCGCAGTCTGGCATTTAGTATTATTACACAATTACCCACAGGTAATGCAATGTATATACTCTAGTGGCCTTAACCCGCAGGTAGGCACCTAATTAACTTTCTAGTCAGCCGCAGCCGACTAGCGTACGTACATCTCGAGCGACGACTACAAAACGACCGTCCTCTTCCTATTCGAGCAAAAAGAAAAGAGAGTCCTAAAAGTTCGTTGCAACTTTTTCCCTCTTAAACTCTCTGCAGCCCGGACCGCGCACAGCCAATCCCGTAAGTGCACATCTTCGGAGCAAGAGGCCATGTGGTAAATCTCTCTTCCCTCCTCAGCTGTCTCTAGCTGCTTGAATCTTTCTGCGCTAGGAAGACATCCACATGTCCTGTGAACTCCTGCCTCAGCGTGGAATTCACCATGGATGGAATTTCCTTCCCCCTTCTCCTCTCCGTGGGACCCTAGGCACACAATATGGCCGACCTGAAGTCATTTTTCTTCCTACAGGGAAAAATTGGCGTTCCACCTCCCATTTTGGATTTTTTCCCCATTTCCCCTGTCTTCAATATTTTTACATCATCACAGTCTTGTCAAGAGCAATTCCTGGAGAAGCTTGCAGGCAGACGCCACATACATCACACACCAGTATGGCCGAAATTCAGTCCTTTTTCGGCGACTTCGTCATTTCGAAGGGTCTATGGCTACCGCGCTCGCCCCAAGATCTGATGCCTCCTGATTACTTTTTATGGGAATATCCAAAAGGGGAGAGGTTACCAAAAGAAACCGCGAACCATAAATGCCTTGAAAGCAAACATCACCGAAGAAATTCAGGCAGTGACGGCGAACGTATTGGCAAGGACCTTCCACAATGTGGTGCGCCGGGTTCAATGCTGTCTGGACGCAAATGGTGGCCACTTCTAGCACTTGTTGTGATGTCCTCACATTTCGCACGAAATGAGGTAAGTCCACTTAAAATTTCGTTGCAATTGGTGTTAATATTATTAAAGAAATACCGGGTTCGGTAGCGAGTGGACACTCTGTACTTTTCATGCCATCCTGTTACTCGAATACTTGAACTGCAGCTATCTATTTTCGCTTTATAAATTTGCACTGAAATTCAGTACATTTTCAATTTTTCCCAGAGTTTTTTTTTGTAATTATTTTATTAATGATAGACACATCTTGAAAAAGAAATTAATTTTTGGCACATTTGGATTTCTGTTTTCGCTAAGACCAAAAAAAAAAAAAACTGTTACAAATTCTGAATTCTGTTATCTCAACAAAATTCATAAGAATGTCTTAGAGAACTGTCTGTTGTGTCTCAGCAACGGAACTAATTTTTTTTCTTAGACAAAATTTTACCAGAGAGTTGCTGTGTGTCCAGAAAAATGGGTAAAACGTTAAATGTTATGCCTCAATACGAAAAACCTCAATGATTTGTAGACTTGTGTTGAAAAGATGTTTAAACAGTAACTCTGATGCTGACATAACGGTTGGGAGGGGAGGGGCTGGGGCTTGATAATTTTTCCACAAAATCGGCCGCTCAAAATGAACTTCCAGGGCCGTTTATGAATCGCCAGTCGGCCACTGGAAAGGTTGAACCAGTAATTCTCTGTGGCATGGCCACAAGGCTTACTGGTGCTAAGGGTCAGAGGAGGAAGGAACTTCCATTTCTTAAATGAATCAATACGGAAGGTTATACCAGTTATTCTCTGCCGCATTGAACAGGTGCTATTTTTCGGAGAAACGTAAAATCACAAGAACTTAAAAAAAAAAAAAAAAAAAAAAAAAGAAGTGTGATAGCAAGGAAGTGTAGATGGTGTTGCGCTAAAGACTCACGCAAGGTAAAGTGAGCACGTGATTCTGTTCTGAGTTGCTGTTATAACATCTGTGGGTAGTTAATTGCCCACAGAGAAAAATTTGCTGATGATCATGAATTGGCGACATTTTAGGCAAAAGTTTCACACATCCAAATTTCATGTGTGTGAACTAAAACAGTCTATATATTAGGTGTGCAACTTAATTCTCGGCCCCTAACCGCAAGCGAACACAGAGCGTCGGCAGATGCAAATAGCTGTGTGCGATAATGGCTAATTGCAGCGCCATCCAACAACTTTCCAGGCAACCGTAACCGCTCACAGCTGTAGTGAGAGAAGGGACGAAAGTTGACGGTGAAAGCAATGTCGTTCGAGAAGCAACATTTCAGGCACGGCCCCCTGTTCACGTTTCAGCTGACAAAAAGTGCCGCAAAAGCCCAGCAAATTATCTGTGCTGCTTTGGGTGAGGCTGCTGTGTCCTACACTACGTGTAAGAAGTGGTTCCAGCGGTTTAAGGAGAGGAATCTTGATCTCCGTGATGCAGAACGTCCGAGACAGTCACAGAAAGTTGACGATGAGAAACTGGAACAACTGTTGGACGCGAATCCTTGTCGCACACAATCAGAGCTCGCCCAGGAACTCGGAGTAACACGGCAAGCCATTGCAAAGCGGCTGTACAATCTTAAACGGATTTACAAGGAGGGCCGTTGGGTGCCCCACCAACTCGCAGCTGTGAGCAGGTCTAGGCGCTACGATGTTGCTGTGTCCTTGTTCTCCAGATTAAAGAAAAAGGATTTCCTCCACACGATTTTGACCTGTGATGAGAAGTGGATCCTCTACGATAATCCTAAGCGGCTCAAATCGTGGGTTTATCAAGGTCAGCCTCCCACCAGTACCGCCAAACTGAATATCCATGCCAGGAAGTTGTTGCTGTGCATATGGTGGGATCAGCGCGGTGTCGTACACTATGAGTTGTTCAAACCGGGTGAAACGGTCAATGCTGAGCGTTATTGTCAGCAACTCATTCGTGTGAGGCGAAAAGGCCATACACCGGCAAGGGCAGAAGGTCGGCCCTGTTGCTTCAGGATAAAGCTAGTTCTCACACCGCGAAAACGACTTTAAACACGATCACCGACCTGGGATGGGAGATTTTGTCCCACTCGGCGTATTCTCCAGATTTCAACCCGTCGGATTATCACAACTTTCGCTCCCTGCAACATCACCTGAGTGATACGCACTTCACTTCTGTCCACACAAGTATTGATGACTTTATCAACTCGAAACAGCCCTCTTTTTTCCTCAGTGGCATTCGGCAGCTCCCTGATCGATGGTTCAAATGCATCCAACACGACGGGGATTATTTAACTGATTAAGTACGTATTCGATTTGCTATAATATGCTGTCAACGTTTCGTGCTTGTGACCGAGAATTAAGTTGCTCACCTAATACTTCAGCTATCGGCTGAACAGCTTAGTTATGTTTGCAGAAGATACATTCACTTATAAAGCTTTGCGAATGAAAACGGTTTACTGTTAGTTTGCAGAACTTTCGGTTTGATAATGATTTTAAAATTAACTTATTTATATTTCAGCTATGTTAATGCCCCGTGGCTTTGATTTTCAACCAGTAGCAATTGCTTTTAGCAACCAGAATTGCAAATATAAATCAAAATAGGAAATTTCATCATATTTGGACTAATAGACTTTTTTTTTATTATTATTATTATGGTGCCTGCGTGCTGTGTGTGTATGTGTACAATTTCACCCCAACGAGATCAGTTATTGAAAGACAAAAGCCAAAATTCCATAAAAACTATTTTGAACATGTGACGTACTACAGAGGTGAAGCACGTGTCAAAACAACAAATCTGGAGCGATACATTCCGTTGGTGTAGCTTAGTCGGTTAGAGCAACTCATTCCGGAGCGAGAAGACGCAGTTTCAATCTCCATCACAGCCAAATTACTCTTTCCACATTGGTGCCCGAACATAAAATTTGTTTCTTGGCCATTGGGTTCTTCGAAAAATGTGTGATGTTCGTTCCACACATCGTCTGGAATTAATAAAAGCTTCTTCCTTCGTTTCCAATAAACAACAACAACAACAACAACAAATTAAGTGGGTGGTGATGTGACGTACTACAGACGTGAAGCACGTGTCACGACGACAAATCTGCAGCGATACATTCCGTCGGTGTAGCTTAGTCGGTTACAGCAACTCACTCCGGAGCGAGAAGATGGGAGTTTAATTCTCGTCGCCGACAAATTCTTGCTTTCACAAACAAAAAATAATAATAATAATAATAATAATCATAGTTTGAGATCGTACACAGAGACACTCTCCCATCCTTATTCCTATGGGCGGCGGAAGGTAAGGAAAACGGGGCTCTGGACCCCTCCCCCCGGGGAATTTCATGGTCCCCTCACAGGAGTAGGTTCTTCGTACGAAACATCTTACAAGTTTGTGTTCACATATGATATAACTCTTTTTTAATGAAACTTTCCTGGAGATCATCACCACGTTTCACAGTTTTATGGAAAACGCTTCAAGTGCAACTTTGAAAATTGGTTTTGCACAAATAAATAGAAAAATTAACTCACCGTTGTGTTTTTCACTCTAAAGGACATCGTTAAAGAATTCTTAAAGGGCAATATACTGTGTTTTGCTAGAAGAACTGACTACAGTTAAACAATTGAGATATTGGATTGGATTTAACCAAGGGGCGGTAGAAGATCCTGAAGCAGACCACCTGGGAGATGAGTGGAAGAAATTCGAAAGCGTGCTGACTTAGAAAAGATATGCTCAAGACAAGATGTTGTGGAAGAGACCTTCATCCAGCAGAGGATTGATAATAGTTGACGATGATTTGTTAGAGTACTTGCATATACTGTATAACCTATGGTTTTTCTTTCTCTTTTTTTTTATTGTTTTAACTCTCGGAGATGTTGCCCCTCCCCCTGAAATTATCGGTTCAGCCGCCCATGCTCCTCGAACCTGACCGGTGAAGTTCATTTTTCCCGCACCCAATTTTTTTTTTTTTTTTTTCATTTTAGACTGTCTGCTGCACTGCATACAATTCTTCTGAAAGCATGAGATTGCTTTTACGAATCTAATATGTAGTTGAATGTTTGTTTGTTCGTCCGCTAAGAAAATCTACAGTTCTCAATTTAGAACCACCAAATTTTGTATACTATCTCATGGTACTCTAACTTAGACTGTAGACAATTTTTGGAAGGAGTCGGAGCCCGGGGTCAAGGGGCCCTCATACAAAATATTCGTAGAAAGTTCCATTTCCTACTTTTTTAATTTGAATAGGTATAGTATCTCATGGTACTCTAACTTATACCGTAGACGGTTTTTGGAAAGAGTCGGAGCCCGGGTCAAGGGGCCCTCATACAAAATATTCGTAGAAAGTTCCATTTCCTACTTTTTAAATTTGAATTGGTATAGTATCTCATGGTACTCTAACCTAGACCGTAGACGGTTTTTGGAAGGAGTTGGAGCCCGGGGTCAAGGGGCCCCCATACAAAATATTTGTAGAAAGTTCCATTTCCTACTTTTTAAATTTGACTTGGTATAGTATCTCATGGTACTCTAACTTAGACCGTAGACAGTTTTTGGAAGGAGTCGGAGCCCGGGGTCAAGTGTCCCCCATACAAAATATTTGTAGAAAGTTCCATTTTTTACTTTTTTAATTTGACTTGGTATAGTATCTCATGGTACTCTAACTTAGACCGTAGACGGTTTTTGGAAGGAGACGGAGCCCAGGGTCAAGGGGCCCCCATACAAAATAGTCGTAGAAAGTTCCATTTCCTACTTTTTAAATTTGAATTGATATAGTATCTCATGGTACTCTAACCTAGACCGTAGACGGTTTTTGGAAGGAGTTGGAGCCCAGGGTCAAGGGGCCCTCATACAAAATATTTGTAGAAAGTTCCATTTCCTACTTTTTAAATTTGAATTGGTATAGTATCTCATGGTACTCTAACCTAGACCGTAGACGGTTTTTGGAACTAGTTGGAGCCCGGGGTCAAGTGTCCCCCATACAAAATATTTGTAGAAAGTTCCATTTTTTACTTTTTTAATTTGAATTGGTATAGTATCTCATGGTACTCTAACCTAGACCGTAGACGGTTTTTGGAAGGAGTTGGAGCCCGGGGTCAAGTGTCCCCCATACAAAATATTTGTAGAAAGTTCCATTTTTTACTTTTTTAATTTGACTTGGTATAGTATCTCATGGTACTCTAACTTAGACCGTAGACGGTTTTTGGAAGGAGACGGAGCCCAGGGTCAAGGGGCCCCCATACAAAATAGTCGTAAAAAGTTCCATTTCCTACTTTTTTAATTTGAATTGGTATAGTATCTCATGGTACTCTAACTTAGACCGTAGACGGTTTTTGGAAGGAGACGGAGCCCAGGGTCAAGGGGCCCCCATACAAAATAGTCGTAAAAAGTTCCATTTCCTACTTTTTTAATTTGAATTGGTATAGTATCTCATGGTACTCTAACTTAGACCGTAGACGGTTTTTGGAAGGAGTCGGAGCCAGGGGTCAAGGGGCTCCCATACAAAATTTCGTAAAAAGTTCCACTTTTTACTTTTTTCATTTTTAATTCGAATTCGATACTTTTTGTTGTGATAAGTGCTAGAATTGATTTTTTTGTGACAAGTGCTTTCCAGTGAAGAACTGCAACACAATTCAGCATCGGAACTGAAGGTAAGTAAATAACAAAAATCAAACGAAAAAACCAAAAATACTGTGTGCCTAAAGACTCTACAGAGAAAAAAAAATTCAAATTCAATGAAAAAATGAAATACAGTATTAGGTACGGTTCATGCCGTAAAAAAATTAATCGTTTTCATTTGATTTGTACAAAATTTAGATAGTGAATTATCGCTAGATTCTCCCGAGCAACACCTGGCAATTCAGCTAGTACAATATAAACTACGTAATAGCTTCATTTTGTCGATGAAAAAACAGTTTTCTTAAAAGAAGAGCTGGATGAGTGCAGCTGAGGTATCAGATAAATGCATTTACATACTACACGTAACCCTGACGCTGGAATTAATTACATCTTACCTTTGCTCTGTCTGTCATCGTTAACCCACATACTTCACCTATTTATTTTTTCTGGAAAAGAGAGAGAAACTGTGTCTTGGCGTCTGCGGAAACACAGTCGCGATTATAATTTGGGCTTCGCATGCAGTGGCAACTGTGTCAGAACGGAAGCTGCCATTTTTGTTTCTTGTATATGAGTTCCTGAAAGGCCAAGAGTAATTAAAACTGCTTTGTTGGCTATATTTAGTTTAGTCCGTTCCAGTTTTTTTCTTAATGGTAGCTAATTCAGAAAACGCAATTTGAGTACTCTGCATGTTTAAAAGTTGTTGGATGCAGATCTCTTTATAAGAGCAGACGATCAGGCATCTTTAACCGACATTCGTAATTTTTCTTGTCGGTAGTCCATACGCTAAATCACAAACGAGCTGAGATTAATTAATAGCAGTAAACAAGAACGGATTAATAACACTATACTAGTGATCGATTTAGTGGCGTAGGAATATATAGATAAGCGTTTCCAAGCTTTCGCACATCAACCAGATGGCTTTTCAAGGAAGTTAGACAGAAACAGTTTCTGCGCCACTAAATCGGACCACTAGTATTACTATTTTCTACATAATTGGCGTACTGTTCCTCGTTATCAAGAATGGAATATTAATTTCTTTACTGTTTTCTTACGATTGACACAGCTGCTGGCTAAGCGGTGCCCATTTAAGAGGGGGCTAGGGAGGACTGCAGCCCCGGGCCCCGCATTTACAAGGGGCCCCAGAACTATGCAGGATGTTTGAAGAATTGACAGAGTTCTACAGTTTTTTTCTTTTTGCAGATAACACAGGAAAAAATATAAGAAACTGCCTTGTGAAAAACAATTTCTATTTCTTTGCGCTTTTTTAGGAGGAGTCCGCAAAAAGTATAGTCGCCCTCAGTCCATCGAAAGCATTTACATGATTTTTCATTCACATCTGGAATTGGGGGAATTTCATGCATTAAGAACTCGTTAGAATAATGATATTTAGATCATATTCTAGTACTTAGATATAATTTCAACAAACTGTATCACGAAGAGGGGGCGGATTAAAGCACAACTGAACTGGTGTCCATTTTTTAACCATTCATTTTTACATTTTCTTGCAAACAATGATTTGTCCATGAATCATGGGATACAAACTTTAATGCACCGGGAATATTTTTATGGCATTATGTTTTGGGAATGTTTTTTCCTGGGTACTTTTATTCATCCACCTATCGTGAAATACTAGGTGTGCCACTAATACTGGGACACCAAAATACTGTCCCGCCCCCGGGCCCCAAGTTTCCTTAAATGTGATCTGCTGCCAAGATTGAATTGTCGACACAAGCATTTTCCCGACAAGGTGCTGATAGGTTTTCAACTACATTTACTAACTTGATCTTTTTACCAATTCGTTAGACTAACGAGTTGGTTTTTGTTTTTCTTTTTCGTTGTTCCACCATAAATACATTTGTTGAGAGATATTTCACTTGTGAATACATTTTTGTGATTCGGCTTTTTCCTGACAAAGTTTTTTTTTCAGCACATTTCATTGGCATGCCTTTCACTTTCTGGTGCATTCTTTTGATTCCTCCTTTTGTGAATGGGCTTTTGTTCTTTTTTTTTCTTTCTTTCTTTCTAATTTTTGTTGCTGTTATTAGTACATTCTACTGTAGATTTTCTACTCGACATTTGATTCTTGTGACTCAGCGTTTTTGGTCTTTTTTTCCGCCATCTGCATTTCCTCTTAATATATTCTTGTCATTCGGTTTTTACCCAAAGTGACTTTTTTTTTTATGAGGAACCATTTGCTGATGCGTCTTTTTCTTGAAAAAAGTTTTTAATTATTCGTAAAACGCCGATTATCCAGGGCTCAATTATCTGTGGGGTTGGAATAACCATGGACCTCTGTAGCACATAAAAATTTCATTCTTTTTAAATTCTCTATATCAAGCGGATTCGTAAAATAACAGCGTACCTCGTGATATCAACGTCATGTGTGGCTACTATGAACTGTGCACAGCTATCCTCTCTATGTATTCAATTTGCCAGCAATGGGGACACGTGGCGATGTAAGCCAATTTGACCTCAGCCAGATAGCTGGTCCTCGGAGGGCAGGTGCCAATATTACGGAAATAGCCGCACTTCTTAGCTGCTCCCGTACTACTGTATCAAAGGTCTACCAGGACTAGATTAACCATGCACAGGCATCCAGAAGAAGAGCTCACATTGGTCAACCACGCGTGGATCATCCTAGAAGTGAGCGTCTGGTGTCAAGAGTGGTATCTCAGCAATGGCGTGCAACAGCCACCCAGCTCACCCACCAGCACAACAGCGGTGCAGTTCGATCTATTTCTGCATGAACCATGGGCTGTACGTCTGTACCTTGCTTCGCCTGGGGCTCCACAGCCGGAGACCAATGAGGGTGACGCCCAGCCATCGCAAACAACGCGTCGCATAGGCCAAGGAACGTTAGAAATGGACCCTCAACAGATGGATGAAGGTCGTCTGGAGTAATGTGAGAGCCGCCTTCTTTCCTTGCTGCACCATTCTGATGGCCGGGTTCACATATTACGTTAACAGCATGAAGTCCTATTCCTTTGTTGCACAGCTGGAGAACAACAGTCCGGTGGAAGTGCTCCACCATTCTGATGGCCGGGTTCACTTATGGCGTAAACAGCATGAAGTCCTATTCCTTTGTTGCACAGCTGGAGAACAAGAGTCCGGTGGAAGTGCGGCACCATTCTGATGGCCGGGTTCACATATGGCGTTAACAACATGAAGCCCTATCCCCTTGTTCCACAGTTGGAGTCCAACAGTCCAGTGGAAGTGCTGCACCATTCTGATGGCCGGGTTCACAAATGGTGTTAACAGCATGAAGCCCTATCTCCTTGTTGCACAGTTGGAGTCCAACAGTCCGGTGAAAGTGCTGCACCATTCTGGTGGCCGGATTCACATATGGCGTAAATAGCATGAATCCCTATCCCTTTGTTGCACAGTTGGAGTTCAACAGGCCGGTGGAAGTGCTGCACCATTCTGATGGCCGGGTTCACATATAACGTTAACAGTATGAAGTCCTATTCCCTTGTTGCACAGTTGGAGTTCAACAGGCCGGTGGAAGTGCTGCACCATTCTGATGGGCGGGTTCACATATGGCGTTAACAACATGAAGCCCTATCCCCTTGTTCCACAGTTGGAGTCCAACAGTCCAGTGGAAGTGCTGCACCATTCTGATGGCCGGGTTCACAAATGGTGTTAACAGCATGAAGCCCTATCTCCTTGTTGCACAGTTGGAGTCCAACAGTCCGGTGAAAGTGCTGCACCATTCTGGTGGCCGGATTCACATATGGCGTAAATAGCATGAATCCCTATCCCTTTGTTGCACAGTTGGAGTTCAACAGGCCGGTGGAAGTGCTGCACCATTCTGATGGCCGGGTTCACATATAACGTTAACAGTATGAATTCCTACCCCCTTGTTGCACAGTTGGAGTTCAACAGGCCGGTGGAAGTGCTGCACCATTCTGATGGGCGGGTTCACATATGTCGTAAACAGTCACATCTGGGAAGCTTTTAGCTGACAAACCATAGGTCCCAAAACGTCGAATGGGGCACGCTACAAGGACCTGTTAGCCGACCATCTCCATCCGTATCGGCAGAAGTTTTCCCCGAACCATAGTGACATTTTACAACAACGGTCATTGTCATCAGGGCTGGTATAACTTCTGAGTGTTTGGTTGAAGAAACACGACGAAGAATTCGCCACATTCCTTTGGGCCCCAAACTTCCCTGACTGTAATCTAGTTGATCATTTGTGGTATTTACTAGAACGGGGTGAAAGAACTGCTGATCCTCTTCCACGGAATGAGGGTGAACTGATCGAGCTGTTCCAGAAGACATGGGTCAATTTACGAATGGATGATGTTCAATGCTTACAGAATGTGTTCCTAGGAGTCTACGAGCTGTGATTGCACAGAAAGGTGGACCAACGCGTCCAACACGTTATTAGGTAGGTCTTCCTAATGCAAAGCTAAATCAGTGTGTGTGTGTGTGTGTGTGTGTGTGTGTGTGTGTCTTGTGAAACACAAATTTGTCCGTGACTAAGATAGAACTCGCGCCCCCTCTCCGGAGTAAGTTGTTCTCCCAACTAAGCTGCATGGACGGAATGTACCGCTGCAGATTTGTTGTCTTTACACGTGCTTTACCTTTGTAGTATGCCACAGTGTGTAATATATTGCTTTTATAATTCAGTGAACACATAAAGAGGAAAAACGCTATTTCTTCGCGCCTTTTAAGAGTTGCTTAAAATTTTACAAAACGACACCTTGCTTTTAACAGTAACCGATCATCACGTATAAATGTTGTGCACTGCGTATCTACTTACAGGTAATTTCAATTAATGTTAATACTTTTGTACAAGACTATTTTATACGAAAACAAAAATCAATGAAGTTAAAAAAATATATTTAGCCAATCACTAATTCGTCTCCAACATCCACTGAACCACAGTGAGACTTTTAAAATAGCTGTTAATAAAGCACGACATTGAGCGTAACATAGTTAAAAAACTGGCCCTTTAACTGATTTTCATATTCCACCCCGGTTCATTATGTTTCACTTTCTTTGTGCCCGAACCCAGCCCGATGAGTGCCGACCTCTACGTCAAAACCATAAATATTCACACACACTCAGTTTAATAATTTGCAAAAACTCATGCTTAAAGGCATTGGTTTTACGATTATTCAAGAGAAATGTTTGTGCTACTGCAAAAACCTACTAGGGAGGATCGAAAAGTAATGCACAGCAATTTTTTTCTCTTTGCAGTTTAGCAGACAACGAGTTCGAATTACACGCTACGGGCCGGTTTGGCTGGATCAGGTGTCGCCGTGGTGGAAGACAGCGTGAACGACGGCATAAAGATATCGCGTTTGTTAGCGTCGTCTACGAATGAAGAGCAACGCGGTGTAGCCCGATTTTTGTGGGCTAAACGGAAAACTCAGACGGAAATTCACAAAGAAACGGTCGACGTGTATGGTGGTGATTGCCTGGATCGCAGCAACAACTCCAGATGGCGCAGTCTCTTTGCAGAGGGCCGTGGCAACCTTACCGATTCACCATGTTCCGGTCGACCTGCAACTACGTCATCACCTGCCTCTGTGAGAGGAATTGAACAGGCAATTCTGAGTGACCGGCAGATACATCTGCGCACATTGGCACTGAAGTTTAACATTTCGTAGGGTATAGCGTAGGATATTGTGCATGACAAATTGCAATTTTGCAAGTTCCGTGCGCGGTGGGTGCCCAAGAACTTAACAGACTATAACGAAGTAAATCTCTCCGTCATTTTTATCCGCGCCAGGACTCGAACCCGGATCCCCTCATTCCGGAATAAGTCACTCTACCAATTGAGCTGCGCGGACGTTTTATTCTGATTCCTATCTGCCTTTATGTCGTGTGCGTCCTTCTGGCAGGTACGTCACATCTCCTGGTACGTTACATCATCTCCTCCTTATTTTTTTTTTTTCGAAGTGCTGGAGAAGGGATTCTCTTATTTTTCCTATCTCGCGGTGTGGAAATAACATCACACCAAAGCGAGATTTTGAACGGTCGGGTCATCCGGATAGTTCGGGCGCCATTATAACGAAGTAAATTTCTCAGTCATTTTTATCCGTGCCAGGACCCGAACCCGGATCCCCTCATTCCGGAATAAGTCACTCTACCAATTGAGCTACGCGGACGTTTTATTCTGATTCCTATCTGCCTTTATGTCGTGTGCGTCCTTCTGGCAGGTACGTCACTTCTCCTGGTACGTTACAAGACGACCAGAAGGGACATAGAATGATGTTATCTTTGGACCACTTGATGCGTTACACAGAAGGAGGACATGGATTTCTGGCAGGTGTCGTAACGGGCGATGAGTCCTGGGTGTACCACTACACTCGCGAAACAAAGAAAGCCAGTATGGGGTGGAAACATTCCGACACTCCGCCACCCAAAAAAATCAGAGTAACACAATCTGCACAAAACGTCTTCATGACGGTGTTCTGGGAGATACATAACTTTCTCCTGGTGGTGTTTCATCCAACGGGGACCACTGTGAAATTCAAAACCTACGCTAGCACATTGACAAATTTACGTCGTGCCTTTTGTGACAAAATATTTTTTTTTTTTTTTGATTGGAGGTTTAACGATCACCGTCAGCAAGCAACTCAATGGGCTATAAGCAATCGCCCGTCCCTAATTTAGGGTCACTGGTTCCAGGGAAGGGAGAGAGCCAGTGCCGTAAGACAAACACAACATCCATGCCTGACCGGGATTCGAACCCGGACCCCTTACGGACGAATGATCAGAGGCCAGTGCCTTAGACCACTGCGCCACTGGGGCGGCGACAAAAGATTCAACAGAGACACTGCAAATGTCAGACGCCGCCCCGGTGGCGCAGTGGTCTAAGCTATGGCCTCTGATCATTCGTCCGTAAGGGGTCCGGGTTCGAATCCCAGTCAGGCATGGATGTTGTGTTTGTCTTACGGCACTGGCTCTCTCCCTTCCCTGGAATCAGTGACCCTAAATTAGGGACGGGCGACTGCTTATAGCCCATTGAGTTGCTCACGGTGGTCGTTAAACCTCCAATAAAAAAAAAAAAAAAATGTCAGACTGCTTCATGACAACGCTCGCCTACATGTTACGCAACACGTTTGTAACAAAATTGTGCAATTTGACTGGGAGATGCTCCAGCACCCACTATACAGTCCGGACCTGGCTCTTTCGAACTTTCATCTGTTTGGTCCCTTGAAATAATTCCTGGGCGGCCAACGCTTCGATTCGGCTGACGAAGTCAATCAGGCCGCCCCGGTGGCGCAGTGGTCTAAGGCGTTGGCCTCTGATCACTCGTCCGAAGGGGTCCGGGTTCGAATCCCGGTGAGGCATGGATGTTGTGTTTGTCTTACGGCACTGGCTCTCTCCCTTCCCTGGAACCAATGACCCTAAATTAGGGACGGGCGACTGCTTATAGCCCATTGAGTTGCTCACGGTGGTCGTTAAACCTCCAATTAAAAAAAAAAAAAAAAAAAAAAAAATGTCAGACTGCTTCATGACAACGCTCGCCTACATGTTACGCAACACGTTTGTAACAAAATTGTGCAATTTGACTGGGAGATGCTCCAGCACCCACTATACAGTCCGGACCTGGCTCTTTCGAACTTTCATCTGTTTGGTCCCTTGAAATAATTCCTGGGCGGCCAACGCTTCGATTCGGCTGACGAAGTCAATCAGGCCGCCCCGGTGGCGCAGTGGTCTAAGGCGTTGGCCTCTGATCACTCGTCCGAAGGGGTCCGGGTTCGAATCCCAGTCAGGCATGGATGTTGTGTTTGTCTTACGGCACTGGCTCTCTCCCTTCCCTGGAACCAATGACCCTAAATTAGGGACGGGCGACTGCTTATAGCCCATTGAGTTGCTCACGGTGGTCGTTAAACCTCCAATAAAAAAAAAAAAAAAAAAAAATGTCAGACTGCTTCATGACAACGCTCGCTTACATGTTACGCAACACGTTTGTAACAAAATTGTGCAATTTGACTGGGAGATGCTCCAGCACCCACTATACAGTCCGGACCTGGCTCTTTCGAACTTTCATCTGTTTGGTCCCTTGAAATAATTCCTGGGCGGCCAACGCTTCGATTCGGCTGAAGAAGTCAATCAGGCCGCCCCGGTGGCGCAGTGGTCTAAGGCGTTGGCCTCTGATCATTCGTCCGAAGGGGTCCGGGTTCGAATCCCGGTGAGGCATGGATGTTGTGTTTGTCTTACGGCACTGGCTCTCTCCCTTCCCTGGAACCAGTGACCCTAAATTAGGGACGGGCGACTGCTTATAGCCCATTGAGTTGCTCACGGTGGTCGTTAAACATGCAAAAAAAAAAAAAAAAAACAGTCAATCAGTTGTCCGCAGGTGGCTCTTCACCCCAAAAACGGACTTTTGTGAACTAGGTATACTAAAACTGCTACCGCGCTGGGAAAAGTGTCTCGAGCGTCTCGGTTTTTATGATGAAAAATACACTCACGAACAATGAAATTTCCGCACCAAGAAGGAAGCATCGGATTGAACTGAAATTTTACGGACGTAATGACGCAGATGAATGATACACATGATGGCAAAAACAGAGCTGCAGGACAATTACACAGGGATCAGTGGCACGCAGTCCGGTCATCTTCAATAGCGCGTCGCACCGCCTCGTGCGGCGATACATGCTGCAATACGGTCCGACATGGAGGCGAACAGACGTCTGATGTTGTCCTGCGGCAGACTGGCCCACACGTGTTGAACGGTGTGCTTCAAATCCCAGATACTGTGGCACCGCGGTAGCCGGCGTTTCAACTGGTCCCACACATTCTCGATAGGAGACATGTCCATGGAGCGGGCAGGCCATGGAAGTGTCTGGACATCACGTAGAAATTCCTGTGCAACCCGAGCCGTGTGCGGGCCGGCATTATCCTGCTGGTAAAGCGCACCTAGAATCCCGGCCAGGAATGGGAGCACATGGGGCCGTATGATCTTATCCACATACCGCTGGGCCGTCAATGATCCACGTACCACTACTAGAGCTGATCGGGTATCGTAGGCAATGGGTCCCCAGACCATAATGCCTGCAGTGGTGGAGGTGTGGCGCTCGAAAGCGAGGTTGGAATTGTGCCATTGACCCGGGGACCTCCACACCCGGACACGGTGATAATCTGTCCCAAAACGAAGCGGCGCTCATTGCTAAACACCGCACATCACCAGTCTCTGGCGCTTCATGTAATATTTGCTCTGACCTGGCACCACTGCACACGGAGCCGGCGATGTTCCGGTGTTAATGGAAGCACACGTAAGAGGCGCTGGGATCGCAGATTAGCGTCCGCGAGGCGCCGGAAAATGGTTCTTGTGCACACAGGAGCCGCTACATCTGCCTGTATAGTGGGCCAGGTCCTCATGGGACCCGTTCGTGCCTGGCGCACGATCCGTCGATCCTCTCTACCGGTGGTCCTCCTGGTCTGTCCGGAGCTGCTCCGCTGTGTGGCAGTGCCGTGATGTGTCCCCTGCTCCCAACACAGTCGGACGGTATGGTCACTACGATCCACGTGGAGGGCTATGCGGCGCGCTGACCACTCTGCGGTTTTCAGCCCGATGATCCGGCCTCTCTCAAAGTCCGTTCGTTGCATAAATCGACGTGCCTGGCGTCTACCTGGCATTCTTCTCACTCTGTACTCTTGCTTGCGTCGGCCGGTATTTTTCGCTTTCATCGGGCATCTACTACACGCCGGTTTATAAGGCTGCCGGTTCGGGCTTGAAGCAGCATTACAGGGTGTGCGGTCATGCGTATTCGTACCAAACGTGGATCATTTGCATACCAGCACACACTCTAGCTATTTAAAAAGTTTCGCGGTTGTAGCATGTTTTCTTCTAGGTGCGCAAATTTCATTGCATATTCGAGGTAATTGTAATTCAAATATTAGCATTCGCAATTTGAAGCTTCTACAATATTGATAGCAGAGGCGTAACTAGGCATTTCTGCGCCCGGGACAAACCACAAAATATTGCGCTCTCATATATATATATTTTTTTTTGTTTCGAGATTTAACGATCGCCATGAGCAACTCTAAGGGCCATAAGCAGTCTTCCTTCCCTAATTTAGGGCCCCTGGTTCCAATGGCCCTAAATTAGTGACCTTTAGATCTAACCATGATTCCAGGCTGGAATCCTGGATGAGGCATGGATGGTGTGTTCGTCTTAAGGCACTGGTCCTCTACCTTCATTGGTGCAAGTGGCCTGAAATCAGGGACAGACGACTGCTTATAGCCCACTGAGTGAGCTGTTCAGCTTTTTCCAACTAGTTCAGACCATCGGTACCACACCAAACAGACCGAATGTAGCTTGTTGTGTCTCTCACAGCAGCAATCAGTTTAGAATATCCCCAGAAAATCTTCAACAACGTGAACGATATTATTACCTTGCAATGCATGTACAAACTTGTAAAAGCGGGACTTCATTTCTGAATGAGTGCAACTAACAACCCTGAATATTTTGAGGAAGAAATGTTAATTATAAGCTGCCAAGGATACCGAAACTGGCAAAACATATTATAAGCAATTTCTGAAAATGACAAAGTACGGTGCGAAAAAATTGTACCAGAAACTGGTTCAATTCCAACTCTAATCAGATTGTAAGCAGAGATTTTTGCGCCTCTCTCTTGAGTTGCGTCCCGAGCAGTCGTCCCCACCTGCCCCACCGTAGTTACGCGTCTGACTGATACATGTAGTTTCTGGAAAAGGTCCCGAACTGCTGTGTACGAAAGTGTCATTGTTCCTACTCTCACGAACAGGAGTGAAACTTGATTACTGCAGAAAAGATATAAGAGCCGTTTGTGTGCTGGAGAGATGCGTTACTGGCAAGAAGTCGGTGGCAAGACACGTTCTGATCATGTGAGGAACGAAGATGTGTTGCAGATGTGTAACGTGAAGCAAAATGTTGTTAGTAAGGTGGAGACAAATACACTGGTCACAAAAAGTTTGGGATATTGTGGTTTCAAAGGGAAAACGTGGTGACATGCTAGCGGCACAATTGTACATCGTAAAAAAAAAAAACGAAATAAAGGATCATCATTCGCTTATCTCGAGCTTTCCAATGCAAAAAGAATTTTTCAAATCGGAATAATAGTTGCAGAGATATCGTGGGTACAGACGGACGGACGGACTGACGGACAAATCGGTAACGTAAGCACGATCTTTTTTAACAAAAGACGTGCTGAAAAATCGAGGCACCTCAAACTGCTATCCAAACAGTTAGTTAGTTTATTTTTACTACTATTTGCTAATCTAAATAATCTAATGGGGCTGAAACCAAGTGGCAGGGAAATTATTTTCAGGTAACTACCCCTAATGATCTCGGGGAGGGGGGGGATTTTCTCCAGCACAGCGTTACCTTACTGTCATCTTCAATATTTTACTCCACGCCATAGTGAAATCTGTGGTGCATTACTGAATTAAAGCAAAGCAAAGGTATAGCATTTTTGCATTCTTAATGATTTACATGCCTAGATACACTGCTGGCCACCGAAAATGCAACACCAAGAAGGAAGCATCCGATTGGCCTGAAATTCGCAGCATGCGCCGCCCGCGAGAGGACTGCAAACGATTAGCATTGCAGGGCATATGCAAATCATGTGCGCCCGGCACGCCACCGAGAAGCACAATAAGAAGGGTGCACAGAAGGCGGGGTGTAAGTAGTGGGAGTGTGTTGTGCTGCCGGACCTGTGCGTGGGAAGCTTCCTGATGCCTCGTCGCAGAATACGGCAGTTATTCCAGCACGTTTCGGAGTTCGACAGAGGACGAATAGTGGCTTATCGCGACAGCGGCTTATCGTACCGAGACATCGGCGCCCGTGTGGGATGACATCCAGCCACAGTGAGGCGAGTATGGATTCGGTGGGTGTAGGAAGGACGGACGGACCGACGTGAGCGATTGCCGCAGCCGCGGCACGCCACCGAACGAAAGGACCGGCATGTTGTGCGGCGGGCATTGACTGCTCGCACCACCACATCAACGAACGTTAGCGCAGGAATTAGGGTGTGTTGCGCAACAACCTGTGTCAGCACGTTATAACGAAGTGAATTTCTTCGTCATTTTTATCCGCGCCAGGATTCGAACCCGGGTTAACTCATTCCGGAATAAGTTGCTCTACCAATTGAGCTACGCGGACATGTATTCTGATTCCTATCTGCCTTTATGTCGTGTGCGTCCTTCTGGCAGGTACGTCACATCTCCTGGTACGTTACATCATCTTCCCCTTATTTTTTTTTTTTCGAAGTGCTGGAGAAAGGATTCTCTTATTTTCCCTATCTCGCGGTGTGGAAATAACATCACACCATTGCGAGATTGTGAACGGTCGGGTCATCCGGATAGTTCGGGCGCCATTATAACGAAGTGAATTTCTCCGTCATTTTTGGTCTACGCCGGGATTCGAACCCGGGTTAACTCATTCCGGAATAAGTTGCTCTACCAATTGAGCTACGCGGACATGTATTCTGATTCCTATCTGCCTTTATGTCGTGTGCGTCCTTCTGGCAGGTACGTCACATCTCCTGGTACGTTACAACGTACCGTTCGACGTCGTCTGCAGGAGCGGGGACTTGTCGCATGGCGCCAATTGCTCCGATTACCATTAATGTTACACCACCGGCGAGTGCGGCGGCAGTGGGCCGTTGAACGCGGCACCTGGTCTACAGAATGGCACGACATTGACTTCTCGGACGAATCCCGCTTCTGCCTGCAACACCACGATGGTCGGATCCGCGTGTGGCGGCACCGCGGCGAGAGACTGTATGACGCCTTCATTATGTATCGCCATACCGGTCCGTCGCCTGGCGTTATGGTTTGGGGCGCAATTGAATATGACACCCGCATCCCTCTGGTACGCATCGCCGGTACACTCAACAGCCACCGCTACATCTCCGACATTTTGGCCTCGTTTCAACAGGACAATGCCCGCCCGCACGTGGCACGCATCGTGCAACAAATCTTCACGGCCCACTAGGTGTCACTGCTACCGTGGCCCGCCTGTTCTCCCGATATGTCGCCCATCGAACACGTCTGGTCGCTGATCGGCAACCGAGTGGCCCGGCAAGCACCACCCGCGGCTACGCCTGATGAACTGTGGCAACGTGTGGAAGCAGCCTGGACCGACATGCCCCAAGTCCACATCCAAAGCCTCTTTCGTTCGATGCCGCGGTGTGTAGCGGCCGCTATTGCCAGCCATGGGGGCCACACGAACTATTGATGTCTGCGTGTTAGGCGAGTCGCACGGGCCTGTAAGCTCAATCGTTTCATCTTTGTATCTGTTGTTATGTGTGCAGTAAATCTGGCTTTGCTATCTCGTGTCCTTCTTGGTGTTGCATTTTGGGTGGCCAGCAGTGTAGATTTTTTGGAATTTGCTTTTGCGATACACAAGCATAAGAAAATGTTTATACTCCATGTAAAATATTTATATGTATTAATGAACATAGAAATAACAAAACTGTGATTATATGTATATAATCAATCAACAAGTTTCAGCCACTCAAAATTTTTTTAAATGACCCCCCCCCCGGAAGAAACTTACTGAATGAAACACTGATTACACATGTAGTACTAATGGCCGTTTTATGGAGTGGGACAACAGGGCATGTGCCTAGGGACGTCACCTGACCTGGGGCCTCCAACGCTCCAAGAGTCTTATGGGTTTACAAAAAGTCAAGCTCTTTGACAACTTACCAGCAGGTTTTTTTTTCTTTATTTAAAGAGAAAGAAGAAACACCAGTTCAGAAAGTTGGAAGTCCGTCTGCCTTTTTTTATTTAAATTTTGTGGCTTCTGATCATTCGTCCCAAAGGGGTCCGGGTTCGAATTCCGTTGAGGCATAGATGTTGTGTTTGTCTTACGGCACTGACTCTCTCCCTTCCCTGGAAGCAGTGGCCCTAAATTAGGGACGGGCGCCCATTGAGTTGCTCACGGTGGTCGTTAAACCTAAAATTAAAAAAAAAAAAAATATCGGCATTTCTGTCCGGTGGGTCATATTGTCTGGAAACGGCGCTGCGTTGGTTAGTTTTTTCCTTTCTTCAGTTTTAATTTAATTTTCGTTGACTAATTTGTAGAATAAGGAAGAAACATATTTTTCAGCACCCATTTTCTTGTAATTTGCTAAGCAACAAAATGTGAATGCATTTGATGCACTTCATGGAGTTCTACAGTTTCTGTCATGTACCATTTTTCATTCAAGAGGTATTTAAAAAGTTACTGGGTATTGAATATTTCTTCTCATAGGGATAACATGGTGATGGTAGTATACACAGTGCGTCAAAGAATTTTTAAGACTGGGTCTGTAAAATGAAATAGAAACAAGAAATTATAATTTGTTTTGGTTTGTTATTCAAAATAAGTCCCTCCGGCTTCAATACACTTCTTACAGCGATTTAATAATGATTCGAATGCCTGTTCCAGTTCACTTTGCGGAATTGCCTCCAAAGCACGCGTCGAAGCTGTTTGTATGGTCGAAATATCATAAAAAAAACCCCACCCTTTTAACGTCATTTTAAGTGTTGGGAACAAAGAAAAGTCGCAGGGTGCTAAATCAGGTGAATACGGCGGATGATTCAACAAACAGACGTTATTTTTCGCCAAAAATTTACGAACAAGAAGTGAGGTGTAGCTGGGTGCATTATTGTGCAACAAACACCAACTGTTTTTATCTCGATATTCTGGACGAATGCGACGAATTCTTCCCATCAAACACCTCAAAACATTTAAATAAAACTCACCAGCAATTGTTTGTCCACTTGGAACAAATTCTTTGTGGATAATACCCTTATTATCGAAGAATGTAATGAGCATTGTTTTGATTTTCGATGGAACTTTTCTTGTTTTTTTGGCTTGTGGCGAGTGTTTTTACTTCCATTCCGCACTTTGTCGCTTTGTTTTAGGATCATATTGAAAACACCATGTTTCATCACCAGTAACAATCGATTTTAAGAAGTTTGGATCATTTTCAGCGGCTGAAATGATGTCTCTGCAATGCGCACTTCTCCTTGATTTTTGTTCATTAGTTAACTTGTGTGGAACAAATTCAGCACAGACTTTTGTTTTGCCCAAATCTTCATGCAGGATGCTTCGAATAATTTCTTTGTTGATGTTTAAAGACTCTTCCATCATTCTTAGTGACGCATATCTATTGTTTGCCACGAAATCACGCACTTTTTCAATAATCTCAGGTGTCCTAGATGAACTTGGTCTTCCGGTATGCTTATCATCTTCTAGCGTATCTCTTCCGTCCAAAAAACATTTGTGCCACAGGAAAACATTTGATCTACTTAAACAAAACTCACCATAAACTTGTTTCATCATTTGGTACGTTTCCGAGGCACTTTTACCAAATTTTGCGTTAAATTTAATAACAGCCCTTTGTTCCATCTTAATAATTCAACATGAAGAAAATTTTACTTCTCTAATGAACGCCCGTTTCGTTTGAGTTACTTTAACAATTGCGCAGTACTTTTGGCAGAAAGCAAGCAGATGGTCATGGTTTATAACGCATTCGCGATTACACTGGTGGCACCACCGTAGGCTGAAATCTAGCGCCAGTCTTAAAAATTCTTTGACGCACTGTGTATATAATAATTCTCATACGTTGTATATACACTGCCGGACAATTGCTAAGGACGGATGACAATAGCAACCATAAAATGGAAGGCAGGAAAATGTGGAAATTAGCATAAGTGCGGGATACAGTAAGACGTGTTGTGCGTATGCAAATTTTGGATTGCCGAACTTGTTCGTGACGTCATAGCGCTGATAAGAGATATAAAGGATTTGACGCGTATTGACCATTGTTGTTCAAACGCAAAGTTGAAAGGGAAAGAATCAATTGACGAACTTGCAATTTTATGTATGTCTTCCCGACATCACCTAGATGATTTTACGCGTGGCCGTATTATTGGTAAGATTGAAGAAGGGCGAAAAATAACAGATGTTGCCAAGGAGTTCGACGTCAGCCACAGTGTTGTTTCAAGGCTTTGGAAATCATTTCAAACAAATGGAGAGTGTAGCAAACGTCACGGGGGAGGTCGTGTTCGCAGTACGACAAGTGCAGAAGATTGGTACATAGTGCTATCAACAAAAGACACCGGCGCAGCACAGCTAGTGAGGTAGCAAATCAGTTTATGGCTGCTACTGGCAAGCGGATCTCCCTAAAAACTGTCGCCAGACGTTTGCATGAAGGAGGACTATACACCCGCCGTCCTGTTGTGTGCATCCCATTGTCCAGACGTCACCGTACCGCCCGTTTGCAATGGTGCCATCAACATCGCAATTGGACTGATAACGACTGGTCTGTTGTTCTCTTCTCAGATGAGAGTAGATACAGTCTATCGTCTGATTGTCGAAGACAATTGATCTGGCGTGACAGTGGTACTGCATATTGTCCAGCAAACATACAGGAAAGGGACCGATATCCGACATGTAGTGTCATGGTATGGGCTGGCATAATGATCAATGGCCGTACGTCCCTCTACGTGCTTCCAACTGGGACTATGACTGGCCAACGATACATTAATGATGTTCTGCTACCTCATGTTCGCATGTTCCGTGGTGCTGTCGGTGATAGATTCATTTTCATGGACGACAACGCAACATGTCATCGAACAAACGCTGTCCAAGAGTGTCTTGAGAGCGAGGATATTCAACGCCTCGTATGGCCATCACGTTCCCCAGATCTGAATCCCATTGAAAATGTGTGGGATTGTTTGGGGAGGAGTCTTGCTGGTCGCCAATGCCCTCCAATAAACAAGGACACCCTCATCCGTGCACTGACAGAGGAATGGGATAAATTACCCCAACAGCTGCTTGATAATGTTGTGCAAAGCATGACACGACGTGTGGAATCTTGCATCGCCCTCCATGGTGGCCATATCCCGTATTGACATCTTACGCCGGAACGCCTGCGGACGGTAATTGCATTTTTTTCACGTTTACGTATTCTGCACAAAATGTCCCTTGAACACGTTCCAAAGCCTTCTGGATTTCAGAGCACAATGAATTGTGTTTCTTGTAATGTCCTGGCATTCAGACATTATTTTATTTCACTTGGCATCCAACCACACTTACTTTTTTATGCGCTATATAGCCGTTTATGATCCGTCCTTAGCAATTGTCCAGCAGTGTATATCCATATGTTGTACGTAATGTAATAATGCCATATGTGAAGAAAAAAATAACCACATATTGCAATAATTCCATATGTTGTATATGTTCTGTATACATTGTATTTAAGATCAGGGTCCCCGAAAAATATGACGGCCCAGGGCCCCCAAAAGTGTTAAAACGGTACTGGAGTAGTTTTACTTTACACCCCCTCCACCTCCCCCTTTTCGCAAGCGATCAGTTTTTTCCCGGTGCATGTTGCTAAGACGGTCGATTCCTCAATGTTGCAACTGTGTGTTTTCCTGAGTTCTTATGCTCTTGGCGTTGTACATCCAAGCTTGGCCTTCGCGCTATAAAACTACAAAAAATCAACCAACATTCCTTCCGTGGCAGGTAATAATCACGCTCTAAGAGATTATGATGCCAACAGCAGTGCAGCGAATTAATAGGAATTTTAATTTGCTTAACAGCGATTAAATTTCACCAAGACTAAAAGTCTAATTTTACATGCTGAAAGCACATTGTTATCTTTTCCGTAGTGTGATGCTTTAGTATTCCTGTATCCTTTAAATAAAGTAAACGAAATAGTATCTAAATTCTGTGCAACGTTGTTCCTGTGTCAAAAATCTTTCGGCAAGGTCAGAACCGATCCATCACATTGTCGCGATCACTTATTTTGTCTCAAGTCGGTAGAACCGCAGACAGTTGATGTCTCTCGATAGTAAGGAAGGGGCGAAAGGGTGGGGGGGCAGGTTTGCTGCTTTTGGCGCTGGCCCAGGATCAAGGATCTTTCGGCTTCAAAGATAGCGAGATTCGGGAGAGAGAGAGAGAGAGAGAGTGCTGTAGCACAATGCACTTTCCCTTGTTGCAACCAATCCTTGGAGTGCTACAGAAAGGGGTTATTTTAGAACGGCATCAACTTTCTGCTCCGGCGGTCGCCCTCGTTTAAAAGTCCGGAACAACACCGCTGTGTTAAATGTCTTAATTTCGCGTGAATTTAAACACGATTTTGTTTTTTAAATGAGCTACCAGCAGCTTTCTTGTTGATTCAGTCGTAACCTGTTTTACGATTATTTTACGATAGGCGCGTGAGTCGTAGAGCAAAGCTGTCGTATATTAGGACACTCTTTTCCATCGGAAGCGACATCGTACAGTAAAAGTGAAAAGATGATATTATTTTTTAAATTAATGGCAAATCACAGGTCTAATATAGCTACCGGGAAGGGGGGGGGGTTGCCCTCCCAGAATGGTCATTTCAGGGGCGTAATTCATGCTCCGGGGGATGTAAGAAATAGAAATTGTGTTAAAAAAGAAAGTTACACCCTTCAGTATATTTTTTCTAAAAAACTTAGTCTCATACAGTTAACCAGGTTACTGAGTAACATACACTATAAAGTGTGAACATCTCATATTCAGGAAAGGAATTTTCCAAAACAGTGAATGGAGACATAGAAAACAATAAGCTGATATACCTAACCTCCATGACCTTTCCGAACATGTTAGTGGGATGAAGAGGTAATTAGCCATTTGTGTTCTGTCGCAGAAAGTAGTACCTCTGAGCGTTTAAGGTGGACGTCGAGTGATTTTGCTTCCTATACTTCCAATGGAAAAACTTTTGTACACATTTCCTTCACAATTAGTGTGCTCCCAAAAATGAAACTTTGAACATCGATTAAAATAGCTTCATTTTATAACTTGGAATACTTAATATGTTCTAAAACATAACCATAATTATGCAATCCAACATTTGTTTGTGTACTGACGTCATCAAAGTACAGGTCGCGCCATCTTTTTTCTGGTTTCAACACCACCAAAGGAAAAGTTATTGATTTTTAATATAATTATGGTTATGTTTTAGAAAATATTAAGTATTCCAAATTATAATATGAAGTTATTTTGATCGATGTTCAAATTTTCATCCTTGGAAACACACTAATTGTGAAGGAAATGTGTACACAAGTTTTTCCATTGGAAGTATAGGAAGCAAAATTACACGACGTCCACCTTAACCTATAAAACGGAATTTTTCCAAGACCTACCCCTAAAACTTCTTTCTATTGTTCCGTTCACTATACGATACTCACTCGTTCTGCGCTAGTTTGTTTTTCGTTCTGCATTTCTGTGGAGTGTTGTGTTGTCGGCGTTCACATAAAGTTTATATTTTACTCGGTAATTACAACCTGTATTTCTTGGGTTCAAATAAAACTGTGTCAAAAACCGGAAGTGCGTTTTTTGAACGATACTTTCCTGTAACGGCAGTGTGTGAGAAAGTAAAAACTACGTATTATTTGAGTGGAACTCGAAAGGGCGTAATTTTGAACTCGAAGGGGCGTAATTTTGAACTCGAAAGAGCGTAATTAAGAACTCAAATCGGCGTAATTTAGAACTCGAAGGAGCATAATTTTGATCTCAAAGGGGCGTAATTTTGAACTCAAATGGGCGTAATTTCGAACTCAAAGGGGCGTAATTTTAAGTCTCGCCCTCCTCGATAAGAAAACCTTGCTACGGTCCTATCTATGATCCGGTCATAACTTGACTGAAGGCATTGACTAGTACCCGATGGGCGCATGCGTCGTACAGACAGTGGCAACGCCGGCGTTCAAAGTTAGGGCGATAAGCAGGGGCTAAGCGTCTCAGGGGGAGGGGGCTAACTGACTTGTGCCGTATGATAGAAATTTCATCGAAAATTTGTGTTTTATACAGATTCAACCCGATTCGTACCCAAAAGGCAGGTAGAAATTCCGCGGATACAACTCTCCTTAAATAAACTTATATTTTTCACAGATTTAGGCTTCTCAATAATATATTTTTTTCGCATTTCTTTCCGCTATGATGTTGTTCATGAAATTAAGTTTGTAACCTGAGATAAGGAATGTCGATTATCAACTGTAAAAATTTCGGGTATTCGTCGAAGTTCGTTGAAATCTGAAATCACTGAATTTGGCATGTGTTTTGCATAATATGCAATATTATGTAAAATTAATATGTACAATTTAAAGGAATTTATAAGATTACTTAACGAATTTAAAATGGAAAATCAAATATTATTTGAACTGTTGGGAGAGGGTGGGGGATAAAGGGAAATGAGAGAAAAGTTGGAAGGGCTGGAGTCCACCTTAGTGCCCCCTTCCTCCGAGCCGTAGCTTCGTGTCAGCGTATATAGATCAAAGTTGTCCTAAATAAAGAACTCCCTATCCGAAACGACAATGCACAACAAAATTTTAGAGTATTTATTGGAAATTAAAGAATGATTTTTAATGATTTTTAATGATTTATAAATAACACGTCCATCATCCATCTAGTCATAACCTGGTTGAAGGCAATGTCTGGTTTCCAAAAGGCACATGCGTCGTAGAAAGGAGTTTCATCGTAAATAAAACATTGCTCTCTATCGGAAATGTTACTACACAGTAAAATTTAAAGATATTTAAAAGATTACTTAATGAATTACACATGTCACATCTATCATTCAGCCATAATTTGGCTGAAGGCACTATGTTGCTTCTCGACGGGAACCTGCTAACAGAAAGCAAGGCTACTGTAACCTGAAGCACTCATTCCCATCCAGAACAACATAAAATTGCAAAAAAATTGTAGTAAATGAAGAAAGATATTTTTGAATGGTTCAGCTGCGTTTTTCAAAAATATGTTTCCTTCACGAACCAATCAGCGGCTTTACGCCGCTGATTGGTTCGTGAACGGAACATATGAAGAGATTCTAAAGGGATTTTCATGTTTCTTTGAAGGGATTCTCTTGTTGCCTTGAAGGGATTCTCTTGTTCCCTTGAAGGAATTCGAACCAATCAGGGCTTTACGCCGCTGATTGGTTCGTGAACGGAACATATGAAGGGATTCTAAAGGGATTTTCATGTTTCTTTGAAGGGATTCTCTTGTTGCCTTGAAGGGATTCTCTTGTTCCCTAGAAGGAATTCGAACCAATCAGGGGCTTTACGCCGCTGATTGGTTCGTGAAAGGGACATGAGAATCTGGGGAAAGTCATTGTGGTTCCACCTAAAATCTCTGCCTTATGTTTCCAATGGCAAAACTTCTTTACATATTTTCTTCACAATTAATGTATTCCCAAGGTTGAAAATTTGCACATCGATAAAACTAACTCTAAGTTATAGCATGGGATACTTAATACTTGCTAAAACATAACAATAATTATATTAAAAATCAATAATTTTTCTTTGAGTAGTGTACAGACCTGTTAATAGATGGCGCGACCTGTACATTGATGACGTCAGTGGACAAACAAATGTTGGATTTCTTAATTATGGTTATGTTTAGCAAGCATTAAGTATCCTATGATATAACTTAAAGTTTTATCGATGTGCAAATTTTCATCTTTGGGAATACATTAATTGCTAAGAAAATATGTAAAGAAGTTTTACCATTGGAAACATAAGGCAGAGATTTTAGGTGAAACCACCTTAATAGAAGAGCATGGCCTCATGCGTAAGAACGCTGCAAAATTTAAAGTATTATGAGAAGTTAAAGATTGATATTAAAAAAAAAATGATTGTGCAAACAACGCGTCTATCATTCATTCACAACCTGGTAAACAAGCCTATGAACACGAAGCTCCTCTGCAAAAACATCTAACAGATATCTTTGACTTCTTTTTAAATTCAGTGAAATTTAAAGTCATACAGGCAGAATTACAGTATATAATTATACGGATCAAGTCTTATTGTACTAGATGTTCTTTCATTGCATTCGTAAGCCGTGCAAAATTGCACAAAACATACGCGCGACTTACCCAGCGTAATTCTGTGTTAGATAACATCATATCCTTCTGCATCAGTCTCTTTTAAATACTCTGGAAATTAGCGATGGTTATTCTCTGTCCTGGACGAAGTTCGGAATCTTCACCATCACCGACATCACGTGAATAAAGACACAGTGAAGCCTCAATTATATGTTCTTCTAAAGAATGGCCTTAAAAACGTATAAATGTAAAAAACGTATAGCTAACCGAAATTTCAAAATGTTAAATACTAACGTAAAATTTATGCTTTAAAGCAGATAAGATGCTCTTTAGTAATGATATATTTAAAGTCGAATTGCTGGCGAAAGAAAATGACAGCGTTACACATTATAATATAACATTATCGCATTGCAAAAATCAGCGAAAAATTAAACTTCTCTTTTGACTGCTCTATCTGTCTATAAAAATCGTTATTCTTGAAAAATCTTGATTTTTCAAGAATCTTGAATCCATAAAAATCTTGATAAAAAATAAAATGTATAAAATACCTGTCTATAAAATCTTGATTCGATAAAAATCTTGATCTTGATTCTATTGGGGGTATTATCAGATCAGATCTTCATTCGAAGATTTTAGGAAGGGAGTGTCTGACCCCAAGTCTTAAACAACCCTTAGAAATAGGAAGCTAGGAGATTTGGGCTACCGAGCCCAGAAGCGAGGTAGAAAGGGGAGGAAGATGCCCTTATTTATTACCGGGGTGTCAGTACCTGGGGCCCGACGGCTTAACGTGCCCATCTGACACACGGCGGATATTTAGTTGTTCAAGCGTTCGTACCTGCCTGCGATCGAACCCGAGGTCTTCTCCGTGGCAGTCACGAATGTTGACCACTAAGCTACCTGCTATTGGGAGTATGCAAAAGTTTCTGCCGTTTCAAGGAGACAGGAACAATCAGTAAACCAGTACACATTTATTCAACGAAATATTGGCCGTTTGCATCAATGACCTTTTGCCATTTTTCAGGCAACAAATGAATGCACCTGTGATAGAAGGGACTCTGGTTTTAAGCTGAAGAACACAGAGACGAAATTTTCCACCTTTGGGACTGTGGTGAACCGCTGTTGGGCTAGGGAATGTTGCATAGAGTGGAACAGATGAAAGTCTGAGGGTGCAATGTCCGGGAAGTAAGTCGGGTGCGGTAAAACCTCATAGTGTAACTGTTCAAGAGTTGTTTTCATGGTGGCACCGACATGTGGTCTGGCATCATTGTGTAACAGGATGACTGGGCGGCGTCCTTTACCTGTCCATGGGCGTTTCTGCTCGATTGCAGAGTTCAGTTTCATCAACTGATAGCCATATCGTTGTGTTGTGATTGTTTCGCCTTGTTTCAACAGTTCGAAGTACAGCACTCCATGATATCCCACCACACACACAACAGCACCTTTTCCCCGTGGATATCCTGTTTTGCAGTGGATGTTGATGGCTGGCCTGGGTCGACCCAGGATCGTTTGCCCACGAGGTTGTAGCAATAGACCTATTTTTCATCCATGGTGGCAACCTTCCACAAGAAATTCTTCCCTTGAAACCTCTTCAGATATCCAGATGCCCAATCGTTGATCAATAATACGCTCCGTTAAAGTATGCGGAACCCACTTACCAATCTTCTGGATCTTCCCCAAGGCCTGTAGACGCCGTACCTCCGTCGATTGAGCCACTTTCAAACTTTTCGCTCCTTGTGTGGTCGATTGTGTTTCATCCTCTTGCAACAGCGATTCCAGCTTCTCGTCTACGAGTTCCTGCGGTCTACCTGCACGTGGCTTGTCTTCCAAGCTTAGATCACCTTTCTTAAACCTGGCAAACCATACTCTACACGTCCGCTCACTCATAATCGTTTCGCCATACGACTGGCATATTGAACCGTATGCTTCACTCGCACTTTTCCCTAAATCAAACATGAATACCAAACAGTGCCGGAAATAGACTTTATCGTCCACCGTGCTTGACTTCATGAACGAACTGATAGCACTGGTCGCCGGCCGGTTAGACCCCTACAGTGTCCGCTAGCGGAGGCGGCGGAAATTTTTGCATACCCCTAATGCAGCAGATTATGTGAAATCCTTACAACTAAAAATCTGAGATTAGTGCTTTTGTATGGGACTCATGAATTAAGAGCTTTTTTTTTTATTTCTGCAAATCTTGAGTGCATCCATTTGAAACCAAAATATTGAATACTGATGATACATTTAGGATTCTGTTCTATTACGGCACGAAACACAAAGTTACGTCCTAGAGTAAATTAATAACGAAGAGCTATACACCAATTATGTAGAAAATAGTAAAATTATCCTATGTAATCCGATTTATTGGCGTAGGAATATATAAGCAATCGTTTCCAAGCTTTCGCACATCAACCAGATGGTTTTTTCAAGGCAGATAGACAGAAGCTGCAATCTGAATAATAGTAAAATAATAGAAAGCGTTATATTATCTGAATAGTTTCTATCAAATAGTTTCTATCTGAATATTAGCAAGCGTTATATTATTCACAGATTGCAGTTTCTGCCTATCTGAATAATAGAACGCAATCTAACTGCAATCTGAATTATAAAATATATTAACGTAAAGCGCTCTATTATTTACAGATTTCAGTTTCTATCTTTTTTGAAAAAGCCACCTGGTTGATGTGCTATGACGACGTAAATTTCTCCATCACTTCGATGCCAGGGGCGGGAATCGAACTCACAACTCTAGGCTCCGGAGCTCCGAGTGCTATCCACTATACTACACTGGAATGCGCTCTCACTTCTATCTGCCTTTATCTCATGTGCTTCCTCCGGGGCAGGCAAGTCACAGTACGAAAGTTGGAAAAGATTGTTTATATATTCCTACGCCAATAAATCGGATTACTAGCATAGTTTTACTGTTTTCTACGTCCCAGAGATTTATCAGTTTTTAAATATCTCATATGAATGAGTAATGAAATGCAAAAGGAATTTTTCAGCGAAACCCAAACTGAACAACGTATTCTTCTCTAATGGGGTCAACGTGAAACTTTGGCTATACCAAGAAGGAAGAAAACACACCGTTGTCTCAATTCTCTCAAAGTTGCAACGTAACGTGCTAATAATAAAATAATCAAAGAACTGTGTATTTTTGATCATCTTGAAATTCTAACTTTAACGTACAATCGCGAAAGCGTATAAATGAATTACGTATAACCGAGTTAAAAAAAGCAACAAAAACTACAGTAAAATATCGGGACTAACGAAGAATTACGTATGAAAGTGAAAAACGTATAACTGAGGTTCCACTGTAACGACTTTGTTACAGTAATTTTTTAGTGTACAGAACATTACATTTCATGAATGAAATACGGGATTACACCATATAATACAAATTTTGAAGATGGTAATCCGTTTTTTGGTTTAAATATGACAAGGATTACTAACCGAAAACTTGAAAATTTTCGTCTTCCTGGAGTGGGAATCGAAACCGCACTATCTGGGATTCGATTCCCGCTCCAGGACGACGGAATATTTAAGTTTTCGGATGTTATCTGACTTACCATCCTTGTCATATTTAAGCCAAAAAGCGGATTGTCATCTTCAAAATTTGTATTATATGGTATAATTCCGATTTTTTTTTATTGGAGGGTTAACGACCACCGTGAGCAACTCAATGGACTATAAGCAGTCGCCCGTCCCTAATTTAGGGTCACTGGTTCCAGGGAATGGAGAGAGCCAGTGCCGTAAGACAAACACAACATCCATACCTCACCGGGATTTGAACCCGGACCCCTTTCGGACGAGTGATCAGAAGCCATCGCTTAGACCACTGCGCCACCGGGGCGACATTTCATTTATGATTTTTGATTGATTGATTGTCTGCTCCTCCGGGCAATCACGTGATAGGATTCTTAACCTCCAGATTCGCTAAACATGAATGCCGGTTGCTTCGAGTAGCGAATCCTGTGATGGTTATATTCAAATTAATCGGAAATTTGAGACCTGGTCGTTCTAGGTGGTGTAGTGGGTAGCACACCCGAGCGCTATCTGGGAGACGCTTATTCGATTCCCGCTCCAGGACGACCAAATTTTCAAGTTTTCGGATAGTATTCAGAGTTGAAGATATATTCTTCACATAATACGTGGTAAATACGTCATGATAATTAACACAGCAATCAAACATCGCCGAATTGACCGCAATTACTGTCTCACACGTGATTTAAATCACACCAGAAAACTTGAAAACCCCATCGCCCTGGAGCGGGAACCGAACCCGCATCTCCCGGTGTCGGAGAATATTTCGATGCTCTTAACGCACAGATACTTGCGAATTCGCCGTCGTGGGTGGTACAACGGATAGCGCGCTCGAACGGTAATCGGGAGATGTCGGTTCCCGCTCCACGGCGATGGGGTTTTCAAGTTTTCTAGTGTGATTTAAATCACGTGTGAGACAGTAATTGTGGTCAATTCGGCGATGTCTGATTGCTGTGTTGGTTATCATTTCGGATAGTAACTGACTTACCATCCTTGTCATATTTACCATCCTTGTCATCTTCAGAACATTAAATTGTTTATAATCATAACTTTGGCAAATGTTATAATTCTTCTCTATTTCCTGTGCACCATTCAATCTTTCAAAACTGCAATTAGCTGTTCAGAAAAGTTTAGGTTTGTCTGTGACCGTGAAATAAAAACAAATTGCCTTGCTCTTGAGTGATCCAGGAATTCTTATTAGCAAACAAAAATTCTGAAATCACGTATATTCATCAATGAATCGAGTCTTTTGTGGAGCACACTTCTTCGGCGTAACAGAATAGAACCCGTACCGGTGGCCCAGTGGTCTAAGTGATGGTTTCGAACCGCTTGTCCGAGTGAACCCGGGTCTCGAATCCAGGATGAGACATGGGTAGTGCGTTTGTCCAACTAAAATGGCTCGTTAAGCCTTGAAACAAAGGAATAGTAAGCCATTTTTTCTTTGGGGTATCAGTTATACTTTCTAACTCAAGAATTATGCGCTTCGTCGTTATTCGGGATTCAATTACGTTTCGAAAAAGGAGTTTCTATTACGGCCATGTTTCACAGGTTTGTACTTGGCACCGATGACCAGCGCATACGTGTCTGGAGACGAGCCGGTCAGCGCACAGATCCTGCCGTTAATGTGGAACGGCACACGACTCGCACACCGGGAGTAACAGTCTGGACAGCCGTAGCCGGACATTTTTGGTAGTCCACCGTACCACCCTCACGACTCAACGGTACGTCGACGACATTCTACGACCCGTTGTGTTTCCATTTCTGCGGCAGCATCACCGAGCAATTTTTCAACAGGATAATGCCTGGCTGCACACGGCACGGCACTCGTTGACACCCTTCCATGGCCTACCCGATCGGCCACCTATCACCGATTGAACATGTTTAGGACATGATGGGACGTCACCTACGCCCATCCGGGCATGTCAGCAAACTGGACCGCAATTTGGACACCATCTGGCATGCTATACAAGAGGACAGTATCCGTGAACTGTATGCTTCTATTCCATGCCGAGTAACCGCTTGTATCCGAGCCATAGGTGGCGCTAGAACGTACTGACTTGTTTAAGTTGTGAAGCTATTTTATCCGAATAATTAGCTCAACTGTTTTGGAATTGCAATGATTTCCTTTCCTATATACACTATATTGACAAATGTCCCCGGATACCTAGAAGAGAAACACAACATAGCATTTAGTAGTGTCGGTCACCTTTGGCCTTAATGCATGCACTGATCCTTCCAGACATGCTTTCGACAAGGTTTTGGAACACAGCGATAGGCATGCGCTTCCATTCAGTACATAATGCTGCCGCTAACTGCTGCTTAGTAGTAAGCCTTGGTTCCAAACTTCTTATGCGGCGCTCTAATTCATCCCATAGGTGCTCTACGGGATTAAGGATTAAGATCAGGACTCTGTGCTGACCAGTCCACACACGATACCGAATTATTGTCAAACCACGCCGTAACAGTCCTTGCTTTATGGCTCGGTGCATCATCCTGCTGGTACCAACAAGGGTCGGTGCATCATCCTGCTGGTACCAACAAGGCTCGGTTCGATAGTATTGCCACAGAGTTGATAGGACATAATTGTCCAGAATATCAAGGTAGACGTGCTGGTTAACAGGTTTGTCTACGATAATCAATGGGCCGGGACCATACCACAAAAACACCCCCACACGAGTGCACTGCCAGCTCCAAACTTGACCGTGACAGTACACTGTGGTAAATAGTGTTCCACTGGCTGCCGCCATACGGCCATCAGACTGATGGATCGTGTACCTCGATTCATCAGTCCATAGGACCCGTTTCCACTGATCTACGGTCCACGATAAATATTCTTTACACCACACTAAACGACGAGTAGCATTTCGAGTGGAGATGAAAGGCTTCTGGGCAGCCGCACGATCACGGTACCCATGGAATGAAGTTCTCTGCGAATGGTACGTGTATATACCGAGGTTCCAGCACTTTTACTCACCTGTAGACTGAGGTCTTGTGCAGTACTCCGTCGATTAGCTGTAACGACTCTCCTGAGGTTTCGACGTCCTCTATCACCGATTTTCTTTGGTCTGCCGGTACATTATGCTGCTTCAGGCACGCCATGTGTCTTCCATTTTTTCAGTACATCCAAAAACAGTTGACCTGGGTATGTTTAAACGCCTCTCGGTTTCTCTTATGGACAACTTACTAATATAACACCCAACAATCTTTCCTTTCTCAAAGTCAGTTCTTCTCTCCCGCCGCGACATTTTTACTCAACCACACAGTGCGATATGATCGCGATCAGCTGCAGGCTTGTTTTTATACCATTTGAAGCTGTACCGCGCATCTTAACAACGCAGCGGATCCGTTCATTTGCTTTTGAAGGGGTTTCTGGTGACTTTTGTCAATATAGTGCATGTACAAATTTCATATACCAATTTTCATCTCGATTGGATGATTCTTTCTGGGTGCTCCGTTTTTTAATTTTTTTTTCAGAGTTTATTTTAGTGTGAAGAAATTCTGAAATATATCAATTATAATTTTATGCTGAATTCAATACAAACATTTTTGAGATGTATTGAAAAATGAAATACTTATCAAAAGGAATATAAAGGAAAATAAGGAATCGCTCTGGTGCCCGAGTGGTCCGAGGCGCTGCCACCAAACGTTCGCGGATGTTAACCTCCCCCCCCCCCCCCAAAAAAAAAAAAAGAAAGAACACCTTTTCTCTGTGATATGTTCAATTTTACTCACAAGCATGGGGACTAAATAAACAATAGGCGCTATGTCAGAAATGTAAAAAAGTTTGCTTCTGGATAACAATTAATAATAACACGTCTTTATTTATTCTTATTTATTTTAAAGTGAATTAGTGCTTAAACGCCAGTTTTTTTTTCTTTTCTTTTTTTCGAGCATGTCCTGAGATTTACAAAACTCCACGCCTATGCAGCGAATATAGTAGTTTGAGATGATTTAAACCCATTTTGATAAACCCGAGTTAATTCGCTCCAGCCGGTTAAAGGGTTAAAACGAAATTTTCAAATCGGCCTAATAGTTGCAGAGATATGGTGTCTACAGACGGACGAACGGACAGACAAAGGGATATTATACGCACTAACTTTTCTTTTTACAAAAGACGAGCAAAAAAATTGCGTTGGGCATTCATTTCTTAAATCAAACCCCTTTTCTAGCACCTCTTTTGACAAGAAGAAAAAAAAGTTTGTGCTTAATGTTATCAGTAAGGTCCAGACTTTGATGACTTTTACACCTTTTGCATTAAAGATAATTTCTGAGCATTTTGCTGCACTTTTTTAACATTTTGGGAGGATATCTTTTCGTTTGGGCATTTTCCACCTCTCGAATTTTTTTATGTACAGTTAAAAGAGACCCGCATGTTTTGACAATGCTGTCACAAAGTTACCTACACATTTTTGAAAGTTTTCCAACACTCAAAAGTGTCGTTTTCCTATGAAATCAGAAAATCAGAGAATGCTGTCCTTGACAGTGCCCTGTGTCCTTCAGCTTGGGAAAAAGAAAACCCACTTCGCACTTTCTTGTCGATGCGATTGCTTACATTGATAAAGAAAGCCAAGTTCTTAAAAAAGCCAAAGGCAAGATTAGACACACTATCGTTGCCAAATTAAACAATGTTTTGGAAGAAAACTGTTGGGTCCCAGACTTTGAGGAAAAGCTCTCATATTTTGACTGCATAAGCAAGTATTTTCAAAATCGAAGTAGAATTATCGATAAGCGAATCTGTTTTTTATTTTATTTTTTATTTTTATTTCAAGAATACCCAAACCACATTCGTAGACGTCGATAGAAACTTCTCGAGGTATAACAACGGCTGTGAATATCTCAGCTTGGAAAATACATAGCACTGTAGCATGCAGCCTGGCTTGATATTGACGTCTGCTGAGAAAAAATGACCCGATTAATATCTCATCAAGCTCCACGCCGAACCCTCTGACGATTAATCAGTCACGTGGTTTCACGTTGATGTCCTATCTTTTCAACCGATCCCAGTCGGTAATTTAAAACAACCATGTTTCTGATACCTACACTGCTGGCCACCCAAAATGCCACACCCAGAAGAAAGCATGCGTTTGGCCTGAAATTCGCAGCATGCGTCGCCCACGAGAGGACATGCAAACGATTAGCATTGCAGGGCATTATGCAAATCACATGCGCCCGGCACGCCACCGAGAAACACTATAAGAAAGGTGCACAGAAGGCGGGGTGTAAGTAGTGGAAGTGTGTTGTGCTGCAGGACCTGTGCGTGGGAAGCTTCCTGACGCCACGTCGCAAAATACGGCAGTTATTCCAGCACGTTTCGGAGTTCGACAAAGGACGAATAGTGGCTTATCGCGACAGCGGTTTATCGTACCGAAACATCGGCGCCCGTGTGGGACGACATCCAGCCACAGTGAGGCGAGTATGGATTCGGTGGGTGCAGGAGGAACGGACAGACCGACGTGAGCGATTGCCGCAGCCGCGGCACACCGCCGAACGAGAGGACTGGCATATTGTGCGGCGGGCATTGACGGCTCGCACCGCCACATCAACGAACGTTAGCGCAGGAATTAGGGTGTGTTGCGCAACAACCTGTGTCAGCACGTACCGTTCGACGTCGTCTGCAGGAACAGGGACTTGTCGTACGGCGCCCATTGCTCCGATTACCATTGACGTTACACCACCGGCCAGTGCGGCCGCAGTGGGCCGTTGAACGCCGCACCTGGACTACGGAATGGCACGACATTGTCTTCTCCGACGAATCCCGCTTCTGCCTGCAACACCACGATGGATGGATCCGCGTGTGGCGGCACCGCGGCGAGAGACTGTATGACGCCTTCATTATGTATCGCCATACCGGTCCGTCGCCTGGCGTGTTATGGTTTGGGGCGCAATTGGATATGACACCCGCACCCCTCTGGTACGCATCGTCGGTGCACTCAACAGCCACCGCTACATCTCCGACGTTTTGGAGCCTGTAGTCCTCCCTTACATGCAGGACCTGCCAACGGCCACGTTTAAACAGGACAATGCACGCCCGCACGTGGCATGCATCGTGCAACAATTCTTCACGGCCCACCAGGCGTCACTGCTACCGTGGCCTGCCTGTTCTCCCGATATTTCGCCCATCGAACAAGCCTGGTCGCTGATCGGCAATCGATTGGCCCGGCAAGCACCACCTGCGGCTACGCCTGATGAACTGTGGCAACGTGTGGAAGCAGCCTGGACCGACATACTCCAAGCCCACATCCAAAGCCTCTTTCGTTCGATGCCGCGGCGTATAGCGGCCGTTATTGCCAGCCATGGGGGCCACACGAACCGCAAGTCGCACGGGCCTGTAAGCTCAATCGTTTCATCTTTGTACCTGTTGTTATGTGTCCAGTAAATCTGGCTTTGCTATCTCGTGTCCTTCTTGGTGTTGCATTTTGGGTGGCCAGCAGTGTATGTATATCAGAAGTCTTCGCAACTTGTTAATGACATGGCATCCACCACATTTCTATCAAGCGCGTGGATGCAACTAACCAAAACCTGTGACGGTAAACACCATTTATGATATCATATACAATTTGAATATTTACGTGCCATTCGCCCTGATGAAGCTAGGTCAATACCTTAATATATACAAATCACAGATGCTCGATTGGATTGATGTCTGGGAATTTGGAGGTCAGGGCAATATCTGGAAGTCCTCCTCATATTCTGCGAATCGTTCTCGAGCAATCAGGCCATTGTGGCATGGCACATTATCCTGCTGAAAGACGGCACTGCTAGAGGGGAATATCATTGCCATGAAAAGATGTACCTGGTCTGCAATGATGTTTAGGTAGGTGGTAGACGTCATTGTTTCCTGAACATGAATGACTAAACTAAGGGTTTTCCTGCAGGACTTTGTCCGAGGCATTACACTTTCTCCACCGGGTTGTTTACGTCCCACGGTGCATCCTGGTGTCAACATATTCCCAGGTAAACGACGTACACGTACCCGGTCACCCACAAGGTGCAACTGGAAACGAGATTCATCGGACTAGATGACCATCTTCCAATCATTGAGGCCTAGTTTCGATGCTCGCGTGCTCATTGTAGGCAGCACGGTGAACCGAGGTTAGCATGGGCACTCGGAGCGGTTTGCGGCTACGCACCCCCCCCATTTTCAGAAAGATACAATGTATTGTTTAATGTGACATATTACTCTCGTCACCAGCAGTCAAATTACCATAGAGTTGCGCCATACTATTCCTTCTGTTGGCTCGTACTACACTCACGGACAATGAAATTTGCGCACCTAGATGCTACAACCGCGAAACTTTTCAAACAGCTAGAGTGCGTGCTGGTATGCAAATGATCCACGTTTGGTGCGAGTGCGCATGACCGCATACCCGGTGGCGGCGCTGCAAGTACGAACCGGCAGCCCTATAAACAGGCGTGTAGTTGATGCCACATGAAAGCGAAAAGCACTGGCCGACGCAAGCAAGACTACAGAATGCCAGGAATGCGGGACAGACGCCAGAGACGTCGATTTATGCAACTTACGGACTTTGAAAGAGGCCGGATTATCGGGCTGAAAATCGCATGGTGGTTGGCGCGCCGTATGGCCCGCCACGTGGATTGTTCTAACCATACCGTCCGACTGTTTTGGGAGCAGTGGACATGTGACAGCGCCTCCACACGGCGGAGCGGCTCCGGATGGACCACGAGGACCACCGGTAGAGAGAATCGACGGATCGTGCGACAGGCACGAACGGAACCCACGGGGACCCGGTTCACTATACAGGCAGATGTAGTGGCTCCTGTATGCCCACGAACCATTTCCCGACGCCTGGCGAAAGCGAATCTGTAATCCCAGCGCCCCTTACCTGTGCTGCCATTAACACCGGAATATCGCCGGCTCCGTGTGCAGTGGTGCCAGGCCAGAACGACGTGGAGCGCCACAGACTGGTGACGTGTGGTGTTTAACGATGAGTGCCGCTTCGTTTTGGGGGCAGATGATCATCCTGTCCCGGTGTGGAGGTCCCCGGGTCAACGGCACAATCCCAACATCGCTATCAAACGCCACACTTCCCCCACTGCAGGCATTATGGTCAGGGGAGCCATTGCCTACGATAGCTGATCAGATCTAGTAGAGGTACGTGTATCATTGGCGGGCCTGCGGTATGTGGATGAGATCCTACGGTCCCATGTGCTCCCATTCCTGGCCGGGATTTTAGATGCGCTATACCAGCAGGATAATGCCCACCTGCACACGGCTCGAGTTGCCCAGGACTTCCTACGTCATGTCCAGACACTTCCATGGCCTGCCCGCTCTCCTGACATGTCCCCTATCGAACATGTGTGGGACCAGTTGAAACGCCGGCTGCCGCCGTGTGGCACTATCCGGGATTTGGAGCACACGGTCCAACACGTGTGGGCCAGTCTGCCGTAGGACAACATCAGGCGTCTGTTCACCACCATGCCGGACCGTATTGCAGCATGTATCGCCGCACGAGGCGGTGCGAATCGCTATTGAAGATGACCGGACTGCGTGCCACAGATCCCTATGTAGTTTTCCTGCAGCTCTGTTTTTGCCACCATGTGTATCATTCATCTGTATCATTACGCCCATAAAATTTCAGATCAATCCGATGGTTCCTTCTTGGTGCGCAAATTTCATTATCCGTGAGTGTATATGAGACAGCGTTCTCTCATGTCTAGCATCGATGAGCAGTGGTCTGCCCACACTATGCCGGTGGTTCTTCGGTTTCCCTTCTCGGACCACTTTTTGAAGGTGTTAACACGGGCTTACCGTCAGCATCCCATACGCTCTGACACAGATATCTAGCCATTACAATCTGTCTTTCTCATCTTAAGAATAAGAATAACACTGATTAACAGAGCTCAGTATCAGGTGTTTTATTCATACATACCGTTTCATGACCTTCACACACGCCTTCGTTTACCTGCAATTCCTTTGATTTGCATAAAGGCGCACTGGTCAGAATGTTTTCTTGCTTCTCGGTGTATATATATAACAAATTCGTTTCGGGTTTAAAGACCTCAATTAGCATGCGTCTAAAGATACACTCCTCGACATAGAAATTGCCACACCCAGAAGGAGTGACGATAGAGGGGTGAAATTTAGCACACAAATGGGAATACATAATGATGTTATTTTCAGCCACGTACAGTGTTTATCAGATGAAATAATGAAATACAATGGGTACACCTCAGTAAGTGGTTGCACCGCCGCGAAAGGTAATACTGACTTGTTCCCCATAATTCATCGAGATCGTGCGCAGGCCGATTCAACTGCAGACGACGTCCAATGTGGTCCCACAGGTTTTCGATTGGGAATAAATCGGGCAATCTTGCTGGACATGGCAGTGTTTCAACGTGTTGGAAACATTGTCTGGAGACCCGAGCGGTGTGTACACGGGTGTTCTCTTGCTGGAAAATGTGGTGCTGTAGACCCACTCAAGAACGGTGTCAAAATGGGCTGCAGAACCTCGCTCACGTATCTTGCAGCTGTCAGTGTGCCCGTGATGAGCACAAGAGGTGACCTTCTGTCATGCGCAATAGCACCACATACCATGCTTTCCTGACAGGAGGTGTGGCGGTCGTGAACGAAACCGGGATGCGTCCGCTCACCTGGGTGTCGACAGACACGGCTCCGTCGACCGTCAGCACCCAGACAGAATCGGGATTCAGCAATGAAGACCACAGTGGTTCATTCGTGACCCCAGTGCGCATGACTTCGGCACCAATCCAGACAAGCGCTGCGATGGCTGGCAGTCAACGTAGCTGTTGCCTACTGCGCAGGTTTGCCACATGTAACTTTCGATTTACAGTTCGGTTGTTGTGGTAACGTACATGACCGATGACACAGCAGGTCGAATATCGGCTGCAGTGCTTTCTGGTGACGAATGTGTGTGTCGAACAATCCGCCGGTCCAGGCGTTCTGACGTTTGTCGGACTGCACCACTGCAGCTCCGACGCACGTACGAACCTTCCTGTATAGCCACTGGTGCCAAGAGCGTCCAACAGTTCGTGCATCCCGTTGCACATGCGTAGGGACACGACGTGTAGACCAGCCCGCTTCACACGGGCCCACAATTCTTCCTCTGAAACGCATCCAAATGGCGATAAACCTGCCGACGGCATGTACCCGACATTTTCGGCTTTCGCTGAACAGTTACCCAACACAAACAATAAATCTGAAACGTCCGCGACACTTCTTCTAGCGACTACACATTACCATTCCCGTTGCTCCTGGCACCTTTATCTCACGAATGTGTGACGTCATCGGTTCCAGTTTAACATCATTTGCACATCTCAAGAGGGTATACACCCAGCCCTGCGATTTGCATGTTTGTAGCACACCTCCTTCTGGGTAGGGCAATTTCTATGTCGAGCAGTGTATAAAGAACCTCCCTTCTATTCCTAATTTAGAGCCACAAAAAATCAGCGCCGAAGGTCAAGCACAACATCCTTGTTTTTCAGGGAATTTGAATCCAGACCACTAAAATATTTCTTTTGTGATGCTGCGTAAAAAAGCAACCGGACATACACTTGTAAAACAAGAATAAAAAAAATAATGTCATACTGTTTACGTTTTTTACGCAAACAGAAGGTTAAGGGGGATTTCCTTTTATGTTATAAATATTAAATAAAATCACAGTCGAAAATAGTTTTTCAAAATTTTCACCAGCTTGTCTTTTTGGAAAAATCATTTTCAAATACCGAGCCAAATTAAAAACGAAGATGAAGCTCTCGCAATTTTGAAAAGCAAAAATTTAATTTCATTGTCAATCTCGGAACACTGAAAGATTACAGTTAGCAGCCTAACTGCCGTGATTTAAGTGGTTTTCTTTGACTTATGGCTTACTGTAGAACATATTACAGTGCATCATATATTGGTTGCAGAAAACAAAATATACAAAACCAGAGGTACACGATCTTTTGTGAAACATTTGTTCTTATTCACCGGAAATTGTGTTCAGTAAGACCTTCATTTCTTAAGTTTCGTATCACTTGTTAGTCGTCCTAAATTTCCAGTTTGGAATTGCAAGTATTCACAGGTTACAAGCTGCGTTGCGTCAAAGTGAGAACGGAATAAATAGCGCGGAAGACCATCTGCCGAACAGAAAACCACTTTCTAATGCACAGCATGAAGAAGTGGACATTCTTAACGACTGCTTTCTTTCTTTCCTACTTTTTTTCTCGTTTTGAATGGAAGGGAAGAAGAACAAAGTGTTTTTTTGTTTTTTTACTTTCTTTGGCATGAATTCTTACACGCCAGAATAATTTATTGACGCTGCTTCTCCCATATGAAGGGAAGGTCAAAAAAAAAAAAAAAAAAGAAAATAGGCAGCAAATTTTCACTGCTGGCGTGAAACGAGAAACACAAAAAGCAGACTGGTTGTGTCTGAGTACATATGCGAATGTGTGTGTGTGTGTGTCGTGACAATTCACAGGCAGTTTTAAATGAAGAAAAAAAAAAAAACGGTTCGTTTCGTCAGGATAACTTATTATCCCTCGTGATATGAGTGACGTCACTGGAATGTTTGCTTCTTCATTTTGAATGTTTCTTCCGTCATTTCCGCGGCACAGATTTCAGAAACTTTTCGCAAATGAAAATAAACTACGTCCCATGGGGCATTTAGTGTGGAAACTACTCAAATGATTACAGGCTTCCTTCCACAAGCGGTTTGCAACCTTTGTAAAGCAATAATTTCGTGAACTCCAAGACCGTATCATTAATAAATTAAATTCTCTGTATCACAGCCAGTTGCTATTAATATTTTCTCAAGTGATTTTTGATGCTATGACGGCCTGATGTGTATCGCTCTGCTGACCGTGTTCAGTCTGCTAATCATGCTGAAAAAATATGATGTAATTTTACCAGTAACAAACATGTCCTGTGACCATTAAAATATTTTGTTCTCAACTTTAGTATCTAAGTATTAAAATTTTGGACTATTGTTGACACCCGATTTGATAAGCTATTGCAATTTTTTTCATTGATTTGAATGCTGTTACTGTTTGGCATATCCCTCGAATGACAGGGTCATTTTCAGCAGTTACGTCCCAAGATTCATGACGTCATCAACAACCAATCAGAGCTTGTTCTTAAACTGAGGTTATAAAATTCCAGCTAAAGGAATAAGATTTTGATGTTTTAAACAGCCATTTTATGTAGGATTAAGCTTCTTATAGTATTCGCAACTTGAGAACACCTATTATTGCCTTGCCAGATGGTACCAAGTTGTTATTATTTTCTGTTGGTTTTTACGTTGTGACTGCCTGACGCATATGTTTGACAACGGTTACTAATCCACCAATCATGTCCCAGAAACTTGTATGAATTCATCAACAGCCAATCAGAGCTTGACGTCAAGATTCATGACGTCATCAACAACTAATCACAGCTTGTTATTATACTGAGGTTATAAAATTCCAGCTAAAGGGATAAGATTTTGATGTTTTAAACAGCCATTTTATGTAGGATTAAGCTTCTTATAGTATTCGCAACTTGAGAACACCTTGACAGATGGTACCAAGTTGTTATTATTTTCTGTTGGTTTTCACGTTGTGACTGCCTGACGCATATGTTTGACAACGGTTACTAATCCACCATTCATGTCCCAGAAACTTGTATGAAGTCATCAACAGCCAATCAGAGCTTGAGACTGGCATCACATGAGTAGTGATGCTTCACTGAGTTGATGCAATTCAAGACAGAATAGAATTTGATCCTTTACCCTAATCGATCTCATTGTGAATAAATGCCCGATTAGATCCTTTAAAAATCGTTGAGCTCCCACTGTTGCTTTTGAAGCCACCAAAAGACGTGGACATCCCTAGTTTTAAACCACTAGACTAATTAGACATTTCTTCTGAATCGATGCTGCTGATCGACTTCTTCAAATGCAGTTTGAAATTTTGCAAAAACACTTTGTGTCAGCTGTGGAATGAGAACGGAAACATCCAATATAGGCGCATCACAAATAATCACCTGTCACTGGCAATGGGTAGTGATGGCGGAGTGATACAGAACACCGACTGTTTTCTGGACTCACGTCGAAAATCAAGCCAGGAAATTGACTTGTCAGAAGCCATGCTGCTACCCAAGCTGAGTGACCACTTCCTGCTAAAGGAAGACGTGGACATCCCTAGTTTTAAACCACTAGACTGATCAGACATTTCTTCTGAATCAATGCTGCTGATCGACTTCTTCAAATGCAGTTTGAAATTTTGCAAAAACACTTTGTGTCAGCTGTGGAATGAGAACGGAAACATCCAATATAGGCACATCACAAATAATCACCTGTCACTGGCAATGGGTAGTGATGGCGGAGTGATACAGAACACGGACTGTTTTCTGGACTCACGTCGAAAATCAAGCCAGGAAGTTGACTTGTCAGAAGCCATGCTGCTACCCACGCTGAGTGACCACTTTCTGCTAAAGGAAGACGTCCTATGAGTCCTGTTAGATACGGACGACAATCTTCTTTCTACTTCTTTGGACGCCTCTCTCTTGAACAGTCTTCTGCGCAGGATCCTCATGAAGGTTTGTCGCAGGACAGGACTCTTGACGCCGTATACGTAGGCATTAAGAAGTGGGGTGCACGTAAAGAGAACAGTAACGGCCGAGACAACGCCGGGGTGTCCTCTTTGTCCTTCCGCGGCTTCCCAGAGGAGAACGACGTAGTAGGGTACGGAAAACACAATCAGGGTGACCACATAATGACCAATGGTTGCCACTGCGTTGCGACCACGGTATTTATTCAGGTAACAGGGGTTCTTCTGGAGAGTAACCGTGGCTTGCGCTCTCAGAGTGACCTCGTAGATGGCGGTGGCAATCCTGTGACGGTGGTATCTGGCGATGAGGAAAATGTGCAAGTTGACGATGAGAATGAAAAACACTGGAATGAGCATTGATAGTGAGGCGTATGTGCTCATGAAAAATACCTGTAGGGAGGAAAAAAGGAAAATGTTAGCATGTTAAAGAACATTTATTTCTAAGTATGAAAATTTATTTATATACACAAACATTTTTGTTTCAGTACATTTTTTTCTTATTTCTATTCCCTGTTTGGGTTCTAGCAACCATCATGAGCCATTCTAAGAGCTATAAGAAGTCACCTGTCCCTAATTTAGGGCCACTGTTTCCAGGGAAGAGAGAGAGCCAGTGCCGCGGGAGAAGTGCACCACCCTTTCCTCATCCGGGACTCGAACCTGATAGTGAGGCGTATCTGCTTATGACGATGAGGTGTAAGTGGTCGAGCGCCTTTTACTACTCGGCCACTCGGTTGGAATTTCTTTTATTTTTTAAGGGAGGACATGTGCCCCTTGAGCATATAAAGCTCCTAAATTTAGGGTTACTGGTTCTTAGGGAAGATAGAGAGACAGTGCCGTAGGACAAGCACACCACCAATGCCTCATCAAGGACTCAAACCCGGGCTTCCATCTCGGAAGACTAGCCAGAAACCAACGCCTCTGAACGCTCGGCGACTTGGGTGGCATTTTTAGCACGTCTTTTGTAAAAACAGACCGTGCTTATGTTACCGGTTTGTCCGTCCGTCCGTTTGTGGACACCATATCCTGCAACTATCAGTCCGATTTGAAAAATTCTTTTTGCACTGGGAAGCTTGAAATGTGCGAATGATGATCCTTTATTTCGTTGTATTTTTTTACGATGTACAATTTTGCCGCTAGAGGGCGTAAATGCAGATGATGTCGAATTCAAAAATACGTTTTATTCTACATATTTGCTTCTAAACATCCGATTGAAAAAATTCTGTTCTCTTTCGATTCCATTTATGTCGAAGAGTATTTTAGATATAGTTACTTTTTCAAATTACGCATAGATTTTCCGCTAGGGGGCGTAGAAGTAAATTACATTTTTCCCGATAATTCTTCTAAAATTCCGATTTGAAAAATATTTTCTTCAGCGGATACACCTCCTGATGGAAAATTTTTTACATATAATTTCAAATTTTTGGTAAAGAATACTTTGGCCACCAGGGGGCGTAAGTGTTAGTTTTTGCTTCTGATGTATTTGCCAAAAAATCTGAGCTTCTAAAATATCGATTGAAAAAATTACTTCGTGGACTGATGCCACTCACATAGATAAACCTTTTTGGAATATTTCCTTCTTAAAATATTCCACAGTTTCTCCGCCAGGGGGCGTAGATGTATATCTTATTTTCGTCAATATCTCTACTTCTAGGAGTCCGATTTGAAAAATTCCTTCTTTGTTGGATAGTGTCTCTAGTGTGACATGTTTTTTATATAATTTCAAAATTTTTAAGTAACTCATAGACTTTCCGCTAGGGGGCGTAAAGGTAAATTGCTTCCCCCTATATCTCTGCTTCTAAATCTTCGATTTGAAAAAATCTTTCTGCACCGGATACAGCTCCTGATGGGAAATCGTTTGCACATAATTTCTAATTTTTGTAAAAAATGGTTTGGCCACCAGGGGGAGTAAATCTTAATTTCCGCTTCTGATGTATTTGCAGCAAAATATGAGCTTCTAAATTCTCGATTGAAAAAACGTCGTTTGTAAACCGATAGTGCTCATGCTAACAAACCTTTTAGAAACATTTTCTTCTTAAAATAATGCATGGTTTCTACGCCAAGGGGCGTAGATGTATATCTTATTTTTGTCAATATATCTACTTCTAGGAGTCCGATTCGAAAAATTCCTTCTTTGTTGGATAGTGTCTCCAGTGTGACATGTTTTTTCTATAAATTCAAAATTTTCAAGTAAATCATAGACTTTCTGCTAGGGGGCACAAAGGTAAATTGCGCTTTCTGCGTTATTTCTGCTTCTAAATCTCCGATTTGAAAAATTCTTCCTGTATCGCATACAAGACCTGATGGAAAATATTTCCCCCATAATTTCTAATGTTTGGTAAAGAATGGTTTGGCCACCAGGGGGCATAAGTGTTAATTTCTGCTTCTGATGTATTTGTAGCAAAATCTGGTCTCCTGAAAACTCAACTAATTTTTTTCTTGGACCGATAGCGCTCATATGGAAAAACCTTTTGAGAATACTTTCTTCCTACTGCACTTTATTGCATGTAACACAAATAAATATGTGCTGCTTTGTAGGTTAAAATGAGTGTCCTAGTTTTATAACAATACAACGTACTACAAAACATTTACGCCAGAGTTAATCATATCATGCAAATTTTATTATTTTACAGAACTAAAGCCAGGCTCTTTGAAATCCCTTACGATCACGCACACAAAACACGTGAGTAACAGTGTTTTGTGTTTTGTTGTAACAGTGCCTAATGACCTTTTTTGATATATACGGAAATACAGAATATAAGTAAGGAAATAAATATGTAATAATTGTGGCACAAAACTGGCAAAACTACTTAAATTATTTACTCTTGTGAATATATAAAACACGCTTAACATAATGGCACAATATTCTCACACAGTAAAATTTTTTCTCTTGACTCTGTTATAAAAAATGACACAGCTCTCTGTTGTTTTTGTCGTCGAGAAAAACATCTTTTCGTTCATTATATTCTAAAAGATGCGAGATGTGCAAACAACTGTAATACATAACACCTTATCTTTATTGGAATAAACATTTCGTTCATTGAACTGATATTTCTTTCATATTCTCTTGCTAATATACACAGTGTGGCAAAGAATTTTTAAGATTGGGTCTGTAAAATGAAATAGAAACGAGAAATTATAATTTGTTTTGGTTTGTTATTCAAAATAAGTCCCTCCGGCTTCAATACACTTGTTACAGCCAGTCTTTGTCATTTTATTGTAGGTCCCAGTCCACCTACAGCGAGATCGCCTTTTGGGCAGGGCACAGAAACGGAAGGAATGAGAGAAAGTCCAGCGACTTTGACACAACAGTTTGTAGTGAGATTAAAGTACAGTAGATGGCGCCACCGTACAAGTACGATGTTGCACACAGAGGGGTGAGAGAATTTTAGAGGGGGGGCATAGGAACGGATACCCATTTAACCAGTGAGTCCAGCCTGGGGGCCGTCACTTAACGTGCTCGTCCGAGCACGTTAAGTGACCCCAGGCTGGATATTCAGCGATTGTTAGTAAATCAGGCTGGATATTCAGCGATTGTTAGTAAATCACACCATCTCTGAAAGATCAGCCCAGGTTCGAACCTGAGGACCTTGCATCGAAAGTCTGAATCGCTAACCACTAAGCCATCCGCGGCTCATGAGCTAAAACACCAAAAATGATTTCCTAAATATTACTTATTTATTGAAAAAAATTACTGAAGATTGCTTTTTATTTTAATATTTCATTGAAAGCTACTATCAAAAATTCCTGTATATTTCTTTAACCAGTTTCATATGAAATTTCAGCAAAAAAAATTTGTAAAATCGTTTTGCCGAGGCTAGAAGCCTCTAGCAGTGAGCCCCCACCCCGGAACGCAGGGGTTGCGCGGGAGCTATCAGTACGCTCCTGTTCGCTGACTTTTCTTTTACAAGCACATATTTACCGGTTTTATTAGATTTTTCTAACCATTCATGCAATTTTTGTGATATCAATATACGTAATTTTTGTAAATAAATACATATGTGTGTATTTGTATGCATATGTATCTTTTTTTATGTTAGACCCACATAAACAGTCGAATCACATTATTGTGACAACCTCCTACTTTTGACGTCAACAGCGCGCAGTCAATGAAAGATGGCACGTGTCGTGAGCTGGCTTGGAGGTCATATAAGGTGTGCTGTAGGCATTCTGAAAACATATCACTCGTTGCTGTCATGGATAAAAGAAGATATTTATCAGATTTGCAAAAAGGGGTGATTATCGGCTTTGGGGCTAAGTCTCGCAGCATTTCTGAAACAGCGCAGTTTGTGAACTGTTCGCGTGCTGCTGTGGTTAATGTGTATCGTGATTATAGAATTGGCAGCATTGCGAATAAGCGACGTGGAAAATGCGAAGCACCACGTGCCATTGACGTGAGAGGTGAACATCGGCTGCGAAGGTGCGTGAGGGCCGATCGACACGCTACAGTGGTGCAACACACTGGTCGAATGAATCAGGGGGTTACATGAAGTGTGTCTAAAACGACAGTTCAGCGAACCCTGCTGCATGTGGGGCTCCAATGCAGACGGATGGTCACTGCACTTATGCTAACGAAGGTGCATCGGCAGAAAAGGCTTACATTTGCACGGCAGTACAGAAATTGGACCTCCGCCGATTGGCAAAGGATTGCCTTCTCCGATGAGTCACGTTTTCTGCTTCATCGAACGCATGGACGTTTGCGCATAAGGAGGAAAACCACTGCTGGAAGAACACAAGCTGATGGGGGCAGCGTTATGGTCTGAGAAATGTTTTTGTGGCATTCTCTGGGTCCATTCATACCTGTGGAAGGCAATACGGACCAAATTCGTTCTGAATCCATCTTTGCAGACCACGTACACCCATACATGCTGATTGTCTTCCCGGGGGAAGGGGGGTCTTCCAGGACCAGAATGCGATGTGTCACACCGCTAGAAATGTCCGAGAATGGTTGGAAGAGCACGATAAAAACGTCAACGTACTTCCTTGGCGCCCTAATTTCCCAGACTTAAACCCAAGTGAGCATCTGTGGAACCACCTGGATCGTGTTGTTCGCTCCATGGATCCTCCACCGCGCACCCTCCAACAGCTGTCAGATGCACTGCAGTCAGCATGGCTCCACATACCTGTGAACACACCTTCCAGCACCTTATTGAGTCACTCCCAGCCCGTCTAGCTGCTGTCCGCGCTGCACACGGCGGTTACTCTGGATATTAGCTGGTGGCCACAATAATGTGACTCGACCGTGTATATACACTGAAGAGCAATTGAATTAGAGCCAGCTGGCGTTATGGAAATGTGGCGCTGTGGGCGGCCCTGTAAACGGAAACGACATGACGTATGCAGCGATCCGACAATATAAGGAGTGATGCGACGGAAATCAGTAAGATTCGGACGCAGTATGGGTAAGACGAAGGATCTAAACGCATTTGATCGTGGGCAAATTGTCGGGGCCCGACGAATGGGTCACTCCATCTCGGAAGTCGTGCAGGCACTGGCATTTTCACTAGCTACTGTGTCACGGATGCACCGTGAGTACATCGAATCCGGTAAAACCATCTCTGCAAGGGCCAACTGCCGTGAACAACAGCGTGTGGATGAGCGGGGTCATCGTCGGCTAGCTCACATTGTAACAGCGGATAGACGGGCCACAGTGCAACAAATCACTCGGCAATTTAACGCTGGTGCACAAAAACGTGTAAGCAGCCACACCATCCAGAACCATCTCCTCGCTATGGGGTACAGAAGCCATCGTATCACGAGGGCATCGCTGCTGACCGCACATCACAGGGTGCAAAGATTAGCATGGGCGCGGGAACATCGCCACTGGACCCTAGACATGGGATAAAATGTTGCCTGGACTGATGAGTCGAGATTCACGTTGGTGCATGCGGATGACAGGGTACGAGTACGGCGCAAACCACATGAAGCGATGGATCCTTCTTGCCAGCAGGGTACTCTTCAAGCTGGTGGGGGTGGCATTCTCGTCTGGGGACTGTTTACGTGGACTGAAATGGAACCCCTGGTACGTGTGACATCGTCCTTCACAGGTCAACGTTACCGGGATATCCTGGACGACCATTTGCTCCCATTTGTGCGTCTTCAACATCCCACTGCGGAACTCATCGTGCAACAAGACAATGCACCGTGCCATCGCTCCCGAATTGTATCCGAATGGTTAAATGAACACTCCACCGACGTGACCTCGCTTCGTTGGTCAGCTAGGTCACCTGACCTCAATCCCATCGAGCACATCTGGGATGCCATCGAGAGAGATGTTCGAAGCTCTGATCCCCCTCCATCAAATCCTCGTGAACTGTGGGAGCTTGTTCAGGGGTGGTGGGTATATCCGTACGGCTTCCCAACGCTTCCGGTGTCTTGTCGAGTCCATGCCGAGACGAATCACCACCGTCATCAGGGCGAAAGATTGTGCTACACGTTACTAAACAGGTATTTCTAATTTAATTGCTCTTCAGTGTATATTACATCAACATAAACGTACTGGTGTAATTTTTTTTTATTTATTAGCGGTTCTATGTACGCTGTTTAGCGAAATTTTCTCAAGGGGTACTTGAAAAACAAAAGTTTGAGAATCCCTGCTTTACAGAAAAAAAAACCTTTTAAATCCGACTTTAAATAACGGACATAGCTTGCATACAAGCAGGAAAGCAGAGTGACAGAGCGCACGCATTCAAGAAAGAATTATGCTAGAAGATATACAAACTATGCGGGGCACTGCAATTATCTTGGAGCAAAGGTTGCAGTATTGTAAAATAGATCTCATTTCAGTGTCGTTCAGCGAAGTGTGTGGCCCTCTTCTGATCGTTAAAAAAATTCGCCACGCTTTTGAAATAACAACACGGATAACGTCTTGAATGTTATTATGAAATGTTACGAAATCATGTAAATTCCTCTTGCTTGCTTTACACTGGGTATCTCTGTGCAGCGAGACTAATTGTAACAGGATACATGGAACACTGATAACACAGTTACAACTGTTTTCGGAATAGGAATGTGAGTGATTTGACGTCAGTCTTTTTTGATTTCTCCGATAAACATGTATGACGTATTGCTCACCGGATCCGTTTTCAATCAAAACTTTCGATATCAAGGCCTTTGTTTTTGTTAATTTAAAACTCTATATATCCCTTTATTTAATCTTCTGTTCCATTTCATTTAGTTTCTTTCTTTCGCTTTTATTAATTTTTTTCCCTTATTGAATTTTTTTATTCATCGTATATTTTCTTTCATTCGTACGAGTTTTCATCCATCCTATTACAATTTTTTGCGCACAATTTCGTGTTTTGTTTATTTGATGTTCCGTTTCTTTAATTAGAAACTATGTTCTTTTATTTAGTCTTTTATTTTACTTTATTTAGTTTCTTTCTTTTCCATTTATCAAATTTTATCCCTTACTTAATTCTTTGCTTTCTTTTTCTTTAAATATTTTACTTCATCCAGACATGTGTTCATTCATTCAACTTTAATTTTGTATTCAGCTGTTTGCGCTGTTCTGCACAATTTCTTGCTTTATGTTTCATTACTTTTTCCTCTTCTTTTACGAAGGTCTCATTTTTCCGTAATTCCTATTTTCATTCGCTTGATTTGACTGTCAGTGTTTTTTCTTTTGTTTAATATAACTTTTCCAGTTAATTTAATCTCACATTGGATATACGAGTTCGACATATTAAAAGCACGTACCGTTATCGAAATTAAGGTTGCTGGTTTTATAATTTAATATCTTTTTTACTGTATTTTGTGCTGTAGATTGGATTGGATTGGATTGGAGGTTTAACGACCACCGTGAGCAACTCAATGGGCTATAAGCAGTCGCCCGTCCCTAATTTAGGGCCACTGGTTCCAGGGAAGGGAGAGAGCCAGTGCCGTAAGACAAACACAACATCCATGCCTGACCGGGATTCGAACCAGGACCCCTTTCAGACTAATGATCAGAGGCCATCGCTTAGACCACTGCGCCACCGGGGCGGCACACATTTAATTCAAAATGAAAGAAGGGTATCGCGGAACATAACACTGTGTATTTGTCTTAGGATAGAAGACGTCAGCTTATGGTTAACTGAAGTATGAAACGAAAATCTATTAACTTCTTAAGTACAGAAATATAAGGTACTTGTATTTCTAAACTTTTGTTACTGGAGGACTGGTTAAAAAACATTGACGCTGAATTTGCGAAAACTGAAGAATTTTATTTAAATAATGGGAAATCAATCCTCTTTAAAGCAAAGATGGAATCGCATTGTCTGATCAGCTTAACCAATACGGTTTTTTTTTCAGCTCACTGCACACAATTCGACACAGTTTACACTGCATCTTATATATAATTTGGTTGAACCCTCCTCGGTGCCACAAATAAAAAAAAAAAAAAAAATACGTAATAAGCAAATTTATGACATCTGAACAAACGCAACAATATTTGATCAACAATATGTGATGCATGTGTTAGTGATCATCAACGATCATGTGCATCACGTGCTTTCACATTTAGAACAGGATAAGAATGACGTTACCAACGTGTAGCTATTTGAGCAAACGACGTTGGTTTTTTTACTTGAAAAATTCCACACGCAATCACCACGTCGAGACGAAATTCCAATTTATTTCGTGCATCTGCACCTAAATAATTCGAAGTTATTTATGCTTTGGCTCTCTTTGAATAAACAAGTGATTTATATTGTGGTTCATTTGTCTCAAAACATCGAAAATATGCCTCCTAAACGAAAGAAAACGAAAGAAATCTGCTGAGGAAGCAGCTGCCCAGACAGAAGCAGCAAAAAGACGAAAAGGCAGAGCGGGAAAGGGCCCGTCGCGAAAGTATGACTGTTGTCCAAAGAGAATGCGATCGGGATCGCCATCGCTTGGAAAAACATGACTCCCCTCAGACGTTACAAAAAGTCGGAATACATGTGCCTAAACCGGCATTTAGCAGGGTTTGCCAGGGTGGGCCCAGTTCGAAAAAAAAAACACACCAAAAAATCCACCTGGGGTTTTTCAAAATTAGATTCTATTTTTGCTTCTACAATATTCTAAATTTAATCAGCACCCAATAAAATATTTTCTTTTACAATTAATAACAATAGAAATAATGACTAGATTCTCTTTCTTACTTTCTTCTCAAAGGTGATGGTTTACCGATTTTATTATTTAGCAACACAAAACAAACCTTTCAGATCAGCTGACAAAGCAACTGATCTGAAATAAGAAAATTAAAGAATAATCCTGAAAATAATAAATGGTTGCATGTAAATAGCTTTCCACCTATAAAGAATAACTATAGAATAGACCAACATTATCTATTCATACTACAGAAAAAAATAGAGAAACAGAATCTAACATACTTAGCTTCAAACTAAAATATCATCTTTAAATAAAATTTTCCTGAGATATTATTTGTGTGTGACATGTAAAATGCAATGGTTTTTGACTATTTACAAAGATCGCCTAAAAATTAAACAATGGTACAGATAATAAAGTATTTTTGGTGGTTTGTATTTTACTAGAACCTTAAAAGCAAGCTGAAATTATTGTAGTTTTGTGACCCACACAATTTTCAAATATTTTCAAACCTCTGAATTTTTCTACGAAACAGCCACATTTAAAGTAATTAATGTAATCTCAGGAGTTTTGCCCCAGAAAGAAAACTACCAATCTACAGGAAATTTTTATCCATGCTGTGATCTTAAAAACGTATAAACTGAACAAGTTTTGTGGCTTTCTCTACCCCAAGCCTATTTCGTAACTTGTTCCAAACTGGTTGAAACATGGAGAAAATTCTCTCAGTGGAGGTAGATGAAGCTGGTGCTGAATGTAGGCATACAAAAAAAGCCAAAATCCTGCAGGTAATTTTGAATTTGAACCGTTTTCGGACTTTTTCGCAATGATTTGCCACCATTTTATGGAAGAAAACTGGCTGATGACACTTTCCTTTCATCATTGATGTTAGGTAATAGTCTGTGTCATTAATTTCGGAAGCATTATACCAGGCAAATACACAGTCGTATCAGAATAATATTGACCACCTACCTAATAACGGGAATAACCACCCTAAGCCCGGATGACGGCGGCGAGACGGCGTGGCATGGACACAATGAGGCCCTAGAAGGTTGCCCAAGGGACACGTGCCCATTCGGAGTGCAGCAGAGCACGGAGGTCCCAGAGATGATGTGGTTTTGTGGGTCGGCACGCCGAACTTGTCGATCAAAATAGTCCCACAAGTGCTCTATGGGATTGAGGTCGGGTGATTTTGCAGGCAAAGGTAGAACAGAGAAATCGCTGTTGTGTTCCTGGAATTAGTCACTCCCCCCCCCAGGCAACGTGACAGGATGCTTTGTTCTTTAGACAATATAAACACCAGGGTAAACGTCCAACATGAAGGGATGTCTATGGTCAGCAAGGACGGACAGGTAGCCATTGGCGTTCAGGGACCCATTCAGTGGCACAAGCGGTGCCAGGTCATACCGGGAAAACATCCCCCAGACATGCACACTGCCACCGCCGACCTGTACTTGACTGACAAGCGTGTCCGGGTGTTGGTCCTCATGTATCTAACACCGTGTTCACCACCGTCCGTTACTTCTGTGGAGTAGAAACCTCGATTTGTCGGTGAAAAGGCAACCTTTTCCCACTGTCCAATGACGGTAGTCCTGAAAAGGCAACCTTTTCCCACTATCCAATGACGGTAGTCCTATACTAACTGCAGGTGTCGTTGCCGACGGACTAGGTAAATATGGGCGCCTTGACACAGCGTCGACTCTGGAGACCCATGCGTAATAGGGTTCGCTCTACTGTTATCGGAGGACACGTACCTGGGTGCCCCAGGGTTCCTTTGCGAGGTCAATTGCTGCACTGTTGCACATAGATTGCCCTTTACCAGCGACGGAGGCGATCGTCTCCTCTGGTGTCGATGGCGTTTTAGGCTCCACAGTTATGACCCATACGTAATAGGGTTCGCTCTACTGTTATCAGGGACATGTCCCAGGCTGCCCCAGGGTTCACTTGCGAGGTCAATTGCTGCACTGTTGCACGTAGATTTCCCCTTACCAGTCCACGGTGTCGACGTTCTCCTCTGTGTACGGTTTTTGGGGACACGTACATGGGTGCCCCAGGCTTCATTTGCGAGGTCAATTGCTGCACTGTTGCACATAAATTGCCCTTTACCAGTCGACGGAGGCGATGTTCTCTTCTGGTGTTGATGGCGTTTTAGGCTCCACAGTTACGACCCATGCGTAATAGGGTTCGCTCTACTGTTATTAGTTACACGTACTTGGGTGCCCCAGGGTTCGTTTGCGAGGTCAATTGCTGCAGTGTTGCACGTAGATTGCCATTTACCAGTTGACGGAGGCGACGTTCTCCTCTGGTGTCGATGGCCTTTTGAGCTCCACAGTTATGATGTTGGGAGGTACTCGGTGTGTCAGCGGTCCATTCTTGGTACACCCTTATTACAGCACTTCGTCAACAGCCCACGAAGTCTGCTTTTTCTGAGATGCTTGCACCCTTGGCGCTGCAACCGATAATAATTCCTTTTTGAACGTCCATTAAATCACTATATCTAACCATTGTTCTCACGTTACGCACTATGGCTCATCTGTCCAGGCCAACCACTTATATCTCCTTGTAACGTGCACTCTGACACGCCTGGGCGAGTACACAGTGATTCCAGGGGTGGTGATATTATTCGACTGGGTAATCAGGGTGAAATTTGGATATCCACTCCTCTGCAATGCCCCCGCACGGGGATAACTGGTTTACCAGTTATTTGGGGAGCGGCGCCCCCACGGCCCGAGCTGACCTTGTGACTGGTCAACATCTGATGTCATGCCACCGCTTGTTTTTTATTTTGGTGTTTGCAGGGACGGCTGTTCATCCAGCTGTTGGGGAGTCGCGGCCCCACGATCCCGAGCTGGTCTTGTGTCTCGCTTTTTTGTTTTTCTTTATTTTCTCCACTGGCTAGTTGCCCGTGTTGTGTTCTCTACCTAATCTCTACCACGTTATGTACTAACACCCCGGTCTTGTGGTTTTGTTACCCTCCACCACTAACTGTTTTATATTAACCGCTCAGTTCGTCGGTTGCTGAGATTCCGTTTAGGTTCCCTTCCAGGTTTTGTCTTCTTTGGATTTCTTTTTTCCTTTTAGCTGGTTTGGGTGCTAGACCTACCTGCATGTTTGCCGCGTGCGGGGACCCGTGAGGCGGAAATGGGATGTCTGGCGGCTGAGGTCGCAGGAGACCGGTTAAGTGCCTCCTGTGTACCAACACTCCTCTTCGACCCCGGCTTCGCTGTAAACGGGAGGCTAGAGACTAACCCACCTCTAGTCAGAAGTCTTGTACCAAGTTGTGTACAGGGCTTTAGCGGCTTTTTTGTCGTATAGCACGGCAGGGTGAGCCCGGGGGCTGTGGGATCATGCCAAAGGCGTTGGCATGACGGTACCAGGAGGCCGAAGTGTCCGCCGAGTGCGTGTGATCACAGCCAACGGACTATATCTGCAACGTATAAGCTCCAGAACTGTGTCTAGCGTCATTTTCTTGGCTTGCGGACCCCCAGTTCTCCCTTGTAGGGCTCGGTGGTGGGTGGAGTAGTCTGCAGACGAATCTTCCTTCTTTTTTCCATGGGTAAACCCAAACATAAACACTCCAAATTTAAGTCACCTGAGAAAATGATAGTTGCAACCGACTCTCCTTCGTCTTCTCAGCCTACCAAGTCTCATACCCTTAAACGGTCTTTAGACCTTGACCAAGAATGTGGAACCTCTTCTTCGGCTGCTGTACCAGTCGCTCCGAAGCGTCGTCTCCCCTCGATTGCTGTGACTACGCATGCTACACACTTACTTGTAGAATCCATCGATCCGAATGAGAGACTGTCCACCAGATCTCCCTTTTTCATTTCTAAAGCTTTGGACGCTGCGGTTGGCCCCTTGAAGTCTGTGAGGAAGCTTTGCTCTGGGGACCTGCTTGTTCAAACTTGCAGTGTTTCTCAGAGTAACGCTTTTCTGCACCTCTCTAGTCTTCAAGGCATTCCTGTCAAAGTGACACCTCACCCGTTTCTTAACACCTCTCGGGGTGTTATTTCGGAGTTTGATCTCTTGCCATGCAGTGAAGAAGAATTAGTGACTGAACTTGCAGACCAAGGTGTTATTGCTGCACGTCGTATGATGTTCCGGCGTGATGGTTCTTTAATTAAGTCTAAAAATGTGATCTTGACTTTTAACTCCCCGAAAGTTCCGACCGAAATCAAGGCTGGCTACTTGGTCTGTGGAGTTCGCCCGTACATTCCCAGTCCTCTGCGCTGTTTCAGGTGCCAGAGGTACGGGCATTCACAACGTTTCTGTAAGAGTTCCGCTCGTTGCGCAAATTGTGGCTCCAGTGAACATGACGGGGAAGGTTGCATTTCTGCGGCGTGCTGTGTTAACTGTGGTGAGGCCCATGCAGCTTACTCCCGCAACTGTATGAAATGGAAGGACGAGATGGCGATCCAGCGCCTCAAGACCCTGGAAGGCCTCTCGTACCCTGCTGCCAAGGGCAAGTTGGGTATACCCACCACCCGACAGCGTACTTTTGCCGCAGTAGTTCAGTCTGTGCCACAACCCGTGCAGCCCTTTGTTCCGTGCCCTGTAGCTCTCGCCGCACTTGCCAAGCGATCTACAGTTGAACAGGCGACACAGGTGGATTTCACCGAGCTCCAGCTTATTCGACCAGCTGAGTCTGCGCCTTCTCTTTTGAAGACGCCCGCCTCTTCCGGTTCCCAGCAGACAGCCTGCACGTGCGGAAGACCCGGCCCTCAATCCGCAAAGGTGTGCAGTGTCCATCCAACTGTCTCGGCCTCAGCGAGGTCCCCACCCTCACCCAACATTAAAGAGGAACATGGGGGGAGGAGAGTGACAGTTCGTCCCCGCCCTCTGCCAGCATTGCAGAGGAGTGTGGGGGGAGGAGAGTGACTTTTCGTGTCCCTCAATTAGTGAATTTTTTTATAAATCTAGTTAACCACCTTGTCTTCCCTGCTTTCTTCATACTCTTTTTCAACTTTTACCAAGCCTGTCTGCTCTTGCTCATTTTCCACGCTTTTAACATTCTGTGGCTGATAGTTCTTTGTCTGGCGCTCTTTGGCCAAACCTGGCCCTTGCGCCACTAAAATCCACTAACCAACCAACCAACCAATGCTGTCGTGTTCTTGGTTAACTTTCTGACCTCTGTATTTCGGATCCATGATGTTTGCTAGAAAATGTAGTGCAAATGTGTAAACAAATTTGTTTTTTCTTGTTCAAGACTTTTTCAAAATCTAGATGGCAGGGCTGCAGGATTTCTTCTTGTACTAAATCCAGTCATATTTCAACAGCAACCGAAATAGACGTTGTGCCTCTCTGAAGTGTGTCCAGTGTGCTAGCAACAACGGATAACTGCTTTTCCAGATTCATAGCTTCACAGTAAATGCCCATGTTATCCAAGATTTTTTAAATAGATTCATCAAATTCCTTAATATGCTCTAAAGATATTTCTCTGTATTTGTGATAATTGGCCACAAATTTTTTAACACAGTCAGGATGAGAGTTGCACTTTGTTTCATTATGTAGTTGTGACATTAAGCCAGTCTTTTCTTTTAACCATCCATATGGTTGATGCATATTACAAAAATATTTTTGCACCTCCGCAATCTGCTTTAAAACAGTCTTTGGGGAAACATCTTTTTCTACCAAATTCAACAGATGTGCTGAGCATCCGTATGTTATGAGAGTCGGATATTTTTCATTTAAAATTTTCTACATTTTTATCATTTTGTTTTTGCTGTCTGTTACAACAGCAAAAACAGGTTTTCCAAATTTTTCTTCGCATTCCTTAATAGCCTCCTCTAATTTAGAAAAACAATATTTTGCTGGTTTTTTTTTCCTCATCCAGTATTATCAGTATACAGAAAAAACTTTCTGTTCCGGTATGGACATTAATAGCTTGGACTGGCTCGTTCTTCACACTGCACCAGCCATCTATGGTGAGAGAGAAACTGCCTAATTTCATTTTTTCTGAAAGTTGAGATTCAATTAGTGCTGCAGTATCAAACAGTTTTCCACCATGGCTTTCGCTGAGGGTGGTTGATATCCAGGTCTCAGTGTTTTGATCATAATTTTAAACTGATCCAATTCTGCTGCATTGAAAGGTGTGTTAGCAGCATAAAAAAAATCAGCCACTATTTTATCAAAGATTCCTTTTGCCCTTTTGTGGTTTTACAACAGAATTTACTCATTGATTGTTGCTTCTTTGTTTTTACAAGAATACTAAAAAAATCCGAACGAAAAAAGCCAAATAAAACCCGAAAAAGCCAAATAAAACCCAATTAAACCCGAAAAAAAAAACACAAGTGGGCTAGTGTTTTTCAAAAAAGCCCGGGTTTTTTTTAACCCTGGTATTTAGCCGCGGTCATTTGTATGTGGCAATGTTAAGAGTACGACGATATGACGACGTCAAGATAAAAATACTTCACGGAAAAGAACAGGGGAAATTGATAAAGGGTTCACAGTCACTGTACACGAAAAATGTTGTGTACAAGGAAGTGTTGGCCGCTCCGGTGGCGCAGTGGTCTAAGGCGTTGGCCTCTGATCATTCGTCCGTAAGGGGCCCGGGTTCGAATCCCGGTCAGGCATGGATGTTGTGTTTGTCTTACGGCACTGGCTCTCTCCCTTCCCTGGAACCAGTGACCCTAAATTAGGGACGGGCGACTGCTTATAGCCCATTGAGTTGCTCACGGTGGTCGTTAAACCTCCAATCAAAAAAAAAAAAAAAAAAAAAAGGAAGTGTTGACGAAATGGGGACTCAAGATTTTGCAAAACACATAACAGACAGACGGACAAGCAGGCAGACAAACAGACAGATAAACGGACGGACAGGGAAGCGATGGATAATCAAGCTCTTCGAGCTGCAACCTGGGTAACGACAAAAGATCTATCAAGTTCTGAGTCTACTAAGTTCTGCAACCAACCTGTCTGCGGACGGACTTTTTTGCTATAAATAAATAATTTAAAAAAAAAATTGCTCCGGATTTCTTATTTTCCCCGTCATGTTGACGGGCTTCCACCTATATTCAATAAATGAATAATTTTAAAAAATTGCTCTGGATATCATATTTTCCTCCGTCATTATTGATGGGCTTTCACCTATACAAAAAATAGTTGTAGAGGAATGAAAGGGCGGCAATACATTTGTATAGGTAACATATTTAATCGATTAAGGTTTCAAGATCACAGCTTATTGTAAGCGCGAGAAGAACCATTTTAAATGTGAAATGCTGGTACATTAATAACCGGTGTAACCGCCAGAATGTTGAATGCAAGCACGCAAACGTTCATGCATTGTGTCGTACAGGTGCTGGATGTCAGTTTGTGGGATGGAGTTCCATGCCTGTTGCACTTGGTCGGTCAATACATGGACGGTTAATGCTGATTGGGGTGACGCTGGAGTTGTCGTCCAATGATGTCCCATACGTGCTCGATTGGTGAAAGATCTGGTGATCTAGCAGGCCACGGCAACATGTCGACACTCTGTAAAGCATGTTGGGTTACAACAGCGGTATGCGGGCGAGCTTTATCCTGTTGGTAAACACCCCCTGGAATGCTGTTCATGAATGGCAGCACAACAGGTTGAATCACCAGACCGACGTACAACTGTGCCGTCAGGGTGCGCGGGATAACCACGAGAGTGCTCCTGCTGTCATAGGAAATTGCTCCTCAGACCATAACTCCAGGTGTAGGTCCAGTGTATCTCGGCCGCAGACAGGTTGGTTGCAGGCGCTCACCTAGCCTCCTTCTAACCAACACACGGCCATCACTGGCACTCAGGCAGAACCGGCTTTCATCAGAAAACACAACAGATCTCCACTGCGTCCTCCAATGAGCTCTAGCTTGACACCACTGACATCGGAAACGACAGTAGTTTGGAGTAAGTGGAATGCACGCTACAGGGCATCTGGCTCGTAGCTGTCCTTCAAGTAATCGATTTGTAACAGTTTGCTGTGTCACTGTGGTCGCAACTGCAGCTCGAATTGCTGCCGCAGACGCGGTACGATGCGCCACGGCCATACACCGTACACGGCGGTCTTCCCTCTCAGTAGTGCCACGTGGCCGACCGGAACCCGGTCTTCTTGAGGCATTACCTTCCCTTGACCACCGCTGCCAACAATCATGCACAGTGGCTACATTCCTGCCATGTCGTTCTGCAATATTGCGGAAAGAAAATTCACCTTCTCGTATCCCAATTACACGACCTCGTTCAAACTCCGTGAGCTGTTGATAATGGCTTCTTCGTCTTTTTAAAGGCATTCTTGACTAACATCAACACCCAACGTCGAATCTCAACGATAACTAACGCTCACGAACGTTACAGCGCGTATTTACAGCAAACCTGCTTTGCATGTTCCGAGGGGCGCTACTAGCGCCACACGTATGCGCCGAGCGCGAAATTTGCATAGACGTCATCTTACAGATGTACTCTCACCGCCTACCAACTGTCGTTTATCTAACACAACCCCTTCTTGGTGTTGGGATTTTTTTCCGTCAGTGTATATTAATATTTATTTAAAGCTTAAAACCAACCGTCCTAGGAAGGGGTATACGCTAGTTGAATAATAAATCATTAACAACCATTATGAATCCATTGTTGGATGAAGATCTCCCTAAATTTTTTTTTAAAAACTCTTTATCTTCAGCTGGCCTTTTCCAAGTCACTGCAGCATGCTTTCGAATTTCCTTTACTCATCTCTCACGTGGTTCTCTTCTGGGTCTTTTACTGTCCCTTGGTATCCAATCCAGCATTTCAGTTGCTTAGCAGTGGTCATTTCTAGCAATATGCCCAGCCTACTGCCACTTGAGGGTCTTCACTTTGATCCTGATGTCATTAGCTCTTGTCATTTCCCTAATGCATGTACACCGATCAGCCATTACATTATGACCACCTACCTAATAAGCTGTACAACCCCCTTTAGCCCGCAAAACTGCAGCCACTCGGCGAGGCATGGATTGGATGAGGTGGCGATAGGTATCCTGGGATATCTGGTACCATAACGTCAATAGCAGGTTCTCCAGTTCCCGTACATTTTGAGTGGTGGTGATTTAGCGTGAACCCGCTTTTCCAAGTCGAACCACAAATGTTCGATTGGGTTCATGCCAGGTGAATTTGGAGGCCAGAAAGTCCAGCATGTTTCTCGAACCACTCCTTGACGATTCTGGCAGTGTGGCATGGTGCCTTATCTGTTGGAGATGGCCATCACCAGCAGGAAACACAGTTGTCATGAATGGGTGAACTTGGTCCGCATTGATGCTCAGATACCTGACAGCTGTCAGGGATTGTGCTATTGGGACGATGGGGCCTAAAATGTTCCAAGGAATCATCTCCCACAGCATAACGCCGCTGCTGCCGGTCTGTTTCCTGTTGAGCGCTCGGCCGTCTACGTGATGCACCAGGAATCTTGATTCCTTAGACCAGGCAACTTTCTTCCAATCATCCACGGTCCAATCTCGATGATCTTGGGCCCATTCCATGCGTTGTTGTCTATGACGTGCAGTGAGCATGGGGACCAAGCTGGGTCTTCGGCTACGCAGGCCCATGCGCAGAAGGCTGCGATGAACTGTGTGCTGTGACACATTGCCCTGATCACCACTGTTGTATATGCAGGCGATTTGTCGCACTGTAGTCCTGCCAATGCCCTCTGGCATCAATGAGCTGCGGACAACAGACGGCTGGACGACGGTTAGTCGTTTGGCCATCTGTGCACCACTTTTGATACATACTCACTACAGCGGCTCGTAAACAACCCACAAGCCACGCCGTATTCGGATCATATTCTTCTCCCTGTATTCTTGACGTACGTTAACGAGTGATTAAACCTAATTAATCACTCGTAGACCACAAAGAAAGTTGCTTAGCTTGTGAATGAACTGGGAGTGTCATCATTGAAGGTGTGGATGATTTGATTGCATCTCATTCAAAGCTTATGTCCACTGAAGATCTAATTGACATACAACGGGTTTTACAGTAAAAAACGACTGAATGCTTCATATACTTTAAACAGTGTTTATTCATCATGAAAGAATATAATCCGCATACAGAGAGAAGTCCCCAAGTACGTAGAGCTGTTGTCAGAGATACGTATACACTGTGGCAGCTGGTGCTCGGAGACCCATACATGCACTGTAGCACTGTGGCGGGAGCTCCATACATACACTGTGGCACTGTGGCTGAAGCCCCATACATACATTGTAGTACTGGGGCTGAAATCCCATACATACACTGTAGCACTGTGGCGGAAGCTCCATAATACACTGTAGCTGAAGCCCCATACATACACTGTAGAACTGTGGCTGAAGTAAATTTCTCCGTCTCTTTTGTCCACGCCAGGATTCGAACCCGGATCCCCTCATTCCGGAATAAGTCACTCTACCAATTGAGCTACGCGGACGTTCATTCTGATTGCTATCTGCCTTTATGTGTCCTGCTGGCAGGTACGTCACAAGCACTGTGGCTGAAACCCCATACATACACTGTAGCACTGTGGCGGAAGCCCCATACATACACTGTAGCACTGTGGCGGAAGCCCCATACATACACTGTAGCACTGTGGCGGAAGCCCTATGCATACATCGTAGCACTGTGGCGGAAGCCCCATACATACACTGTAGCAATGTGGCGGAAGCCCCATACATACACTTTAGCACTGTGGCTGAAATCCCATACATATACTGTAGCACTGTGGCGGAAACTCCATACATACACTGTAGTACTGTGGCTGAAGCCCGTCCTCCCTTCCCAAAGCAGCTGTTTTTCTTCATGCCGCCACCGAAGTTTTCTGAACTCAACTTGAAGTTTTTCCTCCATAACGCGAAACTTATTGGTTCTGTAGTACCCTGTCCGCTCGAGCTGAACTGGTAGCAGTCCTGAAGTTTGTTGAAACCAACTCATGTTGGAATCTCAACCTATTCCCACATCAGTTGGACGAGTGGTTTAATTAGAAAGAAAATGGCAAGGTTTATCACAATAAAAGGTTTATTATACATCGACTATAGTTTCGCAGAGCGTTTGGCTGGGCATCATCAGGACGAGTGGTTTAGTTTCCACAGAATGAAAGCACACCTAAGAGTCGCGACCAGTGACGTAAAGGGGCTCTTAGTAAAAAGGGCTGGTTCATACGATAGATTTGAGTTGCTCCTGAAGTCGTGACCAGTGACGTAGTGGAGTGCGTCGTTTCTTTACTCCGTGCTACGAAAGCTTTATAAATACAATTGTTGTGCTACTGAATGGGAAATAAAACGGTCAAATCAATTAGAAGGCAAAAGGAGTGATGCAAAATTTATTATTTGATAGTATCGACTTTTTTTTTTTCCCCTCAATTTTCGGTTTGGTTCTGCTTTTATTGAACGTGATACACTCAGTAGACAAAACGTTAGACATACGTAGGAGTGATGGGCTATTGACATGGGCATCCCCCGCGCAGAGTGAAACAGCACCAAACCGAACGCAGGCAATAAATAGGCGGAAAGCAGAGCTTCCCAATAGTGTGGACCGCGGGTGGCCTAGTGGGCAACGTCCGTGACTGTCACGGAAAGAACCTCAGGTTCGATCCACTAAATATCCGCCGTGCGTCGCATGGGCACGTTAAGCCGTCGGACCCCGGGTACTGCCCCCCGGTAATAAATAAGGGCATCTCTCCCCCCCCCTCTTTCTAATTCGCTTCCGTGTCACTTTCCTATGGGGCGCTCTAGCCTAAATCTCCTAGTTTCCTATTTCTAAGGGTTGTTTAAGACCTGGGGTCAGACACTCCCTTCCTAAAATCCTCCATATATGATCATGAAATATTCTGTTACATATGATCATTCCCAACAGTGTGGCCTAGTGGGCAACGTTCGTGACTGCCACGGAAAAGGCCTCAAGTTCGATCCCAGCAGGTACGAAAGCTCGATCCACTAAATATCCGCCGCGTGTCGGATGGGCACGTTAAGCCGTCGGACCCCGGGTACTGCCCCCGGTAATAAATAAGGGAGTCTTCCTCCCCCTTTCTAATTCGCTTCCGTGTCACTTTCCTATAAGGCACTCTAGCCCAAATCTCCTAGTTTCCTATTTCTAAGGGTTGTTTAAGACCTGGGGTCAGACACTCCCTTCCTAAAATCCTCTACATATGATCATTTGATCATCTTCCCGACAGTGTGTCGCAATCGGCGAACATGGGTAAACGTGATGATCTGAGCGACTTTGATCGTGGACGCATTTTCGGCGTAAGAGAGATGGGTCATTCTTTCGCCCAAGTGGTACGACCTCTAGGGTTCCCGAAAGAAACGGCATCAATGGTGTACCGCGAGTATACCATCGACGGACGTGGCCTAAAAGAGCAAGTGGTGTCCGACCACACGGCATTGATGACTGGGGTCGACGCAGACTATCGATGTTCGTACTGACCGACCTCTTGGCAACGGCGGCGCAAATCACAACCAGGTTAAATGTCGGAGGCGCACGCAGAGTCAGCGAGCAAACGGTACTGCGCACGTTGCATACCATGGGCTACGGGAGCCGATGCCCTACTCGTGGGTCACTGTTGACTGCTCGTCTTCGGAAATTACACCTCGCCTGGTGCCTGTAACACCAAAACTGAATCTTTGCGGAGTGGCTCCGTATCGTGTGGTCATATGAGTCCCGTTTCCAGTTGTACCGAGCTGACGGGAGGGTGCGGGTGTGGCGTCGACAGCATGAAGTCATGGCCCCGTCGTGGCAGGTCGGCTCTGTTCAAGGCGGTGGTGGCTCTGTGATGGTTTGGGGAGCTTAGTCTTGTGACATATAAGGTCCCTCAGTGTGTGTGAGTGGAGAGGTCTTTAACCGCTGTGCGCTACCAGCATGTGCTGCCTCATCACCTAAACGCTTTCATAGTCTTAGAGCATCCTGCGGCCGATGGTACTGGAATACGCATGTTCAGTTTGTTTTAAAAAAGTTTCCTTACAGGTTGGCCTGCTTGGTAAAATTAAGCATCTCTTCCCTATCAATACCCTAGAAACATTTTACTACGCTTTTATTTACACCCATCTCTTCTATTGTATGGAATCTTGGTATTCAAATATAAGTGCAAACAATAAGTTATGCTTGCTCAATTTACAGAAGAAATCTGTTCGCTATATGCTGAACACAGATTACATGTCTCATTCAAAACCATTATTTCTAAAACTAAATATTAAAAAAATTCATGAAATTTTTACCTTGAAACTAGGTATCATGTTTTTTAAAATAATGCATCTTAAACTGCCTATTTTTCAATCTGACTTCAAATATCTGGATTATTCTATCTTCAATATTCTGTTGCTAACAACAAATTATGTCAGCCGTGTGTTAGACTTAATTATTGTTTAAATAGCATACTGTATAATGACGTAGTCATTTTTTCAACTACCCCATCAGAGCTGTAGAGTATGATCCAGGAACTTGCTGACAAGAGTAACGAAGTGGGATTAAAAATGAACTTTCAGAAGACAAAAGTGATGTTCAATGCTTTTTCAAGAAATGAAGATTTATCGATTGATGGAGAAAAGCTGGAGATGACAGACACGTACGTTTATCTTGGACAGCAGATATCAAGTGGGGGTCACATTGATGAAGAAATTAATCGGCGTACAAAACTTTCCTGGAGAGCTTTTGGAAGAAACAGCATAATTTTCAAGAGCAATACGCCATTGTGTCTTAAAAGAAAAGTGTTTGATCAATGCATCCTTCCAGTGCTTACGTATGGTGCAGAGACGTGGACCTTAACTAAAAGAGACATACAAAGGCTGCAGACAACTCAAATCAGCATGGAGAGGTGCGTGCTTGGTGTAACCAGGAGAGATAAGAAGAGGAACTCGTGGATCCGAAAAATGACAAGAGTGGAAGACATCATGATCAGAGTTAAATCCCTGAAATGGCAATGGGCTGGACATACTGCCAGAAGGACAGGCCATCGATGGACAGCCGAAATTTTAGATTGGATTCCAAGGGACAGGAAAAGACCCAGAAGAAGACCACATGGAAGATGGGTGGATGAAATTCGAAAGTATGCGGGAGTGACATGGAGGAGACTGGCACGAGACAGACCGTTGTGGAGGAAACTTGGGGAGACCTTCGTCCAGCAGTGAATTGATTATGGTTGACAATGATGATGATGATGATGGTGATAAAGCCATTATCCTATGGAATAATCTCCCAGAGAGCATCAGATCCCTGGAAAATATCAAAAAGTTTTCCTTGTCTCTGCGAAATTACATTGTAAATCACCCTGATCTCCATAAAGAATTTCAACCCTATCATTAAATTGTAGTTCCGAGCATGCTGCTAACAGTGGTGCTTCTGTTATAACCATCTTACTTGCTTTCATATATGCCATATGTTTTATACTTTTTCTTACATCTGATAGAGGGAATCGTCTTACAACCAATGTGTTCAGATTCCTCCTGGTGTATTGCATTTTCATATAACTGTAAGTTTTAAATGTGTGTGCAATAAATAATTGTATTGTATTGTATAGTCGCAACTACCCAGGCATGGCTCGAGGAACACTCATCTGAGTTGGAACCATCCAGTGGCCCCCAGAGTCCCCGGATTTAAACCATATGGAAGCTGAGTTGCCGTGGACCGGAATATCAGTTCCATGGATCCTAGACCGCCATCTCGAGAGGAGTTGTGGACAATGATGAGCAGGCATGGCTGGCATTACTTCCGGCATCTGCTGAAGTCGGTACCTCGGCGTGTACAGACTGTGTTGTTCGCGATAGAGGAGGTCCAGCACGCTATTAGGCAGATATATCTAACGTTTTGTCCATTAAGTGGTATTTCTAACAGCGATGTGACTCCCATCAGTGGTGAAAATTATCCGTGTTTGCTGACAATCTCAGTCGCCGATTATTTGTGTGAAAAGTTTTGGTTATTTTCTCTGCTAGCCAAAATAAGCATGTGAGTAAACTGGGATTAAAAATAAAGGCCGGTAAGAAATAAACTGCAAACAACACAAAATACAGGGTGGTCGAAAAGCCCCCTAGGTATTCCGATTGACAACTGTACAAAAACGAACAGATATACAGCAATACGTTTGCGGCATTTGAAAGAGTAAATATTCGAGTTTAATAATCTTACCTTAATACACCTCTACATGTGCGTCTTTGGTGGCACGTAACACATCCAGTCGGTATTCAATTTCTTGCCATGTGAGCTCCAACATGTCAGGATCGATTCTATCAAACACTGCTGTAATGCGCTGTTTGAGCTCCTGAAGGCTGCTTAATCTTTCCCGGTAAACCATGTCCTTGACATAGCCTCAGAGGAAGAAGTCTAAAGGAGTGACATCCGGGGACCGATGGAATGGGACAATCTCTGCTATAACGAAGTAAATTTCTCCGTCATTTTTGGTCTACGCCGGGATTCGAACCCGAGGCCGCTTATTCCGGAACAAGTCGTTCTACCAACTGAGCTACGCAGACATTTGTTCTGATTCCTATCTGCCTTTATGTCGTGTGCGTCCTGCTGGCAGGTACGTCACATCTCCCCCCCCCGAAAGAGGGCCGGGGGCATGGCCCACGGGTCAGCCGTGACCATGAATCGTTGCAGGCAGCCATCCACTGTAGAACGTGCACTTGAGAACTCCCAGTCAATCTGCTGTGTGGAATGCAACATCACACATTTTTTTATTTTTCGAAGCGCTGGAGAAGGAATTCTCTGATTTTTCCTGTCTCGCGGTGTGGAAATAACATCACACCAATGCGAGATTTTGAACGGCCGGGTCATCCGGATAGTTCGGGCGCCATTATAACGAAGTAAATTTCTCCGTCATTTTTGGTCTACGCCGGGATTCGAACCCGAGGCCGCTTATTCCGGAACAAGTCGCTCTACCAACTGAGCTACGCAGACATTTGTTCTGATTCCTATCTGCCTTTATGTCGTGTGCGTCCTGCTGGCAGGTACGTCACACTGCCAATCCATCTTTTGGGAAACTCACGGTTCAGGTATTCACGAACGTCAAGTCCCTGATGATGGGTAGCGCCATATTGTTGCAGTATGACGTTTGGTTGCAAATCCTGTAGCTGGGGAACGGCAAAGTTCGGAAGCATGTCCAGGTTATTATTCATTTGCACTGTGGGCTCGGAGAAGAAGAATGGCCCAATTACACGATTATGCATGAGCCCACACCAAACATTCGTTTTTGGACTGTGCGCGACGTGCTCACTGACTGAAAGGGGGTTTGCACTACCACATGTACGAACGTTCTGAGTGTTCACTTTTCCGTGCACGTAAAAGGTTGCCTCATCCGAGAACATTATACGGTGTAGGAAACTTTCATCAACTTCCTAGCCACTCCAACATATCCTGAGCAAATGCTAAGCACTGAGGCCCATCGTTCGGTTTAATCTGGTGTATAGGAGATGCACTTTGTATGCGGTTAGTTTCAGGTGTTTGTGAAGCACTCCCATCAATGTGGATCGTGGAACATTCAGCTGTAAAGAGGCCTTTCTCGTGGACTTGCTAGGACTGCGAGCGAAAACCTCCTGTACGCTCTGCACAGTTTCTTCACTGACAGGTGGTCTGACACTTCTTTGCCGGTCCAGGACGATCCCACCATCCAAGAATTTCTTCTGCCACGCTCTGATACTGAAATCACTCGGTGGATCTTTCCCATATGTCCGACGGTAATTTCTTTGTACCGTAATCACAGACATTGTCTCAAAAAAAAAACAACCAAAGCACGCATATTGCTTTCTCCTGCGGCGACGACATTTTCAGTTGTTTTGCAGTAGACATTGGTATTTGCGAGCACGTAAAGCCATCTGTTGGAAAGAGATGGCGTTAAAAACTCGAGTATTTTGTGACGTGTCTGCCCCGCACGACGCACACGACATAAAGACACATAGCAGCGAGAACGAACGTCTGCGTAGCTCAGTTGGTAGAGCGACTTGTTCCGGAATAAGTGGACTCGGGTTCGATTCCCGGCGTGAACCAAAAATGACGGAGAAATTTACTTCGTTATAATGGCGCCCGAACTTCCCTGATGACCCGGCCGTTAAAGATCTCGCAATGGTGTGATGTTCTTTCCACACCGCGAGATAAGAAAAAAAAAGAGAAACCCTTCTCCAGCGCTTCGAAAAATAAATGTGTGTGACGTTCCATTCCACACACCAGATTGACTGGGAGTTCTCAAGTGCACGTTCTACAGCGGATAGCTGCCTGCAACGATTCACAGTCACGGCTGACCCGTGGGCCATGCCCCGGCCCTCTTTCGGGGTGTGGGGGCGGTTGGTTGGTTGGTTGTTGGATTTTATTGGCGCAAGGGCCAGGTTTGGCCAAAGAGCGCCAGACAAAGAACGATCAGCCACAGATTTTTAAAAACGTGGAAAATGATTAAGATCAGACAGGCTTGGTAAAAGTTGAAAAAGAGTATGAAGAAAGCAGTGAAGAAAAGGTAGTTAATGAAGTTTATTAAAAGTAATATATTTACTAATGGAAAAGGACGAACCGTCACTCTCCTCCCCCCCCCACTCCTCTGCAATGCTGGCAGAGGGCAGGGACAGACTGTCACTCTCCTCCCCCCATGTTCCTCTGCAATGCTGGTAGAGGCTGGGGACGAACTGTCACTCTCCTCCCCCCGTGTTCTTCTATAATGGTGGGTGAGGGTGGGGACCTCGCTGAGGCCGAGACAGTTTGATGGACACCGCACACCTTTGCGGATTGAGGGCCGGGTCTTCCGCACGTGCAGGCTGTCTGCTGGGAACCGGAAGAGGCGGGCGTCTTCAAAAGAGAAGGCGAAGACGCAGCTGGTCGAATAAGCTGGAGCTCGGTGAAATCCACCTGTGTCGCTTGTTCAGCTGTAGATCGCTTGGCAAGTGCGGCGAGAGCTACAGGGCGCGGAACAAAAGGCTGCACGGGTTGTGGCTGAGACTGAACAACTGCGGCAAAAGTACGCTGTCGGTTGTTGGGAATACCCAACTTGGCCTTGGCAGCAGGGTACGAGAGGCCCTCCAGGGTCTTGAGGCGCTGGATCGCCTTCTCGTCGTTCCACTTCGAACAGGACCTGGCATAAGCAGCGTGGGAGTCACCACAGTTTACACAGCAGGGCTCTGAAGTGCATCCAGTCCCTTCGTGGTCGCGGGAACCACAATTGGCGCACCTCGCAACACTGTTACAGGACCGCTGGGAATGTCCATACCTCTGGCACTTAAAACAGCGTAGAGGATTTGGTATATAAGGACGAACTGCACATAACAAGTAACCAGCCTTTATTTCAGTAGGTACCTTCGGGCTGTTAAAAGTCAAAATAACATTTCGTGATTTGATCAGCGCGCCATCGCGCCTGAAAGTCATGCGTCGGGCAGCTATGACACCCTGATCAGCAAGTTCACACACAAGTTCATCTTCATCGCAGACAACAAGTCGGGCTCAGAAATGACTCCCTTGGAGGTGTTGAGATACGGATGTGCCGTCACTTGAACTGGAATATCCTGAAGTCTGGTCAACTGCAGAAGAGATTTGCTCTGAGAGAGAGTGCAAGTTTCCACAAGCAGGTCACCAGAGCGTAGCTTCTTCACTGACTTCAAAGAGCCAGCAACACCCGCAAGTGCCTTCGAGATGAAAAAAGGAGACTTTGAGGAAAGTTTCAACATCTGGTCAGTAGAAGAAATGACGAGAAAAGTAGCTTGAGGTATCGAATCTGCAAGTGTAATGCGACGTTTCTGAGCTGACGGCTCAACACCTGGATCTAAAGATACGTCGCGGTGATGTCGTTTTTCAACGAAAGTTCTCTTCAGTGTGTTATGTGTGGGAGGTGGTTGAGGCAAATTTGGCCCCTGATCAATCACCATATCCTGTTGTTTTTTAAATTTTGAGGAGGGTTTATGTTTCCCCATGGGAGTAAGAAAAATTCATCAGCAACGTACTCCGCCCACAATCGAGCCCAACAGGGGAGAACTGGAGGTCCGCAAGCCAAACACATGACGCAAGACACAGTTCTAGAGCTTAGTTGCAAATATAGTCCGTTGGCTGTGATCACACGCACTCGGCGGACACTTCGGCCTCCGGGTACCGTCATGCCAACGCCTTTGGCATGATCCCACAACCCCCGGGCTCACCCTGCCGTGCAATACGACAAAAAGCCGCTAAAGCCCTGCACACAACTTGGTACAAGACTTCTGACCAGAGGTGGGTTAGGCTCTAGCCTCCCGTTTACAGCGAAGCCGGGGTCGAAGAGGAGTGTTGGTACACAGGAGGCACTTAACCGGTCTCCTGCGACCTCAGCCGCCAGACATCCCATTTCCGCCTCACGGGTCTCCGCACGCGGCAAACATGCAGGTAGGTCTAGCACCCAATCCAGCTAAAAGGAAAAAAAAAGAAATCCAAAGAAGACAAATCCTGGCAGGGAACCTAAACGGAATCTCAGCAACCTACGAACTGAGCGGTTAATATAAATCAGTTAGTGGTGGAGGGTAACAAAACCACAAGACCGGGGTGTTAGTACATAACGTGGTAGCGATTAGGTAGAGAATACAACACGGGCAACTAGCCAGTGGAGAAAATAAATAAAAACGAAAAAGCGAGACACAAGACCAGCTCGGGAACGTGGGGCCGCGACTCCCCAACAGCTGGATGAACAGCCGTCCCTGCAAACACCAACAGCACCAAAATAAGAAAAAAACAAGCTGTGGCATGACATCAGATGTTGACCAGTCACAAGGTCAGCTCGGGCCGTGGGGGCGCCGCTCCCCAAATAACTGGAAAACCAGGTATCCCCGTGCGGGGGGTGTGGGGGCGGAGATGTGACGTGCCTGCCCCGCAGGACGCACACGACATAAAGGCAGATAGCAGCGAGAAAGAACGTCTGCGTAGCTCAGTTGGTAGAGCGACTTGTTCCGGAATAAGTGGACTCGGGTTCGATCCCCGCGTGGACCAAAAATGACGGCGAAATTTACTTCGTTGTAATTTACTCTTTCAAATGCTGCAAACCGCATTGCTGTAGATCTGTTAGTTTTTGTACAGTTGTCAATCGAAGCCCCTAGGGACTTTTCGACCACCCTGTAAAACTAATTTCTTCAAAAGAAAAGAATACTTGCATAAAATGGATATTTTCCCGCACTAAACTAGCGAGGCGAAAGTTTCACTTTCTAGCACATGTAAAATTTTATTAGTCAAAAATGGTTGAAGTTATTCCATTTGGTACGTTTTATTTTAAACGTTATTTAATTCCATAATGAACAACATTAATCAGTAACTTGGGCATCAAAGCACAATTAGCGTCCTTTTCGCATTATAAGGCAGAGAATGCCGAATAAGCACATTCCGTTTCAAACAGAAAACCTTTAAAAATGCAGCTTTTATTGTTTAGAAAATTTACGAAGATGGCAAATTTTCTACAATAAATTGTAGCCATGGCTTTAAAATTAAAACTGTGAATGAGTTTTCAATCTATCAAAAATAAAGAGAATGCCTCTGTGTGTGTGTCGGAGCCATAACTCACCGCAAAATCGAAGCAGACGTTTCACAATTTGGTAGATTGTTTTTCATTGATGTATGAGTTGCAGTGGTCGCCGATTTCAACTCGACGTTCCAAAAGGGGACATATTAAAAGCAAAGTATTTATTATGATATTTTTGCGGGCACAAAGAGATAGCTGAGAACGCGAATGTAATTTTGAATGTGTGTGTGTTCTTTTTTTTTTTTTTTTTTTTTTTGGAGGTTTAACGACCACCGTGAGCAACTCAATGGGCTATAAGCAGTCGCCCGGCCCTAATTCAGGGTCACTGGTTCCAGGGAAGGGAGAGAGCCAGTGCCGTAAGACAAACACAACATCCATGCCTCACCGGGATTCGAACCCGAACCCCAGACGGACGAATGATCAGAGGCCAGCGCCTTAGACCACTGCGCCACCGGGGCGGCGTGTGTGTGTTCTGCTATTGGCACCGAAATTAAAATGTTTATCACGTGTAAGTCGCAAGAAGCAAAACAGGTTCATTTAATTGGATATTGCTATTCCATCGGTGGCAGCAATCTGTGGTTGTGACGAGCATACGTCATTCTTTTGAAGCATCCAGTGTTTCACTACCGGCCTCGAGTAGGAGTGAATTATTTTACATACGGTTCATAAAACATTATGCAGAGCGTGTTGTTAAACCCGATTTTCTTTTCGTTCCTTCAGAAAGAGGAAATTCAAGGCTGCAGCTTGAGCTATGGAAACCGAAGAAGATAAAAGGCAGAGAAAAGGAACAATGCAGCACTTAATGGGAAAACGATTACTGTAGTTTTACATATGTTTTATAAACTGATATTTTTTTTTTTTTTGTATTCCTTTATTTTAAAAATATAATTACTTTCACTAATAATAAAATTTGCACATATAGGAGTGCATACAAGCGAACATTCTTCGTTGTTAGGGGGTTCGATGGTGGAGAGGAGGTTTATTCAGAACACAACTATTCACTGCAGTAAAAATCAGAATATAGAAATTGCATCAAAAACGGTATGCCTGGGCAGCGCAGAGTACTTTTCAGCTAGTTAGACATAAGTGCAAATCAACTCTGCTGATAAAAAGGGATGTAAAAAGAAGAGGGTAGGTCTATGGAATAAAACAATACGAGTGCTTTTTACGCTTTCCAACCGTAGGTTGATGAAGCGTATATGCCGCTGCTTTGTCCGTCTGTCCGTCCGATAACTCGCATAAAAATGGTTCGATTTCGATGGAATTTTAGCATGTGGTATAGGGGACCACTTGGGGACGAACCCCATTGAAAATAGGTTAAATGGGGTCAAACGTCACGACATAGGAGCGGGATCCATTCCACTGTTCTTATGCGTCATAACTTGCGTAAATATAGTTCGATTTCAACGAAATTTTAGTATGTCGTAGGGGATCACCTGGGGACGAACCCTGTTGAAAATAGGTGAAGTGTGGTCAAAGGTCAGGACATAGGAGAGGGATGCATTCCATTGCCCTTATGCGTCATAACTTGCGTAAATATGGTTAGATTTCGATGAAATATTAGTATGTGGCAGACTACCTGTGGACGAACCCTATTGAAAATGGACGAAACGGGGTCAAAGGTCAGGACATAGTGTCGGGATCCATTCCATCGCCCTTATCCCATACTTTTAAAGGAGCAATTCTTGTATGTATGTAAATTTTATTTTGAAAACTGCTTTAAGAATTTTGATGAAAGTCGTTAACCTACCGTTTTCTGGTACTAGAAATCAATTTAGCTTGATCTCTACTTTAGGAAAATTCGTTTAGTGGGTTAAATAATCACCCCGAATTACCACGCTTTTAGTGTCATGGCGTCGTCCTATTAATGTTACCCAGGCTTAGAAATATTATGACGTCACACTCTTGCGAGCAGATGGTCGCGAGTCCCATCTGCCTCATTACGTCACGCGTTGTGTGCGTATTACCGTCCGCACGTTAACTCGCGTAAAAATCATTCGATTTCGATGAAATTTTAGTATGTGGTAGGGGAACACCTGGAAAGGAACCCTATTGAAAGTGAACGAAATGGGGTCAAAGGTCAGGACATAAGAGCGGGATCCATTTCACTGCTCTTATGCGTCATAACTAACGTAAAAAAGGTTCGACTTCGTTGAAATTTTAGTATGTGGTAGGAAACCACCTGGGGACAATCCCTATTGAAAATGGGCGAAATAGGGTCAAAGGTCAGGACATAGGAGCGGAATCACTTCCATCTCCATTATGCGTCATAATTAGGTAAAAATGCTTCGATTTGGATGAAATGTTAGTATGTTGTAGGAGCCTATCTGGGGACGAATCCTATTGAAAATGGGCCAAATGGGTTAAAAGGTTAGGACACAGGAGCGGGATCTATTCCATAATCCTTATGCATCATAACTTACGTAAAAATGCTTCGATTGCGACAAAACTTCATCATGTTATTTCGGAGGTATACTGAACCGGTTGTGTTGAATATCATCGAAATGGAATCAAAAGTCAGGGCACAGGACCGAGATTTATTCCATAGCCATTATCTTCATAACTTGAGTGGATAAATTGAGTAATGATTTTTGGTATGCGTATCATAATCAATGCATTGCATCATTTGACTAACTTGTTTGGATAGCTTGAACTTTATATGTCACGATTTCGTTTGTTCTTTTTTTTTTTTTTTATTGGAAGTTTAACGACCACCGTGAGCAACTCAATGGGCCATAAGCAGTCGGCCCGTCCCTAGTTCCAGTGAAGAGGAAGAGCAGTGCCGTAAGACAAACACAGCATCCATGACTCTGCGGGATTCGAACCCTGACCCATGTCGGACAAATGATCTGAAGCTATCACTTACACCACTGCGCCACCGGGGCGGCATTCGTCTGTTCAACACCCCTACATCATAACTCTAGTGAAACAGTTCATTCTATATAGTTGACTCATGCGAACTTTAGAAGCGGAGTCAAGAGAAACTTGCACTATTTCAACAATAAAAGACGTTCGAGAACTGACACAATTACGATCATTTAGCTTTAGAAGTGATATCTACAGAACTGGGATACACAGCCTCCACCACCGGGCCGGATTAAGGCCTTAGTGGAGCCTCGAAAAACTTATGACGGGAAATCATTATGAAGTGCGTTAAAACACGAAACTGTAGCAATATGATTGTGATAATTAACACGTAGTACATTCTTCAAACTAATAAATTATCTTCAGAGTTTTTATAATATTGGGTGTACAAATAAGTTTACATCGTTTTTCGGTCGAAAAAGGTTGGATAGCTTGAAATTGTTATAGACAGATAACGATTCTTTTATTCAAAATATTTACCTTCGCAACATGCAACCTTCCCCACTTTTCAGGCAATAAGTGGATTCCGCGATAAAAGTCCGGTTGTTTGGAAGCAATCCAGTTATCAAGCCAATTTTGGATCTCCTCATAAGAACGGAACCGCTCTCCAGAAAGGGCACTCTGCAGGGATCAAAACAAATGGTAATCTGATGGCGCGATGTCTGGTGAATACGGCGGGTGGGGTAACACATCCCAGCCAAGCGCTTCTACAGTTTCCTTGACCCGTATCGCGACATGAGGTCTGGCGTTGTCATGCTGGAGAACAACCTTGTCATGTCTTTTCGCATATTCCGGACGTTTCGCTCTCAATGCACAGCTCAAATTGATTAGTTGTAACGTTCAACGTTGATGCTCTGGCGCGGTTGCAGTAGCTCATAGTACACCACACCTTTCTGATCCCACCAGGTACACAGCATAACCTTACTGCCATGAATATTCTGCTTTGGCGTTGATCGACCTGGTGTACCTGGACGCACCCATGCATTTGGACATTTCGGAGTATCGTAGTGAATCCATTTTTCGCCTCCAGTAACAATTCGATGCAAAAATGATTTTCATGTGTGTCTTTGCAGGAGCAATTCACGTATGGTTATGCGCTTTGCAATGTCTCTTTCTCTCAATTCATGTGGAACCCGATTTCCTTGCTTTTGAACCATTCCCATTGCATATAGACGTTGAGAAATGCATTGTTGGGTAACATGTATAATGCCATTGCTAACTCTGTTTCTGTTTGGCATGGATCTTCATCCAGTAATGCTTCCAAAGCAGCATCTTCAATTTTTTTGGTGCACGTTGACGTTCTTTGTCTTCCACATCGAAATCATTCCCTTTGAATTGTCAGAACCACTGTCTACATGTGCTTTCAGCTAGAGCATGTTCATCATAAGCTTCCACAAGCAAATAGTGACATTCGGCAGCGGTTTCCTTTAAAAAGAAGTAATGCAGCAAAACTTCCCGCATATGCTGTTTTTTTGGCACGAAATTCGACATTTTCAATGCACTGACAAACAATGATGTTCACACTGCAACGAACTGTCCTCCACTAATTACCAAAGCTTGTTGCAAGGACTTCCTTATACACGTGTTGTCTTTCGCAATTACATGAAATCTGTGCTAGTTACACCATCTGTTCGCAAACGATGTAAATTGATTTGTACACCCAATACGTTACTCTATTTTCCATTATTCTCATACGAACAGGAGTTAAAAGCTTAAGATTCCTAGATTTTGTCTTTTTTTTTTTTTTTTTTATGATGTAGCATTGTATATTTTTTGTTGGTACATATTTTTAGTAACGCACTGTGAAGCCACAGGGAACTTCGACCAGTAACGGTGCCAAGTGCAACGTGGGAGTTGTGGGTGGATGATAGTGAAAAAGATGGAATTGTCTCGCCGACTCCTCTATACACAGCGACATGAAACCTTTAAAACTGATGAGTCATTGCCTGGAAATCTGTTCATCTTCCAGCCTCTGTTTCTGACGAAGTGGAAATCACAGAGACAAAAGTAAAACCATTTCATAAACTTCTCTCTCGCTCTATTATCATATTTGCCCAGGCATGTTTCCAGGGTCCTTGGTACAACAAGTCGCTACAGCGGATACAGCTTACGTACGGAAGAATTCTTTGTCAAGAGAAGAAGGCAAGGGTTCGACTTTCTCTCAACAAATTTTCAAAGAAAGTTGGTAAGACACTATTAGCAAGTACGAAGAGCTATTTACGGGAAAATAGCTTAGACTCCCTTATTTAACAAAAAAGGAGGCTACTGTACGAAGAGCTATTTACGGGAATACAGCTTAGACTGCTTCATTAAGAGAAGGGGGCTAATAATGTTCAACCACACTACTTTCCCAAACTCGTGCAATTTTATATGCTATGAATAAAAATTGTTGTCTAAATAATTCAGGAATAATTTGGAAGACTTAAATAACTTCAAGGTAACTTAGCAAAAGTTGTTTAATAAATACGTTCAGAATAATCTAAAAGTTATTCTTCAATGCTAAGTTGGAAGACGCTGTTGCGCTAAGCAAAATTTAGTAACTTCGTTGAAAGAAGAGTTATCATTCATTTATTGCATAAAAAATTATTCTGTAAGTATCCTAAATATTATGTATGCGACGTTTCTAGAAATAGACATCTGAAAGTAATTTTAGGAAAATTTGTATATATAAAATTACATAAACGAAAACTCATGTAATTTTTTATGCTATGAATGGAAATTATTGTGTAAATACTTCTGGAATAATTTGGAAGTATACAAATAATTTTAGAATAACTTAAAAACTATTTTTTTTTTTTATAGTTAACCTCAGAATAACGTAAGTCATTCTATTATGTTTCAAAGTAGAGAAGTGCTACCGACTTTGAGTATCTAAAAAGTTTTCGAATTCGCGGAATCAATCAAAATAATTCCCATTTCTTACGGGAAAACTGTGTCACCAAAATGTTCTTCCTTCTGTGTCACGTGATCACCACAGGGGGCCGAAACATCAATTACCTTCCATTTCGTGGCGTAAGAAGTCGCAAGAGGAACTCAGGATTTCTATTCATAGCCCATGAAAGTGAGTGAACGGTTGTCAGAGGTCTCCATTGTCAGCGGGTAATGTCTACTCTCAGAAGTCAGTAACAAGTAATTTTCCTTCTAACAAAAAATGAGAACCATACCACCTCTTGAGTGCTTCTCAGAAGAATAAAAATAAATTGGTTAAAAAAAAAAAAAATAGGAATCAAACTTACTTCGAATGGATCACCGGAACACTGCGGCACGCAAGCCCACCGGTCATCTCGGTAGGAGTATTGGCAGACGCCCACAATGGGGGTAATGCTATGACCATGGCCATCAGCCACGTGGCGCCGACGAAGGCTGAAGCTCGGCGGGTGTTGATGTAGTTCGAATATTGCAGTGGCCGCGAAATGGCGGCGTAACGCTCACAGCTGATTCCGCAAACTGTCCACACGATCACCGCGGGAAGCACCGTCCAGAAAAATCCATGACCTGCGCACACCTGCTCAGGGGAAGGAAGATCGAGTACCAGCACTGGACAGTAACTCAGCAGAAGGATGCAGAAGAGAATGTCGACAAACGCCAGGTGTAACAGGAGCAGGTTGTTCGCAGTCCGAACTCGCCTCTGCCATAGAAGAACTAAGACGATGTAGCCATTCAAGAGCATGCCTAATACAGCGGCAGTCATGGATAGTGCCATGTGTACCAAATTAGGCATTTCGAGACGCAAGTCACCATGTGTCACGTTAACTATTGTTCTGTCATTAGAAGCAGCTGCTGGCTTTCTTGCAGAAACATCAGTCAATTAACTGCGCATTATTACGCATAAAATTTATAAATATTTTTTTAACTTTTCTCCAAAAACCGTAGCCTACGCTGTTTATAGTTACCGGAAGTAGGTCTTTTCAAGGCATTGCTTTTTTAAGAGCAAACAAAATGGCCACTTCAATCAATATTCTTTCGTTCAGTGCATATGCTTTTTAAATATCCATTAGCTTTTCTTTCCAGAAATATGTGAGCACATAAAACTTCGTTGTTTTTTTCTCACCCTAGGCGTATTAATATATGATTAAAACGAATTGGAAATACCAGACTGTTCCGTTAGTTTTTGTCGACAAATCTCTTATTTACTCATTGTATGCCTTTTCGTTATATATATTTTTTTATTCCTCTTTTCGCTTCCACTCAATATTCTTCTTTTACAGGAATGTTAAAGATATGTCTGTGCACAATTCGAACAACCGGAGGTAGAAACGTTTATTCTTTTGTTGCCAACAAACTTTTCATATTTTCATCAAATCCTTCAGTTTTCTTCTCTTGGCCTCATTAAAACTTTCCGGAATGACAGATATTTCGTTGACGCTGATCACAGACTTTCGAATACAAAATCTGCTTGCTTCTTTTATTTAATCGTTAAATATTTGTTAAATGTTTCTTTTCTTTTTCTTCCTGACACATGTTTGTGTACAGTTTAAGACAACAGGAAAGGGGCATCAGGTTGTTGTTGTTTTTATTATTATTTCTGGGTCGAGTGCTCTTTGTTAAGTTTTTGCCAACGAATCGTGATTCACAAAATGGCGTCTTTCCCTCAAATGACTTCACGATCTGGCACTTCTTTTTTCAGGACACCTCTAAAAATTACAACACAGCGTCATAATATCTAATTTAAACTCATGATTAACTCTGCGTTCCTGGAAATGCTTTTAGTCAGAATTTAATTTGTAAATAGGAACTGATATCTTTAAGGACCTCTTAGGATGGTACAATATGAATATCAGAATAATGAAGCAGTAAGCTTAACTTCCTGCATTTCGTATACATTCAGTTTCAGCGGTATGCTATTTAAGACAACGGGGAAAATTGTTTCGTCGCACCCAAGGCTTTCTTCAGAAATATAAACTCAAAATGTGCGATTTATGCATATTCAATCTTGAACCTTTTTTTTTTTTTCTAATATTTTCTTTAAATATGCGTTTTCCTTTCTCTCCAGGAATATCAAAGATATGTGTGTGCACATATCCTAGCAAAATTTCTTTTAGTGAATACTTCGGTGTAATTGAAATTTAACTGCCATGTTGGATTTCTTCAGTGGCAGCTATTTCTTTTTTTTTTTTTTTTTTTTTTTTTTTTTTTTGTAGGCACTAGTAATTTATCATTTTAAAAACTTCGGTTTAAAACTCTATCGAGATCTTATTGAAGTCATGAAAAATATTGACGCTGAAAATCTGGTTTTCATATTTTCATATTCCTTTATCTCAACGATAAATTTCGTTGCTCTGCTATTTGAAATTTTAAATCACTGGTACAAATTCAATCTTTCAAATTTAGATTTTGTCAAAGGTGAGATAGCAACGTCGGTGTAAAGAAATTAGTACTGCGGCGATGAAACAGTTCTAAAAAATGTTTTACAGTATTACTTTTTCTTCGTTGTTTTTTTTTTCTCTATTTTCGTGCTTATTAAGGTTGCAGTTGTTCACCAAATAATCTCTTGCTTGATTTGCCCAAGGCACTGAATAAATTGCAAATTTCTTGTCCGATCTCTTCTTTCAGAGCTACTTTCATTCAGTGCAGTCAGAAGCACCCTGTAAGAAGAAAAAATCACAGATTTAGAAAATAGTAGGAAATCAACATAGTGACAGACAGAAACACTTACTAATTTATAAAGAAATTATTTTCTATCAACGCATGACCATCCCCGATAGCCGAGTGGTCTGAGGTAGAGGTCTGTGGTCAGACCGGAAATCCATAGCCCGACTCGGCCCTCTGGCTGGGCCAGGATTTTTTTTTTTTTCCTTTCATCATTTAAGTGAAAAACTCTGGGCTCGGACCTGCGTTAAAAGGTTTAGCATTTTAAAGAAAAACATTTCGATTCGCAAAACGAAACTGATTTGTTTGTGAATCATTATTTTTTTTTATTTTTTTTATTGGAGGTTTAACGACCACCGTGAACAACTCAATGGACTATAAGCAGTCGTCCGTCCCTAATTTAGGGTCACTCGTTCCAGAGAAGGGAGAGAGCCAGTGCCGTAAGACAAACACAACATCCATGCCTCACCGAGATTCGAACCCGGACCCATTTCGCGGACGAATGATCAGAAGCCATCGCTTAGACCACTGCGCCACGAGGGCGGCGATTCGGGGTTCAATGACCACCATGAGCTACTCAGTGAGCTATAACAGTCGCCCGCCCCTAATTTAGGACCACTGGTTCCAGGGAAGGGAGAGAGCCAGTGTCATAAGACTAACACAACATCTATGTCTCACCGGGATTTGAACCCGGACTCATCTCGGACGAATGGTCTAGGCCACCGGGGTGGCTGTGAAATAATCAGATGGCGAAAATCATAAAGGCCGCCCCGATGGCGCAGAGGTATATGCGATGGCTACTGAACATTTGTCCGAGATGGGTCCGGGTTCGAATCCCGGTGAGGCATGGATGTTGTGTTTGTCTTACGGCACTGGCTTTCTCCCTTCTTTGGAGCCAGTTGAACTAAATTAGGGACAAACGACTGCTTATAGCCCATTGAATTGCTCACGGTGGTCGTTAAACCTTCGATCAAAAAAAAAAAAAAAAAAAAAAAAAGAAGATCACAAAGTTAAACGAAAGACAAGGTAGTACTTCCGCCACTACATGTGCTGATTGTTCACATCTCAAATCGGCAAGCCGGGCTGCAAAATGAAAATCTGAAATAGGCTGGTTCATTTCTTTGAAGGTTAAAATCAAATCCTGTGTCATTGGCTTTAATTTCCTTTAACACTATGACTACGGCAGTGGTAGGAATTTTTATTTGAGTAACTACCCTACGCAGAATTTTTACACCCGACGCAGTTACTTCATGACTTTGTGGATTTTTTTTTTTTTTTTTTTTTTTGAAATTCATATTTTGAAACGAAGCTCAGTGCGTCCTCTTATGCCTAGAACTGCGGCAGTGGTCAGCTTGACCGCTATAAAGGTTTCATGTGCAATGCTATAATTACTGGGGGTTTGACTTTAGTCAGGGTCTTTGGATGGCATACAACACCTGACAGTCGTTTACGAGCGGTATTTATGTACGTAAATTCACGAGACACTTTCCATGATTCCTTTCGTGAATTAACGAAGCATATCAGGGCTTGAATAATTAATACACTCACGGACAATGAAATTGGCGCACCAACAAAGAAGCATTGGACTGAACTGAAATTTTAGGGACGTAATGATACAGATGAATGATACACATGATGGCAAAAACAGAGCTGCAGGACAATTACAGAGGGATCTGTGGCACGCAGTCCGGTCATCTTCAATAGCGCGTCGCACTGCCTTGCGCAGCGATACTTACTGCAATACGGTCCGGCATGGAGGCGAACAGACGCCTGGTATTGTCCTGCGGCAGACTGGCCCACACGTGTTGGACAGTGTGCTCCAAATCCCGGATAGTGCGGCACGGCGGCAGCCGGCGTTTCAACTGGTCCAACACATGCTCGATAGGGAACATGTCCGGGGAGTGGGCAGGCAATGGAAGTGTCTGGATATGACGTAGGCAGTCCTCCTCGATAACCCGAACCGTGTGCGGCCGGGGATTATGCTGCTGGTATAGCGCATATGGAATCCAGGCGAGGAATGGGAGCACATGGGCAGTAGGATCTCATCCACATACCGCTGGCCCGTCAATGATCCACGTACCACTACTAGAGCTGATTGACTTTCATAGGCAATGGCTCCCCAGGCCATAATGTCTGCAGTGGGGAAGGTGTGGTTCTCGATAGCGAGGTCGGGATTGTGCCGTTGATCCGAGGACCTCCAAACCCGGACACGATGATCATCTGTCCCCAAAACGACGCTGCACTAATCGCTAAACACCTCACGTCGCCAGTATGTGGCGTTTCACGTCGCTCTGGTCTGGCACCACTGCACACGGAGCCGGCGATGTTCCGGTTTTAATGGCAGCATACGTAAGGGCGCTGGGATCGTAGATTTGCTTCCGCGAGGCGTCGGGAAATGGTTCGTGGGCGCACAGGAGCCACTACATCTGCCTGTATAGTGGACCATGTCCCCGTGTGATCCGTTCGAGCCTGGCGCACGATCCGTCGATCCCCTCTACCGGTGGTCCGTCTGGAGCCGCAATGCCGTGTGGCAGTGCCGTCACTTGTCCGCTGCTCCCAACACAGTCGGACGTTATGGTCAGAACGATCAACGTGGCGGGCTATATGGCGCGCCCACCATCCTGAAGTTTTCAGCCCGATGATCAGGCCTCTCTCAAAGTCCGTAAGTTGCGTAAATCGACGTCTCTGGCTTCTACCCGGCATACTGCACTCTTGCTTGCGTCGGCCAGTGCTTATCGCTTTCATGGGGCATCTACTACACGCCTGTTTATAAGGCTGCCGGTTCGTGTTTGCAGCGCCACCACAGGGTATGCGGTCATCTGCACTCGCACCAAACGTGGATCATTTGCATACCAGCACTCACTGTAATTATTTGCAAAGTTTCGCGGTTGTAGCATGCTTTCTTCTCGGTGCGCAAATTTCATTGTCCGTGAGTGTATCTGAAAAGTGACATGCCCAGCTGAGCATGTGCAGAAATTATTTACCTGCCGAGGAAAATTTATCTTTTAAGATAACAAATCAGAAACCTCATTTTTTTTTAGTTAAAAAATATGAACTATTTTTATATATTTTGCATTTTCATTTTAAGGTTCTGTATTCAAAATGTCCAATGCATAAAAGTGTGTATCTCAAGTTTTAAATAATTATGCTGAAATGGTATGATGATAAAATTGGCATTTGAGAAATTTGGTGATTCTCCCATGTTCCTTTCGTTGAAGTTTTCGCCCTTTGTTACTGAACACCGGGGGATAGTTCCATGAGAGCAGAGGCGTAACTGAGAGGCAAGCGGGGCTGCTGCTCCAGTTGCAGCTCAGTAGAGGGCGCAAAAATCCCTGCTTACAATCTGATTAACATTGGAATTTAAATATTCAGAGTTGAAGAAATATGCTTCTCATAATACGTGGTAAATACGCCATGATAATCAAGACAGCAATCGGACATCAACACAGCAACACAGCATTTCTGATGTGATTTAATTCACGTGTGAAACAGTAATTACAGTCAATTCGCCGAGTTCCGATTGCTGTATTGATTAACATTGGAATTTAAAGTTTGCTGCAGTTTCTAGTACAGTTTTTTGTTCGCACCATGCTTTGTTCATTTGTCCATTTACAGAAATTATTTACAGTGTGCTCCGCCAGTTTCGGTAACTTTGGCAAATCAAAATTAGCACTTCTTCCTCAAAATGTTCAGGAGATATTAGTTGCAGATTTTCAAATATGGAGGCGAAGTTGCACCTACATAACAAGAGAAGAGATTCGTTCACTTAAAATAGTACTAGTGATCCGAATTTCTCGGCATAGAATATAAATCAAAGTTTCCAACCTTTCGCACATCAACCAGGTGGCTTTTGCAAACTGGATAATGGAAACATTTCAACAATTTGAACGTGGTGACTTGACTAGACTATAAATGAATAGGTGCAAATGTGATCAGTCATTCGAAGAAACGAGGTCACTTTGGTTGGGCGCGGTACTGTGGTAGAAAACACAGCATTATTTGAAGAATTGATTCCAAATGCGTGGCAACTTGACAGAGACGCTATCATCCGGCCAAGATTTCAAAGGTTTCGCAAATGGCAGTAGATGTGGGTGTGGAGTATGAAGATAATTTCTTGATATCATTCCACATAGGATCAGCGGACTTGAACTTGACCTCTCTTGATAGGGCAGTGGTTATTTTACCGTCTTTTGTATCCCTTTTATGTTTGTTGATTCTAATTCCAAACGAACGTTTGGTCATTCCCGATGTATTATTGCCTGGAGCCGTCCGTATACTGTAGTGGAATGGCATAAACGTCTGCCTCACTGAAAAAAAGGTGGGGGGGGGGGGCCTGTCAAAATTTATTTTAAGCATCGTATATAAAGATGCCAGAGACTTTATACCGACACCGAAGGTCATCCTCCTGAGCGCGTTTTATATACGATGCCTAAGAGAAATATTGACAAGCCCCCTCTTCTCAATGAGGCAGGTGTTTATGCAATCCCACAACAATATTCGGACGGCTCCAGGCGATACTAAATCGGAATGACCAAACGTTCGTTTGGAATTAGAATCAACGAACATAAAAGGGATACAAAAGACGGTAAAATAACCACTGCCCTATCAGAGAGGTCAAGTTCAAGTCCGCTGATCCTATGTGGTATGATAGGGTTTAAATCTGGGAACTTTGAGGGCCACTCGATGGTTCGAAACACAGATGAGTGTTCCTTGAGCCATGCCTGAGCAGTTGCAGCCCGCTGGAGCTGCACATTGTCCTGCTGAAACAGACCATCGACCCGCAGGATACGCGAAGGCCATGAAAGTGCGTAGGTGATTAGTCATCACACACTGGTTGTGAGTAGCCGTAAGTACTTCTTCAGACACCCTACGGGGGACCTAATATGTCCGATGAGAAAGCTCGCCAAGCCATCACAGAGTCACTACCGCCTTGAACAGTTGAACACAGCCGACCTGGCATTACGGGGCCATGGCCTCATGTTGTTGACGCCACACCAGTATCCTCCCGTCAGCTCGGTACAGCTGAAAATGGAATTCATTAAACCACACGACGCGGCGCCACTCTGTAGAGACTGTTTTGATGCTCCTGGAACCAGGCGAAGCGTAATGTCTGATGACAAGAAATCAACAGTGCCACACGAGTGGGGCGTCGGCTCCCGCAGCCCATTTGCTCGCTGACGCTGCTTGAGCCTCCGACATTTAACCTGGATGCGATTTGCGCCGTCGTTGCGAAGCGGTCGGTCTGTACGAGCCTGGACAGTCTACGTCGACCCCAGTCATCAATGGCCAAGCGGTCGGTTTGTACGAGCCTGGACAATCTACGTCGACCCCAGTCATCAATGGCCAAGCGGTCGGTTTGTACGAGCCTGGACAGTCTACGTCGACCCCAGTCATCAATGGCCAAGCGGTCGGTCTGTACGAGCCTGGACAGTCTACGTAGACACTAGTCATCAATGGCCAAGCTGTCAGTCTGTACAAGCCTGGACGATCTACGTCGACCCCAGTGATCAATGGCCAAGCAGTCGATCTGCACGAGCCTGAACAGTCTGCGTCGGCACTAGTCATCAATGGCCAAGCGGTCAGTCTGTACGAGCCTGGACAGTCTACTTCGACTTCAGTCATCCATGGCCAAGCGGTCGGTCTGTACGAGCCTGGACAGTCTACGTCGACCCCAGTCATCAATGGCCAAGCGGTCGGTCTGTACAAGCCTGGACAGTCTACGTCGACCCCGGTCATCAATGGCGTGCGGTCGTCCGCTGCTTGTGCTCTGGGCGCTGGTACGTTTGTCGATGATATAATCGCTGTGCAACCTTGATACGGTTGCCCTCGAGAACCCCAGGGTTCTTACCACTTGGGTGATAGAATGACGCGTCTGTCTTGCGCCGACAATGCTTCCACAATCAAAGTCGCTCAGATTACCACGCTTACCCATGTTCGTCAATTGCGATACACTGTTGGGAAGCCCTCTTGTCAGCCTATTTATCGCCTGCGTTCTGTTTGGGTCTGTTCCATTCTGCGAGTGGGATACCCATGTCAACTACTCATCAATCTTATCTCTAATGTTTTGTCTTCTGAGTGTATATATACGCGGAATTAGTCTCATATGTATACAATACCCACGCGTACTTACGGTGCTATAAGCTGGGTTTTCCAACAGCGGAAAAGACTTTCAGGAAGACTGTGAGGCAGTAATCTTTCACCAGGGAGAAGCTATCTGAAGTAACTGGCTCATATTTTGATTGACGAATGGTACAACATTCCGCTGGAGACTATTCAAAAGCTGTGTAAATTTATTCCAAAAAGGTTGGAAGTTGTGTTAAGGGCAAATAGTGGCACAACAGCTTATTAATAAAGACAAATCGGGTATTTTCCAGATGTTCATATTATTTTGTTCAACTCCTGTATACATAAACATCTCTATGTGTGTTACATACCTTCAAATGGTAGGGATGTTGGACGAGTGTCGGGTGTATGTATAAATCCCTGAAGCAGGAAATTATGTTTCCAAACGAAAACACTTTGTACAGTGAACGTTCTGCTACACGCGGTGACATCACAGTGAACATTGGGGCAAGCCACCCCGGTGGCGCAGTGGTCTAAGCGATGGCTCACTCCCTTCCCTGAAACCAGGGACGGGTGACTGCTTGTAGCCCATTGAGTTGCTTACGGAGGTCGTTAATCCTCCAATTAAAAAAAAAAAAAAAAAAAGGAGGAAAAGAAAGGCACTAAATATTTCAGATTTCATGAGAGACTTAAATTTATTATTGCCGGGTGGCGCAGTGGTCTAAGCGATGGCCTCTGATCATTCGTCCGAACGAGGTCCGGGTTCGAATCCCGGTGAGGCATGAATGTTGTGTTTGTCTTTCGGCACTGGCTCTCTCCCTTCCCTGGAACCAGTGACCCTAAATTAGGGACGGGTGACTGCTTATAGCCCATTGAGTTGCTCACGGCGGTCGTTAAACCTTCAATAAAAAAAATATATTATTCCAGAAGAGTTAGAGACCTTTGTCAGCATACTAAGAAGAATAAGTCTGAACTTCGAATTTAAACGCAACATAGACTAAATGTTTTACTTAACTGAGTTCTTGCACAAGCTGCACCCGGAAATTCTGCTTCAAGCGAAAATGGAGCTTCAGAGAAATTACAGATAATTTCTTTTGGTTTCGATTAAAAAGTCCTTGTTTTTTAATTCCACTGCATTTGGAGGAAATAAAAGAAATCATATCCTGCTTAATATATTTTTCTGTCCAGTGGTTGGAAATCTAGAGGCCATCTTGAGAATTCCTTTGTTATCTGATTCGGATTCGGACGCCACGTTAGTGACAATCTATCTCATTCTTTGCTTATGAAGAGATTTTCGAATATTTTTAGATAGAAATTGTAAGATTGTAGAAAAATAAATCAAATAAAAACTGCAAGGCATAATATTGCTCTGTCGACCGGATTCGAGGCTTTATGATCCATTTAGTTTGCATCATATAAAGCTATTGATCGACGGATTGAAGAACAATGTTCGTGACTGACACGAAGAAGACCTCGGATTCGATCCCAGCAGGTACGAACGCTCGAACCACTAAATATCCGCTTTGCGTCGGATGGGCACCTTAAGCCGTCGGGCCTCGGGTACTGGCACCCCCGGTAATAAATAAGGGCGTCTTCCTCCTCCTTTCTACTTCGCTTCCATGTGACTTTCCTATCGGGCACTCTAGCCCAAATCTCCTAGCTTCCTATTTCTAAGGGTTGTTCAAGACCTGGGGTCAGACACTCCCTTACTAAAATCCTCTACATATGATCTGATCTGGATCGAAGAACTGTTGCGTAAAGAATAAATCTGCATTAAATACACTGGTCACAAAAACCTAAGGATATTGCGGTTTCATAAGGAAAACGTGACGATATGCAAAGTTATGGATTACTGGAGATCGGTTATCAGCGTGGGTAGCTACGTCATTTGTAAATTAGCATCATGACAATACGTGGCGTGCGAGCTCCGATAAAAAACGACCCCTTTTCCTTTCCTGTGAGAAGTGGGAAAGGGGTCGTTTCATCGATTGGTCTAGAAGTTAGCTGAATGCATTGCCTTCAATCTCTAATACATATAAAACAGACTGTGTGTGTGTCTGTCGGTCGGATTTCACATAGAATTAGGCGACCTAGAGCGACGAAATGTGTTATGAAGGTACCTATAGACATCTTCTGGTGCACCTCGAAACGATTTTTTTTTCATTTGAATTTGATTTTTAGTTATTTAATGTTATGCGTTTCTACCCGATCTGAGTGTGTCTTTCAGCTTTGTTGACATCAACCTGATCACACCAAACGTTAAGGCGTGCAGAAAAGTAGTGCACCATAAATTTTAGGCGTTTCTTTTTTTAGAATTCCGTTACGACTATTTTCATTCGTAAATACATTTATTACGCCCTTTTTTGTAAGCGTTGTTTGCCGATTGTATTATGACCTTGAGGGCGGAGAAGAAAAAAAGGAAAATAGAACGTTGTTTTTCAATCTCCGTTATTAAGCAACGACACGAGATTATCTGTCAAGAAACTAATGAAGAATGTTATTGAAGCTATTATAATGACTGGACATGCAGCAGGCAAAAACGTTTTTATTCCAAGGATCCCGATCATCCCATCTGATGTCCCGTTTCAATTTAAACGTCTTCAATTCTCGATTCGTTTGAGTTTCGCCATGAGCATCAATAAGGCACAAGGGCAGTCTCTAAAAGTTGTTGGACTGGATCTACAAAGTCCATGTTTTTCCCATGGTCAACCGTACGTTGGTTGTTCCAGAGTCGGAAATGGGGAAAATCTTTATACCTTTGCTCGAATGGAAGGACTGTTAATATTGTTTATCCCGGGGCTCTACAAGAATAAGGTACTTTTCATCTCAATCAATTTCATTGCATAAGCCTTCTGCTTTCAAACTTTTTGAATTATTTACATTGGACGTGACAACTACTAAATAATTCAAATACATTTTTTTTATCCTAATATTCTATTCCGGGAAATTGTACTACAAAGTTGTATAAACCTTGATTTACCAGTCTTAATTTAATTGCCGATATAGCTTTTATTTTACACTATCACTAGCCCGTCAACGACGGGTACAACAGGCCAGTATAGAATAAACCTGAAATTATGTCTAGACGGCGGTTGAGCATTGACAACAGACATAGAGCTGCTGGCATGTTACTGGCAGTTGTATGGCAGATCGATGTGGCTTCTGTTTTAGGAGTTTCGTAAAGTATAGTAAGTAGGCTACACCCAAGATTTCTACGGCATGGAAATGTTGTATATGGACTCCGGGGGAGTGGTCGCCCGAGGATAACCACCAACAAACAAGATCGCTGTCTGACAATTAGTTATCGGAGAAGGGCACCAGTAGCCAACTCTTGGAATTACTTCGGGCTGCTTCTGATGTCACTGTATGTACGCAAACGGTAGGAAACCGTCTTCACGAGTACGGACTCAGAGCAATGAGGCCGCTGAGATGTACAGCATTGACATAAGCTCACCATCGTCAAAGATGTACCAGGATCCAATAGTACATGCCATGGAATACAGAATGGCACCATGTATTTTTCACTGACAAATCCTGTTTCCCTCTGTATTTTAATACTCCACGAGAACACGCGTGGAGGAGATTCGGCACACGAATGCAACCACACTACACTATTGTTACAGTGGACCCCCCCCTCCTAAAACCTGAAGAAAACTCTAAAATTTGTCCGCCATGTCGCGTATTGTATGAGGCAGCTAGGAATCACAGTTCGGCAGACTCACATGTTCTTTTACAGTTCAGTTTTTTTTTATTTATTTCTCATTTACGTTGTTTTTTCTTTCGGATGTTCTCTAAATTAATTAACAAAATTGCGGGATAATTGGGAAGTCGCTCCAATGCTCTTGAAGGCAAGAAACGCAATATTTTTGCCATTTTGAATTGTTTCTACCTGTGGGAAAAGTTAGCACTCAATGGTTACTCTGGAAATTGATAAGAGCAAAGCGATAGGCACAGAAGAGGACTTCTGGATTTCTTGAGGAGGGGCCGATGTTACGACCCACCCCCGCCATTAATTTAGTAATTAATGGGCGTGGTTGATGTGTGAAATTAATTAAGTATTAATTATGTTCGAGGCTTGATTGGAGTTTAAAAGTGTAAACAGCAGATAAAGTTTTATCTGGGGGTTTGGAAAGAAAAGAGGCGAAGAATTCTCTCTCTGGCTGGGTGGTCTCAGAATAGCTCTGTTAGGTCATAAATATCAGGGCGCAGCTGACGGGAAACTAAGCAACACGGAATGGTACCTTTCGAAGAGGGGTCCACTTGAGTAAATGAATGAAGATGGGGACAAAAGGTTTAGCGAATAATCGTAAATTCGTCGATTGTTTGGGGCATTTTCGAGAACAATTGCTCTCTGTGTGGTCCGTGCAGAAAAATAAGAGTTCGCACTTGGCGTGAAAATAAGGAAGAAAGTTCAGTTGTCTGTATGCTCTCCGATGTGAAAGGCTGGATGCCTTGGATCTGCAGCAAAATGAATTGGGAAAAATGAAGCAGCAAACCTCCCCGCATTTGGTAAGAAATGGAGACAACTCGAGGCAGCTGGAGATGCCAGTTTGCCATAAAGACAGCAGAATGCCTAAATCCGCGGGATAAAGCAGAAATTTCTAGGCTGGAGCGTAAATGGAAATCAGCGACTGTTTGGCCTAATGAAAGCCAAGTTACAGGGGAATTAAGAAGTCTGCGAGTGGACAGTGGTCATTCCAATGAGAAGCGAAGCCATGCAAAGTCGGGTTCGGATGCCAACCACTGCAGTGTGGAATCGTCACCCCCATTCATCCCCTACTGTGGAGGAAGTGAAGAGATGCGCTTGTCTTACGGGGAGAAGCGAGGCCCCATGTGTGCGTGTGTGTGGTCACGTAAGCAGCGGAGCCACTACGTGTAAGTGCGACGGGATAAAACATGGCGAAAGAAAAATATGAGCGTAAGAGCGGTGGCTTCGATACCTAACAAATATACAGGTGAAATGTTGAGTTGCCGATATACGCTTAAGGTAAAAGCACGTCTGATTTCGCTCGGCCGAGAAAATTAATCTCAGGGCTGGCGGTCGCAACTCGATAAAAAAATGGAAACGAAACCTGCGAGTGGCATATTTGAACTGCGTACTCAGGCAGGGTAGATAGATAGATGGTTTGCGAACGGAAAGGAACTGACTGAATTGGGAATGAACGGTCAAAAAGGACGGAAGGTAGCGACGGACGGAATCAACTATAGCAGCAGCGGAATTGAATGTGTCCCACTCTCCCAGCAGTCGACGTTCACAATTATTTCTTCACGACAACAAAAATCATTTCCCAGGAACACAGAAAATCAATCTTGGAAACCGCAACATCAGATGTGAGAGGGCCTATTTTGCTTAACGGCCACCTTCAAATCGTCACGAGAATAGATCAGTGTGCACTCTAATCATTGCAACAAAGTGCGGCGTGATATTATTATTTTTAAGTGTGTGCTTCATTTACATCAAGCGTCAAAGTGAAGTGTTGAATCATCGGTGCTGCCACATGGTGCAAGTGTCTGTGTGTGTGTTTTTTGTTTTGTCGTGTGATATTATGTGATACACAACGGATTTGCACAGCAAAGTCACGTAACTGTAAGTAGATGAATATTTCCTTTTTCTTTCTTCGCACATCTGCGAACTTGTGCCATCCCGACACCCAAAGCTGCATGGACATAGATGCAGTAATGCTGAGTGACTGAACCTCAGAGGAAATACCTGCACATACAGATTTCAATTTCTTACAGGGCCCATTTCCTGATTACTTTTTTACATGAATAAGGGAGAAGGTGTGGCCACAAATTCCGCTGGGCGGGACAGTTTCTTTTAACTTTGGTTCAGGACCAACGTCAGCGGAGAAGGGATCTGCATGTGCATGCTTATTAGATTTAGTTAATTAACTTTGGCAGTATTTCGCACCTATAATCTTATACCGCAAATTAACGTGCTTGTGTATTTTGTGTCGCGAGTATTTTTAATGTGATCGTTTGCATATAATTTTTTTCATTCTCTAAGCAATTGTATATGAATATCACCTGCAGCTCTATTTAGTGTGTAAACGAGTAGTATCTCTTGTTCAGATAGTCCGGTGGAGACTCAGTCGGCTGCGTTATCCGACAGTAAAGTGTGACACCGTATGCTGCCCACATATGAGGGGCAATTGTCTATGCGCCTAGAGAGCGCCGGATCTGTTTAAATCTCGCAGAACGTTATTAAATGTTGTGTTGTGTATTTGAGAATCATGTGTTATTTGCGAAGGTGAGTGTTGTACTGGCTGGTTGGGGATTGAATGTACCGGAGTAAGATCCGGACCACTACACTCAGTCACGAATTGGTGATTGCGGGTGAACCTCATCACAACTCTGATCCCAAAGTATCATTTTTTTTTTTAGATTATTTTATTTTTTATTTGTTGTTGTTATTTTGTTCACAAGGTGGATTCACCCAAGCCTTATGCTTCGGGTCATTCTTCAACTTTTCATTTTTTATGTTCTGGTGTGAATCTTTGAGTGCAGCAGTGCACCTGAGATTCTCACCTGGTGCCGTGGCCAACTAAATTGTACTTCAGGTCTCAAGCACCGTTACCGGCAGACTCGGCAGGAACACTGCTAGTGCCGTGTAACATTAATGGTGCCGTTGTCCCAGGATCGATACCTATATTTTGCAGCTAGCGGAACAACACTCATGTTCGTAAAATAAGTGCGAATTGACTGCCATTACTATTTTTATTTAGTTTTGTTCGGTGCGAATTTTGTATAATTTAGCATTTAAGTAAGCCTTAAGCTGTTTTCTAAGAACTGCCATAATTTTAGTGGGTAAGAAAAACAAAATGGCTAACACGAAGACAGTGGAACGCAAGAATTTGGCATCGAGCGCAGATAAAAGCGGGTGTAGGAGCATCGAACGTGAGAGATCTGTGGAACTCGTGGATTCTCGAAGCTATGCCTCATATTTAAATTTTCTTTCCGCCTATCTCGACGGGTAGCAATGAACGTGTGATGAAATCCTTAAACTTTCCTTCCGCTCTCCGGGCACTTAAGTTCGGAATTAGGTGCCTTGCGACGGTGGGAAAGGGTTGAGTGTTTACAGTTAAAAAAAAAATAGAATGATTGGATGAATAAACTTTATCCAGTCATCCCTTTTTTCTTTCATGGGGGATGGAATGTTACAGTGGACACCCCCCCCCCCCCTCCTAAAACCTGAAGAAAACTCTAAAATTTGTCCGCCATGTCGCGTATTGTATGAGGCAGCTAGGAATCACAGTTCGGCAGACTCACATGTTCTTTTACAGTTCAGTTTTTTTATTTTATTTCTCATTTACGTTGTTTTTTCTTTCGGATGTTCTCTAAATTAATTAACAAAATTGCGGGATAATTGGGAAGTCGCTCCAATGCTCTTGAAGGCAAGAAACGCAATATTTTTGCCATTTTGAATTGTTTCTACCTGTGGGAAAAGTTAGCACTCAATGGTTACTCTGGAAATTGATAAGAGCAAAGCGATAGGCACAGAAGAGGACTTCTGGATTTCTTGAGGAGGGGCCGATGTTACGACCCACCCCCGCCATTAATTTAGTAATTAATGGGCGTGGTTGATGTGTGAAATTAATTAAGTATTAATTATGTTCGAGGCTTGATTGGAGTTTAAAAGTGTAAACAGCAGATAAAGTTTTATCTGGGGGTTTGGAAAGAAAAGAGGCGAAGAATTCTCTCTCTGGCTGGGTGGTCTCAGAATAGCTCTGTTAGGTCATAAATATCAGGGCGCAGCTGACGGGAAACTAAGCAACACGGAATGGTACCTTTCGAAGAGGGGTCCACTTGAGTAAATGAATGAAGATGGGGACAAAAGGTTTAGCGAATAATCGTAAATTCGTCGATTGTTTGGGGCATTTTCGAGAACAATTGCTCTCTGTGTGGTCCGTGCAGAAAAATAAGAGTTCGCACTTGGCGTGAAAATAAGGAAGAAAGTTCAGTTGTCTGTATGCTCTCCGATGTGAAAGGCTGGATGCCTTGGATCTGCAGCAAAATGAATTGGGAAAAATGAAGCAGCAAACCTCCCCGCATTTGGTAAGAAATGGAGACAACTCGAGGCAGCTGGAGATGCCAGTTTGCCATAAAGACAGCAGAATGCCTAAATCCGCGGGATAAAGCAGAAATTTCTAGGCTGGAGCGTAAATGGAAATCAGCGACTGTTTGGCCTAATGAAAGCCAAGTTACAGGGGAATTAAGAAGTCTGCGAGTGGACAGTGGTCATTCCAATGAGAAGCGAAGCCATGCAAAGTCGGGTTCGGATGCCAACCACTGCAGTGTGGAATCGTCACCCCCATTCATCCCCTACTGTGGAGGAAGTGAAGAGATGCGCTTGTCTTACGGGGAGAAGCGAGGCCCCATGTGTGCGTGTGTGTGGTCACGTAAGCAGCGGAGCCACTACGTGTAAGTGCGACGGGATAAAACATGGCGAAAGAAAAATATGAGCGTAAGAGCGGTGGCTTCGATACCTAACAAATATACAGGTGAAATGTTGAGTTGCCGATATACGCTTAAGGTAAAAGCACGTCTGATTTCGCTCGGCCGAGAAAATTAATCTCAGGGCTGGCGGTCGCAACTCGATAAAAAAAATGGAAACGAAACCTGCGAGTGGCATATTTGAACTGCGTACTCAGGCAGGGTAGATAGATAGATGGTTTGCGAACGGAAAGGAACTGACTGAATTGGGAATGAACGGTCAAAAAGGACGGAAGGTAGCGACGGACGGAATCAACTATAGCAGCAGCGGAATTGAATGTGTCCCACTCTCCCAGCAGTCGACGTTCACAATTATTTCTTCACGACAACAAAAATCATTTCCCAGGAACACAGAAAATCAATCTTGGAAACCGCAACATCAGATGTGAGAGGGCCTATTTTGCTTAACGGCCACCTTCAAATCGTCACGAGAATAGATCAGTGTGCACTCTAATCATTGCAACAAAGTGCGGCGTGATATTATTATTTTTAAGTGTGTGCTTCATTTACATCAAGCGTCAAAGTGAAGTGTTGAATCATCGGTGCTGCCACATGGTGCAAGTGTCTGTGTGTGTGTTTTTTGTTTTGTCGTGTGATATTATGTGATACACAACGGATTTGCACAGCAAAGTCACGTAACTGTAAGTAGATGAATATTGCCTTTTTCTTTCTTCGCACATCTGCGAACTTGTGCCATCCCGACACCCAAAGCTGCATGGACATAGATGCAGTAATGCTGAGTGACTGAACCTCAGAGGAAATACCTGCACATACAGATTTCAATTTCTTACAGGGCCCATTTCCTGATTACTTTTTTACATGAATAAGGGAGAAGGTGTGGCCACAAATTCCGCTGGGCGGGACAGTTTCTTTTAACTTTGGTTCAGGACCAACGTCAGCGGAGAAGGGATCTGCATGTGCATGCTTATTAGATTTAGTTAATTAACTTTGGCAGTATTTCGCACCTATAATCTTATACCGCAAATTAACGTGCTTGTGTATTTTGTGTCGCGAGTATTTTTAATGTGATCGTTTGCATATAATTTTTTTCATTCTCTAAGCAATTGTATATGAATATCACCTGCAGCTCTATTTAGTGTGTAAACGAGTAGTATCTCTTGTTCAGATAGTCCGGTGGAGACTCAGTCGGCTGCGTTATCCGACAGTAAAGTGTGACACCGTATGCTGCCCACATATGAGGGGCAATTGTCTATGCGCCTAGAGAGCGCCGGATCTGTTTAAATCTCGCAGAACGTTATTAAATGTTGTGTTGTGTATTTGAGAATCATGTGTTATTTGCGAAGGTGAGTGTTGTACTGGCTGGTTGGGGATTGAATGTACCGGAGTAAGATCCGGACCACTACACTCAGTCACGAATTGGTGATTGCGGGTGAACCTCATCACAACTCTGATCCCAAAGTATCATTTTTTTTTAGATTATTTTATTTTTTATTTGTTGTTGTTATTTTGTTCACAAGGTGGATTCACCCAAGCCTTATGCTTCGGGTCATTCTTCAACTTTTCATTTTTTATGTTCTGGTGTGAATCTTTGAGTGCAGCAGTGCACCTGAGATTCTCACCTGGTGCCGTGGCCAACTAAATTGTACTTCAGGTCTCAAGCACCGTTACCGGCAGACTCGGCAGGAACACTGCTAGTGCCGTGTAACACTATATTGATAAACGTCACCGGGCAACCCTTGAAAAGCAAATGAACGGATCTGCTGCGTTGTTAAGATGCGCGGTACAGCTGCAAACGGTATAAAAACAAGCCTGCAGCTTACCACGATCATATCGTACTGTGTAGTTGAGTGAAAATGTCGCTGCGGGAGAGAACTGACTATGGGAAAGGAAAGATTATTGGGTGTTATATTAGTGGGTTGTCCATAAGAGAAACCGAGAGGCGTTTAAACATACCCAAGTTAACTGTTTTGGATGTACTGAATAAGTTGAAAACATATGGTGTGCCTGAAGCAGCAAAACGTACCGGCAGACCAAAGAAAATCAGTGATAGAGGACGTCGAAGCCTCAGGAGAATCGTTACAGCTAATCGACGGAGTACTGCGCAAGACCTCAGTGTACAGGTGAGTAAAAATGCTGGAACCTCGGTATGTACACGTACCATTCGCATAGAACTTCATTCCATGGGTTACCGTGGTCGTACGGCTGCTCCTAAACCTTTCGTTTCTACTCGGAATGATACTCGTCGTTTAGCATGGTGTAAAAAACATTTATCGTGGACGGTAGATCAATGGAAACGGGTCCTATGGACTGATGAATCCAGATACATGATCCATCAGTCTGATTGCGGTGTGTGGGTATGGCGACAGGCGGGGGAATGCTATTTGCCACAGTGTACTGTTCCTACGGTGAAGTTTGGAGCTGGCAGTGTACTCGTGTGGGGGTATTTTTCGTGGTATGGTCCAGGCCCATTCGTTATCGTGGACAAACCTGTTAACAAACACCTATACCTAGATATTGTGGACAATTATAACCGCCCAACTCTGTGCCAACACTATGGAACCGAGCCTTGTTGGTACCAGCAGGATAATGCACAGAGCCATAAAGCAAGGACTATTACGGTGTGGTTTGACAATAATTCCGTATCGTGACAGAGCCCTGATCTTAATCCCATAGAGCACCTATGGGATGAATTAGAGCACCTCATAAGAAGTTTGGAACCAAGGCCTACTACTAAGCAACATTTAGCGGCAGCATTATGTACTGAATGGAAGTGCATACCTATCGCTGTGTTCCAAAAATTTGTCGAAAGCATGTCTTGAAGAGTCAGTGCATGCATTAATGTCAAAGGTGGACCGACACCATACTAATGTATGTCGATAAATGCTATGTTGTGTTTCTCTTCTAGATTAGGTGTCCGGTGACTTTCGTCAATATAGTGTATATGCAGTCCGTCCACCCTTACCAGAGACAATCAGTTCTGGTCTGGGCAGGAGTGTGTTTTAATGGCTGTACTTCCTCGCATGTTTAGCAAGCAACATGAATGCCTCAGTGTACCGAAACGAGATCATTGTGCCTATTGTGACACTGTTTCACGCTGCTATTGGACATGCATTCCATTTTCTCGATGACAATGTAACCAATTACCGTGCCTGGTAGGTGTTTCAGGAGTTGGAAAATCATGGGATTGAATGCTGCCACCGAGGTCACCTGACTTTAATCCTATTGAGAACATTTGGCACGCTATACAGCAACGTTTGGATAATCATGTTCCAACGTTTGGATAATCATGTACACTGGCAGACCTCCGTAACGTGTTGCTTGTATTGTGGGGCGAGCTGCCCCAGACACTAATCGACAATGTTATTGTAAGTATGCTTTGTAGGTGTCAAGACGTTCTTCGACACAGAGATGGTGTCACCGGGTACTGATATCCCGAAGTATGGGCATTCTCGGAATTTACCATTTCATCTGCATTGCTGTGCTACTTCGTTGGGTGCAGAAATTGCACAATAATTTTTTGTAAACGCACTCTTTATCGTTTGTGTTACGTAGCCTAACTGATGTTATTTCAATGCGTGGTACTTGAGTCAGATACACACACATCCCTCATTTCATGCAATATTCCTAACTTTCTGCGACCAGTGTACTTCTGAACTAAGTGAAATGATGATTACCCGCTAAGAGGATGCTTTTCTTATCCTAGTCTAAAAGTTTTCAGCCAGACTACATGACTTCCACTCAACGGCACGTGACCATCGAGTTAAAATGTAGTTGAGCGTTCTTACGCCATTATCTCCTCCTATGTTTGTCTTCGAAACGATGCTTCTGTAGTCATTGGAGACACTTGCGGGTTGCCCTTCAGAAAGTTCAGCGAAGCGTGGCAAGAGTTGAGTTACAGGTTGGAAGTATGCCGAGCCACAGATCAGGCTCACATTAAACTTGTTAACACACAATAAAAAGCTTCACGCTCCACAAATTGTCACTCACAGCATCTTATTTCTATACCTTAATTATTCACCTTTTATAGATATACACTGGCGTGCAAAAATTAAGCACGAGACGGTTTTTCGAATATAACGTCGTGCAGAAGTGCTCAAATCGTACCATAAGATCCCCAAGATGTAAGGATATGGGACAAATGAGCAAAACCGTCCAAACAAGGAATCCAAAGGATACAAAGGCACTTTATTGAAAAGGTAGCTTCGAGCACAACTGGACAGAAGACAAAAACGTCTATGTGACAGGCGGCTGCCAAGAAAAATCCAGTCTTTAGTAGCGGATATGATCACCCCTGACTGCGTTGCAGGATTTACTAGGTGTGTCCATGCTGAGAACGAGGTTGTCAAGGAGCTGTTGAGGCATCGCGGCCCATTCCTCTTGTAGGGCCAATCGCAGCTGCGGAATCGTTGCTGGCGGCTGGTGACGTGCTGCCAAGCGTCTCACGAGAAGGTCCCACACGTGTTCGATTCGATTTAGGTCCGGGGACCTTGCGGGCCAATCCATGCGTTGAATATCTTCACTCTTCAACAGCTCTGCGACAGCCACTGTATGATGAGGTGTAGCGTTGTCGTCCATGAAGAGGAACTCAGGACCCACAGCACCTCTAAACAGACGCACGTGAGGCAGAAGAACCTCGGTACAATAGCAGACACCAGTGACTGAACCTCCTTGGAAGATGTGGAGGTCAGTATGGCTACCAAGCATGATACCGCCCTAAATGAGAACTCCACCACCTCCAAACCGGTCACTTTCGATGATGTTGAAGGTGTGATTGCGTGTTCCCTGCTCTCTCCAGATGTGTATACGTCCATAATCGCTCGTCAGACTAAATCGGCTCTCATCCGTAAAGAGAACTCGACCCCATTGCTGATGTGTCCAGTTCTTGTGTTCCCGGCACCACAGAAACCGCCGTCTCCGATGAGCAGGCGTTAATGGCACACACCGTACTGGTCGTCGTGCAAATAGACCACCTTTGTGGAGCCTCCTGGCCACGGTAAAACGCGATAACAGACGTCCAGTTGTCTGTTGTATGTGCCGTGCAATTTCTCCCACTGTCTGCCATCTCTCTCTTCTCGCCTGTAGGACAATATACCAGTCGTCCACCGCCATGGTTGCTCGTGGACGACCGCTGCTAAACTCTCGGACAGATGTTCCTGTCGTTTGAAATGCTCTCCAAGCTCGTGAAACGATGCTTTGAGTGATCCCGAACTCCTCGGCCACACTAGTCACACTTCGACATTCTTCCAACTACCCAATGACGCGACCTCGGGTAAAGTCATCCAGATGTCATCTACTGGATTGTCTGTTGGACATATCACACGGTGGCAGCAACTCGACGTCGTTCAAACCGATGTAAACCGTGCAATAGCTTTCACCGAATTGCTGAGCGTACACCGCCCGTCTGCTTTATACTCTTCCGACACTCGCCCTCCCCGCCCCCACGTCATGCTGCGTATATCCGCATACCCAACCATACCGAACCCTAGTCCATCTCCTGAGTGGTCTTTCGGTCCGCTCTGCCTGCTCGTTCCGCTGTTATGCTAATTTCTGCTCTTCGTCCTTAATTTTTGCACACCAGAATATATATATATATATATATATATTCTATAAAGAAGATACCTAAGCAAAAAAAGTACATATATGATTTTGACTCACACCTAATACAACATAGAAAAGGTTATGTATCTACCTGTGTCAAAACTGCTGCGTTGCGCGTTTTGATTTTCAGGTTATTTTGCACCCTTCGTTTTAAATTCTTAGTGAAAATATATATATATATATATATATATATATATTTTCACTAAGAAACGCTCCTCCCAGTAAGAAGCCAAGGTCAGCATCAGATGGCAGCCTAGTCCGGTCCTCCGGGGATTCTTAGTACCCTCTGCCTTCATGTCGCACTGGCCGCTGCCTTGGCCAGGTACCTTCCAGCTGCCGGAGACTGAGGGCCAAGATTTAAGTTGTGGAATCATTTTGGAGGGGTTTGGCCATAACTCACCACGCTGGCCAAGCGGGTTGGTGAGTGATATATATATATATATATATATATATATATATATATATATATATATACTTAAGAGCAAAACTGAAGACTAAGGAAAAAATTTTAGAATTTAAAATGAAGGGTGCAAAATAACCTGAAAATCAAAACGCGCAACGCAGCAGTTTTGAAAATTCAGAATTCACATTCTATAAAGAAGATACCTAAGCAAAAAAAAAAACATAAAAAAAAAAAAACACATATATAATTTTGACTCACACCTAATACAACATAGAAAAGGTTATGTATCTACCTGTGTGAGTAAAAGGAGAAAAGATAAAAAAATAAAATAAAACAACTGAATGTAGAAGGTGTCGAGAATACTGAGCCTTGGCTTTATCAAGGACCAGCAAAAACTCTGCATTTTCTCACTTCCACAAAGACCTAGTTGGAAATGGGTTTCTGCAAGGCCATAGATGCAAGTAATATTCCCACCTAAAATAGTTCAAAATATATATATATAAGTCATGTCCTCCGTAGAGTAGCATGACCTAGCACTAGTTAACAATTTCGCTTGCATCCATTAACCTTCATGGCCCGACCCATGCTCTTCATCTGTTACTATTAAACAGAGAGAAGAAGATTAAAGAGAACTCAAGCTGTGAGAGTGACATAATAAATAGAAATGATTTTCAGCTATAACGAAATTCCAAGTTCGTTTGAGAGAGAATTTAAACCTGAAAAACAATGCAAAGAAATCCAAATTTTACATTGCAATTAAAAAAGGAAATGTTAATTTATAATGAACAGATTTTTGAAAGAAAACTTGAGTCTAAAACCCCCTACTCTACAACTTATGACAGCACGAAAACGAGAATAAGTTAAAGATAATAATTAACTAAAGAAAACTTTGTGAAAGTTATATACCTTAAACAGTTAGTTGCAATATGTACAAAGTATTTCAGCAGTGCTTTAAGTGCATAATTAATTAGTTATTAAGAACTTAACTACTTTGAAAAAACAGCGCATAGACAGCGCATAGAAAAGGAACAAGCTTAGCCAGCTTTTCAGCCTTTAAGCATTGGTTTGTCTGTTAACATTTATGCGGGTTTTAACTCTTACTTTTCTTTGTAACTTTGAGCGTCTTTTGGGGTACCTAGGAACAGAAGAGGGCTAAGCTTGTTCCTTTTCTATGCGCTGTCTATGCGCTGTTTTTTCAAAGTAGTTAAGTTCTTAATAACTAATTAATTATGCACTTAAAGCACTGCTGAAATACTTTGTACATATTGCAACTAACTGTTTAAGGTATATAACTTTCACAAAGTTTTCTTTAGTTAATTATTATCTTTAACTTATTCTCGTTTTCGTGCTGTCATAAGTTGTAGAGTAGGGGGTTTTAGACTCAAGTTTTCTTTCAAAAATCTGTTCGTTATAAATTAACATTTCCTTTTTTAATTGCAATGTAAAATTTGGATTTCTTTTGCATTGTTTTTCAGGTTTGAATTCTCTCTCGGACGAACTTGGAGTTTCGTTATAGCTGAAGGTCATTTCTGTTTGTTATGTCACTCTCACGGCTTGAGTTCTCTTTAATCTTCTTCTCTCTGTTTAATTGTAACAGATGAAGAGCATGGGTCGGGCCATGAAGGTTAATGGATGCAAGCGAAATTGTTAACTAGTGCTAGGTCATGCTACTCTACGGAGGACATGACTTATATATATATTTTTTGAACTATTTTAGGTGGGAATGTTACTTGCATCTATGGCCTTGCAGAAACCCATTTCCAACTAGGTCTTTGTGGAAGTGAGAAAATGCAGAGTTTTTGCTGGTCCTTGATAAAGCCAAGGCTCAGTATTCTCGACACCTTCTACATTCAGTTGTTTTATTTTATTTTTTTATCTTTTCTCCTTTTACTCACACAGGTAGATACATAACCTTTTCTATGTTGTATTAGGTGTGAGTCAAAATTATATATGTATTTTTTTGCTTAGGTATCTTCTTTATAGAATATATATATATATATATATATATATTACTCACCAACCCGCTTGGCCAGCGTGGTGAGTTATGGCCAAACCCCTCCAAAATGATTCCACAACTTAAATCTTGGCCCTCAGTCTCCGGCAGCTGGAAGGTACCTGGCCAAGGCAGCGGCCAGTGCGACATGAAGGCAGAGGGTACTAAGAATCCCCGGAGGACCGGACTAGGCTGCCATCTGATGCTGACCTTGGCTTCTTACAATGGACGCTCCCTATCTTCTGATTCAAGGCTTCTTGAATTGGAAGAGGAACTACAAAGGATCAAGTGGGACATCGTGGGGCTAAGTGAGGTAAGGAGAAAAGGAGAAGATCTCATCGAACTGAAAAGTGGACATCTCTTCTACTATCGTGGGACAGATACTGGCAGAACTAGTGGTGTTGGATTTATAATAAACAAGAAACTGAAGGATAAAGTTGTAGAAGTTGAAAGTTCCTCTGACAGAGCTGCACGACTTGTTATCCAACTCTCGAAAAGATACCAGGCTCAGATTATTCAAACTTATGCACCCACCACAAGTCATCCTGAAGAAGAAACTGAAGAATTTTATGAGGAAATTTGTCATCTAAATAATAAAGGTAAGCAGCACTTGAAAATAATTATGGGAGATTTCAATGCAAAAATAGGGCAACGGCAACAGAATGAAACTTCAGTAGGTAAATTCGGTCATGGAAACAGAAACCAGCGTGGAAATACTCTCGTTGAGTTTGCAGAGGCAGAATGGTTTTTCATCTTGAACTCCTTCTTCAAGAAAAAGCCACACAGGAAATGGACATGGAGACATCCAAATGGGATGACAAGTGAAATTGATTTTATTATGTGTAACAAAAAATTCGTCATAGAAGACTGCAGTGTGCTAAACAAGTTCAACACAGGTAGTGACCATAGATTGGTGAGATGTAAGATGCACCTCAACACTAAACTTGAACGTGGCAAGCTCATAAGACAAACAAAATCTATTGACATAACCAACCTTAAAAAACACCATAATACCTTCAAGTTGGAACTGAAGAACAGGTTCTCTGCTTTAGAAGGCCTAACATCGGAAGAAGTGGACATCTCTGAAGTTAACAGAAAAGTAACCAAAGCTCTTATGGAAACAGCAACAAAATTAGCTGGGTCTAAGAACAAGTTGCATGTGAACAAATTATCAGGAAAAACCAAAATGTTGATGCAAAAAGAAGAGAGATGAGGACAACTAAAGAAGATGTGACTTCCAAAGTGGAATATATAGAGCTATGCAAGACAGTAAGAAAAAGTATCACTGAAGACGTAAGGAAATTCAACTGTGAACTAGTGAGGAAAGCAATTGAAAACAACCAAAGCCTAAAGATAGCAAAGGGACATCTCAGTAAGGGAAGAAAACAGATTATGGCACTGAGAAAAGAAGATGGTTCTGTAACAAGAAATAGAGGCGAAATTTTGACAAGAGTGAAAGATTTCTACTCCAAATTATATGAAAGGGATGATATATGCACTCCAGACATCATGAAAGATACCAGTACCAGAGTTCCTCCAGTCCTTCCAGCAGAAGTTGCACATGCAATCAAGAACATGAAGCGAGGAAAAGCTCCAGGAGAAGATGGAATTACTGTAGACATCATACAAGAAGCAAGTGGAGAAATCGAAACAGTACTCGCCCAAATTTTCACTCGATGCCTTAATGAAGGAAAGATTCCTGAGGATTGGAACACCGCTACAATGATCCTGCTACATAAGAAAGGTGACATTGAGGATCTCGGAAACTACAGACCTATCAGCCTCCTATCAGTAGTTTATAAAATCTTCACTAAAGTTCTTTCACACCGCTTGAAGGTAACACTGGACATGGCTCAACCGAGAGAACAAGCTGGATTCAGGAGTGGCTACAGCACAATAGATCATATCCACGTGCTGAGAGAACTAATTGAAAGAGCAAGGGAATATGAACTTCCATTGTGCATGGCTTTTATCGATTATGAAAAAGCCTTTGATTCGGTGAAACCATCAGCAGTTACAATGGCTCTGAAAACCTGCGGTATTGAAGATGCATACATTAATATTATTAATAACATCTATGAAAATGCAAGTGCAAAGATTAGGCTGTTTGAAAATACAACACACGGAAAAATTGGAAAGGGAGTGAGACAAGGTGACACCATATCTCCGAAGCTCTTTAATGCCACATTGGAGGGTGTTTTTCAGTCACTGAGCTGTGAAAACAAGGGGATAAAGATTAATGGAGATTATCTAACCCACCTTCGTTTTGCTGATGACGTAGTCATTTTTGCAACTAGCCCATCAGAGCTGCAGAGTATGATCCAGGAACTTGCTGACAAGAGTAAAGAAGTGGGATTAAAAATGAACTTTCAGAAGACAAAAGTGATGTTCAATGCTTTTACAAGAAATGAAGATTTATCGATTGATGGAGAAAAGCTGGAGATAACAGACACGTACGGTTATCTTGGACAGCAGATATCAAGTGAGGGTCACATTGATGAAGAAATTAATCGGCGTACAAAACTTGCCTGGAGAGCTTTTGGAAGAAACAGCATAATTTTCAAGAGCAATATGCCATTATGTCTTAAAAGAAAAGTGTTTGATCAATGCATCCTTCCAGTGCTTACATATGGTGCAGAGACGTGGACCTTAACTAAAAGAGACATACAAAGACTGCAGACAACTCAAAGCAGCATGGAGAGGTGCATACTTGGTGTAACCAGGAGAGATAAGAAGAGGAACTCGTGGATCCGAAAAATGACAAGAGTGGAAGACATCATGATCAGAGTTAAATCCCTGAAATGGCAATGGGCTGGACATACTGCCAGAAGGACAGATCATCGATGGACAGCCAAAATTTTAGATTGGATTCCAAGGGACAGGAAAAGACCCAGAAGAAGACCACATGGGAGATGGGTGGATGAAATTCGAAAGTATGCAGGGGTGACATGGAGGAGACTGGCACAAGACAGATCGTTGTGGAGGAAACTTGGGGAGACCTTCGTCCAGCAGTGGATTGATAATGGTTGACAATGATTATGATGATATATATATATATTCCAAAATGACTCCACAACTATATACCCCTCCAAAATGACTCCACAACTTAAATCTTGGCCCTCAGTCTCCGGCAGATGGAATGTACCTGGCCAAGGCAGCGGCCAGTGCGACATGAAGGCAGAGGGTGCTAAAAATCCCCGGAGGACCGGACTAGGCTGCCATCTGATGCTGACCATGGCTACGTATAATGAACGCTCCCTATCTTCTGATTCAAGGCTTCTTGAATTGGAAGAGGAATTACAAAGGATCAAGTGGGACATCGTCGGGCTAAGTGAGGTAAGGAGAAAAGGAGAAGATCTCATTGAACTGAAAAGTGGACATCTCTTCTACTATCGTGGGACAGATACTGGAAAAACTAGTGGTGTTGGATTTATAATAAACAAGAAACTGAAGGATAAAGTTGTAGAAGTTGAAAGTTCCTCTGACAGAGCTGCACGACTCGTTATCCAACTCTCGAGAAGATACCAGGCTCAGATTATTCAAACTTATGCACCCACCACAAGTCATCCTGAAGAAGAAATTGAAGAATTTTATGAGGAAATTCGTCATCTAAATAATAAAGGTAAGCAGCACTTGAAGATAATTATGGGAGATTTCAATGCAAAAATAGGGCAACGGCAACAGAATGAAACTTCAGTAGGTATATTCGATGACGGCAACAGAAACCAGCGTGGAAATACTCTCGTTGAGTTTGCAGAGGCAGAAGGGTTTTTCATCTTGAACTCCTTTTTCAAGTAAAAGCCACACAGGAAATGGACATGGAGACATCCAAATGGGACGACAAGTGAAATTGATTTTATTATGTGTAACAAAAAATTTGTCATAGAAGACTGCAGTGTGCTAAACAAGTTCAACACAGGTAGTGACCATAGATTGGTGAGATGTAAGATGCACCTCAACACTAAACTCGAACGTGGCAAGCTCATAAGATAAACAAAATGTATTGACATAACCAACCTTAAAAAACACCATAATACCTTCAAGTTGGAACTGAAGAACAGATTCTCTGCTTTAGAAGGCCTAACATCGGAAGAAGTGGATATTTCTGAAGTTAACAGAAAAGTAACCAAAGCTCTTATGGAAACAGCAACAAAATTAGCTGGGTCTAAGAACAAGTTGCATGTGAACAAATTATCAGGAAAAACCAAAATGTTGATGCAAAAACGAAGAGACATGAGGACAACTAAAGAAGATTGACTTCCAAAGTGGAATATATAGAGCTATGCAAGACAGTACGAAAAAGTTTCACTGAAGACGTAAGGAAATTCAACTGTGAACTAGTGAGGAAAGCAATTGAAAACAACCAAAGCCTAAAGATAGCAAAGGGACATCTCAGTAAGGGAAGAAAACAGATTATGGCACTGAGAAAAGAAGATGGTTCTGTAACAAGAAATAGAGGCGAAATTTTGACAAGAGTGAAAGATTTCTACTCCAAATTATATGAAAGGGATGATATATGCACTCCAGACATCATGAAAGATACCAGTACCAGAGTTCCTCCAGTCCTTCCAGCAGAAGTTGCACATGCAATCAAGAACATGAAGCGAGGAAAAGCTCCAGGAGAAGATGGAATTACTGTAGACATCATACAAGAAGCAAGTGGAGAAATCGAAACAGTACTCGCCCAAATTTTCACTCGATGCCTTAATGAAGGAAAGATTCCTGAGGATTGGAACACCGCTACAATGATCCTGCTACATAAGAAAGGTGACATTGAGGATCTCGGAAACTACAGACCTATCAGCCTCCTATCAGTAGTTTATAAAATCTTCACTAAAGTTCTTTCACACCGCTTGAAGGTAACACTGGACGAATCGATCGAATCGAGCCGCGGATGGCTTAGTGGTTAGCGAGTCAGACTATCAATGCAAGGTCCTCAGGTTCGAACCTGAGCTGATCTTTCAGAGATGGTGTGATTTACTAACAATCGCTGAATATCCGCCGTGCATCGGACGAGCACGTTAAGTGACGGCCCCCAGGCTGGACCCACTGGTTAAATGGGTATCCTTTCCTATGTCCCCCCTGAAATTCTCTCACCCCTCTATGTGCAACATCGTACTTGTACGGTGGCGCCATCTACGGTACTCTAATCTCACTACAAACTGTTCTGTCAAAATCGCTAGACTTGCTCTCATTCCTTCCGTTTCTGTGTCCTGCCCAAAAGGCGATCTCGCTGTAGGTGGCTGGGACCTAAACTCTACTCGCTGTGGACGGAAGTCCTACAAGAAAATGACAAATACCGATTGTGTTAAAGAAAAAAATGTTGAAGGTGTAACATAATGTACGTGTATTCAAATAAAGTTGTAATAACTTCAGCTAACCTGATTAACTATACTGTACAAACGTACAGATAAAAGCAACACACAAACTGCATATAATTATGTCGTAAAAAGTACTATTTTGAACTGACTGTATGAAAACAATAAAAACAAAATAGCGCAAATGAAAAATTTCGGTAGGGGTCCGGATTTCGTTGAGAGGTTCCTATGGATCGTCCTTAAACATATAAGAAAATTCTGCAAATAAACAAATGATGAAATATGGCGAGGGGAAAACTGTATACCTGAAACCGGTGTTACAGTTTCAGTTCCAATTCTAATCAGATCGCAAGCAGTGATTTTTGCGCCCTCACTTGAGCTGCGCCCTCCCCCCTAGTTACGCCTCTGCTCCTAAGTACAGTGAAACATCATTATACCTTTTTGTAAAGGATGGCCTTAAAAAACGTATAACCGAAATTTCAAATACTAATGTGAAATTTATGCTTTAAAGCAGTATGACATGTTCCTTAGTTATGATTTATTTAAAGTGGAATTGGAGGTGAAAGATAAAAAAGCGTCACAAATTATAATATACCTTATCGCATTGCAAAAATCATAAACCGTACGAAAATCAAACTTCTCTATCTGTCTATAAAAGTGTTGACTGCTGAAATCATCACAACTAAGAATCGGAGACGAGTGCTTCAATAGGGAACTCATGAATTAACAGCTTTTTTGTTTTTCTCTCTGCGGATCGATCCTGAGTGCATTCATTTGAACCCAGAATGTTGAATATTAATGATACATTTAGGATTCAATTCTGCTACGCCACGAAATAGTGAGGCCACAAAGTTACGTCCAAGAGATGTATCAATTTTTAAACAGCGCATGCGTGTCAGTAATGAAATGCGAAATCAACTTTTCATCCAAGCCCAAAGTAAAAAAAACACATCCATCTCTGATGGGATTAATATGCTACTTTGGTTTCGCCAAGAAGGAACACAACAACGCTGTCTCAGTTCTCTCAAAGTTGCAACCTACCCGGTTAGGTTGTGACGTAATTCAGAGGTAAAGCACGTGTCAAGATGACAAATCTGCAGTGAAAAATTCCGTCCGTGTAGCTGAATTGGTACAGCAACTCACTCCGGAGCGAGGGGGCGCGACTTCGATCTTCGTCACGGACAAATTTGTGTTTTCACATTGGCGCCCGAACGTGAAGATGGATGTCCTGGCCGTCCGGTTCTTCGAAAAATGTGTGATGTTTGTGCCATACATCGTCCAGAATTAATGAAAAGTCGTTCTTCGCTCTAAAAAAAAAAAAAAAAAAAAAAAGATTTAAGAGGGAGAGGATTTGACGTACTATAGAGGTAAAGCACGTGTCAATGCGACAAATCTGCAGCGATACACTCTGTCCGTGTAGTTTAGTTGGTGGAGCAACCCACTCCGCAGCGAGAGGGCGCGGTTCGTTTTCCGTCATGGACAAATTTGTGTTTTCACAAGGTATAAAAGAATCAAAGAACTGTACTTTTTGGTAATCTGAAATTCTCAATTTTAACGTATAATCGCAAAAAAAAAAAAAAAAAAAAAATGTGTAAATAAATTACGTATATCCGAGTTTTAAAAAATACGTTAGAAACTACAGTAAAATTTCGGAACTAACGCAGAATTACGTACAAAATTACGTACAGACCACTACGCCCCAGTGGCGTAGTGGTCTAAGCGCTGGCTTCTGTATCATTCATGTGGTTCCGAGTTCGAATCACGGTGAGGCATGGATGTTGTGTTTGTCTTGCAATCACTACTTCTCTCCCTTCCCTGGAACTAGTGGCTCCAAATTAGGGATGGGCGACTACTTATAATCCACTGAGTTGCTCACGGTGGTCGTTAAACCCACAAACAAACAAACAAAAAACAATGATAAAAAAAGTGAAAAGCGTATAACTGAGAAACGTATAAATAAGGTTCCACTGTACATAGTACAAATATTCATAAACCTCAGAATTAATTGCATCAAACATAAGAAAGAAACCAAATATTATCAGCTGTTGGTGTCCTTGTCCATCAGAATTCCGTCTCAACCCTCCAGATCAGCAAACGTTAAAGTGCTTTGGCTATCAAACTCGAAAGTGTAAATATGGCAGTAAAATCTAGAAAGCAGTGACGTCACAGTGATAACTCTTTCAACACGAAGAACAAGTTTCCGAAAAGTGAACATCTGGAGGATCAAGGTGAACTCTATCAGTAAATCACGTCAGCTTTGGTAACTAAAAATGAAAGAATAAATTATTCTTGTCGTTAAAATCAGTTTCCCACCAAGTAACAATGCCTCGCGTTTACGACGTTGAATCGGAATACGCCACGGTGCAGTGCTGCCTCTGTTTACGACGACTGCACCGTTTCTCGGAACACTGCTGTGGCCGTTAACGATTCTGAATGCCGCCCCGTTGGCGCAGTGGTCTAAGCAATGGCTTCTGATCATTCGTCAGAGATGGATCCGGGTTCGACTCGCGGTGAGGGATGGGTGTTGTGTTTGTCTTACGGCCCTGGCTCTCTCCCTTCCCTGGAACCAGTGGCCCTAAATTAGGTATGGGCGACTGCTTTGAACCCACTGAGTTGCTCACGGTGGTCGTTAAACCCGCAATAAAACAAAACAAAACAAACGATTCTGAATTTCTGTGCTCCATAATACAGTACTTACTACCAGGACCTGATTTATGGGAGGGCACACAGGGAACTTTCCCTAAGCCACCAAAATACTGGAGCCCGAAAAGTAGGATTTCATTAATATATACCGAAGAGTCAAAACATCATGATAAGCGCGTCTTTATGCAAATCGAAGCAACTGCAGGAAAACAATGGCGCGTGTCAAGGTCATGAAACGGTATAAATAACATGATTGGAAAAGCAGGGAACTTACCCGAGTTTGGCAAAGGTCCAAATTTTAAAGGCCGGACGACTGGGTCAAAGTATTTCCGAGCCGGCAAAGCTCGTGCGATACGCAGCTGTGGTTACGGGGATCATAACAAAAGTTCAGCTCAGGCTAATCTAAAACGGAAGCGGATGATGCAATCCGGAAATGATTAAGTCATGTCAAGGTCAGACTCTCAGCAACGCAGTGGTGTCAGAACGACGCGCTATCATTTGCTGTGTGGACGTGGGAGGGTTTGGAAATGGAAGCGTGCAGCTCCTCAGGTCGAGTCACGGCGTTGGACCAGCGCTCGTACGTGAAAATAGAAACTCTGCGGGGAAAAACTCCGACACAGATCCACACTGTCTTGCAAGAAGTTTGTGGGGAAGGAACTCTTGATCGAAGCACAATTTCTCGCTGGACATCACGCTTTCGAGAGGGCCGAAGCAGCATCGAAGATGATCACCGCTCAGGCCGACCTCAAACGGCGACAGACAAAACATCTGTCACCATTGTTGCAACGCTTCTCGAAGAGAATCTCCGCTTGACAGTCAAGGAGATTGCTCATCAGGCAAATTTGTCCACCATGTCTGTTCACCAGATTTTGACCGACTCACTGAGAAAAATCAAAATCGCTGCGCGCTGGGTGGGTGCCCCATCAACTCACCCCCAAGCAGAAGGCAGCTAGAGTGAGCATCGCACCGGATCATCTCCACAGGTTCGAAAGGGAGAGCGGCACCTTCTTGAACAGAATTGTCGCAATCGATGAGGCTTGGATCCGTGATTTTGAGCCGGAACTGAAGCCACAATCTGCGGAACGGGGCATCCAAGTTCCCCACGCACCTCAAAGTGTCGTCGGAAACAATCCAAAGTGAAGCAAATGATGATTTTTGCGTACGATTCTCAGGGTGTTGTGGTCTCTGATCGAGTGCCGGCAGGACAAAATGTCAACGCACAATATTATCGTAACTTTCTGAGGACAAAGTTGAGACGGAAAATTCGTCAAAATCGCCCCAACTTGTTGGAAGCGGGAGAGATCTTGCAAAATGACAACGCATCGTGTAAAGGCGCAGCGTCGGTAAGGGGACTTTTCTCGAAATATGGCTGCGAAACTTTATCCCATCCACCATGCAGCCCTGATCTCAGTCCACTCCACTTTGATATTTTCCCAAAGTTAAAAAATTGGCTCCGTGGCATCCGTTACGAATCTCTGAACGAACTCTCAGTGGACGTGACTCGAGTAATACAACAGCTGAACAAAGATGGCGTACTATTGCTACGGCGCATCCAGGACCTACTCCACCGCTGATAAGCTGTCATTTGCAGTACAGGGGAGTACATTGACGCAATAAGGTAATTTTTCTCCGTTACTTCACAGTTTTCTCAAAAAAGGGACAGTGTGCAGAACTTTTGTTAGGACCCCCGTGGTACCTTCAAAAAAGTGGTCCGAGGAGGAAACAAATTAGTAAAATCATGCAATGCATTGATCATACGCTTTCCAACATACCAGAAATCATTACTCAAGTTATGAGGATAATGGCTGTGGAATAAATCTCGCTTCTGTGTCCTGACCTTTGACCCAATTTCGATTATATTCAATAGAGCCGGTTCAGTATATATACGGAACACCATGATAAAGTTTTGTCGCAATCGAAGCATTTTTTACGTAAGTTATGACGTATAAGGGTGATGGAATGGATCCCACTCCTATGCCCTTCCTTTTGACCCCATTTCGATGATATTCAATAGAACCGGTTCAGTATACCTACGGAACAACATGATAAAGTTTTGTCGCAATCGAAGCGTTTTTTACGTAAGTTATGACGCATAAAAGCGATGGAATTTGAACCCATTACGCCCATTTTCAATAGGATTCGTCCTCTACCACATACTACAATTTCATCGAAATCGAACCATTATTACGCGAGTTATCGTGCGGACGGACAGACGGACAAAGCTGGAGTATATACGCTTCTTCAACCTACGGTTGGAAAGCGTAAAAAACGACGAACCGCCAGCAAGATGTGTGCCGATCACGGCTCATCGATGCTGGCGGTGAGCGAAGGCTGTACTGTATGATGAGAGCCAACAGAAGGAACACTGTGGCGCAACTTGACGATAATTTGAATGCGGGTGACGGGAGTAATGTGTTACAACACATAATACACCAAACCCTGCTGAAAATGGGGTTGCGCTGGCTCCAGCCGCTCCGAGTAATCATGCTAATCTCGGTTCTCCGTTGAAGGCACCTACAGTGGGCACGCGAGCATTTCGGTAGTTTTTCATGTATGTAGTTATCGGCACGAGTTAAATTCATAGTATATATAGTGGATGTCCCACGAAATTGGAAATGAAATCTTAAAAATAATGAGCCATATGGTACTAAGACAGCTTATTGCTGAAGTGCATCTGGCAAAGTACTTTTCCATTATTGTCAACGAAACAAGTGACATTGCAGTCAATGAGCAAGTGTCGTTTTGCATTCGAATGGTATCTGAAAGATTTGGTGTAGAAGAGTTTACGAGACATCGGCTAATTCATCCAGCACGCTTGCGAAAATTATTCTCGACGTGCTTCAAAGATTTAATATACCGATTAGCCATTACATTATGACCACCTACCTAATAAGCTGTAAGACCCCCCTTTAGCCCGTAAAACAGCGGCCACTTGGGAAGGCATCGATTCGATAAAGTGGCGATAGGTATCCTGGGGTATCTGGTATCATAATGTCAACAGCAGGTCCTCCAGTTCCTGTACATTTTGGGGTGGTGGTGATTTAGCACGAACCCGCTTTTCCAAATCGAACCACAAATGTTCGATTGGGTTCATGCCAGGTAAATTTGGAGGCCACGGCATTATCAGAAAGTCACCAGAAGGTTCCTTGAACCACTCCTTAGCTATTTTGGCAGTGTGGCATGGCGCATTATTCTGCTGGTAATGACCATCACCAGCAGGGAATAAGTTGCCAAGAATGGGTGAATTTTGTCCGCAACGATGTTCAGATACCTGACAGCTGTCAGAGATTGGGATAATGGGACCTAAAGTGTCCTAATAAAACATCGCCCACAGCATAACACCGCCGCCTCCGGCCTGCTTCCGCCCAACAGTGTATGCAGGTGCCATAGTCTCCGTTGGTAATCGGCGTATCCGTGTTCGGCAGTCTACGTGATGCACCAGGAATCTTGATTCTTTCTTCCGATCATCCACGGTCCAATCTCGATGATAGTGTGCCCATTTCATGCGTTGTTGTCGGTAATGTGCAGTGAGCACGGGGACCCGGCTGGTTCTTCGGCTACGCAGGCCCATGCGCAGAAGGCTGCGATGAACTGTGTGCTGTGACACATTGCCCTGATCACCACTGTTGTAGCTGCGGGTGATTTGTGGCACTGTGGCCCTGCGGTCACTGTGAACAATGCGTGACAGTCTCCGCTCCCCCTCTGGCATCAATGAGCTGAGGACGACACACGACTGAACGTCGTTTCGTCGTTTGGCCATCTGTGCACCACTTTTGATACGTCCTCACGACAGCGGCACGTGAACAACCCACAAGCCGCGCTGTTTCTGAAATCGTGGTTCCGAGACACCATGCCATCACAATTTGTCCTTTATCAAACTCCGATAAATCAGTAGCTTTTCCCATTCTGACTCCGAACACTCTACTAACCGAAAGCCGGTCCTAGGGTTGTATATATACTGATCTGTGAAGTTCACCAGCGCCACCGTTTGGTCTCCAGGTGCGCTCATTTCTCTAGGCTAGGGGTGGTCATAATATAATGGCTCATTGGTGTATATCTTTAGCATTTTGCCGCTGCCAATGCTATGATGGAGCGGCAAACACGTCTGGAGCGATAAATGGAGTTCGTGCTAAGATTTTAGAGATGAAATCCCGAGCAATTTATGTTCACTGTTTGGCACACAGTTTAAATTTAGTTGTGCAAGGAAGTGTTCAACTCCAAAAAGGCTGCCGAAATTCATTGAATATCGCTCAGGAGATAATACATTTTGTGAAAAATTCTCCAAAAAGAGTAACATTTTTCTCCCATTTCCCAACAGAAAATGCGAACCAAGGAAACCTTCGTCCATTCCATCCAACTAGATGGGCTATGATTATGATTTGTTTCAATAAACTCCTTTGTTTCAAATTATTCCAGTCTCATGCAATTTATGAACGAAACTGCTGCAATGCAGAAAAATGATACTGGAGCAAAAGTGAATGGCTTCTTTCTAAATATGATATCATTTATTTCTTTTTTCATCTAAATGTTCTTCTTAAGATTATAAGCCATGTAGATGCTAAGAATACAATTCTTCAAAAAATGTCACTCTCATTTCAAAAAGCAGTTGCTATTCTTGATTCTTCAAACACCGCAATTCAAAACTTCCGGCAAGAAGAATATTTTGCAGATTTTTGGAAAGCAATATTGGATAAAGCAGTTGCTTTGGATTTAGATGAGCCACAGCCTCCTCGACATCGACGAGTTCTGCGAAGAATAGATAATGGAGTCAATGGATTTCGGTTTAATTCTCCGAAACAATATTAAATATTTTATGAAATGCTGGATAATGTTTCGTCCTGCTTGGTTTCCCGAATGGGTTCAGTTAATCTTCTTCGATTAATGGAAAAATTTGTCATTTGACAATCCCACAAATGAAGAAGACAAAGAGGTAATTATATTCTATGTAGACGACATAGATCGGGAAAGACTGTTATTACATAGATCTATGTTCTTTGGCATTTTGCGATCATGAAATCTGATTGTCACTGATTTTGACAGCGTTGTGAATGTATTGAAAAGAACTTATTACTAGCTGTTATACTACAGGAGTTCGTGAAATTTACTCGTGTAATTTTAACTATACCAGTGTCGACTTCTACAGCGGAGAGATCATTTTCAAGCCTTCGACGTGCTAAATCGTATACCAAAGCAACCAAGTTACAAACTCGCCTTAATGACATGGCCATCCTGCACACACACCGTGAACTGGCTTCAAGCATCATAGAAGACGAAGTTGTAGACGAATTTATGCAACGAAATGATTTACGAAGAAAAACATTTTCTTTTTGACTTCGAAAAAATGAACAACTAAGTCTTTATTAGGCTAACCTTCGAGTGGCAAAAATTGAGTCGAATTTAGACTTCAAATTTTAATATTAATTTTCCTACAAGATTTTAACTCAGAAATTATTTGAAGAAAAAAATTGTTGGAATTTGTTAAATAGGTAAAAACACCTAAAAATAAATTTTACATGTTTTTGTTCCTTTTATAAAGATAACTGAGTCGAAAATTTACACAGTATCTGTGTACTGTATGTAATAACGACAAAAGCAAAATAAATGATTATCTAGAGAAAAAAATATATTTTTCTGTAATTAACTATAATTTGTTTCATTTTAGCATTTTAGACGTCTTATTGTGCCAGATAATCTGACAATGAAATTTTATTTAAATTTAAATCCTTAGAGAAATTCATGGGTCCTTCGATTTAAAATTTCCGGAACCCCCAATAATTTTTCAAGTCGGCGCCTACACCTTCGAAAATCTTGTAGCGTTCATCCTCGCCAAGCAAGAGCTGTTTTGGAGGCACGTGGAAGGTACGGGAAAGATGAACAGCATAAAAAAAAATCTCGGAGAAAGCAGATGTGTTAAAAAATATGTAACTGAATAATTTAACAATTCTTTTGAAGTATAGAAACTGGTTTAAAATACGACTTAAGCTCTTAACTTTGTCGAAACAGAAGTGGCCGATGTTTGCTTAAAATCTACTTTAATTATTTTTTGTGTAAATCAATACTTCGATGAACGATTGGATTTATTACGCGGAAAAAAAGTCGCCGGCTACGATTACATATAGGCAAGAGACAGAGATCAATTAAAACAACTTCACCGAAAACCAAATTTGCCACTATCGTACTTTGTGGGTGTTCTCAAAATTGCCCCTGTACTTAATATTGCATAAGTAGATTCCTTTGTCTTAAGCAATTGGTCTTCTTTGAAAACATTAATACAGCATTGTAAGCAGTAAGTATAGTAAACTGGTCTATAGCTTTTAAAACTGCCATGGTCTGCTTTATTTCATTCCAGATGCGTTATTCTCTCAAGAGACTCATCTTGTGGTAGATCAAACAACCTTGTAACCAGATGCCCCTTCACTCACTTTACTGATTGGTGCTCTTATTTATTTCGAGTGCACAGTTTTTCGCCAGCAATAAGAAATTAGAACGCACTGTTTTGTTCCGTGAAAGTATTCTGTTGTTCGTGACATACATATTTGTGGTTAAGCATCGAAAGTCGACCAGAAAACAACGCTGCAGCAAAAGCCTGCGGTTCTGGAGAATTGGTATAGGTACTTGTGACTAGATTTCTACTGAGACCGTTTCATTTTCGAGAAAGACACTTAAGTTTGTTATGCAGAAATTTTCACCGGAAAGTGAAATAAATATACGAAAGATGCCATTGAAGTTTCCATGTAATAAACATAACTTTTCACAGCGATGAGAAAAGAAAACAAGAAAGATGACACCGAATTTTCGGGTGCAATGAACACGTCTTTTGAATCCGTTCTGACAAGAATTAAATTTATCAAAGCTATTCAAAGTAAATTGAACCGGTATGGAAAACAATAGATCTGACCGAAGAAAGAAGTTTTTCAATCGGGTTTTTAATCCCGCAGATATTGCTGTAAGCGGAATCGTGAACTTACGTCCTCTGGTTGCAGACTTATGAGTTAAGAAAATTTTGAATTTATATAAGAAACATTTCGCAGAGGAAACGCTACAAAGAAAGAATTTTTCAAATCAAACTCCTAGAAGTAAAGATATTTACAAAAATAAGATATACATCTACGCCTCCTGGCGTAGGAACCATTCATTATTTTAAGAAGAAAATATTCCTAAAAGGTTTGTCGACGTGAGTAGTATCGGTCCACAAAGGAATTTTTTTCAAACGAGATTTTAGACGCTCAGATTTTACTCCAAATACATCAGAAGCGGAAATTAAGGCTTACGCCCCCTGGTGGCCAAACCATTTTTTTACCAAAAATTAGAAATTATATGCAAATAATTTCCCATCAGGAGCTGTGTCCTGTGCAAAAAGAATTTTTCACATCGGAGTTTTAGAAGCAGAGATATCAGGTAAAACACAATTTACTTTTGCGCCTCCTAGCGGAAAGTCTATGATTTACATGAAAATTTTGAAATTATATGGAAAACATATCACATCGGGAATACTATCCAATAAAGAAAGAATTTTTCAAATCGGACCATTAGAAACAGAGATATTGACAAAAATAAGATATGCATCTACGCCCCTGGCGGAGAAACCATGCAATATTTTAAGAAGAAAATATTCCGAAAAGGTTTGTCGACGTGAGTGGTATCGGTCCACGAACGAATTTTTTTTCAATCGAGAATTTAGAAGCTCCGATTTTTTGGCAAATACATCAGAAGCAAAAATTAATACTTACGCTCCCTGGTGGCCAAAGTATTCTTTACCAAAAATTAGGTATTATACGCAAAAGAGTTTCCATCAAGAGCTGTATACGCTGAAGAAAAAAAAAATTCAAATCGGAGTTTTAGAAGAAGAGATATCGGGAAAAACGTAATTTACTTTTACGCCCCCTAAAAAGTAACTATACCTAAAATGCTCTTCGACATAAATGGAATCGAAAGATAAAATAATTTTTTCAATCAGATGCTTAGAAGCAAATATATGGAATAAAATGTATTTTGAATTCGACATCATCTGCATTTACGACCTCTAGGAGCGAAATTATACATCGTAAAAAAAGAACGAAAGAGAAGGATCATCATTCGTACATTTCAAGCTTCCCAATGCAAAAACAATTTTTAAATCGGACTAATAGTTGCAGAGATATGGTGTCTACAGACGAACGGACGGACAGACAAACCGATAATATAAGCACGATCTTTTTTTACATAAGACGTGCTAAAAAATCATATTTGCGAAGCAGCATGAACCTCTCCGGGAAATTCCAAGGTAACATAGGTTACTCGCGTGTGTGTGTGTTTATCGAAGGTTTAACGACCTTGGGCATTTTGACTTTGAATGTCGATGGGCTCTATAAGCAGTCGCCCGCCCCTAATTTAGGGCCACTGGTTCCAGCGAAGGGAGAGAACTCGTGCCGTAAGACAAACACATCCATGCATCACCGGTATTCGAACCAGGAGCTTTCTCGCAAGAATGGTCATAAGCCAACGCTTAGACCACTGCGGCATCAGGGTGGCTTACTCGATTTTAATGTTAACTGTCTCACCTAATGGAAAAGTCTTATGCTGGGGGAAAATAACAAGTTTACCAGTCTCTGTATACAGTTACATGTTTCTGTTACCTGCCAGTCAAATCTCGGGATGGGAAAAATGAAGCTGTTTCATTGCTTCATTAAACGTTCTCCGCCACTTATTGCGATAATGCAAGGCTTCCTCTAGAACGGGCGTCTTCAACCCGCGGCCCGTGGAGCACTTTTTAAGGCCCGCGAGACGTCCGTAAAAGAAATTCTAAAATGAGAAAAAACAAATTCTAAAATAAGAAAAAATATTTTCGAAATGGAAAAATGATTATCTCTACAGTACCTTGGGCATTTTGACTTTGATTTCCCAAATCTATGAACTACGCTGCGATAAATAATATAACTGAAATTTTGAAAGTGCAGGTGACGTATACTACAGAGGTGACACACGTGTCAAAAGGACAAACCTGCAGCGATACATATTCATCGGTGTAGTCTAATTGGTTAGAACAACTGGGTCCGGAGCGAGGAGGAGCGATTCAAATCTCGTAACCGAAAAATTTGTGTTTTTACAAGTATTAAAAAATGTAGGCATATCAAGTACCTACTTCGGACTTCTTTGTAACATAGATATCATATTGTCTGCGTCGTTTTTTTCCCTCCAAAAATTAAGTTTTAGAATTCAAAATCTCTCTGAAATAATCGAATTTCGTGACAAACACATGCATCTTTTTACTCTTCTTTTCCATGCTGTCCGCGAGTCTTATTCCATTTTTCCATGTTGTCCGGGATTCAGAAAAAGCTAAACACCCCCTACTCAAGAGAAACGAAGCTGCTCTATTGAACTGAGATGCTTTAGTACGTAATAAAAAGAATGTAACGCAGAGAAACGTGCCATTTCTCGTAGGAAGTCTTATCACACACATGAGGTTTAGACATGACCACCTTCTCCTGTTCCATGTGTAAACGCTTTCTCTTCGACACTTAAGTATGAACAAAGTAGCCTCGTTCCCCAAATGCGTAAACGAATACTTCGAAGTACCCCGTCTCCACTGTTGCAAAGATTGGCGCCGGAAGTTCATTCGGTAAGCTGAAAACCCATTATGTACTAAAGCTAACGAAGTGAATACGGAATTTGAGTTTAACCTTTAACCCTTTAGCGACCACGACTCTAAAATATAGTATCACTCTAAATACCATAACACCCGAAACTGTCTGTTATTTCACTTCTTAGTTTAGCAACAACAATGGTGATTGACGGTGACTCCTGCTGATCCTTCATTGGTCGTGCAAATATAAAGCATAACTAAGGGTAGGAAATCTGACTCACTCTAGACAGGCGTTTCGGGCCGCTATGATCGTTTGTATATACGGGCGTTTTGGGCGTTATGGTCGTTAAAGGGTTAAGAAATAAAACATCTATACTTTCAAACTCTCATCTTGCAGCCCGGCTTGTCGGTTTCAGTTGTAATTAATGAGTGTATCCGGTGGAAGAGCTCAGAGGCGAACTTCGTCTTTTCATTATTTAACAAGTCGGTCTTCGTTTCGTGAGCCGATTTTTAAAAATCCAGAAGCAAATGGTAAACCGTCTAGTACAGGCACGGCGCTACCTCGTAATATTTCACTTAACTGAAGGAAAAAGAAAACAAAACAAACACACAAAAACCGCCAGGACCGTGCATACCTTTACATCACATACCCGCAATGCAGAAATTTAATTTTAAATTGTCACATGTTATTTGATATAAGAAGCATACTTATATTTCATAGTTGACTCTCTGCACATTTTTGGTGTGAGTGTTCTGGTATTCTCATTTGACCCCTAATTTCAGACGTCCACAGAAATCTATAAGAATAGTATGGTTTATTCCTCATTTATTTCTTATACGTTTGTTATTGGATTAGATTTCACATTATAGAACGATTTTATTTACTGCATTATTATTTTTCTTTATGCATCAAGTCATTTCCTTTAATAGTTTATTCTGCACACTAAACATAGTCCGTTTTAAAAACACAATTCTGTGAAACACAATATTTAAAACCTATATACAGTTTCGTTTACTCGAATATAATTCTTCTTACCTTAAGACGATAACAAGACGAAACCAATCGGAATAGACGGTTAGGTTTTTTTTTTGTTTTTTTTTTTGAAAAGAATAAACTCATATGAAACAACAAATGTAAACTTTATTTGATTGACAAAATTAATTCAACCACTTCAGTAAAGACAATAAGTCCAGGTTCGTGATTTTCTTTTTCTGATTGAAGGTTTAACGACCACCGTGAGCAACTCAATGGACTATAAGCAGTCGCTCGTCCCTAATTTAGGGTCACTGGTTCCAGGGAAGGGAGAGAGTCAGTGCCGTAAGACAAACACTACATCCATGCCTCACCGGGATTCGAACCCGGACCCTTCACGAACGAATCATCATAAGTCAGCGCTTAGACCACTGCGCCACCGGGGCGGTCAGATTCGTGATGAACTTCACCCCTGTACCCTTTTTCAGTCGTAAAATGTGAGGCGGAAGTCCACTCATCTGGATCGTGTGCAAAAATTCAACTGCCGCCCCGGTGGCGCAGTGTTCTAAGGCGCTGGCCTCTGATCATTCGTCCGTAAGGGGTCAGGGTTCGAATCCCGGTCAGGCATGGATGTTGTGTATGTCTTACGGCACTGGCTCTCACCCTTCCCTGGAACCAGTGTCCCTAAATTAGGGACGAGCGACTGCTTATAGCCCATTGAGTTGCTCACGGTGGTCGTTAAACCTCCAATCAAAAAAAAAAAAAAATTCAACTGGATAGCGCACTCTTTCACTCTCATCTTCAGTCACAACTGTGTTTGTAAATGTTGTTGGAATGAGATTCGCGTTGCTAATACTCTTCATTCTCTCTTGTCTGAGACATATAGTTGCGACCAAACGAACTTTTAAAAACCGAACTCTTAAGCGCTTACGCCTTCCAGTAAGGCTCTTACGTTTTATTTTATATTTTTTTCTGAGGGTGAGACATTCTGTTAAAAGTAAGTATGCAACTTTAGAACTGATCATAGAACACCATGCACACACCAAATCTGACACTGAACTGAGCGCCTGATATAGATAAGGGCCTCACGCTTCTCCCATAGACTTTACATGGAAACTTTGCCGCGCCGCCATGTCGGAACCGTTGTCCCAATCTCAGTTTTCTCTTCGACTGTCACATCTACATGATAAGACCTTTATTTTGATACTTCAACCATATGTTTACGTTCAACCGTTCTCTCAAAATAGGTCTCACAGTAAATAATCTTATAGAATGAAGATACAGATGGCGCAACTCAATATGTACATTCTAAATATTTTCCCTAACAATCGTCAACCGAATGTTTATTTACATCTTTACATAACGGGAAACGTTTTACCCACGTGAATAAACTGAATCGAATGAATATTAAATTGTATATATACATCACACAGTCCAAAGACATAACACTATCAGGTCTTCGAGAGTGTTAGCTGTTCCGATGAGGAGAACTTTAATGCGAATGCCTGCTAGCGTTGCTTTGCGCAACGGTTCGCTCAGAAAAAAGACTTCGGATTTTGGACTATCTGAGTCCCTCCATGCTTCCGCCTTCAACAGCGCGTGAGTCAACAGCAGGCGATCGAATGTCAACCGAACGCTTCCTCCATAGACTTTACATGGGAACTTTGCAGCCCCACAATGTCCGAAACGTTGCCCCAATCTCATTTTTCTCTTCGACTGGCACATGTACATGGTAAGACATTTATTTTGATACCTCAACCATATCTTTACATTCAGCCGTTCTCTCAAAATAGGACTCACAGTAAAAAACCATTGTAGGATTAATATATAGCAACCTTCGTTTTAAATTCTAAAGTTTTTCCTTAGTCTTCAGTTTTGCTCTTATGTAGAAATAGTATTTGTAGATCCTCCAATTTTCATGCTTCCCACGCTATGGTACTATTATATTTACTGCATTATTATTCTTTCCATTGTAGGAAGTCAATTCCTTAAAAGTCCACTTAAAATTTTAAACACCATTTATTAAAAACAGTCCGTTTAAAACGCAGTCTATTTTAAAAGCCTATGTAGACTTTAAAATCCTTCTTGCACAGGTTAAGTTCACTTCACACTTATTAATCTGAGTGGTCAAACCACTGCTTAAGGGTTCGGTTTTTAAAAGTTCGTTTGGAAATTGGAGGATCTCCAGATACTACACTGCTGGCCACCCAAAATGCTACACCACGAAGGAAGCATCCGATCGGCCTGAAATTCGCAGCATGCGTCGCCCGCGAGAGGACATGCAAACGATTAGCATTGCAGGGCATATGCAAATCATGTGCGCCCGGCACGCCACCAAGAAGCACTATAAGAAGGGTGCACAGAAGGCGGGGTGTAAGTAGTGGAAGTGTGTTGTGCTGCCGGACCTGTGCGTGGGAAGCTTCCTGATGCCTCGTCGCAGAATACGGCAGTCATTCCAGCACGTTTCGGAGTTCGACAGAGGACGAATAGTGGCTTATCGCGACAGCGGTTTATCGTACCGAGACATCGGCCCCCGTGTGGGACGGCATCCAGCCACAGTGAGGCGAGTATGGATTCGGTGGGTTAAGGAGAGACGGACGGACCGACGCGAGCGGTTGCCGCAACCGCGACACACCACCGAACGAGAGGACCGACATGTTGTGCGGCGAGCATGTGTCGGCACGTACCGTTCGCCGTCGTCTGCAGAAGCGGGGACTTGTCGCACGGCGCCCATTGCTCCGATTACCATTGACGTACCTGGACTACTGAATGGCACGACATTGTCTCCTCCGACGAATCCCGCTTCTGCCTGCAACACCACGATGGTCGAATCCGCGTGTGTCGGCACCGCGGCGAGAGACTGTATGACGCCTGCATTATGCATCGCCATACCGGTCCGTTGCCTGGCAATATGGTTTGGGGCGCAATTGGATATGACACCCGCGCCCCTCTGGTACGCATCGCCGGTACACTCAACAGTCACCGCTACATCTCCGACGTTTTGGAGCCTGTAGTCCTCCCTTACCTGCAGGACCTGCCAGCGGCCACGTTTCAACAGGACAATGTGTGCCCGCACGCGGCACGCAACGTGCAACAATTCTTCACGGCCCACCAGGTGTCACTGCTGACGTGGCCCGCCTGTTCTCCCGCAATGAACACGTCTGGTCGCTGATCGGCAACGGAGTGGCCCGGCAAGCACCACCCGCGGCTACGCCTGATAAACTGTGGCAACGTGTGGAAGCAGCCTAGACTGACATACCCCAAGCCCACATCAAAAGCCTCTTCGTTCGATGCCACGGTGTGTAGCGGCCGTTATTGCCAGCCATGGGGGCCACACGAACTATTGATGTCTGCGTGTTCCGCAAGTCGCACGGGCCTGTAAGCTCAATCGTTTCATCTTTGTATCTGTTGTTATGTGTCCAATAAATCTGGCTTTGCTATCTCGTGTCCTTCTTGGTGTTGCATTTTGGGTGGCCAGCAGTGTATTTCAACATATTGTCATCTTAAGGTAAGAAGAATTATATTCGAGTAAACGAAAATGTATATAGGTTTTAAATATTGTGTTTCACAGAACTGTGGTTTTAAAGTGGACTATGTTTAGTGTATAGAATGAACTACTAAAGGAAATGACTTGATGCATAAAGAAAAATAATAATGCAGTAAATAAAATTGTTCTATAATGTGAAACCTAATCCAATAATAAACGTATAAGAAATAAATGAGGAATAAACCATACTATACTTATAGATTTCTGTGAACATGTCTGAAATTAGGGATCAAATGAGAACACCAGAACACTTACACCAAAAATGTGCAGAGAGTCAACTATGAAATACACTATATTGACAAAATTCACCGGACACCTAGAAGAGAAACGCAACATACCATTTATGCTTTCGACAAGGTTTTGGAACACAGCGATAGGTAAGCGCTTCCATTCAGCACATAATGCTGCCGCTAACTGTTGCTTAGTAGTAGGCCTTGTTTCCAAACTTCTTATGCGGCGCTCTAATTCATCCCATAGATGCTCTATGGGATTAAGATCAGGGCTCTGTGCTGGCCAGTCCACACACGATACCGAATTCTTATCAAACCACGCCGTAACAGTCCTTGCTTTATGGCTTGGTGCATTATCCTGTTCGTACCAACAAGGCTCGGTTCCATAGTATTGCCGCAGAGTTGGTAGGGCATAATTGTCCAGAATATCGAGGTAGGCGTGCTGGTTTGTCCACGATAACCAATGGGCCGAGACCGTACCACGAAAAACACCCCTACAAGAGTACACTGCCAACTCCAAACTTGACCGTAGGAATAGTACACTGTGGTAAATAGCCTTCCCCCGGCTGCCGTCATACCCACACTGATGGATCCTGTATCTGGATTTGTCAGTGCATAGGACCCGTTTCCCTTGATCGACGGTCGACGATAAATGTTCTTTACACCATGTTAAACGACGAGGAGCATTTCGAGTGGAGATGAAAGGCTTATGAGCAGCACGCGACCACGGTACCCATGGAATGAAGTTCTATGCGAATGGTACGCGTACATACCGAGGTTCCAGCATTTTTACTCACCTGTACACTGAGGTCGTGCAGTACTCCGTCGATTAGCTGTAACGACTCTCCTGAGGCTTCGACGTCCTCTATCACTGATTTTCTTTGGTCTGCCAGTACGTTTTGCTGCTTCAGGCACGCCATGTGTCTTCCACTTATTCAGTACAGCCAAAACAGTTGACTTGGGTATGCTTAAATGCCTCTCGGTTTCCCTTATGTACAACCCACTAATACAACACCCAACAATCTTTCCTTTCTCAAAGTCGGTTCTCCCTCGCCGCGACATTTTCACTCAACCTCATGGTGCGATATGATCGCGGTCAGCTGCAGGCTTGTTTTTATATCGTTTGCAGCTGTACCGCGCATCTTAACAACGCGGCGGATCAGTTCATTTGCTTCTGAAAGGGTGTTTGGTGACTTTTGTCAATATAGTGTATAAGTATGCTTCTTATATCAAATCATATGTGACAATTTAAAATTTGGACAAAAATGGTGTATTCATCACTTTGAACATGGATAGAAACTTTTAGGTAATAATACATGATACACAGAATGCAGAAATTGAATATTCCAGCCTAACTAACAAGTAGAATAGCGAAACACCTCTTACAGAAAATGAAAGAAAATTTCATAAGTGAAATGATGAAAGAGATCTTACGCATTGCTCTGAAAACAATAACAAGGCTGCCATTTCACGCGAGTGAATGCAGGTGAATATTGCTGACCTCGCACAACGACATCTCCAAATACTCACTGACGTACGGAGGCAGAAGCAGACGGATACTTGCCAGCAGTCACTGTTGTGCAATAAACGTTGAAGAGATGAGTTTTTGTGCAGCATTTTCTCTGCAGATGAAATCTGGATGCACTATTTCCAGCCAGAACACAGCACAAAGGTACTAAAATAAAACGTCACAAGAGGTCATCAACACTAAACATGTTGAAGACCTTATCGGCAGACGAAGTTAGCTTTCTGAGAAGTTAATGATGCTACTCATTCATAATTAGTGCCAACTGGTGCCACATTTCACAACATGTGCGCTGAGTAGGAATACCAGGAAAAACAAACCCTAGTTATGAAAAATTCGTCTTGGCATGTAGTTAGTATTTCAACCATTTCGCAAGTGCATTGGAACGATCGCAGAGTTCCATTATTTTGGTTTACTTTGTGGCGTCAGTCTTTTATTTGTTTCTGAAGTTGAACAGGGAGTGAGAAGTGACCAGAAGTTGTGTGAAAACACAAGTTTGTCCGCTCCGAGCATTGAATCCGAGTCTCCTCACTCCGGAGAAAGTCGCTCTCCCAACTGAGCTATGTGGGCATGTGCTCTCACTGCTATCTGCCTTTGTCTCATGTGCGTCCTGCGGTGCAGGCACGTCACACCCCCCCCCCCGAAGGAGGGCCGAGACCATGTGTCGCTGTAGGCAGTCATCCGCTGAAGAACGTGCATTTGAGAAATCCCAGACAATTTGGTGTGTGGAAAGTAACATCACACACATCTATTATTTCGAAGCACTGAAGAAGGGATTCTCATTTTTCCTGTCTCGCTGTGTGGAAAGAACATCACATCATTGCGAGAAACTTAAAAGCCGGGTTTCCTGGAAGTTCTGGCGCCAATATAACGTACAAGTTTCTCCGCGTCGGGCATCGAAGTCGGGTCCCCTCGCTCCGGAGTAAGTCGCTCTCCCAACTGAGCTACGCGGACGGAATGTCTCGCTGCAATCTGCCTTTATCTCGTGTGCGTCCTGCGGGGCAGACACGTCACAGTGGTCATTGATAACAATACTATCTGAATGTCTTTTAGCATGAGAGACTGGGTTTCGCACAATCCGAAAGTAAGTTGTCATTGATTTTTTCTGCTTTTGTTCCCCCGATAGAAACAAGAAAAATTTGCTTTGTTTCTGTTCGTAGAGATTTTGCAATCTTGAAAAGCAAAGGCATTTTATGTAGTTAGTAGAGCGATATGCTTAATTTTCTTATGCTTATAAGGTTATCTCTTAAACAAATTCTGCTTTCCTTCGAATATAAACAACCGAATTAAAGGACACGTCTAGAAACATATGATGAAACAGAACTGATACGAACGTCCTGACTGCATTAATGGAATATCACTATTTCGTGTGCTCTGGTAGGTTTTCTCTAGATCTCATTGCTGTCGAACCCCACCGTAGAATCCAGATTTGGCTTCTTTAGGATTCCTGAGTTAAAGTCTAGTTAGGCCCTGAAGTTCAAACTGCCACCCTGATGGCGTAGTGGTCTAAGCGTTGGCTTCCATTAGTCCGAGATGGCCGCCCCGGTGGCGCTGTGGTCTAAGGCGCTGGCGTCTGATAATTCGTCCGTAAGGGGTCCGGGTTCGAATCCCGGTCAGGCATGGATGTTGTGTTTGTCTTACGGCACTGGCTCTCTCCCTTCCCTAGAACCAGTGACCCTAAATTAGGGACGGGCGACTGCTTATAGCCCATTGAGTTGCTCACGGTGGTCGTTAAACCTCCAATCAAAAAAAAAAAAAAAGTCCGAGATGGGTCCGGGTTCGAATCCCGGTGAGGAATAGATGCTGTGTCTGTCTAACAGCACTGGCTGTCTTCCTTCCCTGGAAACAACGGCCCTAAATTATGGACAGGCGACTGTTTATAGCGCATCGTGTTGCTCACGGTGGTCACTAAACCCCCAAACAAACAAAGTAGAGGTGTAACTGTTAGGTCAAAAGGGTAACACAGTTCTATTACGAAGGACCAATATATCCTCTCAAAGTGTGGTGGATTGCCTACCCGATTGTATTAGAGAGCGATCATTAAATTCTAAACCCAAATATTTTTAGTAAACTTTCGCAAATATATTTGTAAACTTTCAGTAAATTCTAAACGCAAATATATCTAGTAACAGTGGCAAGCACTTTCGATATCGAAAGTGCTGGCCACTGTTGAATCATCCTTTGGCAGCAAACAAAGCGACGAGACAGATATTAGATATCAGCTTATTCAGAAAGTTTATTTGTTAGGTTACTCAGTAACAGTGGGCGAAACTAAATGAGAAGCCTAGGATAAAGATTAATTTTTAACGACAGAACGAATTGTATCGGAAGTACCTGAGTATGATTTCGTTCAGCGATAGACACTACTGTAGCAAAATATCGGACAACTCTACCAAAGCTAAAGGAAGAGGACCCCGCCGAACAGCTCTTTCCAGTATGTCCCATACGTTTTCAATGGAATTGAGATCAGCGGACTGTGGATACCAAGTAAGATGATGGAATATTGGCGGAAGAGGACGACGCCAAACAGCTCTTCCCAGTATGTCTCCATATATATTCAATAGGATTGAGATCAGCGGACTGTGGAAGACGGGGGAGATGCTGGAATCCTTCCTCGCGCTCACCAAACCAATCTGACACGACTCTGGCACGATGTGATGTTGAATTTTCATTTACAAAGGTGACGTCACATACAAGACGAAAGTGCAACATTACAGTGTGAACTTGGTCCGCTACAATACTCAAGAATTCCCTGGATGCCTTTTTCCTTCGACTGGTATCAACGGACCCATTCGGCACCGACAGAACATCTCCCATCTCATGGTGATGCTTGGCCTGTGGTCAAAAGTCATTCTATGTCCAATGCTTCATGAGGTTCTCACTACACTTTCTGTCAACCGTCAGTGCGAAGCAATGTATGGTGTGATTCGTCTGACCACACCACTTTCTTCCGTTGCTCTTCTGTCGCTTCAAGGCGTTCTCCGTACCATCGTGAGGGATTTTTTTTTTTTTTTTTTTTTTTTTTTTGCTGAGTCAAGTGTCTTTCGAATGGTTAGACGACTTCCAAGACTCAGTCTCCCGAACTCATTAAGCGTGGTTCCGGACGAATGTGCTACTCATGTCCTTGGTTGAATTCAGAAGTCAGTTGCTGCATTCCGGAAGACCTGTTTTTCTGTACTCTTCACGTCACCATAGTCAGAGTCTTGTTTTTCGGCCATATTTGTGCCTTTTGGATATGGAAGATCCGCTTGTTTTACAGTCTCTAAATACCTTTACAATGGTCGCTTTTGAGAAGCTAGTCATTCTTTCTGTTTTGTAAACATATTCTTCCCCTAAACATGCGCCTTCGAATTAGAAATTATACGAATTCCTACAGATTCTTGTTTTTTTTTTTTTTTTCATATCTTTTACGGAAGCTCAGTAGTCTGTATGCTGTACACAAAGGACAAGGCCAAATGGCATCTGCTCATGTGACTGCTATATTTGCATATAACGGCATTTATTTTTTGTGATTGCTTTGTCTTTCAGGTACTTATTGTTTTTACGCTTTCCAACCATAAGGTGAAGAAACGTATATGCTCCAGCTTTGTCCGTCTGTCTGTCCGCCCGTCAGCACGATAACTCGCGTAAAAATAGTTCAATTTCGATGAAATTTTAGTATGTGGTAAGGGACCACCTGGAGACGAACCCCATTGCAAATGGACGAAATGGGGTAAAAGGTCAGGACATAGGAGCGGAATCCATTGCATTGTCCTTATGCGTCATAACTTGCGTAAGAATGCTATTCAGTTGACACAAAACTTTAACATGTTGTTCCGGAAGGATACTTAACCGGTTCTGTTGAATATGATTCAAACGGGGTCAAAGGTCAGGGCATAGGAGCGGGATTTATTCTGCAGCCATTATCCCCATAACTTTAGTTATAACTTGAGTAATGATTTCTGGTATGTGGGAAAGCGTATCATAATCAATGCATTGCATGATTTTACTAACTTATTGATACTGTGCATCTTTCCCGACTGCACTAAAGTAAATTCCAAGTAAAAAACTTCAATGTAACGGAAATGGGTAACGGTGAGTCATAGTCAAAACTATTGTTGAAATCTAATCGTGCCGCATGCTGTCCCATAAAGTGATGCAACTATAGTTAATTTCATTGCTACTCAACAATATATTTTACTAAACTATTGCGGAATATCATTTCATCACGTTTTACATAAACGAAACAATATCTCATTGTAATCTACGTAAACTACGAAAACCTGATGCAAAATGCGATAAAAGCCATTACAAAAATGCATTTTTGATGTTATGCATCTCTCCTGACAGTACTGAAGTATACGTCGTAGCAAAATTTAACTTTCTCTCGACCTCCCAAGGAGAAGGGAATTAACTGCTATTGAAGAGAGCTTTAAAATGATGTATAACACGATCGGGTGTAACATGTAGATGTCCCAGACCAAAAGTTACCAATCTTCCTCACTAACACACTTGCGATTCAGCTTTACTTTCTATCTTGAGGTCTGATTTTAGCTTGGGCATGCGCAGATGGAGTTCCGTAGGTACATCCCATTTCGTCGGTGTCAGGATCGTTTTTTACGTTCGTCTAAATCTGAATAATACATAATAATAATAAATATTGTTTTTGAAAAACTAAACAATCGAAATACTATTGCCGCCGACATACTTTAGTAAATATTTACTTTTATGACCCACATATCTTTTTTCATTGGTTTTGCGACAATAACGTGCATTAATCCACCTACCTAAGTACCGCTAAATGTCACGAATTAGTAAAGCCATATTGTTTTTTTTTTAATGATTTAATTCCAGTTAGTATGTACTGGAATGTGGCTGGGTGTGATCGTGAATGACGCGAATAAATGCAATGCGTTGTACGTGAATAAATGTATATTCTCGAATCACTCGTCTTATTTCACACCTACAAAGATTTTGCCATGCGAAAGATACGTAGCTTAAATTATCTACGAACCGTACCAGGGTACTTTCCCGTTTTTTTTTTTTTTGTTGTTTTTGTTTTTTTTGCTTAGAGTGTGTATTTTTTTCTGATCTTATACGCAGAGGTGCGCAAGCACAAACATGTTTATGAATCTCCGTAGTTTTAAACACATGTTTATTACGATTTGGTTGTCTTTCTCGCATTTTATTTAAATTCCGGAAAAGAATCTGTTCTAAAGTGGAATGATTTAGTATTTTAAAATTCTTATACTACGTTTAATAAGCATGGTAAATTTGAGTTTTTATGTAACGTATATTTTGTCTTATTCAACACTCCTTTTAAATGCAGTTCTTGCATAAAGCCGCTACTCTCACATTTGAAAAATTATATCTGTGAGTGTTCCATTTCATCGATTTGGTGCGTTGGTGGTCCTAATAAAGTCACGCGCGTATGTACATAAATTTGATAAAGATAATCACAAGTAGCAGAACTGGGTCACTGCGCAAGGACAGCTATCCCATCTGCTACTTTGAGGCCGCTACTCGAAAAGCCGAATGGACAGAACACCTGCTCTTTATCATCATTTGATTGAAATTGTTAGGGCTCTGCTGTCATTAAGGTCAAAGGTGCTTTTCTCTTGGTACTCATTTTTGAAGTAATTAACACCATTCTACAAAAGGCACTGAATATTTTATAGTGTTTCAGTTAATTGTTTGCGGTATTTTAAGCTTCTGATAGCTGTAACTTAACTTTTTTAAGCCACTTCTTAGCTAAATGTGTTCTTAAAAATCTTCGTAAGACATCTATACTCAAACACTTTGAATAATTAATTGAATAATAGCGGCCAGAAATAAGAATCAGTATGAGAGATAAGAGATTATTTAAGTACAAAATCGAACTCTTTATTATTTCAGTCACTGAAGGATCAAACCCATTGATACCACAGGTCTCCACACATAATTCAGTAAAATGGCAGCAATTGTCGAGATTCTTTAAATAATTCAATAAGCTAGAATTCTCTTTCACAGTGCCGGGGGGGGTGCAGAAGAGAATGTTCACAAATTTTTAGGAAGTTTTTTTTTGTTAAGAAATTGCAGAAAATAAAAAAGAAGTTCAGAGAATTGAAACTGGTAACAGCGTGTTATAATAGATAAACACAAAAGAAACATCTGCTGCAGTTAAATATCGTCTGCTAAGAAATGACTAACGCAAACAAGCTGAGGATAGAAGATAAACAAATATATCGCTCCTTCCACGTTCCAGAAACACATAGCATCCGAAAAATTGTTTTCAGCCGCCGCCGTGGAATTGAACCACGGGAATCTCGATAACTAGCCGAGTACGTTAACTTTACACGTTATCGAGATTTACGTGGTTCAATTCCACGGCGGCGGCTGAAAACAATTTTTCAGATGCTACGTGTTTCTGGAATGTGGAAGGAGCGATGTATTTGTTTATTTACTGACGCCACGTATTTGGAGGATTTTCACCTGAGGATATAGAAGGTTATGTTTTTGCTCTTCACGTAGAGAAATATTCGCATTCTGTAATTAAAAAACGCTGTGAAAATAATGGAATTGCCATTTTTAAATATAAAACAAGCGATATTATTAATAAAATAGAGGGAAATAATTGTCAAGCCTTGCTTTTAATAGGAAAAAGAACACCAAACAAATCTCCAAAGAAGGAATAAACAAATACATAGCTCTTTCCACGTTTTAGCAAAACACAGCAACCGAAAAATTGTTATTCGGTCACCGCTGGAAAATCGAATCCCAGATCTCTCGATATCTAGAAGAGTGCGTTAGCCTTACAATACGGTGGCCAAAAATTCACGGCGCTATGTGTGTTTTTCTGTCAGCTTCTGACATCATAAATCCGTAAAATGGGCTCAGCAACTGAGACGTCTCCATTTGGTGTACATCAATGGCATTGGCTATATATTAATTATAGCAGTTAAATCCAAAGGGCAAGATCCAAAGTGAAAATCCACCAAATAAAGTGAATAAACAAAGACATCGCTCTTCCCACGTTTTAGCAACACACAGCAACCGAAAAATTGTTATTCGGTCACCGCTGGGGAATCGAATCCCAGATCTCTCGATATCTAGCCGAGCGCGTTAGCCTTAGATAGCGCCGTGGATTGTTGGCCACCGTGGTGTGAGGCTAGCAAACTCGGCTAGATATCGAGAGATCTGGGATTCGGTTCCCCAGCGTTGACCGAATAACAATTTTTCGGTTGCTGTGTGTTGCTAAAACGTGGAAAGAGCGATGTCTTTGTTTATTCACTGACGCCACGTTTTCGAGGATTTTCACTTCAATCCAAAAAAGGTACGTACTTTAACGACTATTTCAAAAGTAAGGCCTCTGATTTTAATAGAAAATCCACCGACCAAAAGAACAGTGGTTAAGTCGTTAAAATCTCTGTAACAACTGTAAACAAGGTAAAAAACAAAGATTTGAATCTAAAAAAAAAAACATAAAAAAATGTTCATTGTCTTTTGCCTAGGTACGTGGCTGAGCGCAGAAGACGGGTAGACTTCTTTATGAAATCCCTTAGGATCAAAATTTATTTGACTATTGATGAAGTATGGGTATACCTAAACGACTGTAACAAAAGAAGGTCGATTTACTGTCGTAAAAGAGCTGAAAAAGACTTCCAAACTTGGTTCCAAGAATTCGAAGAAAGTTTCAGTATAGGATTCATGATTATTGCTGGCTTCCCGTACAATGGGAAATTAAAGTTAAGAAAACTTGAACAGAATGTTCAAATCAATTCTACATATTACCAAAATAATGTTTTAACTCCTATATTTAAAGAGGAAATAGCTTTCCTTTATCCACAGAGAACTCCATCAGGATAAGGCTACCACACACATCCAAATCTACCATTTTATTTCTGGAAAAAAATGAAAAACAAGGCAGGTATCAAGTGAGGAATCATTTTGCTCTTAATTCTTCAAAGTCTTCTGATGTGTCAATAGCGCCTTCGAACTGCTAAAAAGACCGCTTTTTGGACGCAGACCTCCAACAATGATTGGACTATGGAAAGCTGTGGAAGAGGAGTGGAATAAAATACCACTACCAATTTTAAGAAATGCCTTGTTAACTTGAAATCTAGATGAAGGTATACTCCAGAGAAATGGATATCACATAGAACTTTTAAGAAAGAAATGATTTCATTTTAGACATAATTATATTGCTGGAAAACAGTTCTAAAAATGCGTGAACATCCCCTGTAGGTGCCAACTGATGTTTTCCTTAGGGGTGGAAGTGGGGGGGGCACGAATTAATGTAAAACTGTGCGACGAACTCACGGCAAATAGTAGTCAGAAACACAGGCCAGGGTAGCTTAATTGGGAAAGCATTCGGCTCCGAAGCAGAAGGATGTGAGTTCGAGTCCCGCCAGCGGCAAGTTTGGTTTACGCTATATTGGCATCATCTGGAGTTAATGAGATACAGAGAGTTACCTCAAGTATGGTGTAACGTACCAGGAGATGTGACGTACCTGCCAGAAGGACGCACACGACATAAAGGCAGATAGAAATCAGAATAAAACGTCCGCGTAGCTCAATTGGTAGAGCAACTTATTCCGGAATGAGGGGACCCGGGTTCGAATCCTGGCGCGGATAAAAATGACGGAGAAATTTACTTCGTTATAATGGTTGTTACACTATATTGGCACCCGAACGTAAAAATGGATCTACTGGCCGTTGGGTTCTTCGAAAAATGTGTGATGTTCCTTCCACACATCGTCTGGAATTAATGAGAGTTCCTTCTTCTACAGAGAGTTACTTCAAGTATGGTTGTTACGCTATATTGGCGCCCGAACGTAAAAATGGATCTACTGGCCGTTGGGTCTTTCGAAAAATGTGTGATGTTCTTTCCACACATCGTCTGGAATTAATGAGAATTCCTTCTTCTACAGAGAGTTACTTCAAGTATGGTTGTTACGCTATATTGGCGCCCGAACGTAAAAATTGATCTACTGGCCGTTGGGTTCTTCGAAAAATGTGTCATGTTCTTTCCACACATCGTCTGGAATTAATGAGAATTCCTTCTTCTACAGAGAGTTATTTAAAGTATGGTTGCTACGCTATATTGGCGCCCGAACGTAAAAACGGACCAACTGACCATTGGGTTCTTCGAAAAATGTGTGATGTTCCTTCCACGCATCATCTGGAATTAGTGAGATACAGCGAGTTACTTCACGTATGGTTGTTACACTATATTGGTGCCCGAACGTAAATATGGATCTACTGGCCGTTGGGTTCTTCGAAAAATGTGTGATGTTCCTTCCACACATCGTCTGGAATTAATGAGAGTTCCTTCTTCTACAGAGAGTTACTTCAAGTATGGTTGTTACGCTATATTGGCGCCCGAACGTAAAAATGGATCTACTGGCCGTTGGGTTCTTCGAAAAATGTGTGATGTTCTTTCCACACATAGTCTGGAATTAATGAGAATTCCTTCTTCTACAGAGAGTTACTTCAAGTATGGTTGTTACGCTATATTGGCGCCCCAACGTAAAAATGGATCTACTGGCCGTTGGGTTCTTCGAAAAATGTGTGATGTTCCTTCCACACATCGTCTGGAATTAATGAGAATTCCTTCTTCTACAGAGAGTTACTTCAAGTATGGTTGTTACGCTATATTGGCGCCCGAACGTAAAAATGGATCTACTGGCCTTTAGGTTCTTCGAAAAATGTGTGATGTTTCTCCCACACATCGTCTGGAATTAATGAGAATTCCTTCTTCTACAGAGAGTTACTTCAAGTATGGTTGTTACGCTATATTGGCGCCCGAACGTAAAAATGGATCTACTGGCCTTTAGGCTCTTCGAAAAATGTGTGATGTTCCTTCCACACATCGCCTGGAATTAATGAGAATTCCTTCTTCTACAGAGAGTTACTTTAAGTATGGTTGTTAGGCTTTATTGGCACCCGAACGTAAAAATGGATCTACTGGCCGTTGGGTTCTTCGAAAAATGTGTGATGTTCCTTCCACACATCGTCTGGAATTAATGAGAATTCCTTCTTCTACAGAGAGTTACTTCAAGTATGGTTGTTACGCTATATGGGCTCCCGAACGTAAAAATTGATCTACTGGTCGTTGGGTTCTTCGAAAAATGTGTGATGTTCCTGCCACACATCGTCTGGAATTAATGAGAATTCCTTCTTCTACAGAGAGTTACTTCAAGTATGGTTGTTACGCTATATTGGCGCCCGAACGTAAAAATGGATCTACTGGCCGTTGGGTTCTTCGAAAAATGTGTCATGTTCTTTCCACACATCGTCTGGAATTAATGAGAATTCCTTCTTCTACAGAGAGTTATTTAAAGTATGGTTGTTACGCTATATTGGCGCCCGAACGTAAAAACGGACCAACTGACCATTGGGTTCTTCGAAAAATGTGTGATGTTCCTTCCACACATCGTCTGGAATTAATGAGAGTTCCTTCTTCTACAGAGAGTTACTTCAAGTATGGTTGTTACGCTATATTGGCGCCCGAACGTAAAAATGGATCTACTGGCCGTTGGGTCTTTCGAAAAATGTGTGATGTTCTTTCCACACATCGTCTGGAATTAATGAGAATTCCTTCTTCTACAGAGAGTTACTTCAAGTATGGTTGTTACGCTATATTGGCGCCCCAACGTAAAAATGGATCTACTGGCCGTTGGGTTCTTCGAAAAATGTGTGATGTTCTTTCCACACATCGTATGGAATTAGTGAGAATTCCTTCTTCTACAGAGAGTTACTTCAAGTATGGTTGTTACGCTATATTGGCGCCCGAACGTAAAAATGGATCTACTGGCCGTTGGGTTCTTCGAAAAATGTGTGATGTTCTTTCCACACATCGTCTGGAATTAATGAGAATTCCTTCTTCTACAGAGAGTTACTTCAAGTATGGTTGTTACGCTATATTGGCGCCCCAACGTAAAAATGGATCTACTGGCCGTTGGGTTCTTCGAAAAATGTGTGATGTTCCTTCCACACATCGTCTGGAATTAATGAGAATTCCTTCTTCTACAGAGAGTTACTTCAAGTATGGTTGTTACGCTATATTGGCGCCCGAACGTAAAAATGGATCTACTGGCCTTTAGGTTCTTCGAAAAATGTGTGATGTTCCTCCCACACATCGTCTGGAATTAATGAGAATTCCTTCTTCTACAGAGAGTTACTTCAAGTATGGTTGTTACGCTATATTGGCGCCCGAACGTAAAAATGGATCTACTGGCCTTTAGGCTCTTCGAAAAATGTGTGATGTTCCTTCCACACATCGCCTGGAATTAATGAGAATTCCTTCTTCTACAGAGAGTTACTTTAAGTATGGTTGTTAGGCTTTATTGGCACCCGAACGTAAAAATGGATCTACTGGCCGTTGGGTTCTTCGAAAAATGTGTGATGTTCCTTCCACACATCGTCTGGAATTAATGAGAATTCCTTCTTCTACAGAGAGTTACTTCAAGTATGGTTGTTACGCTATATGGGCTCCCGAACGTAAAAATTGATCTACTGGTCGTTGGGTTCTTCGAAAAATGTGTGATGTTCCTGCCACACATCGTCTGGAATTAATGAGAATTCCCTCTTCTACAGAGAGTAAAAATGGATCTACTGGCCGTTGGGTTCTTCGAAAAATGTGTGATGTTCCTTCCACACATCGTCTGGAATTAATGAGAATTCCTTCTTCTACAGAGAGTTACTTCAAGTATGGTTGTTACGCTATATTGGCGCCCGAACGTAAGAATGGATCTACTGGCCTTTAGGATCTTCGAAAAATGTGTGATGTTCTTCCACACATCGCCTGGAATTAATGAGAATTTCTCCTTCGCTTCGGAAAACGTGTGATGTTTCTTCCACACATCGTCAGGAATCAGCGAGTATTCCTTTTTCTACAGAGAGTTACCTCAAGCATGGCTTGCGACGGACTCGAAACCTGGGATTTCGTGCCCCCGCCTTGCTGAATGGGGAGGAGGGGTATATGTGACGCACTACAGAGGTGACGCACATGTCAAGACGGGAAGAAAAAAATCCCCATACGCTGATGAAATAATCTTCGTTACTTGTTGTTAAAAATCTTCCAGGCAGTCAATTGCCCACAAAGTGTATTGTTGTAGTAATGTTTTATCTAAATGTATTTCTCTCGACTATGTAAAGCAGTGCTAAAGAGAAATCTTTGAGAGAGAGAGAGCTTTCAACTTCTTCCTGTTTATTGTTTTGTAGTGAATTGGAGTGCTTTTGCGATGTATGTGTGGGGGTAGTGTTTATTGGTGGGAATCTGGCGGCTTTTAGTTTTTGAGTGGGGAAGGGAGGTTTGGCTTTTTACCACGGTAAGCGGAGACTACCTACGAGTAGCAGCTGAGAAGAATGTGTGATTAAAGATGGGGAAGAAAAAGCCGAATTCGGCATCAAAAACCTTTCGATGCCTTTTCACGAACCCACAGAAAAGAAGCAGAATAGCAAATTAAAAAATAAATAGTTTTTGCATGCTATTTGGGAAGTTATCTGTCCTCCAGCGATTATGACCCTGCAACCCAGGCACTGTCAAATAAATTCTGATAATGCGATTTATTTTTTGCTTCAAGAGAGTTCAGTTTCCTTTCTCCCCATACCCTTTTACTAGTTTTTGTTTGTTTGCTTGTTTTTCATATTTTGAATTTTACTTTTTTCTTACTTTTTACTTTTCGACATAAAGAAACTGTTCGTTAGTGAACTACAACAAAAGGAACGAAAATACAAAACAAAGCTTGCATTCGTGGAAGGACGAAGTTTCTCGTTGAACACAGATACCCTTCTCCCCCAGATGCGTTCTCAGTCCCCCTCCCCCTTTCCTGTTTCTGAGACCTAGCTATGGCCCTGCTTATGCTTCATAATGAGGATAGGTTAATGCACAAATATTGAAAGTCTGCTGGCAATGTTCATATCATGCTCAGTGAAAAGAGCAGAGTACAAGGACTTTAGTGCCCCACCTAGGATCCATTTATGGGTTGTTGCTTTTTTTGTTTTTTTTTATTAGAGGTTTAACGACCACCGTGAGCAACTCAATGGGCTATAAGCAGTCGCCCGTCCCTAATTTAGGGCCACTGGTTCCAGGGAAGGGAGAAAGTCAGTGCCGTAAGACAAACACAACCCCCATGCCTCCGCGGGATTCGAACCCGGACCCCTTGCGGACGAATGATGAGAATACATCGCTTAGACCACCGCGCCACCATTATGGGGTTGTTTAAAATACTGTATGGGTAGATATAAATGAAAAATACCACGCAGAAAGCATGTCCCAAAATACTGGGGCCGCCCAGGTGGCGCAGTGGTCTAAGCGATGGCTTCTCATCATTCGTCCGGAAGGGGTCCGGGTTCGAATCCCGTGAGACATGTATGTTGTGTTTGTCTTACGGCACTGGGTCTCTCCCTTCCGTGGTACCAGTGGCCATAAATTAGGGACGAGCTACTACTTATAGCCCATTAAGTTGCTCACGATGGTCGTTACACTTCCAATAAAAAAAAATATATTGGGAAGTGATAAAAGCATCTCCGCCCTATTAAAGTGCGTTTTCAATTATTCGTAAAATATATTTATTTAAAAACGTGTGCCTATATGTTTAAAAATAAGCAACAAATAACAAAGAACGAAAGACCAAGAGATACCTCATGAGGAGGGACCGGGCCCCTGGGCCATCCCCACTGAGTGGCCCACTGAACGACTTCACATATTTTTATGAACTTTTCTGGCGAAATACACGCTTTCCTGTTTCCTTGATATCAACAGAGCAGCATTTTCCCTTGGTTTTTAAGAGAAAAGTTCGAACAGTTTTGTCCGTGTTAGATTCCGCTCTGTCTTCAGCGACTCATAAAGCTGTTTTCACTGCAAAATGTGCACATGAAGAACCAATTTTCGAACTTTAATTTCACTTAAAATGAACATTTTTCAAATTCTTTACAGTCTATACTTTCGATTTCAATCCACAGAGCAAGTATTCTCCCTTTCCCTTCCTTTTCTTAAAAGTTCAAGCATCGGTATTGCGTCTGCTCTGTCGCGGAAATAACTTTACGAAGGGTGAATGAGGGCAGGGTAGCTTTAATTTCTCTTGAAAAAGAAAGAAAAGGAAAGAGGAAAATTCTTGCTCTGTTGACTGATATAGTAAAAACCAGACTTTCAAGTAAAAAAAAAACATGCATTTATTTGGAAAATTCTTTACAAAATATAAGTTGGATTTTTAGTGTTCTTTTACTCTATGTGTACAGTTGGTGCACAGTACATCGTTATTAATATTCAACTTTCTGGTTTCAAATGGATGCACTGAGGATCCGCAGGAAAAAAAGCTGTTAATTCATGTGTTGCATATTGAAGCACTGGTCTCCGATTCTTAGTTGTGAGGATTTCATTTATATATTGCAATGTAATACATAATTTGTAACGAAGGGCTGATTGGGACGACCAAATCAGGCGGAGAATTTTTATCTTGATGTCCACAAAAATCCACGTACTTAGATAAAAATACTTCATGAATTCCTTCGTGAAAAAATTCTTTTTATCCTGGATGGATTATAAAACATATTAGTCGTGAGTAAATTTTAACGACAATTTAACGTTAACAAAATCTAAAAAATATCTTCATGATTAAAAGCAGCATCAAATCACGTTCAAAACGGGGTGTTGTACGAGATAATTATTTTCTTTTGAAAAATTTTGTTTTGACAAAATCACAAATCTTGAAGATCTATACCGAAGTAAATTTCTCCGTCATTTTTGGTCTACGCCAGGATTCGAACCCGGATCCCCTCATTCCGGAATAAGTTGCTCTACCAATTAAGCTACGCGGACGTTTGTTCTGACTACTATCTGCCTTTTATGTCATGTGCGTCCTGCTGGCAGGTACGTCACATCTCCCCCCGAAAGAGCGCCAGGGGCATGGCCCACGGGTCAGCCGTTACCATGAATCGTTGCAGGCAGCCATCCACTGTAGAACGTGTACTTGAGAACTCCCAGTCAATCTGGTGTGTGGAATGCAACGTCACACACATTTATTTTTCGAAGCGCTGGAGAAGGGATTCTCTGATTTTTCCTATCTCGCGGTGTGGAAATAACATCACACCATTGCGAGATTTTGAACGGTCGGGTCATCCGGATAGTTCGGGCGCCATTATAACGAAGTAAATTTCTCCGTCATTTTTGGTCTACGCCAGGATTTGAACCCGGATCCCCTCATTCCGGAATAAGTTGCTCTACCAATTAAGCTACGTGGACGTTTGTTCTGACTACTATCTGCCTTTTATGTCATGTGCGTCCTGCTGGCAGGTACGCCACAGATCTTATGTCCAACACAATCACAATGAAGATTATTCTTAAAGTTAAAATATGCACGTGTCACATAGCAATTTTCCAAACATTTTTTTTTTTTTTTTTTTTCTGTCACTGATCGCTTACTGCGTATTGTTATAGGTAATTTCGCCTAGAGTAGATGCCTTTTGAAAGTTTCCCATTATTTTGATCCGTAAACCACCCCTAGTAAATTGTTATTTCTTTCAAGATAAATGATGTGAGTAGGTAACAGATTTCGAAATAAATCTTCAAGAGAAACGCTTTGTGTGTGAAAAAGGAGATGGGAATAATATATCCTCTCAATCAGTACTAGGGCTTTCTTCAAAATTACAAAAGGAAGGTAGTGCCTACCAATCATCCTGAGCTCCAAATCCAACGACCTATGTCTAACTGTAGTAAGCTTTAACTTAATTAATATACACAGTCGAGTCAAATTATTGTGGCCACCTTCTACTTTTGACGTCAACAGCACGTAGCCAATGAAAGAAAGCACGTGTCGTGAGCCGGCTTGGAGGGTATATAAGGTGTGCTGTGGGCAATCTGAAAACATACGAATCGAGCCGCGGATGGCTTAGTGGTTAGCGAGTCAGACTATCAATGCAAGGTCCTCAGGTTCGAACCTGGCTGATCTTTCAGAGATGGTGTGATTTACTAACAATCGCTGAATATCCGCCGTGCATCGGACGAGCACGTTAAGTGCTCGTCCCCCTGAAATTCTCTCACCCCTCTATGTGCAACATCGTACTTGTACGTGGCGCCATCTACGGTACTCTAATCTCACTAAAACTGTTCTGTCAAAATCGCTAGACTTGCTCTCATTCCTTCCGTTCGTGTGTCCTGCCCAAAAGGCGATCTCGCTGTAGGTGGCTGGGACCTAAACTCTACTCACTGTGGACGGAAGTCTTACAAGAAAATGGCAAATACTGTGTGTTCATTTGAAAACATATCACTCGTTGCTGACATGGATAAAAAAGCGATTTATCAGATTTAGATTTGCAATAAGGGATTATTATTGGCTTTCGGGCTAAGAGTAGCAGTATTTCTGAAACAGCGCAGTTTGTGAACTGTTCGCGTGCTGCTGTGGTTAAAGTGTATCGTGATTGGCACCATTGCGAATACTGCTGAGCGCGATAATGGCACCATTGCGAATACTGCGGAGCGCGATAATGGCACCATTGCGAATACTGCGGAGCGCGATAATGGCACCATTGCGAATAAGGGACGCGAAAACTGCGGAGCGCGACGTGCCATTAATGAGAGAGGTGAACGTCGGCTTCGAAGGTGCGTGAGGGCCGATTGGCACGCTACAGTGGAACAACTCACTGGCCGAATGAACCAAGGAGTTACCGGATGTGTCTAAAACGACAGTTCAGCGAGTGTTGCTGCGTATGGGGCTCCGATGCAGACGGATGGTCACTGCACCTATGCTATAGAAGGTGCATCGGCAGAAAAGGCTTACATTTGCACGACTGTATCGGAATTGGACCTTCGCTGATTGGCAAAGGATTGCCTTCTCCGATGAGTCACGTTTTCTGCTCCATCGAACGGACGGACGTTGGCGTATAATGTGAGAAACGTCGGAGAACAAACATTCTTCAGCCATTGCTGGAAGAGCACAAGCTGGTGGGGGCAGCGTTATGGTCTGGGGAATGTTTTCGTGGCATTTTCTGGGTCCACTATGGACTGAATTCGTTATGAATCCATCCTGGTAGACCACGTACACAAATACATGCTGATTGTCTTCCCTGGGGCGGATGGGATCTTCCAGCACGACAATGCGACGTGTTACACAGCTAGAAATGTCGGAGAGTGGTTGGAAGAGCACGATGAAAACTTCAAAGAACTTCCCTGGCCCCCTAATTCCCCAGACTTAAACCCAATCGAGCGTCTGTGGTACCATCTGGATCGTGTTTTTCGCTCTATGGATCCTCCATCACGCACATTCCAGCAGCTACAGTCAGTATGGCTTCACGTACCTGTGAACAACTTCCAGCACCTTATTGAGTCACTCCCAGCCCGTTTAGCTGCTGTCTGCGCTGCATACGCCGGTTACTCTGAATATTAGCTGGTGGTCACAATAATGTGACTCGACAATGTAGAAGAACGTGCTCAGCCAGGCGGCGCTTTTTTCACTTAAGTACAGAAAAATATGCTATATCATTTCAGAGCCAATGGTTAACATAAATAGGAGGTAACGTTTTTTTTTAAGGGAATAATTTTTTCAGACAGAAATGAAGCTCCAATGAGATTAACGATTATTATTCACAAGTACCAAAATACTTATTCATTCGTTCCAAAAAAATCCAAATAAAAGGCATGCGAGAAGGTGGACCATTTCTCGATTGGTCCACCTTCGGGAAATGTCCCGATATCCCGGTGATCCAACATACAGCAACCCTTCTCAAAGAAAGTAAGAAACAAATTGAAGAAGCTAATCATTAAAAAGAGTTAATCAGTCACATTGATCTTTTAAAGTTAAGTGTTTTGTATAGTATTTGTATTTCTATTGAAATGCTATTTTGTTTTTCTCGAAAGAAAATTGTAGCACAGGATAATAAGAATTATGAATAACACACCCGCACACACACACACAGTAAAAAGGAGACAGTAAAATTTCTGGTTTTCTGCCCGACCTCAATCATCATCCGCCCGTCCCAACTTCTGTGTCTGGCTACGGCCCTGCCCTGAAATAGTTCAGTGTTCAGTGTTTTTTATTAACTATTAAAACAAACATGTTTTTGATTTTTCTTAATTTTCTGGAAAGAATTTACTGAATTTAGTGTTCTATGTTTATTGTTTATCTACATTAACTCTTGAAATAATCCTCCCCACCTCTACAGTTGCTTTGATTTTAAAAAGTTTTGGAACTTTTTGTTATTAAAGAAAAATGTCAACATTGGTAATTGTTAATCATATATTTTTTTGTCAAATTATGTTCACAAAATGAAAATGAACCTCAAGACTGAAGAGTTATGTACTTCATATAGTAAATGTAAATTATAAATTTCATTTGCATTTTCTTAATAAGTATGGGTATATTTTTTGAAAACTGTATTATTGAATTTGTTTTTCATTAAACACAGACTTCAAATTTTGCTTCAATTAAAAACTTTTAATTTTAAGTAGAAGTCTTTTGTTTTCATTTTTTTCTTCTTATAATTATTCTTATATAAAAGATTCGAGAGATTGGAGATTCGAGGGATTCAAAAACCTTTTAGGATTCGTCCCACGTGTAGTTTTATGCAATAATGTGGAATAATTTTGGGGTATTACAAAAATACCTGTAGGTTGCAGTATTTACACGATCATAAAGTTTAAAAAACTTTATTAAGTAAAAAAAGAGGTTAAAAATACACATTAGATCTTTCAATCCCACAAGGGGATCATCGTCAGATGTTAAAACGACATATTAAAATTTTGGTGAAAGGTATAAATATAGAACAAAGACATAAAACATGATGCCGGATACATTAAGTAAAATTATGAAAGAAATACGGGATTACGCCATATACTGTAATACAAATTTTGAAGATGACAATCCGATATTTGGCGTAAATGTGACACCGGGCGTTTTCTGGGAGACGCGGGTTCGAGTCCCGCTCCAGAACGATGAAAATTTTCAAGTTTTCGGATATTATCTGATTTGCCATCCTTGTCACATTTACGCCCAAAATCGGATTAAGTAAAATTGTTATATATTTATACTTTGACATAAAACGTGATGCCAGATACATTAAGTAAAATTGTTATATATTTATTAATACTTTGTTCTATATTTATACCTTTCAACAAAATTTTAATATGTCGTTTTAATATCTGACGATGATCCCATTGTGGGATTGAAAGATGTAATATGTAATTTTAACCTTTTTTTTACTTAATAAAGTTTTTTAAACTTCATGATCGTGTAAACGACGGCAATTTCTATTACTGCATGTTTTGCTCGCACGAAATCAACTCATCCTATACCTGTAGGTTCCCAAGAATCTTTTGAATTATTGAAACGCCCATAAAACCTAGTTAATGATACGGAATTTAAAATTTTCTGTAAATAAAAGCTGATAGATTTTCGCAAAAAGGGTCTCGATTTTTTTACGGGAGGGGGAGGCAAGTTTCTCCGGTACGCCACTGCCCATACGATTCTACGCACCCTGTTCAGACAGAATTTTCCATGCAAATATACTGGGCTTGCAGATTTAGGAATAAAATAGTAGAATCTGATTTCATTTTTTGTTTTGTTTTCGCGGCACATGCATTATAACTTAACAATGGTTGAAAAATTCATAAGGAGCTATGTCTCCTGAATGTTGACTTCTCCAAACGTCATCCCAAAATGTAGCCAGTCAGATAACGCAGAATTCACAGGAAACAATAAAATACTTATTCAGCTAAAGTATAACCAACTGAGGGAAAAGATATATACTTACGTAAAACAATGCATTTCCTTTGATTTTGCTCACAAGGGAATATTCTACAGACGTAAAATTTGTAAATTATCCTGGCGCAGCAGTCACTATGACAATCTCCAAAAGTTCTCCTCCGTCGTGGGAACAGTTTCCTGATTCGATGCCTCGCACTGCGTAATATTTTCCATTCTTCTTCTTCTTTTTCTTCTTTTTTACCTCGCTAAACGAGAAGAAAATCCCGCCAGTCAACTATTTTTAAACCACCTTTCTTGCAACACGTGATTTCGGTGTTTTAAGATCAACAACTCACGAGGCGATGACCACAAATCATCCGAGCTTGTTTCCGAAAAACGCGCATTTCTCAATTTATCATCCGGTAGGGTGGCAACGGTACAACCTCTCTCACATGGAGCAGTTAGGAACAACAGATTTCTTGGGGATAATTCCCTGCTGGGTCAAAGGAAAATATCCAAGGAGCTGGTGTTTACTTCTTGGAGGACGAAATTCAACTGAGCCGAGCTCCCTGTCTTTCCATCGTCCCAGCCGGGTTACAGCTGCGTCGGCAAAGAAGGAAGCAACTGCGGTCACGTGTGTCGAGGTTACTTCTCCCGAGGTTCGAGAGAAGCACGTGTTTACACTGCCAGCTTTCAGCATCATCAACTCAACAGCACCCCGAACTATCTGATCTCGCAGTGTCAGTTTATTTTTTAAAGGCCGCACTTTCAAACAAACAAACAGACTTCGAATTTTCATTCTTCGAAAAAACACTGCGTGTGATTAAGTCTTCGCCTTTAAAATAACATTCGGAAAATAATTAGAACTCTAGCCAATAACTTTTCTTTCTTTTGTTTCTTTCACGTCCAGTGAGTGAGTCGGCAAGTAATGTGACGATTGCGATTCTGAAAACTTGCCTTAAAGGCGGAAACGCGTAATGCGGAGACGATTTTCTCATGAGAAGCAAAATGGGCCTCCGTTGAAATTATACACCTCTCGTCAAGGGCGCACTGCAGGTGTTCATCCAGGAATTTAAGATGGGGGCCCTGAGACATTAGGGAGTTGAAAAAATGAGGGGTAGGTTTAAAGTAAATTTTCCGAAGGCTGAAAAGTTTAGCAGTGAAAATTTTGGACTCTAAACCTATGAATAAAAATAAGGAAAACTTCCAAAAATGGAGAAATGGTGAATTTTTTATAGTTACGAATGGTAAAAACTGGTTTATTATTATTTTTTTTAATCTCTCATCTCTTAGTGCTTTTCTGCGGAAGGCAAAAGCAAGTAAGGTTTAAACATGGGTTTCTAAAACAATAGAAATTGATATTTTCATAAATCTTGTGCATAGTGAAAATCCTCTAAATACGTGGCGTCAGTTGAATAAATAAATTCACCGCTCTTTCCACGTTAAGGAACGCGCAGAATAAAAAAAAAAAAAACAATTTTTCGGTTGCTGTGAGTTGCTTAACGTGGAAAGAGCGATGGATTTATTTATTCAATCTTGTGCATGCTGAAATAATTCAGAAGTACACCTATAAAGTTTGTAGCAAACTAAAGACGCGTGTATTGTGAAAACAGAAATTTGCCAGTGACGGAACTCGAAGCAGCGTCCTTCTCCTCCGGAACCGAATGCTTACACAATTAAGATACATCGACGGAATTTATTGCTGCAACTTTACAGTCCTGACATGTGCGTCATCTCTGTAGTACATCACATACACTGAACAGCAATTGAATTAGAGACAGCTGGCGTTTTGCAAATGTGGCGCTCTGGGCGGCCCTGTAAACGGAAACGACATGACGTATGCAGCGATCCGACAAAAAAACGAGTGATGCGACGGGAATCAGTAAGAGTCGGAAGCAGTATGGGTAAGACGAAGGATCTAAGCGCATTTGATCATGGCCAAATTGTCGGGGCCCAACGAATGGGTCACTCCATCTCGGAAGTCGTGCAGCCACTGGGATTTTCACGAGCCACTGTGTCACGGGTGCATCGTGAGTACATCGAATCCGGTAAAACCGTCCCTGCAAGGGCCAACTGCCGTGGACAACAGCGTGTGGATGAGCGGGGTCATCGTCGACTAGCTCGCATTGTAAAAGCGGATAGACGGGCCACAGTGCAAGAATTCATTCGGCAATTTAACACTGGTGCACAAAAACGTGTAAGCAGCCACACCAACGTTACCGGGATATCAGGTCAACGTTACCGGGATATCCTGGACGACCATTTGCTCCCGTTTGTGCGTCTTCAACATCCCACTGGGGACCTCATCCTGCAACAAGACAATGCACGGTGCCATCACTCCCGAATTATATCCGAATGGTTGGATGAACACTCCACCGACGTGACCTCGCTTCCTTGGCCAGCTAGGTCACCTGACCTCAATCCCATCGAGCACATCTGGGATGCCATTGAGAGAGATGTTCGAGGCTCTGAACCCCCTCCATCAAATCTTCGTGAACTGTGGGAGCTTGTTCAGGGGTCGTGGATCCGTATGGCTTCCCAACGCGTCCGGTGTCTTGTCGAGTCCAGGCGGAGACGAATCACCGCCGTCATCAGGGCGAAAGGTGGTGCTACACGTTACTAGACAGGTATCTCTAATTCAATTGCTCTTCAGTGTATATCCCCAATTGAGAAAGACTGGGGCACGAAATCTCAGGTTTCGGGTTCGCCGCAAACCATACTGAAAGTAACTCTCTGTAGAAGAAAGAATTCTCGTTAATTCCAGACAATGTGTGGAAGGAACATCACACAATTTAGGAAGAACCCAACGGCCAGTAGATCAATTTCCACGATCGAGCGCCAATGTAGCGTAACAACCATACTTGAAGTAACTCTCTGTAAAAGAAGGAGTTGTCATTACTTCCAGACGATGTGTGAAAGGAACATCACACATTTTTCGAAGAACCCAACGGCCAGTAGATCCATTTTTACGTTCGGCCGCCAATATAGCGTAACAACCATACTTGAAGTAACTCTCTGTAGAAGAAGGAATTCTCATTAATTCCAGACGATGTGTGGAAGGAACATCACACATTTTTTGAAGTACCCAACGGCCAGTAGATTCATTTTTACGTTCGGGCGCCAATATAGCGTAACAACCATACTTGAAGTAATTCTCTGTAGAAGAAAGAATTCTCGTTAATTCCAGACAATGTGTGGAAGGAACATCACACAATTTTGGAAGAACCCAACGGCCAGTAGATCAATTTCCACGATCGGGCGCCAATGTAGCGTAACAACCATACTTGAAGTAACTCTCTGTAAAAGAAGGAGTTGTCATTACTTCCAGACGATGTGTGAAAGGAACATCACACATTTTTCGAAGAACCCAACGGCCAGTAGATCCATTTTTACGTTCGGCCGCCAATACAGCGTAACAACCATACTTGAAGTAACTCTCTGCAGAAGAAGGAATTCTCATTAATTCCAGACGATGTGTGGAAGGAACATCACACATTTTTCGAAGAACCCAACGGCCAGTAGATCCATTTTTGCGTTCGGCCGCCAATATAGCGTAACAACCATACTTGAAGTAACTCTCTGTAGAAGAAGGAATTCTCATTAATTCCAGACGATGTGTGGAATTAACATCACACATTTTTCGAAGTACCCAACGGCCAGTAGATTCATTTTTACGTTCGGGCGACAATATAGCGTAACAACCATACTTGAAGTAATTCTCTGTAGAAGAAGGAATTCTCATTAATTCCAGACGATGTGTGGAAGGAACATCACACATTTTTCGAAGAACCCAACGGCTAGTAGATCCATTTTTACGTTCGGGCGCCAATATAGCGCAACAACCAGTGGCGGCTTCTCAGGTGAAGTAGGTGAAGTGCCTCTTCACCTATATTACTCAAAATAAAGTTTTATTCAGTATTTTCTTATAATATATTTTTTTTTGCCTTTATTCAGTTCCAAAATATTCAAAATTTTGAATAGATATTAATTCACATGGCGCGCTCAATACGGAAAACAAATCCTTATACGCAAAACAGTGCAAGTGAAGAGCCGAAATGAGAATGCTTGGAAGTCTGCAGTTTTTCGCCGAGTTGCCATGGTAACCGTGACGCCACCCTCCCCAATCTGCTCGCTCAAGTGAAGTGTTTCAGCTTCACGTGCCTTACCTCTGCATCTTTCAGTTTTTGAGCGTAAAGTCGTGAGAGATCACGGTGGAGCGGGTGTTAATTTTTTTTTTCCCTGCTTACTTTTTAGTGATAAACATTCGGCGTGAAATAAAGACGGGTTCTCAGATTTATTAAGCGTAACACGGTCACTTCATAAACATCGTGATTCTAGCGAACACCTGAAATGCGGATTTTGAAAAAATTCAAAACACCATTGCCGATGCCCTGAGGGAAAACGTTAGGCTTTTGAAAACGCATTTTAACGAAACCGTTCGTTTAAATAGACTTTTCCTGCATACAGTGATTGATGCAGTATTAGTCTGTACTGTATTTGAGCAAACAAGAACTAGCATTCCATGGCCATGACGAAAGCATGGGCTCGACAAATCGTGGAAATTTCATTGAATTACTTTCATTGTTGATATGAAGAAATTCTTTAGAAATTAAAAATCAATACGAAAGGATAAAAAACTACACAAAATGAAAGAATTGAATGTATTTCTGAATATATAAACGATCACGTCAAAAATTAAATAATTTTTTATTGTTGATTCGGAAGGTGTATATTGGTTGAGGGATTTTTGGGTTTCCATGATGTGAAAGAAGATAGAACGTCAGGAGCTTTATACAAAATGCTAGACAAAATTTTGGAACAGTCTGATTACCAACACAAATAAATAGGACAATGTTACGATGGGGCAAGTATAATGTCTGGACACTTAAATGGGCTACAGAAAAAAAAAGTCAAGGATAAAGCTTCTCAAGCTGTTTTTGTTCATTGCTTAGTTCATCGTTTGAATCTTGTATTACACCAGAGTTTTTCTAAAATTTCTAAGTGTCGAATACTTTTTGCAAGCCTCAGTGAAATTGCTTCGTTTGTTCACCATTCTGCGAAGCGGTCTTATACACTTATATCAACAACCGCAAGATGATTGATTGATTGATTGATTGGAGGTTTAACGACCACTGTGAGCAACTCAATGGGCTATAAGCAGTCGCCCGTCCCTAATTTAGGGTCACTGGTTCCAGGGAAGAGAGAGAGCCAGTGCCGTAAGACAAACACAACATCCATGCCTCACCGGGATTCGAACCCGGACCCCGTTCGGACGAATGATCAGAGGCCATCGCCTAGACCACTGCGCCACCGGGGCGGCAAAACCGCAAGATGCAGACCAACCATAGCAGAAACTCGATGGTCTTCCACTTCGAAATTAGTAAGTGTAGTTGTTGAAGATTGGGATAAATTGAAGGAAGTGTTCGGATTTCTGATGAATAGCGAATAATTAATCAGACAAAAAATCAATTCATCTTGCCAAGGGGTTTTTGAATGATATTAACACTTTCGAATTTACATTTTTGGCTCCACCGATCTATTATTCGAACCTTTGAAGAAAAAATAACTAAGCATGAACTACTGTGTAACTCAAATTAAAAAAAACAAAAAAAACCTCGTGAAATTTTGAGCCATAAAAGGAACGATGAGTTATTTGATTGAAGCACAGTTTGGAAAAGCTAGCAAAATCACAGAAATAAGCACGGGAATATGCTGCTCTTACACAGGAAACAATTTTTCAAAATTATAAACAATTGTATTTTAAAATTTTGGACCACATTCTTATGGAAATGGATATAAGATTTCAAGAGTGTAAGAAACTTCAATTTGTCTGACTTGCTGACACAACCAAATTCGAATAATTTAATGCATGCTTTCCCTCTCGCGCTCTTAAAAATCTACATTTTTACGGAAACATATTTACTAAACACAGCGCCTTAAAAATGAACAGAGTCTTGTATATGCCGATGAAAAATTAAGGAATATATTGACTCAAGAACTCCTTCGAGTGTTTCACGGAGACAAGGACATTTTTACAGAAGATTATAAATTGGTTTTCCTCAGTTTAACAATTCCATCTTCAAGTGTGCCAGTGGAAAGAAGTTTTCTTAAAAGAATACAAACTTGCTCAAGAAACACTAGTTCCCAAGATAGACTTGCTTCTCTGGCAAATATTTCTATTCAGGAAGACATTTTATTGATGCTCACGAAGAACAACCATCTAACCATCTTATCACGACATAATCGACAAATTTGCAGCTTTAAAAGGAAGAAAAATTGATTTAATATAAAAAAATAAGTAAGTCCTCATTAAGGGATTTTCATTGTAAACAGTAGATATATTTTCCTACTGCTCTTGTAATTCTTCACCTATTTTTCCAACCACGAGCCGACACTGGCAACAACCATTCTTGAAGTAACTCTCTGTAGAAGAAGGAATTCTCATTAATTCTAGACGATGTGTGGAAGGAATATCACACATTTTTCGAAGAACCCAACGGCCAGTAGTAGATAAATTTCCACAATCGGGCGCCAATGTGAAAACATAGATATGCCGATGGCGCATTTTGAACCCGCATCCTTCTTCTCCGGAACCAAATGCTTTCCCAATTAAACTACACCAACGGAATTTGTCGCTTCAGCTTACCGTCTTGACATGTGCATTATCTCTGTAGTACACGTCACAATATAAAATATATCTCTTTCCTGTTATATATATGCTACCGCTGAAGTGCAGAAATCAGTTATTCTACCGATTATCTAGGTAATGTGCCGATTAACTAGGGTGATTTGTTAAAGTGCCGAAAATTGTTTCATTTCTCAAATTACCTATAGGTAATCTGCAAATTACCTAGATAATCTGCACATTACCTACTAGGCACTCGTTAAAGTGAAAATAAGATCTTTGCTGGAACAACAGCAACGTTTCTGTAAGCTTAAATTAACATAATGTTATTTATCTATCTTTCGATATATAAAGAATCAAGTTAATACAATCAAACAATCAACAAATTAATTGATAGAATCAATCATCAATCAATTAAAAAACTACAATAGAAAGAATCAAACGGTTTACAATATTATTATAATTAAGGAAATGAATTTGCAAAACATATGATAAAATTATGCTTACTTATCAGTGCAATCTAAAGATTGGTGACACTTTGAATTACATAGCAATTGGTTTTTGCGACAAGCACACCGATTTGTGGTACATTTAGATTTGCAGTCACATTTTCTGAAACCCTGCCCAGTACCAAGGGATTGTTTTATTGCTGTTTGACGTGAAGATATTTCTACAGCAGGGACATCTTCTTTCGTTAAAAATCTCTCTTTGCAAACACTGAATTCAGATTTTGCATACAATTGTTTTAAAATACCCGTTTTAGTACCAAGTTTATAAAAGCCATCCTCTGTTTTACTAAGAACCACAGCTAAAATCGAGCGGGCATCAGTTTTTGCTCTGTCTACTTCGGGTACTTTAATTCTCACAGTGACACCTTCATCGACATTTGGGTGCTTTGCATTAGAAACTGCTAACATTTTCTTTGCTTGCTTTTCTAAACCTTTCTTGGCTTCATCACGAATTTGAAAACAGAATTAGCTATGCTACGCACTGGCAGCCGACGCCAATTATGAGAAATAAAAACAACCGGCGACGACTAGACGCTGGCGAAACGAAACTAAAAGTGGAGGGAAAGGAAATGAGAGAAACAGGCGAAACCAAACTAAAAGTGGAGGGAGAGGGGGAAGGAAGGTGTAGGGAAAGGAAATGAGAGAAACAAACTTTTGAACTTTAACGATACGGAAGCCGTTAATGTGCACATTACCTAGGTAAAATGCGGAAAACTCTTGATTCCGCACGTTAACGGAGCAAATCAGTTAATCTGTAGATTAGCTAAGTAATGTGCACATCAACGGCTTTCGAGCTTTAGCGGTAACATATATATATATATATATATATATATATATACTGAAGAGCAAAACTGATAACTAAGGAAAAACTTTAGAATTTAAAACGAAAGTTGCAAAATAAATTGAAGATCAAAACGCGCAACGCAGCAGTTATGAAAATTCAGAATTCACATTCTATTAAGAAGAGACCTAAGCAAATATATATATATATATATATATATTTGACTCATACCAAGTACAACATAGAAAAGGTTATGCATCTACCGGTGTGAGTAAAAGGAGAAAAAATAAAAAAATAAAATAAAACAACTGAATGTAGAAAGTGTCGAGAATACTAAGCCTTGGCTTTATCAAGGGCCAGCAAAAACTCTGCATTTTCTCACTTCCACAAAGACCTAGTTGGAAATGGGTTTCTGCAAGGCCATAGATGCAAATAACAAGCCCACCAAAAATTGTTTTAAAAAATATATATATGTCATGACCTCCGCAGAGTTGTATGACCCAGCTCTAGTTAACAATTTCGCTTGCATCCATAACCTTCATGGCCCGACCCATGCTCTTCATCTGTTACTATTAAACAGAGAGAAGAAGATTAAAGAGAACTCAAGCTGTGAGAGTGACATGATAATTAGAAATAATTTTCAGCTATAACGAAATGCCAAGTTCGCCTGAGAGAGAATTTAAACCTGAAAAGCATTGCAAAAGAAATCCAAATTTTTACATTGCAGTTAAAAAAGGAAATATTAATTCTTTAAACCTCAGATTTTTGAAAGAAAACTTGATTCTAAAACCCCCTACTCTACAATTTCTGACAACACAAAAACGAGAATAAATTAAAGACAACAATTAACTAAAGAAAAGCTTTGTGAAAGTTATGTGACATAAACAATTAGTTGCAATATGTACAAAGTATTTCAGTAGTGCTTTAAGTGCATGATTAAGTAGTTATTAAGAACTTAACTACTTTGAAAATACAGCGCAAAGAAAAGGAACTATGCTTAGCCATCTGCTGTGCCTAAGTTTCCTAAAAGACGCGCAAAGTTACCAAGAAAAGAAAGAGTTAAAACCCGCAAAAATGTTAACAGACAAGCCAGTGCCTAAAAGCTGAAAAGCGAAAAACAACAGAGAAAAAAGTACAAGAAGTACAAACATTGAACTTAAAACCCAAAGACAAGGAAGAGAGCTTACCTCTTATGCAACTAAACTTTCTCCACATAAGAGAAAAACATGGCTGACCTCTTCCCCAAGGGTCCTAACACTTCTGCCACTCCCTAGTCGCTGGGGGGCAGTGTGGGTGGGGCTGATGGCCTCCTCATACTGAAAGAAACCAACTCGCGGAGATTTTAACCGGAGAAAAAATATATATATACTTAAGACTGTGGATCTGTATGATCAGAAAGAGCAGAATTAACTCTCCAGAATACATGAGAAATATTACAAAATACACAAGTGGTGTATTTAATAATCTTTACATGTTTTAAATCACCTTAGTGAGCTTCTATAGATTATTCAGAATCTTATTAATTTTAATGTTAGTTTTGCTATTTTTAGTATAGCTATCCTAGTGATGAATAACTAGTTTTCTTTTTTATTTGTTTTTATTTTCTTTTATAAACAGATTTTTAAGCTTTTTTTGTGATTTTGTCTATATTATTTAATTTTTTGTTTTAATAGGACCTTCATATCCATAGCACTAAGGTTCCATTTAGTAGTTAATAGGCATCCTCTAGCCAACTTCCTTACGGCTTTGATTGGTCAGAATCATATTATTAACTGTGTAGAAAATTAAAGCAGATCTGCCAACCTTACTCTATTATTCAGAATAATTTTTCTTAAAGTTCTTTTGATAAAAGAAGAAGGAATTTCGTTCTCTAGAAAACTATCTAATAGTATATTAATGTGGTAATTGAAGTCCAAATTATTGCTGCAAATTCTTGAAATTCTTAGGACCTGAGAAATTAGTACATTCTCAATTACTTTGGTTGATATGTTATTATTCCAGTGTAGATATTTAATTACTTTGAAAGGAAAATTAACTCTTTTATCAAAGAGGCTAATAGATGGGTTACCTCTGTTGAGCTTAATGCTTAAGTCTAGGAACTCAAGTTCCTGATTACTGTGGTTGGTTTTACATAAGTTAAGAGAGTTATGTCCCTTAGATATTAATAGTTATGATTTTGAGAACCTATACACTAATCTGCCTCTATCAGATATAATCACTACCTTTAAAGAGCTGTATGCAGAATTTAAACTTAACCAATTTGTTAATGTAGGAGCTTGGAACTCTTATCTCAATTGCTGCATAAGAAATAACCATATCTTATATAATAATACTCTCTATAAGCAAGTGAACGGTATTCCCATGGGAACATCAACCTCCACGAATATCGCTAATCTATTCCTGTTCTTTAAGGAATATAAATTCATTAAAAATCACCCCACCTGCTCAGATAACTACCTTTACACATTTAGATATATTGATGATCTGCTGTGTATCAATAATTCAGAAATTATAGAGAGTGATTTTGATAATATCTATCCTAGCTCTCTTAACTTATGCAAAACCAACCACAGTAATCAGGAACTTGAGTTCCTAGACTTAAGCATTAAGCTCAACAGAGGTAACCCATCTATTAGCCTCTTTGATAAAAGAGTTAATTTTCCTTTCAAAGTAATTAAATATCTACACTGGAATAATAACATATCAACCAAAGTAATTGAGAATGTACTAATTTCTCAGGTCCTAAGAATTTCAAGAATTTGCAGCAATAATTTGGACTTCAATTACCACATTAATATACTATTAGATAGTTTTCTAGAGAACGAAATTCCTTCTTCTTTTATCAAAAGAACTTTAAGAAAAATTATTCTGAATAATAGAGTAAGGTTGGCAGATCTGCTTTAATTTTCTACACAGTTAATAATATGATTCTGACCAATCAAAGCCGTAAGGAAGTTGGCTAGAGGATGCCTATTAACTACTAAATGGAACCTTAGTGCTATGGATATGAAGGTCCTATTAAAACAAAAAATTAAATAATATAGACAAAATCACAAAAAAAGCTTAAAAATCTGTTTATAAAAGAAAATAAAAACAAATAAAAAAGAAAACTAGTTATTCATCACTAGGATAGCTATACTAAAAATAGCAAAACTAACATTAAAATTAATAAGATTCTGAATAATCTATAGAAGCTCATTAAGGTGATTTAATACATGCAAAGATTATTAAATACACCACTTGTGTATTTTGTAATATTTCTCATGTATTCTGGAGAGTTAATTCTGCTCTTTCTGATCATACAGATCCACAGTCTTAAGTATATATATATTTTTTCTCCGGTTAAAATCTCCGCGAGTTGGTTTCTTTCAGTATGAGGAGGCCATCAGCCCCACCCACACTGCCCCCCAGCGACTAGGGAGTGGCAGAAGTGTTAGGACCCTTGGGGAAGAGGTCAGCCATGTTTTTCTCTTATGTGGAGAAAGTTTAGTTGCATAAGAGGTAAGCTCTCTTCCTTGTCTTTGGGTTTTAAGTTCAATGTTTGTACTTCTTGTACTTTTTCTCTGTTGTTTTTTGCTTTTCAGCTTTTAGGCACTGGCTTGTCTGTTAACATTTTTGCGGGTTTTAACTCTTTCTTTTCTTGGTAACTTTGCGCGTCTTTTAGGAAACTTAGGCACAGCAGATGGCTAAGCATAGTTCCTTTTCTTTGCGCTGTATTTTCAAAGTAGTTAAGTTCTTAATAACTACTTAATTATGCACTTAAAGCACTACTGAAATACTTTGTACATATTGCAACTAATTGTTTATGTCACATAACTTTCACAAAGCTTTTCTTTAGTTAATTGTTGTCTTTAATTTATTCTCGTTTTTGTGTTGTCAGAAATTGTAGAGTAGGGGGTTTTAGAATCAAGTTTTCTTTCAAAAATCTGAGGTTTAAAGAATTAATATTTCCTTTTTTAACTGCAATGTAAAAATTTGGATTTCTTTTGCAATGCTTTTCAGGTTTAAATTCTCTCTCAGGCGAACTTGGCATTTCGTTATAGCTGAAAATTATTTCTAATTATCATGTCACTCTCACAGCTTGAGTTCTCTTTAATCTTCTTCTCTCTGTTTAATAGTAACAGATGAAGAGCATGGGTCGGGCCATGAAGGTTATGGATGCAAGCGAAATTGTTAACTAGAGCTGGGTCATACAACTCTGCGGAGGTCATGACATATATATATTTTTTAAAACAATTTTTGGTGGGCTTGTTATTTGCATCTATGGCCTTGCAGAAACCCATTTCCAACTAGGTCTTTGTGGAAGTGAGAAAATGCAGAGTTTTTGCTGGCCCTTGATAAAGCCAAGGCTTAGTATTCTCGACACTTTCTACATTCAGTTGTTTTATTTTATTTTTTTATTTTTTCTCCTTTTACTCACACCGGTAGATGCATAACCTTTTCTATGTTGTACTTGGTATGAGTCAAATATATATATATATATTTTTTTTTGCTTAGGTCTCTTCTTAATAGAATATATATATATATATATATATATATAACGTAAAATATTGCAAAACAAAGCAAAATTTTGAACAAGAGAAACAAAATATTAGAAAGACCACCAATAACCAAATACACCACCCGAACCAGTCTAGCTTCAAACAATGCAAAGTACCGAATAAAGAATGCAGAGAAGCATGCTAATGACTGCCCTCTTGTCGGCTTCGTCAAGGGCAAGCAACAAGAAAACACTCACTAATCTACTAAGACCAGAGAATGGTGGGTTTCTGCTATTTTAGTTTGCTAAAAGGACCAATTAAATTTAGGGGAATAATGTCAATAAAAGGAAAAACTAATAAAAACCCGAACCCAGCATACTAAAACACATAAAATAGATATAACCAGGAAAAAGTAAGACAAAATAGAGCGGAGACATGGACCTTAACTAAAAAGACATACAAAGACTGCAGACAACTGAAAGAAGCCTAGAGACACAGATGCATGCTTGGTGTAATAAGGAAAGATAAGAAGAGGAACTCATGGATAAGGAAAATGACAAGAGTGGAAAACATCATGATCAGAGTAAAATCCCTGAAATGGGAATGGGCTGGAAATATTGGACCACCGGTGGAAAACTGAAAATTTTAGACTGGATTCCAAGGGACAGGAAAGAACCCAGAAGACCATATGGGAGATGGGTGGATGAAATTCGAAAGCATGCGGGAGCGATACAGAAGAGATTCTCTCAAGACAGATCCCGTTGTGGAAGAAACTTGGGAGACCTTCATCCAGCAGTGGATTGATGATGGTTGACAATGATGATGATATGGGTTGTCAGATAAGTTCGGTTTTTTTTTTCCAATTATTGGAATCCACATTTTTCATGAAAAAGTTTTCACAAATCAGTCAATAATATATTCTCCTTCACTGTTGAAGACCTCTTGCCAACGTTCCACTAGGTTGTCAATGCCTCGACGGTAGAAATCCCAGGGTTTTGACTCGAAGAAGTCATCGAACCACCGTCTCAGCTCGACGTCGTTATTAAACGATACGCCTCGCAGACTGTTGTAGAGCGACAGGAAAAAGTGATAATTTGAGGGTGCTAGATCAGGGGAGTACGATGAGTGCGGTAGAACTTCCCAACCGCGATCTTGAATAGCAGTTTTGGTCAGATTAGCGACGTGGCGGCGAGCGTTGTCGTGTTGAAGAAATACACCGTGCCGCCAGTTGGGTCGTTTAAGCTGAATTGCCTTGTTGAGCCGGTGCATTTGCTGAACGTAAAGCTGTGGAATGATCGTGGTGTTCTTTCAAGCCATTCGTAGCGGATTATACCATCCCAATCCCACCAGATCATGGTCTTGCGTGGATGGAGCTCGGCCTTGGCTCGAGGTGTTGCTTGCTTGTGAGGACTCGGTCATTCTTTTCTCAGCTTCATATTGACATTGAGACACCATTTTTCATCGCCGGTGACGATGCGGTAAAGAAATCTCTGTTTGTGTCCACGAGTAGATTGGTGTCGAGCGAGCAAACTGGCTGCGATAGTGGAGCGCTGGAGTTTGTCTCTTGCGTTCAGAGAATGGATGGCACGCATGCACCGAGTTTTTGGACCTTACGTATCGAGTGAAGGTGACGGGCAACGGCAACATGAGAGCATCCCATCTGCTGGGACAATTCCATAGTGGATTGACGTGGATCCTCGTGAATGAGCTCATTCAATCCATCCTCATTGAACTGAACAGGTCTGTCGCAACGCGGAGAGTCCGTGAAATCGAATTTCTCCTTCTTGAAACGTGAATACCATTTCTATGCAGTTCTGTCAGTAATAGCGCCTTCTCTGTACACAGCACAAATGTCTCGAGCAGCTTCGGAACTTTAATTGAAAGCTAAGAGAAGCAGGTGTCGAAAATGCTCATTTCTGTCTACTTGGCACTCCCATCTTCATATGTCTAAAGAGAATTAAACCAAATATAATATCGAAACCGATGAACTAAAGTTGTACAGGAAGAACAGAGCCACAAAAAAAAACAAAAAAAAAACAACATATAACACTACGATCAAAACATTGTTCGCGTCCTTCAAATAACATTGGAAAAAACCGAAATAATTTATCTGACAAGCCAATGTATACTGTCAAACCTCGATTTAATGAACTTCAAAGGACCAACAGTCTTGTACGTAAAATAGCGGAATTCACAAAATCGAGGAAGCCTTTCGAATGCAATATTCAAATTATGCTAGTGTTCATAAAAGGGTATGTAAGCAGCTAAGTTCTCTTTCTTTCAGTGAAATTTAAATTATTCATATTATTTAGTACTTTTAATTACGAAATCTATAATAAAAAATGTTATAATACGTACACATTTCCTTTGCATATTAAATACATAATTCGTAGATATTAGACTTCAATACGTAGCATCAAAATTTAAGCGTACTTTAAAATTGCGAGAAAAATAAGATCGTTGATTTTTTCCGAACATTTAGCTTCTTAAAGAACGATTTCAGTATTCTAAGCTGCATAAAACGAGATGAGCTGTTTAATTTGACCTGTAGATTTAACACTGAGAAGAAAAGAAGAAGCGCAATTTGGGGAAGAATTTCAGAGGTTCAGGAATGGGTACGTACAGTGTGTGTCCCCTGAGTTCACAGAAAGCTGTTGTTCTGTCTGTAGCTGAAAACAAAAATCTCCCAGGGCACCCTAGATTTCCTCCCCCATACGCCTTTCATTTTCTTGCTTCCCACCCATGCAAGAAAACGTTGCAGCTCCTTTGGAACTTGTTGGTCATTTGCTTCTCCCTGTAAGAAGCTTACGTTTGATAGTCATAGAAAAGGCGAACTGATTTATGATTCCGTCAAGCTGTGTCGCAGATGGTGTTCTTTGAAACGCTGGTTAACTGCATGCGTAAAATTTTCCTGTTACACGAGGCTCTCTTTCTAGCTAACTTTTAAAGTGAAAATGCTTGTTAACATACCAAGGTAGCACAATTTTACCTATGCCCAACACTGAGCCACCGCCTTCTATTCCTAAAAATCTGTGGCTCAATTTTGGGCCTACATTAGATTGCAACGCTGTGCTACCTGGATAGTTTGGTGGTTTAAAAAAAGTATAGAATTTTTTTCGCTAAATTGAGGAAATGTGTTCGTTAAATCAGGAAACACCAAGCATTAATTTCAATGTGATTCCATCCGTACGGTAAAAAATGTACGTAAAATCGCGAAATTCGTTAAATCGCAGTCCGCTAATAGGCGCCGACTTGAAAAATTATTGGGGGTTTTGGAAATTTTTAATCAAATTACGCATGCATTTTTCAAAGTATTTAAGTCCAATTTAAATTTCATTCAGTCAGATTATCTGGCACAATAAGACGCCTGAAATGCTAAAATGAAGCAAATTATAGTTAATTACAGAATTTTTTTTTCTAGATAATTATTTATTTAATTTATTTTGCTTTTGTAGGCGCGACATTATTATATACAACACACAGATACTGTGTGGATTTCCAACTCAATTGTCTTATAAAAGTAACAAAGACATGTAAAATTTATTGTAAGGTTTTTTTTACCAATTTGAAAAATGCCAACAATATTTTTCTTCAAATCATTTCTGATTTAAAATAGGTGGTTAGAAGGGAGAAGACATGGCATCAGCCGCACACTCTTCGTTTTCCGTGGGCTCTACTTCGTATTAGCTATGTATGCCCAGTATGCCCAACTTGGGGTGCTTCTGCACTTTTGTATGGGGTAATCGTTGACTTTGAAGAGGTTTTAGAGGCACTTGTGCAGCATGTACAGTCAGGAAAAAATGAGACCGAAATATATATGCACATAACTAAAAATTTGCAAAAAGTTATAGAAATACTGTTTAGTATTTTCTAAAAAAGTAAAACAAAATTATGCTTTGTCGACCGGAATTGCATACTGCGTATTAATCAATCACGGCCTTGCTAAAGTTTTGGGAGCCTTGTTGACCTTCAGGGTCTGCTGCAGAGAGTAAGAGACGGCCGCTATCAACCTGTGCTGGAGCACAGGTCTTCAATAAGTGACGTCATGTCACTGAACCCTCCCCACCCGGAGGGCACAAGAAACCAGATGATCAGATTTGGCTTCACCAGCGGCTGCTGATGACATCTTCTCTTTCTTCTAACCTTCTTGGTCCCCGACTGCCCGAAGACAGGGTGGGTCAACTGACTGTACAACATATTTCCCCCTTTATTACTATGACCTCGAATAGGTTCTCGTCTCCAAATGTAGAGCTAGACTTTTTTATTTTGTGGGAACCCAGACAAACCGAAGAATTTTCTTTTATAAAGGAGGCAGTTTTAAATGCTCTTAAACCTCGGTACTTGAGGTATTGTCTGTCGCGTCAAATTTGATGAGCACGAACAAACACTAATTCTTTTTTGAGGCACAATAAACAGTCTGAGGAGTAAATTTCTAGACACATTTTTTATATATAGTAAACGGCGAATGAATAATAAAGAAACTTGAAGAATTGATAACGAAAAACAAAGTTTATGCGCATATGCGTACGTGTATTTTCCCCACGAAATACTCGCAAAAATATTAGAGGTTCGAGGAACCCACAAAGAAATCATTAGGGATTCAAAAAGTGTCTCGAACCCACGAAGTCGGCGCCTATGCTGTATTGTTTCATTAAGGTAGAAGATACTTCAGCGTATAGCTGAGAAATTCATGTAAACACTAACTCGACAACTGTGTGTGTTTGGTAAGAAAAAGGACTAGTACTAAAAAATTCTAAATATATTTACATACCTTTAAAGAGAGGGATGTTGGGATTTTTTTATACGGGATGTCCGAGGAAATTGGGGAGCACGGGCGGTATGAATCCCTGGCGGACTAGCCATGTAACCATTAAGTGAACTTTTTTCTGGGCTTAGCAGCGCCAAGGAGCTTTTCGTGGTTAGACGGCTGTAGAATCTGGGTAAAGAACGTCTTTTTAGATGATCATATATTTGAAAATAGGGAATACTGCGCTTTATATTCATGCGTACTGATATCTTAATCGAATTGCAAGGATGAGACTAAACAGTTGGATTACGCAGTTGGGTATCTCATGAATCACAGGGGTTCTAGTGTGAAAGGGAATGCGTGCTCCTTTATTTAGACGGCAGTCCTTTTAAAAAAAAAAGCTATGGGAGGTGGGTTGTTCGTGGGTTAAGGTTGCAGTGCTCGGAGAAAAGCAAAATATATAGTCATGAAAGCTGAATGAGAAGTACTTTATCGTTGCGAAAGGTGCAACAACTCGAAACCCGCTACCAGCTCTGGTGAAAGGAATCCTCTGAGCTCGCTCTCCCATTTTTTATGGGAAACACAAAAGAAATCCAGTACACCCACCTCATAACCTTAGGAAAAACGTCGTATTTATTACAGTAAATGGATGTCGCTAAGTTATTTGCATCTAAGTGTGACTGAATACCTATTATTCACGCTGAATATTTGAAATCGTGTGGAATGAGGACAGTATTCAAAGAAAAACTTCATATTCTTAGCATGTGACTCCCAAATAGCATTCTTTTATTTAAAATTGCTCAAATTAATAAATTTTAAAAGAAATTTGTAAAAGGAATTAGTAATAAAATTTTCAATAAAAATGCTGAATAATAAAAATAGAAAATCAGACTTCACGTTGCTTTTAAAAATCTTAAGGGTTTCCTTTCTTGACAAGTCTATAGCCCGTCCTAGGAGGGTTGTTTTAAAGCTTTAAATAAATATTAATACATAGGGGATGCTGCCCATCCTATGACGCAGGGAAATTTTTAATAGAAGCAGATTGAAAACAAATCAAATAGACGCTGGATTTCTGTAAGGAAATATAGTAAAAACTGATATAGTAAGAACTCATTCGTGTTAGAACGAAAAATTATATGCTATTTATTTCCGTTTTTCAAAAAACCTCGCGATAAATAAACCTTCTGAGTAAAATATTTGTTGTTGTGTAAACTTACCTTAATAACTTTTGCTTTGATTTTTTTCCCGTTAAATGACTTTTTCTCCGGCACACTTGTTATACCGTCTACATCTTATTTTAGACTGTCCTATTCGACGGTTAGTTTGAAACTTCATACCGAAGCTTTTTCTACAAAATAATGCGACATCTGGCATTACAAATCGGAACCATCCAAATTCTCGACAGTGTGACATTGCGGCGACGTCTGCTTTTAGATACAATCTTGCTCACTTTGACATCTCGAAGTTTCAGTTTTTATTGTAGGTTACAGCGTTTAGATACATCGATATTTTGCAAAATAATATATAAAAACACCCGGATCTATCTGTCTGTCTCTTTAGAACGCTTGACGTCCCAGCAACGACTGCATTGTCGCGCCATCACTTATCGATCAATTCGTGTGTGCAAAATGACTATCTGCTATATAATAGCATGCGATCACTTTTAGATGTCAAGGTGATCTCGTGCCAATTTGGAAAACATTGGATTATCAATGACTGGAGCTCTATTTATCTGATTTACAAAATTCTAATTAAAATCTTAATATCAAGGTAAGTTGAGTTTGTATATTAATTTCATTTAGCACAATTTGAATATTAATTTATACCCTTTAATTATTTTTTTACTTTTTTAATTTAATTAACTTCCGAATTTAGTGCTGATTATATTATACATTTTGCAAAATATCAATCTAAACGCTCTAACCTACAATAAAAACTAAAATCTTGCGATGTCAAAGTGAGCAAGATTGCATCTAAAAGCAGATGTCGCCCCAATAGTACATTGTAGAGAATTTAGATATTATAGTTCCAATTTGTAATACCAGATGTCGCATTATTTTGTAAAAAAAGTTTTGATATGAAGTTTCAAACTAACCGTCGAATAGGACAGTCTAAAACAAGCCGTGGAGGAAATAAAAAGTGTGCCAGAGAAAAAGTAATTTAACGCAAAAAATCAAAGTAAACGTTATTAAGGTAAGTTTACACGAAAACAACTTTCTGAGTTTAGTGCTGATTATATTGCACATTTTTTCAAAATATCGATCTATCTAAACGTTCTAATCTACAGTTGCTAAATAACAAATATTTTACACAGAATGTTATTTATCGCGAGGTCTTTTGAAAAACGGAAATGAATAGCATATAATTTTTAGTTCTAACATGAATGAGCTCTTACTATATAAGTTTTTACTATATTTCCTTACAGAAATCCGGCGTCTATTTCATTTGTTTTCAATCTGTTCCAATTAAATATTTCACTCCGTCACAGGACGGGCAGCATCCCCTATATAATAATATTTATTTAAAGCTTAGAAACAACCGTCCTAGGACGGGCTATACGCTAGTGTATAATATAATCAGCACTAAAATCGGAAAGTTAGTTAAATTAAAAAAGTAAAAAACATAATTAAAACGTACAAATTAATATTCGAATTGTGCTGAATTAAATTAATATACACACCCAATTACTGCGATATTAAGATTTCAATTCGAATTTTGTAGATCGGATAAATAGAACTCGAGTCATTGATAATCAAATGTTCTTAAATTATCAAGCGATCACTTCGAGATGTCAAAGTGATCGCGAATTATTACATATATAGCACACAATCACTTTGACATTAGATCGCGTGCTATACAATATAGCACGCAATCACTTTGCGATCTCGAGAGCACACACGAATTGATCGATACGTAATGACGCAACAATGCAGACAATGCTGTGACGTCAAGCGTTCCAGACAGATCTGGTTGTTTATATTATTAATTTTTTTCCTAATCCGTTCACCACTATAAGACACTTTTTGTTTAGAACTGCGTCACTGGAATTCGCAGATAATTTATTACGACCTGTAAGAAGACCACTGTGCCATAGCTGACACTAAATTGTTACGTAAATCATTTTCTGATATCACGTAAATCTCTGCAGGAATAATTTACCAGACAGCTGGAGGAAGGTGAAATTCGGTGACCAGGCACGAAATTTCGAATTGCACTATATATTTCTTTCTAGGTTTTGCTTGGTGAGCGATAGCAAGCAGAAAGCGCCATTGTTTGAATGCATATCTGTATATTAGTATCCACGAACTTGCTGATAAGAGTAAAGAAATAGGATTAAAAATGAACTTCCAGAAGACAAACCTGATGTACAATGCTTTTTCTAGAAATGAAGTTTTTTCAACTGATGGAAAAAATCTGGAGATAACCGATTTCTACATTTACCTTGAGCAACAGATACCAAGCGAGGGTCACATTGAGGAAGAAATTAATCTGCGTACAAAACTTGGTTGAAGAGCTTTTGGAAGAAACAGTACAATCTTTAAGATCAATATGCCATTATGTCTTAAAAGAAAAGTGTTTAATCAATGCATCCTTCCAGTGCTTACATAGGGAGCAGAGACGTGGATCTTAGCTGAAAAAGATGTACAAAGGTTGCAGACAACTGAAAAAAGCATGAAGAGATGCATGCTTGGTGTAACCAGGAAAGATAAGAAGAGGAACTCGTGGATAAAGAAAATGACAGGAGTAGAAGACATCATGATCAAAGTAAAATCCTTGAAATGGCAATGGGCTGGGCATGTTTCCAGAAGAACGGACCACCGATGGACAACTGAAATTTTTAGACTTTTTTTTTTTTCAATTGGAGGTTTAACGACCACCTCAATGGGCTATAAGCAGTCGCCCGTCCCTAATTTAGGGTCACTGGTTCCAAGGAAGGGAGGAAGCCAGTGCCGTAAGAGAAACACAACATCCATGCCTCACCGGGATTCGAACCCGGACCCCTTTCGTACGAATGATCAGAGGACATCGCTTAGCCCACTGTGCCACCGGTGCGGTGAAATTTTAGACTCGATTCCAAGGGACAGGAAAAGACTCAAAAGACCACATGGGAGATGGGTGAATGAAATTCGAAAGCATACGGGAGTGACATGGAGAAGACTGGCCCAAGGCAGACTGTTGAGGAAGAAACTTGGATAGACCTTCATCCAGCAGTGGATTGATAATGGCTGATGATGATGATACATTAGTATCTACGTAAATATTGTTCGGAGAATTCTTTTCCTTTTTTTTTTTTTTTAAGGTTTAACGACCACCGTGAGCAACTCAACGGGCTATAAGCAGCAGCCCGTCCCTAATTTGGGACCGCTGTTTCCAGGAAAAGGAGAGAGTAAGTGCCGTAACACAAAAACAACACCCATGACTCACGGGGATTCGAACCCCGATCCACTTGGAAGAGAAATATGCCAGCGCTGCCGGGGCGACTCAGAAAATTATCTTGATTCAATTGACATTCACACATTATACTCACTTAAGACCTCACAAAGTTAAAATGGTATGCTTACACCAAATACCACTCGGTGAGTATCTTGTGGTCTGATATATTTACCCACAGTTTACACCTAGATGCCTCTTACTACACTCTGATTAAATTCTTCAGTTTTCTGTATTGCAGTGTTTCTTAACCGTAAGTACAGTATCTTTCATCACGTATCTTGGCTTATGTTTCACAGGGTGTTTTTAATTTGTTTGGCTTAGTTTCAGGGCTAACATTGCACGATGCATTGTTAGCACGTCTTTTATAAAAAAAAGATCGTGCTTATGCTATCGGTTTATCCGTCCGTCTGTGGACATCATATCTCCGCGACTACTACTCCGATTTGAAAAATTCTTTTTGCATTGGCAAGCTTGAAATATGCGAATGAAGATCCTTCATTTCGTTTTTATTTTACGATGTACAATTTCGCCGCTAGAGGGCGTAAAAGCAGATGATATCAAATTCTAAATACATTTCATTCCATATATTTGCTTCTAAACATACGATTGCAAAAAATTCTTTCACCTTTCGATTCCATTTATGTCGAAGATTATTTTAGGTTTAGTCAATTTTTCAAGTTACGCCTAGATTTTCCGCTAGGGAGAGTAAAAACAAATTGCGTTTCCCCCGATATCTCTACTTCTAAAACTCCGATTTGAAATTTTTTTCTTCAGCGGATACAGCTTCTGATGGGAAATGCTTTGCATATAATTTCTAATTTTTGGCAAAGAATGATTTGGCCACCATGGGGCGTAAGAGTTAACTTCTGCTTCTGATGTACTTGCCACAAAATCTGAGCTTCTAAAATCTCAATTGAAAAAATTCGTTCGTGGACCGATGCCACTCGCGTCGATAAACCTTTTCGGAATATTTTCTTTTTAAAATATTGCAAGGTTTCTCCGCCAGGGGGTGTAGATGTATATCTTATTTTCGTCAATATCTCTGTTTCTAAAGGTCCGATTTGAAAAACTCCTTCTTTATTGGATAATTTCCGGTGCGACATGTTTTTCATATAATTTCAAAATTTTCATGTAATTCATAGACTTTCCGCTAGGCGACATAAAGGTAAATTGCGTTTCTCCCCGGTATTTCTGCTCCTAAAACTCCGATTTGAAAAATCCTTCCTGTGTCTGATACAGCTCTTGATGGGAAATGTTTTGCATAAAATTTCTAATTTTTGGTAAAGAATGGTTTGGCCGCTAGGGGCGTAAGAATTAATTTCTGCTTCTGATGTATTTGCAGCAAAATCAGAGCTTCTATAAGCTCGGTTGAAATAATTCTTTCCTAGACCGATAGCGCTCACCTCGGAAAACTTTTTGAGAATAACTTCTTCTTGAAAAAATGCATTGCTTTTCCGCCAGGGGACGTAGGTGTACATCTTATTTTAGTCCACATCTCTGCTTCTAAGGGCCCGATTTAAAATATTCCTTGCCGCCCCGGTGGCGCAGTGGTCTAAGCGCTGGCTTATGACCATTTGTCCGAGAAGGGTCCGGGTTCGAATACCGGTGAGAAATGGATGTTGTGTTTGTCTTACGGCACTGGCTCTCTCCCTTCCCTGGAACCAGTGGCCCTAAATTAGGGACGGGCGACTGCTTATAGCCCATTGGGTTGCTCACGGTGGTTGTTAAGCCTTCAATCAAAAAATAAATAAATATATGTATAAAAAATAACGCTCTGACGTTATCAGTACTTGCAGCGCCATCTGTTTTTATACGGTGCCCGAAATCGGAACTAAGCTCACCGCTACGTAGCCTACGTAATAGAAGATGCCTGCCGTTTTGCAAAAAACTTGTCTGACAGCAAAGTTTCTGATTTTGACCACGAGCGGCGCTAGCGATCCGTACAAACGGCAGCCTACCTACAAACAGTAGGCAAGTCATTTCACGCCGTCGCTTCACGTGGTTTGCCATGCTTTGAGCTCGTTTTGTTGCACTTGGATTAAGCTCACGAGTTTCAAAATATTTCTGCTTGTGTCTTCAATTAAGGGTTAATGTGTAGATTAGCGTCCTAAATTATTTCGTCGGGAAAATGTTAGTACCTGAAAAAAGTACGACGTACAGATTTTAGAGTATGGAAATTAATGGCGAATGGTGCAGAAATTTCATATTTTAAATGTCTTTTAAAGATTTTTATCGTAATATTTACCTGTAAGTGTGATGCTTTGAAGGGACGCTGAGGTAGGCCTAACACATCGCTACCGCGGCGATGTTAAACTCTGCTCCGTTGAAAGGAAGATTCGCTGCACTGTGTAATTCACGGGCGGATGACTACAAGTGCAGCCGCGTACGTTCTTGGCAGGAGAGCGAAGCATCATGTACTCATACGCTACAGAATATAGTTCGTTCATGTTTTGTCATTGTTTTTAAAGCAGATGTTGAGAAATGTTTCGTTCTTTCGCATACGATTCCCTGATTCTAAATAGGAAGTACGAATATGACTTTCTATGCTGTACAGAATACTGAAGAAGTATAACTTTCGGTTCTGCTTTGAACGGCTTCCATTTGTAGCTCATTTGCTGTGGCACTGAACTTTTGGTTCTGCTGTTAATACTTTGTTCGCAGGTTAGTTTCTATCTCACTGATACGTATCTTTTGCAAATCTATGAGGTTTTTCCTACCAACAACGTACAGGGTACAACAAAATAAAGAGTGGATAATATGGACCTATTTTCTGTAACGTATCACTACAAGATTTATCGCTCTCCTGCCAACCACGTAACCGCTTTCTCTTGTACTCTTCCGTCCGTCGTTTCCGTACAGCAACGAACCTTCCTTTTAACGGAGCAAAGTTTGACATCGTCGCGGTAGCGATGCGTTAGGACTACCGCAGCGTCTCTTCACAGCATCGCACTTACAGGTAAATATTACGATAAAAATCTTTAAAAGATATTTACAGTATGAAATTTCTGCACCATTCGTCATTATTTTCCATAATCTAAAATCTGTACGTCGCACTTTTTCCAGGTAATAACATGTTTCCGACGAAATAATTTAGGAAGCTAATCTACACATTTACCCAATTAAGTACTTGGCCTTCCCCATTTGTTTGACTGTCAGTAGCTGTGTTCGTCGCCTACGCTACTTTACAATGGTGATCTGCTGTGTACCATTCTGTTCGTCAAACTACGTGACGTGGTGAGAAAATCAGAAGCTTTGCTGCCAGACATTTTTTTCGAAAACAGACGGGCATCCTTCTATTACGTAGGCTACGCTTCAAGACATCTCTCGTTGACGGTGTAGACTGACACAGGCTGCTTTTTTACTAATGCGAAATCCAGTGCAGTAAATATCAAGGGTTCACCACAATCTTTTCATATTTAGCTATAAATATTTGAAAAACTTTTTTCACTTTTAGAAATATTTTTCATATAAATTTAACTAATGTAAAATAAAATTTTGTAATCCCATTTGCGTTTGCGGAATAAATTTCCCCTGCCATGTTTACTGCAAATGGCCATAATCCCCCCCCCGTTATGAAAAATGTCACATTTTGAATTTTCTTGTAAAGTACTTCTTTGCTGTTACTTTTATTTTGAACCATTTTTTGGCACGATTTTTCAAAATTTCTTTTGTTTATTTTGGTTTCTTAATGCTCAGGTATTATCAGTGGCATCGTTATTGTGTTTTGGAGGCTGTAATTACCTTCCAAAGACACCCCAAATAAAAATAACAATGATAAATGAATAAAAATTTAAAGAAAGCATTACCTAAATCCTTCTATATTATAAAAAAAATAATGAAATAAAAAATCTTGAGCAGCAACTGGATTTTATATATATCATCATCATTGTCAACCATTATCAATCCACTGCTGGACGAAGGTCTCCCCAAGTTTCCACCACAACGGTCTGTCTTGTGCCAGTCTCCTGCATGTCACTCCCGCATACTTTCGAATTTCATCCACCCATCTCCTATGTGGTCTTCTTCTGGGTCTTTTCCTGTCCCTTGGAATCCAATCTAAAATTTCAGCTGTTCATCGATGGTCTGTCCTTCTGGCAGTATGTCCAGCACATTGCCATTTCAGGGATTTAACTCTGATCATGAAGTCTTCCACTCTTGTCATTTTTCGGATCCATGAGTTCCTCTTCTTATCTCTCCTGGTTACACCAAGCATGCACCACTCCATGCTGTTTTGAGTTGTCTGCAGCCTTTGTATGTCTCTTTTAGTTAAGGTCCACGTCTCTGCACCATACGTAAGCACTGGAAGGATGCATTGATCAAACACTTTTCTTTTAAGACATAATGGCATATTGCTCTTGAAAATTATGCTGTTTCTTCCAAAAGCTCTCCACGCAAGTTTTGTACACCAATTAATTTCTTCATCAATGTGACCCTCACTTGATATCTGGCTGTCCAAGATAAACGTACGTGTCTGTATGTATATATACACTATCTACCAACAAGTAATTGGACACCTGTGATAGCAAAGAAAAACAAAGTTTATTCACCTTCAATAGTTGGTGGAGCCTTCACAAGCAGCGATTACACTGCGACCCTCCGGGGCATACTCTCAACCAGGCGTTGTTCGACGGCTAGCAGTATTTTCTTCCACTCGGCTTGGAGAAGACAGGTCAGTTCCTTTACTGATTTCGGACGGTGCGGGCACCCCTTAAGTCGACGCTCCAACTCGTCCCAGAGGTGCTAGATAGGGTTAGGGTCCGGGCTCTGTGCAGGCCAGTCCATTCGATTAACCCCATTGTCACCATACCAAGCCATGGTGGACCTTGCAACATGACAGGTGGCATTGTCATCCTGAAAGTAACATGGGTCCACCCCGTAAAACTGCCACAATGTAGGAAGCGCACGGTCATCCAAAATGGTGCAGTAGGTCTCGGCGCCGTTCCTGGACTGTGGACCACTGGAGAGCTGTTCTTTGGAGTGATGAGTCACGCTTTTCACTCTTCCAATCTGATGGGTGCATTTTGATTTGGTGACAGTGCAGCAAATATTTTTGTCCGACTATGCTCTTCCAACTGTTAAGTTCGTTATGGTATGAAGTTGTTTTTTGTGGATGGGGATGGGACTCAGCCCGTTGATTATTTTATACCATAAATCGTGAATTCTGAAATGTAACTCGGCATTCTGGATAACTCTGCCCTACCAACAATGTGGCAGTATTATGGAAATGACAGTTGTCCATTCAAGCATGATCAAGCTCCCTTCCACACTGCACGGCATGTGCAGAACTGGTTGCTTGAAAATGAGGTGTAATCATTAGGCTGGCCTGCTCAGGGCCCTGATTTTAATCCCACAGAATACCTTTGGGATAAACTGGAGCAATGGATATGAAATTGACCACAATGACTGTCTTCGTTCTTCACTCAGGCAGTAGCTTTGCAGGATGAATGGTGTGCCATTCCAGTTGAGACCTACCAGAATGTGGTTGATAGCATGCCTCAACGTGTTGCCAGTTATACAAGCAAAAGGTAGACAGACTAGCTACTAATTGCGATAAAGCCATTTGTCCCAAAACATTGTGTCCAAATACTTTTGAGAATATACTGCAAATGACTGCAATAAAGAACTGAACGGATCTATTAATGAAAACTTTGAATATAAAGAGATATGGATCATAAAACCTCCATCATGGTTCAGACTTTGTTGTATATAACTACTGATATTCTCAGGAAAGGGAGATGTCATACTATACCGTTTGCTATAGTAATGATTAAGTATCATTATATCGTTTAGAGTGAATATCAGTTTCGTAAACTGAATGTAAATGACAGTTAAGGAGTGTAGTTGTTGTTAAGAGTGCTCTGTTATGATTTGAAATACATGTTATTGTCGCAATGCTTTGTGTTTAATAAGCAATTAAGTTGCCCGTTTGATCTGATTAGTATCAGAACAAACATGGCAGAAAAAGGTTTCATTTTTCTAGCTAAACTCCAAATTGCCAAGCCTTTTCTCTAAAACGAAATTTTATCGGTAACGACACTGAGTGTAGCGTTAACTTGTTCTACTCACAATACTAGGTCTTTTCCCGGCTTATCATGTTTGCCATTTTTTACTCTCTTTATCCACTTGCTTTTTATTATCTATAGGATATTCCTCACTGCCTGCCTGTAAATGTTTCTCAAATGCAGGTGAAAAATGATTTCCATTATACTGATAGCTTGAAGAACTATTTTTTTCCTTGTGCATATTCTTAAAAAAAAATTTCATGGACACTCAAGATAGTTTTCCCCATTGCTGCAGAATTCGGTTGAAAACAAGACTGACATAAGCGGGAGTCACACTTCTATCGGTACCCTACCAGTTGATAAACGGCGTTAATCAATTGCCTCTTTCACACAGGGCAATTCGTAGAGCAACACTGCCCTATCCCATCACCTTTGAGGCATTAATAGTTGATGATGAACTCTGAAAAACACATATACAGTAAAACCTTGAAAATCTGGCACTCTTCTGATTTTGTTTTCGTGAGAACATCCGAATGTTTCGCCAATAACCATGGAAATCTCCCAATGTACCGCCTCAACAACATATCATGAGATCTTCCGATCTCAGTGTGCGAATTGCCGATAGACGCCTACGTGTAACATCGGGTCGTTTTTCAAATTCGTCATCTCATTGAGCAGAGCTGAAGTGACGGAGACCAATGAGGCGACGAATTGGCGTGTATGTTGGAAATGCGTGTTGAACGTGTGATGATGATCTGTGCTTGGTGGTGACAGTATGTGGATCTGATCGTGTAATATCTACATTGGCCTTCATGATGAATCGAGGTAATCGCCTTTGGAATGTATCGTAGTTTTCGTTAGTCAAAAAGCGTAACTTTGATGTAAAATTCACATCAGGGTTTTGCTATGTATCGGTAAATTGCCCAGCCCTAAGCAGTTGCTCTGGGTTGTTTTTTTCCCCAAGTTTTTGCCTAACCATTTGCCAAATTAAATTTTTCTTTCGACAGTTTTATAACAAATAGTTCAATTGTAATCAATATTTTCCCCAAAACAATTTTCTTTTCTCGCAAATTGCGAAGAATGTGATCGGCAGCACTACCCCAAGGCATAGACGAGAAATATTCGTTAAAGTGACTTATTACGTGTAAATACGTTCTTTACGTAACGCCTGTTACGCAATTTTTAGATAGCTTCAGAAATATCGAAATTTTCATAAATCCGGCACTTGTCTGGTCCCGTCGATGCCGGATTTTCGAGGTTTTACTGTACATGTTACAGCCATGGAGTTTTAAATAGTCAGTGTGCTATACTGGAATCCACTCTAGCAAGCAAAATCAGAAACGAGCCAATACCAGGGTGTCACAAGTCCGTAGCGTTTCACGGTACAGATGGAGAAGCTCCGCCGAACAGGTGGGACACGAACAGTAAGGTGGAATGTGTACTACGCCTGATTGGGTGATGTGCTTCACTGCTCAGACAGGTAAGCATGCACCGGGTCCAACACACGTGTGCTGCTCATACGAGGCAAAAATGTCGGAGGAGAAACTTGTTGTTCGTGTGCTTCTACGCCATTGTTGGAAAAAAGTGCTGAACGCAACAGCTGCTGCAAAGAAAATGGTTCCAATGCTTTCGGTTCGGGGACACAGAGCTCGTTGACAAATTGAGGTGTGGGAGATCAGTCACCACAAACACCAAAGCCCTGCGTCTAGCTGTTGAACAGCACCCAGGAACCAGCACCCGACAATTAGCAGAGGAGGCCCACGCTTCACAAACCACCATCATTTGTCACCTATACCAGCTCAATTTTTACCCCAGACGTCCGCGAATGGTTCCCCACGAGTTGAGCACAAAGCAAGCTGAGGAGGGTATCACTGTGTCAAGAATTGCTACAAAATCCATGTGATGACAAGTTTTGGAGGAGAATCATAACAAATGATGAAGAGTTGGTCTTCCTAAGTTATCCTGATACCAGAAATCAATGGCTGCAGCCAGCGAATGAGGCTCAAGCAGTGGTTCAAAGAGAAGTGAAGACAATGTTGTGTGTATGGTGGAATTTCAAAGGTGCTGTCCACTAAGACAGGGCTGGAAAATTACCGGGTGCCAGGTCATGCGGTCAGAGGATGAGGCTCAAGCAGTGGTTCAACGAGGGTGTTTTGAAGTGAAGACAATGTTGAGTGTATGGTGGAATTTTGAGGGTCCTGTCCACTGGGAACTTGCGCCACATGGTCGGGCCATCGATGGGAACCCGTATGCCGACCATCAGCAATGCGACAACGCTCCGTGTCGTAGGTCACGGATTGTCAGCCAGAAAATTCAGGATTTGAATGGCGCCAAAATTCTAAGACACCCAGCCTATAGTCCGGATCTTGCCCCTCTTCAGATTTTCACCTGTTTCGTTCCATGGCGCACTTCTTGGCCAGCAGATGGTTCCATTCTGTGGAAGCTGTGAATGATATCACAGAGTTTTTGCATCCAAGCCAGCCAACTAGCTCACTTCCTTCTCCGGAATCAGTGGCCCTAAATTAGGGACGAGAGACTGCTACAGCCCATCGAGTTGCTCATGGTGGTAGTTCAACATCCAATAAATATATATATATATAAGATTGACGACCGAGTGTTAGAATGACAGCAGAAATGGTAGACATCAATAAGACTGTTAGGCAAGTTTTATGTGAAAATCTGAACATGACAAAGGCTTGTGTCAAGGTAGTTCTGAAGCTTCTTTCGCCTGGACAAAATGAAAATTGCAAGCGAATTTGTGCTGGCATTCTGGGGCAAATTCAGACAAACCCCAAACATTTATTTATTTTTTGCTGGGTGTTTTAACAACCACCGTGAGCAACTAAGTGGGATATAAGCAGTTCCTTGTCCCTAATTTAAGGCCACTGGTTCCAGGGAAGGGAGAGAGCCAGTGTGCCAACATAAACACAATGTCCACACCTCATTGGATTTGAACCCATCTCAGACAAATGTTCAAAAGCCACTTAGACCACTGTGACGGCAAAGTTTTTAGATTAGAAAGTGTTTTTCACTTGTGATGAAACTTGAATCTTCCAATACAACTAAAAAAAAAAAACAGTCAATGTACTGGAAAACAGTCACTCAAAGTGAAGAAAGCACAGCTAAGCAAGTTTTATTTTGTTTAGGAGTTTAATAAACACCTTGATGAGCTACAAAAGCAGTCACCTGCTCCTAATTTAGGGCCACTGATGCCAGGGAAGGGAGAGAGCCAATGCCATAAGACAGGTAAATCCATGCTTCACTATGATTTTAATCCAGGCTAATCTTGGACAAATGGCCAGAAGCCAGCGCACCACTGTGCCAACAAATCTATATTCGCAGCTTCAAAAAATGCTGCCTTTCAAAGGAAATGGAGGGCATTGATATGGTGTGGAGGAAGAGAACAGCAACAAAAGTGATGAAGGGAGCAATAATTATGAAATTGAATAAAATAATTTAATTTCCATAATTTTTTAACTGAAACAAAAAGTACACTTTGCAAATAACAGTTCAGAGATTTTTTTTGCACTATAAATTTGTTAAGGTTATTTTTTTCATCAAAGACCTCAAAAATTAGGGGTTGCAGCTTATATTCAAAACAATATGTTATGGTTTTGTTGTATAGATAACACTGATTCTAAGGATGTTCTTTATAATGCATACAAGCTTTAAGGAATTTATCTAGTTTCCTTAGGTTATTATACTTGTACTGGAATGTATGGTTTCCCCAGTAGGCATGCAATGGTAACACTATGTACTAGAGAGCTATTTTATATAACTGGCACCTCCTTGCATTTCTAGAATTTTTTTACCTAAGGTGTCTTACTATATGTGCATTGGCAACCTTGGGACAATATTTTACAAAGGGTTTACACTTTCAAGATTTTATGCTTGTTTTATATAACTTTCTTAAATACACAAGATAATTTTAACTAGTTTGCTGGTTGGACTTGCAATCATACTCTATGTTTGCCAAATCTGTGGTAAATATATATATTATCAATGGGAAAAATTGTCCTTCAGCAGTTTAAAGAGACAGAAAAAAGAGAGAACAAAGCACTGAAATTAATAAAATTCTTACTAAAAAATCTTTTGTATTTACAGCTTCATTTTTTCAGATGTGACTGAAATGTATTATAATTTACACAATTCAAAGAGAATAATGACATGTGAATAATGATTTTTGGACATCATCTTTAATCAGTTATGATGAGTTCATCAACTCCCCAGTCTTCATAACTTCCATCTGGTAAGTACCTCCTGATAATGATCGGAATTTTCCTTGCTCTGTAAGACAAAGTAACATGAAATTGATAAATGAACACAGAAATATATATAACACTAAAGCTATAAACTTAAAAAATAGGTATTCATAATTAATAATCAACATAGTGTTATGAAAGTCAGTCTTCACAGAGGTAAATTGGTCTCAAAATGGTTTCAAATTTGAAAACATGGAATTTTGCTGGTCTCTGGAAGAGTGTGGTGACTTAATGGAAATCTGTTGAGAACCCAGCAATACATACAGTGTTAAATAACTCTCAACAGTTACCACAGTGGATGAAATTTGGGTTTCAGTTGTAGAGCTAAAAGCATTCAGCGATCATGATGAAATGGGGTATTCCTTTGGTTTCTCCATGTGTGCAGAAATAAACACAACATTAGGAAGAAAGAAAAAAATGCAAATTCACTGCACAGATTAAAATGGCCATTTATCTTTTGCAGGTGGTCTCTTTCAGAATTCTGGGATGCAGGAAACTTCAGTGGAGTAAATTTAGAGAGCAAATTAAGTTGAATGAGAGGAGACACTGCTGGGAACACAGGTTTTCCCTTTTTACCTGCCTAACAGCAGGGAGATGTGGCATCTCCTATTCAGCAGCAAACTGCCAGCATAGAAGTGTCATGCTGCACTTAAGTTTGCAAGTCAGAAAAGAGTTAAATGCCTCGGAGAACTTGCAGAAGTAATGGAAACTGATTGGCTAATGCTACAGATTTGCAACAGATAAAGAGAGAGTGTTCCGAACTGCAGAGTGGAAACATTTCATTGCAGTGTATACTATTAAACTCCATGCTGGCAAAATGAACACTTAATAACACAGGAGTATAAAAATAAGCCTCCACCACCAGATTTCAGCATCACAGAGGCGGGGCGTTTCGAATTTCTATTTCGTTAGTACCAAGTTCTGTGTATACATCTAGTTACCTCTTTTGAAGAGTCACTCTGACAAAAAATAAAGTGGCAATGAGGATGGGATTACCGGGTGTATTAATATTTATTACACTATTATGCATGAAGAAATACATATTAAACACTCCTACAGGAACTTTGAATCAAATCAAATCACATAATACTCATTTTTTCAGTTCTATATTCTTCCACTAACTGCAGCTACACACACACCATCTTTCTTTGAATTTCATCTCCTTCTACCCATGTCACAGCAAAGAAGAAACAAAACTGCCAGTGTGCAGTTCTGACGTCATGCACTATCAACAAACAATCGCCAGCATGCTGGGCTGCATTTAAGTCCAAGTTCCAACACAGGTTTTTCTTTTTTTTCCAAAAAGTTACTGTCCCTGTGGTGCCCAAAAATATTGCTTGCATTCTTTATTTTTTTAATGTCACTGGAATCTGGAATTAATATGTGCAAAAATTTTGCCAAATCTTAATGCACGAAAACATTTGTTGCACTTTTCTCTCAAAAGCACACATAATGCTATTATACAGCAAATTTTCGAACACCGTTCTTTGTTACAACAGAAAGCTAACCATCATAGGATGCTGCTGAATGATTAAACACCACCTCTACCAGGCCTTTCAATAATTAACTAGGTTTGAATTCTTACAACTGCCAGAATTTAATTAGTTCGGCTATTAATCATTGGTTGAACAGTAGAGCTGTGTACACAGTGCACAGCTATGATATCAGCTTTTTAAATACAGTATGCATGCATTTTTATTTATTACAACACATTTTTCTTATACAGGATGCTGACTGAAGTCCTAAGTCACCCAAATAACTCTGGAACAAAGATAGCTAAAGCTATGGAAGTTAGGTATAGTAAAATGACCATGTGCTATCAGATGAGATTGCCTGCAGTGACTACAGAGGCAAAAGTAGGAAGTTAGCCCACCTATCTAAGAAATTATGAAAAATACAGGAAAAAGGTAAATTAGAAACTTGTGTAGCATCAATGAATTAGTTGGAAATGACACAATGTAGAAACCGTGGAGGTGATTAAAAAGCTATAAACACTAACTTTTCAGAAGCCAATTCTTGTCCTTGTCATCGCAGCAAAAATCTAGCCAACACACCACACAATGTGGGGAGTAAGAAGTCATCGACTGCACGTCTTTGATTTCCGCATGCAAATTATGGCTGTGACATCACACCTCTCCTGCTAGATAAACCCCGGTGTGGCAATGTATAAGGATTATTCAATCATGAGCTCCATTCGTAGAGTGAGAACAAAGATCATGGCAGGCTATTTGAATGAAGAGTATTGTGAGATGATACTGCAATACATAGAGTTCAGACAAACCACAAGGGAAGCTGCAAACCATAGTATGCCTTACAATTTCCTACTGATCCATCTCCAACTATGTGGACCATCACTCGAGCTGTTCGATGGCTTAGAGAGACTAGAAGTATTGCAACTCGTCCTCATTTGGGCTGACCCAGTGTAATAGGTATGCATGTGCATCTAGTCGTTCTGGCATATGTCTTGGTCAACCCACACACAAGTGCAAAGGAAGTTAGTGTGGAATGTGGCTTACCACAATCTCACGTGTGGAAAATGTTACATCAACATGGTGCCCATCCCTACTGTGCAGTGCTGATACCACCTTGATTGGTGCAATTCTGCAATGATCACCTTAGAGGAATCTGTAGCCTTTTTATCAAACATCCTTTGGGCTGACAAGGTGCAGTTCACACGTGCTGGAGTGCTTAACAAACAAAACAAACATTATTTGGTGGTTACAAATCTATTATTTTCATGAGATGTGACATCAATTGTGCTGGTTGATCAACATCTGGTAGGACTCTGCAAGACCCGTGATTATTGTGGTTTCAGCATGACTGCGGAGCAACACTTTCTGTCCGACACTTTTGAGGGAAAGATAATAATTGGTTATTGGCGGTCACGTAGAGTGGCCTCCAGGATCCTCGGACCTAACTCCCATGGATTTCTTCCTCTGCTGTTACCTAAAAAAAAAAAAAATCAAGCGTACATAGCAGATCTATGACTTTGAATCGACGCTGCTTATGAGAGAGTGATACCTGCAATGGGACCTTTTTTTCTCGCATACAAATGTGCATTGTGGTGGATGGGACATATTCAATACTCTTTACATTAAACTCAAGGTTATGTAAGTATCTCTTTTGCATTAAATGCTTACAATTTGTACTGAAGCTGTATTCATGTTTGTTTTCCTTAAATGTCTGCATCTTTTACTTCTGCGGCTTGTCAGTTAGATTTTTGCAGTAATGACGACAAGAATTAACTTCCAAAAAGTAAAGAGATTACGGCCTTCTAATCACCTCCTCCTACTAATTCGTTGATGCTCAAAAATTTTTTTAACTTAATTTTTTTCCTGTATTTTTTACAGTTTTCAAGGTAAGCGTGCTACTTTCCTAATTTTGCCACTAGGGTTGCTACTGTCAATCTCATCTGATAAGGCATGGTCATTTACTATATCTACCTTCGTTCCAGAGTTATCTGGGTGACTTAGGACTTTAGTCAGTACCCTGTATAGTCATAAAACAAGAACCGTGATCTGGTTTCATGTAGGACAGGCCCACGTTATCAAGGACGGGGTGAAAATTTCTGATTTCCACAGCCCCAGTATAACACATCTGACTGCACATTTAAAAACATTTATCAGTATATGTATTTAAATGCATTTATCCCTATTTATTTAAAGTGTTTGGATATTCTTAAACCTCTGCATCCAGTTAATTGTGGGCTGATTATTGGCTTTCATGAACAGCCTGCTTATGTTTTAAGTCTCTTGATCCGCTGATCTGAACTCATGTCTGAGACATGACGATTATGGGCAAAACACGTAACAATATTAACAAAGAAAGGTGACTTGATCACGCTAGTTACGTTAACTAAAACTTTTACAAACAGTTCGTAAGTTGGAAGCTTTCGACCTTATCTTAGGTCTTCATCACGCCAATGGAGGACTAAGATTGTTGCCAAAACTTAGAATTGATCTCCAGATTAACGGAATGTAGAGAGGAGATTCGGAGTTGCAAGTCATTGAGTTGAAAATAATTTCTATGCTTTCACGGTAACGGAGGGCAAAACGATTGTCAAACGAAGCAATTCGTTTTGCTTCGTTCCAGTGGGGAACTGCAGATGTGTCTTCCATTGTCAAAATAGACAAGGCAGTGTTGGGATTGCCTTTCGAAACATCTTTTCTATGTTCTAAAATTCTATGGCTTATGCTCCTGTATGTGCTTCCAATGTATAAGTTATCCCCAGTAGAAGAAGAGATAGGAATGCAGTAAACTCCTGGGAGGTTCAGGCTTTCAACTTTGTCCCTATCCCTTTGTAGAAGTTTCAAGATGTTTGGGGTAGATTTAATGGCAAGATGGTAACCAAAACTTCTAAAAGAATCTGTAACTTATAAGCATAGGAAGGATGGTAAGGAACAGAACCACAGAATTTCAGGTCTTCTTTCTTGTGAGGAAGGAGGCATTCGATTTTCGAATGGTTTTCATATTTCTTTATGAGGGAGTTGACTGTAACAGCAGGGAAACCATGAGAGAGGGCTATTGTAGAAATTTTGGAGAGTTCTTCTTGAAGAGAGAGTTGGCTGTTGCAAATGATATGAGCCCTGTGGATGTAGGACTTCAATGCTGCAAGCTTGTAGAGATGCAGGGTGCAAGATTCTGCAGCCACTAACATCATTCCCTACAAATCTTGCACCCTGCATCTCTACAAGCTTGCAGCATTGAAGTCCTACATCCACAGGGCTCATATCATTTGCAACAGCCAACTCTCTCTTCAAGAAGAACTCTCCAAAATTTCTACAATAGCCCTCTCTCATGGTTTCCCTGCTGTTACAGTCAACTCCCTCATAAAGAAATATGAAAACCATTCGAAAATCGAATGCCTCCTTCCTCACAAGAAAGAAGACCTGAAATTCTGTGGTTCTGTTCCTTACCATCCTTCCTATGCTTATAAGTTACAGATTCTTTTTAGAAGTTTTGGTTACCATCTTGCCATTAAATCTACCCCAAACATCTTGAAACTTCTACAAAGGGATAGGGACAAAGTTGAAAGCCTGAACCTCCCAGGAGTTTACTGCATTCCTATCTCTTCTTCTACTGGGGATAACTTATACATTGGAAGCACATACAGGAGCATAAGCCATAGAATTTTAGAACATAGAAAAGATGTTTCGAAAGGCAATCCCAACACTGCCTTGTCTATTTTGACAATGGAAGACACATCTGCAGTTCCCCACTGGAACGAAGCAAAACGAATTGCTTCGTTTGACAATCGTTTTGCCCTCCGTTACCGTGAAAGCATAGAAATTATTTTCAACTCAATGACTTGCAACTCCGAATCTCCTCTCTACATTCCGTTAATCTGGAGATCAATTCTAAGTTTTGGCAACAAAAATAGGAAAAATTCAAATGTAGAATCTGGCAACAATCTTAGTCCTCCATTGGCGTGATGAAGACCTAAGATAAGGTCGAAAGCTTCCAACTTACGAACTGTTTGTAAAAGTTTTAGTTAACGTAACTAGCGTGATCAAGTCACCTTTCTTTGTCTCATGTCTGAGAAAAACATTATTCCCTAGGAGCCCAGTTGCAGAATTTTGCTAAGCTGTCTGCAACACAGATATTGGAAACCCAAAATTAGTCTACGGACACTCGCCCCTACCCACCCCGCAGGCCTGTAGTATATATGTCTGTCTTTCATTCCTTGCCACAGTCGGCAAGCTTTGATAAGCTGTTGTTTTACTTTTGAGGGCTTATCAGGCCCAATTTTAGAATTAATATGCATTAAGATTTTTGCTGCTCAGCGAATCTCTAAATTTTGACTGAATTCTGTTTTCTGTGCTAAAGCCACGTTCACATGGTATGTTTCTTAAACGCAACATAAGACATTTAAAGCAGAACCTTTTCACACTGATGGAAATGTGTGCTTATAAAACTTTTAGAAAACTTTGGACATTGGCACATGTACTCTTTATTTTTTTCAGCTATGTTTTAATAGTGAATATTCCATAACTGCATCTTCATTCATTTTTGAAAAAAAAAAAAAAAAAAAAAAACTGGTCTGCCAAGCTTTTCGTCTACCAAAACTTTTTTTTTGTGTGTGTATTGCTTCAGAGATTCAAGCTCTACACACTCAAACTTCAAAAAGAGTTCCACTGTGGAGGAAGGAAATCTGCCATCTATCTCAATCACAAAAGATAAAATAAACCTTCACTGGGCATTGTGATGTGCAAGTTTAGTACTACAAGGGTCAACTAATTTACTATTTTTGAACATGTTTCCCTTCAGCTCTGAAAAAAAAATCTTTAATTCTATGTATGAGATGTTTGCAGTTCACATAATTGAGGCTTGGTTGATTCAACTATTGTTCTGATATGATAAATGTGCAAGTTTTTCCGTTTGCAACTATTTATGGAGAGAAAATGACATTTGATTCATGACACTGGGAACATAGCAAAAAAATTTACGATTACGAAAAAAATCTTTCCTCCATCCGCCTTCCATTTTCGGAAAGTTTTCCTCCATTTTCAAGCTGAAACACAATCTGTTATTGAACAAAATTATTTTACAACAACACTCAGCAGAGGGAATATCGCGAGAGAAAAAAATTACAATTACAGATTAAATCTGCAGTTCATCTAACTTCACTTTTCGAAAGTAATTATCTTTAGTTTTGAGAACGATGCAAATGATGACAACAAAGTCAGAGTTTCTCCAATCTGCGGAAGAAACTTGTGCCTAAGGTTTACATGGAAACTTTTGCTCAGTTGAACTTCCGATACCGGAAATTGTTGTCTACACTTTCAAGACGAAATACAAACATTTATGCAATAAACTGATATTTAGCAACAATACTAGACAGAGGAAAATTCGCGAGAAAATTTTTCACTCCATTTAACTTTCATTTTCGGAAGTTCTGAAAAACGGAATACCGTTCCCCAGACGGAAAACGACCCCCCCCCCCTTCCCACACACACTAATTCTCCCCCCCCCCCCAAAAAAAACATTGTTTTTTTTTTCTTTTTTGCATCGATTTGGAGATACCCGAATTATGGCGAAAAAGCGGAATTCCGTGAATCCAAAGATGTATCTCACGTTTGATTTCTAACAGTCCGCGATATGCAAAGTGAACTGCTCTTGCGGCTACATATGGAAGCTGATTCATGTGTCCATAAACTGATTATGTTCCTGACATGAACGATGTATTCGATTGCATATTCGTAACTCTGAACGGTCGTTTTCTAACGCACATATTTTTACAAAGGATACGTTTTTAATGCGCGAATTTTGCGAGTGGTCCAGAACCGGACCCAAGACTTTATATATATATTTTTTTTTCTTAAAATTTCTTCAGGCGGGCAGCGGTTAACAACTTTATTTCGGCGGGAGTATAAATTTTTCTGCGGGAATCCCGCCATCCCGCCCTGAATTTTAACCCCTGATACAATAACCAGGAAGTTTCTTCTAAAAAAAAAATCCTTTTTAGAAATAAAATATTTCAGAAAAAACTTCCTGATTACAGTATTGTATTTATACTATGCTTTATACTAGGAAGTTTCAGGGCACAAAATTTTATGTCGCCCACTTGCCACTGTTGATCGAAAATTAATTTTTGGAGAGGAAAAAATACATTTCAGGTGTTTTCTATTCAACTTCGTCAAAAATATCTTGCCGATGTTCGACGGGCCCCATTTGTTTACGCTTGTACGACTATCGAATCCGCCGGCTGTCATAGGCGAGAGTAATTACCCATATCTATGCCCCGCCCCCATACGGGAGAGGGCGCAGTTGAGGACACAACTGGAAAAATGTAAGAACAGTATCATATAGTTTATTTGCATTTTGACTGAAGCGTGAACTCAATCCATCACTTACTGTCGCATCGGTAACTATAAAAGAACTTAGGCTTAGATAGCTGTGACGCATTTTGTAAAAAAATACGGCACCTGGGCTTTGCTATGCAAAATATGAAAGTTTTGTTACTTTTCCCCTGTTATATGTTGGACAGGGAACGCTATGAATAAATAACAGCCATACAAGACAGCTGCAAAAATGTAAATAAACTGGAAGTGGCTTTCCCACCGAACATTGGCCACGTATTTTTGACAAAGTTGTATGAATAAAGAATTAAAAAAAAGCGAAAAAATATAATTTCCGTTAAAAATACACTATTAGAAATGCTTAAGCAGCGGGGCAAGGAAGCTATGGATACTAACAGTTGCACATGAGAGCCGTGAAAGCGTAAACAAACAGGAAGGCACTTTCCCGCCGAACAGTGGCCACATATTTTTGACGAAATTACATGACTGAAAAAACATGTGAATTACAATTTCTGCCATCAGAAATGTTTGTTTAAGCAGCAGAACAAAATAAAATTAGAAAACAGATTCACTCATTTGCTTAAAAATTCATAAATTTATCATGAAATAAGAATTGAAGGGTGTATACGGACTGGAGAAATATGTTTCTTTTTGCGAGGGAACAATTCTGAGGGAGCAAGAAACTGTTCCCTCAGAAATTGTGACTTCGCTCTTTCCGGGAAATCTGATAACTGCGCGGCACGTCCCCTCGGGAGCTAACATTAAGCCCTGCAACATTCCACCCTCGAAAACGGAGTCCTCTCGTAACCCCCTTCCAACCAGTGGTTATGGCTGTGCCACGATGTGCCTTGACCACCCACCCACACGGCACTGACAACATTTCGTCTACAGGAGGAAGGCGGCGGCGTGGTGGGGGAAATGGAAACGTTGCTTGGATCCATTTATTTGTCTGCAGATTTTTAAGCAAAGCTGCAGAAAAGAAAAAAAGGACCTTTTTTTTTTTTTTTTTTTTTTTTTTTGGGTGTGAATTATATTGGAAAAGAAAAGAGTAAATTGATCTGCAAGATTTGTTGAGCAATCTGCGACTGGGCCTAGGAGTGCAGTAAGTAATACTTCAAAATGGTTGTCACAGGGAAAGTGAGATAAGCAGAGTACCTGACTTAATTACTGGGATCAGCCATAACTTCAGTAGCAGATTCCAGATGCACCGAACCCATAACACATAAATACACCTAACACAAAAATACTATGTTGTAATCTTAAGATATGCACTGAATCATAAAATCAATAATTTCAATCAACAAACTTCACAACAGTAGTATAAACACAGTATCATAAGAAAAGAAAATGCTCAAAAGCATGTGGCCAGATCAAATAGCTACAGAAAATTTCCATCCAAATGGGAATTAAAACAGAAGAATTCTTGATATCGTCATATCGTCTTGCACCTTTGAAAACTACAAATTGGCTGCTCTAAAGTCGTACATACACAGAGCCAACCTTATTTGCAAGTCATTTTGCTCTTCAAAAAGAATATCAGAACATCATCAACATTGGCAAATCGCATGGCTTTCCACCCCTCATAGTACATAGACTAATTAAGAGATTTGAATCACAGAATAGATCTACTACCGTGTTTCCCCGAAAATAAGATCGGGTCTTATATTAATTTTTGCTCCAAAAGACGCATTAGGACTTATTTTCAGATGTCTTATTTTTTCATGTACTACAAACTTTTTTCATTATTTTTTCATCTACATTTCATTTATTATCAGACGCACCTTTTAATATCAATATCATTTGGAAAGCAAGTTTGAAATCTGGCAACAACTGATGTTCTTACCCACATGTTTCATTACATGGCTGATGAAGGTAGTAACTTATGTGTGAAGCTTTGTGTGTTACATGTTTCCCTGGCAATTCTTCTCACTATGGGAATTAAAAGCACTATCACAGGAGTTTAGATTTTAACTACTGACTTGTAGATACTGATAGGAAAGATAAATTTCATATGGAATTGGACACGGTACAAAACTTGTTTTAGTGGTACGACATATTTCACCTTTGGAGGACTGAACAAAAACATGTTCTGATCGTGTGAAGAACAAATGTGTAGATGCAGATGTGTAATGTGAAGAAAAATAGTATTAGTAGAGCAGAGGCAAATATTCTGAGATAAGTTGAAAGAATGAGTGATGAGGTGCTAAGAGAATAATTTATTCAGCTGAAGTGATAGGAAACAAAGGTAGAGGAAGGCATTGGAAATCATGGAAGGGCCAGGGGAAAAGGGCTTTGTGTGAGACATGTAGTACATCAAAGTTTAATGGCATCAGTAACTTTGAAAAAGTAGGAACTGTACACCAAATTATACTCAAAATAGCATAACTATACTAAAAATTCGAAAATTTCTTGGTGTAGAATAGAAATCAAAATTTCCAAGCTTTTGCACATCAACCAGATATGGCTTTCTCAAGGAAGGTAGACAGCTAACTGCAAACTGGATAATAGAACATTTCAACACTTCTCACTATGGGAATTAAAAGCACTATCACAGGAGTTTAGATTTTGACTACTGACTCGTAGATACTGATAGGAAAAAATTCTTAATCATTCTTGATATTATGGAAAGATTACCTTATCTTATCTCAACGTCTCAGTGAGCAAATCGCATGACATCCGCCTTCATACGGAAGTCTATTATAAACCCACCTCCGTTCCCAACCTGATGATCCGCAGTTCATTCTGCCTTGATGATTACAAGACCACCTTATTCCGTTCTCGAATTCGAAGAGCCTTCGCTGTCTCATCTGATGTTCGTTCTAGACAATCTGAACTAAGAAACATCGTCGAATTGGCCACTGAGGCAGGATATACTTTGAACCAGATGCATAACTTCATTGAGAAAGCCAGAACCAGCAGTGCTAATAATATTACCATGCTGCAACTTCGCTACCTGGGCTCTATTCCCTACATACCAAAATAATGTTTCCTATCAACTCAAAAACGTGCTCAGAAGGATGAAGTTTGGTGTCGGCATAAGGTCTCCGGCATCTTCATACACGATGCTTAAGAGAAATATTGACAAGCCCCCTCTTCTCAATGAGGCAGGTGTTTATGCCATCCCACTAAAATATCCGGATGGCTCCAGGCGATACTACATCGAAATGACCAAACGTTCGTTTGGAATTAGAATCAGCGAACATAAAAGAGATACAAGAGACGGGGGAAATAACCACTGCCCTATCAAGAGAAGTCAAGTTCAAGTCCACCGATCCTATATGGAGTAATGTAAAGAAATTAGCTTCATACTCCACACCCAAATCTACCGCCATTCGCGAAACCTTAGAAATCTTGACCAGCTGCGAGGTTTGCAACGATAGCGTCTCTCTGGAGTTGCCACGTATTTGGAATCAATTCTTCAAATAATGCTGAGTTTTCTACCATAGTACAGCGTGCCCAACCAATGTGGCCTTGTTTCTTCTAAATATCCCATTTGCCCCTAATCATTTATTGTCTAGTCACCGCATTCAAAGTGTTGAAACGTTCTATTATCCAGTTTGCAGTTAGCTGTCTACCTTCCTTGAGAAAGCCATCTGGTTGATGTGCAAAAGCTTAGAAATTTTGATTTCTATTCTACACCAAGAAATTTTCGGATTTTTAGTATAGTTATACTATTTTGAGTATCAGTAACTTTGATTTGGTAGATGATATTTCTTTGAGGAGCTAACCACTGATTTTTTTTCAGAAAACAGCCCAGTGATATATGCATGTATGTAAGAAACTGAACTATGAAAATATTGTTACAGTAATTTACCCTTTTTTATGGTAGTGAAAAGCCAAGGGCAATTTTTTGGTGAAATTAGAAATATCAGGCATGAGAGTGAGAAAAGGATCACTCAAAAAAATGCATATACATTGAACCAGGTACTTTATCAACAGATAACATGGTCAAGTTAATCAAATGAAAAAAAAAAATACATTTGATGCTCTGACACATGCTAAAACACACACACAGCAAACTATATTAGATCTCATTAAAAGATCTAGCCTTTCGCTCAGTAACTAACCTTAGTAACTTTTTGAGACATGCAGTGTGAAATTAGGATCTTTTTAAATCAGGTAAATGCAGTGTCCAAACCTCACAATGGAGATCATAACTTAATGTTGTACTTATTGTTGCAATTTTATTATTTTGATTTGATTTTTAATTGATAATGAATTACTTTTTGTGTGTTTATTATTTCACTGAACATAAAAGTTCACTGTAGATTGAGTTACCAATAATACTTACTTCCCCATGACATTTATCACAAAGGACTCTTAAGACAATTTTTACTTTTAAAGTGCATCTTCACATACACACAACTTCAACAGAATTTCTTAAAAAATAAACTCATAACTAGGCATACTGTTTCACTTGTTAGAACAACGAGGAAAGATAGTAATTAATTATCTACCATACATGAGTTAAAACTGTATTTATAAGATATGTTTGTACATACAATAGATATATTCATTCATAACGGCAGAGAATGATGCAGGAACTTCCAACAAAAGTAAAGAAGTGAGATCAAAGATTAACTTAACAGTAAACAAAATTGATGTATAAAATGCCTTTACAAGAACTGTAAACTTAAGAGGTTGATCGAATAAAAGTAAGCTGATGCCTACGTCTGTTTCGGACAACAGATACCTAGTGGGGATCACATCAGAGAAGAAATTATTCAGTGTATAAAACTTTGACTAGAGTGCATATGAAAGAAACAGTACAATTTCCAAGAGCAATTTACCATTGTCTTAAATGAAAAGTGTTTAATCAATGTATCTTACTTTTGGATCAGAGACATGGGCCTTAACTAAAAAAAGACATACAGAGGCTGTGGACAACTTAAAGAAACAGCGAGAGATGCACACTTCATGTAAGATAGGAAAAGACAAGTGTATGACTTCATCAAAGTTATGGCCCTCAAGTGGCAAGACTGGATACCAAGAAACAGAAAAATATCCAGAAAAGACATAAAATATTAAAGCATGCTAAAGTGCCATGGAAGAGAACTGTTCAAGACAGCAAATTGTGGAGGTGACCTTCATCCAGCATTGAATTGTATACACCATAACATTATGTATACAATATGTACATATTTTTTATTTTATTTGCAAACTATCATACCTGCAAAGAAGCTCAGAATATTCAAATGTGCACTAAGTAATGTACACAACTTTCCACAATACATGACCAATATTAATGACCCAAACACTACATGGTCAAACCAATATTGTAACAGAAAACAAATGGGAGTCAAGGCACATGATTTTGAGGGAACCGAGCACATGCTTACTAAATTGGCCACAAACTCTTGGAAAGACCAAACACATAGTAGCTCCTAACAGATCTGATATATGTTCTGCAAGATTTCTACTGAAATATATACAGTGCATAATTCTAACATGTGCACCACTGTAGACTGGGTAGGGACAGAGAAAAAATGATCAATAATGTAAAAAAACAGAACATTCCATTTCCACAAAAATACAATTATGTAAAAATTTGTCATACACTGACGGAAAAAAAAATCCCAACACCAAGAAGGGGTTGTGTTAGATAAACGACAGTTGGTAGGTGGTGAGAGTACATCTGTAAGATGACATCTAGGCAAATTTCGCGCTCGGCGCATACGTGTGGCGCTAGTAGCGCCCCTCGGAACATGCAAAGCAGGTTTGCTGTAAATACACGCTGTAACGTTCGTGAGCGTTAGTTATCGTTGAGATTCGACGTAGGGTGTTGATGTTAGTCAAGAATGCCTTTAAGAAGACGAAGAAGCCATTATCAACAGCTCACGGAGTTTGAATGAGGTCGTGTAATAGGGCTACGAGAAGGTGGATTTTCTTTCCGCAATATTGCAGAACAACTTGGCAGGAATGTAGCCACTGTGCACGATTGTAGGCAGCGGTGGTCAAGGGAAGGTACTGCCTCAAGAAGACCGGGCTCCGACCGGCCACGTGGCACTACTGAGAGGGAAGACCGCCGTGTACGGCGTATGGCCGTGGCGCATCGTACCGCGTCTGTGGCAGCAATTCGAGTTGCAGTTGCCACCACAGTGACACAACGAACTGTTACAAACCGGTTACTTGAAGGACAGCTCCGAGCCAGACGTCCTGTAGCGTGCATTCCACTTACTCCAAACCACTGCCGTTTTCGACGTCAGTGGTGTCAAGCTAGAGCTCATTGGAGGACAGAGTGGAGATCTGTTGTGTTTTCTGATGAAAGCCGATTCTGCCTGGGTGCCAGTGATGGCCGTGTGTTGGTTAGAAGGAGGCCAGGTGAGCGCCTGCAACCAACCTGTCTGTCTGTCTGCGGCCGAGACACACTGGACCTACACCTGGAGTTATGGTCTGGGGAGCAATTTCCTACGACAGCAGGAGCACTCTCGTGGTTATCCCGCGCACCCTGACGGCACAGTTGTACGTCGGTCTGGTGATTCAACCTGTTGTGCTGCCATTCATGAACAGCATTCCAGGGGGTGATTTCCAACAGGATAACGCTTGTCAGCATACCGCTGTTGTAACCCAAAATTCTCTACAGAGTGTCGACATGTCGCAGTGGCCTGCTAGATTACCAGATCTTTCACCAATCGAGCACGTATGGGACATCATTGGACGACAACTCCAGCGTCACCCCCAACCAGCATTAACCTTCCCTGTACTGACCGACCAAGTGCAACAGGCATGGAACTCTATCCCACAAACTGACATCCAGCACCTGTACTACACAATGCATGAACCTTTGCGTGCTTGCATTCAACATTCTGGCGGTTACACCGGTTATTAATGTACCAGCATTTCACATTTAAAATGGCTCTTCTCGCGCTTACATTAAACTGTGATCTTGAAACCTTAATCGATTAAATATGTTACCTATACAAATGTATTGCCGCCATTTCATTCCTCTACAACTATTTTTTCGTGGTGTTGGGATTTTTTTTCCCCCGTCAGTGTAGTTGCCAAGACATGTTCTGTATCTAGCACATCAACAAAATGGCAGGCCTATTTGGTGAAATGATTAAATGCAAAATAATATACTTGTTCACAAAATGATTGGCCACTGCACAAAGAACTCTAGAGTACATGGTAACCCCTCCACCCAAACCCGTGGCCTCAACAATTTTAGTTGCCTTCCTTTAGAAAGGGTCTTAAAATCATACGGGTGGCATCCACACTGCGTAAAAAGCCCCAAGCTTTGTCAACAACTGGTAACAATATTTAATATTGTTACTATTAAGCAAAAAGTATGAGGGGTGCATTAAAAAAACAATACATACACCTTCCTATTCAACTTCCTGCAAAACTTTGTGGCTAGCAGGGACTAAATTCCACTAGCCAAAAGATACTGGCTGCCAGAAAGTGGATGTGAAGACATAAAAGCAAGTACCACAGCTCAAAGGAATCTCATACTATGTTGTCATATCATCCCTCATACAAATGACATTTCAGAGAGTCTACCATCTGGACATGACTTTTGTTTTTAAAAACCAACACATGGTGTCAAACTTCATTCAGTACGATAACATTTCAGTGTCCACCTCAATATTGAAGTGAGCAATATTTCTAAGAATAATAATGAAAGTATCTTTACCCGAACAAATTACATGAGGTGTGGAACAAATTAATCTGCCACAGATTTAACTTCACAAGTTTCAAGTGTTTGGTACTTTTCTATTCTACTAGTGAACATTTCTGATAGAAGAATGCATTATTTGCAATGCCTTTTATTTATTTTCATGATATACCATCTACTTTATAGCTACATTGATGCATGGCAGTATGAAGGTGTTAGAGATATTTAAAACACACACACACACACACACACACACACACACACACACACACACACACACACCAGCCTTATGCTTTTACTCAGTAAAACCAATTCTTATGGGGATTTCCAATACAAAATAAATAAAAAACCTAAGGCTTAGTCACAGAATTAAAAAACAACAACATGCACACCAAAAAATGAATCATTTACTGGAATAATGAATCTTAACATTGGCATAATTAGCAGCTGTTTTCCCTGTGGACTACTAAGTGGCATTAAGAGAGGTACAAGGAGGGACGACTTAAAAGTGCAAAAACATTCAGCTTCCACAATTAAAAGTGAAGGAAAACAGCAATTTCTAGACTGATTAAGCTATTTAAGAAAGCAAAAAATTCTGTCTTCCTTGCAGAAATAGGAAATAGAAACAAATGTAAAAAAACACTAGAAAATTTAAAATTCTGCATTTTGAAATGAGAGAGAGAGAAAACAAATCTCTCTGAGCTTAAGATATTAGATGAAAAAATCTTAAAATACTTTTCAACCACGAGTTTCAGCAATCATCATAACTAAAGTTGCATTATGAAACTTCTAAATTAGCAATTTTTTTTTTTTGCTAAATTCTCGACAAAATTCTGGAAAAGGAAGAAAAACTAAATTACTTTATTTAAAAAAAAAATCATAATTGCAGTTGCTGATGAATAATTTCTTTCTTCTGTGGAAACATCAAAAAGTAAATTCCAGTAATTTTTACCATATTTCAGTAATATCAATAAAAAAATTTAATGTGATGGAAAATACACACTAACTGGCCACTCTACTAATTCTATTATGAGGTTTATAAACTTCTTTGTTTTAATTCCCAAATTATTTTTTTTTCCCCTTAAGATTTTACACACAAAATCTTGAGAGAAAAAAAATTAAGCAAAGCAAAGTAACATCTCTTCAGCTGCACGTCACTTATCTAGAAAAGGCTTACTCATATGATGGGCCGACTGACTTCACCTCTGACCTTGACGTGGGATCAAAAGGTACAGTTCAAAGAATGCTGGAAGCAGTTGCCACCAGAAATCTGCCACTATAACTAATCCTCAGCCAACAAATACCTTTTGTTCTTTGAGTGTAACATCAAAGGGATTCAGTGCAGTTTGGAAAGCATGTTGGAGAATTTGTGTAATGACTGATTTAACAGATTCCATGGCATATGCATGTGCAAAGGAGAGAGAAAAATACAATTTCATATATCTCCCCATTCTCCATAATATTAATTGCTACATTGGTAATAAAATTTACTCGTCACATTTGGCGATTACATTTTAAAACTTGCACATAGCTGCAAAAATTACAATATCCAAAATTAGTGACTGTTGACCATTTGCAAGGGTTGGTCCTCAACGCATTTACTTTGTGACCTATGACCTACTTACGAAGCAATACAGAGTTTTATAAAATAGTTATGATCTGATAGTGCTAGTATTGAAAAGAATTTGATCTTGGGAGATCTGAGCAGTCAAAGATGGGCATTCGCTGTAGCTTTCTGATAACAAAAAGAATGGGGTGTGTGGCTTTTGCAACTTTCTGGCAGTGGAAATAGGGTGCTCCACTGCACCTTTTTAGCAATGGAAAGAATGGGCTGCTCCACTACAACTTTTTAGTAGTGGAAAGAATGGGAGGCTTCACTGCAACTTTCTGGTAGTGGAAAGAATGCAAGTTTACCTGGGCTGAAACAGTGACATGATTCGTAACATGCAATAGTAATGACAAAAAAATAAAATAACAACTTCCTATTGAAATTTAATGAGATAGTGTGCACCGGCAATATTCACTGGAGATAAAGCAAGTACGAAATGGAACTTTGCAAGGGATGTCATTTCTTACTTGTGAATGTCACTGATGGTGGTTGATTCTTTATAAACATGTGGAAGTAGCAACTACTTACAGACATGCCAACCTTCAAAATCTGAAAATCAGGAAATTTTTACAGCTCATAAAATAACACGAGCACTAATTTTTATTGACATTTTCTAGAAGTAGTATTATTGGTTCACTAAAAGTTCCGGAGAAGAAAATAATAAAAAAAAAACTGCGAAAATCAACACCCCCTTCCCCTACTGAAATTTGTTTTCAGGTATGCCAATTCTGCAAGATAATGAAAACATAAAATGGCCCGCATGTTGTAGTCTTTTTAAGAATAAAACTGCAGCCGACTGTAACTACTCCCCCTTTTGTGGTTAAGTGAATTCACCACAACTCAACTGTTTACCGTCAGTTAGAATGTGCGCGGCTCTGTTGAGGCGAGGGGTTGAAAGACTCAACTGTAAGGAGAAGGAGGTCAGCTTCCATCTGCCAATCAATTACTGACCCTCCCCGGCATTCTAGGGCCACAGCGGGTGAGCTCTTTGCTGAAAACGTCGTATGACAATCTGACTGGGAGAAAAAATTTTAAAGCCCATTTTTTCCGACGTACCTCGGACAATTGGTCACTTAGACCACTGCAGCACCACTGGGGTGCTTTTTTTATTTTAGCAAATAGGAGGAGAGGAAAAGTACAAAACTAATGACTATATACCACCTTGCATCAACTCAGAAAGAAAAAGACCATATGTGGTTCGAAATCATGGTGGTGATTGATGGAATTTCGACCATCCAAACGGCTAATTCTAGGAGAAAATCAGGAGAATTTGATATTCATCCGGAGGGTGGGATTTCTCCCAGGGCTGAAAATCCGGAGTCTCCCCACTTAAATCCAGAGAGTTGACACGTCTCTACTTAATTATCCACCTACACAGGTTGTTAAACCATTATACCACACCCAATGCAGACAGGTTGCCCCATTTTTCACCTGAGTGTCTCCCCTAATATGTGCATCCTACAATTCTCTTATCAAACACAAATATAAACAATGTATTTTTTCAAGGAGTACTCACTTCAATTCCTTCATTGCTAACTGGAGAGGATCTGTTTCTCCTTCCAACTCAACCATGACAGGGGCATGCATTCTAATAATTAAAATACATAATAAAAAATCAAATTAGAAGTAAAATTAACAGATACATATTTTCATAAACACATAGGAACTTGTACTTTATTTCCAGCATAGAAATGCACTCAGCTGTTTACATCAACTGCCACGTGTATAGAATATTCAAAGCAAACAGAATTTGCTTGTATCACTTACCGGAAACCTTGAAAATAAGAGATGTTATATGGATGATCAGTAAGTGTTACAAGCAAATTCAGAATTTATATTGTTTGCTTTGAATATTCAATCGATTTTCCATGTATTATGAGGAATATTTCGATTTTCCATGTATTATGTGAAATATTTTGATTTTCCATGTATTATGAGAAATATTTCGATTTTCCATGTATTATGAGAAATATATCTGAGGGTGTCATTCCTAAGCTATGTTTGCTTAGTCTCATTTGCTTCAAACTTACTGTCCTGGGTGGTGTAACAGTTAGCATACTCGAACGGAAATTGGGAGATGCGGGTTCAATTCCCGCTCCAGGGCGATGAAATTGTCAAGTTTTCTGAGAGGTGTTACACATTGATGACCAGTAAGCGTTACAAGCAAATTCAGAATTTATATTATGTTTGCTTTGAATATTCTATCGATTTCCTGTGTATTATGAGGAATATTTCTTCCTTCATTGATTTTATGCCACGTGTATGTGAACATTTCCATAGAAAACCAAACTAACTGTGTTGTCTTGAGATGGAAATAGGGAGTACCAAGTTCCCACTGACACAGTTTTAGTGTTTACTTGAATAGTAGTTCAGTGATTTCCCTAGAGCCTTTTTACTGGGCAGTCTGCCTAGTTATTTTTGTCAGCCACCAGGCTATATTTTCTTTAATGAATGTTTTCACATTGCACTAATAGTAAGAATGGAAAACTTATTCCCACATAAGCATCAGTGTTGATGAAAGCTGGCTGAAATCTGTGTCACCGTCCCAGTGGTGCAGTGGTCTAAGCGTTGGTTTATGACCATTCGTCCGAGAAAATGTTTGAATCTCGGAGAGGCATGAATGTTGTGTTTCTCTTACAGCACTGGCTCTCTCCCTTTCCTGGAACCAGTGGTCCTAAATTAGGGACAAGCGACTGCTTATAGCCTATTGAGTTGCTCACAGTGGTCATTAAATCATCAATCTATAAAAAAAAAAAAAAAAAAAAAAAAAAAAAAAAAGAAGAAGAAGAAGAAGAAATCTGTGTGGAATATGATTTGTTTGTTAATACTCATTTTTTTTTTATCATTTTGTAAAATTTTCTAACTTTGTTTAACATGTTATGTTACATTAATGTCTGCCACCCAGGTGGCGCAGTGGGTTAAGTGACGGCTTATGACCATTCGTCCACGATGGGGTCTGGGTTTGAATCCCGGTGAGGCATGGATGTTGTGTTTGTCTTACGCCCCTCGTTCTCTCCCTTCCCTGGAACCCGTGATCTCAAATTAGGGACGGGTGACTGCTAATAGCCCATTCAGTTGCTCACGGTAGTCGTTAAATTTTCAATAAAAAAAAAAAAAGCATTAATGTCTACCACACTGCTAAGGTGTTTAATAAGTATAATAATGTTTTTTCCGAAGGGGTTGTTTAAAGTAACATCCAGCTAAAATTTCTTGCCGCCTGGCGGTAAAAAAAATCTAGGGAGAACACTATAGTTGTTCAAGTGCATTTACATGCTAAAATGTCTATTTCATTCACTCAGTGCAGAGTTCTGAAAAAAAAAAATAACATCTATGTTAAGACACATTTTCTGCAAATGGTGTACCCCTTTTTTTCTACGTAAAAAAAAAAAAAGGTCTTTTTTTTTTTATTGCTGTGTAACTGATTTATAAGTACTTACTAAAACTAATAAAAACAGAAACTGTAACAAATGTTTTGGTGAACATCAAAACAAGGTCCATAGCCTGTTCATATATTATATTTGGCATGGAGACCAGGAGGAAAATTATTTATTTTCTTGCACTAAAAGTGTTGTGGCACTGATAACACTTGTTTCTCAAATTACATTATTGTTAAGTCAAATAGGAAATTCACCGTTAATGCAAAATCCTTGGGTATTTCACTTGCTCCTTTAGTAAGTCTTTTTTGAACGGTCAGTACTAATTCTGTTTAACACTTCTTGTTGGAATTCTGTCTGATATACATTAACAAACCTACATGTTCAAGATAGTTGAATAAAAATTAAAATAATTTATATATGTGGCTACAGTTCGTAATACGAAGCCTTTACTTTTCTCCCTACTTACGACATCAGCAGATGTAACTCGTGAACAATGTTATGTTTTGGATGTTCCTTCCCGCTGTTCAGATCATTACTTAACTGAAAACAATTCAGCTCTACATTGGGATAACAAAGTTGGCAACAGAACAGAGAAAGTGAAAAACTAACTTTTACAGCACAGGGCTACTATGTACTGCAAGGTATCTAATATACAGATTCACTCCAAAAATGAATCAATATGGAATACACACAGTATTAGAAAAACCAAAGTAGCCAAGATTGCACAAGTACAGATTACAGGTGAGAAACCCATATCTCAAATTATTCCAATAACAAGTGGTGCAATCATCTTACTGAAATCCAACTGACCAACAGATTCATGATCTGAATATAAAGTGAATGGAACATCAATAGAATGACAACAGAAACAAACATTAAAAAACATCAGAAAACTTAAAATTCTGCATTATGAAACTGAAAGAAAACACAAAATTTTCACAAAAGAAATTTCTAATATATGCCTGCCAAAATAAACATGCTTTGATCAGACTCCTTTGAAATAACCTGCACATGAAAAAACAGTGCAAATGTGCAACACAGAATTTTTTCTCACATGCAGCCAGCTTTTCAGATGCATCTTGCATTAAATTTAATAATATCAACAACTACATACAAAGCAACACATTACACACCAAAATGAGTGAAAAAATTTGCTACCAACCAAACTTTATCAACTAACACAAAAAAAAAAAAATAATAATAATAATAAAAAAAAAATAAAAAAACATTTGCAGGCGCAATGAGCTGTATGGCAATTTCAGCAGTGCACTCTTTTTAAGGAGACTGGTTCTTTTGAAAAGTAGTGTGCAAACGTGTCAACCAGTAGAAGCACAAACTAAAAGAAAAAGTAAACCGTTTAGTGCAAATTGACAGGAAATTAATTAAATGCTAACTAGGCTCTCTTGAAAGTTTTGGAAATGAAGCATTACTTCCCCACCAAGTTTGACAAATAGTGATAAAATACTGTTGCTTTTGCACTTTCCAAAAAAACCTGAGCACTTGAATAACTCCTATAACAATTCTGCATCCATTCTCTCAGCAACAAATAAACAGCACAGCAGGACAAAGATGACAGAATTGGCTCTTGTGAGGGGAGTGGGGGTCTGAGATCCTCTGGACAGAAACCAAAGACTTGTCCTTGATTGGAAACCAGTTTTTCATGTGTGAACTTTGTTTCTCACGTGCTAAAAGCAATGGCCAAGCAGCCATGTCTTTATGTTGATGTTCCACTATGCAGTATTACAAGATGGTTACCTTCCAAAAATTTGTAGATCTTAGTTAAACACGTGTATTAACACGAGATGTGTGCATCTATTTCATTTGTTGTTCAGAACATTAGTGAAATTTTAAAACAGTATGGTAACCTTTATCCAGTGTTCCTATACCTGTATAAACTTAATCTAGGTTTCAGAGCCTAAGTTCACACACATTGAGAAGCCAGGAATAGAATTAACCGAACTTCATGTTATTATTATTATTGCTACCACATAATTACATCCATAAGTGTACCAATCTTGGTTTATTGCTGATATCAATCCATACAATAAGAACTGTTAAATTTTAAGATGTTTGAGCACCTAAGTTTTCAGTGGTTTTTATTTTAATGTTAGGCACGGTGCTTTGAAATATGGTAAACTCTTTTATCTAGTAAAACCCAGGACCCAATGTTTCCATATAAGATTTCATACTATACTGAAACTATACATGAGACTAATGAAGAAAAAAAGCCAGATTTCTATAACCAGGTGAAAAATCAGAACACACTGGAAGAAAGTGTTAATATATGCAGCCCGAGCAAGACGTAATTGTGCACTGTAATTTATTTATGCAAACATTAAACTGAAGCACATTACTGTATTCACAATATAAAATTACTAAATTCAAAACAAATAAAAAATGGTTTTAAAAGACATTGCTTCAGTTTTTTTTCTTGTTTTGTTTTGTTTTAGTACTTGCTAGAACATCAGCTCATTTTCCCTCTTGCAAGCAGGCCTTGTTTTCTCCTCAGCAAATTTCACAGCTATATTTGTCTTTTGTTGATTCTGAAGCTGCACAACATCCACTGCTTAATTCTTCTTTCTGCTGATATCTGTCCCTTCTTATTTCTTTTTTTATACCTTCAGATGACAATAATTTCATCTCCCATGCTCAACGAACTTACAGCCTGAGGACCATGAAAGCATATCACAGCCTTCACAATTTTAGGTAAATGGTGTAACTTTAAGAACATGAATACTTTTGCCCAATCATTAGTACCATACATTAATTCTTGCAAATCTTCCGACTTAGTCACTTCTATTTTTGAAATTTCTCCCTCCCTCGTCAAGCTTAAATGCAAATATTTATGGGGGAGGGGGATAGCATTTGACAATAACACAGGAGATTGGGAACATTGCAGATTAGAAAAAAAATAGGATTACGAGAGAAATCTTCAGTTCAACCGACTTCTGTTTTCAAAAGTTTTCCCTTCCACTTTTAAGTGGAAATATAAATAATTATGGAATAAAATATTTAACAACAATGCCAGGCAGAAGGTACATTATAAGAAAAAAAAAATTACAGGAGAAATCTTTACTACGTCTACATTCCGTTTCCGGAAAACAGAATTCCATCCTTATTATGAAAAAAAGTCACCCACCATCAACACCAATTCCCCCCCCCCAAATCGCTGTTCATTTGTGCATTGATTTTGAGAATGACCCAAATGATAACAGAAAAGGTGGAATTTCTCGAATCCGCAGAAAAATCTCATGTCTGCGAATCACAGGGAAATTTTCACTGTCTGACTTCAGTTTTTGGAAATTGTTGCCTACAGTGTCTTGCTGAAATATGAAGGTTTACACAATAAAATGATATTTAACAACAATACCAGACAAAGGCAATATACAAGGAAAAAAGAAATTGAAATTACGGAAAAAAATTCACTCAGTTTAACTTCGGTTTCTAAAAGACAAAATACCATCTCCATAAGATGGATAATTACTCTCCCACCAAGCAAGCCTCCAAAATTTCCCTTTAGTTCTGCATCAATCTTGAAATGACCCAAATGCTGAACGAAAAAAGCTAAATTCCGCGATCTGCGAAAACATCTCGTACCTACTCTGACCACCAGAATGGCTGAACTCTTTTTCAACCAATAATAATACAAGGTACAGAAACATTTCTGTTCATCTGTGAGTTCTGATGCACCAAAATGTGGAGCAATCAATAAAAGCTATGTAAAAATTTCACAGGAGGTTGAATGGCTGCCTTGAAACTTAGGCAACAGAGAAATAAGGAAAACATTTGTGACTTTTTCTGTTGCCTAAATTTGAGAGAGGGGGGGATAAATGGTGCTTACCAGGAAACCAGATGCAACATGGGTCATGATAAAAACACAGGATGTTAGTTTCTGCCAAGTGAAACATCTTACATTTCTTTGTGGGGGTTTATCTTAATATTTTCATAGTATTATTAACAGTGAATTTTCATGTAAATAAAAAGTGAGATCACATTTCATGAAACATTTCAGAAGTACTTCAAAGGCACTTACGCAATTTGCAAGGCTCTGGTGCCTAAAACTCTAGCTCTCTCATATTTTGTCATGTACTGCGTAGTTATTCGTTTCTGGTTTTGCAGGGGCTGGGCTTCACTTGCCATCAATATATCAATATTATCCTCCTGGGAAAGAAAAGTTGAAAATAATGAATGCTATCAATTACAGTTCATTTCTGAATTACAATATGACAGTTATATTTCCTTTAAAACCCTAAGAACATAAAAGTCATCATATGCACAGGAATTTTTGCACTAAGAACAGTAAGTTTGCTGTTTCATCTCACTCTCTGGTGGTTCCCAAATTTCAAAATTTTAAAGCTCTGATGGCATGAAAAATGAGGTGCAACATCTGCTTGCAAAGTCTGAAAGAAATAGCAAAGAGAACTTCTCAAGTACCAATTTTTTTCCTTTCCACTTCTTAATTCATACACCCACGTAACTTCATTAACTGTGCCACTCACACAAGCAGTCAGATTAAACCCAACTACAGCCATTTCAAGAATAAGGTTCAACTTCTGGGTACTGCAATATGCTTCAGCTTTCTAATCTGACTTGTTTGTACCAAGTAATTTTGGCACAAAAATCTTAGATGAGTTTTTGCACATGTTACACTCACAGAAAAACTGAAATTTTAACATTTTTGTTGATGTTGTTAATCAACGATTTTTGAGTAACCCATTTTTTTTAATTTTTTTTTTATTGGAGGTTTTACGACCACCGTGAGCAACTTAGTGGGCTATAAAGTCGCCCGTCCCTAATTTAGGGTAACTGGTTCCAGGTAAGGGAGAGAGCCAGCGCCGTAAGACAAACACAACATCCATGCCTCACCAGGATTCGAACCCAGACCCATCTCGAATTAAAGTTACCCATTTACAAATGGCAGAAAACATAAAAGTTTGTGTCACAATCATAAGTTTAAAACAGTTCAAACCAGTGCTTGAAGTTTTTCGTGCAGGCTCACCACCAGGCAGGAAAGTATCAGCATGACTGTAGTACAGTTGCCTAATGGACAGTTACATATTCAATCTCAGATCTGGTCAATTTGCAAGTTTTTGTTTAATGCTATGACTAATTTTTCTCCAGGGCAATAAGAGAGGCATCAGTGTGCACAAGCATCAGCATCACATTTTGATTTAAAAAATACACACTGAATTATTATCAGATATAAGACCCTGAGTACATCGATATTAAAGAAATTCATCAAGCATCATAACACAAAAAATAATTGTGTGTACAGCAATATCTTGACAAAGGAAGAAATATGATTACACACTATATCACATAAGCCCATGATAACTTAAATGTATCAATTCCATTTCCCCTTAGACATGAACACAGGACTTCATCAAGCATAACATAAAAACTAATTGTGTGTACAGCAATATCTTGACAAACAAAGGAAGAAATATGATAATACACATTATATCACACAAGCCCATGAGAACTTAAATGTATCAATTCCATTTCCCCTTAGATATGAACACGGGACATTCATACACTTGAACAAGTCTAGCAATTTTTGCATTCAAATAAAACTTATCTATGCCACTCTCAGGTTTAAATTGTGCTAGGGAAAGAGTTGGTAAGACTGACAATCACAAGATCATGCAAACTTTCACTTTCTCAAGATGACCTTGAATTAATTTTTTTGCCATGTTCATCTGGCTAAACCCCCTCACAGCTAGATCTGGACACTTATAACATAGACATAGAAGTAATTTTCAGGAGTTACAAGAGAACGGAGAAAATATCACTGTGTGACACTGCTTTTGCCAATAAATCCTTCAATGACAAACCTTTAGAACACACTATGGACTCATACTATGCATCTAACACTTTCTCAATTATGTCAATGTCATCTTTGTTGCTGACTTGCAGAATGGCCATATAGTGAAAAACCAGTTATTTTATGACAAAGCTTTCTACAGGTTTTGGTCACGGGAATGTATCAAATACTGACAGAGCTGTGAATATATCATCTGAAACTGGGCTAAAAGAAAAAAAGTGTTTCTTTACGATCTCTATCCCTTTATTATATTTCTGTTTGTTTTAAACTTATGTCCTTTTAACATTTCAGGCAGCAGCAGAGTTTAAGCCGGCCCAAAAAATGCTGTAGCAAAAATGCTAAAATGAAGGAAAAAGTTGTAGCAAAATGCTAAAGAAATTTAGCCTCTTTGTGTCGACGAACTGACGCGCTATGAATCGTTGTAGTGGACGGAACTGACAAGGTATGAATAGTCGTAGTGGACGGAACTGACAAGGTATGAATAGTCGTAGTGGACGGAACTGACGCGCTACGAATCATCGTAGCGGACAGAACTGACGTGCGACGAATTGTCATAGTAAGCGGAACTGACGTGCGACGAATCGTCGTAGTAGGCGGAACTAATGTGCGACGAATTGTCGTAGTAGGCGGAACTGACGCACGACGAATAGTCACGACACCGTCAGACCGAACAATGGACGACGGAATACTTTTACCCATGAATTAGCGGCAGAATTTTCATTTTCCCCCTGGACTATGGGAGTTCAAATTTTCGGAAATTTCTGAACACAATCGCCTCTGTGATATTTACATGTCTGGCGCCATTTTGCTACAGGACGCTAATTTTCTCGCGCATTTTAGATTAATTCATTGCATTTTGCGAAAATAACGATCGTAGCTTAATCACTGGGCAGCAGCAATTATTATACATATTATTAAATCACAAATCGAATCTTCCATTGGCTCTTAATTGCTTTTGGGTTCTTGAAGACTGGCTAATGTCTTGTTGATGCAAACTGCACTTGGCTCATTAGTAACTCAATCTTTTATATCACCAAAGATAGCATCTTGAATGGCAACAAAGTCACACAGAAGATGAAGGGTTCAACAAAGATCACAATTTCTTCATGTCTTTTAGTTTGCTGCTGTCAGTTTCCTTTTCGTAGTTACATGTGTTTTTGCGATCATTACTAGGACTCCAATCTTCAATTACAACTTGAATGGTCCTCACTTCAATAATGGCTACCTAATTTACACTAGATGTAATTTTAGCATTGTTTTTGTTGATAGCATTCCTATAGTTTCTGTTAACCGCTGTCGATTTTTACTGAATATGTTATAAGTTTGTTTGCAATATGGCAGCAATCAATCTCCTTAATGTATAGGTACTCTAAATAATTTGATGATAAATTTCTTCAATTTATGTATGGTACCCCTTTAAATGATTTGAGAATACTGAATTGTAACTTCTAGGTTACACAGTGTATAGTTGTTAAAAGTTCTACATGATCTATGATTTTTGTGTGGCCAAACCAACACCCCCAATCATGAAAGGTGCAACAAGACTTTTTTTTTTTAACCCATATGTACTTCTTCAGTCTTTTGTCAACTCTAACCTAGACTTTTTTTTTTTTAACCCATATGTACTAACAAGACTTTTTTTTTTTTAACCCATATGTACTAACAAGACTTTTTTTTTTTTTAACCCATATGTACTTCTTCAGTCTTTTGTCAACTCTAACCTAGATAGCCAGAAGTAGTACTAATTTCCAAGACAGTAATAGCCAAGAACTGTTTGATACCGCAATCATTTATCTACATTCTTCAGTTTCTGACAAGTCAGTTGAGCCATCTAAAAATAAAATGGAAATGAATTTTGACTCTGACATCAGCAAAAATACTCTTTCCTAGATACATAATAGGCTATGTGGTGTATGAATTGTTTACACTGAATGTTGCTTATGTATTCATCTAAAACATTAACACTGAATATATCTGTCAATTCAACAAGGTTTTTCATGTTAGTGAAAAGCTTGCTGTTTATGGCAATATATGTAAAAACCTATTTCTTAAATAAACAAACATTTTCCCATACATCATGTTAACATACTTTGCACGTGCACTATTTCTGAAAGTTCCTGAGCATTTAATGCTTCTTCTCAATTAATATGTCAGCCTGACAAACTGTGAAACTTAAAGTTTCATGCAAAAGGTTCTTTAAAGTCAACAACATGGCATAAACTGCAACACAAAACTGTTTTGAATAGCAATAGCAGACAAAAGGAACACCTTGCTACACCACTTTTATACAAAAGCCATGGAAACTTCTCTTTCCAAAACCAGAGAAATTTCCTTTTCCCACATTCAGTGCACTACACCCTTGACCATTTCTGGAACTGTGGAATCATGACCCAGAAGACTTAGACTACCTTGCATTACACCATCACTTTCACAACAGTTTTGGTTTTAGCACTTCTGTAGTATGCCTTGAATAAATTTTATTAAAAAAATTTAATTTTTTTTTTTGCATCATTATAAACAAATGGTGGGGGTAAAAACATTCAAAATCTTATAAAAACTCTAAATACAGTATAACACTTAGATCTACACACAACTATGTTAGTTGAGTTTTCTGAATTCTGATTGGCTCTGAAACACTGGCAGACTACCACAACCAGTGACAATGGAGAAAGCAATCAAATTTTTTGCCAAAAACACCCTTATTGTGGTAATAAAAAATTCCAAATAAAATAATTTCTATCAATTTTACATTTAAAGTGTAAATTCATAAACTATTCAATTCTAATGTTGTGTCTAGACAAGTACACAATAGCATCTACTTTCCTCTTTTCCTAAAACAACTCATCTCGACATATCAACAACACATTCATACTGAGGACCCAACAATTTGTCAAAAAACATCGAGATTTTGCCAAAGTACAGCCAGTACATCTACAATCTACTTGTGTTAGTATCCATTACAAAAGTAACTTCTAATGAAGTAGAAACATTAGGTGTAGGAATAAGTTTCTAATGTTTTGTGGTTCACCATAGGTGTACTTACACAGGCAAGTTGCATTAAATCATCAAAGCATGTTTGTGCTTTGCGTGACTGAAGGAGATGAAAATCTGGGCTCTGCATCCCCTTCCGTCGTTTGCTATGCTGCTTGTCCTCCATGCTGCAATCACCACTTCTAAACTTTACAAGCCACTCACAACATGTGCTTGCACCTACAGCTTTCCCACCATGTGCCAAACAAATCCAATTTTATGCTTCTGCAGCAATTTTCCTGAGTTTAAACATGAACAACAGATATAAATACCTACCTTGTCATTCATCATGTTCTTGCTCAACTGATCTCATGTGTTGTTTGACACAATGTTGCCACCTAACCCCACAGCATAATATCCTGACAATTCAACTGTTTTACTTTTGCAGCCCCCCTACACGGAGTGCCAGAAACTTATGTATAGACTTAATATAAGACCCAAACTGGAATTGAACCCAAGAAGTAACAGCAGAACACTACTATAGTATGAATTATCAGCAAAAAAGATGCTGCAATGTAAGATAAGAAATAAACCCCTGGGACTGAGCTATACATTTAGCCTGTGCTGTTTTGGTGGATCTCAGAGGTCTTTACAAAGCAGAAGGCTAAGAATCCATCTATTTTTAGCACGTCTTTTGTAAAAAAAAGATCGTGCTTATGTTATTGGTTTGTCCGTCCGTCCGTATGTACCCTCTGCAACTATTAGTCCGATTTGAAACATTCTTTTTGTATTTGGAAGCTTGAAATATGCGAATGTTGATCCTTTATTTATTTTTTATGATGTACAATTTCGCCGCTAGAGGGCATAAATGCAGATAATGTTGAATTCAAAATTACGTTTTATTCCACATATTTGCTTCTAAGCATCCGATTGAAAAAATTATTTTATCTTTCGATTCCATTTATGTCGAAGAGTATTTTAGATACAGTTTCTTTTTCAAATTACGCATAGATTTTCCCGCTAGGGGACGTAAAAGTAAATTACATTTTCCCCGATAACTCTTCTTCTAAAACTCAGATTTGAAATTATTTTTTTTCAGTGGACACATCTCCTGATGGAAAATCTGTTGCATATAATTTCGAATTTTTGGTAAAGAATACTTTTGGCTACCAGGGGCGTAAGTGTTAATTTTTGCTTCTGACGTATTTGCCATGGAATCTGAGCTTCTAAATTATCGATTGAAAAAAATTATTTCGTGGACTGATGCCACTCACACCGATAAACCTTTTTGGAATATTTTCTTCCTAAAATATTCAACAGTTTCTCCGCCAGGGGGTCATAGATGTATATCTTATTTTTGTCAATATCTCTACTTCTAGGGGTCAGATTTGAAAAATTCCTTCTTTGTTGGATAGTGTTTCCAGTGTGACATGTGTTTCATATAATTTTAAAATTTTCAAGTAATTCATACTTTTTTTTTTTTTTTTTTGAGGTTTAACGACCACCGTGAGCAACTCAATGGGCTATAAGCAGTCGCCCGTCCCTAATTTAGGGTCACTGTTTCCAGGGAAGGGAGAGAGCCAGTGCCGTAAGATAAACACAACGTCCATGCCTGACCGGGATTCGAACCCGGACCCCTTACGGACGAATGATCAGAGGCCAGCGCCTTAGACCACTGCGCCACTGGAGCGGCAATTCATACTTTCCACTAGGGGTCGTAAAGGTAAATTGTGTTTCCTCTTATATCTCTGCTTCTAAATCTTCGATTTGAAAAATTCTTTCTGCACCGGATACAGCTCCTGATGGGAAATCGTTTGCACATAATTTCTAATTTTTGTATAAAAAAAAATGGTTTGGCCACCAGGTGGCATGAAATCTTAATTTCTGCTTCTGATGTTTTTGCAGCAAAATATGAGCTTCTAAATTCTAGATTGAAAAAAACGTCATTTGTAGACCGATACTACTCATGTCGACAAACCTTTTAGGAACATTTTCTTCTTGAAATAATGCATGGTTTCTACACCAGGGGCGTAGATGTATACCTTCTTTTGGTCAATATCTCTACTTCTAAAAGTCCGATTTGAAAAATTCCTTCTTTGTTGGATAGTGTTTCCTATGTGAAATGTTTTTCCTATAAATTCAAAATTTTCACGTAAATCATAGACTTTCTGCTAGGGCGCACAAAGATAAATTGCATTTTCTGCTCCTAAAACTCTGATTTGAAAAATTCTTCCTGTATCACATTACAAGACCTGATGGAAAATATTTTTCACATAATTTCTAATGTTTGGTAAAGAATGGTTTGGCCAGCAGGGATCATAAGAGTTAATATCTGCTTCTGATGTATTTGTAGCTAAATCTGGGCTCCTGAAAACTCTACTAATATTTTTTTTTCTTGGACCGATACCGCTCATACGGAAAAACCTTTTGAGAATACTTTCTTCCTAAAATAATGCATGGTTTTCCCATCAGGGGAGGTAAAGTCACATCTTATTTTTGTCGACATCTGTTTCTAAGAGTCAGATTTGAACAATTATTTCTGTGTTGGAGAGCGTTTCCGGTGCAAAATGTTTCTCATATAAATTCATGTTTTTCTTAACGCACAAGTCTGCAACCACAGGGCGGAAGCTCACGATTCCCATTTACAGCAATATCTGAGGGATTAAAAACCCGATTGAAAAAACTTCTTTCTTCCATCAGATATTATTTTTTTCCATACTGGTTCCATTGACTTTGAATAGCTTTGATAAATTTAAATTTGCGTCAGAACGGATTCAAAAGACGTGCTTATTACACCCGAAAATTTGGTGTCATCTTTCTTGTTTAAATACAGAACTGTGTAATTCAATAGCACAGTTGTTGGGTGACTTGGCACACAGAGCAAGACTCAATGCAACAACTATATTTCAGCTAAGCATACCACTTGCACATGAGCCATGTAAATGGAGATGTAACAATATCTGAGAACAGCTTATTGCTTGCCTATCTGAAAGAAGCTCACAGTGGTAAACAAATTTGAATGGCATTGTGCTCTGAATGCAAATGCAGTAGACCGATGCATGGAGCTCTTGTGGTCTGACAAGTGCTGAGAATATTTTGTACTGACAGCCATGTAAAAGTCTAGAGCAAGCCATGGACCGAACACCTGCCTGTAGACAAACCGTTCAAGCAAAAGCAGTTCTTCCAAATGGGCCACACATTTAATTGGCAAGGGTTATGTCTTTTCTAACCACTGGGCAATTATGTAACATTCATAGTGCATTTGTCTCTTCTTGTGGGCCCTGTACATTTTGCATTCTGCATTTGTATTCTCACCAGTGAGGCTGCTACACATTTATCCATCACAGCTCCAATCCCACAATACAGACTGGAGCAGTGATGGATAGATGCGGAACAATAACTGAACTCCACAAAACTCTTCAATTCCTTCCCCCTTTCTTACACAAACTTTAGTTCAACCAGGAATAATAAATGACCAAGTGCCATTTAAAAAAGAGTGTAAATTGCTTTTTTACATTAAATCAGCAGGATGGCTTTTGATTTTTTTTATGTACACAAATATGTAACTTAAATTATATGCATTGAAAATTATTTTTCTTTCTTTTGGGGAAAGAAGGGTACATTTCATACAGCTCAAGCATTTTGATGATTTGAGGCAACCTTAGTTCTGTTTACCTTTAACTATTGTATTAAGAAAACATATATCAATTAGTACTAAACAATTAAAATATACCTCATTTTGCTCTATTTCATCAAGATTTTCATCTTCCCCATCTGGTTCTTCATAGTCATCTGCAGGAGCACTGAAAAAAAGGCACTTAGATTTAATTTAACAGCATAAGATTATCATCGTACATCAAAGTTAGCAAAATTCTCAAACTCAAAAAAACTTTGCTTACATGACAAAAATATGCGTGCCCACAGAAAAGATACTTTATCAAAACACACCCATCTAATGTGTGGGCCCATCTTTGCTCTCACAGCAGCAGCAATATGTTGTACCATTAACACTACCAGCTTGATGGAGACATTCAGTTGGTACTGTGACCATAACTCAGAGGCAGCTTTCCATAAAGCACAGAGATTCCCTGGTGGTGACCTTTGGGCTTAAATGTATCACTCTACTTCATCATGCAGATGCTCAATTGGGTCCAAATAAGGAGAGTGAGAGTGCCATTTGAGGGTTGTGAACTCACTGCGATGTTCCTCCAACTAGTTTTTTACCAAACAGGAGTAATGAATTAGGGCATTGTCTAGTAAGAAATGGATAGCCATGAACAGGTGTGGGTGGTTAGTAAGTATGTCAACATAGCCCTGCGCAGTGCTGGTGGTCTGAGTAGGTACAAAGGACTCCAAGGTGGCACACATCCCTGAAACCCCCTCAGCCTACAACACCTTGACTTGGCATTTGAGATCCATGGCTTTGTGTGGTCTACACCATACATACACCCTCTTGTCAGCATGTTAGTCAAAACCTTGATTTGTTGGAACCAGCTCAACCACACAGAGCCCCCTCCACCTCCCAGATTGTAAACAAACCACCATATTTCCCTCCTCTGACAATTTTATTAAGCACCAAGTTCAATGAAACGGTGGCAGAAATCAATGTACCCCAGTTTTGCTCCAGTGTGGTGCATGTGCACACACTGTTCTCTTCCCAAAATCATTTTTTTTTTTTTTTTTTTTTTGCATAATGTTTGGGTAGCATCTTTGCTAAAATTTAACCCAGTTGTACAAGGCTTTCACATTCCCAGAGTGATTTGAAAGCCCTGTGCAACCAGCCGCCAAAATTGTTTAATTGAGTTGTCATTTCAAAACGGTTGATGGTCATCTGCTCCAATAGCAGTCTTTGATGGTCATCTGCTCAATCTTCCCACACAAATGCTGAATACAACAACCATGAAGTGCTATATTTTTCACAAGATTTTATGCATTTCTGTAGCACTTTTACTCAATAAAAACCTAAATTTTAGTGTGACTCTGTCATAAAATTCTGACACACCTCTTGATAAAGCCAAGGCTCGGCATTTTCGACAATTACTGCATTCTGGTTTTGCTATCATTTTATTTTTTACTCATGCCTGTTGGGTTTTGAGGTTTAATTTGTAGTTTTTGTCCTTGTTAAATAATAATTTTTTGTTTCAGTCTCTGCTTTGTAGTTTGTAATTTCTGAAATTCATTATTGCTGCGTTGCGCGTCATGATCTTCAGATTGTTAGTTAAAAAATTTTGTTTGTTAAAAAATTTGGTTTTAAATTTTAGGTTGTAAATTTTATCTTTTACTTTTACTTTTGGGTGTATAAATATACACCATGAAAGGTACCAGTTCTTCCCGTCCTTCCAGCAGAAGTTGCACATGCAATCAAGAACATGAAGCGGGGGAAAGCTCCAGGAGAAGATGGTCTTACTGTAGACATCATACAAGAAGCAAGCAGAGAAATTGAAACAGTACTCGCCCAAATTTTCACTTGATGCCTTAAATGAAGGGAATATTCCTGAGGATTAGAACAATGCTACAATGATCCTGCTACATAAAAACGGTGACATTGAGGATCTCAGGAACTACAGACCTATCAGTGGTTTATAAAATCTTCACTAAAGTTCTTTCACACTGCTTGAAGGTAACACTAGACATGGCTCAACCAAGAGAACAAGCTGGATTCAGGAGTGGCTACAGCACTATAGATCATATCCATGTATTGAGAGACCTGATTCAAAGAGCGAGGGAATATGAACTTCCATTGTGCATGGCTGTTATCGATTATGAAAAGGCCTTTGATTCGGTGAAACCATCAGCAGTTACAATGGCTCTGAAATCCTGCAGTATTGAAGATGCATACATTAATATTATTAATAACCTCTACGAAAATGCAAGTGCAAAGATTTGGCTGTTTGAGAATACAACACACATAAAACTTGGAAAAGGAGTGAGACAAGGTGACACCATATCTCCGAAGCTCTTTAATGCCACATTGGAAAATGTCTTTTCAATCACTGAACTGGGAAAACAAAGGGATAAAGATTAATGGAGATTATCTAACTCACCTTTGTTTTGCTGATGACGTAGTCATTACCCCATCAGAGCTGCAGAGTATGATCCAGGAACTTGCTGACAAGAGTAAAGAAGTGGGATTAAAAATGAACTTTCAGAAGACAAAAGTGACGTACAATGCTTTTACAAGAAATGAAGATTTATTGATTGATGGAGAAAAGCTGGAGATAACAGATACATACGTTTATCTTGGACAAGTGAGGGTCACATTGATGAAGAAATTAATCGGCGTATAAATCTTGCCTGGAGAGCTTTTGGAAAAAAACGCATAATTTTCAAGAGCAATATGCCATTATGTCTTAAAAGAAAAGTGTTTGATCAATGCATCCTTCCAGTGCTTACGTATGGTGCAGAGACGGGGACCTTAACTAAAAGAGACATACAAAGGCTGCAGACAACTCAAAGACGCATGGAGAGGTGCATGCTTGGTGTAACCAGGAGAGATAAGAAGAGCAACTCGTGGATCTGAAAAATGACAAGAGTGGAAGACATCATGATCAGAGTTAAATCCCTGAAATGGCAATGGGCTGGACATACTGCCAGAAGAACAGACCATCGATGGACTGCCAAAATTTTAGATTGGAATCCAAGGGACAAGAAAAGACCCAGAAGAAGACCACATGGGAGATGGGTGGATGAGGCTCGAAAGTATGCGGGAGTAGCATGGAGGAGACTGGCACAAGACAGACCGTTGTAGAAGAGACTTGGGGAGACCTTCGTCCAGCAGTGGATTGATAATGGTTGACAATGATGATGATTATATATATAATAATAACATATCCACCAAAGTAATTGAGAATGTACTGATTTCTCAGGTGCTTAGAATTTCAAGAATTTGCAGCAACAATTTAGACTTCAATTACCACATTAACATACTTTTATACAGTAACTTGTACAGAAAACTAGCGGATAATGCTTACCTTGGCATTCCTTTCCAGCGACGGGGCCATTTCACGCACGTGTTTTCCGGTCTTTGTTGAGGTTATTGTCCTAAAGTCCGTTGTATGCGATGACTGGCTTTACTTCTCACACTTTTCGCTGGGTATACTCATTGGATCTTTGCTTTAGGATTCAAACATCAATTTTTACCGTTCTTTATACACCGGAAAACACATGCGTGAAATGTCCCCGTCGCTAGAAAGGAATGCCAAGGTAAGCATTATCCGCTAGTTTTCTGTACAAGTTACTTTGAAATATCGCACGTAAAAGAGAATAGTACAATAATTAGAGCTATATAATAGTCAGAATTAGAACTACTAAGTGGAACTTTTAGACAGTTTTCTAGAGAACAAAATTCCTACTTCTTTCATTAAAAGAACTTTAAGAAAAATTATTCTGAATAATAGAGTAAGGTTGACAGATCTGCTTTAATTTTCTACACAGTTAATAATATGATTCTGACCAATGAAAGCCTTTTGGAAGTTGGCTAGAGGATGGTATTAACTACTAAAAGGAACCTTAGTGCTATGGATAAGAAGGTCCTATTAAAAATAAAAAATTAAATAATATAGATAAAATCACAAAAAAACTTAAAAATCTGTTTATATAAGAAAATAAAAATAAATATAAAAGAAAACTAGTTATTCACTCACCAGAATAGCTATACTAAAAATAGTAAAACTAACATTAAAATTAATAGGATTCTGAATAGTCTATAGAAGCTCACTAAGGTGATTAAATACATGCAAAGATTATTAAATACACTACTTGTGTATTTCATGATATTTCTCAAGTATTCTGGAGAGTTTACTCTACTCTTTCTGATCATACAGGTCCACAATCTTAATTATATATTTTTTCTCCGGTTAAAATTATCCGCGAGTAGGATTTTTTCAGAGTGTGGAGGCCTTCAGCCCCACCCACACTGCCCTCCAGCGAACTGGGAGGGGCAGGGGTGTTTGGAAGTTTGGGTAGAAAAGTCGGCCATGTTTCCTCAAGTGTGAAAGAAGCAAAGTTGCATAAGAGGTAAGCTCTCTTCTTTGTCTTTTGGTTTTTAGGTATTCCGGGTTCAATATTTGAACTTCTTGAACATTTTTCTTTTCTTGCTTTAAGTTTTTAGGCACTAGCAAGTCTATCAACTTTTTTGCATATTTTAAACTCTTACTTTTCTTGGTATTTTTGCGCGTTTTTTAGGGAACTAAGGCTAAGCAGCCGCCCGTTTCATTGTACTTGTAGTCTGCGCTGTATTTTCAATGCAGTTAAGGACTTATTAACTACTTAATTATGCACTTAAAGCACTTCTGAAATACTTTGTACATATTGCAACTAATTGTTTATGTAACATAACCTTCACAAAGCATTTCTTTAGTTTATTATTGTCATTATTTTATTCTCATTTTTGTGTAGTCAGAAGTAGTGGAGTAGGGGGTTTTTATAATCCAGTTTTCTTTCAAGAATCTGTGCTTTAAAAATGTTAAGAACTTGTAATACTTTTGTATGGATATTCAGGTTTGAATTCTCTCTCAGGCGAACTTGACTATTTGTTAATTACTGAACATTATTTCTAGTTCATTATGTCACTCTTACAATTTGAGTTTTCTATAATCATCTTCTTTCTGTTTAATAGTAACAGATTAAGAGCATGGGTCGGGCCAGGAGAGTTATGGATGCAATCTAAATTGTTAACTAAAGCTAGGTCATACAACTCTGCGGAGGACATGACATATATATTTATATTTTTAGGTGGGTTAATTACTTGCATCCACGACTTTGCAGAAACCCATTTCCAAATAGGTCTTTGTGGAAGTGAGAAAATGCAGAGTTTTTGCTGGTCCTTGATAAAGCCAAGGCTCAGTATTCTCGACACTTTCTGCATTCAGTTGTTCTTTTTTTTTTTTTTTTCTTTTTGCTCACACCGGTCAATACATAACCTTTTCTATGTTGTACTTGGTATGAGTTAAAAAAAATTTTTAGCTTCAGTTTCTGTTTAATAGAATATATATATATATATATATTTACATATATATGATGCTAACCTTGGCTACTTACAATGGACGCTCCCTAACTTCTGATTCAAGGCTTCTTGAATTGGAAGAGGAACTACAAAGGATCAAGTGGGATATTGTTGGGCTAAGTGAGGTAAGGAGAAAAATAGATCTCATTGAGCTGAAAAGTGGACATCTCTTCTACTATCGTGGGACAGATACTGGCAGACCTAGTGGTGTTGGATTTATAATAAACAAGAAACTGAAGGATAAAGTTGTAGAAGTTGAAAGTTCCTCTGACAGAGCTGCACGACTCATTATCCAACTCTCAAGAAGATACCAGGCTCAGATTATTCAAACTTATGCACCCACCACAAGTCATCCTGAAGAAGAAATTGAAGAATTTTATGAAGAAATTAGTCATCTAAATAATAAAGGCAAGCAGCGCTTGAAGATAATTATGGGAGATTTCAATGCAAAAATAGGGCAACAGCAACAGAATGAAACTTCAGTAGGCAAATTCGGTCACAGCAACAGAAACCAGCGTGGAAATACTCTCTTAGAATTTGCAGAGGAACTACAGACCTATCAACCTCCTATCAGTGGGTTATAAAATCTTCACTAAAGTTCTTTCACACCGCTTGAAGGTAACACTGGACATGGCTCAACCGAGAGAACAAGCTGGATTCAGGAGTGGCTACAGCACTATAGATCATATCCACGTACTGAGAGAACTAATTGAAAGAGCGAGGGAATATGAACTTCCATTGTGCATGGCTTTTATCGATTATGAAAAAGCCTTTGATTCGGTGAAACCATCAGCAGTTACAATGGCTTTGAAATCCTGCGGTATTGAAGATGCATACATTAATATTATTTTTAATAACATCTACGAAAATGCAAGTGCAAAGATTTGGCTGTTTGAGAATACAGCACACATAAAAGTTGGAAAGGGAGTGAGACAAGGTGAACCATATCTCCCAAGCTCTTTAATGCCACATTGGAACATGTCCTAAAATGAGGAAAACACAGTTTAACTGTTCATGGTGTCGCCCAAAAATTGGGAAATACAGTTTGATGGTTACACTGAACGAAAAATTTTATGCCTCCTAATCATATCCCGGCGTCAGAGTGGCAGCAATTGGATTTATTTCCTTTATTATTATTTTTTATTAATCATGCCAATAAGTTTAGAAATAATCGGAAACATTAAAAGACCTCGAACGTATGAGTATGTTTTCGTTAATGTAATACCCAATGCATCGCAATTATTGACTACCAATTTATGTAAAACAAGTATGGAACTAGTGTTAATATTTAGCGATCAAAATTTGTCCGCTCTGTTTTACGAGCTTGTTTCTTTTTATCAGTAGCAACACAGTTATCGTCCTCATATTGACAAGTTACTTTAGCTGTCTCTTGAATTAAGAAATAGTTTTTTTTTTTTTTTTTTTCGTTTAACGCATTATGCCACAATCACAATACACAAAGACGCTGAAAAACTAGGCAGCAACTTTCAAATCGCAAGAGAATAAAAGTGATCTGAGAAAACACACCACAGAGCTTTTCAACTTGCGTAGGGCTCAAAAACCTCAGTTTGCCAGAGGTCATAAATTAGGATCTGGGGAGTTCCGAGGTCTGGGACTATACTGTCTTTAAAAGAGGGGGAAAAAAAACAAAAAAACTAGAAGCAAGCATGTCAGCCATAACACGGATTAAAAGAGTAAATCGTCTCTAAGAAAAATAAACAGTTCTGCATCTGTGGCGAACAAAAAACGTTATTCCATAATGGCAAATAAATTAACAAACTCAGGGCAGTGGCGACACTAGCCACCTAGAACTGGGTGGGTCATGGGGGGGGGTTAAACATGATGGGAGAGGGGCATTTTAAGTGTTTGGCAGAAATTTTGGCAAAAAATTCCAGTCATGTGCACTTTACTCGACGCTGATAATGTTATCCCTAGTCAAAAAAAGTTTTCAAGTGAATACTGTACGTAGTATTTATTCAACGTATGTGTATGTAGTACGGGAACCAAGGATACGAATCTCTATGGCAAGTTACTATTTCTTCACAATTTTAGCTAACTTAGGTCTTTTCTCTCTCTGATCGCTTTAAACTATAATTCCAAAAGGCATTTCTGCTGCTCTCTTAGAAATTCGTTCAGAGGACACCCCTCCCCTCCTCTCTTCCTTCCCATAAGTACAAAAACTAACAGCCATGTGGAATGCCATTTTGCTTTTTTATTTACGAGGCTACAATTCATAAACTTCAAAAAGCCGAACGTTTAGAACTGATTGGTTTACATCGGTGACACGAACATTACTTTTTCTCGCGGGTCATATTTAGTTTCCACGCAACAGAAAAAGTATCATATCGGAGATTTTGCGTGCACATATAAAATTTTCCCAACATCGTTTTCATCCTGCGGTGAATGGCAAGTTTATACTTTTTTTTTTATTATTGGAGGTTTAACGATCACCGTGAGCAACTCAGTGGGCTATAAGCAGTCGCCCGTACCTAATTTGGGGTCACTGGTTCCAGGGAAGGGAGAGAGTCAGTGCCGTAAGACAAACACAATATCCATGCCTCACCGGGATTCGAATCTGGACACATCTTGGACGAATGATCATTCATAAGCCATTGCTTAGACTACGGCACCACCGGGGCGGCAAGTTTAACTTAACGATATCTTTACGAGCAGCAATAAATTTGCAGGATGTTGATCAGACAAAGTGCGCAAAAGGTCTGGAGCGTCCGGTCACTTGCAGTAACCCTCTACAAACATCTAAAAAGGAAAGAGACTTCATTACATCGCTGGCATGATACATCTGAAAACAAAGCACGACGGAACTTTTTATCCATGTATACATATACATACATACTCACCAGAATAAAAAAAACAAAACAAGATGATCCCCAAAATTAGCAAAAGAAACAAGAAATTTCTCAACGATATCTTGTCTAGAGCGAAAGCACTGGTAGCAATCATCCCCCCCCGGCTAAAATAATTTTGGTTTTGCATCGATTTCAAGAAGCGATTCAGATGATGGCATAAAATGCGGGAAAATCTCGCGAACACTTAAAATTTAAACCTTTAGATGTTAAATTTTATTATAGTCGCCAAATTCATTGGGGGGGGGGGTGCATTTTATGGAAGATCAACTTCCTCTTGTCTGATATGATTAAATATAATCAAAAACTGATATGGAAATTGATCACAGCATTCTGAGACATCGAAATATAAACATCGTTCATGAACTAATCATGCCTTTTTAAAATAAAGAATCCCTTTCCTTCAAAACGTTAGTTCAACAATACATACGTTCGCACGGTGGGGGTTACCGCTTCTTGCGTACAAGAGGAATGCCATTCTTCTTCCGGAACCAAATCTCCGCACAGCCGTGGCCACGACGCAGTCACCGATTGCGCTGTCACCGTGGCCATGCACCATGTTTAAAAATTCTTTTCTCAGCGCTAAGGCAAAAGCCCAAGGGGTTTTTTTCTTCATTTGATAGATTAAACCTTTCTTTGCAAAGAATAATAGCTGTAGCTTTCTAAGTGCTGTACTACATTGCCTTTTTAAGCATTGAAGAAAGGCTCTCTTCATTGCTCATAACTCAAAAACTAAAGCAGACAGAAATGCGTGCATTGCCCTAATAGATTCCTTAGAAAAAGTTAAGAATGGCGATTTATGTATTTCTTTTTATTCTAAATAACGGAGATATTTGTGTTTTTACGCAAAATATGTCCGCCATGCACCAAAATTCAAAAAATTATATCTTCTAACCTATCGGAAACAAAAAATTGAAACTTTCGGGGTTTTTATAAGTTGGGACTAGCTCATTTTAAAAAAATCGTGAGAATCGGAGATGTGTTGGCGGAAAATTAATTCAAAATCTGACGATTTCGCGTGGAATGACCCTGCAAGATTCAAAGTGCAGCCCCTTTTTTTTCATGATGAAAATCAATGGCAAGTCTTCATTTTGGAGTGCACAAATAATATGTTTTGCTACTCAAATGGACTCATCATGATATGACCAGTTAAGCCTTACACTGATATGATACATACACCAACTGACATCTATAATATGGTCTATGGAATTACTCATATCTATAACAAGTTGTTATAAGCAGCAGAAAAATGAGTTATTTGTACACTTAAAAGAACACTAGCACGGAAAAAGTTCCAACACAAACCATTCTTGCAAAGCAGCAAAAAATTAAATTGAAACTAAACTGAAAAAAAAAAAAATACATGCAGATTCTGCAAAAAAAAAAAAAGAAATTTATTAGAGACAACAAAATAACTTTACACTTACTCATCAGGTTCATATTCTTCATCAGCCATACTTTTTCTGACTTTAATAAGCTGTTTAAAATGATAAAAAATGTAGAATGCACATTTTAAATAACACAGTAATTTATATCAATAAGATATTCACAAATGGCATAAACCAGCAGTTCAAACCTTTCTTTTGTTACAGACCCATTTGAGATTCTACCAACAAGATGTTTACCTCCTTAAAACAGATTACATTAATTTTAAAACATATACATTGCACCCGAGAGCTCCTAACAAAGAATATGACATAGGTGTACAGAGTACAATATATTTAAGTTCCATATACATATTAAAAGAAAAATGAAACAGCATTTCAAGTCATAAAAATTACTGAGTGGTATATTTATGATGAATTATGTATATTTGAGATAAATACATAGTTGACAAATGAAACTTAACAACAAACAAAATATGACTGCCAGAACCATGTTAAGTTAAAATCACCAATATATCAAGCAAACATAACTAAACATATTTTTAATCAGTAGCTTATGCTTCAAAATGAAACACAAAACTATCTAACATTTTTAAAATACAGAAAAGTGAACAAAATATAAATAACAAATTACATTGTTTTTGTACTTTGGTAAAGCCCCAACTGCAGGCTATAGGAACTTATTGGGAAAAAAATCCCCAGCAATTGATTATCACACAAAAAATTATTATTACCAATGAACTGCAGATCAAAATTAAAAAGAAATGATGAGGAATCATAAATTAACAAAACAGTCACCTATATAAAAATTGATAGAAAATCCACCTTCCACTGAAGCATTTCTATGAGACAAATTTTTATTACATTCCAAAGTTCACCAAATTGTTTTTGGTTGTCAAGTAGAGCACTGTAAGATTTGTCTAATCCAATGGAATCATGACTGCCTAAAAATTCATCAAACTGAGACTTTAAAGCAGAACGAGCTTCTACACACAATGAAGCGTACTGTTTATTAGCTTTTTCAGCAGTCATCTGAAATCCTGTTTGCACTAGGTGAAACTTCGAGCACAATTTCCACTCTCTTCTTGCCTAGACTCGGCTGCTGCACTATAATATTTGGGTCCAAACATGTTACCCCACGAACAAACTTAAATTTTAGTGGGCTTTTCTAACAAAGTTTTTCAATCATACTGGTCACAAGTTTCCTAAATTAAAGCTTAAACTCTAATTTCTCCCTTTCTGAGCACTTCACTTCTTTTAATAGCTTTTTAGCACTAAATCCAATATCAACTTTCTCAATTGAGAGAAGATTTTCACTTTTTGATACATCTAAAGTTATAACAGTTTTGAGACACTATCAGCTTTCACTTAATTTGTCAGGCTTCAAGCTTCGTGCCACCAAATTTTTCATCAGATCCAGCAAATCAGTGTGTAAGAAAGGAATTAAAGGCTTTGGAACCTTCTCAAAAAAGATTCACACTCTGAAGCTATAGTCCTAAATGCAGCGAATTTGCATTTTAACAGTGGACTTTCCATGAATTCTGCAAGAAACATGTGAAGTTTGCTGGAAACCGATGATTCTTGAACATATTTCTTGATATGATCAAAGACAAGCAATGCCCTAGTCAAACAATTAACGTTTTCCAACCACCTTACAGTGCAAAATTTCAAAAGAAAATCTTTACATCCAGTAATCATAGTATAATTTGCATGGCGAGCAGGTCTTTCTTTTAAATGGTAGTACAAGTTATGCAGAAAGTGATGTATATCCCATTTCACTGCTTCAAGTCCAGTTTTCATAGCTCCATTGACCACGTGAAGACCACATACTCCTATGTCAAATAATAATTTACCATCTGGATTTTCAGTTCTAAGTTTATCTTTCAGCTTTTGAAGAAAGCTGAGATTAACGTTAGGTCCATCCATTGACACTTGTAGCATGTTATCCAAGGGAAGAGGTGCACCTTTAATGAATTTCTCTAAAAGGTCATTAGCTGTTGCCCGTCCTAAAAACACACTACTTAAGTATCTAGTGGAAACTTTTTGCAGATTGACGTCCCAATAACAAACAAACTGATTCATTTGCCCACGTTGAGCAAATTTTGTTTAGTGATTCATCAAAAGAAATTACAAAGTCAGTGCACTGCTTCAGATCGTCCATTAAACACTTTTTGAAATGTGGTGCCAATCCATGGTTTATCAAAATAAGATGCTTTGCTTTTGCCTAAAGTAAATTTTGAAGCTATTGCACTGACAGGAAACATTAACTGAAATGTTTTGTTAATCTGTGTACAAGAGTTCAGAGACATTCGCTTGGACAACACTTCCATGGCCCATATTATTTCCGACTTTGTTACATCAATCTTTCACTACATAAGCATTAAGGTCACTGGGCTTCACATCATCTTTCATAACATAAGTATTTAAGTCATTAGACTTAATATTTTCTATAAGTACTGATTCCACATTTCCTGAGCTTGTTGATGGCAAGAGTTCGTTATTACAAAGTTCTTTTTCACAGAGGAAGCGAAAGAAGTTGCTAAGCTTGAAAGTTTTAGAGCACACTTTACAAAATGCTGATTCATTGTCGCCGTTCACAGCAGCTATCCAACCAGAAAACTCAGGTTTTAATTGTTCGTCCCACTGTTCATTAGACACACAATGCTTTGACATTGCTGCAGTCTTAATTGCCTTTTAACAAGGTATAACTTATATCACAAATTTTCTTCTACTCCTTTGACCTAAAACAAAAAGAGAAATTTTAACAAGTAATGTAACACAACTTACAATAATAGGTAGGAAATACAGGGCTACATTAGTAGGAAGGGGAAGTTAGTGGTTGTCTGCAACACCAAGTGCAAGTGTGTTGGACCATGAGGGCGTCACTCTCCGACGCCAGGTTAAACCTAGTTGTAGTCTAACTGTGACTGACATTTCCCCAACTTTTTTTAAAATATCACTGATTTTCCCTGACTTTAACAACATTTTAGGCATTTCCCTGACTTTCCAGAATGTGGACCCCCTGTACTAGTTACTACTGAAAAGATTCTTGCCAATGTTGGCAGGTATGCCTATGGTACCTGCTTTTGGAATGTGGCTAAAGCAAAATTTGAAGATAAAGTTTCATATCAGTGGTGGATCCAAAATTTTTTGACCCCTACCCCTTTCATAATAAAGTTTATTATTTGCAGGTGCCAACACAGACTGGAGTCCTGGGAAACCTTCATGTAGTTTTCATGCATGTTTTAATTTTCTACCAAAATAACTGTTCTAAGCATAAAGACCCTCCCCCAGTTGGAAAAAAGTTCTCTTTCTGTCATGCAGCATATTCGGTTACAAAGTTTGGTCTGCACTGCCCTGTATGTCAAAGGTTTTACAGATATGTACACATACAACAAATACAAAATAACACAATGCTGAACACAGCTATCCAAGTATTTCATAATATTAGGCTGCTGCTTTTAAGTTTAGCAACAGTTTTGACTCATGTATGAAAAATAATATGAACAGAAACATGAACAATGAGACTTGTAGAGATCAAAATAAAAATTTTCCTTTTCCACTTTTTTCAATTGAATCATTAAGTTAAAGTGTGGAAGGTTAACAAAAACACACCTTTCTGGGGACAACAAAAGAGATAAGTAGAGAAGGTAGCTCAAACACTCTTAAGCCTACCTTGGGGTGGTAAAGGAGCAGGAGCTGGGATGTAGTTTAGTTCAAAGGTAGTTCAGTTCCCCAGGATCAAGCTGTCACTGTGCGCTCCTTTCTTTTATGAGTTTATTCTGTTATCTCGCTTATCTGAAAACTAATTTCAGCAAAATTCCTGTGCATTTTTAATTATCTGTTCTGTGCAGAATATTTTTAAGATTCTTGCAATAGATAGCAGTTATTCTTATGTGAAAAGGGGCAATTATGATAAACTGTGCAGTAGCTATTTGTAGAAATGGACACTACAATATGAAAGAAGTGATGTTCCATTGATTTCCCAATGACTATGAAACATGTAAGCAGTGGATCATAAAATATCACCCAGGTGGTTATTTTACTCCGAAGCAATCAAGAATATGTTCTATGCATTTCGTCAATGATTCCTATACATCAAACTTAAAAGGCGAACTGTTAGGAATTCCTTCAATCAGATAACTGAAAAGTGATGCTGTTCCGAATGAAGTGAAGACGAATGAAATGTGATGCTATTCATAATGTGTATTCTACATAAGTATTTTTGTACGGAATTCTGCAAAACATTGCATTCACAATACATCACTTTTAAATGAATTTAAAATAAGCCATAATTAAATAGGCACACTTTGTGTCATTTCTTGCAGTAGAACTGCATAAATTAATTTGTTGCAATTTAAAATACAATGCTGGAATGTTTTGTTCAGTGAGTGAAAAGTCATAGGCCTGGCTGGCCCTAAAGTAAAGGTTTTCCTGCTTCACTGTTCAGTTGATTTGAGCCAACCATGTCACTGTCGACAGTGGAAAGAGGTGCAGCAGTCGGTTTGTGTATACACAAAGGCATGCTTTCTCTACTCACCTTGGAGCTTATTCTGTTGCTTTACAAAAATAACAAAAACAAAGGGTATCTCCTGCACAACTTTTGGCACGGTGGGTTACACAGCAAAATACAGACCAAACATTACAACTGAATAATTATTACATCATTGTACACCCTGACAACATTCAGTTTTTTGGGGTTTTTTAAATTTCTGTCGGAGTTGACATTTGACGGCATGGAGGTGCTTCATTACCTTAAGGCTTTTTCAAATACTCTTACATCGTAGTTGGTCAGAATTCATGTTGTGAAACATTTTAGTCAAAACATATGCTCTCTCTCCTCGCAACCGAGAATTCGATATCTTATTTAGTCAATATTGGTTAAGAACATCAGCCACGATAAATACGTTTCGAGAGCCCGGTGCTTGTGCTTCTCATGTTTTTGATTGAACAATCACATGACACCACCACAACGCGCGATAAATGGCGGGTTCATTGCTGATTTTGTATTGCTTAAAAATGTCTTTGAACAACACGATCGAAATCTCCCAAACTACCAATCACACTGGCAGCTTAACTACAGAAACGATTCTGTTACATCAGATTTCCATAACGGTTAATGTGGGAAACGTGCAGTAAACAAATTATTTGGGGTAACATCTATTAGTGGTTACACATTATTACAATAAAAATAACATTCCCCCTTAGAACAGAATGACATTAATTCATTACATCAAATATTTAAGAAATATAAATTCGTAGGATAATATTTTATTACTACATACCACAAAAATAAATAAATGTCACAAATTCGCAATTTCAAGCAAACGCCAATGAACGCAGCACTCACGTCGCAGTGGTTTCGTCACTTTTTCAATGTGATGTGATTGTGAAAGAGTGTTAGTGTTGCCACCCACGATAGACTGGCAAATACCTACCTACTTCCGTCAGTGTTTGAAAACCGGATGTTCTACCTTTAGCAAGGACGGAAAGCAGTTTTTTTTTTTTTTTTTTTTTTGATTAGAGGTTTAACGACCGCCGTGAGCAACTCAATGGGCTATAAGCAGTCGCCCGTCCCTAACTTAGGGCCACTGGATCCAGGAAAGGGAGAGAACCAGTGCCGTAAGACAAACACAACATCCATGCCTCACCGGGATTCGAACCCGGACCCCGTTCAGACGAATGATCAGAGGCCATCGCTTAGACCACTGCGCCACCGGGGCGGCAGGAAAGCAGTTCATCCATCGAGCTCGATGGGTTTTTTTTTTTTTTTTTTTTTTTGATTGGAGGTTTAACGACCACCGTGAGCAACTCAATGGGCTATAAACAGTCGCCCGTCCCTAATTTAGGGTCACTGGTTCCAGGGAAGGGAGAGCCAGTGCCGTAAGACAAACACAACATCCATGCCTCACCGGGATTCGAACCCGGACCCCGTTCGGACGAATGATCAGAGGCCATCGCTTAGACCACTGCGCCACCGGGGCGGCCTCGATGGGTTCATCTGTATTGGCTGGTCGTGCGTGTGTTTCAAATCGGGCTTTAAATAATCACGTGGAACATGGTTTCACCCAAGGATGTTAGAAGAAAGAGGAGGTCGCAACAGCCCCTCTCCCTGTGCTTCTGGCATGACGCCACTTTTTATCAGCTGACTACGCCAATGCGCCCAATCTGAGAACCTCCTGTATATCTCTATGGGGAAATCGCGATTTTGAACGGGTTTTTCGGACCCTTACTCTACCCATACAGGCATGAAAAAAATTGAGGATGAAATATTCATTCCCATAATAAAAAATTTCCAGAAAAAAACAGGAAAATATGTGTTGGTATTTCTTTAAAAAATTTTTTTTTTTTTTTTTTTTTTTTAATTGGAGGTTTAACGACCACCGTGAGCAACTCAATGGGCTATAAGCAGTCGCCCGTCCCTAATTTAGGGTCACTGGTTCCGGGGAAGGGAGAGAGCCAGTGCCGTAAGACAAACACAACATCCATGCCTCACCGGGATTCGAACCCGGACCCCTTACGGACGAATGATCAGAGGCCATCGCTTAGACCACTGCGCCACCGGGGCGGCCTTTAAAAATTGAACAAAATAATGATTTTTTGAGAGGAAGTGCATTGTGCGCATGGTTACTTGCATACTGCACATGTGCAAGTAACCATGTTTAAAATATAACCAAAACCCTAATGTTAAAAAATAAGAAGTCCGAAATATTCCTTCTTTCTCAATCCTTGGTTTGCATGCGCTAAGCAAAACTGCCGCCCATTGGTGGCGCAGTGGTCTAAACAATGGCCTCTGATCATTCGTCCGAAAGGGGTCCGGGTTCGAATCCCGGTGAGGCATGGATGTTGTGTTTGTCTTACGGCACTGGTTCTCTCCCTTCCCTAGAACCAGTGACCCTAAATTAGGGACGGGCGACTGCTTATAGCCCATTGAGTTGCTCACGGTGGTTGTTAAACCTTCAATAAAAAAAAATAAGCAAAACTACTTAAGCCACACGAAGTGACGTCACGTTCCCGAACTCGCGCAGCGCAGACTCCCACACCTCAGAAAGAGGACAGAAACAGCTGATCTATTTTGGCTTCACTCAAAACGGGTCCCTTCACCTCCTCAAAAATTTCTGTACATATTTTTTTCGTAATTAGTGAATTCCTAAGGATGAAAACCTGCACATCGATAAAACTAACTTTACGTTATAGCATGGGATACTTAATGCTTGCTAAAACCTAATCATAATTAAGCAATCCAACATTCGTTTGTCTACTGACGTCATCAATGTACAGGTCGCGCCATCTATTAACAAGTCTGAACATTACTCAAAGAAAAATTATTTAGTTTTAATGTAATTATGGTTATGTTTTAACAAGTATTAAGTATCCCATGCTATAACTTAAAGTTTGTTTTATCGATGTGCAGATTTTCATCCTTGGGAATACATTAATTGCGAAGAAAATATGAACAGAAATTTTATCATTGGAAACATAAGGCAGAGATTTTTTTTTTTTTTTGATTGAAAGTTTAACGACCACCGTGAGCAACTCAGCGGGCTATGAGCAGTCACCCGTCCCTAATTTAGGGTCACTAGTTCCAGGGAAGGGAGAGAGCCAGTGCCGTAAGACAAACACAACATCCATGCCTCACCGAGATTCGAACCCGGACCCCGTTCGGACGAATGATCAGAGGCCATGGCTTAGACCACTGCGCCACCGGGGCGACCAGAGGTTTTAGGTGGAACCACCTTAAGGGCACGGGGTTTTGCTCACTTTTGTTCATGTCTTTGATCCCTTACATTCCTTTCAAATAGCAGTGTAGCCGCCCCGGTGGCGCAGTGGTCTAAGGCGTTGGCCTCTGATCATTCGTCCGTAAGGGGTCCGGGTTCGAATCCCGGTCAGGCATGGATGTTGTGTTTGTCTTACGGCACTGGCTCTCTCCCTTCCCTGGAACCAGTGACCCTAAATTAGGGACGGGCGACTGCTTATAGCCCATTTGAGTTGCTCACGGTGGTCGTTAAACCTCCAATCAAAAAAAAAAAAAAAAAAAAAATAGCAGCGTTTAAGTTTTTCTGTCTGGTGTAGAAATTCAGTCGCAATGTATGGATTTTTATGAGGACATTGCAGAAACATTGTTTTCTTTTTAAAAAAGAATCTGCTCGTCAGAATTATGTCACGTCTTATGGAAAGTGAGCACTTCTACGGTACGTAGAAAGGGAAATGCAAAATTCAGCAGACATTTAGTACTCATGTTCATGTCAAGTTTCCATTTATTTGACTTATTTCCGTGAATAACATATGCCTTAGGTGTGGGAAGAATTATATTTCTTGAAAGATGAGTTTTCTCGGTAAATTTCTTGAAACGTAAATTGCATAGATGCTGCTCTTTACCAGTATGAAGGAACATGAGATAATAGAATTTGGGATATTAGAATTTGAGTGAATGCTTTGTAACTAATATCACACTATTGTGATTTTTCATCAGTGTTGAGCTTTACATGACTAGCGATGGCCTCTGATCATTCGTACAAAAGGGGTCCGAGTTTGAATCCCGGTAAGGCATGGGTGTCGTGTTTGTCTTACGGCACTGGCTCTCTCCCTTTCTTGGAATCAGTGACCCTAAATTAGAGATGGGTGACTGCTTATAGCCTATTGAGTGGCTCACGGTGGTCGTTAAACCTTCAGTCAAAAAAAAAAAAAAAAGATTTTTCATTTGGTTACAGTGGCAAATGCCTTTCAATACTGAAATCTTCTCTGAATTTTTGGAAGCATATTTCACACTCCCAGCAGTCTTTACTTGCATTTGGAATAATGTGTAGTGGTGAATCAGCTGCATTTTTTCACTTCTTTAAAAAATTATTCTTCAGTGACTTCCCCTGAAAGAATATTTTAGCAACTATTCCTTGTTCTTAAACTTACAATTTTTTTTATTGGAGGTTTAACGACCACCGTGAGCAACTCAATGGGCTATAGGCAGTCTCCCGTCCCTAATTTAGGGCCACTGGTTCCAGGGAAGGGAGAGAGCCAGTGCTATAAGACAAACACAACATCCATGCCTCACCGGGATTCGAACTCAGATCCCTTTCGGACGAATGATCAGAGGCAATCGCTTAGACCACTGCACCACTCGCCTGGGGTAGCCTTACAAATTTCATTTATTCAGAAGACTTCCGCTATAATAATTGATTTCCTTCACTTCCTTTGCATCACTCCTGCTAGAAAGAAACATGAAGCTCCTTGGAACATAAACACAAAAGATATTTTTAACCTGATCTGCAAGAATTTCTTGAAACGTAGGTTAATTCACTTCAGAAAGGTATGTATTGCAATAACAATTATGATATTGCTAAATATTAATTATACCAAAAGAACTGTTCAGTTTATATTGCAGAAAGCTGCTTTGTTATATTTCATTTTATCAGGAAAACTGTTCAGTTATATTTTATTCAAAATAAAAAAAAAACTGCTTATAGTGACTGTAGGTGCAGTCTGTTTCGAATCACACACCATCCTCTGCTATATGCTTTGAAACTGACTGCAAAACTGCTACAGCAAGTTTTTTAATGAAAGTAATATATTTTTTAACCATCACATCAGGCAGTATACGCTGAAGTGCCAGAAAAACTGGAGTGCAAGACTGCAGAAATACGACGGGGCATGGACTCCACTAGCTTTTGGAAATATGCTGTAGGCAATGCACACCATACTTCCTGCAGAGCGTTCCACAATTCGGGGGTATTCCGAGGTCTCGGATTCCTGTGTTCGATAGCGCATTGCATGGCATCCCAAGTGTGTTCTATCACGTTCAGATCTGGGGACTCGGGTGGGAATGGCAACACCCCAAACTCAGGTAAATGCTCCTCTAACCATAATGGGGCGTCCCGATATTTGTGTAGAGGTGCATTGTCTTGTTGGAACAGGCCCAACCCATCAGCATGAATGCAGGACATGAACGGGTGTACCTCGTGAGGAAGGATTCGCACATAGCGTTGGCCGGTCACAGACGTTTGTAGACATACTAGGAGTCCCAGTGAAGTCCAGATAAATACACCCCATACCATTACGGACCCCCCACCAGCCGGCACAGTTTTCTGTTGACAGGCGGGATCCATGGCTTCATGGGGTTTGCGCCACACACGAATCCTTCCATCTGCCCAATACAGTTGGAAACGCGACTCGTCAGACCAGGCTACTTGTTTCCAGTCATCAAGTGTCCAGTGGCGGTGTTGCCGTGCCCAAGCGAGGCGCACAGCTCTGTGTCGTGCACCCATCAAGGGGACTCGAGTTGGGTGTCGGCTGCCAAAGCCCATATCGTGAAGGGTACGTTGCACAATCCGGACGCTGATGCTTGTTGAGGCTCCAGCATTGAATTCCGATTATACCTGCGAGAGTGTTGCGCGCCTATCGCGTGAAACGATTCTTGACAGCCGACGATGGTTACGTTCACCCAATGTCTTTTTACGGCCACAGTGGCATCGTAGGTTGGAGGTTTTGCCGGAATTCTTGTAGTCACGGTACACCCTTGCAATGGTCGTCCGTGAAAATCCGAACTTCGTTTCTACCTCCGAAATACTATGGCCCATCTCACGAACGCCAACTATGACACCGCGTTGAAAATCTCTTAAATCGTTATTACTTGTCATTCTCATACCGAAAACAGTTCTGACAGCTGGAAAGGATGTCTGTCGATTTATATACGCACTGTCGGACGCAACCGAGTACGCGCATAGGTGACGTTGCTATGTATTTTGCATAAGCTTGTCTGCATCAGTTTTTCTGGCACTTAGTGTATATGCGATCATCAAGACAATGGAAAAGACTTTTAATAAATACCATAGGCACTGTATGCCACAAGAGCAGAATGGAAAAACAAAACTCCTTGAAGCAGTACATGGACTTCCACACAAAAACTTGTTTCTAAATTTCAAACATTATGATGAGTATTTAAGCTATTATACAAATTTACTGAAAGTGACAATGCTTAAACATTTTAGAATAAGAGCATTCACCATTGAAAGAATAAAGCAGAAAATATCATAAAAGGGATTTCAAGGCGAAGTGTTTCTGCATCAGTGAAGCTGTTGTTTAAGATAATGGTTATTGTCAATCACGTAGCTGGAAACAATTTTTTTTTATCTTATTGTTAAACTACATTTTACAAGAAGAAAGAAAGCTTCTTTTCTACTATGTTGATCCTACTGCACTGAACTCAGTTTGCTGACATTCAGTTCATATTAAAGCTAGCATTTGACTAAATCATAATTTCAGGAAGAAAAAAAAACTTGTTTACCGCTATTTCAATGCTTCAGTGCTTATCCTGTGCTGTGTTCTCCTTTTTGATCTTTTACAAGGTAATTTGAAAAAAAATGTTCATATAGTTATCTTTTCTAAGCAAAAAACAACAAAAAAAAAAAACGTTCACACAGGTCGGCAGCAAAAAAAAAAATTAAGGAAAGAAAAGGATTTTTGTATGCATGTATCAATTAGAGAGGGTAATGTATTAATTATTTATTTGCTTCTTAAAAACATGCAGTGCCTACTGAGGCATAGAAGTGCTTGGTTAGAAAATTAGATAAGATAAAGTGCCGTGTTAGTCTTTCAAATTATACGTAGGAGTAGCTTTTAAAATTAATTTGTCACCCCGGTGGCGCATTGGTCTAAGCGCTGGCTTATGATCATTTGTCTGAAAGGGGTCCGGGTTCGAATCCCGGTGAGGCATGGATATTGTGTTTGTCTTACGGCACTGGCTCTCTCCTTTCCCTCGAACCAGTGGCTCTAAATTAGGGACGGGCGACTGCTATAGCCCATTGAGTTGCTCACGGTGGTCGCTAAACCTTCAATTAAAAAAATTAGTTTATTGAGTACGAATGCAGCACTGCAATTAATAATATATATGAAGAGCTCTGCATGTCTGAGGAAAACCCGTGATAGTTTTGTAAATATGATATCTGTAGACCCCCTTTTTTATTTTATGCGATATTCATTTTTCATGAGCTCATGGGGTAAAAACAGTGGCGGCTCGTGGCTGAGATAGTGGGGTGTTCACTACATTTCTTTACTCACCTACGTATATGAGTTTCTGTGCGTGTGGTATTGTGTATGTGTCATGGCTCATGTTGACTAGTTTGGCGACAATAAAATAAGAAATAGATTCATGCTCTGAATATGCAAATAGAAAGTTACTGTTATAGTTAACTTTAATTGAAAATACGAAGGAGTTTCTGTACTATAGTGAGTTAAAAAAATAACGCAACAATACAAAATAAAAATTTGCTATGATAAACAGTATTATATTGGTATCCACCTAGAATCAATATGGCGTCTGATTCCCACCAGCTACAGAAGCACTGCCACTTCCATACCCAGTAGCTGCTACTGCAACTGTTACTTCTGCTGTTGTTGTGACTGTGAGCGTGTATAAGAAATCTATCCTTCGTTCTTTTTTCGCCGCAGATCTGTCAATTACGCATTCGTTAAAATTCTCAAGCTGGTTGATGAATTTTTTTCGATGGACAGTATTGCTAGTGCCGTCAGTCTGTCTTCCTCCATTGTACTCCTCAGAAATGTTTTAATCCATTTTAAACAAGAAACACATTTTTCTGCTTGTGACGTTGTCATCAGGAATTGTAATTATTATTTACGACCTCTTCGAAGCACTCATTTAAGTTATTCTCTAGCAAAAATCCCAACAGGTCAGTTGCTTTCTAAATATTCTGAAAATCATGTCTTCCGTAGATGGTCTGCAGTTCTGTTTTCAACTTGTGCTTGTTAAGAATTGGATACGACTCCACTACGCATTCCAAAGTTTTTTTTTTTTTTTTTTGATTGGATTTTTAACGACCACCGTGAGCAACTCAATGGGCTATAGGCAGTCTCCCGTCCCTAATTTGGGGCCACTGGTTCCAGGGAAGGGAGAGAGCCAGTGTTATAAGACAAACACAACATCCATGCCTCACCGGGATTCGAACTTAGATCCTTTCGGACGAATGATCAGAGGCAATCGCTTAGACCACTGCACCACTCGCCTGGGGTAGCCTTACAAATTTCATTTATTCAGAAGACTTCCGCTATAATAATTGATTTCCTTCACTTCCTTTGCATCACTCCTGCTAGAAAGAAACATGAAGCTCCTTGGAACATAAACACAAAAGATATTTTTAACCTGATCTGCAAGAATTTCTTGAAACGTAGGTTAATTCACTTCAGAAAGGTATGTATTGCAATAACAATTATGATATTGCTAAATATTAATTATACCAAAAGAACTGTTCAGTTTATATTGCAGAAAGCTGCTTTGTTATATTTCATTTTATCAGGAAAACTGTTCAGTTATATTTTATTCAAAATAAAAAAAAAACTGCTTATAGTGACTGTAGGTGCAGTCTGTTTCGAATCACACACCATCCTCTGCTATATGCTTTGAAACTGACTGCAAAACTGCTACAGCAAGTTTTTAATGAAAGTAATATATTTTTTAACCATCACATCAGGCAGTATACGCTGAAGTGCCAGAAAAACTGGAGTGCAAGACTGCAGAAATACGACGGGGCATGGACTCCACTAGCTTTTGGAAATATGCTGTAGGCAATGCACACCATACTTCCTGCAGAGCGTTCCACAATTCGGGGGTATTCGAGGTCTCGGATTCCTGTGTTCGATAGCGCATTGCATGGCATCCCAAGTGTGTTCTATCACGTTCAGATCTGGGGACTCGGGTGGGATGGCAACACCCCAAACTCAGGTAAATGCTCCTCTAACCATAATGGGGCTTCCCGATATTTGTGTAGAGGTGCATTGTCTTGTTGGAAAAGGCCCAACCCATCAGCATGAATGCAGGACATGAACGGGTGTACCTCGTGAGGAAGGATTCGCACATAGCGTTGGCCGGTCACAGACGTTTGTAGACATACTAGGAGTCCCAGTGAAGTCCAGATAAATACACCCCATACCATTACGGACCCCCCACCAGCCGGCACAGTTTTCTGTTGACAGGCGGGATCCATGGCTTCATGGGGTTTGCGCCACACACGAATCCTTCCATCTGCCCAATACAGTTGGAAACGCGACTCGTCAGACCAGGCTACTTGTTTCCAGTCATCAAGTGTCCAGTGGCGGTGTTGCCGTGCCCAAGCGAGGCGCACAGCTCTGTGTCGTGCACCCATCAAGGGGACTCGAGTTGGGTGTCGGCTGCCAAAGCCCATATCGTGAAGGGTACGTTGCACAATCCGGACGCTGATGCTTGTTGAGGCTCCAGCATTGAATTCCGATTATACCTGCGAGAGTGTTGCGCGCCTATCGCGTGAAACGATTCTTGACAGCCGACGATGGTTACGTTCACCCAATGTCTTTTTACGGCCACAGTGGCATCGTAGGTTGGAGGTTTTGCCGGAATTCTTGTAGTCACGGTACACCCTTGCAATGGTCGTCCGTGAAAATCCGAACTTCGTTTCTACCTCCGAAATACTATGGCCCATCTCACGAACGCCAACTATGACACCGCGTTGAAAATCTCTTAAATCGTTATTACTTGTCATTCTCATACCGAAAACAGTTCTGACAGCTGGAAAGGATGTCTGTCGATTTATATACGCACTGTCGGACGCAACCGAGTACGCGCATAGGTGACGTTGCTATGTATTTTGCATAAGCTTGTCTGCATCAGTTTTTCTGGCACTTAGTGTATATGCGATCATCAAGACAATGGAAAAGACTTTTAATAAATACCATAGGCACTGTATGCCACAATAGCAGAATGGAAAAACAAAACTCCTTGAAGCAGTACATGGACTTCCACACAAAAACTTGTTTCTAAATTTCAAACATTATGATGAGTATTTAAGCTATTATACAAATTTACTGAAAGTGACAATGCTTAAACATTTTAGAATAAGAGCATTCCACCATTGAAAGAATAAAGCAGAAAATATCATAAAAGGGATTTCAAGGCGAAGTGTTTCTGCATCAGTGAAGCTGTTGTTTAAGATAATGGTTATTGTCAATCACGTAGCTGGAAACAATTTTTTTTATCTTATTGTTAAACTACATTTACAAGAAGAAAGAAAGCTTCTTTTCTACTATGTTGATCCTACTGCACTGAACTCAGTTTGCTGACATTCAGTTCATATTAAAGCTAGCATTTGACTAAATCATAATTTCAGGAAGAAAAAAAAACTTGTTTACCGCTATTTCAATGCTTCAGTGCTTATCCTGTGCTGTGTTCTCCTTTTTGATCTTTTACAAGGTAATTTGAAAAAAAATGTTCATATAGTTATCTTTTCTAAGCAAAAAACAACAAAAAAAAAACGTTCACACAGGTCGGCAGCAAAAAAAAAAAATTAAGGAAAGAAAAGGATTTTTGTATGCATGTATCAATTAGAGAGGGTAATGTATTAATTATTTATTTGCTTCTTAAAAACATGCAGTGCCTACTGAGGCATAGAAGTGCTTGGTTAGAAAATTAGATAAGATAAAGTGCCGTGTTAGTCTTTCAAATTATACGTAGGAGTAGCTTTTAAAATTAATTTGTCACCCCGGTGGCGCATTGGTCTAAGCGCTGGCTTATGATCATTTGTCTGAAAGGGGTCCGGGTTCGAATCCCGGTGAGGCATGGATATTGTGTTTGTCTTACGGCACTGGCTCTCTCCTTTCCCTCGAACCAGTGGCCCTAAATTAGGGACGGGCGACTGCTATAGCCCATTGAGTTGCTCACGGTGGTCGTTAAACCTTCAATTAAAAAAATTAGTTTATTGAGTACGAATGCAGCACTGCAATTAATAATATATATGAAGAGCTCTGCATGTCTGAGGAAAACCCGTGATAGTTTTGTAAATATGATATCTGTAGACCCCCTTTTTTATTTTATGCGATATTCATTTTTCATGAGCTCATGGGGTAAAAACAGTGGCGGCTCGTGGCTGAGATAGTGGGGTGTTCACTACATTTCTTTACTCACCTACGTATATGAGTTTCTGTGCGTGTGGTATTGTGTATGTGTCATGGCTCATGTTGACTAGTTTGGCGACAATAAAATAAGAAATAGATTCATGCTCTGAATATGCAAATAGAAAGTTACTGTTATAGTTAACTTTAATTGAAAATACGAAGGAGTTTCTGTACTATAGTGAGTTAAAAAAATAACGCAACAATACAAAATAAAAATTTGCTATGATAAACAGTATTATATTGGTATCCACCTAGAATCAATATGGCGTCTGATTCCCACCAGCTACAGAAGCACTGCCACTTCCATACCCAGTAGCTGCTACTGCAACTGTTACTTCTGCTGTTGTTGTGACTGTGAGCGTGTATAAGAAATCTATCCTTCGTTCTTTTTTCGCCGCAGATCTGTCAATTACGCATTCGTTAAAATTCTCAAGCTGGTTGATGAATTTTTTCGATGGACAGTATTGCTAGTGCCGTCAGTCTGTCTTCCTCCATTGTACTCCTCAGAAATGTTTTAATCCATTTTAAACAAGAAACACATTTTTCTGCTTGTGACGTTGTCATCGGAATTGTAATTATTATTTACGACCTCTTCGAAGCACTCATTTAAGTTATTCTCTAGCAAAAATCCCAACAGGTCAGTTGCTTTCTAAATATTCTGAAAATCATGTCTTCCGTAGATGGTCTGCAGTTCTGTTTTCAACTTGTGCTTGTTAAGAATTGGATACGACTCCACTACGCATTCCAAAGTTTGCACCGGGTATGCCTTCCTGAAACTGGTGAAACTGTGATGATCAAATAAATTTGAAGCTGACAAATGTCCAGAAAACTTGAATCTTTCTTCAGCTTGATTTGTAATTAAGTCGCAGACTTCTTTTGCAGAAGCATTTCGTAAAATTTTCCTTTCTTCAGATCTCTTCACACTAACTTCTTTCACAGTAATGTTGTCAACGTCCTCTCTGATCTTAACAATTTCATTAACAAAGGCCGATATTGCAGTTTTCACTGATATGGGGCTTATGGCTTGTTTCTGTAAAGTATTGTACAAGATATCAACATGAGGCATTACCCTGTAGAAAAATTGAATCCAGAAGTTTAATGCAGGTTGCAGCGTTTTCAGTTGGAGTCCTTGACCTCGATTTATCGTTGCCGTTTGTTTGTTTACTAGTTTCTAGAATTTTCTGAAAACACTCAATTAAAGCGTCTTCATTTTGGTAAATTGTTACGATTGTCCTTGAACGGAAATTCCATCTTGTATTAGAACCTGACGGTAGTCTTCTTCCAACTATTTCATCAAGAACTTGGGTCCTTTGAGATGAATAGGCGAAAAAGATAGGGATATCAGAAATGTTAGCAAAGAAGACTAACTTCTTTATTTTGACTTACTGCTTGAGCCATTATTAAGTTAAGTTGGTGAGAGTAACAGTGCACAAAGTATGCTTGCGGATAAACGCCCCTTAGGATGGTTTATACTCCAGAATGTTGACCACTCATAACTCTGGCACCGTCGTAGCTTTGTGAAATTACTTTTTCTCTTTGCTCCCCAACAACTTCCTGTAGAACATTCTTAATGCAAGTAGCCACAGCGGAGGCATCATGATTGCGAGGATTTAAGAAAGTCCAAAATCTCTCAACGGGTTTTCCGTTAGGTAGCACATATCTTAGGACAACTAGTAATTGAAACTTAGGAGACATCAGTGGTCCCATCAGCAATAACAGAAGCAAAACCGGCCGCCCCGGTGGCGCAGTGGTCTAAGGCGCTGGCCTCTGATCATTCGTCCGTAAGGGGTCCGGGTTCGAATCCCGGTCAGGCATGGATGTTGTGTTTGTCTTATGGCACTGGCTCTCTCCCTTCCCTGGAACCAGTGACCCTAAATTAGGGACGGGCGACTGCTTATAGCCCATTGAGTTGCTCACGGTGGTCGTTAAACCTCCAAACAAAAAAAAACAAAAAAAAAAAAGCAAAACCGCAAGCATATATTTCCCTCGAAATCTTTCTCCTAAATACACACAACATGCAATCTAACAAATCGTTCTGTATATCGTTGGATGTACACTTAAAAACAGTGGCCGTACTGAAATGCTCCTTCAGAACATTGCCAAGAACTGATGCAAAGTCAATTAAACCCCTGAATATACCTGGCTCGATTCAATTGTCTCATCGTGTCCTCTAAGAGCTAATTTGGCCGCCCCGGTGGCGCAGTGGTCTAAGGCGTTAGCCTCTGATCATTCGTCCTAGAGGGGTCCGGGTTCGAATCCCGGTGAGGCATGGATGTTGTGTTTGTCTTACGGCACTGGCTCTCTCCCTTCCCTGGAACCAGTGACCCTAAATTAGGGACGGGCGACTGCTTATAGCCCATTGAGTTGCTCACGGTGGTCGTTAAACCTCAAAAAAAAAAAAAAAAAAAAAAAAAAAAAGAGCTAATTTGAACTCTCCACAAAATTTAATGCAGTCAATAACCTTTGAGATAACATAGCTGTTTTTCCTTACTTGATCATTATGACGTTCTGTATTTCTCCCGAAAGCCTTACTAAGTTGCTCTCTAATTTCTGTTTTGCCCGGTACTGAGAGATCAAGGCAAGCATTCATGTAAGCACCGGATACCTCATGTCTCTTTATTTTTTGGAATAAATGTCCTAAATCCGACACATCTGTTTTTGTCCAGGTGGTGTCTCTCCCTTTAGCAAACAGCAAACACGGAAAGCAATAAAACCGATTGTTATGATCACAATCACAAATCCAGTTGTTTTTATCCTACTATTAAACGAACGGCAATATTCTTTCCCCCTCGCACTTTGCTTCTGTATACTATTTAAAGCGGGGACTGGCCTACCTAATTCTTTAATCCTCCATTTCTCTTCGAGTGGCAGCGTAGAGAAGTCTGTTTCCAAAAGAAACTTCACACTGTTCATTTTAGAGCAGAACACATAAGCACAGTTAGACTCACCTCACAAACAATACCCATGGAACAACAAACAAATAATTAACTGATTGACACGTAACACGTAGCTGATTTACACCCACTGAATTCTTTCCTTCTATACCATTTACTATCTTCGTAGTAAATGGTATAGAAGGAAATAATTATCGTCCAGATAATCTCACAAACAAATAATTAACTGATTGACACGTAACACGTAGCTGATTTACACCCACTGAATTCTTTCCTTCTATACCATTTACTATCTTCGTAGTAAATGGTATAGAAGGAAATAATTAATTCTGAAGCGAAGTCCTAGCTCCTTCATTTTCATAGATTTCAATCCACTAATGCACTCAACGTTTCCTTGAACAGCTGTCATTACCCAGTACGTATTTCCGTAAAACAGTTGGATTTCGCTTTTCTTTATCCTTTCAGCCACAAAAACAGGATCATAGCATTCTACGAGATATTTTACGATGAAAGTATCAAGTTGTAAAGTAAGTATCCGGAAAATAAAGAAGCATGTCTTCAAGCTTAAAAAATCGTATAAAACACTTATAGCTTAATCGTCCAGATAATCTCCATTGAAACTGATGACCTTGTTCCACCGATTTACAAGTTGAAATATCCCATTTGCGATAAAAGTCAGGCGATCAGCAGTTAAAGAAGTCGTCCATGCAACGTTTCACATCATCATTAGCACAATTTCTCAGCGAGAAAATTCGACAAAGACCGGAAGAGATTAAAGTCGGACCGAGAAAGACCCGAGGAGTAAGGCGGGTGCAACACTATTTCCCATTCCAGCGCGTGAAGTTTTTGCTGGGTCCATAAAGCGACATGTGGACGAGCGTTATCCTGGTGAAAAACAATTCCTTGCCGATTAATCAACACTGGTCTCTTTTCTTGTAGTGTCGCATTGAGACAGTCCAGCTGTTGGATGTAAGCATCCGCTGTTATGGCATTGTCCGCGGTAAGAATTCATAGTCAATCACACAGCGACGATCTCACCAGCAACTGAGCATCACTTTCCGTTTGTGAAGGGGTGGCTTAGCGACCTTATGTAAGGGTGGTCCTTTCATGGTCCGTGATCTTTGTCGCGTAACATTCACGTATGTGACCAATTTTTCGTCACCCGTGACCAACCGATGCAAAATTACCTCCCGTTTTCCTTTTTCTCACGCGGAGCAACAGCAGTGGAGTAGCGTTGGGTCCGATTCTGGTCAGACAAAGCATGGGGCACCCATTTACTCACTTCACACAAATATCCCAACTTCCGAAGTAAGGCGTTGACGGTCATATGGGTGGTCTTCAATTCCTCTGCCAGTCCTGTAGTGTGGCATCAAGCTTGGTCGATAGCACGTGTTGCAGTGTATCATCTTCAACCTTTCTGGGTCTGCCACATCTGGTTGCATCAGACAGATCCCGTACATCAGTGTTGAATTTTCTGTACCAGACATAGCAAGTACTCTGTCCGATAATATCGTCACCAAACGCGCTTCTCCGCCCCTGTGGCGCTGTGGTCTAAGCGATTGCTTCTGATCATTCATCCGAGATGGGTCCGTGTTCGAATCCCAAGGAGGCATGGATGTTGTGTTTGTCTTACAGCACTGGCTCTCTCCCTTTCTTTGGCCAGTGGCCTTACATTAGAGACCGGCGACTGCTTAGAGCCCATTGAATTGCTCACGGTGGTCGTTAAACCTTCAATTAAAGAAACAGCTTTTTCAATGCCATTTTACTCTCATAGTAATAATCTGGCGTTGCCTCGATTATACTGAATGAGGAAATAAAATTTTTTAGGGAAAGATGAACGCTCATATTAAATATTAAATTAAAGAGCTAAAATGTCCATTGCATTCTAAGCAAATCGGCCAGAAATAACACCCCAATCTCTGAGCTCTGTTGTAATGTAGTACTAAGTAATGTTACTCTCAAAATGTGTACGTGCGCGCGTGAGCTTTTTAGTCAGGCTGCATTTAAGCTAGTAAATTAATACGTGTAGATGGCATATTTCGATTTTGGGTGGAATCATGTCCCAAAACCCAGAACAGCGATTCCTTTTTTTTTAATTTATGTTTTTTTAGAGGGGAAAAATGTTAAACATTTTATTTGGGGTGAAGGAGGTGGAGGCTCTAGCATCGTTTGGTCCTCTCCTAACTGGGCTTCTTGGACTTTCCTGCAAATCCGCTTCTGAATAGGAAGCATTTAATTTTAGAAGTTCAGTTGTAGGAATAAGGGCATCGCATGGTGTGCAGCGACGTCAAAAGAATCACGTGATGTCAAGGCTTAAACAATATGTATCTAGATATGCAGCATAAATTAAATAGCTACGCAAAGATGCGACACTGACTGCTGCCGAAATGATGTTCCCTACAGGCGTGAGGGAGAGTTATTCATTTCGTTGTATGATTTACCATTATTTACCACCGGAAGCTAAAGACAAAAACTGTTGCTTGGTTTATTTCAAATTACGAAAGGCATTTAATTACGGTGGCTAAGCACAAGGTCATACAATGAAATGAGTAATTCTCCCTCGCGCAGGTAGGGGACAACATTTCGGGAGATCTTAGTGTCGCATCTTTGCGTAGCTATATCGCCATACTCAGAAAAATCAGAGGTAGCCAAAAATCTGAGAGCAGTTGATGGCAGATAGTGACGTCGCGAAGAAAAGTCCCAAGTCCGTGAAGTATAAATACTGTATAGATGATCCTGCTAAGACCAAATGAAGAACAATGCTATCGCGAATGGTCGTGTATCCAAAACTTCGCTTCTTAGGTTCAGCAGATTGGCTGCTGCTTTGCAAATAGAACAGCAAGCAGTATTGACAGCAAATCCCTATATCAATCTACTCGTATTTAAATACAAAGTGCGTTGGCCGTTCCGGTGGTGCATTTGTCTAAGCGCTGGCTTCTGCCCATTAGTCGGAAGATGGGGTCCGAGTTTGAATCCCATGAAGCATGGATGTCATGTTTGTCTTACGGCACTGGCTATCTGCTTTCCCTGCAACCTTTGCCCTAAATTAGGAACGGGTGACTGCTTACAGCCAAGGCCGTCTAGCTGCCCCGGTGGCGTAGAGGTCTAAGCGCTGGCTTATGAACATTCTTCAGAGATTGGCCCGTGTTCGAATCCCGCGATTAATGAATCTTGTGTTTTTCTTACGGCACTGACTCTCTCCCTTTCTTTAGCCAGTGGCCCTAAATTAGGGACGGGCGACTGCTTATAGCCCACTGAGTTATTCGCAGTGATCGTTAAACCTTCAGCCGCCCCGGTGGCGCAGTGGTCTAAGGCGCTGGCCTCTGATCATTCGTCCGTAAGGGGTCCGGGTTCGAATCCTGGTCAGGCATGGATGCTGTGTTTGTCTTATGGCACTGGCTCTCTCCCTTCCCTGGAACCAGTGACCCTAAATTAGGGACGGGCGACTGCTTATAACCCATTGAGTTGCTCACGGTGGTCGTCAAACCTCCAATCAAAAAAAAAAAAAAAAATAAACCTTCAATGAAAAAAAAATGGCCGTCTAGAAAGTACAAGGCAATGACATTACAGACATGAGCTCCTACGTTTGTGACGTCACACTCATGTTTCACGGCCTGGTATGTCGGTGCAGTCGGTGTCGTGTTTAAGGCCATACACAACAGCACTCAAACCAATCGGAAGCCTTGGTTTCTGCATGACGTCCTAAAAGAGGGCACTTCATTACTCTAAAGTCATGGCCTTGTATCTAGATGACCTTCTTATAGTCCACTGAGTTGCTCGGAGTGTTCGTTAGCCCCCCCCCCTCCCTCAACCTAGAAAGAAAAAAAAGAAAATAAATGCTTTAGCCGTTCCGGTGGCGCAGTGGTCTGAGCGCGGGCTTCTGACCATTCGTCCAAGATGGCTACGGGCCAAGGAGGTTAGAATAAGAAATCCGGAGATACCCTCGTCAACAGAGCCGTACCACTTTGCGTAAAGCCTTTAACCGCAAGCGGCGGACATTATAGTGTGGGGAAGCTGGTGGTTTCCAAGGCATTGCAATGCATGTTGTGTTGCCCAAATCGCATACTTTTGTCGCAAATGTTTTTAATTTTGCTTTGTAATTTTCTTCCGATGTGTGGCGAAATGTTGGATTTATCAAATTTTTAATTATTTTGAGGCACCTTCCCATTTTTATTTTAAATTGAAAATATAACGTTAAAATCGAGAACTTCAATCGTGTATTAAGTATGATTTATTCCGGTTTGATATGAACGCAATTTCTGCAACCAAAAAGCACGCAATTTAAAAATACACACACATCTGAAATTGCATGATATCACGTAAACAATGTCAATTAAATAACATCAGCAGCTCCGGAGGCACAGTTGTCTAAGCAATGGCTTCTGATCATTGGTCCGAAAGGGGTCCGGGTTCGAATTCCGGTGAGGCATGGATGTTGTGTTTGTCTTAGGGCACTGGCCCCTCTCCCTTCCGTAGAACCAGTGGCCCTAAATTAGGGACGAGCGACTGCTTATAGCCCATTAAGTTGCTCACGGTGATCGTTAAACCTAAGTAAAAAAAAAATAATAATAACACGTCAAAATTTTGATCGTCGCAGAATCTTTGGTGCCCAAGGTCAAAATTAGTGAGTTATTTCAAGATTTCTAATATGGCCTTGGCTATATATAACTTGATGATAGGTTCGATGATAGATGATCTTTGTAAAAGGCAGTCAAATACACAGAGCCGCCCCGCCCCGGTGGCGCCGTGGTCTAAGCGATGGCCTCTGATCATTCGTCCGAACGGGGTCCGGGTTCGAATCCCGGTGAGGCATGGATGTTGTGTTTATCTTACGGCACTGGCTCTCTCCCTTCCCTGGAACCAGTGACCCTAAATTAGGGACGGGCGACTGCTTATAGCCCATTCAGTTGCTCACGGTGGTCGTTAAACCTCCAATCAAAAAAAAAAAAAAAAAAAAAAAAAATACACGGGCTGGAACTTTGCGTATTAGATATTTTAATGATACGTTAACAATTTCGAAATTCGTTCATGATATACAATAAAACTCAATGTAATACTAGGAAAAAATACGTATTTTGATATTAATGATATTTTGGCACAGCCATGATTAAAATGTCTAGTTGTACTGCTTTTTTTTTTATACATAACATTCTGTGTCGGTTTAGTGCTATTTTTTGGATGCGAATATAACCGAAAATGAACACAATTTTCAATATCACGCGGATCGATATGCAAATACAATATGCATTCTGTTTCTTATGAGTGACATTCTCGCAGGCGATGTCAATGCCAAGATTGTTTGACATGTAATGGTATTCTTTAGTAGCTAATAGCCGGTGGCGAGAAATATTGGATTTCAGACTAAATTAAGTGTCGAACATCGACTTCATTTAATAAGTGCAAGTGATTTTCAAGATGTTCCGAAAAAGTAAGTTTATCCTTGCCTAAGCCGCAACCGTACTGTTCCCTTGAACTATATCCTGTTTATAACGCAACGTAAAAGATTTCTAGAAGTTATTTGTAGTGCAAAACAATTGGAGCATTGCAAAACTAAATTTTAAGCTAAGAGGAATTGCATTCTTGTAATTCAAAGCAATAGGAATATAATTTTTTTTCAAACTAATTAAGGATGTTGTATATAATAAAAATAACGGAATTAGTGTCGCAAATTTTTCTGTTCAAAAAAAGTTGCACTGATTTTGACCTTAACTTCGACCAGAATGAACGAGCCCTTTAAAAACAACAATAACAAAAGATGTAATACGTTGTCGAAGTGTGACGTCACAAGATGGCGCTGGGCATAAATGTCTTGTTGCTCCATGATTCGCATAACGTTTCAACGTGATTGGTGAAATGTGCTCATATTTTCGAATTTCTCATTTTTCCCCCAACAGTTTGGAGCTAATTCAACGCTGTGAAATTGCTGCGAAGTCCTCTCACATACAGTCATTTTATTTTGAACAGCATAGCGAGGAAATACGTGGTCAAATTCATGCTTCTTAAAAAGATAAGGGTAAATGTGTAGTTTAGCGTACTAAATTATTTGGCTACATGTTTTGAAAAAATGATATATATCATCATCATCATCATTGTCAACCATTATCAATCCACTGCTGGACGAAGGTCTCCCCAAGTTTCCTCCACAACGGTCTGTCTTGTGCCAGTCTCCTCCATGTCACCCCTGCATACTTTCGAATTTCATCCACCCATCTCCCATGTGGTCTTCTTCTGGGTCTTTTCCTGTCCCTTGGAATCCAATCTAAAATTTCGGCTGTCCATCGATGATCTGTCCTTCTGGCAGTATGTCCAGCCCATTGCCATTTCAGGATTTAACTCTGATCATGATGTCTTCCACTCTTGTCATTTTTTGGATCCACGAGTTCCTCTTCTTATCTCTCCTGGTTATACCAAGCATGCACCTCTCCATGCTGCTTTGAGTTGTCTGCAGCCTTTGTATGTCTCTTTTAGTTAAGGTCCACGTCTCTGCACCATACGTAAGCACTGGAAGGATGCATTGATCAAACACTTTTCTTTTAAGACATAATGGCATATTGCTCTTGAAAATTATGCTGTTTCTTCCAAAGCTCTCCAGGCAAGTTTTGTACGCCGATTAATTTCTTCATCAATGTGACCCTCACTTGATATCTGCTGTCCAAGATAAACGTACGTGTCTGTTATCTCCAGCTTTTCTCCATCAATCGATAAATCTTCATTTCTTGTAAAAGCATTGAACATCACTTTTGTCTTCTGAAAGTTCATTTTTAATCCCACTTCTTTACTCTTGTCAGCAAGTTCCTGGATCATACTCTGCAGCTCTGATGTGCTAGTTGCAAAAATGACTACGTCATCAGCAAAACGAAGGTGGGTTAGATAATCTCCATTAATCTTTATCCCCTTGTTTTCCCAGCTCAGCGACTGAAAAACACCCTCCAATGTGGCATTAAAGAGCTTCGGAGATATGGTGTCACCTTGTCTTACTCCATTTCCAATTTTTACGTGTGTTGTATTTTCAAACAGCCTAATCTTTGCACTTGCATTTTCATAGATGTTATTAATAATATTAATGTATGCATCTTCAATACCGCAGGTTTTCAGAGCCATTGTAACTGCTGATGGTTTCACCGAATCAAAGGCTTTTTCATAATCGATAAAAGCCATGCACAATGGAAGTTCATATTCCCTCGCTCTTTCAATTAGTTCTCTCAGCACGTGGATATGATCTATTGTGCTGTAGCCACTCCTGAATCCAGCTTGTTCTCTCGGTTGAGCCATGTCCAGTGTTACCTTCAAGCGGTGTGAAAGAACTTTAGTGAAGATTTTATAAACTACTGATAGGAAGCTGATAGGTCTGTAGTTTCCGAGATCCTCAATGTCACCTTTCTTATGTAGCAGGATCATTGTAGCGGTGTTCCAATCCTCAGGAATCTTTCCTTCATTAAGGCATCGAGTGAAAATTTGGGCGAGTACTGTTTCGATTTCTCCACTTGCTTCTTGTATGATGTCTACAGTAATCCCATCTTCTCCTGGAGCTTTTCCCCGCTTCATGTTCTTGATTGCATGTGCAACTTCTGCTGGAAGGACTGGAGGAACTCTGGTACTGGTATCTTTCATGATGTCTGGAGTGCATGTATCATCCCTTTCATATAATTTGGAGTAGAAATCTTTCACTCTTGTCAAAATTTCGCCTCTATTTCTTGTTACAGAACCATCTTCTTTTCTCAGTGCCATAATCTGTTTTCTTCCCTTACTGAGATGTCCCTTTGCTATCTTTAGGCTTTGGTTGTTTTCAATTGCTTTCCTCACTAGTTCACAGTTGAATTTTCTTACGTCTTCAGTGATACTTTTTCGTACTGTCTTGCATAGCTCTATATATTCCACTTTGGAAGTCACATCTTCTTTAGTTGTCCTCATCTCTCTTCTTTTTTGCATCAACATTTTCGTTTTTCCTGATAATTTATTTACATGCAACTTGTTCTTCGACCCAGCTAATTTTGTTGCTGTTTCCATAAGAACTTTGGTTACTTTTCTGTTAACTTCAGAGATGTCCACTTCTTCCAATGTTAGGCCTTCTAAAGCAGAGAACCTGTTCTTCAGTTCCAACTTGAAGGTATTATGGTGTTTTTAAGGTTGGTTATGTCAATAGATTTTGTTTGTCTTATGAGCTTGCCACGTTCAAGTTTAGTGTTGAGGTGCATCTTACATCTCACCAATCTATGGTCACTACCTGTGTTGAACTTGTTTAGCACACTGCAGTCTTCTATGACAAATTTTTTGTTACACATAATAAAATCAATTTCACTTGTCGTCCCATTTGGATGTCTCCATGTCCATTTCCTGTGTGGCTTTTTCTTGAAGAAGGAGTTCAAGATGAAAAACCCTTCTGCCTCTGCAAACTCAACGAGAGTATTTCCACGCTGGTTTCTGTTGCCGTGACCGAATTTACCTACTGAAGTTTCATTCAGTTGCCGTAGCCCTATTTTTGCATTGAAATCTCCCATAATTATTTTCAAGTGCTGCTTACCTTTATTATTTAGATGACAAATTTCCTCATAAAATTCTTCAATTTTTTCTTCAGGATGACTTGTGGTGGGTGCATAAGTTTGAATAATCTGAGCCTGGTATCTTTTCGAGAGTTGGATAACAAGCCGTGCAGCTCTGTCAGAGGAACTTTCAACTTCTACAACTTAATCCTTCAGTTTCTTGTTTATTATAAATCCAACACCACTAGTTCTGCCAGTATCTGTCCCACGATAGTAGAAGAGATGTCCACTTTTCAGTTCGATGAGATCTTCTCCTCTTCTCCTTACCTCACTTAGCCCCACAATGTCCCACTTGATCCTTTGTAGTTCCTCTTCCAATTCAAGAAGCCTTGAATCAGAAGATAGGGAGCGTCCATTGTACGTTGCCAAGGTCAGCATCAGATGGCAGCCTAGTCCGGTCCTCCGGGGATTCTTAGCACCCTCTGCCTTCATGTCGCACTGGCCGCTGCCTTGGCCAGGTACATTCCAGCTGCCGGAAACTGAGGGCCAAGATTTAAGTTGTGGAGTCATTTTGGAGGGTTTGGCCATAACTCACCACGCTGGCCAAGCGGGTTGGTGAGTGTGGGATAGAATTTCCTCTAATCCCGATGGTATAGTTATACCGCTATTGGCGGTCGTCAGAGCCCCTTTGGTAGGAACAGGATGCACCACGAGAAGGCGGGGTTGACATTTGTCAAGGAGAGGCTGTGATGTTACGCATCACCTGACCTTACATCCCGATATATATATATATATATATATATATATATATACAGGGGCGGCGGAAAGTGAATTCGTTGACCGGGCCCGAAATTTCGAATCGTGGTGCACCCCCTTCCTTCCCGCTTCCCGGAACAAACAGAAGGAAAACAATGCCTAAGGAGCTTTGTTGGGAATTAGGACCACCCAACCACTTACCTAGAGGAACTTTCTAAGGCACATCATAACAATCGCACATACGCCAAATAAAAAAATAATAAAAATGAAAACCTTGGCTGAAATTGTTGAAATTATTGACCGGGTCCGGGCGGTTCCGCCGCCACTGTGTATATACACTGAAGAGCAATTGAATTAGAGACAGCTGACGTTATGCAAATGTGGCGCTGTGGGTGGCGCTGTGGGCGGCCCTGTAAACGGAAACGACATGACGTATGCAGCGATCCGACAATATAAGGAGTGATGCGACGGGAATCAGTAAGAGTCGGACGCAGTATGGGTAAGACGAAGGATCTAAGCGCATTTGATCGTTGGCAAATTGTCGGGGCCCGACGAATGGGTCACTCCATCTCGGAAGTCGTGCAGGCACTGTGATTTTCACGAGCCACTGTGTCACGGGTGCACCGTGAGTACATGGAATCCGGGAAAACCATCCCTGCAAGGGCCAACTGCCGTGGACAACAGCGTGTGGATGAGTGGGGTCATCGTCGGCTAGCTCACATTGTAACAGTGGATAGACGGGTCACAGTGCAAGAAATCACTCGGCAATTTAACGCTGGTGCACAAAAACGTGTAAGCAGCCACGCCATCCAGAACCATCTCCTCGCTATGGGGTACAGAAGCCATCGTCCCACGAGGGTACCGCTGCTGACCGCACATCACAGGGTGCAAAGATTAACACGGGCGCGGGAACATCGCCACTGGACCTTAGACATGTGGGAAAATGTTGGCTGTACTGATGAGTCGAGATTCACGTTGGTACGTGCGGATGGCAGGATACGAGTACGGCGCAAACCACATGAAGCGATGGATCCTTCTTGCCAGCAGGGTACTCTTCAAGCTGGTGGGGGTGGCATTCTCTTCTGGGGACTGTTTACCTGGACTGAAATGGGATCCCTGGTACGTGTGACATCGTTCCTCACCGGTCAACGTTACCGGGATATCCTGGACGACCATTTTCTCCCGTTTGTGCGTCTTCAACATCCTATAACGAAGTAAATTTCTCCGTCATTTTTGGTCTACGCCGGGATTCGAACCCGAGGCCGCTTATTCCGGAACCAGTCGCTCTACCAACTGAGCTACGCAGACGATTATTCTGATTCCTATCTACCTTTATGTCGTGTGCGTCCTGCTGGCAGGCACGTCACATCTCCCCCCCACGAAAGAGGGCCGGGGGCATGGCCCACGGATCAGCCGTGACCATGAATCGTTGCAGGCAGCCATCCACTGTTGAACGTGCACTTGAGAACTCCCAGTCAATCTGCTGTGTGGAATGCAACATCACACATTTTTATTTTTCGAAGCGCTGGAGAAGGAATTCTCTGATTTTTCCTGTCTCGCGGTGTGGAAATAACATCACACCAATGCGAGATTTTGATCGGTCGGGTCATCCGGATAGTTCGGGCGCCATTATAACGAAGTAAATTTCTCCGTCATTTTTGGTCTACGCCGGGATTCGAACCCGAGGCCGCTTATTCCGGAACAAGTCGCTCTACCAACTGAGCTACGCAGACGATTATTCTGATTCCTATCTGCCTTTATGTCGTGTGCGTCCTGCTGGCAGGCACGTCACAATCCCACTGGGGACTTCATCTTGCAACAAGACAATGCACCGTGCCATCGCTCCCGAATTGTATCCGAATGGTTGGATGAACATTCCACCGACGTGACCTCGCTTCTTTGGCTAGCTAGGTCACCTGACCTCAATCCCATCGAGCACATCTGCGATGCCATCGAGAGAGATGTTCGATGCTCTGACCCCCTCCATCAAATCTTCGTGAACTGTGAGAGCTTGTTCAGCGGTCGTGTATCCGTATGGCTTCTCATACGCTTCCGGTGCCTTGTCGAGTCCATGCCGAGACGAATCGCCACCGTCATCAGGGGGAAAGGTGGTGCTACACGTTACTAGACAGGTATCTCTAATTCAATTGCTCTTCAGTGTATATATATGTTAAAGTATGTAATTTGATGGCAAATGGTGAAAAAATTTCATCTTTAAAATTCAGTCTGAAGATTTTTACCGTAAAACTTACCTCCAAGTACGACGACGAGAACGCCGCTGCCAGGCCTAACACAACGCCGCGCGGCGCGACCACGTCATGTTTGGCTCCGCTGAAACGAAGGTCTTGCTCCGGTGGCCAACAAATTGGCGGAAGACTACAACTAGAAGTATAGGTACGTTCTAGCCAGGAAAACGTTCAAATTTGTAGTGCTACCTGACATAAAATAGTTCTTCATTTCTGTCGCAGTTTTCAAAACACATGGTGAGAAATACTTTGCTCTTACGCATGTAATTTCCTGATACGAAGTAGAAAGTATATATGTAGATGCTTTTTTTTCTAGAAAAGCGTTAAAGTAGATGTCGCATTCTCTCCAACGGAAGTTATATGGCATCGGAAAGTGAAAGTTTTGCTCCCGACGGCGTGGCTCGCAGTTCATTCAAATTGGATTACATAAGTACGTAAATAAATAAATAAATAAATAAATAAAACCCTCGAAGGAGAAGTGAATTCATACATTTCGCAAATCATACGCTAAAGAACCAAGAAACTGTCAGATTTTGATGTGAAAACTGAGACAGAAATGATGAGCTATTTTCTGTAGCGTAGCAGCACAAAATGGAACGCTTTCCTGGCAAGAACGTACCCGGTTCCTCTTGTACTCTTCCGCCAACGAAATGGCCACCGGAATGAGACCATCGTTTCAGAGGAGCCAAGCTTGACGTGGTTACCTCAGCGTTGTGTTAGGCCTGCCGCAGCTGATGTTCACGGCGCTGTATTTTGAGGTAAGTTCTGCGGTAAAAATCTTTAAAATGCATTTTACAGATGATTTTTTTTTTCACTATTTGCCATCAAATTTTATACTTTAACATATGTATATCGCATTTTTTCCGAATACATATAATTTAGGACGCTAAACTACACATTTACCGACATTTTAGTCCATAGGGCATGTTTCCGTTTGTTTCTCGGAAATCTATAAAATGAACGCTGATTTTTGACAGTCTGGTGATTACAGTATGATGCAAGACATAAAACCATATCTAATATATTCGGTTTCACCTTAAAAAAATCAATTTTACAGGACTATCGACAGCCGCCAACGATAAAACTAACGTTAACTACTAACATGTAAACAACATGCGCTTATGCCCAGTCGCCATTCCCTGACGTCACGACTTCGACGACGTATTTCTCGTATTTATCAGAAGCGCAGTAGAGTGCGCAAATTTATTTAATTTCTCGTGACTGAAAGGCCTCGCTGCCAATTTCTACGTATAATGCTATGATATTTCATTATGATACTGCAGCAGTTTTCCATTTGCCTTATGTGCGGCATCGGCGTAAAAGCCACGCCAGCATAAGTGCCCCCAAATACCTTAGACACCGATGTAAGAGCTTCGACATATAACATCGTAACAATTTGGATCACTATTTAAACTACCTGCATGTTTTTAAAGTTATTTTCTCATAATTTCATGATATTTTATGTTATTTCCGGTAATTTGATGTGTTAGTAGAAATGGATGATAGTATTGAAAATCCAGAATATTCTTTCCTTTATTATCTTCAGTTACGGCTCGCTGGGTGAAATGCCACTTCACCTAAAATTTAAAAAACTAATAATGTTCGAATGATTTAGCGGATTCTTAAAATTAGCAATTTTTTCGTTTGCAAGAACGATTTCTGGAAAATGCTGTGTTTTCAAACGAGAGCTCTTCCGTTTCTAAAAGCAAGCTAGAAGTGTGAGCTCTCCGTTTCAAATGGCACTATGAATTGATGGACAGACGATTTTGTAACTGTTCGTAGGCATAAATAAATCAATTAATGAAGCAGAAAGGAGCTGGGAGGAAGAAATAAAAGCCAGTTCTGCTTATAATTTTAAATAATTTTACCGCCTGTGTTAAAGCCACGAAAGCTACGAGGGTTGTACCGAAAGTAATGCACAAGTGGGCATAACTTTTTTATTAACTGACAAAGGTCATTCAAATTGCACACGTTGGTTGAGTAACTCTTCCTCTGTAGTATCCCTTCTTTTTCATTGCAGGTAAATAAGAGGGTTGCATTGAAAGTAATGCAAAAGTGGGCATAACTTTTTATTAACTGACAGAGGTCGTTCAAATTGCACATGTTGGTAGAGTAACTCTTCTTCTATACAAAGATACTGCTCAACATAGTCTCCATCACAAACGATGCATTTGCGCCATCGTTGAACCCAACTCTCGAATCGTCTTTGAAAAAAATTCAGGTGTTGACTGTTGTACCCACTTCTTCACCGCCACTATCACCTACTCCGTGTCGTCAAATCTTTGTCCCCGGAGACCGTCCTTCAGTGGACCGAACAGGTGGAAGTCGGAGGGCGCCAGATCTGGGCTGTACGGTGGATAGGGGACCACCGATAAGCCTAATTTGCTGATCGCCTGATTTGTTGCCAAAGATGTGTGTGGTCTTGCATTGTCATGTGTCATGGTGAATGTGGATCCTTTCCAGGTCCTTGTTCGGTCTCTTCCTTCTTATAGCTTATCTAAACTTCTTGAGTGTCTCAATATACCGCTCGTTAGCCACGGTACGGCCACGTTCCAGAAAATCAAGACGAATGACACCCCTGTCATCCCAAAAAACAGTCACCATGACTTCCTGTGCTGATCGCTGGCAGGTGTGACGCCATTCCATGAATTGATTCTTCGATTCCGGGTCGGAAAGATACACCCACGTTTCATCCCGTCCCCAGATCGGAAAACGTGTCTTCGTTGGCTTCAAACGCTTCCAGCATGATCAGAGCAGACTTTCACATTAAGTCTTCCACCATCTTCTGTATTTGACATTGTGACCACAGTCCAGCTGTGCAATAAGCTCACGGATTGTGACTAGTCCCTCCGCGCGAATGAATTCATCCACTCGCTGACGATTCGTGTCAGTGGTCGCAGAGGATGGTTTCTTTTTTTTTTTTTTTTTTGATTGGAGGTTTAACGACCACCGTGAGCAACTCAATGGGCTATAAGCAGTCGCTCGTCCCTAATTTAGGGTCACTGGTTCCAGGGAAGGGAGAGAGCCAGTGCCGTAAGACAAACACAACATCCATGCCTGACCGGGATTCGAACCCAGACCCCTTACGGACGAATGATCAGAGGCCAGTGCCTTAGACCACTGCACCACCGGGGCGGCGAGGATGGTTTCCCACTGTATGGTTTGTCTTCAATGCTGGTTTCCCTTCTTTAAACTTCTTCATCCATCTGTGCACATTGCTCTTGTCAATGGTGTCATCTTCGTAAACATTCTTGAGAACTCAATGACGGCACGTTGCTTCTACTTGGAATCCTTTATTTACCTGCAATGAAGAAGAAGGGTTACTATAGAGGAAGAGTTACTCTACCAACATGTGCAATTTGAACGACCTCTGTCAGTTAATAAAAAAGTTATGCCAACTTTTGCTTTACATTCGGTACAACCCTCGTATTATTAATAATAGTTTTAACCTCGTTTTGTGGAACAGCACTAAATTTTCAGAAGTGCTGCTGGTTGTGACATGACAGAAACGTGGGATCACTGCTACAAATTACTGCTATTTATTGTTTGACTTTTATGTTACTGCTGACCATGTACGAAATAAATGTCTCCAACTCCATCAAGAACGGTAGTCGCTGTCATCGGCTTTGATATCTCAGCTAGAGAGGGGCGAAATCAAGAATGACTCGATAGTCAGCAACATCGTGTGTTATTGGACAGCGAGAGAGAGAGCCAAATTTTGCCTGACACTCCCAGAGGGAAAACAGGGCAAGAGAGAAAGCGAAGGCATGACCATGGGGTATAAAATAAAAATGGATCTCGCTATAAAATTCACGCACCCGGGGACCATTATATAGAGTCTAAATTTCTGCAAACTGCTATCGTTAAATAGAAATTACATTATTTTCAATTAAATACTTTTGTAGGCAGCGTACAGAAAAGTTGCCGGTAGGTGTCCGTCTTTTAAAGAAATTTCCGTTTTTAAAAGTTCCCGTTTTCTTTTAACAATTTCCGTATTTTCACATATTTTTCGTAGTCAGTAATTCCATTTATTTCAGAAAAGTCTGTTTAGGATTTTTTGAATACTCATACAGAAATTTGAGACCCCAAATTCTTCAAGCCCTAACCAGAAAGTTCAAGACCGAATTCCGAATTCTAAGCCCTTACACCAGAAAATTCTTTCACCCCGGTGGGATTCGATCCGAAGTCCTTTGAGTTGGCTCAATAGAAACTGCGCGTCTTAACCACTGGGGCAATAATACTCAGAAATCGCAGGCACGTTCGAGGTACAACTATAATTCCGCGATGATTAAACGCGTGTGTGTGTGTTTGTCATTAACGACAGTGAATTAATCATTTTATTTTCTGCTGGATCTTGTTATTCTTTTAGCAGGTTTGTAATATCTTTTTCTTTTTCTGTAGGAAGACTTATCACAAATCAAGTATTTTTTCATCGTGATTTTTTGGAACAACAGAATGCATTAGAACTTTTTTTTTTTTTTTTTTATTGGATTGGAGGTTTAACGACCGCCGTGAGCAACTTGGTGGGCTATAAGCAGTCGCCCGTCCCTAATTTAAGGCCACTGGTTCCAGGGAAGGGAGAGAGCCAGTGCCGTAAGACAAACACAGCATCCGTGCCTCACGGGATTCGAACCCGGACCCCTTTCGGACGAATGATCAGAAGCCATCGCTTAGACCACTGGCCACCGGGGCGGCGCATTAGAACTTGAGATTTCTTTAAACTGACAATGGCTTTCAATTATCTTTGGGAAAAAGGGCAATGTACTGTTTCACAGTTTAATTTAACAAAGCTCCGAAACATAAAATTTACTCTTGATAGGTATAATAGCTTTGGTCTTAAGGCTGTCTTTGAATGAGTGTAACAGAAATTCTGTCCTATATCTGTAATGCAAATTCTTTTGTACACATTTTCTCGAAAACTATTACTTTGTAGAGTTTGAAATTTTGAGCACAAATAAAAACGACCCATATCTAATACGTGTCGCAGTTAGTTTTCCGAAAAATGTGTTAGAATTTTTTTTAAAATTCAGTCTATCTGACTCGAAAGTATTCCGATTTGGCGCTAAATGGTGCCAGAAGTTATCTTGGCAGTGTTTCTGTGTGGAAGAAACGAAATCTCTCATTTCTGTCTGATATCTTTAATTATTAAGCCAAATAGAAATCAAAGAATGGGCACTGAAGTGAGATTGGAATTTTGTCTTCTAAAGATCATCTTGAATTCTACTGTACGTTCATTTTTTGAAGATAAAATGTGGACATTACCGGAAAACACTTGAATTTGAGACAGAAACTACGCCTACCTACTAAGCTCCACCCCCAAACAATGTCATTGGTTAAAACGTAACAGTGCGTATTTTGTCTTTTCATTGTGGAACCAACGACAGACCGCTTCCATTCTGAATATGGTAAGGTCTTCAGTCATTCGCTGACGCCAACTTTTGGGACAATCCCTCAAGACGTAAAAGCCACGCCCAAGGAGTGATAATTTGCGCCATCTATCGCAGAAGATGAAGCCTAACACTCATTCAAAGATAGCCTTAAGGGGTCCACCGGTCCACAGACTGATACTAGGCATCACACAATCACTTGGGCAATAATTTAAGTACCCGGTTTCCAGTGGTAAAAGTAGACTGTTTGTTTTGGGGAAACACAATGTTCAGTATTTAAAGTCTGGAAGGACACACTCTCTCTCTCTCACTCACAAACAAAGACACGCGCGCGCGAGCGCACGTTTTATACGTCTGTGTTCTTTTATACGCAAATAAAAAAAAATATTACAATGAATAAAAACTGAAACCTAATAAATTTATAATTCAGCCAAAACTGTCTATATTACAAAGAACATGTTACGCGTCAGCTGAAGGAGTTTCGTTTTTCTTAATTGCGCAGCTGAAACACAGTGAAAACATTTGGGATTCACTAAATGTTTTCCTGCCTAATTGTACATAGTAATTATCGTAATAAATGAGCATATTCAGTTCATCGACGTTATGCAATATCAAAAGGACAAAAACTACACATCCCGGTAATTTAAATTTTGAGAGGAACACCTCAGAGAGTGTTCATGTCTAAATTTAAGTTACCAAAGAAACTGCTGCTATTAGACACCACTTTAAAAAGAGGCGGATTTACAGCGAAGACAACGAAGCCCAGGCGCGGGACCCCGCGATGCTGGAGGGCCTCAAAAATAATAATTTATATATTTTTTTTTAATTTTGCTTCTAAAAAAAAAAGAGAAAAGTCATAGAGCGAGAGATAAATTCCCTCTTCTGGGTTTAGGAAGATTTGGAGGCATAATTCCGTCCGAAATCAAAGTACGTCATCCAAAAGTATATGAATTTACGAGCTTAAATGCAGACTCACTAAATATCGTTTTGGAAGTGATATTACTTAATGCTACACTACAAATGATCTTAGAAATTGGGGTGTTATTTCTGGCCAATTTTCTGGGAATGTAATGAACATTTAGCTCTTTAGTTCGATGCTTTATGATTCCCCATCTTTCACTTGAAATTCCTTTCCCCTCACCACTAAGTTTAGTTTAAGAGGTAATCACAAGACTGTTATCCAACGAGTAAAGTGGCATCGGAAGACGTGTTTCACGAGGCACAACAATAGATTTCATCCATGTTCGGACGGTCTGTAAGGAAACCAACTGTCAGTCGGGTGGAATCTGACGATACACAACAGAAGATCCACACCGCATGTAACATAAATCTAACCTCATGTACATTAAGTAACATGTTAAAGTACTGTGGTTCAACAGTCATCTTTATAAAAGTTCCGACTTTTCTTCCTTAAGGTGGTTCCACCTAAAATCTCTGCTTTATGTTTCCAATAGTAAAACTTCATTACATATTTTCTTCGCAATTAAGGTGGACGTCAAGTAATTTTGCTTCCTATACTTCCAATGGAAAAACTTCTGTATATATTTTCTTCACAATTAATGCGATCCCAAGGATGAAAATTTGAACATCGATTAAAATAGCTTCATTTTATAACTTGGAATACTTAATATTTTCTAAAACATAACCATAATTATGCAATCCAACATTTGTTTGTCTACTGACGTCATCAATGTACAGGTCGCGCCATCTGCTAACAGGTCTGAAAATTACTCAAAGAAAATTGGTTGATTTTTAATATAATTGTGGTTATGTTTTAGCAAGTATTAAATATCCCATGCTTTAACTGAAAGTTAGGTTTATCGATGTGCAAATTTTCATCCTTGGGAATACATCAATTGTGAAGAAAATATGTAAAGAAATTTTACCATTGGAATGCAGAGATTTTAAGTGGAAGCACCTTAACAAAATGCTTCCCACTTTTAATTTCAGCGAGTTCCTCCCCCATCAGGGTACCACAAAAGTCCTCAGTGTTAAATTTCGTCTTGATAACTATAATAGTTTTTGAGTTATCGTGACAACAAACCACAAATACACACCACCATGAAAATAGTCAAATCATGTTCTGTGAGGTCAAAATGGGTATTTCTGTTGAAATCTGGGTCTGTCTTTGCGATTACAGTACTTTTTTACACATTAGTAGGGGAGAGTAAAAATGCGCGGATTATATTTTAAGGATGCCCGAGAAAATGAGGTGCCCCCAAAACCGAGGCTGTGCGCAGGGTGCCGGTAACTAAATCCGCCACTGCATTTTAAACAATTAGAGGATGCTGTCTTCCTAAACCCAGTGCGATCTTCGACAACTGCTGTGAAACCAAGGTTAGTAGATTCTATTAACCGTGTTCTAAATCAAGCCTGAAACATTGTTGCTAGTTCAACATTTTGCCCTGCGGGATAACGTACTAAACGATACGAAAGCAAAACAGTCGAATGCGGACATCCCCTCTGGATACGGGGCTTTACCATTGAGTTGCTGACGCTGGTAGTTAAACCTCCAATACGTGTACTCCATACATACTCATTTATTCATAGAATCAACTGGAAGTATATTATTCAATGGCACATCTGGGATAATAGATATACTCGTTGTCACATGCTGGGCAAATGGACCGCACAATTTTATGACAAGTATAGTGATGAAACGACAATATATTATTTATGAGATTGACACAAATACAGTTAATGTAAAAACGTACATAAAGATACTTTATGCATAATTAAATTACTTGTGATCAGTGGCTTTTTGTACTAATTATTTATGTGTGTCACTTTACACATTTATTAAACAATTTCTCTTGAAATGTATAAAATCTAAAATGTAGCAATACGAGATTATATTTATATTTATTGAAGCAGTTATTTGTAAGTACTTATGGTTATTTATATTTGAGCATGTCATGCACTCGTTTACGATACGATTGTACTTAAAAAAGAACGTGTAGGTTCAGGTTCTCATTTTTAAGTAGATTCTGAGAGAGTTACGTGGATGACAGTGTACCACAGATAAATCAATGAAAGAAGAAATATTCCTCATAATACATGGGAAATTCTGAATATGCTTGCACCACATTACTGGTCATCCATGTAATTCTCTCAGAAAACTTGAAAAATCCATCGCCCTCGAGCGGAAATCGAACCCGCATCTCCCTATTTCAATTCAAGTATGCTAATCGTTACACCACCCAGGACAGTGAAGTTCCAAGCAACTGAGACTAAACAAATATAGCTTAGGAATCTGAACATCCTCAGATTTTCTCAATTCAAAGCAGCCCCAGTAATGGTTGACTAGTAATGTGGTACAAGCATATTCAGAATTTATATTCTGTTTGCTTTGAATATTTTATCGATTTCCCATACATTATGAGGAATATTTCTTCCTTTATTGGTTTAATAAGATCTCAAGTTCCAAAGCATTCTGTTGGTTCGAAAAATCGCGATGAAAAATATACATGCCGCCCCGGTGGCACAGTGGTCTAAGCGATGGCCTCTGATCATTCGTCCGAAAGGGGTCCGGGTTCGAATCCCGGTGAGGCATGGATGTTGTGTTTGTCTTATGGCACTGGCTCTCTCCCTTCCCTGGAACCAGTGACCCTAAATTAGGGACGGGCGACTGCTTATATCCCATTGAGTTGCTCACGGTGGTCGTTAAACCTCCAATCAAAAAAAATATATATATACATAATTTGCAATAAGTCTCCACATAAAAAAAAATATTACATTAATCACCAAAAACATTTCATCATCGCACAATTGGAGTTCTACCTTACTAAGTGTCCGAAGGACAAAATTATTTGTCTCAGGTCGAAAGCTTTAGGAAAATTAAAAAATTAGAGACAAAATTTTCAGATACAAAAATTTTGCACAAATTACAATAGAATTCATAGATACAAGTAAACTGAAATTTTTCTGGGTATACTTCTGCATCACATTTTTTTTTCAAATATTGTATACTTCAGTTCATCACTATTTAGGGAACGCCGTTCCCCTTACCAATTCTTTAAGGTGGATCCACCTAAAATCCTTTCCTTGTATTTTTTTTTGATTGGAGGTTTAACGACCACCGCGAGCAACTCAATGAGCTATAAGCAGTCGCCCGTCCCTAATTTAGGGTCACTGGTTCCCTGGGAAGGGAGAGAGCCAGTGTCGTAAGACAAACACAACATCCATGCCTCACCGGGATTCGAACCCGGACCCCTTACGGACGAATGATCAGAGGCCATCACTTAGACCACTGCGCCACCGGGCGGCACCTTGTATTTCCAATGGGAAAACTTCTGTAGCCATTTTCGCCACTCTTAATGCGTTCCCAAGGATGAAAATTTTAACATCGATAAAAATAACTTCATATTATAGCCTAGTATACTTAATATTTTCTAAAACTTAACCATAATGATATTAAAAATCAATAACTTTCTCTTTGGTGGTGTTGAGACCAGGAAATAGATGGCGCCACATCTACATGTGACTTACTAAATGCTATCACGTCTCATTTTCTTCAATAATTTCCATTAATTTTTGGACTGCAATCAACACTTGTGAGGTGTCCATCCATACGATAGTCCGGAATGTTTAGAATTTCGAGCCATTTAGATTAAATATTCTAACACTAATTTAGCTGAAAAATGCTGCAGAGTGAGCTTGCTGGTTTATTTCGGAATTAAAAATGAGCAACATCTACAATTCTGTTAACATTTTCAGCTAAACTATTATCAGAACATTTAATATAAGTGGCTCAAATGATTCTAAACATTCCAGACTTTCGATACTATCAATATGTCGGACACCGCGCAATAATGAGCTACCGTATGACAGGGATGTGCTGTATTTATGATTAATGAAGTGCATGTTATCATTCCACATAAATTCTTAACTCAAAAATGTAAAGGTAAATTTTTATAACTTTCATCTTTTCTTATAGAAAAGAAGAATGATCACAGTGACAGTGACAGCGACTCTTACATTTCTTCACCTGTCAGTAAAATGCGGGTTAACCGACTAGGAGGCGACGAAAGAATTCGGCGTCCTCCGAATGCCTTCATGATATTCGCTCAAGACCATCGTCGGCAAATAGCTTCGGATAATCGTCACATAAGTAACAAGTCAGTCAGTACGATACTGGGAAATACGTGGAGACAGCTGGACCCTCAAGCCAAACAGGAATATTACGACAGGGCCAAAAAAGTGGAACTCCAGCACAAGCTAAAATACCCAGGTAACATTTACAATCTATTTAATCAGTCAGTAAAATTGATAGAATACACAAGAAACGCATATAACGTATTAAATCCGTTTATTTTTGTGGTGTCATAAGCACAAAGATTCGCCAAGCTTTCGTACTCCACTGGGAAGCTTTTTCAAAGCAATGGTAGACATAAAAATGCAGGGAATTGGAACACGTAAGAAACAAAGATGACTTTTTTGAAAATAACGTGGATGACATCACGAGCGTATTACATAAATTTTTATCACGCAATTATACGGTGTGCCGCGATGTGTTTCCATCTTTTAATAACGCATACCAAACCATTAATAGTTGAGTAGAGACGATGTCATTACATAATAGTTTGCTGGATGGATTTCGACTGTTTCCCTGATGGAAGTCTCTTTAAAGTTCGTGTAAGGGGCAATTCTTGTACTACTATTCCATACAGGAGCGGCCGATGAACGCATGACTTTTCTGGCGAGGCCTGTATTCTGCATGTCCTGGTTGACACTTCGCACGTGTTCTTTACATCTAGTGTCCAAGGATCGCTTTGTCATTCCGATATATATCTTTTCCGTGTTGTCAGGATATACCAACGTTATACACATCCGCCTTTTCTTTCTCACACTGTCTCTTCTTGCTGCTTGATATTATATGTGATACCGGGGTCGGGGACTTAATTCAACGAAGCTCTCTTTACGGGACTGGAGACAGTTAGTTGTTCGGTCGTAGGTACGAGATGACACATCAGATTACCGTGATTTTTTTGCATGCAATTGATCATCGCCCATGTTCAGGTTTTGACGCCTTCCGATTCCCAAAATTCTGTGTAATTGGGGAATTTCAATTAAAACTAGATGGCCTTTTATTTGAACCGTTTAACGAAAGTCGGCTCACTAACATTATTAAAATAAAACCGTTTGAATTGAAAAACGAAGAAAGAGGAGGACTCCATCTGTTAGTTCAACACTTGCTTAATCTATAACAAATTAGTAAAATCATGCAATGCATTGATTATGATACGCTTTCCAACATACCAGAAATTATTACTCAAGTTATGTGGATAATGGCTGTGGAATAAATCTCGCTCCTGTGTCCTGACCTTTGACCCCATTTCGATTATATTCAACAGGACCGGTTCACTATACCTCTGGAACAACATGATAAAGTTTTGTTGCAATAGAAGCAGTTTTATGCAAGTTATGAGAATAATGACTGTGAAATCTGGCTTTTGTGCAATGACCTTCGACCCCATTTCGTTGATATTCAACAGAACCGGTTCACTATACCTCCGGAACAACATGATAAAGTTTTGTCGCAATCCAAGCATTTTAGGTAAGTTATGATGCACAAGGACAATGGAATAGATCCCACTCCAGTGTACTGACCTCTGACCCCATTTCGCCCATTTTCAATAGGGTTCGTCCCCAATGGCTCCCTACCACATACTAAAATTTCATGGAAATCGAACCATTTTTACGCAAGTTATGAAGCATAAGGGCAATGGAATAAATCCCGCTCTTATGCCCTGCCTGACCTTTGACCCCATTTCGCCCATTTTCAATAGGGTTTGTCCCTAGGTGGTTCGCTATCACATACTAGAATTTAATCGAAATCGAACCATTTTTACGCAAGTTATGACGCATAAAGGCAATGGAATGGATCCAACTCCTATGTCCTGACCTTTGACCCAATTTCACCCATTTTCAATAGGGATCGTCCCCAAGTGGTTCCCTACCACATACCAAAATTTCATCGAAATCGAACACTTTTTACGCAAGTTATGATGCATAAGAGCAATGGAATGGATCCCGCTCCTATGTCCTGACCTTTGACCCTGCTTCGCCCATTTTCAATAATGTTCGTCCCCAGGTGGTCCCCTACCACATACTAAAATTTCGTCGAAATCGAACCATTTTCACGTGAGTTATCGTGCGGACGGACGGACAAAGCTGGAGCATAGACCCTTCTTCAACCTACGGTTGGAAAGCGTAAACAAGTTATGACGCATAAAGGCAATGAAATGGATCCAACTCCTATGTCCTGACCTTTGACCCAATTTCACCCATTTTTAATAGGGAACGTCCCCAGGTGATTCCCTACCACATACTAAAATTTCATCGAAATCGAACAATTCTTACGCAAGTTATGACGCATAAGAGCAATGGAATGGATCCCGCTCCTATGTCCTGACCTTTCACCCTGCTTCGCCCATTTTCAATAGGGTTCGTCCCCAGGGGTCGCCTACCACATACTAAAATTTCGTCGAAATCGAACCATTTTCACGTGAGTTATTGTGCGGACGGACGGACAAAGCTGGAGCATATACGCTTCTACAACCTACGGTTCGAAAGCGTAAATAATAAATGGAAGTTTGTGTATGTGTGTGTGTGTGTCTGTCTTTTGCGATACAAAACGAAAAACTTGGTTCCTGATCTGAGTGTGTCTTTCCGCTTTGTTTACATGCAACCTGATCACAACCAACGTAAAGACGTGAAGGAAAGTAGTTCATGATAAATTTCAGGCATTTGTTTTTTACAATGTTTCGTACTTTTGTTTTGGAAGTCATAAATTTTACGCGTTCGTTTTTCAGAATTTGTTATAATAGACGCCTTAAAATGAGCTTAGATTTTGCAGTAGCTTCTCAAAATTTGCCAACTGTACCCGAGTTATCGATTATTGTTGCTGGCTTGTCCTATTTGCTATTAATTTGTTGTACTTACGTAATAAATTCTTTAACCAATATGTAAAGCCTGGGACATAGTTTTGAGTGCGTCTGTGTGGTTTTTTTTTTTTTTTTGAGGAACCTTTGTGTTTATTACGCCACAAAAATAAACGGATTTAATACGCTATATGCGGTTCTTGTGTATTCACAGTCTGGTGTATTTAAAATAACGTTGATAAAACACGGTGCTCCCATTGTTCGAAGCTAAAAAGTATCAGATACGGAGGCACACTTTTGCGTGTGTCTGTGCTTCTTTTTTTTTTTTTTTTTTTTTCAAATAATTATTTTAGGCAGAAAGATGATGTTTTTATGTATGAAAAAAATAATAATAAAAGAAGGAATTTTTCACTCAGATTTTCACAATGTCTGCTTAGTGCATGATCTCAATTATCATTTCTAAGGGGTTAGTCAGCTCAAAAATGAAAACGCAGTGTGAACGTCATGGGCAGTGCCGTAAGCCGGGGAGGGGTTTGGGGTTTTTTGTGGAGTGTAAACCCTCGTCGTAATTCCGTACTTACAAAAAGAGAAGGTAGATAGATCTATATACTTGTGCAAGTAGTATAGCATGTACACAGTCGTATCAGAATAATATGACTACCTACCTAATAATGGGAATAACCACCCTTGGCTCGGGTGCCAGCGGCGAGACGGCGTGGCATGGACGCGATGAGGCCCTGGAAGGTTGCCCGAGGCACACGTGACCATTCGGACTGCAGCAGAGTACGGAGGTCCCGGAAATGACGTGGTAGTGCGTCGGCACGTCGAACCTGTCGATCCAAATAGACCCACAAGTGCTCTATGGGATTGAGCTTGGGCGATTTCGCAGACCAAAGGAGAACGGAGACATCGCTGTCGTGTTCCTGGAATCAGTCACGCCACCCCTTAGCAACGTGGCAGGGCGCATTGTCCTGTCTGTAGACATCATCACCACCAGAGTAAATGTCCAACATGAACGGATGAATGTGATCAGCGAGAATGGACAGGTAGTTATTGACGTTCAGGGACCCATCCAATAATACCAGTGGCCCTAGGTCATACCAGGAAAACATCCCCCAAACATGCACTGCCACTGCCGTCCTGTACTTGACCGACAAGCGTGTCCAATTGTTGGTTCTCGTGTGTCTGACGTCATATCCGCCACCGCACGTCACTTCTGTGGAGTAGAAACCTCGATTCGTCGGAGAAGGCAACCTTTTCCCACTCTTCCACATTCCAATGACGGTAGTCCTATGAAAACTGCAGGCGTCGTTGCCGATGGGCCTGGGTAAACATGGGCGCCTTGACGCAGCATGGACTCCGGGGAACCATGAATAACATGGTACGTTCTACTGTTATCGGGGGATACGTAGCTGTGTGCCCCAGCGTTCATTTGCATGGTCAATTGCTGCACTGTTGTGCGTCGATTTCCCTTTACGAGTCAATGAAGGCGAGGTTCTCCTCTGGGGTCGATGACCTTTAGGTCTACACAGTTATGACGTCTGGAGGTGCTCGGTGTGCCACCGGTTCATTCTTGGTACACCCTTACTATAGCACCTCACGAACAGCCCACGAAGCCTGCTGTTTCTGAAATGCTTCCACCGTTGGCATAGTAGCCGATGATAATTCCTTTTTGAACGTCCGTCAAATCATTACCTCTGTCCATTGTGCTCACTTTATGCACAATGGCTCATCTGTCTTGGCCGGTCGCTCATATCTCCGTGTGGTCGACCTTGTCACGTGCACTCTGTGGCGCACCTGTGCGTGTACACTGCGATTCTTGGGGCGTTACATTACTCTGATATGACCGTGTAAGTCATAGAGGATCCACTTCTCATCACATGTCAAAATCTTGTGGAGGAAATCCTTCTCCTTGAATCTGGAGAGCAAGGACACAGCAATATTGTAGCGCCTATACTTGTTCGCAGCTGTAAGTTGGCGGGGCACTCAACGGCCCTCCTTGTGAATCCGTCCAAGCTTGTGCAGGCGCTTTGCAATGGCTTGCAGTGTTACTCTGAGTTCCTGGGCGAGCTCTGACTGTGTGTGACAGGGATCCACGTTAAACAGTTGTTCCAGTTCCTCATCGTCAACTTTCTGTGGCTGTCCCGGACATTCTGCATCACGGAGATCAAACTTTCCCTGCTTAAACCGCTGGAACCACTTCTTACACGTACTGTAGGACACAGCAGCCTCACCCAAAACAGCACAGATCATTTGCTGGTCACTTTTTTCAGCTGAAACGCGAACAGGAGGCAGTGCGTCAAATGTTGCTTCTCGACCGACATTGCTTTCGCCGTCAGCTCTCGTCCCTTCTGTAACTACAGCTGTGAGCGGTTGCGGTTGCCTGGAAAAGCTGTTAGATGGCGCTGCAATCAGCCATTATCGCACACAGCTATTTGCATGTGCCGACGTTCTATGATCGCTTGCCGTTAGGGGCCGAGAATTAAGTTGCACACCTAATAGAACATGTGAGCTTACTGTACAACGGCATTCGTTCAATAAAGCAGTATTTCCAAATAAATTTATTTTTTTACAGTATCAAAAGAGTTGCCCTATGATATCGATGTCTGTAATATTTACCTTGGAGTGAACCACAATTTATATCACTAATTGTATGACGTACAGAACTGAAACACTTCTTTTTAATGGCGTAAAACACATACACAATTTAAGCCGATCTTTCGCTCTTCACAGGGAGGCTACGTCTAGCCTAAGCCTTCAAAGCCTTCTTAGAGACAGGAGGCTACGTCTGGGCTAAGCCTTCAAGAAGACGTAGCCTTCTTCACAGGAGGCTACGTCTGGGCTAAGCCTTCAAAGCCTTCTTAGAGACAGCAACTTACAATGTTGTTGCAATTCAAAAATTTTGACATTATTAAAATGTTATTATTATTATTATTTTGATATTGTTTTGTAACAACATTGTAAGTTGCTGTCTCTAAGTAGGCTTTGACGGCCAGACGAAGCCTCCCCCCGGTGAAGCGCGAAAGCCCGGCTTAAATTGTGTATGTGTTTTACGCGATTAAAAAGAAGTGTTTTAGTTTATAAATGGTGTAATAGTATTCGATAATTGTTCGGAAGAATATATTTTTAGTGCACATGTTAGTTCACATTAATCAGTTAGCCTAAAGTCTAAGAAAATCTTAAAAATTCTTTATAGATTCAAATCAGAATAACTACAGGTCTAGCAAAGATTGAATCCCCAACTCACGTTTTCCAACTTAACGTTTAAAAAGTTGCTTTGGACAATTTTGGGTAATTTTATGATGGGGTATCCCACTTAAAATACAGAGGGTGAGTCGAAATTTTTGCAATATTTGGATCACTTTATGTCTTCATACGCACCTTTACGACGAAAGCTGACTGGCATCCAAAGTATAGGTAATCGTGTTGCACCGTCTTTAGCCATCTGTCTGCCAGTTCTTCGATTCTACAGAGGGTGAGTCGAAAGTTTTGCAATATTTGGATCACTTTATGTCTTCATACGCACCTTTACGACGAAAGCTGACTAGCATTCAAAGTATAGGCCATCGTGTTGCACCGTCTTTAGCCATCTGTCTGCCAGTTCTTCGATTCTACAGAGGGTGAGTCGAAAGTTTTGCAATATTTGGATCACTTTATGTCTTCATACGCACCTTTACGACGAAAGCTGACTAGCATTCAAAGTATAGGCCATCGTGTTGCACCGTCTTTAGCCATCTGTCTGCCAGTTCTTCGATTCTACAGAGGGTGAGTCGAAAGTTTTGCAATATTTGGATCACTTTATGTCTTCATACGCACCTTTACGACGAAAGCTGACTGGCATCCAAAGTATAGGCCATCGTGTTGCACCGTCTTTAGCCATCTGTCTGCAAGTTCTTCGATTCTGCAACGGTACCAGTTCTTGTCATTCGAGGCGAAGAACTCCTTCACTCCAGCTGCCACCTCCTGCTGGTTGTTGAAGTGCCGCCCGCGAAGGAAGTGGGGTATGGACCGGAACAAGTAATAATCCGACTGGGCAAGGTGCGGATTATATGCTGGATACAGCAGTAGTTCGATGCCCTCAAGTTCCTAGAGTTTTTCTTGGGTCGTTCGCACGGTATGAGGCCGAGCGTTGTCCTGCTGTAGGATAGCGCGCTTTCTGTTCACCAGTGCCATAATTTTCCCTCCAAAACGGCATACATCCGTTCCAGCTGTTCAGAGTTGAGGTTGGTGTTGATAGTCCGACCGTCTGGAGCAAATTTGTTATGGATTATTCCCTCAAAGTTCCACCAGACGCCGAGCATCACCTTGTGCTCGAAGCGCCCACGTTTGGCAACAGGTTCTGGAAGCTGGTACGAAATCAACCACTGTCGCTGTGTGTTAGGATTACGGAAATAGACCCACTTTTTATCGCACGTAACAATTATCTTGATGAAAAGTACATCGCGCGGGTTTTCTAGGGGTTTCGTGCACACTTCCACTCGGCGGTTTGTTTCATCTGGCGTCATTTCGTGAGAGACAGTGCGGCAGCTCCTGTAGACCTTGCCGATGTCCTGAAGGTGACGAACCAGGGTGGCCTGTGATATACCCAGCTCGCCTGATAATCTCCGAGTGCTGGTTGTCGGATTTGCCTCTGGCGCACGGCCTCCGAATCCAAGGTTCGCGGCCTACCTGATCTTAGCTGATCGTCGAGGTTTCTGTCACCTGAGCGAAATTTCTTGAACCATCTGGTTGCGGTGCTGTGGTTCATGGAACCTTCCCCTTTCGCATGACAAATGTTTCGTGTTGCTTGAGCAGTGTTATGGCCGAGTTCAAACTAGTAAAGCAAAAGTTCCCTTATTAGCCGGTTGTGGCTGTTCATCTTTTACGCGTCCCAACAACAGACAGAACGACGACATGCTATGCGGTCCACAGTAACGACTACCACTTTATATCCCTTTCGGCTGACTGCAGTACGCGACTTGAGCTCGTTTAAACATGTGACATATCCGTCACAGCGCATGCGTTTATGCAAATATTGCAAAACCTTCGACTCACCCTCTGTATCCAAAATTGCCCAGCTTAGCGTTACGAATAATCATGGAAAACTTGCAAGTCTGAATGTTGTTGTTTTTTAAACCCATTAAAAAAATAATTTTTTAACTTTTTGAATTTTAAATCCATTAAAAAAAAGCCGATGATATTGATACGCCTCAGAGCAGTGACTGAATTTTTAACTACTGAAAGAACTGCGCTAAACATTGTTCACTAAGATATGTCGTGTAGATGATTTGCATTATTTGTTTTGCGCTGTATGAAATTGTTGTTTAATTTCTACGCAGGCTATCGATATAATCCACAGGAAGCAAGGAAACAGAAAGAACTCAGAAGCTGTAACAGGTCATGGAACCGGAAATCACGTGATAGAGAAAAGAAACATAACTTATCCGAAGAAAGCACGGCAGTAATCAAGAAGACTTGTTCGGTTCAAGAAATTTACATGTCACGCGCAGTAAGTATTTTAAAAACCCTAGTCATCATTTTTAAACTTTGTTTTCATAACATGGGTGATATAAGGTGTTTCTACTCAAATAGTATAACTATACTAAAAATCCGCCAAGAATTTTCGGATTTTTAGTATAGTTATACTATTTTGAGTATAATTTGGTATACAGTTCCTACTTTTTGAAAAGGTGTTTCTAACTAATTACGGGGTGCTGTATTCAAATATGACTGTAAAAACTCTCCATCACGTGTACAGTTTTTTGTGTATGAACATTTGATATATTTCCAGATACACACATACATACACTGATGAGTCATTCCATTAGGACCACCCCCGAGCCTAGAGAAACGAGCGCGCCCGGAGACCAACCGGCGGTGCAGGGGAAGTTCACAGATCAGTACATATACAACCCGAGGACCGGCTTTCGGTTAGTAGAGTGTTCCGAGTCAGAATGGGAAAAGCTGCCGATGTATCAGAGTTTGAAAAAGGAAAAATTGTTATGGCCTGGCGCTTCGGAACTACGATCACGGAAACGGCACGGCTTATGGGTTGTTCACGTGCAGCTGTAGTGAGTACGTATCAAAAGTGGTGCACAGATGGCCAAACGACGCACCGTCGTCCGCAACTCATTGATGTCAGAGGGGAGCGAGGACTGTCGCGCATTGTTCACGGCGACCGCACTGCCACAGTGCGACAAATCCCCCGCAGCTACAACAGTGGTGATCAGGGAAATGTGTCACAGCACACAGTTCACAGCAGCCGTCTGCGCATGGGGCTTTAAGAAGACCCACGTCATCGTCAACAACGCGTGAAATGGGCCCAACATGATCGAGATTAGACCGTGGGTGATTGGAAGAAAGCGGCCTGGTCTGACGAATCAAGATCCTTAATGCATCACGTAGACAGTCGAGCGCAGATACGCTGATTACCAACGGAGGCTGTGGCACCTGGATGCACTGCTGGTCGGAAACAGGGCGTCGGTGTTATGCTGTGGGCAATTTTTTCTTGGGACACTTTAGGCCCCATTATCCCAATAGCACAATCCCTAACATCTGGTATCTGAACATCACTGCGGACCACGTTGACCCATTCATATCAACTGTGTTCCCTGTTGGTGATGGCCGTTACCAATAGGACAATGCGCCATTCCAAACTGCCAGAATCGTCAAGGAATGGTTCGAGGAACATGCTGGTGACTTTCTGTTAATGTCCTGGCCTCCAAATTAATATGACGTGAACTTAATCGAACATTTGTGGTTCGACTTGAAAAAGCGGGTTCGCGCTAAATCACCACCACCACGAATTGTATAGGAAATGGAGGACCCGCTGTTGACATTATGGTACCAGATACACCAGGATACCTATCGCCATTTCATCGTATCGATGCCTGGCCGAGTGGCCGCTGTTTCGCTGGCTAAAAGGGGTCATACAGCTTATTAGCTAGGTGGTAATAATGTAATGGCTCACCGATGTTTTATATACAATGCATGATGCACACATTTTTTTTTTTTTTTGAGGTTTAACGACCACCGTGAGCAACTCAATGGGCTATAAGCAGTCGCCCGTCCCTAATTTAGAGTCACTGGTTCCAGGGAAGGGAGAGAGCCAGTGCCGTAAGACAAACACAACATCCATGCCTCACCGGGATTCGAACCCGGACCCCTTCCGACGAATGATCAGAGGCCAACGCCTTAGACCACTGCGCCACCGGGGTGGCAATGCACACATTACAGCTTCACGTTGTAATGTATTACAGCTTCGCATTGTAATGTATTACAGCATTTAAGTGCCGTGTTAGATATGGAATTAGTGTTACAAATTGTCAATACCATGCTCATAATTCACTGCATATGAGACAGCAAAAGAAAAAAGAAATGGAGTAAACAATATTAACACGAATGTACAGATGTACACACATACTCGCATACTCGTACAAGTAGTTCATTTTTTTTCTCCTATGTGTCGTGTTGTCCTCTTTCTGCAAAAACCAGCAGTAATTACACGTTATTGAGAGATCCCACCTGCCTTGATATCTCTATTCCATCGTTCGGATATCTAGGCGGAACCCTTCTCCTTGTTCATCGCTGACTGCTCCTATAGGTTGTCAGAAAAAATGTCCAGTTGCGAATGGAGGAAATGTTTTTTAAGGACATCTGGCATCCAAGGTTTTTATAGTTCTGGAGAAGGTTGTGAATCAGCACAACCTTCTCAAGAACTTGTAGTTGCCCTCTTTGTGGTTACCCAGAAATCCCTTGACCACAGATGTGAAAGATTTCCATGTGGCGAGTTCAGTGCGGTTTAGCTTTTCGGTAAAAACAGAATCACGCTGTAGTTTCCGTATCTGAGGACAAACGAAGATGCCTTCGTTTAGTTTTACATCACTTAATTGCGGAAATGTTTGCTTTAAGTTCAAGAAAGCCGGGCCAGATTTGTTCATAGCCTTTACAAAGCTTTTCATCAGCCCCAGCTTCATATGAAGTCTCACGCCCTGCACACACACACACACACACACACACACACACACACACACACACACACACAGTGATCTAAGCGCTTGCTTACGATCATTTGTCCGAGAAGAGTCCGGGTTCGGATCCCGGTGAGGGATGGGTGTTGTATTCGTCTTACGGCACTGGCTCTCTCCCTTCCGTAGAACCAATGACCCTAAATTAGGGACGGGCGACTGCTAATAGCGCTTTGAGTTGTGCACCGTGGTCGCTAAACCTTCAATCAAAACACACACACACACATAAGCAGACGCGCGCCCTCGCGTAAACTAAATATCATACTCATTAGAAGTGCACTATACTGTATATGACCCAAAAGTATTCGGACACACCTTTGGGGTAGTGAATTTGCTCACGACCCATGCAGGTATAAAAGAACGCACATAGCCTGGCAAACTACATAGATAAGCACGAACAGTAGAATTGGCCGTACGTTAGAGCTCAGTGTCTTCCAACGTCGCCAGTCATAGGATGCCATCTTAGCAACAAGTCAGTTCATAGACAATCATGAACAGTAGAATGGGCCGTACGACAGAGCTCAGTGACATGAAGCGTCGCACGGTCATAGGATGCCATCTTATAAAGCAACAAATCATTTCACAGACAAGCATCAACAGTAGAATGGGCCGTACGACAGAGCTCAGTGAATTTAACGTTGCACGGTCATAGGATGCCATCTTAGCAGCAAGTCAATTCATAGATAAGCACAAGCAGCAGAATGGGCAGTACGGCAGGGCTCAGTGACTTTCAACGTGGCATGGTCATAGGAGGCCATCTTAGCAACAAGTCAGTTCATAGACAAACATGAACAGTAGAATGGGTGGTACGGCAAAGCTCAGTGACTTTCAACGTGGCACGGTGATAGGATGCCATCTTATAAAGCAACAAATCATTTCATAGAACAAGCATCAGCAGTAGAATGGGCCGTACGGCAGAACTCAGTGACTTTCAACGTGGCACAGTCATAGGATGCCGTCTTAGCAACAAGTCAGTTCATAGGCAAGCATGAACACTAGAATAGGCCGTACGGCAGAGCTCAGTGACTTTCAACGTGGCACGGTCATAGGATGCCATCTTAGCAGCAAGTCAATTAGTAGATAAGCACAAGCAGCAGAATGGGCCGTGCGGCAGGGCTCAGCGGCTTTCAACGTGGCATGGTCATAGGATGCCTTCTTAGCAACAAGTCAGTTCATAGACAAACATGAACAGTAGAATGGGTGGTACTACAAAGCTCAGTGACTTTCAACGTGGCACGGTGATAGGATGCCATCTTATAAAGCAACAAATCATTTCATAGACAATCATCAGCAGTAGAATGGGCCGTACGGCTGAGCTCAGTGACTTTCAACGTGGCACAGTCATAGCATGCCGTCTTAGCAACAAGTCAGTTCACAGGCAAGCATGAACACTAGAATGGGCCGTACGGCAGAGCTCAGTGACTTTCAACGTGGCACGGTCATAGGATGCCATCTTAGCAGCAAGTCAATTAATAGATAAGCACAAGCAGCAGAATGGGCAGTGCGGCCGGGCTCAGTGGCTTTCAACGTGGCATGGTCATAGGATGCCATCTTAGCAACAAGTCAGTTCATAGACAAACATGAACAGTAGAATGGGTGGTACGGCAAAGCTCAGTGACTTTCAACGTGGCACGGTGATAGGATGCCATCTTATAAAGCAACAAATCATTTCATAGACAAGCATCAGCAGTAGAATGGGCCGTACGGCAGAGCTCAGTGACTTTCAACGTGGCACAGTCATAGGATGCCGTCTTAGCAACAAGTCAGTTCATAGGCAAGCATGAACACTAGAATGAGCCGTACGGCAGAGCTCAGTGACTTTCAACGTGGCACGGTCATAGAATGCCATCTTAGCAGCAAGTCAATTAATAGATAAGCACAAGCAGCAGAATGGGCCGTGCGGCAGGGCTCAGTGGCTTTCAACGTGGCATGGTCATAGGACGCCATCTTAGCAACAAGTCAGTTCATAGACAAACATGAACATTAGAATGGGTGGTACGGCAAAGCTCAGTGACTTTCAACGTGGCACGGTGATAGGATGCCATCTTATAAAGCAACAAATCATTTCATAGACAAGCATCAGCAGTAGAATGGGCCGTACGGTAAAGCTCAGTGACTTTCAACGTGGCTAGGTCATAAGATGCCATCTTAACAACAAACAAGTCAGTTCGGAAAATGTCTGCCCTACTGCAGCTGTTCGATCAACTTAATATGTATGGGATGTCAGAGGCGACTTTAGATTTTTTGGGACCCTAGGCGCTAAAATATTCACCCCCCCCCCCAACCCTTTTTTGTCTCAGAAATTTTCATCCGTCAGATTAGCAAAAAAAAAGAAAGTCAAGAAAAAAAAATTCCGTTTTTTTTTGTTTTTTTTACATCTTTACGAGAAAGAGTATCGTTGAGACTGTTATTGCTTTTTCAAAAGTTAGTTTTATATCAGTTTAAGGAATAGAAAAGATGAGAATGCTTGATGATTGTCAGTATTAAACTGGGGGTGGGGAGAAAATATTGTTGCAAAATAGAAAAAATTCTTTTAACGCTATTAATAAAAAAAGGATAAATAATATGACATTTTCGAATTTCTTTAATTTTTTTTTCAGATTAAATATTAGCTCTTTTGGTTTAGGCTAGTTTAGGGGGATTAGGGCTGAGAAAGAACTTGATTACCTTACCACAAAGGGGAACGGCAATGGAGAGCAAACACCCTTAATCATCAAGACAGTTTCTGCAAGCACTCCTCATCGCAACTCATGGGAGAAAGAGGTTCCAACACAGATGTTTTCGTTTGGCTGGAAGCAGCATGAAAACAATTTACATAACAGCAGGCCAGTTAAATATTTGCCTTAAACAATGAAACGTGTGTGAAGCCTGAGTTCTCGCTTCACCTACCACTAAACGGAAGGCTAAATTATTTTAACTTATCCTTTTAAACACAAGGACATCGATAAGAACTCGAAAATTTGGAGTGTCAAGAACTGGAAGAAGAAAATACGTCACTGATATGAGAATGTAGGTAAAATATCAATTGACAATACAAATAAAGTCGTCGCTTTAAGCATCGATTTGTTTCGGTCAGTGAAAATCAAAACAATACTGACAATCCAATTGTACGTTTTGGGGGCCCCTCAAGCTCTGGGGCCCAAGGCGCGAGCCTACTGCGCCTAGTTGGAAATCCGCCCCTGTGTGACTTTACTGTGAAGTGGAAACGCCTCAGAGCAACAACACCGTAATAGTGACCTGGTAAGCTACGTAAAGTGGCAGGGCGAGATTACCAAGTGCTGAAGCAGGTGGTCCAACAAAATCTCCTTCTCTCGGTTGTAACGCTTAATACAAAACCGCTCATTTTCCCGATTTAATGGCAATATATATCGTCAACTGGAAGGCGCACCAATGGGCTCCCCACTCTCGCCTATCTTAGCAGAAATTCTCTTACAGGAATTGGAGAATTGTGTAATTGAATCGTTTTCAAATCCCCCTGGACTTTATTTACGCTGCGTGGATGACGTTCTCGTTTTTTGGCATTCCACTAAAGAAGAGTTGAACCAGTTCACAGAATGCTTATCATCTCAATATCCATCTATTAAGTTCTCCATGGAATTTGAAAAGAATTATACCTTACCATTTTTGGATTTCTATTTAAAACGAGACCCTCATAGACAAACTGTTCAATATTCAGTGTATCAAAAACCCGCATCCTCTACCGTCATGATTCCATCTCAATCATCTCATCCATTAAACCAAAAACTCGCATCCATCCAATTCGAAGTACGACGAGCATTTAGCCACTCATCTACAGTAACATTACGAAATCAAGAAATGGTTGGTTGGTTGGTTGGTTGTTGGATTTTATTGGCGCAAGGGCCAGGTTTGGCCAAAGAGCGCCAGACAAAGAACGATCAGCCACAGATTTTTAAAAAACGTGGAAAATGATTAAGATCAGACAGGCTTGGTAAAAGTTGAAAAAGAGTATGAAGAAAGCAGTGAAGAAAAGGTAGTTAATGAAGTTTATTAAAAGTAATAAATTTACTAATGGAAAAGGACGAACCGTCACTCTCCTCCCCCCACACTCCTCTGCAATGCTGGCAGAGGGCGGGGACGAACTGTCACTCTCCTCCCCCCCCCCCATGTTCCTCTGCAATGCTGGTAGAGGCTGGGGACGAACTGTCACTCTCCTCCCCCCGTGTTCCTCTATAATGTTGGGTGAGGGTGGGGACCCCGCTGAGGCCGAGACAGTTTGATGGACACCGCACACCTTTGCGGATTGAGGGCCGGGTCTTCCGCACGTGCAGGCTGTCTGCTGGGAACCGGAAGAGGCGGGCGTCTTCAAAAGAGAAGGCGAAGACGCAGCTGGTCGAATAAGCTGGAGCTCGGTGAAATCCACCTGTGTCGCTTGTTCAGCTGTAGATCGCTTGGCAAGTGCGGCGAGAGCTACAGGGCGCGGAACAAAAGGCTGCACGGGTTGTGGCTGAGACTGAACAACTGCGGCAAAAGTACGCTGTCGGTTGTTGGGAATACCCAACTTGGCCTTGGCAGCAGGGTACGAGAGGCCCTCCAGGGTCTTGAGGCGCTGGATCGCCTTCTCGTCGTTCCACTTCGAACAGGACCTGGCATAAGCAGCGTGGGAGTCACCACAGTTTACACAGCAGGGCTCTGAAGTGCATCCAGTCCCTTCGTGGTCGCGGGAACCACAATTGGCGCACCTCGCAACACTGTTACAGGACCGCTGGGAATGTCCATACCTCTGGCACTTAAAACAGCGTAGAGGATTTGGTATATAAGGACGAACTGCACATAACAAGTAACCAGCCTTGATTTCAGTAGGTACCTTCGGGCTGTTAAAAGTCAAAATAACATTTCGTGATTTGATCAGCGCGCCATCGCGCCTGAAAGTCATGCGTCTGGCAGCTATGACACCCTGATCAGCAAGTTCACACACAAGTTCATCTTCATCGCAGACCAACAAGTCGGGCTCAGAAATGACTCCCTTGGAGGTGTTGAGATACGGATGTGCCGTCACTTGAACTGGAATATCCTGAAGTCTGGTCAACTGCAGAAGAGATTTGCTCTGAGAGAGAGTGCAAGTTTCCACAAGCAGATCTCCAGAGCGTAGCTTCTTCACTGACTTCAAAGAGCCAGCAACACCCGCAAGTGCCTTCGAGATGAAAAAGGGAGACTTGGAGGAAAGTTTCAACATCTGGTCAGTAGAAGAAATGACGAGAAAAGTAGCGTGAGGTATCGAATCTGCAAGTGTAATGCGACGTTTCTGAGCTGACGGCTCAACACCTGGATCTAAAGATACGTCGCGGTGATGTCGTTTTTCAACGAAAGTTCTCTTCAGTGTGTTATGTGTGGGAGGTGGTTGAGGCAAATTTGGCGCCTGATCAATCACCATATCCTGTTGTTTGTTAAATTTTGAGGAGGGTTTACGTTTCCCCATAGGAGTAAGAAAGAATTCCTCTGCAACGTACTCCGCCCACAATCGAGCCCAACAGGGGAGAACTGGAGGTCCGCAAGCCAAACACATGACGCAAGACACAGTTCTAGAGCTTAGTTGCAAATATAGTCCGTTGGCTGTGATCACACGCACTCGGCGGACACTTCGGCCTCCAGGTACCGTCATGCCAACGCCTTTGGCATGATCCCACAGCCCCCGGGCTCACCCTGCCGTACAATACGACAAAAAGCCGCTAAAGCCCTGCACAACTTAATACAAGACTTCTGACCAGAGGTGGGTTAGGCTCTAGCCTCCGTTTACAGCGAAGCCGGGGTCGAAGAGGAATGTTAGTACACAGGAGGCACTTAACTGGTCTCCTGCGACCCTCAGCCGCCAGACATCCCATTTCCGCCTCACGGGTCTACGCACGCGGCAAACATGCAGGTAGGTCTAGCACCCAAACCAGCTAAAAGGGAAAAAAAAAGAAATCCAAAGAAGACAAATCCTGGCAGGGAACCTAAACGGAATCTCAGCAACCTACGAACTGAGCGGTTAATATAAATCAGTTAGTGGTGGAGGGTAACAAAACCACAAGACCGGGGTGTTAGTACATAACGTGGTAGAGATTAGGTAGAGAACACAACACGGGCAACTAGCCAGTGGAGAAAATAAATAAAAACGAAAAAGCGAGACACAAGACCAGCTCGGGATCGTGGGGCCGCAACTCCCCAACAGCTGGATGAACAGCCGTCCCTGCAAACACCAACAGCAAAGCGGTGGCATGACATCAGATGTTGACCAGTCACAAGGTCAGCTCGGCCGTGGGGCGCTGCTCCCCAAATAACTGGAAAACCAGGTATCCCCGTGCGGGGAATCAAGAAATGGCCAAAATTAAAATATCTGCATCTCATCATGGCTACTCAGATGACATCGTTAATTCTATCGTAAAGAAAATGAAACGCACATTAGATACCACGTTAATAAAAGATCACAGACCAGTTAAATATGTGGGATCACTTCCATACATTCCCAGCGTCATCAATATACTCAAAAACGTTTGTCACCGTCACAATATTGGCTTCGGAGTACGAACACACAATGTACTTTCAGGAATGAAAAATGATAGAGATGTTGTTCCTTTGGACAACCGATATGGAGTATATGTCATCCCAACGAAGGCAATAGACATTGAAGATGAAGATCGTATATATGATGGATCTACACTTCGCTCATTAAAAACTCGTTTAAAAGAGCACCAATATAACATAAAGACAAACTCATCAAGGACTTCCCTATCAAGGCTATCATGCATGTAACGTACCAGGAGATGTGACGTACCTGCCAGAAGGACGCACACGACATAAAGGCAGATAGGAATCAGAATAAAAACGTCCGCGTAGCTCAATTGGTAGAGTGACTTATTCCGGAATGATGGGACCCGGGTTCGAATCCTGGCGTGAACAGAAATGACGGAGAAATTTACTTCGTTATATGCAAAGGATCTCATTACCCATGCTGGAACGAAGCCAACATCCTCGCCACGCCCTACTCAAAAGCATCAATCCTACTACTAGAAAGTCTATTTATTCACAAATATGGTGAAGAATGCTGCAATGATGATACTCCTTGTCACATCCCTTTACCTTGGAAAACGGTGCTTAATGAGTTATAACATGTAGAGACTTACACCAATTATTTCCTTCAAACATAGTTTTTAATACGTTGCTTCCCACGTAATATATTTATCGATGTTAACAAACCATTCACGAGATATGATGTCCATCACGAGCAGGTCACAATATCAAGAAAACCACATAACATTAATGTATTTAAATCATGCTCAGTTCCATTCTGTTAATAACATCTGAAGATGGGTCCGTTGCGGGCCTGAAAGTTCTAATGTCTTCTATATGAATTCAATAAATCATCTAAACAGTCAAATGTGTTTATTTGAATCTGTTTTTAGAATAATGATCGTGTAAAGATGGCGGAAATCAACACAGAAATTCAACGTAAACACGAAATCAACATTTACTTAAGAGACCATATCATTGCATGCTTGTTTGCTGGACAGGATTTCGACTGTTTCCCTGATGGCAGTTTCTTTAAAGTTCGTGAAAGGGGCTATTCTACAGTCATTTACAAAAGTTTAAGACACCTGTCAATTTATTGAAGATTAAGATTTTCAAAGAAACAACTAATTACTACTCAGAGATATTTGAAAAATGACACCACAGATGAATACTTACACTTCTTAGAACACACAAAAAAAAAAAAAAAAAAAATTAGTACTTTGGGTGGCCACCTTTGTTTTTTATAACGGACAGAATATGATGTGGCATACTCTCAATGAAGGATTTGCAGTAGTCACTTTAAATGTCTTTGCACCACACGTACTTTATCGCGTCAATCAAAGCTTGGGAATTTGATGGCTGTTTTTCTGCTACCTTGTCTTTCAAAATTGTCCATAGATTTTCGATGGGGTTAAGGTCGGGACGATTACCAGGCCAGTCAAGCACAGTTGTGTTTTTTCTCTGCAGGTAGTCCTTTACTGTCTTTGATCTGTGGCATGGAGCACCATCGGGCATAAAGATTGTGCATCTGTGCATTTGCATAAGAGTTAGCAGCTTCTCACGTAACATTTCCTCATAAAAAGGACCAGTCATGGTAGTACCTGTCGGCAAAAAGGATAATGAAGCAGTACCGGATGCTGACATAGCACCCCGTATCATTTGACTAGGCGGATGTCTCACGGTGTATTTTTCATCAAACCTTTTGACTTTTGGTCATCGAACATGTGCTTCACGTGATTCAAATTGACGCACATTTGATTCATCGGAAAAAAGAACTTGGTTCCAATTTTCAGCAGTCCACGATTGATGACGCTTCGCAAACTGGAGTCTTCTGTTTTATGACAGAGGTTAGTCTAGGTTTATGTTCAGGTTTACAAGACTTTAATCCAAAATCTTTGCTAAGATCTCGGGAAACAATGCTGATACTAATATGAGACCCTTTTGAATGTAGAAAGGCCTTGATTTTCTTGCACGAACTCCTCGGAGAAAGCATAACTAATCGCCTTATGGTATTGTCATCACGTGGGGTTGTTTTCCTTGGACGTCCACTTCTCTTTCGGTCGTTAAATTCACCTGTATCTCAATATTTCATGATCTTATAAGGAATAGCAGTCTTGCTCACATTCACCTTTCTGCGTATGTCACGTTCGGAGTATCCTTCATGATATAAAGTCACAATTTGTGCCCTCTGAGTAACACTTAACGACGCTTCTTTGCCCATTTTTCGCTATACAGAAAATACGTACAAAACCTCGCAGTATGAAAACCAGAAGAAGACTGTTGCTCGCATGTGACCCCTAACTCTACCAACAGCTGACGCAGACGGATGATGGAACCTCGACAGGAAGTTTGGTAATACAGACAGTAGCTGACGCAATCGGCAGAAATCTCTGATACCAACAGGTGGTCTTAAACTTTTGCAAATGACTGTAATACTATTCCATACAGGACCGGCCGATGAACGCATTACTTCTCTAGTCAGGACTGTATTCAGCATGTCCTGATTGACACTTCGCACGTGTTCTTTACATCTAATGTCAAAAGATCGCTTTGTCATTCCGATATATATATATATATATCTTTCCCGTGTTGTTAGGATATATCAACGGTATAGCGTACACACCCACCTTCCTTGCAGCTTGATATTATACTAGGGGTGTTCAAATGAAAAGGTACGAAACGACACTGTGGGTATAAATGAAGACTTTATTCAAAGTATACAACATAGGCCGTAGCACAACGATCCCATTGATTAACGAGCCGAAGGATTCCTTTTTCCCAGAATTCCTGTGGCCGTGACGAGACCCAGTCCTGCACAGCGTCCTTGAGTTCGTCGTCCGAGTGGAAGCGCTTCCCTTTCAGATGTTTTTTCAGGGAACCAAACACATGGAAATCGCAGGGCGACATGTCCGGGCTGTAGAGCGGATGGTCAAGCTGCTCCCACTGGAACTTGGCCAGTTCCGCGTGTGTGACCCTGGAGACGTGTGGACGCGCGTTATCATGGAGCAGAACCACACCCTCCGTGAGCAGCCCCGGTCTTTTGTTCTTGATGGACCTGCGTAGGCTTCAGAGTGTCTCACAGTACACATCGGAGTTAATGGTTCGTCTGTGCTGGAGGAATTCAACAAGTAGTCAATTGGACGGCGCTCTTTATAAGAGCCTCTGCTCTCTCCTGCGCATGCGGGCGCCCGCGCATGCTCCGATCCACGCCGGCGACTCTAATCGCATCCCTAGATGTGTCGCTACGTTCTCCCATAGCGGCATAGGCAAATATGTTAACGGTTACGTTCTTATGACGTTTCGTACCTTTTCATTTGAACACCCCTAGTATGTGATAAAGGGATCGGGGACGTAATTGCGAATAGTAAGTTGTGCTTACGTAATAAATTCTTTAACCAATATGTAAAGCCTGGCACACATGTTATGGATCCTGCGTATCTCATTGTCTTATTAGGGGATTTAGTTATCGCTGACATTATAAGATTTCTTACAGTTCTATGTATTCTGTCTATGTCATCCATATCTATCCTTTTAGACCTTTACTATCTATATATTTAAAACACAAGGCCGTTTCTTTCTACAATCCGCCAGCGCCACCCATTGGAGCCATTTTCATGACTTTTTTTTAAATGAAAACTACTGACACACAGATTCCATATATTATCATGAACTACTTTCTTTCACGTTGGTTGCGATCAGTCTGTATGTAAACAAAACGGAACGATACACGGGAAATCGGGAACTACTTTAAAGCGATCTGATTCGGTAGTACAACCAAAAAAAAAAAAAAAATAATAATAATAGTAATAATAAATAAACGAAATAGCCTATGTCCACCGGAAAGAAATATGCTTCCCAACGGTGAAAGAATTACCTAAATCGGTTCAGTAGTTTTCGAGATTAATACACAAACAAACTTTCTCTCTTTCTATATTAGTATAGGTTATATGATGATACAAAAAATTGTTAAAACCAAACTGGTAAAATAAAACACATTTTTAACCCCATTGTGTAGTTATCTAGACACGATATCATTTTGGGTCACTGAGAGAATGCCTCAATACTCCAATGCAAACCCGTCAACGACGGGTAAGCACATGTTTATGCAATAACTAGGACAAGCCGCAAACGGTAACCGATAACTCGGGTACAGTTGGCAAATTTTGAGCGAAACTATTGCAAAATCGGAAGACGTCAAAACCTGACAATGGACGGTGTCCAACCACATGTCAAAAATCACGGTGATCGGATGTGTCATGTCGTAGCTATGCCCGAACAGCTAATTGCCCCGAGTGTCGTATAGGGAGCGAATTTTTTAAATATCTCTAGGAAAAGCCGCCAGCGGTACCCGATAACTCGGGTACAGTTGGAAAATTTTGAGCGAAGCTATTGCAAAATCTAAGCTCATTAAGGCGTCTATTATAACAAATTCTAAAAAATGAACGCGTAATGTTTATGACTCCCAGAACAAAAGTACGAAACATTCTAAAAAAGAAATACCTAAAATTTATCATGAACTACTTCCCTTCACGCCTTCACGTTGGTTGGGATCAGGTTGCATGTACACAAAGCGGAAAGACACACTCAGATCGATCGGGAACAACGTTTTTATTTTTGTATCGCGAAAGACAGAAACACACACACATACACAAACTTCCTTTTATTATTATAGATTAAGCAGGTGTTGAGCTAACAGACGGAATCTTTCCATTTCTTCGTTTTTCAATTCAAACGATTTTTTTTTTAAATTAATGTTAGTGAGCTGACTTTCGTGAAACGGTTCAAGCAAAAGGCCATCTAGTTTTAATTGAAATTCCTCAATGACACGGAATTTCGGGAATCGGAAGGCCTCAAAACCAGGCCATGAACGATATCCAATCGCATACCAAAAATCACGGTGATCGGATGTGTCATGTCGTAGCTATGTCCGAACAACTAATTGTCCCGAGTCTCGTACAGAGAGCGGATTTTTTTCGATTATTAAAATGGGTCAGTTTTTTAATTGCCATTATTTCTATACGACACGACCAATCACCATGATACCAACCCCATGTCACTCACCATGTCCTTCCATTTCTCTGTAGCAGGCGTCATCGCGATCGGCTGAAGATCTTTGGAGGAGATAGGTAACAAACAACCCCTTCTCAAAACCCGGAAGCCCCCTAAAAATGCAAATTTTTGGACGATTATTCCTCAATGACACGGAATTTCTGAAATCCGAAGGCGTGAAAACCTAGCCATGGACGATGTCCAATCGTATGCAAAAAAATCACGGTGATCGGATGTGTAATCTCGTACCTATGCCCGAACAACTAATTGTCTCGAGTCTCGTAAAGAGAGCTCCGCTCAATTAATTAAAAAAACTTAAAAATTAATAGGAATATTACGAAAATTTTGTTGTTGGTGACACATCTTATGAACTGCCCATTAATAATTCAACCGTTTATTATAGTTATGCATTTTATTACGATTCATGTTATATGACAAGAAAAAATTTCAGTCATTGCTTTTTCAACCGTGCATGGCACGGTTACGGACTAGTAAATATTATAAAATTCCTTGTTATTTAGGTTTTATGTCTACCATTGCCTTGTAAAAGCCTCCCAGTGGAGTGCGAAAGCTTGGGGAATCTTTGTGCTTATTACACTACACAAATAAACGGATTTAATACGCTATATGCGGTTCTTGAGTATTCACAGTCTGATGTATTTAAAACACCGTGATAAAAAAATTTTTATGCGTCTCTCCACCAAAGAATTTACCACTTGAACAATGGTGTGGACATTCCGGTTAATTTCCCAAACGCCCTCACACATTCTTTCATATTCTTTAGGTGTGCAATTGCGTCGGTTTCCGCTTCACCAGGAGGTATGATGCTCGAAGCGTCACCCCCCCCCCCTTCGCTCAGTTAAAGCTAGGCGGGGTTCCTTATCTTTTTCCTTATTCCTTTAAGGATGCTTTCAAGCAATATTCTTAAGCGTTATTCGAAAGAAATGTCATTAACGTAACTGAGCAAATGCTCAAAAGCTTCCTCGCGTTGAACAAAACGTAAAGCCAGATATGTGGCATCTACGATTCTACACTGCCGAACAATTGCTAAGGACGGATGACAATAGCAACGATAGCAACCATAAAATGGAAGGCAGGAAAAGGTGGAAATTAGCATAAGTGCGGGATACAGTAAGACGTGTTGTACGTATGCAAATTTTGGATTGCCGAACTTGTTCGTGACGTCATAGCGCTGATAAGAGATATAAAGGATTTGACGCGTATTGACCGTTGTTGTTCAAACGCAAAGTTGAAAGGGAAAGAATCAATTGACGAACTTGCAATTTTATGTATGTCTTCCCGACATCACCTAGATGATTTTACGCGTGGCCGTATTATTGGCAAGATTGAAGAAGGGCGAAAAATAACAGATGTTGCCAGAAAGTTCGACGTCAGCCACAGTGTTGTTTCAAGGCTTTGGAAATCATTTCAAACAAATGGAGAGTGTAGCAAACGTCACGGGGGAGGTCGTGTTCGCAGTACGACACCTGCAGAAGATCGGTACATAGTGCTATCAACAAAAAGACACCGGCGCAGCACAGCTAGTGAGGTAGCAAATCAGTTTATGGCTGCTACTGGCAAGCGGATCTCCCGAAAAACTGTCGCCAGACGTTTGCATGAAGGAGGACTATACGCCCGCCGTCCTGTTGTGTGCATCCCATTGTCCAGACGTCACCGTACCGCCCGTTTGCAATGGTGCCATCAACATCGCAATTGGACAGATAACGACTGGTCTGCAGTCCTCTTCTCAGATGAGAGTAGATACAGTCTATCGTCTGATTGTCGACGACAACTGATCTGGCGTGATAGTGGTACTGCATATTGTCCAGCAAACATACAGGAAAGGGACCGATATCCGACATGTAGTGTCATGGTATGGGCTGGCATCATGATCAATGGCCGTACGTCCCTCTATGTGCTTCCAACTGGGACTATGACTGGCCAACGATACATTAATGATGTTCTGCTATGTCATGTTCGTATGTTCCATGGTGCTGTCGGTGATAGATTCATTTTCATGGACGACAACGCAACATGTCTTCGAACAGTCGCTGTCCATGAGTGTCTTGAGAGCGAGGATATTCAACGCCTCGTATGGCCAGCACGTTCTCCAAATCTGAATCCCATTGAAAATGTGTGGGATGCTTTGGAGAGGAGTCTTGCTGGTCGCCAATGCTCTCCAATAAACAAGGACACCCTCATCCGTGCACTGACAGAGGAATGGGATAAATTACCCCAACAGCTGCTTGATAATGTTGTGCAAAGCATGACACGACGTGTGGAATCTTGCATCGCCCTCTATGGTGGCCATATCCCGTATTGACATCTTACGCCGGAACGCCTGCGGACGGTAATTGCATTTTTTTTCACGTTTACGTATTCTGCACAAAATGGCCTGTTTGTCCCTTGAACACGTTCCAAAGCCTTCTGGATTTCAGAGCACAATAAATTGTCTTTCTTGTAATGTCCTGGCATTCTGACATTATTTTATTTCATTTGGCATCCAGCCACACTTACTTTTTTATGCGCTATATAGCCGTTTATGATCCGTCCTTAGCAATTGTCCAGCAGTGTAGTTACCAAACTGCAAATCATTTCGCATAAAAGGAAAAATACCTCAGCCGTACTGTAAAATGAGAGTGTGGTTCCACGACGCGTATTGAGGAAATAACGTCTTGCCTGCCTCTACCACAGAAACGCTGAATTAGGCAAGGACAGTTAATTTCAAACTTCAATAAACATAAAAAACAAAATATATACGTCATGTCACGAGGCATATCTTCCTATTAAGACTATAGATGCAGAGCTCTACAAAACTGGATTTCGCTTACATTTCAAATTCCTCACCCCTTCTTATGTCTGATCTGCAGCGTTGAATAGAATGAGTCTTCTAAAAAAATGTTCCTATGGTTCTCCCTTATACGTACCCATAAAATCCTGCTAATAAAACTTATCATAAGGTTCATCAATATTACAGACAAGATTGATAAGTAAATCTCTTCAGAATAATAAATTTTAAGACGAAAATATATTTAAAAAAATTCTTTGTAAACACTTAACAAAGCTGCAAATGTACAAATCACTTATCGAGAAAAGTCATCATTCGTGCATCTACTTCTTTGAATGAAATGCACACAGTACATTCCTCCGTGTGTTCCAACAACACTAAACAGAGCGATGGGAAGGTGTGACAGGTGTGAAAAAAAATTGACAGTTGACCCATCATCAGACGAGCGTTGTGCTATACCTACTGTACATATGCCACGCTTCCGGAAACGGCGATTCTTTGATAAGCACGACTATTTCGGCAAGAGAGGTCATTCCGGCCATTCCCTCGGCCCAGTGAATTACTCGTACTTCCGTGATTTTCACACCTGCCTCGCTGAAAGACAAATGCAGTGTCTATTTTTTGAATGTTTTGACAACAGCAAGTGGAGCAGTTGTGATAGCAGTTCTGATAGCTATTTAGAAAGCTGCCCTTTCATTAGATTGTGTGTTACATCAATTCTACGTGTGTTGTCAGTGTTTTAGAAACGACGATTCTTTGATAAGCACGAGCATTTCAGAAGGGGCGGGCAATCTATCCATTCGGTCAACCCTGTGAATTACTAGTACTTCAGCGATTTTCACAACTGTCACACTCAGTGACACTCGCAGTGTCCATTTTTTCGAATGCTTCGGCTACAGCAACCGGTGCGTTGAGCAGTTGTGATGGCTATTCAGAATATCGCCATTTCACTAGATGGTGTGTGTTACATTAACTCTACGTGTGTTGTCAGTGTTTTAGAAACGACGATCATCTGATAAGAACAACCATTTCGGCAGAAGAGGGCATTCACGCCATTCGCCTAGCCCAGCGCATTACTTGTACTTCAGCGATTTTCACTCCTGCCTCGCTCAATGACACTTGCAGAGCCCATTCTTTCGAATGCTTCGACAACACGAAGTAGAGCGTTGAACAGTTGTGATGGTTATTCAAAAAGTCGCCATTTCTTCATATGGTGTGCGATGAATTACATCTAGGTGTGTTACGAAAGTTAAAGAAATGACGATCCATTGATAAGCACAAATATTTCGGCAGGAGCGGGCATTCCAGCCATATGCTCGGCCCAGTGAATTACTCGTGCTTCAACGATTTCCACACCTGCGTCGCTCAATGACACTTGCAGTGTCCATTCTTTCGAACGTTTCGACAACAGCAAGTGGAGCGTTGAGCAGTTGTGATGGCTATTCAAAAAGTCGCCATTTCGCTAGGTGATGTGTGGTGCATTAACGCTACGTGTGTTGTCAGTGTTTTAGAAATAACGATTCTTTGATAAGTATAAGTACTTCGGCAGGAGCGGGCATTCCAGCCATTCGCTCGGCTCAGTGAATTACTCGTGCTTCAGCGATTTCCACACCTGCATCGCTCAATTTGCAGTGTCCATTCTTTCGAACGCTTCGACAACAGCAAGTGGAGCATTGAGCAGTTGTGATGGCTATTCAAAAAGTCGCCATTTCGTTAGGTGATGTGTGGTGCATTAACTCTACGTGTGTTGTCAGTGTTTTAGAAATAACGATTCTTTGATAAGCATAAGTATTTCGGCAGGAACGGGAATTCCAGCCATTCGCTCAGCCCAGTGAATTACTCGTGCTTCCGCGATTTCCACAGCTGCGTCGCTCAGTGACACTTGCAGTGTCCATTCTTTCGAATGCTTTGAAAACAGCAACTGAAGCGTTGAGCATTTCTGATGGCTATTCGGAATATCGCCATTTCCTTAGATGGTGTGTGTTACATTAACTCTACCGGTGTTGTCAGTGTTTTAGAAACGACGATTCTTTGATAAGCACGAGTATTTCGACAGGGGCGGGAATTCCAGCCATTCGCTCAACCAAGTGAATTACCCGTACTTCAGCGATTTTCACACTTGCCTCGCTCAATGCACTTGCAGTGTCCATTCTTTCGAATGCTTCGACAACAGCAAGTGGAGCGTTGAGAAGTTGTGATGGCTATTCAAAAAGTCGCCATTTCGTTCGTGGTTGTGGTTAGTATTACATCTAAGTCACCTTTTCCGGCAAACATTTGGTTCAAATGATTGCGACTGGGATGTCTCAAGTAAATTAAATCCTTAATATTAGCGTGCTGGCAGAAAAGCAATGAAAAACTACTAAGAAAGTATTGTTCTGTTTAGTTGAATAAACCGTGGGGGTGTCGTTAGGTGCCCAAATCTTTTGTCCAGTTCATAGACCGGTTGAAATTCCGATTTCATGAAACTAATAAAAAATTAAAGATAGATAGATAGAGAGAGAGAGAGAGAGAGAGATCTAGGACCATATTAAAATGTTAGGTAATAAAATTCAAACTATCTATCATGAAGAAGATAACCCTAAAATCAATGTCATTCAATTATCGTCACCACTAGAAACAAAAACAAAGCCATGTTATGTTTCATCTGCGATAAGAAAGCTGGTAAAAGAAAAAGACGAGGGAACAGTCAAGATGATTGAGTGGAATGGACAAAATAGAAAGTAAAAATATTTCCCGCGTTATATTCGGCTTCTTTGTGTGACTACCTGCCTTCGTGATACTTGCAGTAAATCAAATTTTTGAAAATGAAATAAAAACTTCACCGTCTTGGTACGATATTTAATAAAAGATGAAACTATTTACAGATTAAAATACCCCACTAGTACTTTCGGGGCAACATTCACCCCATCATCAGGTGGAACAGACGGGTATTCAGCACTTGCTTAGCTTTCTATAGGAGTGCAGCGATGCACTATGGGAAAGAATCTTGAGTGTCATGTGGGTCGTGACTGTAGCCATTACATGGGAACAAAAGATAGTTCCCAAACAGCAATTTCACATTAAATAGAATTTTTTTGTTACAAATGCATGTTATTGTTATATTGGTGAATTGTAGATAATATTTAATTTATTACTACTGTAACTTAAAGTTCAAATTTGTAATATGGTCTTTCCAAATTTTTGAAATGTCCGTAGGTGTGTAGTCATTGCAGCAATTGTCCCCCAAGGCTTCGATATACATGCTTTCAACAAAATGCAGCGAGTGTGTATACATTGGAGTGTTCAGTAGTTGAATGTTCGCCCAGTCTGGTTGTAGTATTTCATTAACGATATTCATGGATAATGCCGTATTGTTACTGTACTGGTTCGGATATCATTTTTATGTTCAAAGACACGGGTACCCATGCTCCTACGTGTCGAGCCTATATAATTGCTGACGTGTTCTCCTGTAGTGGGGTCCAGTAGTGGAATATTGTATACACCCCATTTTTTTTTTATTGGAGGTTTAACGACCACCGTGAGCAACTCAATGGGCTATAATAAGTAGTCGCGTGTCCCTAATTTAGGGTCACTGGTTCCAGGGAAGAGAGAAAGCCAGTGCCATAAGACAAACACAACATCCATGCATCACCGGGATTCGAACCCGGACCCCCTTCGGACGAATGATCAGCAGCCATCGCTTAGACCACTGCGCCACCGGGGCGGCACACCCCATTTGCCCATGATATCAGTTGTTCCTCGAATTTTTTTTAACAGATGATAGAAGGTTTCGTGATCGGGTGCCAAACTGTATATTAGCCGCCCCGGTGGCTCAGTGGTCTAAGCGGTGGCCTCTGATCATTCGTCCGAACGGGGTCCGGGTTCGAATCCCGGTGAGGCATGGATGTTGTGTTTGTCTTACGGCACTGGCTCCCTCCCTTTCCTGGAACCAGTGACCCCAAATTAGGGACGGGCGACTGCTTACAGCCCATTGAGTTGCTCGCGGTGGTCGTTAAATCTCCAATTAAAAAAAAAAACTGTATATTATGTTGTGAGCAAATACGAAATAGTGCATTGTTGATATGCGGGTGTTGATCCAATGCTCCCACATACCGTTTACTAGGCCTCGGGTCTTACTTCAGATTAATGGTTCTTTCATTTAGTATTCTGTTATATAATTTGTCAACCATCATCCTTGGGCATCCATGTTTATCTGCCAATTTGAAAATGAACTTAATCTCAGACTGTAAATGGCTATCGTTTGAAGAATGCGTGAAAGCTTTTCTAATAAGAAAATTGATAGCAGATAATTTTTGGGGGATTGGGTGTGAGGAGTTAAACGGGATAAGGCTATTACAATCAGTCGGTTTTCGATAAACACAGAAAGACAGAGAATTAGTATTTGCACCACGAATTATACGAAAATCCAAGAAAGGTAAAGAGAGCTTAGATTCAAGTTCTATCGTGAGCCCGATAGTAGGAAATACTGACGAAAGTGCGTCGGCGAATTGATTTAAGTCATCCTTTGAGTGAGGCCAGAACACAAGGATGTCGTCGACGTACCTAAGGTAAAGACTGGGAACTAAAGAAAATTCATTGAGAACTTTGTTTTCAATGTATTGTAGCAGAATTTCTGCCAACACTGCGGAAAGTGGGGAGCCCATAGGTGAGCCTTCAGTTTGCAAATAGATTCTGTCATGGAATTTGAAGTATGAACGCCGTTTAACTAAACAAAGTGCGTTCATAATGGCAGAAATTTCGGAAGTGGGAACATTAATATCAGCGAGTTTGGCCACAATGATACGACGAGTGGCGTCCACAGGTACGTTGGGTACAGTGAAACCACATCTAGAGAGGCTACTATGAAAGGGCCAGTATGTGGCCGAATCATTCTGATCCTTTCTATTACCCTAGTGGAGCTTTTGATAGAATAAGGGGAGCTCTCAGCTCACTTAGCTAAATATAGGGCAAGAGCTTTTTCAAGTGGTCGGGTAGGGCTAACGTAGCCCGCGACCAAAGGTCTTATGGGTAGCTCCTCTTTATGCAGTTTGATACGCCCAAATATATCGGGCACACGACAACCCGGTGGGGGAATAAATGCTTTAGAAAAGCCTTCAGGAAAAATTATAAGCATTCTTCAATCTGGTTAACGCTGCGCATGTTGCTTTGGTTAGTTCACGCTCAACTACTTTGTGTGGAATAGAAGATATGGCTTCATGCATTTTATCCCTGTACTTTGAGCTTTCTAATAAGACCGTAAAAAAATTCTATTCAATGTGAAATTGCTGTTTAGGAACTATCTTTTGTTCCGATGTAATGGCAACTGTCACGACCCACATGACACTCAAAATTCTTTCCCATAGTCCATCGCTGCACTCCTATAAAAGCTAAGCAAGTGCTGAATTACCCCTCTGTTCCACTTGATGATGGGGTGAATGTTGCCCCGAAAGTACTAGTGGGGGATTTTAATCTGTAAATAGTTTCATCTTTTATTAAATATCATACCAAGACGGTGAAGTTTTTATTTCATTTGACACATTTGTACGAAGTTACTCTTTCATCTATCAAATTTTTGAATGATGATTTTTAAAATCTAATTTTAAAATATATTTCTAATGCTGCAAAATTTTTTCGTAGGAAAGGAAAGCTGAAAATCCTAATGCTCTTTTCTCTCTTCTAATTCAAAACATTTAATTAAATTTTAAAAATTAAAGTAAATAATTTCATTTAAAAAATTCATAAATAAGGTTTTGGATTTTTTTATTCCGGAATTTCTTTTAGGAAGCCGAAACGGTCTACTTATTTTTGCTACATATCGTCTACTTATTTTTCTGGGAATTTTAGAACTGGCAATCGAAATAATCATAAATGAATAATGGTGTTCAAGATTATAACTCCAAGATTTTTGTTTGTATAGAGCCTTTGCACCGACGTCTTTTTTGACGTCACGGTTACTTCCGGGTGGTTAAGAGAAAGTTCGGCTGCTAAGGTTCCCATAGGATTAACATTGGGAAGCAATTTCTACACTCGATTGTCTGAAGTTTTAGAAATGGTTAAAAGTTGTGTGGCGTATGGGTGCTTCTCAAAGTATGAGTAAGGTAGTGGAATTTCCTTTTATCGCTTTCCAACGGCAGAAAACCGCCTGATTATGTGGAAAATAGCCGTAAATCGGAAGGCATGGTCATCCAGGCCGACAGGATCTGCAGTAAACACTTCATTTCAGGTATCGTAAATCTGCATATTTTACTACGTTAATAGTCGAATTTTTATCGGTACATTTTCTTGCTCACTCTTATGCATTATTTTCAAGTTTTTACGTAAATCCTTGTTATTCTGTTTAAAATGATCTGAATGCACGACGGATTAACTTTGCTATCGCATCGGAAATTGCTAAGCTTTCGTGAACTTTCAAGATTTTGTACTGTCACTGATTTCTAAATATTGAAACAGATGCCTTTTTCCGAACCGAAATTTAAGGATACAAGTCCACGTAGAATTAAAGGGTGCTGTCATACATTATTGTGTCGGCCGTTTTCCCGGATCTGTTTTCTTTTTTTCTTTTTTTTTTTTTTTGTGAAAAAATAGTCCGTTTTTCGGGATATGATAAGTCGGTATTTTCTTTTTTTTAATTGCAATACACACTGGAACCACCTATACACACTGCAACCAGACAGAAATGTAACAACCTACCTTACACCGGGTAAGAAATATTTCGTTTTCAGTCTTCAGAATTAATACATTTCTAAGCCACCCATTGGTAAAATATTTGTATGCATCGAGGCTTTTATAAGCTTTTAGAGCTTTCCCGGTATAACACAAAAAACTGCCTATTAAATAGTTATAAATAGCGTGATAGCTGAGATCAGGGAGCTCCGTAGCAACACAAACTTCCAGAGGATAAAAATATCTTTTAGGTATGTCATATGGATCTTCTCTGCCATTATTTCTAAGCTTTTCTTTGTAACGTTGCTTTTCCACCACATTAAGATGGCAAATTTTGTCAGAAAGAACAGTTTTTTTAACTCTATTTACAGCAGCAGCAGCCATTGAAAAACATGGAGAGAGACCAGCTCGGGTATTTTCTAACCGCCCGGAAGTCTAGCAGACAGTTTTGTGACATCATGTGCAAAGGCTCTATAATGAACTTTACCAAATAATTAAAAATTCGCTGGTGTTTTGTAAGCGTGTTTCTTACTGACGGCGAACAAACGAAGGACACGTGACTCCCTCGAAATTCGAAGTGTTCAGTGGAGAAGCTAGCATTCTGATCGGAAATAAGATGCCCAAGTTAGAATAGATCAGCATTTCCTTCTCTATTTTTTTTTCTGTTATATTTTTTATCTTTTACGTCAACATTGCCAAGCATAAAATGCACCAGTTCTCGTTTCACGTCAAATCAAGAAAGAAAAGTAACTTTGGGCTCAGACAGTAAAAACGCATGTAAGCCCTTCTACTAGCAGTTTCTAATGACTCGATTCTGGAGACTTTCTGCTCAATATTCATCCGAATCGTTCTGAACCTGCGCACGTTCGTCCTGGATGTCTGCTACAGTTTACCGATGGGTTTCCCTTACAAACAAGTAAATGAATGAGAAAAATGCCTAACAAATGCTTCCAAACGGACCAGAACTTGAATTTTCTTTTTTCTAACCGCGCTGCCGACTTTGTTTCAAAATATTTTCAACCTATTTAATCGTTTTATGAGACCATCTTATACATGGGGGGGGGGGGGGGGGGGAATTCGGTCAGTTCTCGCTTACATAAAATTCCCAAAAGTTTCTATTTTCCTTTATTTCTCTTTTCTGGGTTTGGCGCTTCCGCAGGCGCATTTCGGGAGTCGCCTGTCCCTAATCTGGGACCGCTGGTTCTGGGGAAAGGGCAGGACGTTCACCCATACTTTATTCGATCCCGGATGGTTAAATAGAGGAGAGCCTTAATTTATGACCATCTGGTGGCGAGCATTCAGTTGAATAGGAGTTTAGGGAAAAGTTGTTTAGGTATTTATTTATAAATCCTCCAAATTTGGAAATTTCGTACTTCCTCAAGTTCTCGTACTCGGGTTTTAAGTGGACTAATAACTAAGGGATGTGGTGGATTTTCGGAAGGGAGTGTTTGATCCGAGGTGTAAAACTGCCATTAGAAACAGGAACCTGGAAGATTTGGGCTACAGCAGCCGATAGGAAAAATATACAGATGTAAATTAGAGACAGAGAAAAATATGTTACCGCTAGGGCGGGGCAGAGAGAAAAGGGAGCCAAAGAGGGCCTGCCAGAAGACCCATACGGACAGCATACCATTACATCGCTAGTACCACCCACACATTACATGTCTGCAGTTAAGGAGGGGGAAACGGAAGACATGAATAACTATTCGGTTGTAACATGGCATGTCGTTTAACCAATGCTAGGCGGATATCTTCAAACAGTGCTTACAATTCCTTTTCCTGACGAGAAAAACGGAAAACATTTATCTAGACTACAAAAAAAAAAAAAAAAAAAAAAAAAAAAATTGCGGATAAATAACTTTTTCCGGATTACTTTTCTTCTTAAATTAGAAAGAAAATCACTTACAAATATCCCCAGCTAGATGCAGTACCCCATGCCTTATGGGGGGCTTTCCTTGGATATACTAAAATTTTATTTACCTATGCATTTAAGTTAACAAATTACCTATTTCTTAATTTGCAATTTAGAAATAAAAAATATATGACTTAAAAGTCGTAAATTGGAATCCACTTTAAACCTTCAGCCGAAAAATCTTAACAGTCTGCGAAGTAAATTGTTGCGAACGTAAAAATGCATGTAGTGCGCAACAATAAGTTTTTAAACAGTGACAAAACTGCTTCATATACAATTTTCACATAGCCCACTGGCAAGGCTGAACTCGATATTATCAGGCTGTAACATTAAGCAAAAACAGCGAGGACAGAAAAGATTAGTTGGGACGCAGCGCCATCTATTGACGTTGTTCGCATTAACAAACTGATTCCGTATCATTATTTACATTTGAGATTTTATTTATATTCACTTTCAAATTAACAGATGGATATTTGTATTCTGAATTCGTAGTACTTGTGCAAGAGAACTTTGCTGTAGGAACTGGTGTAATTCATGTGTAAATCTCATTCCTCCTTTATTCTTCAACGATCTAGGGCCGAGATTTTGGTAAATGTGTAGATTAGCGTCTTAAATTATTTCATCGGAAAAGTGTTAGTACCTGGAAAAAGTGTGACGTACAGATTTTAGAGTATGGAAATTAATGGCAAATGGTGCAGAAATTTCGTATTTTAAATGTCTTTTAAAGATTTTTATCGTAACATTTACCTGCAAGTTCGATGCTGTGAAGAGTAGGCCTAACGTATCGAACGTACAGGTAAATGTTACGATAAAAATCTTTAAAAGACATTTGAAACAGAAAATTTCTGCACCATTTGCCATTAATTTTCACAATCTAAAACCTGTACGTCGCACTTTTTCGAAGTACTAATATTTTTCCGACGAAATAATTTAAAACGCAAATCTACACATTTACCTACTATTTTACTTAATATGAGTTTATATAACTGAGGTTTTTTTCTAAAATTGAATTAGGTACGTAATTATCAGAATGAAAATGCTTACCACAAACAACAGTTGAAGGTAACTTGTTATTTGGAGCAAAATCCTGACGAGATATTTCTTTCAGCAACAGTTTCTTTAGGTTCTGATTTGAGGGAAACTCATGGAATGGAAATCCCACGTTTTTCTTCTTAGAAGACGTGCACATCGGCACACAGCAGTAAACCATGTTGACAATGGGTTGGATTTTGTTGTGAAAACAACAGTTTGGTTTTAAAACTAGAAGGGTTTTTTAAAAGAAACAAGAAAAAACGACGAACATACACAATCCCGCAATTCAAACAACGCAGAAACTGAGGTGTTTATACCTTGGGACGCAGTGCCATCTAACGGCTGAAATCGTCCCTAACGCCCACTGGCCAATCACCAAAAGTCTATTGTCTTCAAAGGTAATGTTACAGCCTGATAGGATCGAGTTCAGCCTTGCCACTGGTAACAAGAGGCCCTGAAACGAACGGCTGCCACTGAGGTCATGTGACCAACTTAGTCCCAGCTTTTAGTCTCACTTCCGTGAGTGCGTCGTCTCAGCTATCAGTAATGTGCTGACAGAATAGCTGGAGAATTTCATAAAACGTGAGCTGATCGAAACTTCGAAGATTCTGTTGCAATATGTATAAAATGTGCTAGAATTGAGTTCACAAATTACTTTGAAAGGTTTACACAAAATGAAAGAAATGCTAATTTTTCAACGAAACTGACAAAGTGCGTATTTGCGAAGCTTTCGCTTAGAATTCCAGCTGATGGGAACTTTGAAATTTGCCGCACGAAATAAATGAAATCTGCTGTTGTTTTGTTGACAAATTACTTAAAAAGTTGCGGCACGAAATGAGAATATTTGAATGTTTTTGATGGCATATGTCTGCATCGATTCCAAAATGGCGGCTTGTTTACAATTTTTGTTTCGTTCCTGAGGAACTCTCTGATAGATATTTGCGGAACTTTTTTCAATTTCCTTCTATTTTTATTAAAGGACTTTGCTCCGTCGCCATTGCCGAAGTTCCTGCGTCAGAAATTTTGGTTTCGGCCTATTCCTGTAATGTTAACGTTGCCGGTGTGCGGTGTCAGTGTGTTCCTTATTCATGGATTACTAAAGAAAGGAAACCTACGTACTTTTTGTATTTCTTTTGCTTGACGTGAACATATTTTCAGAGTTTTTTTTACTGTCGTTATTTTTTGGAAAGGCGGACTTTTGTCGTTTGAACTTATAGCACATAGTAAACTACCACTAAGGAAATCAAAAGCAGTGCAAAAAACGTTTCCGTAAGATGTATACATCTTACCGAAATGCTAAACCGTTAAACAACTGAGATAGCTTTACCAACAAAACATATGAGTAACAAATCCTTTTTTCAATGTACATATAAATAACTAAACTTTGCACGTTATATTACTTAAGACAGAAAAGGAATTTTCTATATCAGTAACCAGCAGGTAGAAGTAATAACGCTCCAACATTTTCTTCTGTTGTAGTAGGAATTTTTTTTTTGATTGGAGATTTAACGACCACCGTGAGCAACTCAATGGGCTATAAGCAGTCGCCCGGCCCTAATTTAGGGTCACTGGTTCCAGGGAAGGGAGAGAGCCAGTGCCGTAAGACAAACACAACATCCATGCCTCACCGGGATTTGAATCCCGGACCCCTTTCGGACGAATGATCAGAGGCCATCGCTTAGACCACTGCGCCACCGGGGGCGGCTAGTAGGAAATGAACGATATATGTTATTACGAGTGTTAATTTGTTTTTCTTTGGAAAGAAAAAAAACAATAATAAATCCAAATAATAATATAAACAACTTCACAGCAACATACGAACGGACTTCACCTGCACTTCGGAGCATGGAAACTGAGACCTTCTTGGTCACATGACTAAATCGTTTCAGGGCCTCTTGCTTCCAGTGGGCTATGCCTTTGTGTTTGTGACGTCGCCCAACAGTATTTTAAGTCAATGTCCATCTCGTGATATTACACTGTGTCATATGATGATGAAGACAGTGTGTTTTATTAATGAATCGTATGTGTTTTTATTTGTAAAGTATTTTAACGTGTGGTACGTTGCGCACTGCATTTGTTTTTATCGTGTTCAGTCGACATTTTGTTCTACTATTGGATTTTAACACGAATTAGTTTCATCAACTTCTGCTCTTGGTATGTACCATCTCACTACTAAAATCTCATTTCAATCCGACACCTCCTTCTTGGTGCGCGGATTTTTATGACAATGAGTGTATTTCAGAGCTGCCTGGGCAGGACATTTAAAAGGAGGATAATTAGCAGCTTTTTTGAAGAAATCAAACTTTAAAAATAAAAATAAGACTTGATTACTTATGCAAAAGTGGACGGCACAGCTGTAGCTCGAAGTACCGATGAAAGAAGTGCAGCATAGAAATTATCCGTCGGAATTATGATGAAAAAAGAAGTTTTCATTTGTTCAAGAAATCTTCGAGCAAATAAAATTTCACCATTCCGTACTTTTTCCTTTTCATAACAAACATGTCTTTTCACATACACGGTTGTACCAGAATAATATGACCACCCCCGGAATCACAATGTACCCGACCAGGTGCGTCACAGAGTGCACGTGACAAGGTGGATCACACGGAGACATAAGCGGCCGGCCAGGACAGATGAGCCATAGTGTGTAACGTGAGCACAATGGGCAGAGGTAGTGATCTGATGGACGTTCAAAAAGGAATGATCATCGGCTAAAGCGCCAAGGGTGGAAGCATCTCAGAAACAACAGGCTTCGTGGGCTGTTTGCGAGGCGCTGTAGTAAGGGTGTACCAAGAATGGACCGCTGGCACACCGAGTACTTATTGTACCAACAGTGCAGCAATTGACCACGCAAATGAACGCTGGGGCACCCAGGTACGTGTCCCCGATAACAGTAGAGTGAAACCAGTCACGCATGGGTCTCCGGAATCGACGCTGCGTCAAGGCGTCCATGTTGGATTTTTTGTTTTTGGGGGTTGAAGGTTTAACGACCACCATGAGCAACTCAATGGGCTACAAGCAGTCGCCCGTCCCTAATTTAGGGTCACTGGTTCCAGGGAAGGGACCAGTGCCGTAAGAAAAACATAACATCCATGCCTCACCGGGATTCGAACCCGGGCCCTTCACGGGCGAATGATCATAAACCAGCGCTTAGACCACTGCGCCACCGAGGCGGCAAGCGCCCATGTTAACCCAGGTCCATGACACCTGCAGTTTGCATGGGACTACAATAATTGAACAGTGGGAAAAGGTCGCCTTCTCCGACGAATCGACGTTACTACTCCACAGAAGCGACGGGCGGTGGCGTCAGACGCACGAGAACAACACCTGGACACGCTTTTGCGTCATGTACAGGCCGACATGTGTGGGGAATGTTTTCTGGTATGACCTGAGACCGCTGGGTTCCTGAACGCCAATGGCTACCTGTCCATCCTTACTGATCACATGCATCCCTTCATGCATGTTGGACGTTTACCCTGGTGGTGATGGTGTCTACCAACAGAACAAAGCGCCGTGCCACGTCTTTAAGGGGTGCGTAACTGGTTCCAGGATACGACAGCTATGTCTCCATTCTCCCTTGGCCGGCGAAATCGCCCGACCTTAATCAATCCCATAGAGCACTTGTGTGATTATTTGGATCGACAGGTTCGTCCTACAACCGTCATCTTCGTGCTCTGCTGCAGTCCCAATGGGCACGTGTGCCTTGGGCAACCTTACAGAGCCTTAATGCGTTCATGATTATTTGGATCGACCTACAACCGTCATCTCCAACGGGCACGTGTGACTTGGGCAACCTTCCGGGGCCTTAATACGTCCATGATTATTTGGATCGATAGGTTGGAGTTACAACCATCATCTCTGTGTTCTGCTGCAGCCCCAATGGGCACGTGTGCCTTGGGCAACCTTCCAGGGCTTTAAGAAGTCCATGATTATTTGGATCGACCGACAACCGTCATCTCAGTACTCTGCTGCAGTCCCAATGGGCACGTGTGCCTTGGGCAACCTTCCAGGGCCTTAATGCGTCCATGCCACGCCGCTGTCATTCGGGTCAAAGGTGGTTATTCCCATTATTAGGTAGGTAGTCATATTATTCTGATACGACTGTATATATATATATATATATATATATATATATTTTTTTATTGAAGGTGTAGCAACCACCATGAGCAACTCAGTGGGCTATCAGCAGTCGCTCGTCCCTAATTTAGGGTCACTGGTTCCAGGGAAGGGAGAGAGCCAGGGCCGTAAGACAAACACAACATCCCCGCCTCACCGGGATTCAAACCCGGACCCATCTCGGGCGAATGATCAGAACCCATCGCTTAGAACACTGCGCCATCGAAACGGCTACGACTGTCTATGTACAAAATACTATTTGCTTATCAGTGAGTTAATCCTTCTCAATGATTTCTGGTATGTATGTCCTGATTTTAATGAATTAAAAATTACTATTTGAAGACTAACACACACTTATTATTATTAGGTCAAAAATATTAATGAAGCTTTGCGTAAAGAAGACATCCGTTTGCAAGTCCTGAAAAGCATGGGGTTGACTGGAAAAGATATTCACCATCAAAAAGGTAAGAAAATGTGTTTTGGCGGTAAACACTATTGTATCTATATCTATAGAAAATTTAATTAATCAGTTAATTTTTCCAACTAACAGGCAGGCAGAATGCTACCCAAAGCTGGTAATTTTAACACCTCAGGCAGTTATGTAGATAAGTATGCATTTCCTTCACCTCCCAAAAAATAGAAATGCTATAAGTAATTGCCATACAGAATTACTTCAAAAAACTGAAAATCAAATTCTGTGCCATACAGAATTACTTCAAAAAACTGAAAATCAAATTCTGCTGACTTTCTACAAGTTCACTTGTAGAAAGTCAACTGAAGAAAGTTACTGACTACAAGTTCACTTGTAGAAAGTCACTTGTAGAAAGTTACTGACTCTACACTCTTGGCTGTGATAGGAATAGAATTTTCCAAGACTGCGTTTCCTGCTATTTCATTATTTGATTTCAAACCATTAAAAAATATTACTTCCACACTAGTATTTTGTTTAATTTCTTACAAAAAAAAAAAAAAAAAGTATTATCATGATAAAATGATGAAAAAAAAAAAAAAACAAGATTTTTCTTTCACCTAGGTGTTTGGTTGCTTAGCTTTATTGCTTTATTGTTTCATGAGTTCATTTGTTTGCACATATCAAAGATTAACCCTCAGCTAAAACTTTCAGGAAATAATAGCTCCACACGAATAGAAATGTTTAATCACACGAACTATAAAACCCCCAAAAGATATATGGTGTATCTGTGTGCTGGAGAAAACCACTTTTCTGGCATACCTATGATCTTTTACTCACAAATCTTCATAACATTCCTGTAAAGAATGAAAATCAACTTAGCTCAACAGTGTGTGAAATAAAAACCTTTTACAACAGAAAAATTGCTGAACATTTGAATTCAAACCTGCCCTGGTTAAATCACACACTTTTTTTTTCTTAAGTTCCTGATAACTTTATACCAAATCAAAATGATGATTTAATTTCGATCACTTGTGAAAAAAACTATCTGCTATTCTTCGCACTTCAGTTCCTTTTTCACATCAACTGAGATATGGCTTTTCGAAAGCAATACAAAAGAGAAAAGCTTACTGCATTTCCGCTGCTGTTGAGAACTCCACATTCAGGGACACTGTTAGATCTGCTCATACTAAGCTACTGACTCTACACTCTTGGCTGTGATCTACCTTTTTTTTTTTTTTTTAGATGGTTGAGGATTTGAAAAACATCTGAAATACCTCAATGCACTTAAGGCAGAGTAACAGACACAGTGAATTAAAAATTTACTATATCTCATATGATATTATTTGGCAGGTGGTGTGACAATGACCGAACGAACGTTCAACCAACAGACAGTAACTTAGCTATTATACTATAACTAATTTTAACACTATATACAGGGTGATCTGAATCGACCGCACAATAAACCTACCGGACGATTCCTCGTGGAAAAAGAAGCCGAAAATCGTTGTCCGATCAGACGTCGCATTCTCGAGATATACGCGTCGAAAGCTCGTGACGTCACATCCGGTAAGAATACAGACATTAGAAATAACTTACCCAATCACTTTGACAGAAAACATGTAATTTATTGATGTGTACCACTAAAACACAAACGATAAAACACGTGGATTCGTGTCAGCTTACATGTGTTCAAAACGGCCATCTTGTGCGGAACAGGCGCCAGCCCACCGAGGAATAGACATCTGCACGCGTTGCAGAGGTTACAGTTGTGAGGGTCGCATGTAAGGTGACCACTAGGTCGTACAGGCTGTTGACAGGCCGTCGATATACCAGTTCCTTTAGATGACCCCAGAGGAAGAAGTCCAATGGGTTAAGATCCGGCGATCTAGCAGGCCATGCGACAGGACCACCACGGCCAAGCCATCGACCGGGATATTCCGTATCTAGCCACTGGCGAACATTTGCAGCGTAATGCGCCGGTGCTCCGCCATGCTGGAACCATAGATTGCTGAGAACAGCCAGTGGTGCGTTTTCCAGTAAGTCCGGCAGAACACGTAGGAACACCATGTAGTTGGCAGCTGTGACACGTTCGAGAAGATATGGTTCCACTAGGATATCGCCCACAATACCACACCAGATATTAACACCCAACCGGACCTGGTGAGCGTGTTCACGTGTTGAGTGTTGAGTGCCGATTGTCCAATACCCAGATATGAATATGGGTGCTGCAGATACCCTGTCGTGTAAACCTTGCTTCATCAGTCCAGAAGATCCGGCAGATGAAACTATTATCGGCAGCATGTTGCTGTAACAGCCATTCACAGTATACCTGTCTTCGAGGATAATCCTGTGGTAATAGGCCTTTCACCCGTGTGATGTGATATATATGCAGGTCTTCGTCGTGTAGAACGGCAAGTACGGTACTTTGGTGCAGACCGAACTGTCGCGCGACCGCAAGGCTGCTGGTCGTTGGCTCCTCCTCTATTAACTCTAGCATGGCGTCCTCGAAGGATGGTGTTCTCACAGAGAGTCCAGCGCCAATGTCTACCCTTGAACGTGGTAAGGCATTGCCCGTTTCGCGCATTCGAGCGTCAGGCCGCCGTATGACCTGGGCGTCCGGGTGCCGTCATGCTGGGTACCGCTCGTTGTAGGCCCTTGCTGCACGCAATGCTGAACCATGGCATTCCAATAGGAGATACATGTCACAATACTCCCTCAAACTGTTTTTTTTATTTTGATTGGAGGTTTAACGACCACCGTGAGCAACTCAATGGGCTATAAGCAGTCGCCCGTCCCTAATTTAGGGTCACTGGTTCCAGGGAAGGGAGAGAGCCAGTGCCGTAAGACAAACACAACATCCATGCCTGACCGGGATTCGAACCCGGACCCCTTACGGACGAATGATCAGAGGCCAGCGCCTTAGACCACTGCGCCACCGGGGCGGCTCCCTCAAACTGTACGACATATCGCTATCCACACTACTGTCAAATATACCAACGCAGTATGAGCTTACCTGCTACCATCGCCAACCCTTTTTATCCCTACCTGCCGTATTGCGCAGGTGTACAACTGATGGTTTCACGCCACCACGTCCTCCGAATTTGCATACCCACCCGTGCCACATTTTAAAATGTTGATTGCTTTTTTTCTTTAATTGGAGGTCCACCGTGAGCAACTCAATGGGCTATATTCAGCAGTCTCCCGTCCCTAATTTAGGGTCACTGGTTCTAGGGAAGGGAGAGAGCCAGTGCAGTAAGACAAACACAACACCCATGCCTCACCGGGATTCGAACCTCTTTAGGACGAATTATCAGAAGCCATCGCTTAGACCACTGCTGCAATTCTGGGTTTGTTATTGCACAGTTGTTTAAGGTACGTCTGCATTTTGCCATACAGCTACGGAGGTGAGTGATTCAGAGTTAAAAAGTGAAATGCGTTTTGCAATAAAATTTTGCTATCGTTTGGGTAAAACAGCACCAGAAACAGTTGAATTAATGAAAAAAGCTTACAAAGATAAATGTTTGGGTGAGACAACGATTTTTAAATGGCACCAGGATTTTAAAAAAGGGCGTTTGTCGGCAGAACTCGCTCCTAGGCCTGGTCGACCGGAAAGTGTTGTTACGGAGCGTATTGTTAACACTGTTTGGGCAATCCTACAAGAAGATCGACAAATGACGTGTGAAAGTATTACATCAACTAATATTTCAAAGACGTCTGATTTCCGTATTCTACGCGATAAATTACTGCTGCATCGTGCGTGTTCCAGATGGGTACCTCATCGCCTGACGAGAGAACTGTTGTTAGGCAGAGTTCAGGGGTGTCACAAGTGGAAACAAATGATTGCAAAGGATCCAAACTTTTTAAACACAGTAATAACTGCCAATGAAACATGGGTCCACTATTTCGACCCCCTCACAAAGCGCTCAACGAGTGTCTGGAAACACACAGACTCGCCTCCTCCAAAAAAGACCGCCAAATCAAGTCAGCTGGGAAGGTGGTGATAATTTTCTTTCATCATAAAGGTGGTCTTCCAGTTTGCCGTTCCTCCACAAATTGCTGTCAATGCCAAGTATTACATTTCAGTCTTGAAGCGTCTGCGACGACAGATTTCAATTAAGCGACCGGAACTGACGGGCAAGTGGACCCTACACCATGATAATGCCCGCCCACATGAGGCCGCTTGTGTTTAAGTTTCTTACGAAATGCAGTATTGAAATCATGCAACAGCCTGCCTACAGTCCTGAGCTCGCCCCGTGCGATTTCCGGTTGTTACCAACAATGAAGAAGTTCCGTGGTGCAACATTCAACACAGGTGCTGACGTTATTCAAGCTGTACAGGGGTCGCTAAAGCAGCTTCCACAAAATGCCTTCGACACATGCTGTTGCATATCATCCGTGGAAAGATACTTTGACAAAGAATAACATATATTTTGATGTACCTATATTTCTTCATTCTGTGTGATTTTACTAAGTTTTTTATGGAATGGCCTTTGTATAATAGCTGAGTAACTGTCAGTTAATTGAATGCCCCTTCGTTAATTGCAACACCTGCGAAATAATGCGATATCAGGTCAATAGTGCATGAGGCATGTTTAATTTGCCATATCTATGCTCTGTATTAACTACACTGAGTTATGTAATATGGTGTGTTTTCAGTGGTGTGGTGCTAACTCAAAAAGTACAGCAGCAATGGGCAGTGCCTCTATACATCTCTACATCTTTAAAAACCTTTCCTTTCTTACCCCCCCCCTTCTGCCTGTCTCCTTTTTACTTTCTTATATTTATAATACAAAGAAGTACAGTGATTGGTCGAAATCAGACTTCTGGTTTTACATATTTTGGCATTCAAGGAACAAGATTTCCCCATTTTGGTAAGAAAACACTGAGGCACAAATTGGGAAGCAAAAACTAAAATCCGTTGCATATTATAGAGTAAGATAATGTTGGAAACATAAACTAATTTAGAGTGCAATGGGGAAATCCATTGATTACTGGGAGTCTTAGTTCTCGAGTTATTTGGATAGCAGCAGTTTGGGAACAGAACATACAATTCTATAGTCTGTAAAACGAGCGGCAGGTAAAACAATCGTGAGACTCATTGGTTTGACGGATTTTTTTTCCGCCTGTGGGAAACGTGTCTAAAGCTCCAGAGAGAAAAATAATCTCTGCTTTCAATGTAATTAAGGACACTCGTAACTGGACTAAATTCACTAAGACTCGCAACTAGACTACTTAATAATGACCAGATTAATTAAATTCCTGATTACAATAATTTCCCAGTGCAATATCCCCACCTCAACATTCTTAACAACACTAGAAAAAGGAGTTTCAAGGGACTGCCAAGTGGAAATAGATTTAGAGACTAATTGAAGCAAACATGGGACATTAATTCCACTAACTCTGCAGTTTTATTATAGGACATTCACATTTTACAGTAAAAAGAAAACAAATTATGCTGTATACGGTTTAGTGGAATGGGTGCCGGCTAGAAAAAAAAAGTACAGGAATGCTATTCTGACCCCACTACACCACTGTGTTTTTTTTTTTTTGCTGTTTTTTAATGTTATATCGAGTCTAATGACTTAGTGTACAAAATTAATATCTGAAATATTAAGCTCAACTGGACATGTGCAAAAAAAATTAATATTTTGATGCAAAAAAACAAAAACAAATGCCTCATATTTTAGTTTTAAAAGTACAATAAACCTTTTTTAGCAACCTCAGTATTCCTGTCTCCAACTGTAACACTTGGAACAGAACAGTATATTGCCCTAATGTCATAATTAAGTGTTCTCCCTAGAGCCTTTTTACTGGGCGGCCCACCCAGCTAAATTTTCTTTAATGAAAGTTTTTACAACACATAATAGTAAGAGTGGAAAACTTACTCCCACATACACTATAAATATTGGTGAAAACGACTGAATTCTGTGTTGAACATGATTTATCAGTAAGTATTTAATAAGTACAGTCATGTTAAGCAAAACAACATCCATTCTTTTTTATTATTATTGAGGAAGGGGTCGTTTAAAGTACCATCCAGCTAAAATTTCTTGCCACCCAGCTGTAAAAAAGCTCTAGGGAGAACACTACAGTTTATACAATAAAAACAGTAGTAGCTTCAAAAAGATGGTTGAATATTTTTGTCTTTTTTTTTCAATTTCAGGGTGTTACTGGAATGAAGAGGATGACACCAGTGAAGATGAACTACTACTCGAGAATGGTCAACAACAGGAGACCGAATGGGAAGAGCTGCCAGCTGTCTCAACAAATGAAAGCACATATTTCTACGATAACTTCACTGATGATGTATGGGAGTTACCACTACAGTCCTATCTCTCCGATAATCAAGCAACTTTTGAACAAGATTTTCAATACCCAATTAAAAGTGACAACTCACTAATCATAAATTGTGATGGCATAAATGCAACTGACCAATTTGGTGACTGTTATGATCAAATATGTGATCCACAACTGAATTTCTTTTTCTTCTGACACACACAGTTTGTGCCAACCAGACTGAAATCCACACATCCGTAACTGATGTATGGAACAATTGCTACACATGCAGAATACACACCTATTGGTTCAACAGGTGCTTTTAAAGAATGTTACTTTATTTCTTAACATTGGTATTTCTTATTGTAACATAATGATATAGCATTTTCTCCAAAACCTTTTCACTTACAAAATAAAAAATGTTTTGTGTTCTCAACTGGTGGTACTGAATTTTTATTTTTTTAGTGTGAGAAGCTGTAAATAGAAATATCTGCCCTTCAAATACACTATATTGGCAGAAGTCACCAGACATCCCTTCAAAAGCAAATGAACGGATCCGCTGCGCTGTTAAGATGCGTGGTACAGCTGCAAACAGTATAAAAACAAGCCTGGAGCTGACTGCGATCATATCGCACTGTGAGGTTGAGTGAAAATGTCGCGGTGGGAGAGAACTGACTTTGAGAACGGAAAGATTGTTGGGTGTTGTATTAGCAGGTTGTCCACAAGGGAAACCAAGAGGCGTTTAAACATACCCAAGTCAACTGTTTTGGATGTACTGAATAAGTGGAAGACACATGGCATGCCTGAAGCAGCAACGCGTACCGACAGAACAAAGAAAATCAGTGATAGAGAACGTCGAAGCCTCAGGAGGGTCGTTACAGCTAATCGACGGAGTACTGCACAAGACCTCAGTGTACAGGTGAGTGAAACTGCTGGAACCTCGGTATGTACTAGTGCTGTCAAAAACCGGATTTCAAAATATCCAAAACATAAATCCGGATATTTGGATATCAGCTAGTGCTGTCAAAAACCAGATATTTTGAAATCTGAATTTCAAAATATCCGAAATCGGGATTGCCGCATGAATTCCGAATATATCTTTCCATCTTTTCTTTCTTTACTGCCCCAGTGAATTAATCACAAACACCATAAGTGCTAGTGAGTGAGAGATACCTGGTTTACCCGTTTCAGCAATAACAACCAGCCATCGTTTCTTTTGTTCATTCTTTGTAAATTTTTTGTTTGCGTCTTCTTAACTAACAACAACCTGAGGCATGCTATCTATCATGGCCAGATAGATCCATGTTGTTGAAATGTCTGAATATTCGGTATTCTAAATCCGAAGTTCGAACTCAAATGCTAAAATCCGGTTTTTGAATAGTAAAATATCCTGAAATTCGTTTACAGCACTTCCGAAGTTCCAAATCCGGATATCTGCAGTTCAAAATCCGGAGTTCGAACTATTCGAATGCGAAAAATCTGGTTTTCGGATACTAAAATATCCGGATATCCAAAAATGCATGAACAGCACTAGTATGTACACGTACCATTTGCAGAGAACTTCATTCCATGGGTTACCATGGTCGCGCGGCTGCTCATAAGCCTTTCATCTCCACTCGGAATGCTACTCGTCATTTAGCATGGAGTAAAGAACATTTATCGTGGACTGTAGATTAATGGAAACAAGTCCTGTGGACTGATGAATCCATTTACACCATCCATCAGTCTGATGGCCGTGTGTGGGTATGACGGCAGGCGGGGAACGCTATATACCACAGTGTACTGTTCCTACAGTCAAGTTTGGAGTTGGCAGTGTACTCGTGTGGAGGTGTTTTTCGTGGTATGGTCCCGGCCTATTGGTTATGTTGGACAAACCTGTTAACCAGCATGTCTACCTCAATATTCTGGACAATTATACCCTACCAACTCTGTGGCAATACCATGGAACCGAGCCTTATTGGTACCAGCAGGATAATGCACCGAGCCATAATGCAAGGACTCTTACGGCGTGGTTTGACGATAATTCCATATTGTGTGTGGACTGGCCAGCACACAGCCCTGATTTTAACCCCATAGAGCACCTATGGGATGAATTAGAGCACCACATAAGAAGTTTGGAACCAAAACCTACTACTAAGCAACAGTTAGTGGCAGCATTATGTACGGAATGGAAGCGCAATATCTATCACTGTGTTTCAAAACCTTGATGAAAGCATGTCCCGAAGGGTCAGTGCACGCATTAAGGTCAAAGGTGGACCAACACCATACTAATATATGTCAAGAAATGCTGTGTTGTGTTCCTCTTCTTGGTGTCCGGTGACTTTTGTCAATATACGTATAGTGTATTATGTCTATGATTCCAAAACAATGCATACACTGCTTTAACTATATACAGAATTGCCTTAATACATGACGGCGAATTGTCTGTGAAAATTACACCACCGTGAAGGACTGCTGGTATTGGCTTGAAACTTGCACAATGTGTACAACAGGTTGGGACATGCAAATGAATAAAATGTCAGTGAAAATGCACGTGCGATTAAGAAGCAGTGCCCTCTGAACTGTCCAGTCTTATACATAAAGACCTGTCTCAAACCAGATGTTGCAACCAGTGAAGAACCAACATGGAGTCGAAAGGGTGTTTGTGTCCCGCTATGCCCCATCGTTGAAGGTGTCACCATGAACACCTGACAAACTTGGAGCAAGGAAGGATTGTTGGGATGTGAGATGCATGTGTTCCACTGCGAAATTAACGCCAGTACAGTGATGCAAATGTGGCATTAGTGGACAGATGAGGTTCAAATACACAGAAATCTGGGAAATGGACCGCAAAATCACTCGACTGCACGGGACGACAGACGCGTGGCAGCGACCGATCGCACAGCAACAACCACGGAGACCTATCACAGGTCAGGCTTTGTCCTCCAGCACAGTTCAAAATAGTCTGCTCAACAGAGCAGATGATTTTGAACTGGCTGCTAGCAGCCCACTCTTGCTCATTCATTTGACCCTCAACTACAGCTGCTTCAGGTTGCAATGGGCTCTCGTACTAGACATTGGCGCGCTGACTGGCAACAGATAGTGTTTTCTGACGAGTGACCATTCAACCTGATGCTTGCTTGCATTCATGCTCGAAGACTTCGTGGTGAATGGAACTTTGCATCATACAGGCCCAACGTCATTGTGTTCAATTTGCGATCTAGCCCGATACGAATTGCGAGAACCCTTAACAGTCAGCAATACATCAGGGATGTTTTAGAGACAGTAGTGATGTCCTTCCTTTAGTTGTCCTGGCGCTTCCAGCAGGACAAATGCTCTGCCACATTTGGCTCAGAACGTCCAAGACCTCATGGAACATAGTACTCTGCCGCCCCGGTGGCGCAGTGGTCTAAGCGATGACCTCTGATCATTCGTCCGAACGGGGTCCGGGTTCGAATACCGGTGAGGCATGGATGTTGTGTTTGTCGTACGGCACTGGCTCTCTCCCTTCCCTGGAACCAGTGACCCTAAATTAGGGACGGGCGACTGCTTATAGCCCATTGAGTTGCTCACGGTGATCGTTAAACCTCCATAAAAAAAAAAAACAAAAAAAAACATAGTACTCCCCCCCTCACTAATATCTTCCATGGAGCAGCCAGACTGGTGGATCACTCAATTTTTTTTTACTTTTCAATAAAAACTGAGTCGGCTATTCTTAGTTCCTCCTCATTTTTTGGACAAGCAAGAAGTTTAATTTTAACAAATTTAGGAAAACATTTTTTTTTCTGCACTAAATAATAAGAGCACCCCCCCCCCCCCGCCCTTTTTTAAATGTTGAATTAGCTAACATTTTAATGTTTTTTGTGCTGCCTATGTACGTACGACATCTTTGGGCTTTTTTTTCATAAATTCCTGTTCTGTCCAATAACTTTGGGTGATACCTCTCCTATTCACTGCCACATCATGTAGAGGCTGTTACCAGAGGTGCTTCACACGATATTGTTTTTTTTTTTTTTTTTTTTGATTGGAGGTTTAACGACCACCGTGAGCAACTCAATGGGCTATAAGCAGTCGCCCGTCCCCAATTTAGGGTCACTGGTTCCAGGGAAGGGAAAGAGCCAGTGCCGTAAGACAAACACAACATCCATGCCTCGCGGGATTCGAACCCGGACCCCTTCCGGACGAATGATCAGAGGCCATCGCTTAGACCACTGCGCCACCGGGGCGGCATATGGAGTTTTGAAATGAAAAAATCTAGCATAACTCTACAAATGTAATCAGTTATCTCCTCTGACACAAGGAATCTGTGATATAAATTTCATTTGAATAATGAGATTCTTTCTTGGTGTTGCAATTTCCTCAAACAGTAGTGTGTACACAGAATTATCTAATGGATGAATTTAGTGCAACTTGAGCTTTACTACCAAGCACCGTACATCTCACACAAGAACTTTGGTATTTCATACTCTTATATTTTTCTCCTGTAAGCATTCCTGAATCTGGTCGTTCCACGTTTTTCTTAACCTTCTTTTAACTTTGTTCTTGCCATTTGGGCTGAATCAATTCTCATAACACCCACATCACTCATTCTTTCAACACAGCTAAACCACCTTAAAATATGTCTCCACCCTAACAACATTTTGCTCCACATCTGTAACATATCTTCATTTGTTGCATGATCAGATATATATCCCTATCTCCAGCACACAAATGATTCCTGCGTCTCCATACATCAGTTGGAACGATTACACAGCATATTAGCAGTGGCGTAGTCAGAAATTTCTTGGTGGGGAAGTCAGCTGTCACAGATTTGGTTCATTGGTGAAAGCCTCATATATATTGCTTTAAATCTGTACTCAATCCCCCTCAAGGGGAGGATATCCCCCCCCCCTGCAGCCATTAGGGACCTTTTCAAAAACCCATCAGTCTTGTGAAATCCTCTTACACATTTCAAAGCTGAATTTACTCATTTAGTAATTCCACCCCATCAAATCTGTTTTCTCAGTTAAACACACTTCCTTAATGCACAAACTCGTTCACCTGTCTAACTCTGAACTATTTAGACTGATCTTGCTTTATTCGAGTACAAAGAGTTTCGTGCTTAAAAATCGGAACTTCGGTTGTTTGCTTATCATGGATGATTGCAAGACAAAGTTCGAAACCCTGGAAATTTTTGCTAGTAGGGATGGTACACTATCACCAAACTACGTATTATTTTTACATTCAGGATAACATACTCTGCAACTTACTTTTGCTCTCTGCCAACAGGACTGTCACAGCAAACTGCACACACAGGAATTACCAAACCAGTACTGTCAATTTTAGTATCACACATCCATAAATGTATAGAACAGTATTGGTGATGCTCTTACATATTCTTATGACAGAGAAAAATTTTCCACAAGCCGAAATAAGCATTACTTATATGTACTAAGTGTACGTATACATTTAGTAAAAATTCCCCCTTCCAATGAAATAACCTTGTTTCCTCTTGTACAGTAGTGCAAAAGTTTTATGTTCATAAGTTTAAGGAACTACCCAACATCTTGGGAGTGGAGTTTATGGATGAAACCATGGTGGTTGTTTAGCTTGAAAAACTTTCAATGACACCAAGATTATAAAGGTCTTGACAGAAATGTAAGTTTTATTTGCCATCACTTTGAAATTTGTTGGTTACTTGCTTTTATGTTCCCATGAACAATGTTTCCAATTAAATTCAAATTTTGAAACTGACACAGCTGCTTTGCTTGTTTCCTATATAAAAAAAAAATAGATTTTGATACCCTTTTAAACCACTGGGAAACATATTTCCATATAAGTCTATGGTTTGACTTCCATATACAGGGTGTCCCACTTGCTATTGAACCCGGCATTTCTTTAATAATATTAATACCAATGAAGATATTGCAACGAAATCTGAAGTGGACTTCCCTCATTTCGTGCAAAATGTGATGACCACCATTTGAATCCAGACAGCATTGAACCCAGAGCTATACCTGCCAGCCAGACTGCTCTTTAGTGACAGACATATTCCTAGTGTGGTGCCACCGAGGAGCAGTCTGCCAGCCAGATGGACACTCCTCTGCTTTGTTATGCCATTTCGCCGAGCGTGTCTACACAATACGGTTGTTGATAGCGAGTGCTCGTGGCTGTTTGCTTACGTGTGAAAATGTATTGGTATACTCTGGAGGAGCAAGTGTTTATTCTTTGCACTTATTGGAAAACAGAACCAATAAAGTCTTGTCAACAGCAATTCCTGGAGAGGTTTGCAGGCAGACTTCCGCTGGGCATTGTCAAAGAAATTGGAAATCAAGGGAATTTTATTAGAAGACAATGTAGGAGGTCATACACAAATGTCCGAGGAAACAATCCAGAATGTAAAGGGACGACACTCGCATCTCCCAGGAAGTCACTTTGCTGACTGTCACGGGAAACAGGGTTGTCCAAAAGCACTTGTAAACGTGCTGTGAAAAAAGCGAAGCTTCATGCGTACCGTATCTCCTGGTTCACGAACTGAAAGAGCCTGACCATGTGAAAAGAGTGACATATTCTCGATGGTTTTAGACACTTCTTCAGGAAAATCAGGGCATTCTGGACTGCACATGGTTTCGCCTGTCCGAATTAGTCAATTCTCAAAATTCACGTATTTCGGCCAGTGAAAATCCCAACGCGATACACGAAAAAACCCTTCATTCACAAAAAATCTGTTTGGTGTGGGATGACCCGGAGCCACATAATTAGTCCCATTTTCTGCGATACAACCATCACAACAGCTGCATATATGGAAATTTTCAACACCTTAGTAAATCAATTGTATGACGAAAAATTCTTTATTCGATATTACCGGCATGAAGGTGCGACAACACACACCAGTGTGGCCGAAATTCAATCCTTTTTCGACGACAGTGTCATTTTGAAGGGTCTCTGGCCACCGTGCTCGCCTGATCTGATGCTTCCCGATTACTTTTTTTGAGGATATGTAAAAGGGGGAGTTTACCAAAAGAAACCGCAAACCACAGATGCCTTGAAAGCAGACATAGAAGAAATCCAGGCAGTGACGGTGGATGTACTGGCAAGGACTTTTCACAATATGGTGTGCCGGGTTCAAACGTGCCTGGACGCAAATGGCGGCCACTTTCAGCACATGTTGTGATGTCATCACTTTTCCACTTAAAATTTTGTTGCAATATCTTAACTGGCATTAATATTATTAAAGGAATGCTGGGATTGGTAGTGAGTGGGACACCCTATATTTGACCTTTGTACATATTTTCAGGAATGCATTATGCGTGAAAGTGGGGCTTGTCTGTAGTAGATATAAAGAAACTTTCTACCATCAATCTCCAAGTCTTAATAATGCAATCTTTTTCAGTATAAATGTGTACGAGTCCTGACCTGTAAACAAATTTTTGAAAAGAATTTACATTCTGGAAGCACAGTCAAACTTCTGCATAATGAACTATTTAGCAAACATTTGGGAGAGACTTCAAAACTTGTAAGAATATACTATGTAAAATAACTTTCATTTAATGATGCCAATTTCAATTTAGCGAAGTTTTATACTTCAGAACCTCTATGCATTGGTTGTACTCACATGTGCAAATTCAAAAATAACTTCCGCTTTCTTCTGTTTTTTTTTCTCCCATTTCCAACAGAATTCTTGTTTCCCACCACAGTTATTGGAGTTGTGGGAGGGAAGAATTTGTACTGGATGATCACAAAAATTAACAGAGCTAATTGCACAGATTTTCCTTGCCTCTGCATTTGAACAGTACAAACAAGGAGTTATCAAGCAAATAGGACTGGTAAGTTAGTGAAGGAGGATGAAAAATTCACTGACAAAAGAAACTATTAAAAAGAGTTTTTCATGCACTCTATAAATTGAACTTCCAAATAAATGTCACCCCCAGAGAGCTCATTGCAATTGCATCAATACTCTGGTTTGAAAGACTGACTACACGAAAAAGACCAGCAAATTTCCTTAATACTTTTATTTTGCCTCTGGGGATAGTGGAGAGTTTAGATATGACTTTACTTGGATGTTTGCAGCTGACTACTCTGGCTAAGCAAAAACTGGAAGTTTTATTTATCTGCTGAGTTGTTGAAGAACATGCAAGTTAAAAAAAAATCAGACAATTGTAGATATATATGCCCTACCCCCCAAGACAATGACGATGCCCCCGAAGCAAGCAAAGTACTCCAGGTTGGACAACTAAGGGGATGCCGCCCCGGTGGCGCAGTGGTCTAAGGCGCTGGCCTCTGATCATTCGTCCGTAAGGGGCCCGGGTTCGAATCCCGGTCAGGCATGGATGTTGTGTTTGTCTTACGGCACTGGCTCTCTCCCTTCCCTGGAACCAGTGACCCTAAATTAGGGACGGGCAACTGCTTATAGCCCATTGAGTTGCTCACGGTGGTTGTTAAACCTCCAATCAAACAAACAAACAAGCAACTAAGGGGATAAGACCTTGTCACACACGATGTCAATCAGATCTGAAGACTGCAACACATACTGCCAAAAACGTAGACAGGAAAAAGCAGTGCATTATTTGAATTTTTATGGATGAAAACTCGCACATGTTTAAATTTTAGGTTAATTTTTAATTCTGAATGTTAAATGTTAAAGGTTGCATAGTAATTGGCGTGTTCAAATTGGCATTACAAAATGACCATGAGGTTACTATCGGAAGCTACTTTTCATATGAAACGAAGTATCTTAAATTGTCATTTTATTCTTTAAATCTTTTAGAAAAATTCACACGATTTTGAGATAAGTTCTCTTCCCTTTTAGTGTATTGTATATATTAGTAGAATGTAATTACCAAATAAACTTACAAACATTTAAAGCAATATAAATAACCTATTATATAGTGTAGGTGAATCAAAATGGTAAATTTCATTTGGTGCATTTTAAATTCAAATAACCAATTCCTATATGTAAAACTGATTGCACAAGCTACAATAATTTACTTAAATCAATCTGAATTTAAGTAAATATCATTCTAATACACTGTATACATAGCTTGTCCTAAAACAACCGAGAATGTTTTCATAAAAAAAGTGTGCGATAAGGCATTCGACATTGGCACGAGTATAAAAAGTGGCAGTCATTATAGTAACCATAGCAAATGGCAACACCCATTTAGCACACACAAGTTGTTGGTAGTGAGCTGTTCAATAAGTGTTTTCTGAATTGCTAGCAAATGTTTTCATGCTGTGATTTTTCAAAGAAAAGGATGTCAAAGAAGAACAAAGATGCACCATAGAATTTTGCTGTGGGAGAGACTTTCCGTCTTGTGCAGGATCTTTCAGGTCGGGTTACTAAAGTGATCCGTTTAAAAGAATCGCTCATTGGAAACGGGAAGTAGCATAAGGTCTCTTCCTGTTGTACATTCATAAAGTTAGCAGTTGTCTATAAATTTATGTTTTAGAGTTATGTGTGACAATTTTTATGATTGTTTCACTCTGTGGCAGTACAAATATTTGCACTGCCTTTCATATTTATTAATATACATTTCCAAGTTAAATATCGACAAATACAAGCTACATACTACAGAACAGCAGAGGTCAGAGTTCTAAGCTGGTGTCCCCATCTTTTGAATAAAACCATAACGAAAAAAATCAAAATATGATAAACAGAATTTAAAAAATGCGACGTATCTTCATTTCACTGCAAACTATTAGATAAAATGGTTATAAGATGGTTCTAGTAAAAAAAAAAAAAAATTTCGATCCAGTAACTGATCAGTGGGCAATGAAATACCAGCTCCGACCGACGAATGAAACAACTAAAGTGAACGAGATCTGCTAGAACTACTGAACGGATCTTTTTGTTTACTCTGTTGACCGGGGTCACTTGGAACACATCAATTGAGAACGACCCATCTCTAATTAGTACATATCAGGTGCTCGGTGAGAAAGGGCGAATATAAAAAAAGTTGTTTTTAATGAAATTAATTGCCCCAAACCTGGAAAATAGGATGGTAAACCTTTTAGGCTGATATTTGCCCTTGTTATTCTGAAAATTGCAGTTAAACGCATCCTATATAAAAAAAAAAAAAAACTCTGAGCATAGGGCTTAATGGGTCGGGGGAGCAAGGGCGAATATGCAGATTCTGTGTCAGACACATTGCACTGGGACTGCCTATCAGTCAGAGGTTCGCCCTTTCTCCTCTCGGCTGCGAGTCTTTAGTGCAGGTCACGTGTTTTGAGCTGCTTAATCCTGTCGCACTCATTTGCAGGGAGCAATTTTGTTGTGTCCGGGTTGTTCTTTTCTATATCGTGACGTTTCAAGCGTCTGATAGGTGTGGTGTAAAAAACAAGTATTTGGCCGTATCCAGGTCATTCCTTCTAGCAAGTGATTTCAACCAGTTTTGTGAGTGCGGTGTAAGAAACTCGTATTACAATGGCAGGTGAAAATACATCAAGAAAGACAAAGAAATATGGAGAAGTGGATTGTTAATGAAAGTAAGAAAAAACGAAATTCTGGCAAGTGCTGCATTTTGAGAAAAACGAAAACTGCAGTACCTGCACGGGCAATTGGACAGTCCTGTAAATGTGGTCGTAAATGTTTGGAAGAATTGGGGATGAATATTGTGGAACAAATTTTTGGGATATTGGGCACTATAATTTACAAACTTATTTATCAAAGCTTCTTAGTTGGGATGACCGTAAGGTTACAACGATAACGAATAGTCCAAGTAGGAAACATCAAACTATCGGATATTCAGTCATTGCCAATGGCAAAAAAATACCCATTTGTCGTCAAAAATTTTATAGAGCGCACGATATCACAGAAAAGAGTATGCGCGTGGTTTTAGGAAAGCAGAGTGTGATCTCGACTGTTTCAACCGACGGCCAGGCCGGGTAGGGGAAAAACACTTCAGGGAAATAAAGTTACGGAAGAGAGGAAAGCATTAGTCAAGCAACACAGTTTCTTGCTACAGTTTCCAGCCACTACAGACCCCTCAGAAAGTATATGTCACCAGGTTCATCGAACACAGGTGCTTACATGCCTACGAAGAATGAGTGAAGGAAAAGTATCCTGACAAAGTACTGGTAAAGGAGGACTACTACCATCGCGTATTTGTTATTGAGTACAATATTGGTACTCAGTCTCCATCAGTTGATGAATGCAATACATGCTCAAAGTTGAAACTAGAAATTATCTCAAGAAAACTCCTCAACTGACATGCAATGTTCAGTACTACAAAAGAAAAGTGTGGATGTATAATTTTTGTGTCCACAATGTCCAAACAGGTGTGTCTACTATGCATGTTTGGGATGACAGCATCTGCAAACATGGTTCTTGTGGGATAGCAAGCTTAATCAGTTACTACCTTGAAAATTTTGGCGACGAAAACTTCAAGTCCGTCATTTTTAGCAATAATTGCCCAGGTGAAAATAAGAATATGAGTGTTGTTTTAGGGAACTTGAGTCTTATTCATAAAGGCCAGTTCCAAAGTATTAGTCACATTTTTTTTTTTTTTGTCAGGGCATTCAATGATGGGGTGCAACTGGGACTTTGGGCATAAAATCATGCACTGTGAGGTGTTTCAAAAGACCATTACATTCATTTCATCGAAAATACCTGACAACAAAACTGGTTTAGTGTAGTTTCTGTTACTAGCGAGATGATTAAAGACAGCTACTGGGATCAAAATTTATGGATGGTAAGATCTTTGCATTTTCACAGGACTTCAAGATAGGTTTTGAAATCCACCCTTTCTACCTAAATATTGCTCCAACAGAAGTCCAGCTACAAAAAGGATAGGGCACCAAATACAATGCACACAGTTTCAACCTTAGCTCAGCAAAACAGCGTGACCTTAAAGACCCGTTACCTTATGTACCAATGCCGTATAAATCGGTTTCGGAGCAAGTGATGAGAGATGACGGTACGAACGATTTTACAGAGTTCAAGGATGCAGCTGATGACATTACCGACTTCCAACTGAAGCAGACTATGTATGTGACTACAGTTGTGCTGGGTTGTTTGATTGTTTTCCAGACTGAACATCCAAGGGTGATTATTTAAGGTGCAAATAGGCAGAAACTTGGGTGTTTTGCATAATTATTTAAATTCAAAGTTTGTACTCAAGGAACTCTTTTTCCAATGCTAATGTACATATTCACCCTTACTTATCCTAAAAGCATTCTCCAATTTAAACTTGATTTACCAACACCTTTTTTTTCCCCTAGCATTTCAATATATATAATAACTTCCTTAATTTGAATATACTCTTACAGATTATGTTATTCTAAAGTGATTCAAAATCATCACTATCACTTGGCAAACCTTTACTCACACAATAAATACTAACAATTTCAAGTTTTGTTTACAGGCTGATGTTATTCTAAGGTGTTTCAAGACACATTTCTGCAAATACTGAGGAACAAGCTGTCAATCAAGTTCGTCCTCAGCTAATGCACGAATTTGGAAAAAAGATGTGTGGGATTCTTAATTCGCCGAGTTTTGCAGTTGTGTCGGTTTGTTCGGGGAAAAAGAAATGAATAATGTGAAGAGTTTCTAGTAAAAACACATTTTATTCTCCTGCGCGGCAAAGTCCGCAAGAAAAATAAACACGCTGTTGTCCCTGGACCATGAGTTGCGCGTTATTGCACATTGAACAGGGCTCGAAAAGTGATTCCTGACAGTGTAACAACATTCTACATATAATTCACCCACAATCCCATGTAAACAGCCCTGCCTCAACTGTAGTAAGGAAAACTTTTGGCTAAAATTCGCCTTCCTCCCATCACGTGACGAAAGTGGAAAGACTACAACGAACGCGAACTTACGATACGATTCGTGGAGATTTAATTTTAAAACAATATGATTAATGATATGATCATTCACGCAGATATCGGCTGTTTGATTCGGGAACTACTCGGATCAAAATAGAGTGCTGATCATTCAGCCCACTGCGCTTATAGCACAACATGCGCAGGCCAACGGAATCGATCGCCGCTGCACTAAAAAGGATTCCGCAATATATTCAAGGTTTAAACATCGATTATCGATGGCAAAACTCCGATGTTCAAAAACAGCTTTTTTTTTGCCATCTCTAGATAGGACTGGTTTCACTTTCTTTTACCTTTACTACCGAATTATCATACTTTTATAAATTGGCACTAAAATTAACAAATGGCCAAACTAGCAAACCACTAAAATAAATTTAATCGCCAAAGTTGCCAGTCAATCGCCATCTGGCGAGTGCTAATTTGCATCTATATGCTAGACGTTAGTCCTAATATTTTCTGCCTGAGTAATGTTGCAGTATTAATAATTTGATGTTATGAACATGAGAACGATGGAATAAAAAATGTTGACCATGGAAATTTCCCGCACCCTGCTAATTCGTAACTGTTTTTCACTAAAAACCGTGGCAAGTTGAAATACTAACCTGGAAATTTCCCCCACTACTCGCAAGACCGTTTTTTACTGTAAACTGCGTAAAAGTTGAAATGAAGACCCCAGAAATTTCCCCCACATATTTTTGCTTGTTGTACAGCTGCATCTTGTTTTAGACAGCACGAAAATGGAAATGGTTCTGAATCCGGAAATCTCCCCCACATTCGATATTTTGTGTAAACTGCATTCATCACAGTAAACAGTCAGTTTAGATGTCTTAACTGCCGTGTTAATTATCATAATGAAATATTTTAAACAGGAAACACTTAACTGAAAGCCTTACCCAGATATTTCATTTGATTTCCAAAAACCAAAAGAACTTCACATTGTAGTAATATGAAATTCATTATGAAAACTGTTCTGATAAAAAATAAAAAGCAGCTGAAGTGCAGACCTGACCTACAGAATTACTGTAAACAGGAAGCAATTATCTGCAAACTGCCAGTGGAAAGTGCACTTGGAAATAAGTTCCCTTTTAAGAGTACTTTTTTCACACTGACAAGTTTTTGGTAAACTCCTAAACATAAGCCATCCAGTGAATAAATGATCTAGACAGCCAAATTTTATTCATCCCACAGGAGTGGAGAGTTAATGTTTCCCTGAAACAAGAGGTAATGCATTTTTAACTCCGTCATGTTGGGTATTGACTTGGGTTTAATAATTTCGCAGATTTAAAATCTGTTTTAATAAATTTTTGCCCAGCTGGGGTAATTCACTTAATGCATGGCACAAGCTTTAGTGTTTGAAATAATGTAAAACAATAAGCCTAAAAAAACTTATATTGGTGCTTTACTTTTAAATGATTTAAATTAAATAAGTTCTAAAGGTGGGTGGCAAAATAATTTGGAAGAATTACCAAATTCAAACATTTTGTCTGTAAAACAAAACGCATTTCCGTAAATTTTACAGGTAAATCATAATACCTAGGTCTATTTGTGTTTCATTATTTCAGAGTCAACATTTATATCATTATATATACAATATTTAAATAATTTTTCCTATTAATATTTTTTAAACAATGCTTAATCCATTTTTTCTCTATTAATACTACAAAACCTCAGTGTTCCACAGTACAGTTGGCACCTGTGTCAAAGCCACATAAAGTCAACATGTTCTTCCCATTTGAGCACAAATATTTGTCCAATGACCTTTGCCACATATTGATTTACTAGTTTACTGAACATATCTTAATCTTAGTTGGCTATTGTTTAACATGTTGAGATTTTCTTTTTATCAGGGTTTCACAACTACCTTAAGCAACTCTATGTGCCATAAGCAGTTGCCTGTTCCTAATTTAGGGTCACTCCAGTTCCACAGAAGGGAGAAAGCCAAGATTCAAACAGTACGTCACAGGGAGATTTCTCATCAATCTTTTTTTCACCGATTTAGATTGTACCCCTATCACTTGAATTGTAATGAAGTTAATGCCGAAAGATAGCCATGCAACGAGAATAAGTGCTAACCAAAGATGAAACCACCATCTGCACGCATACTCCATTGGCTGACTGATGCCATGGCGTTTCTTAAGGTCTTAGAACAGCGGTGTTGCACTTTGTAAAATCTTTTAATTGGAGGCTTAACTACCACTGTGAGCAACTCTGTGGGCTATAAGCAGCCACCCGTCCCTAATTTAGGGCACTGGTTCCAGGGAAGGGAGAGAGCCAGCACCATAAGACAAACAACATCCACGCCTCACCGGGATTCGAACCTGGCTAGCCATCACTTAACAATCCCGAAACAAAAATGATCACATCCCTCATTATCGGTGCCAATTATCTGTAACTATGCTTAAAAGGACACAGCTGTGGACATAATTGATAGGTTAAAAAACTATCACAAAAATATAAAACATTAAGCCACTGATATTACAAGAGCAATCTCAAGGAGCACATGTACACCAGACAATAAATGGCAACAAAAAGTGGGATATATTCTAAACTTTAGCCAAATGTTGCTACTTAGTTTTTTCTACTTTTTAAAACGGTACTAGACACAAAAGGAGTAAAAACAAAAAGGCTGAAAAAATGTTGAAATTGCTTAAGTTCATGGGTGGGGACCCATCAAGAAAAATGCACTTATTAATTATTAACTTAGTCAATGAATAATTGCTTTAGGGTCTGATGAGAACCATGTCCAACTCACGGCTATATAGGAAGGCCCATGCCTAATTTAGGGCCACTGGTTCCCGAATCATCATTAAACACCATTTCAAATGTAAATACTTATTTCAGTGTTTTCTTATAGCTGATACTTCTGTAAAATGAACTTGGTACCAAACTGCACAAGAAAATAAACAGGAGGGTAAAGTTGTTAACATACAAACATTCTACCATGGAATCAGATTTTTTTTTACCAGGTATTTCTGGATTGATGAGCCCATAATTGTTAAAAACAGAATTCCACTTCGTCACACTTGTAGAACGTGCTTTGCTTTTGCCCATATTTTCACTTTCCACAAGAACTGATATACATTAGCACTTTTGTCGTAGTTAACATGTACAGCCAGCTCACACCCTCCAACAAACAAAGGACGTAGCTTAGCATAAATTGCACATGGATTGTTTCTACATCGGAAGGCTAACCAAAACAATTTTAGCTAGCTTTCCAATTATCAGTAAATGTGTCTCCGCTGAAACGAATGTTTCAGTCTGGCGGCCATTTTTTGCTGACTTAAGAATTCAAGAGGACGAACATTCTTGCCAGAAAGGCGTTCTAATTTGTAGTGCTGGGCAGAAAATAGTTCATTTCTGCCGCAGTTTTGCAAAACACATTGCTTTGATCTTACGCATATGATTCCCTAATATGAAATAGAAAGCATGCAGACGCCTTTCTTCTAGAAAAGTGTTAAAAACACATGTCGTGTTCTCTGAAATGGAAGTTGCATGTCATCGGAAAGTTAATGTTTTGCTCCTTAGATTGACACTGTGGCTACTTATTAGCATTCCAATATATACTTAATTCAAATTTGATTACAAAAATAAAAACCTCATCAACGAAGATGTGACTTCGTACATTGCACATCAGAGAAACATGCGAAAAAAACCCCAAGAAATTGTCACTGATGTGAAAAATTGAGATAGCAATGATGAACTATTTTATGTAGCATGGCACTACAAAACGGAATGCTTTTCCTGGCATGAATGTTCATTTTTTCTGGTGTACTCTTCCGCTAGCAAAATGGCTGCTGGAACGACACCATTGTTCCTGCGACTGACCTCTTAGCCACAGCATTGTGTTAGGCCTGCTGCAGCTTCTGTTCAGTGACGTACTTGCATGAAAATATTAGGGTAGAAATCTTTAAAAACTGTACATCTCACTTTTTTGAAATCCTTCAACATTTCTGACGAAATAATTTAGGACACTAAACTACACATTTACCCAATTATCAGCACATCCAGTAGTTCCATAAATGGTCAAGGAAATTTTGTCATTTAACCACTTAATATTCAACATTTCATTTCTAAAAAACAAAAATCTTATTGCTTTACAAAATTGCTACTTATTAGCAATCCAATATATATTCAGATTGACTGCCAGTTTCTAATTACCTTTATCTCTTGGCAGAAGTAATCTCCTGCATACAGGAACTGCAGCACACCTCCAAAGCAGAAAGTTCCTGATCAGACTGATGGATATTGTGGTGCCTGCCATAAAATAATCTGCTGGGCAAGACAATTAATTGGGTGCGAAAAGCAATAAAAATTTACACAGGTAGAAATACAAAAATAAGTCTGAGAATATAAAAAAAAAAAACCTCAAGAACAAAGAGGGTTTGAGAATAATAAAAGGAGTCCAAGAATAGAAAAAGAAACAGTTGTTGGGCCTAGTTGTCAGTGCGATATCTATTACAGTTCTTGAGTGTAAATTCACCAAACACAGCATATATATTCATCACAGGTGTGCGTATTCAGTGATTACAAAGTATATTAAAAAAAAAAAAAAAAAAAAAAAGGGAGTCTTCAAGTGTACTTAGGATTTGAATGCCATTGGGTTCAGAATTCAGAAAGACGAGATCCGGAAGTCTACTTGATTTCCAGACCTCCCATTTTGCCGTTCTGAATTCTGAACCCAAGGGCATTCAAATCCTAAGTACAGAGGCTGTGTTTGGTGAATTTACACTCAAGAACCAAGTAAAAGACATTGCATCGACGACTAGGCCCCACAACTGGTACAACCTAAAAGGTAAGTTACAGACTTTATCGAATTTCATACAGTTAACCCTAATATTTTCCAAGAGAAATGCATTTGACACAAAAGAAAAATAACATGTAAAAAGCTACTTAAAATATCATTAACTAAGGACGAATACATTTTTTCAACATGTTTACATCTCGTTATATTGAGAAACAAGATTTTTAAAACTAAAAGAAATGCCTGCCCCATTTTCAATCTTAAATGCACACCTTTGTGTAACTAAATGGTGTTCACAATGTAGGACAGGGGAAACCACACACACACACACAAAAAGCTGCAATTAGTGACAAAATCTTAACTCCTTTTTAGCTTCCATCGCCAGAAATTTTTGCCTTTTTTATTCTGCAGCGAAATGGCATGGGTGCAGAATTTGTCCGAACTCGCGAGGTTCGGGGGGGGGAATTTAAGGCAGCCCTGGGGAAATTTTTGCCCGCGAGGTAATAATAGTAGTAATAATAAAAACGAAATATTGACTTATTAACGAGTATAACGCGAAAGATAAGAGTAATTTACTGCACGGTAATCAGATAATCATTTTGAAAAATGTCATGTCGTTATAAATACAAGAGGTTATGAGCACAGTGACGTACTGCAGACTGCCGCTGGCATACGGTTCACCGAGCACAAACTTTACTAATGCCAAGGTGTAGACAGCGTGGCACGAGTAATAAGTACGGCGCAACCACTAGTCATGCTAATAAAAAAAATTCCAAAAACTAATGGCAGCTAATGTGTCATAGGTGCCGACCTGAAAAATTATTAGGGGTTCCGCACATTTTAAAAGCAAATGACACATGCATTTTTCAAAGGATTTAAGTTTAATTTAAATTTCATTCAGTAAAAGTATCTGGCACAATTATATGCCTGAAATGCTAGAATGAAATAAATTATAGTTAATTGAATTTTTTTTAGCTGTTTATTTTTCAGCCTCTCTGCTCCAACTACTGTTTTCACCTAGACCCAAAAATGTTTCAGACATTTAGAATCTAAAATAAATATTAGGTTGTTTTTTTTCAAATTTTTAAGTAATAGGCTTTAAGGATTAGTTCTTAATCATCAACATACAGATCTAATACTCGCTTAAACTTGAATGAAAGTCCGCTAGTTTTGGGAAAAATTTCGGACAGAAAAAAAATTTTATTCTGGGGAAATATAGGGCCCTAAAAATTTTCTGTACCCCTGCGAAATGGCGTCTTAGCAACAATATTCGGACAGAAAGAACAGCGCGGAAAAACAAATTAAGATTACAGGATTAATCTTTGTTTTGTCCAGCTTCGGTTTTCCGAAAATTTTCCTCCATTTCCAAGCTGAAATACAAATATTTATGCGAATAGAACATTTAGCAACAATACAGAGCACAGAACAGGGAATCGTGAGAGAAAAAAAAAACCTTATGACAGTTGCCTCTACCTTCAAGTTGAAACACATTTATGCAATAAAATGCTTAACAATAATATTGACAGAACGAATAAACATTTTATTGCATAAAGGTTTGTGTTTCAACTTGAAGACAGAGGCAACAATTTTCGAAAACAGAAGTTAGGTGGAGTGCTGTCATCTTAAGTTTTTTTTTTTCTCTCTCGGAATGCCTTGTTCTCTGCTGTGTTGTTGCTAAATGTTCTATAATATATTTGTATTTACGCTTGGCAAATGAAGGAAAATTTTCGGAAAATGGAAGTTCAACAGAACAAAGATTAATCCTGTAATCTAGATTTGTTTTTTAGCGATGTTCTCGGTCTGAATATTGTTTGCTAAATACCATTTTGCTGCAGAAATGCGCGTATTTCAGCTTAAAAATAAAGGCAAAAACTTCTAGCAACAGAAGCTAAAGGGAGTGAAGATTTATTTCTCCCCGATTGCATTTTTTGGTAAATGACTTGAGCGTCCTAAATTATTTAGTCAGAAAAATGTAAGTGTGTGAGAAAACTGAAACGCAAATTTTTTTTACGCATGCAAAATAATGGGTAAAGGTGAAAAATATACACTGCTGGCCACCCAAAATGCAACACCAAGAAGGACACGAGATAGCAAAGCCAGATTTACTGGACACATAACAGATACAACACGAATGAGCTTACGGGCTCGTGCGACTTGCAGACATCAATAGTTCGTGTGGCCCATGCTGGCAATAACGGCCGCTACACGCCGCGGCATCCAACGAAAGAGGCTTTGGACGTGGGCTTAGGGTATGTTGGTCCAGGCTGCTTCCACAAGTTTCCACAGTTTATCAGGCGTAGCCGCGGGTGATGCTGTCGGGCCACTCGGTTGCCGATCAGACTTGTTTGATGGGCGACATATCGGGAGAACAGGCGGGCCACTGCAGCAGTGACACCTGGTGGGCCGTGAAGAATTGTTGCACGATGCGCGCATTGTCCTGTTGAAATGTGGCCGCTGGCAGGTCCTACAGGTAAGGGAGGACTACAGGCTCCAAAACGTCAGATGTAGCGGTGGCTGTCGAGTGCACCGGCAATACGTACCAGAGGTGCGGGTGTCATATCCAATTGTGCCCCAAACCATAACGCTAAACCAAGCTGCCGCTTGGTTAACCACCGCCGCACTCGCCGGTGGTTAACGACAATGGTAATCGGAACAATGGGTGCTGTGCGACAAGTCCCCACTCCTGCAGATGACGAACAGTAGATGCTGACACAGGTTGTTTGTTGTGCAACACACCCTAATTCCTGCGCAAAACTTCATGATGTGGCGGTGCGAGCTGTCAATGCCCGCCCTCTGGTTTGGTGATGTGCCGCAGTAATCGCTCCTGCTGGTCCATCCTGCACCCACCGAATCCATACCCACCTTCACTGTGGCTGGATCTAGCAGTACGTAGTCATCGAAGCATCCCGTAGGTACACGCGGAAGTAAAGAGGTCGGTCTTAAGTTGTTTTTTTTAAAGGGTAATTTTGAGAAAGCGTAAGTACAAAATAGTCAGTCTCCACACTTCATTTCAGATTGCGCCAGGGCTTAAAATTTTGATAAATGCGTAGTTTAGCGTCCTAAATTATTTCGTCAGAAAAATTAAACTGTGTGGGAACTGCTACGTACAATTTTTTAAGCATGCAAAATAATGGGGAAAGGTGCAAAAATTTTGCATTTTTACATGAAAGGAAATGTTTTCTCCCGCAGAACTGATCTGAGAGTACGATGGTTTGCAGCAGTTAGTGCGGGAGGCTAAAGCGATGCTAATGACCACGACGTGAAGGGTCCAGGTGTCGGAAGGGAATAACAGTTGGTCAAAATTAAAATTAGCGGTCGGCACTCGCCACGTGGCGACTAGGTAAAAAAAAATCCAGTAGAAAAAATAACTTCCACTCTTGAAAATTTGCCTTTTTTTCATTGCTAAAGATTTAATTTGCATTTTTAAAACACTCCTGTTATAGGAAATGTATTTTCAAATCGTATAACTCACGTGCGGTGAGAAACAGCCCTTTCCTCCGCAAATAAGTGGGTACAATCTATTTATAGATTCACTCTTCAAGAACGGAGGTGGCTGTTTTTCCACTTCAGTTGATGCACCAAGTAACCATATCGGGACTGGACGAACACCTGTGCCTTTAGCTGGAACTGCGGCACCACAACTAATCTTCAGCAGCTCATTTTTTAAAGTTTGGTTTCTATGAAAATGTACGATTTCTATTGCTTAGGCACTTCTTGCTTATCATCAAACAAAATGGGCAAGCATTTTCCCTTTTGTTTACAAAAAGAAATCAAAGGTAGAAAATCGGGACTTCACTTTCCACCGTCGCGCGCAGTCTTTCATTCCACGCAGTCGCGTTTCCTTTGAGAGTGTGACGTTGGCTTCAAACAAAATTAAAAAAAATTGTTCACAATGCCGTGAGGCTGATTCCATCACGGGCGGAATAAGAATCGATTTTGAAATTTAATTTGGCTTTAAAAAAGCCAAAAAGGAAAAACACTTTCCGTATTGATTGGCTGAAGAACAGGCTGTTAGAAATAACAAAAACTGCACTTCACTAGAAAAACTTAAAATACGCAGTTCCTTTTCACTATTACTGAAGCTATTAAAAACGAGAAACATAATCAGAAAAAATATAACAAGAAAGTGAAAAGAAAGGTGCATCTTGGGGTAAGAAAAATTTGAAATTTAAAAAAACTACGGAACATTCTCATCTCTGCTAAAACAATCATTTTCGGGCGACGAACGGCATAAAGATGCTCAAATTATATCGAACAAATGTCGCGACATTAAAAACATCCAATAAACACTCCCAAAAATGTTTGATGAATGTTAGAATTTGGAAACATGAAAATAAACTTTGAACAAATGATTAAATAACATTATTTCAGTAGTATATTTGATGTTTCCTGTATTCCGTAGCGATCGACGATTTCCGTAGTGACTACGGAGAATTCGTAGCATGTGGAAGATCTGAGGTGGGCAAACAGGAAAAAATGACAAATCATTAAAATTCTAACACAAAGCAACGTTTTCTGAAGGGGAAAAAAACCGACAACCAGATTTTTTATTTCCGTAGTATATTCAACATTTCCAGAACTCCGCAGGGATCGAAGATTTCCATAGTGACTATGGAGAATTCGTAGTATTTGGAAGGTCTAAGTGTGCAAAAAGGAAAAAAATGACAAATCATTAAAATTCTACCAAAACGAAAAAAAAAAAACGGCAATCAGATTTTTTATTTTTGTAGTATAATTTCATGTTTCCCGTACGCCGCAGCAATCGATTTTCGTAGTGACTATGGAGAATTCGTAGTATCCAATTGGAACGTCTGCGGTGGGCAAAAAAAAGACATTAAAATTCTACCAAAACTGAACGTTCTCTGAAAAAAAAAAAACCCTGACTCTGGGTTTGAAAACTGGACAGAATCAGATGGAATCAGGATACTGTGAATGTGTTCTTATTTCGTCATGACTATATTTTCAACACCTGTGAAGGTTTATCAATGTTTTTAATGTAATGTTTATTAGAGCCCAGGAAATTACTGAATATTTTCTGTTAGTGGTCAGGAATCATTACGTGTCTGTAAAATAAAGTGACCAGGTTGGTATCACATTTTTCCCAATCTCAGCTGTACCACAAAATGATTCTGCTACAAGATATCAACAGCTTTGAAACAATGTCTGAACATTTTTGACCATCAATAACTCACTAAAAACTGCTAGAGAAACAAAAAACAAGCAATTTTTAGTACATGAAAGGTCATAGCACAAATTGTTGAAATACCTAATACTGATGACTGTTATTGCCAAACAATGCAGAAGTTAAGGGAATGCAAGCATTGTGGGCAATGTTCTTGATGACAAGACAATGCTCATGCATAAGAATTACTTTAAGGAAAATACAGCAAATTAAATGAGTACTGTTTGAAAATTTTGACACATCCACTGCTATCAATTTATTGTGGCGAGATTTTATTTGTGGACATAGCGAGCCCAAATAAAAATGATTAAATTATCTTCCCAATAAAATCTGTCTAGAAAATTTGGTTGATGTGGTTGAAGAAAAATATAACCTTTAAGATTATATCAAACAAAGATCTTCGCTCTTTCTACGTTTATAAGTGAGTCACGGAAAAATTTTCATAGGCCACCACCGAGAGTCGAACCCAGGGTCTTGCAGTTGCGCGCCGGATATGCTTCCGCTACACCACAGTGGCCTCGAATTCCTCCAGACTCGCACACACACACCAACTGCCAAGCCAAGTTGGCAGGTTGCTTCTTGGAGCCCCGCACAATGCGGGGATTCACCAAAGATGGTAAGCAGCAACTGAAGAAATAATAATTAGAAGGCGAATGAATAATAAATACAGACATTTAACATGGACCAGGAATATCAAGCAAAGATCTTCGCTCTTTCCAGTCACAGAAAAATTCTCATGGCCGCCACCTGGAGTCGAACCCCGGAGTGTAATTGGAAGACCCTGGGTTCGACTCCCGGTGGCGGCCATGAGAATTTTTCTGTGACTCACTTATAAACGTGGAAAGAGCGAAGATCTTTGTTTGATATTCCTGGTCCACGTTAAATGTCTATTTTTAAAATTATATTTATTCATTTTATTGCACCGGACAGTGAGCCCTTGTAACTACTAAGCTTAAACTTAACTATGTCTAAATAAGTGAAATGTATACAGTGCAGTGATAAAATGTGTATATAACATGAAATAGCCGTAAGGAAAGTGGCCATTAGATTTTGTCCACCCACTGGCCAATTGAAAAAATCACCAAGGTACTTACGTATTAACGCCACCGCAGCAGAAGTTGTGCTAATGCGCCAATAAAAAACAATCTTGTTGTTCGCACGCGCAGGCAAAGTAGTCAATCGGATTTCGGTGGAAAATGGGCCGATATAGAGTTAAACATAGATTCAAAACAGTCTATTTTCTTTCACCTGATGCTGTCGCCATATGAACGTATTAACGCCACCGCAGCTACAGATTTGGCGGTTTAAGTGCCGTCTACACCTAAAATTTTTGCTACAAATCATAAAATAAAACACTTTATTTAAAAATAAAGTAGTCACTCTGATTTCGGGGACATAAAGGCAACAAAGAATCCAAAATATAAATGCCTGTGCGTGCGAACAACAAGATAGCTCTTTATTGGCGCATTAGCACAACTTCTGCTGCGGTGGCGTTAAAATCTCAAATGCGTATTTTCGTAGCACTAAAAAATGGCGTCAAAAATCAGCAAACAAAAAGGCAACAAAGAATCCAAAATATAAATGCCTGCGTGTGCGAACAACAAGATTGCTCTATATTGGCGCATTAGCACAACTTCTGCTGCGGTGGCGTTAATACGTAAGTACCATCACCAATTTTAATCTAACAGTTGGTAGTGAATGCAAAGAAAGAATACAACAAGAGTGGAGTGCATGTCTCGGAGGAGTGTGATGTGTCATGTAATTGTGTGCAAGTAGTAGTTCAGAAATGCTTCATTAATTATTAATAAAGAAATGTGCTAAGTGTTTTTGTTTATATTACAAAATTGTCTGGGAATGTAAATGATATAATGTGCGGCAGAAATTTTAAGTAAGAAGTTTTGGTTCCGGTTGACCCCAAGTTTTAGTTATGATTTCGGAGATGTTAAGGAGTTGGTGATTTCTTCGAGCACCTCATTTGTAGTTCTGCCGTTATTTCGTCTATCGTTCGTCTTTGTTTTTCCTCAAATCAAAAAATAAATAAATAAATAAATAGAAGAAATTTTAAGTAATAAGTTTTGGTTCCGGTTGACCCTAAGTTTTAGTTATGGTTTCGGAGATGTTAAGGGGTTGGTGATTTCTTCGAGCACCTCATTTGTAGTTCTGCCGTTATTCCGTCTATCGTTCGTCCTTGTTTTTCCTCGTGAAACGGATATTGTGGAAAATAAGCGATTTTCTTATAATTAGGAATCGTACTATGCAGGGGTGATTGTGAGGTGACACAAGAAACCCTGAAACTCTCAGCTCAGTGCCAATATACACATAATGCATATTATGAATATAAAAATTATATATATTACGCACATATAAGCTAACTACACAAATATGCCCCAGCGTTTGTGCAATCAAACTCCGCATTTTTTCAATCAAATTTCGCACTGTTAATTGAGCAGTCTATGTGGATCAGTTTTACTTGAAGCCTATACAGTGGATTCCATTCAATTTCTAAAAGTAGCTCATTGGATTAACGGAATCTAATATAATCAAATTATTTGATGTAGATGCAACTTTCAAAAAAAAAAAAAAAGCCTTTTCAGTAGGCTGTTATGACAGCCAGTGCATGTCCGCACGGACATGCAGTGTTCTTAAACACTAATTGCCAAAGAAAATGGAACTTTTTTAGTTATCATTTCGTAGCATTTTTAGAAATGAAACGTACGAAGCATCTCAAATTCTTCTAAAACTTAAATTTACGGGTTTGGAATGTGACAAAAAACCTGGAATTCCGGATTACAAACAGGTCCGACTATGGCACGGAAGCCCAGAGCTTCATGTTAAATTGTGGGGATGATGAAATTTTAAGCCTTTTTGGCAATTTTCTTACGATTTTGAAAAATTATCCTTGAAAATATTATATTACAATGCAGCATAAAACCGGCCTCTTTCCTTCAGTGTATTCCTACAACCCGCTTTGATGACTACGTACTGCTTCCTTGTTTATTCTTCCGCACGTAACTTGCCGTTCTCAACTACGCTTCCATTCACCGGACCCTACCTTCAAGCTGCCGCCGCTTCGTCATCTTATGCCTACCGCAGGTACTCTTCTGAACCTTCGCGCACTCCAAGGTAAGTTCTAAGGGGGTGGAAAAAAATTTCCTTTCACGTAAAAATACTATATTTTTGTCAGCTTTTCCCATTATTTTGTATGCTTAAAAATTTTACGCAGCACTTTTCCCACAGTTAAATTTTTCCAACGAAATAATTTAGTTACCAAAATTTCATTTATCCACCACAATACAAGAAGCTGTAGGCCTCCCTGCCATAGTATACCTGAATTGAAGAAAATCGTTTTTTTGGAAAAATATCCGCTTCACGAGGAAAAAATGTGAGCTACGATGTACGGAATAACAGCAGGACTACAAATGAAGTGCCTGAAGAAATCGCCTACCCCTGCACATCTTCCAAACCATACCCAAAACTTTAGGTTCAACCAGAACTAAAAAACTTCCTCAAAACCTCTGTCGTACATAAATTCATTTACGTTCTTTTCATTCGGAGACATTGCGATACTAATGACATTCTACACATCTTTATAAAAAAAAAAAAAGGTTCGAACTACTTGTACTTGCGCACGATTACACGACTCGTATCACTCTTCCAAATACTACACCCCACTCCTGTTGTATTCTTCCGTGCATTCACTACCAACTCGTAATCTGTTCCGGCGCACGGAACTTTCACATGGTGGGCATTAGCATCGCTTCAGCCTTCCGCACCAACTGCTGCCAATGCAACTTTTATTTACAAATGCTATATTTTTGCACCTTTCCCAATTATTTTGTATGCTTAAAGAATTGTACTTTGCACTTTTCCCAGTTACATTTTCCGACGAAATAATTTAGGACGCTAAAGTTTACATTACCCATTTTTTTTCGCGGTGTTTCCTCCATTGTTCCTCACACAATTTAGTAACAAAGATTGAAAATGAAGGGGGAATTTTTTTTGTAGACGAAGCAGAGATTTCTTCTAGTTTTAAAAATATAAGTTTCTCGATACGAGATGAAAACATGATGAAAAAACGTATTCGTCTTTAGTTAATATCCATTTAATGATAATGTTATATTTCATTTGCATCAAATGCATTTCTCAATTGGAAAATATTAGGATTAACTGTAAGAAATTTATTCAAGTCGTAACTTACCTTTAAGGTTGTACCAGTTGTTGGGCCTAGTCGTTACCAAATTTCTCCTTTGAAAAAATGTAGTCATAACATCTATTATACTATAAAAATTTTCACACAAAATGCCTTGCAAACTAGTTCTTTTGCTTGCTGGTGATGGAAGCAAGACAGCTGTAACTAGGTACAATACCTAAATAAAAGCATCGGCATTCGAAAAACCACTTGGAAAAATTAATGTTGAAAAAATAATACTGCACATTTTTTTTTCAGAAAAAGGAAATGAACATTTTTTTTTTGTAGCCAATAATCTGAATATTTTTATTGAGATCAGAACAACCCCAAGAAAACTATTCATGTGACTGCCCTGTCTATGCTGACAGGAGAAAACCAATAAAATTTGCAACACAAGGCACATACTGATAGACTTAGCTAAGGTGCTGCGTTATTTTGCTTGAGCTTGCTCAGTAAAATCAACTATGGTTTGCAATACCAAATTATGCCCCCCACAGACAAGCTTTTTTTTTTTTTTTTTTCGAGTACATCATGCTGTTGGATTTGGTCATAGCACAATCTCAAAGAATTCTTGCATTAGGCAAGATATGAACTGTAATAAATTGCAGTGCCAATGGATATTTTTAAGGAAACCTGGCAGTTTCAGGGGGGGGGTACAAAAGCACAGATCTTACAAAAAACCCACAAAAGTTGGTTTAAAAAGTTGTACTGTAAAAAGAAAATCTGGCAGGTGACTGACCCCACCTGCTAATAATTTTGATGTATAAAAATAAAACAACTCACAATAATTTTCACGTGTCACAACACCTAGTACACTTACCACAAAATAAATGAAATTTCAGTTTCTAAAAGCATTAAATGATTTTGACCAGCCATTTTGTATTACAATAGCATAACTAGTACCAAAAATTGTATGCTCATGCAATATCCCGTCCATTATGTTATACATACCGGAGAAAGGATTTGTACAAAAACGGTAGACTGGCACTTTCCTTATTAGTAGAAACTGAAATTACCCCACATGTAAAGTATGAAAGAATCTTACCTTACCTTGGAAAAACTAGTTCTGCAATATGGACACGACGATAAAAATAAACTTACTTCAAAACAATAAAACGGTTTCTAGAGGAACATAACTTTAATGATTTTATAATTGAAATACTTTCCATACGCTTTTTTTTTTTTTTTTGTAGCCAATAGCGAACAATTTAGCAGGACACAGACCACTTTATCCAACTTTTCAGGGTGGTAGACAAAGGCACAATAGGTCAACTTTACACTGTCCTTGCACAATTTGAAAACAAATTTTTGAATTTACTAAAGTTATGCCTTACATTGTATAATTTTTAAACTTTCTCTTCCTCTAGTCCATGTTTGAAAAAATCATGATAGGCGTTTCGGTACCATCACTCTTTTTCGCGATACTCCAGGAGGGCTATCAGTCCATCAGGATTCGAACTCTCTCCCATGAAGAACTGCAAGTCTCCAACCTTTGGCAGAACCTTCTTCACAGCCTCTGTGAATTTAGTCTTAGCCTCTGCCATTTCTGAATCGGATTTACCCACTTCCTTCCACTTGTCTTGCAAGGCCTTCGTGTAGGTTTTGAGGTAATTTTTGTAGTCGGCTTTGGAGAATCCAGTCTCTATCAACCGCTGATTTAAGACGAGGTCGAGGCCCGATTCTGTTACTTCATCTGTAGCTTCGTCAGCCTCCTCTTGAGAAGGGTTGGCTCCTTCCAGAGTAACATCACCCATCCTACGGCTCACATGCCGGCATTCAACCTCAATAATACAGTCGTCCACTACTTTGTATTTAGATGAATCAGTGAACATTTCATCTCCGGTAATCAGATCCTTGAAAATAATCATTGTAGCTGTCTAATTCGAGTTACAAACCAAAACACGTCCCCACGCCACGAGAACAAAGTTGCAAGAGGCCAAGAAAGTGGATGCCAGATTGGAAGTCGAAATTCCTCAGCTGCCAGATTCCTGCATAATAATATGACTCATATAAAATAATGCTTGAGCTCCAACAACCAAGTAAAGAGTATGAACATCCTGGACATCATTTGGGCAAGTCCGATTTATTTATTCATTTATTTATATATCTTGGATTTGAACAACCACCGTGAGCAAATCTACAGTCACCAGTCGCCGGTCAAAATTTGGGGCCACTGATTCAGGTAAGGGAGACAGATACTGCCGTAAGACAACATCCCTGATTCGTCCGGGATCATATATACTGATAGACTGCGCATGGCATCAAAATCTCACCGCCCTGGTGGCGCAGTGGTCTAAGCGATGACCTCTGATCATTCGACCGAAAGGAGTACGGGTTCGAATCCCGGTGAGGCATGGATGTTGTGTTTGTCTTACGGCACTGGCTCTCTCCCTTCCCTGGAATCAGTGACCCTAAATTAGGGACGGGCGACTGCTTATAGCCCATTGAGTTGCTCCCGGTGGTCGTTAAACCCTCAATCGAAAAAAAAAATCTCTGGCTCCAACATCGAAAACCACGAAATCACGTGACATGTTTCAAAAAGATGGGTCACACATGCTGTGCTTATGGTTGCTCTGAGCGATTTAGTAAATGAAGTTCTATAACTTTTCATGGGTAAGGAATGAATTAAAAGCCTAAACAGAATCTTTGGATGCTTTATAATAATTTCACTATAGCACTTCGTTGTCATCTTTAAATTTAAGGCTAAACGCCTTTTTTTTTTTTAAGGTAACCAACAGGTGTGAGACACCGGATAAATTTAGTTTTTGATGTATTTATGACATGAATTTTGTGTTTTATTTTATGATTTCTGCTTTAACACTTTTCCGAAAGACGAAAGGTGCTTACTTAATAAGTATAGTATTTGGCACAACACGGTTTCTTTTTTTTTTTTTTTTTTTTTTTTGATTGGAGGTTTAACGACCACCGTGAGCAACTCAATGGGCTATAAGCAGTCGCCCGTCCCTAATTTAGGGTCACTGGTTCCAGGGAAGGGAGAGAGCCAGTGCCGTAAGACAAACACAACATCCATGCCTGACCGGGATTCGAACCCGGACCCCTTACAGACGAATGATCAGAGGCGAGCGCCTTAGACCACTGCGCCACCGGGGCGGCCAACACGGTTTCAGTAAGTATAATGTTTTTAGTTCATCAGAAAACTTGTCGGTTTGGTATATAGCGATTCAAAGTTTGCATAAGTTTCCATTAGAGTAGTGAGTGCAACCATTCCACTTTTTGGGCCTGTTTTTTATATTTCCAATAATTATTACGGTGAGGCAGAAATAGTCAATAAGGTTTAATTACTTAACTAGAAAACTTGTGGCTATTGACATAAAAATATAGTAACTTAAGAAAAAAACAAAAAACCGGAATGCATGTTCCAAATTCTTCGCAAATGTACAGCACATTATAAATAACGAATTGTAAACAACCCAATCTGTGCAAGTATGTATAATATCTCATAAGTAAACTTGCCTGAAGGGTTCTCACCATATATGAGTAGTTTTCACAAAATGCACTGAAAATACTGAAGTTCTACAGCGTAAATCAGTAAGCATAACACCATTTTTACATGGAACTTCGAGTACAAACCAACTTTGGTACAAACAAACGAATTCACGTTAGAACACATAAGAAATTTACGACGGCCACTTTTCGATCTAATTACTTCCAAACGATTGCAATAAATTTTGATTGAGGTAGTTTTCTCAATGAGTATATCCTTATATACAATATTCCTGAAACCCACAGTTCAAATGTACACAGCCGCCCCGGTGGCGCAGTGGTCTAAGGCGTTGGCCTCTGATCATTCGTCGGAAGGGGTCCGGGTTCGAATCCCGGTGAGGCATGGATGTTGTGTTTGTCTTACGGCACTGGCTCTCTCCCTTCCCTGGAACCAGTGACTCTAAATTAGGGACGGGCGACTGCTTATAGCCCATTGAGTTGCTCACGGTGGTCGTTAAACCTCAAAAAAAAATGTACACAATTTATTAATTCCTAATCCTTTAGAATGGTTTATCAGCTAATAGGTAAACTTTGGAATTAAAAGGCATGCGTCCATTTCTGGCTCAACCGCCCCGGTGGTGCAGTGGTCTAAGCGATGGTCTCTGATCATTCGTCCGAAAGAGGTTCGGGTTCAAATCCCAGTGAGGCATGGATGTTGTTTTTGTCTTAAGGCACTGGCTCTCTCCCTTCCCTGGAACCAGTGAGCCTAAATTAGGGACCGGCGACTGCTTATAACCCATCGAGTCGCTCACGGACATGGTCGTAAAACCTACAAAAAAAAAATTCTGGCTCATATCACGTGAACTGATGCCCTCTCATGTTGGGACCACTATTGCCAGTGCGCAGGATATTAGCATATATGGTCAAAGGTTGGAACTCACCCTAAAAAATTTTTTGCCCACGCAGTTGAGGATGTGTCATTTTTTTTATTTTGATTGGAGGTTTAACGACCACCGTGAGCAACTCAGTGGGCTATACAGTCGCCCGTCCCTAATTTAGGGCCACTGGCTTCAGGGAAGGGAGAGAGCCAGTGCCATAAGAGAAACACAACATCCATGCCTCACCGAGATTCGAACCCGGACCCATGTCAGACGAATGATCAGAAGCAATCGCTTAGACCACATGGGGCGACGTGTCATTTTTCAGTTTTTTGTTGCTGTTTTAACTTTATGCGTATTCTTTGTTCCCTGAGAAGTGCGTTGTTTACTTCTCTGCAGAAAGTTTTCAAAATGGCATCCACAGGGGTGAGGGCCATGAAAATGCAATTGTTGTCCACTTTTCCAAATTTTCCGTTGACGAATGAGGGTGCATAAGAATTCATTGAAGAAGGTGATGACTTCCCTTCTGCTTGTTTGTGCTACTGTGAATAGATGTAGCGTAACTAAACATTTTTGGAGGGGGGAAGGGGCACAAATAAGTGTAAACTGGTGTTTTTTTTTTGTGGGGAGGGGTTGTCACTCATGGAAATAGTTTCTCCGAAAGTGCTCCTTTTCAATTGCCATAGCTTAGGTTTTTACATGCCTAATATATCCAAAACTACGAGATATACCAGGCTTAGTTGTTTCACCCTGACAAGGATGAAGAAAAAAACATGCCTTTCAAAGCACCTCATGCAGTCATCTGATGATGAAAACCATCATCAGATGACTGCGTGCTATGCTGTATGGAATGACTGCTGGAAAGCAGTTTTGGCGTGTCGATGGATTAAACGACCCTGCATGATTATTGAAGAAGCAGATAATTGGTATTCACATGGGAATATTTATTACCTTCACATTCACGTTTTACAAGTTACAACACACGAGATCTCACTTCGAGAACTTTCGATGACATGACACATGAAGTCAATGTTGCCAGCCAGCTCGAATGAGAGAGTAATTCTTCAGCGTCTGCATTGTGGCGTCCTCTCATGACACTGACAGCAGTCATAGTCCGATATGCCACACAGTCATTGCAAAGCTCGCTATTGCGTAGCGCGGTTCCCTTGGCTACATGTCACACTTTATAAAATTTAAAGGACAAACGATTAGTTATTACTTTTTCCAATTTTTAATTTGAGGGGCGGGGGCACGTGCCCCTGCTCTCGATGCTACGACTATGCTATTATGGTATTACAACACGGAAAGTGAAGTCTAAAGCTATTTCCAGCGTTCTTCTTAAGCCCGTTTAAAGCCGTCTGAGTACTAGAGGCCTAAGCCCACGTGATTTTCTCGAGAAGTTAGAATAAGATATCTGCGGATACCCTCATCAATGGATCAGTGGCACGTTGCGTGAAGCCTATACCCGTATGTCGCGACCATTAAAGTGAGGAAAAGCTGGTGGTTTCAAGGTTCCGTAGCAGTCAACGTTCGTGACTGCTACGGAGAAATCTCAAGTTCGATCCCAGCAGGTACGAACACTCGAATCACTAAATATCCGCCGTGCGTCGAATGGACACGTTAAGCCGTCGGACTCCGGGTACTGGCCCCTCGGTTATAAATGAGAGCGTATTCCTCCCCATTTCTACCTCACTTCCGTGTGATTTTCCTGCCGGGTACTCTAGCCCTAATCTCTTAGCTTCCTATTTTTGGGGTTGTTTAAGACCTGGGGTCAGACACTCCCTTCCTAAAATCATCTACATATGATCTGATCTTACCTAGTTTTAAGGCTGTTGCAATGGTTTCATGTTGGCCGAATCGCATTCTTTCGTGGCAAATGTTTCTAATTTTGTATTGTAACTTGATGCGGATGTGTGAGAAAAAGCTGGATTTATAAAATCCTTAATTATTTTGAGGCACCTTCCTATTTCTATTTCACTTTAGTGCAAGTTCAAAACCAAATATAATGTTAATATTGAAAACTTCGTTCGTGTTCGTGTATGAAGTTATAATCCATTCCGGTTTGATATGAGCACGATTTCTGCCGCCCAAAACCATGCAATTAAAAATGCACACGGTTGAAACTGCAGGAGTATCATGTAAACAACATCAATTCCCTTCACTTTGCGACTTCACGATTAAGGTGTTTTCACCTTAAATCTCTGGGCCGCCCTGGTGGGGCAGTGGTCTAAGCGATGGTTACTGATCATTCGTTCGAAAAGGGTCCGGGTTCGAATCTCGGTGAGGCATGGATGTTGTGTTGGCCTTACGGCACTGTTTCTCTCCTTTCCCTGAAACCAGTGGCCCTAAATTAGAGACGGCGACTGCTTATAGCCCATTGAGTTGCTTACGGTGGTCGTTAAACCTCCAATAAAAAAATATATATCTGCCTTATGTTTTCAGTGGTAAAAGTTCTTTACGTACCTTCTTCGCGATTAATGTATTTCGAAGTATGAAAATTTGCACATTGATAAAACTAACTTTAATTTATAGCATGGGATACTTAAAACTTGCTAAAACATAACCATAATTATATTGAAAATCAATAATTTTTCTTTGTGTAATGTTCAGACCTGTTAACAGATGGCGCAACCTGAACATTGATGACGTCAGCAGATATTGAAATTTGGGATTACTTAATTATGGTTATATTTTAGCAGGTATTAAGTATCCCATGCTATAACTTAAAGTTTTTTATTGATGTTCAAATTTTCATTTTTGGGAGTGCATTAATTGCGAAGAAAATATGCAAAGAAATTTTACCATTGAAAACATAAGGCAGAGATTTTAGGTGGAACCACCTTAAAAGTCCCAAGGCATCTCCAGAAGTCTTATTCTAACCTTCCTGGGTCCCCCTCGGATGCAGCAAAAATCAACATGTGGAACTGGCTGCAAAGGTTAAACAGATGTGGAAGCTGAAAACAGTTCGTATACAGTAGCTTATACAAAATGTTGGCATAAGGAGGGTTTAGCGAAAAAAAAATCTTCCCAGAAATAGGGTTGCAGGTGTTTTTGCTTAAAGGAGCGATTAATCAACCGATTTCTCGACTAGCGAATTTTGATAAATAAGTTAAAAGTTTTCGCCGATTCACACCCCAACTATGCACGGTACACGAAATCTTAAAGTTAAAAATAAACAATGCCCTCATTAAAGAATGAAATATTTATTTCTTGACTTACTTCTAACGTAACTGAATTCGACGTGCTGTTTTAGATAATTCATTAAGATTAGATAGTTCATCACTCAGTCGGAACTAAGAAGTACGTGTGTCAAAAGAGTTGGCCAAGGTCAAACATGAGACCTTTGCAAAAAAAGAACAGGCAGAGACCTCCGAAACAAGTAACAACCAATCACACGTCGTTTTATTTGTGATGTGCATTGCCATTGACTGTGGATGTGGTGTTGCCATCCACGCAACGTCGTGATGGATAACTGTTCCGGTACTCCAACTCCAATTCAGTTTGATTAAAAAAATCAAATTGAATTTTTTTTTTATATTTTTGACTTTAGTTTAAATTGAGTTGCGTTCGTAAAAGTTTGTGTGAACTTCGCATTGACACAAACAGTAAAACTTTCTTGAAATTTAAATTTCATTTTTTCCTCTCAAAATTTTTTAAAAATAAAATCGCCGAGTCGTAGACCGATGGGGGTGGTTCTGATCCCACCTAACACCTATGTGAATACGCCAGTGTTCATATATTTCCACTAATTATCTCTGCAACTGGTACAAATTCCTCAGAGCCATATAACTCAGCTTGATGCTTTAGGTCTACAACACCTATGACTAAGCCGACCAGAAGTCCCAAATTCTTGAGGACAGTCCTCGAATCTTGTTTACTGTCCCCCAAAAAGTCTGATGCTTTTGGGGACACAAATTGTCCTCAAATTTTTATGTTTGTCCTCAAATATCCTCGAATTGATATTTCTTCATTAGCTCGTTAGATTTCTAATGAAAAATGTTCTTAAAAACAATCTTGTTGTACTAGTTTTCCAACATGCTTCTCGTAAAAACAAATTTCGACCGTCTTTTTTCCCTACTTCCGAGTTTAACGACCACCGTGAGCAACTCAAAGGACTATAAACAGTCACTGTCCCTAATTTTGGGACATTCGTTCCAGGGAAGGGAAAGAGCAAATGCTGTAAAACAAACACATCACTCATGCTTTATTCGGGACTCGAACCCGATTGAGTAGAACGAATGGGCAGTGGTCAGCACTAAGAGTACTGCACCATTGGAACGGATCAATTTCGACAGTACTTGTTCTGAGTTCCTGCAATTCGTTCATTAGCATGCATCTTGATTTTAATTCAGCACATATACCTAAGGTAATTCATTTCACTTTTGCTAACATGTGCTCGCCATCATGACTCTGCTTTGTCAATACAAATTACAAACATTCTATAAGACATATCCTTTTAAGACATAAATTTTCATATGTAATATAACACTTTTAGAAACAATACACTTTTGTGGCAAAAAGATATGCATATCTATTTTGAGTATGTATTGTCCCCAAATGATCTGCTGATTTGGGGACATCACGCCCTTTTGTCCTCAAATTAGTGCTCTAATACTTGGTCACCTTACCTTTGACCCAAAATCAAAGTCAGTGATTCTTGATACGTGTCACACCGTACAACCATTTATGTGGCGCGGTGGTCTAAGCGATGGCTTATAACCATTCGTCCAAGAGGGTTTCGTGGTTCAAATCCCGGTGAGCTATGGATGTTGTGTTTGTCTTACAGCACTGGTTCTCTTCCTTCCCTGGAACCAGTGACTTTAAATTAGGCACGGGCGTCTGCTTATAGCCCATTGGTCGTTAAACCTTCAATAAAAAACTTGCTCACGGTGGTCGTTAAACCTTCAATAAAAAAAAAGCAAAAAAAAAGCACGAGTGACAATGTCTTTGACTTCATGTCCATACTGAAAGGTGAACCATGCCACAGATGCTATTGCTGTAAGTAGTAGAAAAAGACGGGTTCAAACACAAAGGAAGCTCCCCACGGCCCCGCTCACTGCGGTCTACGTATGTGCTCCCCTCAACTGCCGTCCACGTGCAGCGACACGGACGAATGTAGGTGTGGTCAATCATGACGTCAGTCGCCACCATTATTTTTCCACATGTTCTTTCCGACCATCTTTTGTTCGCCATTTTTTAAATTTTCACCACGTTGTCATTTTGTGTGCCATGTGTTTTGGGATGAGTCACCGTTTTCTCCGACTATAACATTTTGTGCGCCGCGTGTTTTGATATCAGTCAAAGTTTTTTCTTTGTCTCCAATCTGTCATTTTGTGTGCCACGTGTTTTGAGATGAGTCACCGTTTTCTCCGACTAACACCACGTTTTTTGGGATGAGTCCCCATTTTCTCCGACCATGCCATTTTGTGTGCCACGTGTTTTGGGATGAGTCACCATTTTCTCTTTGCCTCCGACTATAGCAATTTGTATGCCACGTGTTTTGGGATGAGTCACCGTTTTCTCTTTGTCTCCAATCATGCCATTTTGTATGCCACGTGTTTTGGGATGAGTCAAAGTTTTTTCTTTGTGTCCAATCTGTCATTTTGTTTGCCACGTGTTTTGAAATGAGTCACCATTTTCTCCGACTAACACCACGTGTTTTGGGATGAGTCACCGTTTTTCTTTTGCATCTGACCATGCCATTTTGTGTGCCACATGTTTTGGGATTTGTCACCTTTTTCTCCGACTATAACATTTTTTATGCCACGTGTTTTAGGATGAGTCACCATTTTCTCTTTGCCTCCGACTATAGCAATTTGTATGCCACGTGTTTTGGGATGAGTCACCGTTTTTCTTTTGTCTCCGAACATCCGTCAGAGATTCAAATCGTTAAGAAATGTTGGTTGAAATGAAAAAAATAAAGTCAGAATAAAACCATTTTGTATGCCACGTGTTTTGGGATGAGTTACTATATTGGGTGACACCGCCGTGCGTGCTAGCAGGCAAGAACATGACGTCAGCTAACGCCATTTTCTCCTCCACGGGGTCGGCGCTAAGCTTTTCTTGTGAAAGAATTAAAAATTGGGTATGAGGAGAGTGACGTCATTTGATATTCTGTTAGACACATTAAGCTCCAAGACTGATTTTTTTCAATGACTTGATCATATTGCAACGAATTTATTCCTTATTTGTTTCCATAATTTCCCATTTTATATCTATAATTTTTCAACGTAACGATTTTTTTTTATTTTCTTTGAGGAGACTACGCATTTTCGACGGACGTGCCAACATAAAGACGTTTTCCAAAGTTTTGTGCTGCAGACCTATTATTAAAATACGATTGTTTATTAATGTATTTACTTGTTCATGGTATTTTCTGTTAGATTTTTTTAAAGTTGTACCCACCGTAGTTGTACCTTTTCCCACCGTCCAAAGCCGCTATTTTTGTACATAGTTAAAATATTTTTTTTATTTTTTATTTTTGTTTCTTCATGATTAATCAGTGAAATGCACCTTTTAATGCATATCTTTATCTATTTTTTTCTAAATGCTTGCGTACTCGTTAAACTTCTCGATATGCCAACATTATTTTATTTTCTAACTTTACAAATCAACAACTACTTTTATCGAGGTTTTATTTTTTTCTGATTCAAACAAGCAAACGTTTCTTCATTATTATTTTTTTTCCTATGCAAACTACTTTTCTTACTTGCTTTTAATGTATGCCTTAATCTGTTTTTCTATATAGCTCTTTCATGTTTGTGCAAGAAATATACAGATCTATAGCAGCTATACATACAATTCGATCTAACAGTATCTTTTTTTATCAGATTTAAACCAACATACGTTTCTTAACGACTTGATATCTATTTATATGATGTGACGAAACTTCAGATTTTTTTTCCCCTCTTAAACTATTTTTTTCTTACTTGCTTTTAATGTATGGTTTGATATATTTTTCTATCTCGCTTTTCTATGTGTGTACAAGAAATATACAGATCTATAGTAGTTAAAATTCGATTGAAACAATATTTTCTCCATTCTTGCTGTATTTTTACATTCCTTTCTAACAGACGTTTTTCTTCTCAATTCCCTCTATCTAACTTAATCTGTGTTTTGAATATCGTTCTATGTTCGTGTATTCGTCCATTATTTTATTTCAAACTTCGCAAACTGCCGCATACTTTTATTCTGACTTTATTTTTTTCATTTCAACCAACGTTTCTTAATGACGTGAATCTCTGGATGTGACAAAACTTCAGATTTATTTTTTCCCTCTTAAACTATTTTTTTCTTACTTGCTTTAAGTAAATGTGTGACTTAATTTTTTTTTTACATCGCTGTTTCGTGTATGTACAAGAAATATACAGATCTATAGCAGTTAAAAATTCGATTGAAACAGTATTTCCTTTATTCTTACTTTATTTTTACATTGCTGCCCCGGTGGTGCAGTGGTCTAAGCGATGGCCTCTGACTATTCGTCCAAAAGAGGTCCGGGTTCGAATCCCGGTGAGGCATGGACGCTGTGTTTGTCTTATGGCACTGGCTCTCTCCCTTCCCTGGAACCAGTGGCCCTAAATTAGGGACTGGAGACTGCTTATATATAGCCCATTGAGTTGCTTACGGTGGTCGTTAAACCTCCAATGAAAAAAAAATTACATTTCTTTCTGACAAATATTTTTTTCACATTTTCCCCTATTTAACTTAATCTTTGTTTTGAATATCATTCTCTGTTCGTGTATTCGTCCATTGTTGTTTTTTTTTCTAACTTTACAGACTAACAGCTATTTTTATTGAGACTTTATTTTTTCATTTGATTTCAACCAACGTTTCTTAACGACTTGATATCGCAAAATGTAGCGAAACTTCAGATATATTTTTTGTTTCTTCATGTAACGTAATATTTTTTCAAACTCACTTTTAAGTATTCCTAAAAGCTTACATTTATGAGAAATATACAGATCTGTAGTGGTAAAAATTGGACTGCAACAGTATTTTCTTTATTCCGACTTTACTTTACTATTTCCTTTCAACAAGCGTTTCTTCATTATTATTTCTTTTTCATATGTAAGCTACTTTTATTTCCTGCTTTTAATGTATGACTTAATTAATTTTTCTATTTTGCCCTTCCATGGACATACGAGAAATATACAGATCTATGACAGTTAAAATTCGATTGTATTAGTATTTTCTTTACTCTGATTTTATTTTTTCATTTTATCTCATTTCAGCAAACGTTTCTTAACGACTTGATATTACAAGATGTACCAAACACTTCAGAATTTTTTCCCCTATATTACATATTTTCCAACTCACTTTTAAGTATTCCTAAAAGCCTGCATGTATGTGAAATACCAATATATTTTTTTTATTCTATCCTAATTTGCTATACTTTTCTTTAACTGACCCAACAGAAAAAGTATTCATTGTCAAGACATTAACTTAATCTATGTTTTAAATATCATTCTATGTTCGCGTATTCGTCCATTATTTTATTTCAAACTTTGCAAACTGCCGCAAACTTTTATTCTGACTTTATTATTTTCATTTCAACCAACGTTTTTTAAGGACTTCATATCGCAAGGTGTGACAAAACTTCAGAATTTTTGTTTCCCTATATAGCATATTATATATTTTTCCAACTCACTTTTAAGTATTCCTAAAAGCTTGCATGTATGTGAATTATGAATACTTTTTTTAATTCTATCCCAGTTTGCTGTACTTTTCTTTTACTGACCCAACAGGAAAAGCATTCATTGTCAAGACATTCATTCTAAAGCATTCTTTCTTACGCTAAAATTTATATTCTTTGCGATATATTTTCTGTATATTTTTTTCTAAATCAACAGAAAAACATTCATTCTGGAGACATAGCAACCAAGTCCGTACTTCCACTAAACATCATATTCTTAGAAAACATTCTTTTTTTTTTCTCTACATAGCAATTTGTTAACTCACCAGAAAAGCAGCTATTATCAACATGTAGCTAAAATATCCAATTTCTCCAAACAAATGTAATCATTTTTAAGAAAGACTTAGTTCTTTTCTCTGTATAACGACTTAATCTATTTTTCGAAAAACTGTTCTACGTTTAAGTATTTCTTTAACTTTGCTATGCAACTGCTTTACACTGTACTTAGATTTTTTTGTCTTCGTAGTATTTTTTTCTTGTTTCATTCCAACAAACTTGTTTCTTTTCGATTCGACCACTCTCAATTTCCCATGCAAACTTTCCTAATATCAGAAATGTAACAAAAACTTCAGATATATTTTCAACTTTAGAATAAGTCTCCCCGACATTCATTCTCATGACATAAACTTTTTTCCCGGGAGCAGAAAACGCACCGTTGCGTCAAAATTCAACCTTCATTCTCGAAATGCTGCGACTTGAAACACCAGTGAGTTCTGCCGTAAGAACTGTTATTTCATATTCCGATTTATTCGGTGAATGTTTTTCAATCAATTTAGTGAAAACATTCATAACGATCACCTTAGCAGAGCTTCGTAATGGTTTCCCAGCTTTATGCGGCTGAAATACTACACTCGAGTGACCGGCAGATGCCATTGGGAAAAACAGAAAAGCCAGAAGAGTGTTTTAAAACAACAATCAAGAAGGAGAAAGGCGAAATGCCCTCGGAAACACTTTTTCGCACTCATCTTCCGCTAATGACCCCCACAGCAATAAATATCCCCTGGGTTGCCCCGGGTACTGGCCTCCCGGTAATAAATAAGGGCGTCTTCCTCCCCTTTCTACTTCGCTTCCGTGTCACTTTCCTATCGGGCACTCTAGCCCAAATCTCCTAGCTTCCTATTTCTAAGGGTTGTTTAAGATCTGGGGTCAGACACTCCCTTCCTAAAATCCTCTACATATGATCATCCCCTGGGTTGACAGCTTAACTCTGACCCAAACAAGAATGCTGTGACAGAGAACCATCAGTGACTTCACCAAAACGCGAATATCTGTATTTTTTAGAAATGCCGCTGAAACTGAGATCTGAATTTTTTAAATGCACATACACACAACGTATTGAACATCTGTGTACTTTTTAAGTGCCAGTTGAAGCTGGAGTACGAGCTTTTAGACCGGAACTATTTTATGCAGTGGAAGTATACACTCTGTAGCCTCCCTTCCATTGACAGGCTAAGTTTGCTCCGATTATAGTAGAACCATTTGGTAGAACGCCAGTCACCACGACGATAGCGAATTAGTGACGATTTCAGAGGGTGGGGCTTCACCTGTTTCGTCCTCCAGTGTAGTCAGTACACTTAGCGCCGCGACCGCTTGAATGCCATGATAAACACTATCATGTTTATAAAATATTCTATTCTATGCTAAGCATGTAAACGCTTATATATTTGTAATGCATCTTTGTTGCGGGATTCGAAGTGTAAGGAATTCATATATTCATTACGTTGCATGTTTGTTATCAGATTTGCATAGTGAGGAGAAAGCACTGTCTGTTAACAACACATCTGTTTAGATTTGATGTTGTTTATTCTTGAAGTCATTACTAACTTTGGTGGCAAATCTATTTTTTGTGTGTTGTATAATTCACAGAGTAAAGAGTAGCTTTGGCAGTTTTTTTTTAAGGAAATATATTAATATGAAATTTAAGATGATCTTTACCTCCTGGTGGCATATTTTCACTAAGTCGTTTTATAAAATTTAATCTGGTAAGCTTTTTCGCTTCGGGAAAATGTTCATATAGTATATTACACGCGCTTTGCATGTGCTGATGTCCAGCATTGTTTGAAAAATACCCTATAGCAACGTGCGGTCATTTTGACCCCAAAAGCTATAATATAGGTGTATGAGGGAAAGTTTTTCTATTGAATTAATGCGAGATTTAAAGTAGACGTAATTTTAAGAAAAGTCAGTAAGATATATCAAATTTAGATGAGGCTGAGTATATTATTTCTAAATGTTACTTACATACACACAAACCTTTCCTCCAATGAGTTTGACTTTCTCGTTATCCACGAAGTCTTTGATATAACGGAAAATTCTGCTATCCATTTCTGATCCACTCTTCCTACTACTCACTCCATATTTGAAACACGAGGAAACTCCTAGGAACAAGTGACACCAAATAGCACGGTAGACATACACTGGAAATCCCAAGCAAGTCTGGGATGACCGAAAGCAGCAGGTGAAACCCCACCTTCCGAAAATCATCACCAATTCACTATCGTCGCCGTGATTGGCTGAAATCGCTCGCTTGTTCTACTAGGACGCAGAACGTCTACATGCTCCCGGGTTGGTAGACTTTATTTTATGGTCTATCAGGCCGGTAAACCTTATGTTGACTCAAGAAAAAAAAGTATATAATATACATACTTTGATATTCTTGTAAGAAGAAAACCAAGCTACACTAAAACGGGGAAATTTATTTACCACATTTAAGGCCTCAGAAAAAAAAAAAAAAAACACTGCTTAGCAAAAATCCTGTTGAAGTAAACACCGTTTTTGACGCATCCTTTCCCTTTCCCCATTTCTCGACTTTCAAATTTAAGCCCTGTCCCTTTGGATTGACATCCTCTACCTAAGTACGCTTTTGCCAATTGAAGTAGCAGTTTAATATCAATATGATATAATCAAATGTGCTATCAATACAATAGTCTGGGACAGGAACTCGAAATTCATTGTGTACGTTATGCTTTGCGGTTTACTAACAGCACAATTTTTGGGTTCCTGCTTTTTATATGCATATGCATTTTTTTTTCTTTTGAAAAGGGTCTGCATTTTCTTAACTACTTTTTTGTGCCTTACGATTACACGAATTTTTGAACTACATTTTCTGAAAAAGTGTTTTAGCTACCGCAAAAATACTTTTTTTCCATTTGAACGTGATTAAATAAGAAATAATTTTCCCATTCTGTACTTTCTCGCACTTTATAAATTTGAACTGAAATTCTTGCAGTTCTGGATATTTTCAGTTTTTTAAGGCTGTCTTTGAATGAGTGTAACATAAATTCTGTCTTATATCTGTAACGCAAATTCTTTTGTGCACATTTTCTCGAAAACTATTACTTTGTAGGGCTTGAAATTTTGAGCACAAATAGAAACGACCCATATCTAATACGTGTCGCAGTTATTTTTCCGAAAAATTTGTTGGAATTTTTTTAAAATTCAATCTATGTGACTGGAAAGTATTCCAATTTGGCGCTAGATGGCGCCAGAAGTTAACTTGGCAGTGTTTCTGTGTGGAATACACGAAATCTCTCATTTCTGTCTGATTTTTTTAATTATCTAGGTCAAATAGAAATCAAAGAATGGGCACTGAAGTGAGATTAGAATCTTGTTTTCCATAGATCATCTTAAATTCTACTGTACGTTCATTTTTTGAAGAGAAAATGTGTACATTACCAGAAAAACACTTGAATTTGAGACAGAAACTACGCCTACCTGAGACCACTGCCATTCTGAATATGGTAAGGTCTTCAGTCATTCGCTGACGCCAACTTTTGGGACAATCCCTCAAGGTGCAAAAACCACGCCCAAGGAGTGATATTTTGCGCCATCTATCGTAGAAGATGAAGCCTAACACTCATTCAAAGATAGCCTTAAAGGGATTTCTTTGTAATTATTTTATTAATGATAGGTAAGTCTTGAAAAAAAGAAATTTAATTTTTAGCTCATTTGGATTTCCGTCCTCATTAAAGGCGAAGACTTCACAAATTCTGAATTCAGTTATTGCAATAAAATTCATGAAAATGGAATACAGGCAAGGGTGCAACAAAGGCCTGACTGGGCCAGGTCACATTTTGTTTCAAGGCCTGGTGGCGCTAGGCTACTTTTTACCTAACTGAATCGGACTTTTTAAAATTTAATTTATTCAATTGTTGCACATCAAAATTGACATATTTTTAAACGCAAAAAAATCTTTACCGAGCTTTTTTCTCTTCCTTCTTCCTCCTGTTATACTTCTCTCCCCCCTCTCTATTTATTTATTCATTTATTCTTTTTTATCATGGTGGCTACGCACTAATCCGTAGATCGTTTGTTAACCGAAACTCCTCCGAAATAGCCTTGAAATGGGCACCAGCAGACACACACACACTACCGTTTGTGAAAATTGCAACACTAAGAAAGAATCGCGCTATTCAAATGAAATTTACATCACACAGATTCCTCATGTTACAGGAGATAACTGATTACAGTTTTAGAACTATACAAGATTTTTTCACTTCAAAACTCAGTATCGTGTGAAGCCACCTCGAGCAAAAATATCAGCCTCCGCACTGCGTGACATGGAATGGAAGAGTTTTTTTTTATGTTGTCCTGTGGTATATATAGCCTGCCAGTCTGCTTCTGTGCGAGACCAGAGTTCATTTGTGGAGACTATAACGTAATGTCATTTTCGCGAGCGAGACTGGCTTTACGTTATGTCTAAACCATGACCAGGGGCGGATTGGGACGACCAAATCAGGCCGGGGAAAGCAATTTTCCTAAGCAATTAATTTGTGTACTTTTTTGGCCATGAACATCTATTGCGGAATGGCATTGATAACTCTTTCTTTGAATAGACGCATTTTTAAAGTCTACCAATTAATATGACCCATGAATAACCATTTTGATACGTGAACTAGTACTGAGAAATCGTTGTTTAAGATAAATGCGATTGGGACATGGATTTAGGAATATCTTTGCGGGAGAATCACTTTATGCTCTGTGCCAGCTTGTGGATAAAGAGGTGGAGGTAATGGATTCTCACAATGGGTGTTAGTGTCTCTTTTGAGATTGAAAAAGGAGAGTAGGGGCAACCAATGACCCTGAGCTCCAAGCCAGCGAGCTACATATAACTGCAGTTAGCTGTTGCTTAATTAATTTATATCATCCTCTTTGGTCCGGGGCACTTTCCCACACAAGTACAGATAATTTCTCTATATTATCTCATGGCAAGTGCCCAATATACACTGTATAGGTAAAAAGGAAATCTTCATTTTAAGGGAAATAATTTCTTAGATATTGAGCTCAAATTAAGTTAACTATTATTATACCTAAAAAAAAATTTTTTTCTTCCTGAAAATTTAGGCAAGAAAGTGGGCCGTTTCTTCAGCGGTCCACCAGGAAAATGTCCCAGTATGCCAATCCGCCCCTGAACATTACTAAGAAATGTAGAAATAAAATAAGAATGCAATGCAATAGTTCCTAATTAAGCTCTTACGGCCAGACAAAGCATAAACAGAAGTCAACTTACGGTAATTCTTTCTTTATTCCAGCACTAATTCAATAGAACTCCACAACATGGCACTAAAATTGTTAATTGCACATTTAACTTAGCAATCGAACGTCTACACACACATCCACAAGAGCAACTGTCGTATCGTCCTTTTTATCTATCGTTCTTATCACAGTCATACGTCACTTTATCTCTGACCTCAAATGTGTTGCCAAGAGTATTCTCGTGAGAGAGAAGATGTCACGTTAAGTTTGGAAAGTACTGTATAAAGGAGAACAAACTCAAATTTACATAGGAAAAGGAACTAAAAATGAAAGTTAATTTAGAATATACGTCACAAGACTGGTGGATTTGCTTGACGGGCCAGTCGTTTAGTTACCATGTCCCAGACAGTTTCGATTGGAGACATATCCAGCAAACGTGCAGGACAGGAAAGAAGCTATTTTGGACATTCCGGACTACATGTGGCTGAGCGTTGCCCTGGTGAAATATATCGCTAGGACAACTTTGAAGGAAGGGTATCACCTCTGTCTCTAAAACATCCCTGATTCATCGCTGGCTGTTGGGGATTCCCTCAATTCCTATCAGGCGAGATCGCGAATTCAACCTATTGGCGCCCAAAACTATGACCCTTGGCGTTGGGCTAGTATGCTGCTGCAAGTGCCATTCACAACAATGTCTTCGAATATGTATGCGACCATCATGGAGGCTACTAGCGACTAGTCCTCTGTTAAGCAGACGACGTCAAACTCTGCTGCAGGACAAAGCCTGACCTGCGGCAGTGCTCCACTGCTGCGCTAACACCGTGGATGTCGTTGTGCAATCGGTCACTGCCATGAGGTAGAGGTATCTGTCATCCCGTGCAGTCGCGTGATTTTGGGGTCCATTTCCCGGATTCCTGTGCATCCGAGCCTCATCTGTCCACTGATTCCAGGTTCGAATCACTGTACTGGCATATCGTCCTTTAAGAGTGGAGGTTTCGCTGTAGGAAAATCCAGCTCCTCTCATCCCAACAATCTTTCCTTGCTCAAAGTCCGTCAGGTGTTCATAATGTAACCTTCTTCGGTGACGAGACATAGTGAGACACAAGAAACGCTCTTTCGACACAAGAAACGCTCTTTCGACACAAGAAACGCTCTTTCGACACAACATCGGCTCTTCACTGATCGCAACATCTCATTTGAGTCAGCTTTTTATACCCAATGCCGGACAGTCCAGAGGGATCTGCTCCGAAACCGCATGCGCATTTTGTAGCGTTTGTGTGAGTAGCTGACTTGCTAAAACACTACATAAATCAAAAACTTCACCTACAGTGAAATACGAGTCACTCAAATAGAGTTCAGGGAGTTGTTACTTACGGCTAATCTTTTATTGCTGTCAATAGGCGCTTGATCAGTTGCACTTCAACAAGGTGATCAACATAAACTTGGGTTAATATACACAATCAATTAACTATGAAACACAACACTGGAACTTGAGTTAATATTCAGGAGAACACAACACTGTTATTAAAGTAGAACACGTAGCCCTTCACAAATACTTAAACGGCAATTTTAAGCAGTCTCTTATCCAAAAGGAGCATTAACGTTCACCAGTGATGTAGTTCTAAATAAAACAGTTCTTTTGCGGTGAACGAATTAGTCAAAAACAACCCGTAAAGCAGACTTTCAAGAGATTTTTAAAGTTTGACCTGTTTTAATCATTTATAACTTCTAAGTAAATTTTATTATACATAATTTTGTTAATTTTTTTTAAAACTGCTGAGTTTAAGCAGTTTAAAACGAAGAATGAATATTACGTGTGAGTCAGATACCGAAAATATAATTTTTTTTTATTTCTATAAAAAAGAAAGCGCCTTTACGGTGAATATGATTCAAAACGATTTTAAATATTAAGTACTAATAATATTTTAAATATTCAGTGTTTTTTGATTGATTTGGCTTATCAGCCTGACCTATGAATTAGAGGAGGCAGTAATAGATATCTGCCGCCACGGTGGTGCAGTGATCTAAGAGATGGCTTCTGACCATTCGTCTGATTGAGCCCGGGTTCGAATTCCGGTGAGGCATGAATGTTGTGTTTGTCTTACGGCACTGGTTCTCTCCGTTGCCTGGAGCCAGTGCCCCTAAATTAGGGACCACCGACTGCTCGAATTGCTCACGGTGGTCGTTAACCCCCCCCCCCCAGGATATCTTTTGTGTGTGGGAGGGTAGTGTTTCATGAACTCCATGAGTATCCAGTGTCATAGGCGGTTGCCAGTCACTGATTTGAGGCCACTGGTCCCTAGAAGGGTACAGTTCCGGGCTTGCTTCATCCTGGTCTCCGGTCCGGAACCAGTTCCAGCGATTAGCCATAAGCCAACGCCTCTGACCACTTGCTCACTGGGGCTTCCTTTCGCGTTACTCGCAAAGATCCAGGAGATCAGCTAAGTGACGACTTCAGCAAAAATCCCTCTGCAACCATCAAACACCTATTTGTCGTTAGTAAAATTTTAACATACGGAGAATGTACCTCTTATAACGTTACTTTCAAGATTGCGGTCGTAACAAAGAAGTTATCATTCTCTTCACACTAAAACTCTTGTGATTCATGAAATGCCATAGAGCGTGAACCGACTGTCAGACGATCATTCATTTGATATACGAATATGTTTGCGTATAAATCACAGCAATTGCCATTTCTACCTACATGGTCATCTAAAAGTACCTTTGTCCTGCTTTAACCATGAAAAGTGCCTTAGCGACGCTAAGCCCAGAAAAAAAAAGTGCCTTAGCGCGGCTTAGCGGCGCTAAGACCCTTCTACAGCCCTGACGTTCACCATCAAAATCCCCTCTAACAGCTACTGCGTAGCCATTACTTCTGGCTTGTTGTCATTTTCTTGTAGGACTTCCGCTCACAGTGAGTAGAGTTTAGGTCCCAGCCACTTACAGAGAGTTCGCCTTTTGGGCAGGACACAGAAACGGAAGGAATGAGAGCAAGTCCAGCGACTTTGACAGAACAGTTTGTAGTGAGATTAGAGTACAGTAGATGGCGCCACCGTACAAGTACGATGTTGCACGTATAGAGGGGTGAGAGAATTTCAGGGGGAGGGGGTGTGCGTAGGAAAGGATACCCATTTAACCGGTGGGTCCAACCCTGGGGGCCGTCACTTAACGTACTCGTCCGATGCGCGGCAGATATTCAGCGATTGTTAGTAAATCACACCATCTCTGAATGATCAGCCCAGGATCGAACCTGAGGACCTTGCATTGACAGTCTGACTCGCTAACCACTAAGCCATCCGCGGCTCCTACGTAGCCATTATATAACTCGTCTTGTTCTTATCACATGCATACGTCACTTACCTACTGACCTCAGGGTGTTGCCACACCTCATTCATGTGAGAGAGAAGATATCACGTTAAGTTTGGAAAGTGCAAAAGAAAACAAACTCAAATTTACATAGGAAAAATGGACTAAAATCAAAGTTAAAATATAATATACGTCACAATTTTTACTGGCATTTTAATTATTTGCATATCCCAACCATTTGTACATATCCTGTAAGTTTCAAGCCAATACCAACAGTCCTTCATGGTGTTACAGTTTTCACAAATAGTAGTGTATATTATCTTGGACAGCAGATATCAAGTGAGGGTCACATTGATGAAAAATTCCTACTTCGCTTCAAAGAAAAAAAATGAGAGAGAGAGAGAGAGAGATGATGTAACGTACTACAGAGGTGAAAACTTGTCAAGACGAAACATCTTTTGATAATGATCATATGTAGAGGATTTTAGGAATGGAGTGTCTGACCCCAGGTCTTACACAGCCCTTAGAAATAGGAAGCTAGGAGATTTGGGCTAGAATGCCCGATAGGAAAGTGACACGAAAGCGAAGTAGAAAGGGGGAGGAAGACGCCCTTATTTATTACCGGGAGGCCAGTACTCGGAGTACGACGGCTTAACGTGCCTATCCGACGCACGGCGGATATTTAGTGGATCGAGCGTTCGTACCTGCCTGGGATCGAAACTGAGGTCCTTTCCGCGGCAGTCACGAACGTTGCCCACTAGGCCACCCGCGGCCCCGAAACATCTTTTTTTTTTTATTGGAGGTTTAACGACCACAGTGAGCAACTCAATGGGCTATATAAGTAGTCCCTCATCCCTAATTTAGGGCCACTAGTTCCAGGGAAGGGAGAGAGCCAGTGCCGTAAGACAAACACAGCATCCATGCCTCACCGGGATTCAAACTGGACCCCTTTCGGACAAATGATCAGAAGCCATCGTTTAGACCACTGCGGCACGACAAATCTGCAGCGAGACATTCTGTCCGTGTAGCTCAGTTGGAGAGCGACTTACTCCGGAGTGAGGGGACACGGTTTCGAAGTCGGTCGTGGACAAATTTGTGTTTTCACACCCGATACAAAAAAAAACAATAGTGATTCGTATATAGACATGTGTTGAAAAGATGTTTAATCAGTAAATGGTGATACAATATTTTTTTTTTCAAGGATGGGATACCTTGATAATTTCCCCCAAAAGTGGGCCGCACAAAATAGTTTCCGGGGCCGTTTATGAATCACCAGCCCGCCACTGGCAATAATGGTCTAAGTTACCCAATGAAAAAGGAGAACTCTCCCGCTTACTGTGAGGGCATGTAGTTAGTTCCCAAACCATATGTAAATATGAATACTTTTTTTGTTTCGTGGTTTCACTACTTTTATTAGAATCTTACGGCAATGAGCTGTCGTTAATCCCTGCTTTAGGGCCACTGGCTCTAGGAAAGGGAGAGCGCCAGTGCAGTGCTATATAACAAACACACAATCCATGCTTCATCCGGGTGCCTAACCCGGATGAAGCAAAAATAAAAAAAAATTTAGGCGTATGTTTTCCAGATTCGACAAAACAGCTGAGGTTTGTATATCGTTCAGCAGCTGATGCAGTAAGTCAAATCCACAAGAAGGACAGATGTATTTTGAACCAAAAGATTATAAAACCCGAAATCTTATCTCATAACGCAGAAAGATAGTATTACGCAATAGTTGTTGGTAACGTCTTTTCATGGTCTGATCATCTCAGACGAATGATCAGAAGTCAGTGCCTCAGACCACTCTGCCACGGGGGGCGGCAATGTATATACTCATGAAATACTGAAACACTCGTCGTATCACGTGACATGCCGGATAATACTGATCACAGTCCTTCAGCAAAAGTGAAAGAGTAACACCTGGAATAATTATTTTCCCTTTAATTTTGCATGTCCATTGAGGCTAAAGCAAAAAGCACCTCAAGTTTCTACAGAATTGAATTTGAGGAAAAACAAAATGTTCTCCATTTGAATGAAAAGAACATTTCCTCTGATGTCTTTGTCTTGAGTCAGTTATGCCAGCTGGAAACGTAGGTAGGCACCATGTACTTGATCTCTGTATAGGCACTCTCGCCTCCAGTTCTTTCCAAGGTTTCGAGAGTATCTTGAATGACATCACCGACATTTTGCTTCTTTCGCTGAGCGTATTCGATATGATCAGCAATATTCTCTGAAAAAAACAACAACATAGAAACATATTAGTGTAAATATTTGTATTATGTATGTGGTATTTTTCCTATAAACTTTTTGACTTTTGAAACTTTCTTTGAACTGTTGCCGATAGATGTCGCAGCGATACCGCTCGAGGAGCAACCCTGCTCGTTTCCCCACGAAGACTAGTAGATGATCCAGTTCAGCCGGAGATAAGAGGAAGAGAGACGAAGTTGAAAGTTGTTGTGTGCGCGAGTTAAAGGATGTGCGCCTAAGACGATGTTTGTTTATGTCTCATTTCCTTAAATTCAACGACGGCCGTATTACTGTTTCCTCCATTAAACATTATTTTAGTTGTTACAAAAGAAGTTAGTCTTACATTGAATTATAGTTACCCTCTGCAACGAACCCATTAGCACCTATCCTACATGCATAATATTCTAAAAGCACAATGGAATTTCAGAGTTACTTTAAGGCTGTCTTTGAATGAGTGTTTGGCTTCATCTTCTGCGATAGATGGCGCAAAATATCACTCCTTGGGTGTGGCTTTTATGTCTTGAGGGATTGTCTCAAAAGTTGGCGACAGCGAATGACTGAAGACCTTACCATATTCAGAATGGAAGCGGTCTCTCGTTGGCTCCACAATGAAAAGACAAAATACGCACTGTTACGTTTTAACCAATGACATTGTTGTTTAGTAGGTAGGCGTAGTTTCTGTCTCAAATTCAAGTGTTTTCTGGTAATGTACACATTTTCTCTTCAAGAAATGGACGTACAGTAGAATTTAAGATGACCTGTAGAAGACAAGATTTCAATCTCACTTCAGTGCCCATTCTTTGATTTCGATTTGGCCTAGGTAATTAAACAAATCAGACAGAAATGAGAGATTTCGTTTCTTCCACACAGAAATACTGCCAAGCTAACTTCTGGCGCCATCTAGCGCCAAATTGGAATACTTTCGAGTCAAATAGATTGAATTAAAAAAAAAAAATTCTAACAAATTTTTCGGAAAAATAACTGCGACACGTATTAGATATGGGTTGTTTTTATTTGCGCTCAAAATTTCAAACACTACAAAGTAATAGTTTTCGAGAAAATGTGTACAAAAGAATTTGCATTACAGATATAGGACAGAGTTTCTGTTACACTCATTCAAAGACAGCCTTAATGAAAACCATGAAAATACAGTGCTTGCAGTTGACGCTTAGAGGGAGATGTTGGTAACTAAAACAGTTGGTTGAGTTTTGCGCATGCAAACAGGGAAGGTGACGTATGTGTAGAACGGGGGACAGGTGGCGCCACAGTCCCAATTTGCCCAAGTGGTCAACGCCCATGACTGCCTCCGAAAAGTCTCAGGTTCTATCCCAGCAGGTACGAACGCTCAAACCACTAAACATCTGTCGTACGTCGGATGGGCACGTTATACCATCAGGTATTGGTCCCTCGTTTATAAATAAGGGCATTTGACTCCCCATTTCGACCTCGCTTCCGAGTGACTTTCTTGTCGGGCACACTCCAGCCCAAATCTCCTATAGCTTCCTACTTCTATGGGTTGTTTAAGACCTGGGGTCAGACACTCCCTTCTTAAAATCCTCTGCATAAACTTAAAGGTTGACGAATTGATCAACCCTCTTAAATAAAAATTTATGGAACCTTTTGTGTGCGTGCAATTACATTCAACTGCCGCAAAAAGAAAAAAGAAGGAATTTCAAAATCAGTATCTCAGCTATTTTAAGTTATGGAAACTATACTGTAATGCATCCTTATCAGTTACATCAACCGTTGGCAGAATATAAATGATGAGGCAGGGACTAGATCATAGACGCCCACATGAACGGGGCAAGAGGGGGCACTCGCCCTGCCCTGGAAATCAGACTATGCAATTTTTATTCTTGGAAGGTACTACAAATATTTTTGCGGTGGCACTATTTCTTATTGCTAATTTTTCTGTTGAACTTCTGCATGTATATGCAGTGTAAGTAGGAAAAGCATTATGAATTTACAGCAGAAAGTAATAATATTAAACTTTTGCATTGAATGTTTGGCAACAGCTCACGTGCATAAAATGCGAAGGAATGAAACATACGATATCTTTGCAGCAGCCATTCATTTCTAGTCAAAGATCTGAATTTTTTTCTATAACTTTTTGTTGCGGGTATTTTTTTCTTCTTGATGACCGATTAAGTGATTACTGAGTTCTGATGACGCATTGTTCATAAGTATCCAAAAGGCGTAAGGCTCAGAAAAACAGCAAAGAAATTTCTTTATTGTCCCAACAAACTGTCTAATTTCGTTAGGGTGATCTGTTTGGGTAGGGATAATTTAAAAATGCAGTAATATGGCTTGTAACAGATATAATAAGTCAATATTTGACAGAAATTACCTTTATGGATGGGGATTTCTCTAGGCCTCTGCATAACCCCTTTGCGGACTCGGTAGAGTTCATACCGGATACTCAATTCTTGCCACGTGTTTTCTAACATCTGCGGAGTGATTTGTGCGAACGCTGCAGTAATGAGGTCAAATTCTTCCTGAAGGGCGAGGAAAGATGGGAGTTTGATGCGCTGTAGTCAGTGCTCACGCGTCTTCGCAGCATCGTGGAAAAGGTAAAAATGGCTGTGATTGTTCAACCACGCGCAAAGTGTGTGTTGGGCTGCAAACTCCCCAGATCTCACTCTCCCTGATTTCTTCGTGTGGGCGTTTGTGAAGAACACCGTCTGCGCACAACAGCCTTCAAACCTGGACGACTTGAAGGTGAAAATTTCTGCAGTGTTTGCACAAATCACTCCGCCGATGTTAAAAAACACATGGGAAGAATTGAGTACCCAGTATGAACTCTGCGGAGTCCGCAAATGGGGTGGTGTAGAGGCCTAGACGAATTCCCATCCATAAAGGTAATTTCTGCCAAATATTGACTTGTTATATCTGTTACTAGCCATATCACAGCATTTTTAAATTATCCCTACCCAAACGGATCACTCTGTAATACTAAGTAAACTAATTAGAATACACTTTGGCTATCTCCGCTTAATTGAAACTATGAGCATGCGAATATACGAAGCCGAGAGCATATCGATTAAGAAAAAGTTGTTTTCTTACATCACCAACATTTCGTAACATAAGGGATATTTTAACATCGAAAAGGAGGAAACTCATATCAACAACAACAAAGTCCTTTCCAAATAAGGTAGAAATGATATAAATTGTTTTGCTGATACAAGTTCGTTTTTGAGAATCCATTAGTACAGCCGGAAGTGCAGCTTAAATGTTTAAATTGTTCGGCTATTATGTCTTTGGAAAATTCAGTTCCTCCAAGGTATGTTAGTATCCTTGTTAGCAACACATCACCAGGCAATGAGGCTGCAGTGGACGATTAAATATCACCACCGGACAGTGGATATATTATTTGTCCACTGCAGGAAAGGTGGTAGCTTCGTCTGACGAATTGAGGATCTAACTACAACACGTCAAACGAGAGTGCTTATGTGGTGTATACCACAGGACGCCATGGAGTCAGGTTGGAGTGTTAAAGGCCGGTGAAGGCGGTGAAATGTTTGGGGGCATGTTTACGTTTGGAGCCCCTTCTACCTATGTAGACCACCGCACAAGCTTATGGTTTTTTTTTTTTTTTTGGTTTTTTTTTTATTGGAGGTTTAACGACCACCGTGAGCAACTCAATGGGCTATAAGCAGTTGCTCGTACCTAATTTAGGGTCACTGGTTCCAGGGAATAGAGAGAGCCAGTGCCGTAAGACAAACACAACATCCATGCCCCACCGGGATTCGAACTCGGACCCCTTTCGGACGAATGATCAAAAGCCATCGCTTAGACCACTGCGCAACGGGGGCGGCCAAGCTTATGTTGACTTACCCTACAACCATCTACACCCGTTGATGGCTATCCATTTCCCACAGCAAGATGCCTTCTTTCTTCAAGACAATGTTCCGTCTCATCACTACAGTCTAGTGAAAGACTGGTTGGAGAAGGGTTCCAGTGAGTTCACAATTTTCAAAAGTCCCTCTCACTCTCTAGTTCTGTACCCGATTGAGCATATGGCATTAATGGCTATCCATTTACCTCAAAGGAGTGCCTTCTCTCAATAAGACAAGATGCTACGTCTCTCTGCTTGCTTTTGGTGAAGGACTATTTGGAGGAGAATTCCAGGGATTTCACAACTCTGGAACAGCCCACTTACTTTCTAGATCTGTACCGGATTGAGCATCTGGCATTCATGGCTATGATTTTCCACAGCAGGATGCCTTCTTTCTTCTTTCTCCGTCTCATCACTGCTGTTTAGTGAAGGGCTGGTTGGAGGAGCGTTCCAGTGAGTTCACAAATTCCAAATTGCCCTCCCACTCTCTAGATCTGTAGCCGATTAAGCATCTGGCACTCATGGAAATCCATTTCCCATAGCAGGATGCCTTTTTTCAAGAAGACAACGACGTTACGTCTTTCTGCTCTCTTTTGGTGAATTACTATTTGGAGGAGAATTCCAGTGAATTCACAACTCCGGAATAGCACTCACTCACTGGATTTGAACTCAATTGAGCATCTGTGGGACGAAGTGGAGTGACGCATCCAGTCCGAATCCTACTACTTGCAACTCCTGGAGCTTTGCAGGTGGCTGTTGCAGAATCATGGGACACAATATTACCCAAATGCTTCTAACTCTTGGTAGAGTCCATGCCACGACGTGTTTCTGCTGTTGTGAGGGTGAGAGTAGGGTTTACACGTTTTTGGATGAGGGTGGGAAGGTGTAATCCATTGTCCTTTCAGCGTGCCTTGCAGACATTTTGACGGAGCCCTTCCTTGTAGTCCATCTCTTCGTTACAAATAATCGAATAAAGGTGAATTACAATACGGATATTGTATATAGCAATTTTTTTTATTGGAGTTTAACGACAACCGTGAGTAACTCAATGGCTATAAGCAGTCACCCGTCCCTAACTTTCGGTCACTGACTCCAGGGAAAGGAGTGAGCCAGTGCCGTAAGACAAACACAGCATCCATGCCTCACCGGGATTCTGATCAGAAGCCATCGCTTAGACCACTGCACCACCAGGGCGGCATATATAGCAATACAAAATTAAATAAAGTTTTATTTTTTGGAAAACTCATTGCACATCGCTCCTAATTTTCTTATTTAGTAGTTGACAGACGCAAATTTCTTCAGGGATCATTATTTCGGAACTACTAATTTTGATAACGTGATGTTGATTGGAACAGCCGCAACATATGTGGGAGTTAACAAAATCACAATTTCTTATGTTAAAAGAAAATTGTTGACTTTTGAGTATTCTGAGTGGTGAAAATTAAAAACCACTGCTAAGAGGAAACATTAGAACAAATACTGTTACATACCGTTATGTCCTTTGAACATATACTATAACCTACCATATGTCCTTTGAACATATACTGTAACATACCGTTATGTCCTTTGAACATATACTGTAACGTACCGTTATGTCCTTTGAACATATACTGTAACATATTTGAACATATACTGTAACAGACCGTTATGTCCTTTGAACATATACTGTAACGTACCGTTATGTCCTTTGAACATATACTGTAACATACCGCTATGTCCTTTGAACATATACTGTAACATACCGTTATGTCCTTTGAACATGCGTGGGACATGAAGGAGATCTCGATAGTTCCTGACCAAAGCCAAACCGACCATCGGAGAGGATGTTGCCAATTTTTGGATGACCTTGCAGACATTGAGAATGACACGCAGGTTGCGCGTGTTCAGGGCCACTACAGAAAGACAGAAAATATAAAGATACTGATATATTTGCAGCATGCTTACTTTTCAGCTATCAATTTTACATTTATTACTAAATTTTCATTTTGTGTCTCGGTCTTTAAAGAACCATGAGCATCCAAGGCTAGGAAGAGTGGCCTGTCTCTAAGTTAGGGCCACTGGCTTCGGGGACGAGAGAGAACCAGTGTTTCAGGGTATATACATAGTAACTATGCCTCATAGCCGGACACAACTCGGATGATAATCCAGAAGACAGCGCCTCTGACTCTTCGCCCACAGAGGAGGCTCACGCTACACTCATTTATCTCCATTTACTTATTTTTCTGTTCCGTTGCTCTTTCCAAGCAAGAATAAGGAATAAATCTTGTTGGGAACATAAACCTTGCAGTTTCCTTTGCCACAGTCTTGCTCTAGTCACAGCTATTTGAACCTCGAGTAACAATAAACTTGCCCTAATAGATTGATCACTTAGTGTATAATCTTTTTGTTTATTCTTTAGTTCTGGAGATCATACTCCAGAATGTACCTGCGGCGCAGTGGTCTAAGTGCTCGTTTCTGACCGTTCGTCCAAGTGGGCCTGGGTTCGAGTCCCGGAAGAGGCATGGTTGGTGTGTTTGTGTTGTGGCACTAGCACTCTCTCCTTTCTCTAGAACCAGTGATCCTAAATTAGGGACGGGCGACAGCTTATTGCCCTTAGATTTGCTCACGGTGGTCCTTAAACCTCCAAACGAGCAAAAAATATGAAATATGAAAATCACCCCAAATATTCCGTCACAGGTATAAAATCAAATACATAGACCAATGAAACAAGACATTGGTCTCCATCTAGATGGAGCTAACTTACTGGTGCGTTAGACCAATGGAACAAGATATTGGTCCCTATCCAGATGGAGCTAACTTACTGGTGCGTTAGACCAATGGAACAAGACATTGGTCCCCATCCAGATGGAGCTAACTTACTGGTGCGTTAGACCAATGAAACAAGACATTGGTACCCATCCAGATGGAGCTAACTTACTGGTGCGTTAGACCAATGAAACAAGACATTGGTCCCCATCCAGATGGAGCTAACTTATTGATGCGTTAGACCAATGAAGCAAGACATTTGTCCTCATCCAGATGGAACTAACGTGCTTTTTTACTGGCGTGTCAAGATTCTACTTGCAAACTGATTCTCGGCTGACATTCATATGGAGAGAATGTGGAACAAGGTTTCTTCCCTCCCTCACTTGGGAAAGGGACCACTATGGAGGTGGCGAAGTGATGGTTTGGTCCATCTTTCATCCCATCTAGTTGTGCCAGCACATGAATTGTGTTCCATAAGTACATGTGCATTCTTATTCTCTTTTCCTGGGATGTGACATAGTGCATCATTCAGCTTGTACCACTTTCTGCTCATTTTGTTTATTGATGTGCATTTATATACAGTATATACATGCAAAACCTTCGGCATTCATAGAACGTTAATAAAGAACAATCTCCCAGAACTCTTAAACTTTCGTGGTTAAGCCGTCTTTGCTCAGTATTAGGCATTTTATATCACAAAGCTGCATTACAGCACCAAATTCCAAGACTGGGATAGATTGGACATCCTGTCGAATAACCAGACGAAGGCCGTAAAATTATGCTTAGGGAAAGATTGAATCCTAAGATGTAATTTCTCGAATCCCCATTTTAAATCACTCAAAAGAAATAGTAACGGACTTCAGCATCAGAAAGAGAATTGCATATTCTTTTTCTGTTGACGCGCGTAATTTACAGGTTCCAGTATACTATGTATCCAACGGCAACTGATGTGATTTCTACCTGTATTCTTTCAATGCAATTCCACCCAAAGAGGATAATTCGCACAAATGACATGCAACGTATACTGTATTATAACTTTCCTTTATAGTTTCCGTCACTTTGCAAATCTGATTGATTCTCTTGAACATTTTCCGCACTTAACGTTTACATATTCTCTCTCGCCCGAATGTTTATGGCAGCGAATATTGAGGAAGGGCCGGATCAAGACTTCAGTAGTCCCCTACATCTCAGTGGGCCCCCCAATGAACTTATGATGGACAATCAATTATTGAAATCTGTTAAAAAACGAAACTGTAGCGATATGCTTTTGATAATACTAGTGCATTCTTCAAACTAATAAATTACTTGCAGGGTTTTCGTAAAAAGTCACTGTATTTTCCACTGTTCTCACAAGATCATGAGTTAAAAGTTTAAGATTCTTAGATTTTGTCTGAGAATTTGTAATAATTTAGCATTGTGTATTTCTTGGTGCATCGTCTTTTGTTATGCAGTGTAAAGTCACAGTGGATTTGACGCATTAACGGTTCCAAGTGCAAACACAGAGGTGTGGGTGGATGGTAGTAAAAAACCTGAAACTGTCTCGCTGGCCCCGCTGTACACGGAGACATGGAACGTTTACGCTTAGTGAATCACTGCTTTGAAATCTGCTCGTTTTTTAGCTACTGTATGTGATCGAGTGGAAATCATACGAGACAAAAGTAAAACTATTTTACTTCTGTCTAAATATAAGTTGTGTATTTTTTTGCGGTGTAACGGCATGCCTTCTGAGCCCTTGATAATGGTGGGGTCCTAGGCTGTAGCCCAGCTAGACCCTCCTTAATCCGTTCCTACCTCTGACCTCAATAATAGAGGTCAGAGGTAGTGTGACGTACGTAAGAAACTGAGATAAGAACGATGTTTTGCGATGTTTGAAGTGAGAGCTACCTTTTGTTGAGCTATCTTCCGTTAATGTGATTTGAGTTAGGTTGACTTGCGTTGGCATGCATTTCATTTAAGGAGTTTCGTTAAGCTAATTTTGTATTTACTGACTCACGTTAAATTGAAATTCAAGTTCTTGTTAATATTGCAATTAGTTAATGTTATATGTTCAGCGTCTGAGCTGATTCTGGAGTGATTGTTGAAAGGTGATTCATTATTGTGGAAGTGATATGATGAATTGTGCTAACTAGTGCCTAATGGACTACACTGTTAAAAATTTTGTGGTAGGTTGCCCCAAAAAGTGGTGCCACACCAGCTGCACCACTTTCTGAGAAAAGATACATCATTATGTGGTGCAAACAAAACTCACCATCGTGGTACAACTTTGTACCATGTTATGATACAACATTACACCTCATTATAGTGCAAGTTGCACCATGTTGTTGGTTTTGTTTCCAACACATGCTGGTGTATATTTTCTGCAACTGGTGCAGCACCACTTTTTGGTGCAACCTACCACAAAATGTTTAACAGAGTAAATAAAATGCTGAAGTTTGAGTAAGTACTGACTTATTACTTATCCGCTCGTTTAGTCAATCTATGCTTAATTAAAGTCTTTAAGTATTAAGCTATCCGAAGTTTTCAGCAGGTAATCTTAATGTTGGTGTTCCAGGTCAGTTGGCTTTGCAGATATAGCAACACTCTTAAAACCTAAAAGCACCGCACACAATAAGTCCAAAGAGACTACGTATTCAATGAGAGACTTGGTCCATAGTCGATTAACCCAATGTTCATTCCTCCAAAAGTAGTCCAATGACGATAAAATAACACTGCATTACATTTGTATTATTTCGCAAGCGTATCAAAATTTTCTTTTCTGTTTGTTCTTAGCATGTTTTCTTGAAAACATGGAGTCTTGATGTTATCAGGATGTCTTCGAACATTCTGATACTGAAACTACTTTGAAACGAAACCATGGGCGCCCATAGAGGGGGGGGGCATTTCTCCTCCCCTGGAAATCGGACTATGTCCTTTCTTTTCTTGGACTGAAACACAGAGGTTTTCGCCATAACACTAATTCTGATTGTTAACTTTTTTTCTAGATTGTTTAGTGCACGTGCATGCCGTAAAAATAGGAAAAGCGTTGGAAATTTCCAATAGAAAAAGCGGATTTTTACACTAGAAAATAATGATGATATTTCCTTGAGAGCAGTGTTCAAACGTACAATATGGAAAAGTACAAAAAACGAAGAAATGAAAAATATATCATCTGCAGCAGCTATTCACTGAGATCTTTCGAAAATTTTCTGACAAATTTGTCTTCAGTATATTTTTTCATTATTGATAAATAATTGAGTTATCCCTGCTCTTGAGGTTTTCTGGCGCAAGCGATCCAAGTGATAAAAAGGATCAAACGAGCGACAAAGAATTCTTATTGTGCAAACATGCTCTCTATATATACAAGGTCTGTCCGGGAAGTAATGAGACTTATTCAATAACAGACGTTTAATTAAAGTTATACTTACATAACATTAAAATTCCTCGAAATAACATCCTTGAACATCAATACACCGCTGTCAGCGGTTCTGCCACTCCGCATAGCTTGCTTGGAAGTCGGAAACAGGGATCGCTTTCAAAGCACTCGTCGCGGCAGTTTGCACGTTTGTGACAGTCCCCAAATGGTGTTTTTTCAGGCTGGATTTAAGCCGGGGAAACAAAAAGAAGTCAGCCGGGGCCAAGTCCGGGCTGTAGAGAGGTTGGGGTGGCGTTGCCACATTGTGTTTCACCAGAAACTCTCTCACTCTCAGCGACGCATGGCTCGGCGCATTACCGTGGTAAAGTGTTGGTGATCTCTGGGCGGACGCGCGCAACTCTTCAGCCGTTGAAGCACTTTCACGTAAAATACAGCGTTGATCGTTCGTCCGGGTGGTACGAACTCCTTATGGACAACACCTTTACAGTCAAAGAAGACAATGAGCATCGATTTCATCTTCGATTTGCACATTCGAGTCTTTTTTGGTCGAGGAGACTCGGGAGTGTGCCACTCTGAGCTCTGTCTTTTCGTCGCCGGATCGTACTCAAATTCCCATGTTTCATCACCTGTTATCACTTTCTCCAAAAACCAGGTTCACTCCTCACCCGGTCCACAAGCTCACGAGAAATCGACACACGGTTGTTCCTCTGTTCATCGGTCAAAACCTTAGGAACCAATTTGGCGCAAACTTTCTGCATCTGCAATTCTTGCGTGATGATTTCAAACACAATGGATTTCGCGAGTCCCACGTACTCTGCTAACACTCAGACATCGGTCAGAGTACAAAACCGCTTTCACGTTTTCCACATTGTCCGAAGTTTGAGACGTTGAAGGGCACCGTGGGCGTGGCTCGTCCTCGACGCTCTCTCCTCTCTGTGAACATTTTGTGCCACCGTAACACTTGTGCCTTCGATAAAGCATCATTTCCGTAGGCTTTCTCTATCATAGCAAGCGTCTCGGTCGCGGATTTTTCAAGTTTAACACAAAACTTTACTGCGTATCGCTGTTCGACACTCTTCTGCATTTTGACAGTTACGCGACGCTCACACAGCTGTCCACTTCGCAAGCGATCCTCACTCTGTAAAAGCTCAGAGCTAACTGACGAGGTATCGATCGTTTACCTAACATATCCCGCCACCCGTCACACCCGGAGAATCCGCCCTCCGGCCCTTCTGATTCTCCCAGGAAAAGTGGTCTCATTACTTTCCGAACAAACCTTGTACAGCATATATAATTTCATTTTCCCATCTATTTTATACCGATTTTGGCTCTCCTAGTTTCCAATTAAATTTATGTGTTGCGAGTGTGGTAGAAACAAGAAGGGACAGTGGAAATTTGCATATTGTTTTCGTAAATATTCACATTTTCACTCTTGCCCCTCCTGTAAACGAGGCTATGGGCGCCTATGAACGAAATATTCTGATATTGAAACAAATTTGAGGAACAGGACTTGCTGATACCGGAACTGATCAATCGATTTCGATAGCAATCAGTCTTCTTAAAGTCGTGTTTCTCGCGAAATCATTATACACTAATTAACATACCCTTTAAACTGCTTATGTATTTAATAAAAGAAATGATTCAGTAAATGATTTATGTCAATTGGCATTGGACAAAATGCTTCTTTTGACGGCATTTGAAAAATTGGTACTCGAATCACCCAATTCCACGAATTGTGCCATTGAATGAATGGATCTCAAACGAATCCTACCATTGGACAAAGTAGATATATTGGTACTGAATTAATCGTACCGTTGGACAAATAGATATTAGACGAAATACAGCGCTGGACAAATCGAAACGTTAGATCAGTCTGGACTGGACGAATTGTGTCCTTTACATAGATTGGCATTGGAAGAATCGGAAGCTGGCTTGTAATCAATGGACAAGTTGTACAGCACCGAAATGATAAAATTCCAGTTGAATATTACCGTTACGGTTTAGTCAGTGTGCAAGAGTCATACAAGATTTTGCGCTTTTGAGAATAGGTGGTTTTCACTTAATTTTAGAAACAACTCAATCAGAATCAGGACTTTGCGTCATTTTCTTGAGATATAGTTTTCCTGGAGGACAAAAAGCTTTTTAACAAAGAAAGAAAAGATTTCCAATCTTTAAATTTTCAGACGACATTCAAAGTTTACCTTTATAAAGAGTGGCTCTGTTTTCTTACCTTTCATGCAGTTCACGAGTTTTGGAAGACAGCGCAGGGTGTCAGTTCCCGAGTGGTCCAACATCTCCAGTATACCCTGGAACACCAGTATCTCGTACGGATAAGTGATCTCGGACAAACCCTCGAAGAACAGGGGCAAGTAGTAGCGGTAGTTCAACTTGTCCACATCAGCCTAAAATGTGGCGCGGATGACATCAGCAACAATCTTTACACACTTCGGATTTATTTTAAAATACAAGGCGCAAAGATGGGCGAGCTAAATCAACTCAGGTGATTTAGCATATTAAATCAATTCACAAAAGTTAGCTGCTAAACATTCAACATTCACAAAAGTCAGCTGCCAAACATTCAACTTTTTTGAATGAGTGTAACTTCGCATCATTCACAAAGTCAGCTGCTAAACATTCAACATTCACAAAGTCAGCTGCTAAACATTCAACATTCACAAAAAGTCAGCTGCTAAACATTCAACTTTTTTGAATGAGTGTAACTTCACATCATTCACAAAGTCAGCTGCTGAACATTCAACATTCACAAAAGTCAGCTGCTGAACATTCAACATTCACAAAAGTCAGCTGCTGAACATTCAACATTCACAAAAGTCAGCTGCTAAACATTCAACTTTTTTGAGACATTTGAAATTTTCACTAAACAGTTAGCATTGTAATAAAGAAATTTATTTCCATGACAGTTACTTACTGGTGTATTCACAGAGCTGTAGAATATGCTCAAAATTGCAGAACTTATGGATACGAATGTTCAAAACCGTTGAACCGTCTTGCCTACGACCATTCTCAGTAACATTCTCTTTATCGAGTGTAAGTTCAGACGTCTCATGACGAATTTTAGCTCACCATGCATTGGATGCGCTGCTCTTATTTCTAAAGAAACACGCTTTGAATTTAAATGATTTACACTTCTGCTTAAAGTACTGTACTTTACACTGTGAAAATTTTGTTGTAGGTTGCACCCGAAAGTAGTGCTACACCAGCTGCACCACTTTTGGGTCAAAGGCAAACTATTGTGTAATACATGAAACATACATAAACATGTTGCAATGAGTGTAACTTCGCATCATTCAGGTTGAATACCATACCGTGGTTTATAATTGCATCATGTTTCTGTGTATTTCATGCACCACACATTGGTTTAACTTTTCCATAAAACTGGTGCACCTGGTGTAGCATCACTTTGTAGTAGGTTGCATCACTTTTTGGTGCAACCTACAACAAAAATTTTAACAGAGTAGAATAATTTTTATCCTCATATTGTAATTGTTACCATGCATTTATCATATAAGTATATCCAATTCAGCACACAAATGCATTAGTTTCTGTTGAAACTTTTCTTCGGTGAAATGCTTCCTCTGTATCTGAGTGGGAACAAATGTATGAGGGTATTCCCTAACTGGACCGTTCAAAGTTTTCGATATCAAATAACTCATTTATTCTTTTTTGCCATAACTGCAGTGAGATATTTTACGCACACGCTTCGGTTAGTATGATTTTATCTCCGTCGCCCCTGTGGCCGAGTTATCTAACGTACTTGTTGATGACCATTCATTCGAGATGGGGTCAAGTTCTTATCTAACGTGCTAGCTGATGACCATTCATTCCACATGGAGCCAGGTTATTATCAAGCGTGCTTGCTGATGGCCATTCATTCGAGATGGTGCCAGGTTCTTATCTGACGTATTTGCTGATGACCATTCATTCGAGAAAGGGGCCAGGTTGTTATCTAACATGCTTGCTGATGACTATTAATTCGCGGTGGGGTCAGGTTCTTATTTGACGTGTTTGCTGATGACCATTCATTCGAGATGAGGCCAGATTTTATATCACGTGGTTTCTGATGATAATTCATTCGAGAAGGGGGTCAGGTTGTTATCTAACGTGCTTGCTGATGAACATTCATTCGAGATAGGGCCAGGTTGTTATTTAACATGCTTGCTGATGACTATTAATTCGCGGTGGGGCCAGGTTCTTATCTGACGTGCTAGCTGATGATCATTCATTCGAGATAGCGCCAGGTTCTTACCTAATGTGCTTGCCGATGATCATTCATTGGAGATGCGGCCAGGTTCTTATCTAACATGCTTGCTGATGACCATTCATTCAAGATGGAGCCAGGTTCTCTGACGTACTTTCTGATGACCATTCATTCGAGATAGGGCCCAAGTTCTTATCTAACATGCTTGCTGATGACCATTCATTCCAGATAGGGCCAGGTTCTTATCTGACGTGCTTGCTGATGACCATTCATTCGAGATGGGGCCAAGTTGTTATCTAACGTGCTTGCCGATGACCATTCATTTGAAATGGCCAGGTTGTTATCTAACATGCTTGATGATGACTGTTAATTCTAGGTGGGGCCATGCTCTTATCTGACGTTCTTGTTGATGGTCATTCATTGGAGATAGAGCCAGATTCTTACGTAACGTACTTGCCGATGATCATTTATTCAAGATGGGACCATGCTTTTAACGAACGTGCTTCCTGATGACAATTCCTTTGACATGGTGTGACACGCTACGGAGGTAAAGCACATGTCAAGACGACAAATCTACATCGATACCTTCGGCCAGTGTAGCTTAATCGGTTAGAGCAACTCACTCCAGGGCGAGGAGACAAAGATGCGGTGTCCGTCACCGACAAATTCCTGTTTTCATGATGGGGCCAATTTCTTATCTAGCGTTCTTGCTGATGACCATTCATTCAAAATGGAGCCAGGTTCTATTCTGTCGTGCTTTCTGATGACCATTCATTCAAAATGGAGCCAGGTTCTCATCTTACGTGATTGCTGATGACCACGCATTCGAGATGGGAGCCAGGTTCGAGTCTCGGATGAGGTATGGGTCTTATGTTTGTGGTAAAGCATTGGCTCTGTCCGTTCTCTGGAACCCGTTGCTTCAAATTAGGGACGGATGACTGTTTATAGCCCTAAAAGCTGCTCACGGGATCGTTAAACTCGGAAATAATAAAAAGAACACATTTCTGTTACAGCTCTAACTGCACTGGACGTTTCCAAGTGACCTTTAAGTGATTTGGTTTTGACTGTTGCACAATAACGAAGTGCACGATTAATTTTCATATGCTTTTGGCTTGCATATGACGTAGGCTATATAATGGCAAATGGGGTAATTTAAAGCTAATCGAATCACCTTTGGCGGAAGAAACGTACCCTCGAGAAGATGCAACAAGAAATTTATAGCGAAATTGGAGACAAATGTTGATTGTCTCCAAAATTAGAGACAATCTACATTTGACATGCTGGACGCTCGTCGAAGTCTCTTTCTCGCTTTTAATCTCCTTTGCTTTAGGGAGCAAGGAAGAAAAGAAAAGACAAAGTGTGAGTAGAACCTACTCTTTTCTCTTTTCTTTCATTCCTACTTCAGGAAAAGAGAGCTAAAGACAGTGATTGAAAGAGACGTGTACACGAGCCTCTCCCTTCATCTTTCTTTCTTCCGGCCTTTCTCTTTGTTTCTCTCTCCTCGATTTCATCTGAAGACATTGAAGAGCATTTATAGGTTCGTGTGCTTGTAGTGACACATAAAGAAAAAGGGGAAAAGGAAGGGAAAAAATAGCAAATGTAGTTAGAAGAAATCAAAATCCCCATAGCAGAAAGTTTCTGATCAGGCTGTGCGACGAATATCGTTGTGCCATAGAATAATCTGGAAGGCTGTCACTGGGCAAAAATTTCCACAGGTAGAAATAAGAAAAAATAAATAAATGAAAAAGAGAGAGTCTGGGTATAAAGAAGGAGAGCACGAGAATTTCTGCCGAGCCTCCGCTGTCGGAAATTCTTGCCTCTATTTTCAAGCTGAAACAGAGATTTATAGAATAAAATTGTATTTAACAACAATGCTGGAGAGAGGAATCATCACGAGAAAGAAAAAATATGAAAAGAAATCTTTGCTCCGTCAACTTCCACTTACGAAAAATTTCCCGTTCATTTTCAATCTTAAATAACATTTATGTAACTAAATAGTATTTAACAACAGTGTAGGACATTGGGAACCAGAGTTAGGAACGGGTCAAAAATGTTGGACCCGGACCCAGTGACCCGTTGACCCGTGACCCGTGACCCGTTTCCATCTCTGGTGGCAACACCGTGCAAAAAAAATACGAACATGGAGAAATAAAACTTTGCTCCCTTTAGCGTCTGTTGTCGGAAATTTTATGTCTTTGTTCTTAAGCCGAAACACAAACATTTATGCTATAAAAATAAAATGATGTTTAACAGTAACATGGGACAGAACGAACATCGCTAGAGCAAAAAAACTACGATTATGGGAGAAATAATAATTTTTTTTTTTTTTTTTCGCGATGCCTCTCTGCTTCGTCTAATTTCCTTTTTCGGAAAGTTTTGAAAGACGGAATTCCATCTCTGGATGGAAAACTTCCGCTCATGATCACAAGTCTGCAAGAAAGAATTAAAAAGGGTTCTGGGGACGTTTCTTTTTTTCTTTTTATTGCAGGACTGGAATAAAGGCTCTGGGGATATCGTTTTTGTCTGCAAGACCAAAATAAATTCTGCGGCGTACGTCGTCCTTCGCCGCGATTCTTCTACGGGGGTCAAAAGGAGAAGATTTTTTTTTCTCTCTCTTTCTCTCCTTTTCTGACTGAGTAAAGAAGGAAACGTTCCTTTCTTCTCCCTTCTTGTCTCTCTTAATTTCTGGATTCTTTACCCTTGTCTTACCCTTCTCTCCACCTTTGTCTTCTTTCTCTACTCCCTCTAAAATAGAGATGGAAATGATATTCAAGATGTGAGTATCTAGTGAAAAATAAAGAAAAACAAGAAAAGGTGAAGGAAAACGAAAAAAAATATCCCCCCCCCTCCCACTTGTATGTGAGAGAGAGAGGGAGGGTAGAGAGTGAGAGAGAGGGAGAGAGAGAGGGTGGAAAGAGAGGGAGAGAGGGAAAGAGAGAGAGGACGAGAGAAAGGGAGAGAGGGAAAGAGAGAGGGTGGAGAGAGAGAAAGAGAGAGAGGGTGGAGAGAGAGAGGGAGGGAAAGAGAGAGAGGGGTGGAGAGAGAGAGGGTGGAGAGAGAGAGAGGGAGACAGACATATATATATATATATATATATAGAGAGAGAGAGAGAGAGAGAGAGAGAGAGAGAGAGAGAGAGAGAGAGAGAGGTATATTCTTTCTTCCCTACTTTTTGTCCCTTTTTATCTTCCCCGTCTCTGCTGAGATGAGAGAGAGAGAGAGAGATCTATTCTTTCTTCTCTCCTTTTTGTTTTTATTTCAGTGCAGTTCCTTTTCCCTATCCTTCTTCACTTACTCTTTGAATTCTTTGTCTATTTTTTCCCTCTTAGCAGAGGCAGGGGAAGATAAGAAAGGCTTTTATGTATGGTCACACATAGGAAAATAGAAAAGGTAGATGGAAATGAAAAAGAGAGGTCTTTTTCATTTTCTCTGTTGCTCTCCTTTTCCGAGGGAAGGAAGAAAAAGAGAGAGGGTAAGAGAAATTTGTTCCTTTCTCCCCTCTCTGTCTTCTCCACTCCAGCCTTCTTTTCTCATCTGCCCCTCATTCTTTTTCTCTCCACTTTCCTTAGGGTGTGAGGGAATAGAAGAAAGACTGTGGGATACGCGATTAGTAAGCTATTTATTTATACGTTTCTAACGTGTATTTCTAACTTAACCTTTCTTTTTAGTTAGTTTATTAATTTAAGTAATTTGCAGTCTTTTTAGTTTGGTTTATTCTCGTTAAGTAATTTGCAGTGTGAATGCTACATTTTCTCTCTCGGCAAGTTTGTGTTTGGCAACTTGACGATAGGCCAAAAATGTAATGAAGTATGCTAAATATGATGCTGTTTTGAAATGTATTGGGGGATTTGATTTGTACGCTAGATTTAATTTAAGTATTCACGCTGCCTTGAGTAATCACTCACGTTCTCACTAAATGTTTATGCTTCCTTGTTCTCGAGTGTGACTTGTTTGTCAAACGTTGGCGATATTTTATGATTACAGTGTTTCGGAGCTCGACGCTATAAATTGTTGCGAATTGTTAAAGTGTCAGGCAAACTCAGTACTGTGTGTTGCTAAAAGAGAGAGGTCTGTGGCTCATTACATATGTTCTACGACCATACTATTTGATTGGGCATTCTGTTTTTGTCATACGACTCTTTCTAGACGATAGACGGAAAGTGTAAGTAGATTTCGTAGACATTATTTGGGCTGTCATGGTTTCTAGTGTGTAATTGTTGATTATTGTTAATTACAGCTATGTCGAAGTAATACTATCCGGGAAAAGATAATGCAGTAAGCTTCAGAGTGCAGCTATTTACTTCAGCAGATTTTAAGTTTTAGCCTGTAATTTGATTGTAGGGGCGAGAATTTAGGCACATCGGTGAATTATGTGATGGACACTAAATTACGTTATTAATCTTATAAGAATGAACTGTTTCAGCAAGACATGAACATTTTATGTCAGCTATCTTCATGTGTATTAAGATTTTTCTTAGAACGGATGTTAAGCAGCGTAAATGTACTAGACAGGCGACATTCTAATGTGCCTATTGTAGTGACGATGTACTCGCGGAGGCACCGCTATTGTTCCTGGCCGGGGGGGGATGCAAGTTGCGGGGTACACGGGAAGCGCAAGGTCAGCGCCGGAATTCACAGGTCAAGGAGAAAAGGGTAGGGGGCACAGAGAGGAGGGCGGGTCGCCTGCTCGACGCGTGCTTCAACTCGGAAAGAGGGTCAGTGCCTCTGGCAAAGAAGGCAGGAGCCAATCAGGAGGCTAGGAGAAGTTACTAGTGAAACAACTTCGGGATAGAAGGACAGTTAGGGAGAAGGACAGGTTAGGAAGGAGTGAGGGTTTGGAGAGGATCGTAGAAGGTGCTGGTGGGACAGCACGGAAAAGAACGTTGGTCGGAGGACACGTGCCAGACAGAGCACGGGGAAAAAGTTGGTCGTTGGAAGAGCTAGACGGAGACATCGGTTGTCTGTAACGACGTACGGAGAAAGCGATCTACGAGGACACGTGTTCGGGGAGAGAACACGAGGCTTAGCTTCCGAACAAAAGAAGAGTGAGGTGAACTAAAGATTCCGACCATTTTTCGTGGAACTGCAATTTGCAGGAGCTCGGGTCACGGAACAATAGCTGCCGGATTGAATATCTTTGATTAAACATTTTTGTTAAGTTTTCAAACAAGCCTAAGATTGAATTCATGCTTTGAATGTCTTGCCATTATTTTTACTTCTCCTCTCCCGAATAGGAGATCATTTCTAGTAAAGCTGGGAGAGCAAGAACGCCGGGCTGTCTTCAGCTTTTGGTTGATAGACAGTTTCCAGACAAAAATAACTTTATAAATTTTTTCTTCCTGCTGTGGGGAATTTTCGACAGCGCTGGAAGCCAGGAACGTTTGGCTGATAAGCATTAATTAACATAATGAGCTTCCACCCCTACACTGATGATTAGTGCTTTACAGTTAATTTCATTTTTGGGGTAAGGAGTATTTAGAGGAAGGAGCCTTCTCCCCCGAAAATGTTTTTTTTTTTTTTTTTATGTTTTTGGTTAAATGCGACTTACATTAGAAAAAAAATGTTCAATTTAATAAAATGCATCAAACTTACATTAGAAAAAAAAAAGTGCTTTAATTTTTTCTTCTATTTTTCATTAACTTTTATTTTGTTGTGATGGATTTCAAGAACTTCCATTTTCGTCGCTCTCCCTCACCCGAATTTTTTTTGTATACGCCCCTGTGTTAGGGTATTATTTTGAACTATCAACAATAATCAAATATAACAAATAATATAATAGGCTACGTCTGCCCCTTATACTCTGACGTCATTCAATACTTGTAACGCCATCTGCTCAAAGGCCTTTAAGATACATAGACTAGAAAACCATAAGTTACCAGTGCGACATTTGAAGCTCAGCATTGAACGGCAAGAATCTGTCGCATCTCGTTGTTTCCTAAAGGCGTTCGCGTGTTTATATCAGTTACATCCATTTTTTTATATACACCGAAGAACCAGAAAAACTAGTACACCAGTCTAATACTTGGTAGGTCCCCCACGGGAGCGCAGGACTGCAGACATACGACGAAGCATGGACTCCACTAACTTCTGGAAATATTCTGTAGGCAATGCACACCATACTTCCTGCAGAGCGTTCCACAATTGAGGTGTATTCCGAGGTCTGGGATTCCTGTGTTCAATAGCGCGTTGCATGGCATCCCAAAGGTGCTCTATCACGTCCAGATCTGGGCACTTGGGTGGAAATGGCAACACCCCAAACTCAGAAGAATGCTCCTCTAACCATAATGTGGCGTCCCGACACTTGTGTGGAGGTGCATTGTCCTGTTGGAACAGGCCCAACCCATCAGCATGAATGCAGGACATGAACAGGTGTACCTCGTCAGAAAGGATGGGCACATAGCGTTGGCCGGTCACAGACGTTTGTAGACGTACTAGGGGTCCCAGTGAAGTCCAGCTAAACACATCCCATACCATTAACGACCCCCCACCAGCCGGTACAGTTCCCTGCTGACAGGCGGGATCCATGGCTTCATGGGGTTTGCGCCACACACGAATCCTTCCATCTGCCCGATGCAGTTGGAAACGCGACTCGTCAGACCAGGCTACTTGTTTCTAGTCATCAAGCGTCCAGCGGCGGTGTTGCCGTGCCAAAGCGAGGTGCATAGCTCTGTGTCGTGCATCCATCAAGGGGACTCGAGTTGGGAAGTCGACTCCCAAAGTCCATATCGTGCCGGGTACATTGCACAGTCTGGACGCTGATGCTTGTTAAGGCTCCAGCATTGAATTCCCATGATACCTGCGAGAGTGTTGCACGCCTATCGCGTGAAACGATTCTTGACAGCCGACGATGGCCACGTTCACCCATATATATGTATCATATATAGGTTAGAGGTTGTGCCGGAATTCTTGTAGTCACGGTACACCCTTGCAATGGTCGTCCGTGAAAATCCGAACTTCGTTTCTACCTCCGAAATACTATGGACCATCTCACGAGCGCCAACTATGACACCGCGTTGAAAATCGCTTAAATCGTTATTACTTGTCATTCTCATGCCGAAAACAGCTCTGACAGCTGGCAAGGATGTATATCGCCTTATATACGCACTGGCGGACACAACCGAGAACGCGCATAGGTGACGTTGCTATGTATTTTGCATATGCTCGTCTGTACCAGTTTTTCTGGCACTTCAATGTATATGTATTTAGCTATTCGTATTATAAAAATTTCAGTCATACCCGTACGTTGCACGGGCTATGATGAGGCAGTATAGCAAATATTACTCCACAAACAACTGTTACTCGACACCTTCTTGCAGAAATCTGAAAAATAAGATATGCGGGAGACATATCTACGTGCGATCTTCAATTTAAAGGTACGAGTAGCCAGACAAAAGCCGCACGCAAGAAAGAATAGAGAAATAATTTTGCAAAACAGACTTGATAACTTCCCTTTGTAGCAACCTGACGCTGAACCAGGCTGTGTTTTCTCTTTTAAGGCGGCCTTGACTTCTTGCCAGAATCAGATAATTGACTAATGATGCCTTCCGAAGCAGCAGACTCTTACTTCACGTGCTTATCTCGGTGAATAAATACCATACAAATATCGAACACGATAAGCACAAATCGCAGACGAACGTCCCACCACGCAAAGAAAGTCGCTTTAAGGAGATCTGCTGCCCGAGCACACATGGGGAAACTAAGACTTTAGTTGAAATTACCCCTCCTTTTCCAAAACCATTACGAACATGCAGAGCCCTAGCTAAAATATTACACACTTTTTAACAAAACGCCCACTTTTTTATGTTTCTAAAATTTTAATGTGATGTTCTCCCATTTCTTTCTTTCTTTCTTAAAATGTTTTTAATAAATTGCATTTCCACGTTTACAAATTTTGAAGTTGACAATCCGAGTTTTGGTGTAAATGTGACAAGGATCATAAGTCCGATAATATCCGAAAACTTGAAAATTTATGGTTATATTAAAATTAATCGGGAAACTTGAGACTTGGGCGTTCTGGGTGGTGTAGTGGTTAGCATACCCGGGTGCTATCTGGGCGGCGTGGGTTCGAATCCCGCTCCAGGACGATGAACATTTTCAAGTTTTCGGATATTATCTGACTTATCATCCTTGTCCCATTTACACCAAATTTCGTATTGTCATCTTCAAAATTTGTATTATATGCTGTAATCCCGTATTTCTTTCATGATTTAGCTGCTTCTCCGGGCAATCACGGGATAGGATTCTTAACCTCCAGATTCGCTAAACATTAATGCCGGTTGCTTTGACTAGCGAATCCTGGAATGGTTATATTCAAATTAATCGGAAACTTGGGCGCTATCTGGGAGACGTGGGTTCGAGTCGCGCTCCAGGACGATGAAAGTTTTCAAGTTTTCGGATATTATCTGACTTATCATCCTTGTCACATTTACACCAAAAATCGGATTGTCATCCTCAAAATTTGTGTTATATGGTGTAATCCCGTATTTCTTTCATGATTTCCACATTTGTTTATTTCGACGGCTGATCCTATTTTCGCAACGTTCTGAAACAACTTCTTCTGAAACATATTTTAAGCGTTGAATAGTGTTACACTGTTCCCTCCTCAGCTGTTTAAAACTACACAACGGCTCTTTACTTTTAAGGAATTTCGCTATCAGACGTCATTTTGCATGCTTGCAGAAATTTCTAATTATACACTATAATGCAGGAATGACCAAACGGTCGATCCGAGCTCTCGTACGATCGATCGTTTGTTTGTTCGTACAGTCGGCCCTTTTGGCGATTGTGATATCGAGGAAGTTTCATCAGACATTTCCTCTACTTTCCTCTTCGATTCTTCAGATTTTGAGTCAGAAATTGTGAAACTTCAATCAGACATAGTTCTGAAGGCAAGAGCGTCAGGTAACACATTCTGGACTCTATTTTCCAAAGAAAAATATCTCTGTTTGACATTTGTTGCTTTGCGACCGACTGCTTTCTTTGGATCCACATACAGGGGTTGTCCAAAATAATGGAAACACCTCGCTGAAAACAGTGACTTTTGTATGTGCTGCTTTTTGAGTAAAACGAAAATGTAACTGCAATTTTTTTTTGTAAAAAAGTGTTGCTTACAGTCTCAAGGGTCTGTCAGATTGCATGGTAAATCGGTGTTTGCATAATTTCGTTCCAGGCGAAGGCACAATGAGTGACCTGTCGGAGTTCCAAAGAGGGCAGATTGTAGGAGCCCGTCTGGTTGGTGCGTCGGTAAAAACAGTGGCACAGGTATTGGGGGTATCGAGAGGTACCGTGTCAAAGGTCATGACAGCATACAATATTCACGGCAGAACATCATCTGCGAGACACAACTGTGGAAGGAAAACCAAACTCCCTGCGAGAAGAAACAGGAGGACACTAAAGAGGATTGTGACCGCAAGGAGGAAGACCACGGCGACGAAAGTGACTGCTGAGCCTAATGCACATCTGCACAACCCAGTGTCGACCCATACCGTGCGAAGGGAATTGCATAAGCACAATATTTACGTCAGAGCTGCGATTGCAAAACCCCTGGTGTCACAGGTGAATATGAAACGGAGACAACAGTGGTGCCAGGAACATAAAACGAGGACTGCGGATCAATGGAAACATGTCTTGTTTTCCGATGAATTAAGTTTCTCACTATTCCCCACCACAGGAAGGGGTTTACGTGTGGAGAACCCCCGCAGAAGCCTACCACCCAGACTGTCTCCTTCCTACAGTGAAGCATGGGGGCGGTTCCGTAATGGTTTTGGCCATGATCTCGTGGTTTGCAGCAGGTCCCATTATTCCCTTACACAGACGGATCACTAGCGGAGAATACGTCACTCTTTTGGCCGACCATGCGCATTCAATGGCGCAGACATTGTTTCCGTCAAGGAATCGCACCTTTCGAGATGATAATGCTCCGATTCACAGAAGTCGAACTGTTCAATCATGGTTTGAGGAACAAGAGGATGAAGTTGCACACCTTCCCTTGCCTGCACAATCACCGGACTTAAACTTCATTGAGCCCCTGTGGTCTGTGTTGGAAAACAGAGTGCGATCCCGTTATCCTGCTCCCGTGTCTCTCAAGGAATTCGAGCAGCTTCTGCAGGAAGAATGGTACAACATACCACTTACCACCATCCAGGACTTGTGTGCGTCGATTCCAAGGAGGATTCAGGCAGTTTTGAATGCCAAGGGTGCTCCAACACCATATTAGGTGCGTAACACCTATTGTTTCAAGGTGTTTCCATTACTTTGGACAACCTCTGTATCTCTGTGAAGCAGCTTTTTCAGAAATGAAAATAATGAAGTCGAAATACAGGAACTGCCTGCTCATTTAGAAGAGTGTCTCCGACTGTGCCTCACTGAATATGTGCCTGATTATTCTAAACTTCGTGAGGACATGCATCAACATCTAAGAATTAAATACTGTAATAAAGAATCTATAAGTAAAATTACATAATTTGTTTAGAAAAATAATGTTTCATAAATAAAAAAATGTAAATACACTGGCGGAAAGTGAAAAAAGAACACCAAGAAGAAATTGGCGAACGATCATGAAATTTACATATGTTAATAGGGTCGTGTTTACGTAGGTGTGATGTTAATTTCGGGACCAACCGGTGAGCGCTTACGCCACAGAACGGCATAATACGCAAATTATCGTCGGTGTTATTTAAGGAGTACGGCGAACTGAATGTAATCAGTCGTCGGCGTACGGACATGTGCGAAGACCCTGAAGAAGCTGCAATGCCTGGACATTGAAGACGTGTACGATTTCAGCAGTTATCGGATATTGAGCAAGATCGTCTAGTCGGACTCCGCGAGGCCGGGTGGTCGTATCGTCGTATTGCGGAGCGAACTGGACGGGAAGTATCGGTGGTGGTACGATGGTGGCGTAGATGGTCCGAGGAACATTCCCACACGAGAAGACGTGGAACCGGGAGTCACAGGCGGACTGATGAGCGGACCGATCGACGCATAAGAAGAGCGGCGTTGTCAAGCAGAACATCCACTGCGACGCAAATCCGAGCTGCCGTTGCACCTGAGGTGACTGTGAGAACAATCCGCAACCGTCTACTGGATGCAGGACTACGTACACGTGTGCCTCTGGCATGTGTACCTCTGACTCCAGCCCACCGTCAGGAACGGCTGCAGTGGTGTCGCCAACGTCTGCACTGGAGAACGCAATGGCGGTCTGTCGTGTTCAGCGATGAAAGCAGATTCTGCTTGGGAACCTCCGATGGCCGTATGCGTGTTCGCAGACGCACAGGGGAGCGTCTCCACCCTTCTTGCATCCGCCAGCGACACACAAGGCCTACAGATGGTCTCCTGGTGTGGGGAGCGATCAGCTATCACTCCCGTACACAACTAGTGTTTGTACCGGGTACATTAAACAGCACCTCCTACATAAACATCATTCAGCCCGTTGTTGTGCCATTTGTAAGGTCGGTCCATCGTGGTGTTTTCCAGCAAGATAACGCACGCCCACACACGGCACGTGCAACGCAACATGCACTTCAGGGTGTGAGACAACTTCCATGGCCTGCACGTTCACCAGATTTGTCCCCCATTGAGCACGTGTGGGATTTTATGGGACAACGACTTATCCGGTCTCCACGGCCAGCCACGACCATCCCCGATTTACGCGTCCAGGTTGAGGATGATTGGAACTCAATACCCCAAACTTACATTCAACATCTGTACGACAGACTCCATGCCAGAATTGCACAGTGTGACGCAGTTCATGGCGGTTCAACCTCGTACTAACCATGTTACATGGAAATGTTATTTTTCAGTTTACCAGCAAATACAGCTGTATTTTGCCATAATGTTTTGATCACGTTATCCTCTGTATTCCGTTATTATGCTGTATAAAGTTCGTTGGTATCAGACGTCTCCTTCTTGGTGTTCTTTTTTCACTTTCCGCCAGTGTATTATTTTTCTGTATTTGTTTCCAAACTTACAAAACCACACACACTAACAAAACACTCGTGATATAGGCTTATTCCTATTTAAATATGCCTATTAAGACAGACCATCGATGGACAGCCGAAATTTTAGATTGGATTCCAAGGGACAGGAAAAGACCCAGAAGAAGACCACATGGGAGATGGGTGGATGAAATTCGAAAGTATGCAGGAGGGACCTGGAGGAGACTGGCACAAGGCAGACCGTTGTGGAGGAAACTTGGGGAGACCTTCGTCCAGCAGTGGATTGATAATGGTTGACAATGATGATGATATCACTTCCAAAAACCATTGTAGATCACAGTAGGGAATGTTAGCTTAAGGCTGCCTTTAAATGAGTGTAAGAGAAATTCTATCCTATATCTGCAATGTAAATTCTTTTGTACACATTTTCTCAAAGACTATTTCTTTGTAGTGTTTGAAATTTTGAGCACAAATAAAAACTACCTATAGCTAATATGGGCCATAGTTATTATTCCGAAAAAACTATTAGAATTTTTTTTTAAATTCAATTTTTCTGACTCGAAAGTATTCCAGTTTGGGCGCTAGATGGCGCGGTAAGTTAGCTTCGCAGTGTTTCTGTCTGGAAGAAACGAAATCTCTAATTTCTGTCTGATTTTTTTCTATTATCTAGGCCAAAAAGAAATCACTGAATGGGGCCAAAAGTGAGACTGGAATCTTTCTCCCATAAATCCTCTAAAATCCTACTGTATGTTCATTTTTTGAAGAGAAAATGCGTACATTAGCAGAGAACTCCTGATTTTGAGCTATTGAAACTCCGCCTACCTACCTACTAAGCCCTACCCCAAACAACGTTATTGGTTAAAACGTAACAGCGCGTATTTGTCTTTTCGTTGTGGTGCCAACGAGAGACCGCTTCCATTCTGAATATGGCGAGGTCTGCAGTGATTCGGTGACGTCAATTTTGCGCCATCTATCGCAGAAGAGGGACCCTAACACTCAACAAAGACAGCCTTAAGGTAGATCTTGGTTCCTCAACGTTTGATCACCCCTTCTGTAATGTCAAAAGAATTGTAAATCCATCAAGAAATTAAGATCGAGATCAAAATATTATCTCTTTAACAAGGTGTATGGATATTGTAACATATACCGTCTTTTTATTATTATTATTTTTTATGCTATGCATTTTTTCCCGAAAGTAAGTAAATCCCAAATAAAAAAATTCGATGCAACGAAAATGAGTAACGGAAGTAGTCAAATCAGTTGTTGAAATCTGATTTTTCAATGCTCTTGCTTGAAGTGACGCAACAATAGTTAATTTCGTTGTTACTCAACAATATATTTTACTGAACTATCGCTGAACATTATTTCATCACGTTTTACATAAACGTAAAAACACTTCATTGCAACCTGCGTAAATTACAAGGTCCTCATGCTAAATGTGATAAAAGTTATTACGAAAAAATGCTTTTTCTGATGCTATGAAAATAATGCGTCGTAGCGAAATTTGGCTTCCTCTCGACCCCGCCCATCCATCGGGTTACCTGGTATCCACGAGGGTTTTTAAAAAATATACAGGGTGTCCATAATGTCTTTCCCACATTACAAAAATTAATATAAAAAAATCTATGCAAGTCAAAATAAAATGGTTGGCAACATAATATAGCAGCACTCATAAAGTTTTTTCGGTTCTTTGGGTGAGCGCAGCTGCTGACAAGAGGAGCATTTCATTGATAGTGGCTTCTATGCAAGAAAAAGCGCCGTGCGTGTTGTGGTTCCATGAGAACAAATCGGCCGTTACTGTCCAGCGTCATTTCAGAAAAGAGTACAGACGATCACCAATGGACCAAAAAAGCATATGAGCTTAATTGGAAATGTTTAAAGTGACGGGTGGTGTTGGCGATCTGCCCCGGGAGGGCCGACCCCTGGTTACACAAGAAACAGCTGCAGCTATTCAGCAGACATATCTGCGAAGCCCCAGGGAATCCATTAGTCGTGCTTCACTGGAAACAGGGATTCCCCGTGCTGCGGTTTAAAATATTTTACACAACGTCTTCAGCTGTAAGCTCATTAGGTACAGATCGTTCAAGATCTTTAGACTGATGACCTGCCTCGCCGCGCTGCATTTGCAACGGAGATGTTGCAGCGCACAGCTCATGATGGTGATGATCTGCCCGTGTTTGTTTCTCAGATGAAACCACATTCCAAGTCTCTAGTAGAGTAAATAGGCACAATGTAAGAATCTGGGGATCAGAAAATTCCAATTATGTCATCGAACAACAGAGGGTTAGCCCGAAAATGAACGTATGGTGCGGCCTAATGCGTCACAGAATCATCGGACTCTTCTTTTTTTACAGAGCCCACAGTAACATGTACCTTGGACATGCTGGAACTTTTTGTAGCACCTCAGTTCCTTCGATTATTTTTCCAACAAGAAGGTGCCCTACCACATTGGCCAATAATGGCTCGTGAGTTCCTGAATGTCACATTTCCGGTCAGATGGATTGGCCGCGGTCCCATGACATGGACACCTCGATCGCTCGACATAACCCCTCTAGACTTTTTGCTGTGGAGTTATGTGAAAGACCAGTTTACTCTAGCAGTGTTCCAGATGTCGAGACGTTGAAGAGCAGAATAACGAACGTCATTGGTTCTGTCTCTGCTGAGATGTTAAACAAAACATGGCTTGAAATCGTATATCGCTTAGATGTCCTCCGGGCCATAAATGGCGCCCATGTGGAGGTGTGCTGACACTGGAAAAAAAAAACTTTATTTGTGCACCATAATTCTCGTGCAATCCCTTTCTTGCACCTGTAATACATTTTTTATATTAATTTTTATAATGTGGGAAAGACTTTATGGACACCCTGTATAACATGATGGGTGTAACCTGCAGATATTCTAGACCAAAATATGTCAATTCCTCTCACTAACGCACTTGCGATTCAGCTTTTCTTTCTATTTTGAGCTCAGATTTTATTTTGCACATGCGCAGATGGACTTTCGTAGCAGCATCACATTTCATCAGTGTCAGGGTCGTTTCTTACGTTCGTCTAAATCGGAATAATATACGTATCATCATAATAATAAAAATTAATGTTGTGTTTGAAAAACTAAAAAATCGAAATACTTATTATTGCAGCTGCTATAGTTTAGTAAATATTTATTTATATGACTCACATATCTTTTTTCATTGGTTTTGCGACAATAACATTCATTAATCCATCCACCTAAGTAACGCTCAATGCTAGGAATAAGTAAACCTTATTGTTTTATTTATTGTTCGTTGTAATGATTTAATTCCATTTAAGACTGTGGCTCGGTGTGGTCTTGAGTGAGGCGAATAAGTGTAATGTGCTATACGTAAATAAATATATGTGTACTCTTCAATCATATGTTTTTTTCACACCCACAAAGGTCACACACATGCGCTTCAGGCCACTCGGTTAGGGAACTGTACACTGTTTTTCTAACTCATCGGTGTTGTTAACTTTCACTTGCGTCAAATTTGGTTGCTTCTCGTTACGTTCTCCGTACTGAACGGCATGATTTGTGTAGTATATCGAACCAGGTCAGCAGTTTTTTTTTTTTTTTTTTTTTTGTGATTGGAGGTTTAACGACCACCGTGAGCAACTCAATGGGCTATATGCAGTCGCCCGTCCCTAATTTAGGGTCACTGGTTCCAGGGAAGGGAGAGAGCCAGTGTCGTAAGACAAACACAACATCCATGCCTCACCGGGATTCGAACCCGGACCCCGTTCGGACGAATGATCAGAGGCCAGCGCCTTAGACCACTGCGCCACCGGGGCGGCCAGCAGTTTCCTCAGAGGGGTCAATAGAATAAAGAGGAACTGACAGCATTTAGTCTGCGGTGGATCGAATCAAAATAAAATGTGATGACTCTCGCTGGATTGCAAATATATTCATAAAGAGACGCAATGGTAAAGAGGATCGTTACGAAATCCTTGTACAAATAAAACATGCAGCTGACAATATACACTCTTTGCAAAAAAAAAAAAAAAAAAAAAAAAAGAGGCACCCTGAAGGAATAATCCAATCGAGATGAAAATTGGTACGTGCAGTGTACGTTAGAGCTGAGTTCGGGCTCAATTTTCGAAGCCCGAGCCCATCTGAGCCCGTGGTATATCAGCCAGAGCCCACCCGAGCCCGAATTTTATATTGCAAGATAGAGCCCGGGCCCGAACGAGCCCGAAAATTGGCTAACCCGTTCAACCATTAATATAAAACATCTCCTTTTCCACACTTCCATCCTCTCCTCCTCCTGAAATTAACCAATATATTTCTCAGATAGGGAGGGGGAAAGGGACCACTATCTATTTTTTTTTTTTTTCTTTGACCATTCCTTTCCACCTGAAGTGCTTCGGGCGGCTGGCCATCCAAAATGATTCTGCGGTGCTCCAATTGTATGTTGCTCAAATAATGCTAATATTATCGCACCATAATGCGCTAAAATATGTGCGTTGCTAAATAGAATTAATAGGGAGCCACTGCATGGAGATAGGGGGAAATTATCGTCGGCAAGCTATCAACTGTCCAATACCCATAGTTCTTGAAAAAGCCTTTTCTTCCCCGCAGAAACACACTAATGCGCGGCCTATGTCATTTTCTACCCAAGCCCGGAATAAATACCCATCTCGAATGAGTGCTCCCCAATCAGAACCAGTTCCCGAAGAATTCCCTTTACCAACTATAAAGTGTCTCATTTGCTAAATCATATAAAATCACATTTATACATTAAAAAAAAATAATCTCTCGCTCTCCCTCTCTCTAAGAGCCCGTGCCCGACCGAGCCCGAACCGCAGTAAATATTTTACAGCCCGAGCCCGATTCGGGCCCGGGCTCTGCTTCGGGCTTTCGGACTCGGGCTCAGTCCGTCTAAGCTCTAGTGTACGTGTATAAGAAAGGAAATGATTGCAATTCCAGAGCAGCGCCACTTATGGCTGGATTACAAGCTGTTATCCGGTGTGGCGTAGACGCATACAGTTCACGGACATTGTCCTGAAGTATTATAGCATGTCAGATGATGTCCAAATCGCGGACTAGTTGCCAACATTCCAGCATGGGCGTAGATGGCGTCCCATCATGTCTCAAACATGTTGGATCGCTGAGAGGTCGGGCGATCGGGTTGGCCATGAAAGTATGTCGCCATTACGGAGATAAACCTGGGACAGCTGGCATTATCCCGTTGCGAAATTTCTCGGTGATACTGCGACAGGAATGGCAACACAACAGGTCGTAGAATGGTGAATATATTTTCAAATACGTAGTGATAATGTAAATAGACGATGTCTTCGCTCGGTCCACGTTATTTTATAAACAACGCATAGCAACTGAAAAACTGTTGTTCCGACACCGCTGGGATCGTAGAATGTCGTCGACGCACCGTTGAGCCGTGAGGGTGGTACGGAGGGCTACCAAGGGTGTCTGACTGTCGTAGGAAATGGCTTCCCAGACAGTCACTCCCGGTGTGTGAGCCGTGTGCGGTTCCACGGTAAAGGCAGAACCCGTGCGCTGCCCGGTTCATCTCCAGACAAGCATGTGCTTGTCATCGGAGCCAAGTGCAAACCGTTACTCATCACTATAGACAACGCGACGCTACTGGACACTATTCCACGTTGGTAGGGCCCGACAACCCACGACTTTTTATTTGCTTCATATTTCGTGGGCACATTTTTGAAGCAACATGGTTTAGCAGATTTGCCCGTGACTAATGACTGCAATTTTTCTGACCCGACTGCATTGGCAGCTAGAAGAACAGTGATTCTGTCTTTTGATTTCTTTCCTCCGTGGCAGGTGTCATTTCGGAAACACAGTGTTTTATCTGACTGTACGTTATAAAACAATCCAGTTGCATCAGCATTAAAGATGTCAGACAGCATGTACCCTTCAATAATTTGTGGCAGCTGTTCATTTTTTCACGTTTGTGCCGTCACGGGATCAACACATGCTTTCGCCGGATAGAATTCTATACATTATGTTATGTCTAAGCTTAAAACGATCAATGCATCCATTTGATACGGTGAATTCCTTTATTTGAAGTCGCTGGGCAAGATGAACTTCTTTTTCCTTCAAAATTGTTCCACTAATAGGCAAATTACTCGTACTAGCCCGTATTTTTAGAACCACGTGACAAGAGCGTTTTCCAACTCACTCAGGGGCAATGCTTTCCTAGATTTCCTCTTACTTGAAAATTGCTCACACTTTGATGCACAGCTTTCAATTTCTTTTCTGTTTTCCGCTATGGTACACAACGTTGACTTTGAAATTCCGAGTTTCTCTGCTACAACAGTCTGTGATCCTGAGTTCGCATCAAGTTCGACAAAATGTCCATTTTTCCACTGATTGAAAATTTTTCGCTTATTATTATTATTTTTTTTTTGCTGCAGTCATTCATTTTTTTTAAATGCTCTCACAAAAGGCACTTATGCAAACTACAACGATATTTCACTTTTAACTTTTCTAAGTCACCAAAAGCTTATCCGTAAACGAGCTGTGTTGTTTAATTTGACCTGTAGATTTAACACTGAGAAGAAAAGAAGCGTAATTTGGGGAAGAATTCCAGAGGTTCAGGAATGGGTACGTACAGTGTGTGTCCCCTGACTTCACAGAAAGCTATTGTTCTGTCTGTAGCTGAAACCAAGAATCCCTATGGTACTCTAGATTTTCTCCCCCATACCGCCTTTCTTTTTCCTGTTTCCCAACCATGCAAGAAAACATTGCGCTTCTTTAGAACTTGTTGGTCATTTGCCTGTAAGCTGCTTACGAAGCGTAAGTTAATCTTCATAGTCGGAGGAAAGGCGAACTGATTTATGATTCCGTCAAGCTGTGTCGCAGATGTTCTTTGAAACGCTGGTTAACTGCACGCGTAAAAATTTCCCGTTAAGCGACGCCTAGCTAACTTTTAACGCGAAAATGCTGGTTAACATAGTTTGGTGATTTAAATAAAAAGGAAAAATGTTCGCTAAGTTGAGGAATTGTGTTCGTTAAATCGGGAAACGCCAGGCATTAATTTCAATGTGGTTACGACCGGTCCATAAAAAATGTACGTAAACTCGCGGAATTCGTTAAATCGCAGTCCGTGTAATTGGGGTTTGACTGTGTTATGTGAAAGATATTCCCATTTCAAAAATTGCTGTTTCGTTATTAATACTTAGCAACATTATGTTCTAACGAAACAACTCAGCATCACAATAAAAAGGCAAAAATGTTGTGTTAGTATTAATATTAAGCAACAGGTGGCAGCACGAAACAAAAATTTAACAACTTTGCATTTTTTACATCATACAACATATAAATTAAATTCATAGCAAAATGCTAAATAACCACAAATTTTTGTAACTCTTCCGTAATTAACGACATTTAAAGGGTTTTCTATCTTAAAAATAATTCTTAAATGCTAAGTACAATAATGAGATTTTCAGGAAACAATTCAACAATGTGATTTTGTAGTTTAGTTCAGCATCCCAAGAGGCAAACAAAATGCTTGTTGATTTCATCATCATACAGATACCTCTAATCATTAAAACTACTGCTTTTTAAATTTTTTCCATTTTATCATTTTCTTGAGAAGATTTCTCTTTTAATAATATTGAAAAATAATGACGAAGTTCTTCCGGTTTTGCCGTAATTTTTTCCTTCTTTGTTATAAATTAAATACAATTTTGCACACTCGTAACTAAAAACATGGAATGTCAATTAAAACTTCTAGAACAGACGAGCTGTTGAAGAGAGTAGTTGGATGCTTTTGGGCTATACTTCCAAATCTGTCCCTCTGCGCGATAGAAGGATTACATATCGACCGACAGATGGCAGCACGTAAACGCTGACACTTACATGTTAGTCTTGCCTCTTGCACTAAAGTGCTGCCATCTGTCGGCGGACGTGAAAGATTGCTGCACATGAACTTTGTATCGATTGCGTTTCGTTACTACATATGACCTAGGAATGCCGATTGTGCCCCTACTATGCAATAATTATTGTGGTCAGCTTAAATATACCTCCAGCATGATGCATTGGGTAAAAAAAATGGACGTAGGAATGACAAAGGTTGTCAGATTTTTTAAAACACGGAGCTTTCCGGATTGGTTGCAGTAACATACTTCAGAAAAGCATTGGACTTCCGGTGTTTGCTGGCGACGATATCTTCGTTATCAGACAATGGAGTTTTGTTCAATCTCTGTTTATTGTTTTTTAGTTTCATGTTTGTTGAAACACATGCTTCTCATACCCGAGTAATAGGTAGTATCATATTTTTAATTTGTGTTACTTACTGAATTTTTGTTTTCCAATACTCTTTGTACGTTTTTACACTGAACTTAAAAAAAAAAAAAAAAACAAGCTGTTAGCCGTCATCGAAAAGTTTGGGAAAATTGCTTCATACATATCATGATTTTAAAACATTAATAAGACTTATTTTTTGTTTATTGTTTTTTTTTTTTTTTCAGGATTTCTGTCAATGTGGGTAAAGATGGTACGTATCTAATGGAAAATACGAGGTTTGATCAATAAGTAACTTCCGACGAACTTTGGCGGCGGATTAGAGATATACATGTATAAATCCGCGTCTCCCAACGTCATTACACTGTCCTGACTGTTGGACGTTGTTTAACACAGAAGTTTGAATAAAAAGGGAAAGTACCCTATTCAAGTAAAAATGACGTATTCGCTTGAAAATATGGTTTCACTCAGAGGTCAGCGAGGTGGTTAGGTACTATTTCGACGAGCGGTACCGAAAGAAGCATTTGAATTCGCAGCAATCTGACGTAAAGTCACCTGCCCGTTATCTTATACTAGAGCTTCCATACACTGTCTGTTATTGGCGTAGAAAGACTACCACTGCGTTTCTCATCCGTCAACGTATTACGCCGGTGTATGAGTACTTAGCATCATTTTGACTCACTTCGAAAGCTCATAAGAGAATAATAGATATCTTGCAGTTGGCCCTGGATCTTCGCTGCCGGCGTTTTCCGTGCACGAGAGAAACCTCGTCACTGTGCTTTACCTCCGAGTGAGAACATGTTTTTCAAGCCGTTGACATTCTCACTTGAATCTGTTCTCCAGCACGGTACCTTTATATTCAAACTCCTGTGGTGAACGGTGCCTCTAGTCAAGAGAGTGTAATGACGTTGAGAGACGCCGATTTCTATATCTCTATTCTCCCGCTAAAGGTGACCGGAAGTTACTCATTTCACTTATTTAATCTAGATGGAACCTAGAGGCTCACGATAGGAAATTGAAGACATAAGACGTAACCTAGAGGCCCACGATAGGTAAGTAGAAGACATTAGACGTAACCTAGAGACTCATGATAGGAAAGTAGATAGACATTAGTGGAATCTAGAGGCTCACGATAGAAAGTAAATAGACATCAGATGGAACCTAGAGGCTCATGATAGGAAAGTAGATAGACATTAAATGAAACCTAGAGGCTCACGATAGAAAAGTAGATACAGATGCGATGGAACCTAGAGGCTCATGATAGGAGAGTAGATAGACATTAAATGGAACTTAGAGGCTCGCGATAGGAAAGTAGAGAGATACTAGAGGCTCACTCTAATAAAGTAGAAGACATTAGAAGGAACCTAGAGGTTCATGATAGGAAAGTAGATAGACATTAGTGGAACCTAGAGGCTCAAGATAGAAAAGTAAATAAACATTAGATGGAACCTAGAGGCTCACGATAGGAAGGTAGATGGACATTAGATGGAACCTAGAAGCTCACGATAGGAAAGTAGATGGACGTTAGATGGAACCTAGAAGCTCAAACGTAGACAGACATTAGATGGAACCCAGAAGCTCAAACGTAGACAGACATTAGATGGAACCTAGAAGCTCAAACGTAGACAGACATTAGATGAAACCCAGAAGCTCAAACGTAGACAGACATTAGATGAAACCTAGAAGCTCAAACGTAGACAGACATTAGATGGAACCTAGAAGCTCAAACGTAGACAGACATTAGATGGAACCTAGAAGTTCAAGATAGGAAAGTAGATAGACAGAGAGAAGTCCAAATGCCTAGCTACTGGAAAATGTCGCAGACGAGACTGATATCTCACAACGTCAAAATACACACTAGCAGTGGGAGAGAGAAAACAGAGGAGTGGAAGAAGAAACAGACGCCCCCTGCCAAAAGAAAGGTCTCAGAATTATTTTTAACATGAGGAGACAGTACCTCGGGTCTGACGGCTTAACGTGCCCACTGGGCGCACGTCGGACATTTTGCGGTTCAACACATCTTACCCACCATGGATTAATACTGAGACCTTTCTTTTGGCAGGCTAACGTGCTAATCACAAGGCCATCCAGGTCCCAGAAGTTACTCATTAACCATTCTACCCATCGACAAAAGTCAGCTCAGACGGTGGGGAAGCTAGACTCCAGTCAACTAAAAGGATCAGCTGACTCAGTGGTGATCTAAAGACTTTGTAATAAAAATAATACTCACCAGCCAGCGTATTCGATACTGATGCGTACCATAATCTATAGCAATCGGCAGCTCCCTCCTATTATAGTAGAACCGAAACTTCGTAGGAATAATAGGCTTCTCGCTGAAAATGCCACAGTTCGGGGGCCCTTCAACCTGCGGTAATACACAATACAATTCACATATTCATACAAAAGAGAATTTCAATGAAATACTTCCGCCGAAATATTGACTGGAACACTTAGCGTGGCGCACGGAAGCTCCTCAAGTGATGCAAACGCTTACGGTTATGACGAAGCAATTAAGTGAAAATATTTCAGCAGCCATGAACCTCAGAAGTTGGAATTCTCGTGCGGCACAGAGAGAGAGAGAGAGAGAGAGAGAGAGAGAGAGAGAGAGAGAGAGCCTGATCAGGTTTAAATACAGTACATTTGTTACGTACCTGCATACATACATACATACATACATACAAACATCGAAGAGCCAAAACATTATGACCATCGCGTCTTTATGCAAATCGAAGTAATTACAGGTAAACGACGGCGAGTGTGAAAGTTGTGACGTGCTACAGAGGTGACGCGCATATCAAGACGGCAAGTGGCAGCTAAACGCCCTTGCCGGCGTAGCTTAATTAGGAAAGCATTTGGTTCCGGAGTAGAGGGTTGAGTATTCGAGTACCCAGACCGGCGGCTTTGGGTTTCACTTTGGCGCCAGAACGTATAAAATAGGATCTACCGGCTGTTAGGTTCTTCGTAAAATGCGTGTTGTTCCTTCCACACATCATCTGGAATTAGTGATAATTCCTTTTTCTACAGAGAGTTACTTTAAACATGGTTTGCGGCGTACCAGAAACCTAAGATTTCTTTCCGCCGCCTTTCTCAAGGGGGGATATATGTGACGTGCTACAGAAGTGACGCACATATCAAGACGGCAGGTAGCAGTGATAAGCCCTTGCCAGCGTAGCTTAATTAAGAAGGCATTCGGCTCAGGAGCAGAAAGATGATGTGACGTTACAGAGGTGATGCACACGTCAAGACGGCAGGTAGCAGTGATAAGCCCTCGCCGGCGTAGCTTAATTGGGAAAGCATTCGGGTCCAGACCAGAGGAATGATGCGACGTACTGCAGAGGTGATGCACATGTCAAGTCGGCAGGTAGCAGTGATAAGCCCTCGCCGGCGTAGCTTAATTGGGAAAGCATTCGGGTCCAGACCAGAGGAATGATGCGACGTACTGCAGAGGTGATGCACATGTCAAGTCGGCAGGTAGCAGTGATAAGCCCTTGCCAGCGTAGCTTAACTGAGAAGGCATTCGGCTCCAGAGCAGAAAGATGATGTGACGTTACAGAGGTGATGCACACGTCAAGACGGCAGGTAGCAGTGATAAGCCCTCGCCGGCGTAGCTTGATTGGGAAAGCACTCGGTTCTGGAGCAGAAGGATGATGTGGCGTGCAACAGAGTTGACGCGCATGTAAAGACGGCAAGTAGCAGTGATAAGCCCTTGCCGGCGTAGCTTGATTGGGAAAGGATTCGGCTCCGGAGCCGAAGGATGATGTGGCGTGCTACAGAGGTGACGCACATGTCAAGACGGCAAGTAGAAGTAATAAGCCCTTGCCAGCGTAGCTTAATTGGGAAAGCATTCGGGTTCGCAGCAGAAGGATGATGTGACTTACTACAGAGGTGACGCTCATGTCAAGACGGCAAATAGCAGTGCTAAGCCATTGGCGGTGTAGCTTAATTGGGAAAGCATTCGGCCCCTGAGAAGAAGGACGTGGTTTCGAGGTCCACCACTGACTAATTTGGGTTTCACAAGGTCATGAAACGGTCTGAAAAACTCTTTAAAAAGTGGTTCGTGGAGTTAAAAAACACGAAACACCGGCAAAGTGTAGGCCGACCACAGCTCATCGATGCTAGAGGTAAGCGAAAGCTATCCCTTTGTGGTACGAGACGCAACAGAAGGAATGCTGAGACGGAACTCACCGATAATTTGAATGCTGGTAACGGGAGTAATGTGTCACAACACACAGTATATCGAACCCTGCTGAAAATGGGGCTGTGTGGCCACAGGGCGCTCCGATTGCCCATGCAAACCTCGGCTCAACGTCGAAAGCGCAACCAATGGACACGCAAGCATCAGATTGGACCTCGAATGATCGGAAGGCCTTCTGGTCGGATGGATTTCGTTTCCTGTTGCACAACGTAGACGGCAGGGTACAAGTGCGTCGTTTACCTGGGGAAGTGTGGGCACCAGGATCAGTTGGAAACGGGTCAAAAATTTTGGACCCGGGCCCGACCTCGAAAAATCTGCTTTGAACTATAAATTCGAATATATCATGATTGGGAATCATTATCAACCCACTGCTGGATGAAGATCTCCCCAAGTTTACTCTACAGCATACTGTCTTGGGCCAGTCTCTGTGGCGTACTACAGAGGTGAAAACGTGTGTCAAGAAGACAAATCTGCAGCAAGACATTCTGTCCTCGTAGCTCAGTTGGGAGAGCGACTTACTCCGGAGTGAGGGGGTTCCGGACAAACTTGTGTTTTCACATTGGCGCCCGCATTTCCAGGATGGTCTGGCTGTTAGGTTTCTCGCAATGATGTGATGTTCTTTCCACACGGCGAGATAGGAAAAATGAGAATCCCTTCTTCAGTGCTTCGAAAAATAAATCAGTGTGATGTTACGTTCCACACACCAAATTGACTGGGATTTCTCAAATGCACGTCGTTCATCGGATGACTGCCTGCAGCAACACATAGCCCCCACTGATCCGTGGGCCATTACCCCGGCCCTCTTTCGGGGGGGGGAGGGCATGTGACGTGCCTGTTCCGCTGGACGCACATGAGATAAAAGGCAGATAGCAGTGAGAGCACATGCCAGTGTAGTATAGTAGATAGCACTCGGCTCTCCGGAGCCGAGAGTTGGGGGTTCGAACCCCACTCCTGGCATAAAAATGATGGAGAAATTTACTTTGTCATATTGGGTTCCCGATTATGGGAAATATACCCACTGGCCGTCGGGTTCTTCGAAAAATTTGTAATGTTTGCTCCACACATTGTTTGGAATTAACGAAAAATTCCTACTTCACTTCAAAGGAAAAAAATAAGAGGGAAATTAGTTGACGTACTACAGGGGTGAAAACATGTGTCAAGATGACATATGCAGCGAGACATTCTGTCCGCGTAGCTCAATTGGTAGAGCGACTTACTCCGGAGTGAGGGGGACACGGATTCGATGCCCGTCGTGGACAAACTTGTGTTTTCACATCTCTTCCATCCACCCATCTCCCACGTGGTCTTTTTCCTGGGTCTTTTCCTGACCATTGGAATCCAGTCTAGACTTTCGTTTGTTCATCCGTGGTCAGTTCTCCTAGAAATATGTCCAACCCATTGCCATTTCAGGGATTTTACTCTGATCGTGATGTCTTCTACTCTTGTCATTTTCCATATCCACGAGTTTCTTTTTTTATCTTTCTTGGTTACACCCAGAAGGCATCCCTTCATGCATCTTTCAGCTGAAGGAATCAGCCCTCTAGCCCTTACATCAATCCCGTTGGTTCGGCAGCGTTAAGACATTCCGTTGGTCAGTTGGTGCGGGACTTTGCTAGCACCATATACATTCCTGTAGCAAAGCGTTTCCGGCCCTGTATTTACATGACTTTCTACTCTTCGTCATAATCGACAGTTGTGAGCATTTTAGGCCGCCTTGGTGGCTCAGTGGTTTAAGCGATGGCTTCTGATCATTCGTCCGAGATAGGATCCGGGATCGAATCCCAGGTAGTCGTGGATGCTGTGTTTGTATTACGGCGCTGGTCCTTCCCTGTAGTCAGTGGACCTAAATTAGGGACGGGAGACTGCTTATAGCCCATTGAGTTGCTCACGGTGGTCGTTAAACCTTCAATAAAAAAAAACAAAAAACATTTTTGAAACGCCCAGTAAAGGGCAGATTGGGACGATCAAACCAGTCCAGGAATTTCACACTTGATGATCCACTACAAACGCACTCGTATCAAGGCCGTCTAGAAAGTACAAGGCCACGACATTAGAGAGATGAGTTCCCTCCGTTTGTGACGTCACTCTTATGTTACACGATCTGAAATGTCTAGAAAACACAAGGCCATGACCTTAGAAAGATGTGTTCCCTCCGTTTGTGACGTCACTCTCATGCTACACGACCTGATATGTCTGGAAAACACAAGGCCATGACATTAGGGAGACGAGCTCCCTCCGTTTGTCACGTCAGTTTCATGTTACACTGACTGATACGTCGATGTCGTGTTTGACGTCATACACGACAGCGTTGTAAGCCAATCGAATGCCTTGGTAACCGCGTGTACGTCACTAAAAGAGGGAGCTCATCTCTCTAATGTCGTGGCCTCGGATTTTCTAGACGGACTTGGACTTACCCACAGGGGAATACCTCATAAATTCCCTGGAGGAAAAAAATCCGTTAGATACTGTTGAATTATGCTTTGTAAAACGAATTCAGTTGTGAACAAAATTTAGCAACAATTCAACGCTGAGAGCATTTCAGAAATCCGCTCATGAATGAATGTAGCATCAAACCGCACTCAAAAAGAGGTAATATACCAGATAATTATTTTTTTGCAGACATTTGGTTTTCACAAAATCACGGGCATCATGAAGACCGTCTTGCAGTATGGGTATCCGGCTTCCACAGTGAATTATGTCTTACAAAAACTCACTAACTCAACAATCTCTACATTAACTCGAGATCGTCGGCAAATTAAATACGCGAGTTCCTTACCGTTTATTCCAGGTGTAACAAATGTTTTGAAAAACATCTGTAAACGATCTAATTTAGGTTTTAGAATCAAGGCAGTGAATCTGTTAACTCTGATCAGGAATGACAGAGATCCAGTCAACACTTTAAATAAACATGGGGTATATTTTATACCCATGAAAACTATTGATCGAGTCTACATTGGCTCCACGTTGCGTACTTTGAGGAACAGGCTATATGAACACAAATATAATGTCAGAAATAATTCCAGTACAACGGCCTTATCCCGTCTATGCCTACAGGGTAGGCATCAACCTGATTAGTCCAGGGCAGACATCTTTGCCACTGCAAAAACAAGATCATCAATCCTGTTCACAGAAAGCCTTCTCATTTATAAATTTAGATATTCGTGCTGCAATGACGATATTCTTTCCACTATCTCTCTTCCTTGGAAATAGTTATTGTATGAAGAGAGACGAGCCGAACCAGTGACTTCTTAGAGACTCGAATGGACGATAATCTTCTTCCTCTATGTTCACATGTATCGTGTATTTACATATTGACCCTTTGTGTGTTTGACCGTCACTTATGAACCCTGTATATATAGTCTTGTAATCAATGATCCTGTTTGTGCATTCTACATCTGATGATGGCCCCAGTGTGAGTCCTGAAAGCTCTTATGTTAAATATTTTAACTTTTTAATACGTGACCATCTGTTATCAAATCTTTCATCATATGCCATCCTTGTAATTTTAATTAACGTGTGAAGACGGCTTAATTCTTCTGGATCATTAAGATCCCACTTCCAACTAAATCACCATGAAGATCATTCTGAAAGCTGGCATGCGCACATGCAACATGGTAGTTTTCCTAAGCAATTAATTTTTATACTTATTTCGTCGCTGATCACCCACTGAGCAATAGTATTGGTAACACCTCGTTCAGTAGATGACTTTTTAAATCCAGCCATCATTTTGACCTATGAACCATTACCACCATCGGCATAGCAGAGTTGGTTAAGTATCTATGCGCTGTGTGGGAAGTGGGCGTTTCTGATGAGTGTTCGAACCCCCGGTCCTGCTGGCCATCTAGTCTGCGATTTTTCCGGGGTTTTCCTGTGTTTGGGCACGCGAATGCGCAGATGGTTCACTGTGAAGTCGGCCCCGGACGCACTTTGTCCCTTACCCGTATGCAGGAGAGGAATGCCAGACTGGCTGCATTAATTTTTCCAGTAATCCTCAAGAGCGCATAGTGGTCATTGAGGAACTTAACCTGCCATGGGCGGATGAGATACAGAGAGAGAGAGAGAGAGAGAGAGAGAGAGAGAGAGAGAAAGAGAGAGAGAGAGAGAAAGAGAACCATTGCCGGCAAATCTCTGTTTCTTTTAAGGTGGACATCAGTGATTTTGCTCCCTATACTTCCAATGGAAAAAATCTCGACCCTATTTCCTCATCGAAGAAAGATTTCCAATCCCTAAAAATTGGCCTACTGATAAAAAACATCTTAACTTAGACTGCACAATCGGTGGTTTTTCCAAAAGACTTTCCTGAATTATATTAAAAATCAATAGCTTTACTTCGATGTAGTTGTGATACTTGCTTTCAGGTGGCGCCACTTACCACTACATCGAAGTAAAGTTATTGATTTTTAATATAATTCAGGAAAGTCCTTTGGAAAAACCACCGATTGTGCAACCTAAGTTAGGATATTTTTTTATCAGTGGGCCAGTTTTGATGTATGGAAAATCTTTCTTCGCTAAGGAAATAAGGTCGACATTTTTCCATTGGAAGTATGTGGAGCAACATCACTCGACGTCCACCTTAAGATAAATGTGGGCGGGACACACATTTCGGAATACACTATATTGACAAAAGTCACCGGACACCTAGAAGAGAAACACAACATAGCATTTATTGGCATACATTAGTACAGTGTCGGTCCACCTTTGGCCTTAATGCATGCACTGACCCTTCGAGACATGCTTTCGACAAGATTTTGGAACACAGCGATAGGCATGCGTTTCCATTCAGTACATAATGCTACCACTAACTGTTGCTTAATAGTAGGCCTTGGCTCCAAACTTCTTATGCGGCGCTCTGATTCATCCCATACGTGCTCTATGGGATTAAGATCACGGCTCTGTGCTGACCAGTCCACACACGATACGGAATTATCGTCAAATCACGCCGTAAAAGTCATTGCTTCATGGCTTGGTGCATTATCCTGCTGGTACCAACAAGGCTCGGTTCCATAGTACTGCCACAGAGTTGGTAGAGCATAATTTGTCCAGAATATCGAGGTAGATGTGCTGGTTAACAGGTTTGTCCACGATAACCAATGGGACGGGACCTTTCCACGATAAACACCCCCACACGAGTACACTGCCAGCTCTTAAACTTGACCGTAGGAACAGTACACTGTGGTAAATAGCGTTCCCCCGGCTACCGCCATACCCACACACGGACATCAGACTGATGGATCGTATCTGGATTCATCAGTCCATAGGACCCATTTCCATTGATCTACGGTTTATGATAAATGTTCTTTATATCATGCAAAACGACGAGTAGCATTCAGAGTGGAGATGAAAGGCTTATAAGCAGCCGTACTACCACTATAACCCATGGAATGAAGTTCTCTGAGAATGGTAGGTGTACATACCGAGGTTCCAACATTTTCAGTCACCTGTACATTGAGGTCTTCTACAGTACTCCGTCGATTAGCTGTTACGACTCTCCTGAGCCTTCGACGTCCTCTATCACTGATTTTCTTTGGTCTGCCTGTACATTTTCCTGCTTCAGGCATGCCATGTGTCTTCCACTTATTCAGTACATCCAAATCAGTTAACTTGGGTATGTTTAAACGCCTCTCTGCTTCTCTTATGAGCAACCCACTAATATAACACCCTACAATCTTTCCTTTCTCAAAGGCAGTTCTCTCCCGCCGCGACATTTTCACTCAGCCTCACAGTACGATATGATCATGGCCAGCTGCAGGCTTGTTTTTATACCGTTTGCAGCTGTACCGCGCATCTTAACAACGCAGCAGATCCGTTCATTTGCTTTTGAAATGGTGCCGGTGACTTTTGTCATTACAGTGTATATGCCACGTAGGTCAATTAATCACGCTCTCTCGGAAATCACGTGGTCAACGGGTCGCATTCAAATTTCAGAGGGGTGGTCATAAATTAGTGATCACTTGGTGTATATCATAACATATGGAAACATTTTGGAACTATTATCTGGATCTGTACTGAATGGTTTGTCATTTACAGATAATAGCTTTGTCTTAGTCATTTGATCACTTATAAAACTTTAGGATTTTCTATTTAACGGATACGTGAGTTGACCGCTGTTTAACGACACTCACGAAGCAAAAGCAGCCCCGATCTTCTCAATGCAAAGCACTCTTGGAGGGTGAAAGAGATGGTTGGCACAATTCTGGGAATTGTCATCTTCTGTTTCCCCTGAAGACACATTCCCATTCCATTATTCGCCCCCCTCCCGTTTCTTCTCTGCAATCGTCACCCAGAAATCCACTTAATACATATGCGTAAACCACACACATTCACTTTTTTGGATAGGATAAGGAACCCTGTATTTAACTCTGTTGAAGCGGTACTTTCAAGGCTACTACTACCCTTGGAGTGGTGGAGATTCTCTTGCACAGCTCGCTTTTGAGCATTTGACGCTCAACATGCGAGTTGTGCCTTTGGTGTGCTGGTAGAAGAATATCTAAATCAACATTCTTCCAGTTGTACAGCAAGGTTTCAAAGCACTCTTGTAATTTCGTCCTGTGTGCCACCATTTCCATTTCTCCATCCCAGTACAGTGCGCAGTAAATTTTGTCTGCCTCATTAAATATGGAATTTCATTAAATTTTTTTATTTCGCTGGTTAAAATTCATCATCTTAGCTTTTCTCTCCTCGTTAAATCCGGGAACTTCATTAAATTTTGCTCGATAAAAGGTACCAAATTAGCTTTGAATTAACATTATATCAAACAAAAGGCCCTGTTTTTCTCGTTAAATCTTGAATCTCGCTAAATACGGACTCGCTAGAAGCGGACTTTAACTGTAGTTCAAATTTATCGTACGGGTTTTCTTTCCGTTTATCGCAATTCACGTTCAGTGCCAAATAATCTTTTGCCCAAAGTATATATATGTTTTCAGGAAGACTTTTAACACCTGCACTTATGTGTTCTTTTCATTTCGTTTTCATTCGGTGTCACGCATCAGTGCATTTGCGTGATGCCATTTTACGAATGCGTAAGCGCGGGGGGTAGTCAGTCATTCTGTTGCTGAAAGTGTTCTGTTTTGAGAAGAGCTCTTCGTGTTCGACCAAGCAGGTGTTTAAATACTTTGTCCGGTTCTGAATTTCGAACGTTTCATTGCGTACATATTTATATTTATTTACCTTGGCTGCAAACTACACATCCGTGAATTCTAACTTGCATAATTCAACTGGAAATCCGCGTGCCGCGGAAATAAAGGAGTTGTTACTAGGGTAGCAATTTTATCGCGAAAAAAAACAACAGGCAAATATCGTGGTGTAGATCGCGAAAAGCTGCAAAGTTTTCGCGAAATACCGTATTTCCTCAAATATTCGACTTTTAGGCTCTTTCCCCACGCTTTAGATATGTAAGATGCGTTGTCTGTCACAAAAGAGCTTATATTCCCAAAATGTATTTCATACTTATTAACACGCCGAAGTATTGCCTCAAAATTTACGGATTCCACTCCAGGAAGATTACATTTAAAGAAATTTCAGCGTTACAGCTTTCAACATTTGTTTCAGTTGATGGAACAGCAATAATATTCAAAATGTACCTTCTGAATCAGCTGTTTCGTCTGCTTCGATGCTTACACACCAGATACTGCCTTTTTTTAAAAAAATCTTTCACTTGTTGCTTTTGATTATCATATACTTTCGGCAAATAACATTTCCTCATCCAATTTGTATTTGGAATAACAGCAATATCTTTCAACGAATTTTCCAAGTAATTTTTTAATGCAGGGTTATCCAGCTTGGGAAGTAGGATGTTAGCTACACAAAAATCACCAGTTAATTTCGAAAGTTAAATTGAGAGATGTTGTTATTATTTAGTTCTTTTCTCTATTTATTCATCAACATATTTCTGCATTATTTTCAGTTGACTGTTCGGATGCACGTTTTTTTTTAATGCAGCTTGTTTGCTAAATACTTTTCACAACTGTCTTTTCTTGAAAAATGCACTGGTATCTCGCAACACGAACAGAACAATAGATTTTTGTTCGCATGAAATGTTCCCTTGCTGTTTGCATCTTTCAGATGCACTCATTTTACTCATGTAGCTCATTCTCAAAATTAACAAACGATACCTAGAAACTTTATGAACTAAATACTCAGACGAAAGCACAAAAATTTTCTAAGCTAAACGTCGGCGAAACTTAAACACTCTTTTCTGTGAGCTTCTTTTCCCAGTAAAAACAACTAATACAATTGAAGACATTTTGGTTTACGGTTCACTAGAGTGGCAAATTGCCAAGGTCATTCAACAGTAGCGAGGGGTAGGGGTGGAAATCACGAAAGACCACACGTGCATTCTTCAGCAGAGGTCATGTGACCTGGAATTAACCGTCAAGCTTGTTCGATGAGAGTCTTTTCGTAACGAACAATCTTGAGGAGTAATTGAAGGTTTAAAGTTCCGATTTGGATTTTGGAGTATAATTGTCTTACGGTAATTTTTCGCTTAATTTCTAATGAAGGCAGTATTAAAGTCATTTAAATATGAAAAATAATCTCAAAATTATAAAAGAAATTGGCAGAAATTGGAAAAACAATTTGAAATTCGCGGATATATTTGATATTTGCGAAATTACAGAAAAAAACCCTAAAATTGGCGAAAAATATCGCAGAAATTCGCGTCGCGAAACTATTACTAGCCTAGTTATTAGAAATGAAATAGACAGTTAAAAAAAAAAAAAAAACCTTAAAATTCGAGCCGCGAAACAATGCTAGCGTAGAAATAGACAGTTCCAAAAAAAAAAAAAAAAAAAAGAAATACCCCTATTACTGCAAATGAAATAGACAGTTCCAACAGCTCCCCTAAAATTCGCTCCGCGAAACAATTACTAGCCTGGTCATTACAAATCAAATGAAACAGACAGTTTAAAAAAAAAAAAACCTAAAATTCGCGCCGCGAAGCAATTACTAGCCTAGAAATAGACAGTTCCACCCCCCTTATTACTACAAATGAAATAGACAGTTCCAACCCCCCCTCTAAAATTCTGCTCCGCGAAACAATTATTAACCTAGTTATTAGAAATGAAATAGACAGTTTAAAAAAAAAAAACCCTAAATTTCTCGAAATGTATAGCGGAAATTCGCGCCGCGAAACAATTACTAGCCTAGTTATTACAAGTAAAATAAACAGTTTCAACATTTTCTAAAACCAAAATCATTTATGATATTGATACTCACGATGCACCGATCTGTAGAGAAGCTCTTGAAGTTTTTTACAACTTACAGATGCTCGATATGTGCACCTTTAGTCACACGGCTCATGTCAACGCAGTAGTCGAATTCTTGCCAAACACGCGTTAACATATCTGCATCAACTCCAGCAATAGCTGTAGAGATTACAGATCAGATAAATTAACAGGAAGGAGAGGGACGAAGACCTTGTCTTTAACAAAGCCCCATACAAAAAAAAAAAAAAAAAAAAAAAAAATTCACAGGGTTTTAGATCTGGACTTCGTGGGGGCCAACAAGTGAGTGACATATTCACCTATCGCGCGGCCAATCCAGCACTGTGGAAGATTTTCATCGAGATAATCTCAACTTCCCGATGTTGGAAAATGAAGTTGTCACTGTTTTTGTGCCGTTGAGGCATACACCAAATAACTAGCATATGGATATAATAACTTCCCGTTATAGGGGTTTCTTGGAAAAACAAGGGGCCATACACTTTTTTTTATTAGCTCCACGGTTGCTGTAGGATTTTCAGTCCTCCACATTCGAATGTTATGTTTGTTAAAATTCCCACTTATATGGAATGGGGATTCATCTCTGAAAATTAGACGCTCACTAAAACCATCTTCAAAACGCTCCTTCATTTCTGTACAAAAATAACTAAGTGTGGTTCTGTCACTTAGACTTTGCAAAAACTGCAGTTTGTAGGGAGCCATTTTTAGCAGCTTCCTTAAAATTTTCCAACCAGTCGGTTGTGGAATTTGTAACTCCCGAGCCGCCATCGTTCGTGGATTTCCTTGGGCTGCGCAGGTAAATGACACGAACACGTTCCTCTTGTTCGTCAGGTACTTCCTGGACTTTTCCCTTTACACAGACATCCTATTGCTTCAAATTTCTTGTGCCAGTCGCAGATGGACTATGTATTCGGCAGTGATTTCTCGAAACGAGTTTTAAAACGCCGTTGCACGACAGTAACAAAATTCGTTTTGCTTAATTCCAGCGCACAGAACGCCTTCTCCACAGCATTTGGGACCATCTTGCCTGACTGGTCACGTGACGGTGAAAACGTAAGTTCTTGTAGTGATGCCATCTATATAATAAAATTGTTACTATTGGTGATAGAACAGTACATCGTGAGTGCCAATGTCTTACATAGTTTTGCTTTTATAAAATGTTGAAACTGTCTATTTTATTTGCAACAACCCTGAACACAGATGTTCTCAAAAATCAACATACGTTTTCTAATTTTTTGAAATTCTGCAGATTTGTTTCGCTACAGCGACACAACGTTTCTTTGACAAATTTTACTGGGAATATTGATATCACATTAAAAGAGACAGAGGGGAGAAGGAATTGTTTTTTGTCTTAGCACTCATGAAAACGAATTGAACACACGACTCTAAAATATCCTTTAATGATCTAAATACAAAGACTGTACTTGCCGAGCTTTCACACTCCGCTGGAGAGGCTTCCTTTGGGATCATTCTCAGAGCGAATAACGGTCTTAGAACATTTCAGCGTTGTCTGTGACAGCCAGACGAAGCCTCCCAACTAAGTGCGAAAGCTCGGCAAGTATTGAGGGTCTGTATGTAAGCGGCTCAGGGAGATTTTAGACTCATACGAGTCATGGTGTAGAGTATTTAGTAATCGTGCCAATGTTATTCGACGTATTTGCTCACGTTCTGTGTAGAAAGAGGGCCACCTACATATTTGCAAGGCCTAGACGGCTGCGTCACAACGAGCGACTAAAATTTTCCAGTTTAATGGTTGGCTCTGACTTACCTATCCAAAGGGACAAAGTCAACCAATGATGTTTCAGGTTTCAGCTGTTCGTTGTGATGCCACGCTGCAATCGCCCAGGCCCTACTAGACATCTAGATGGCAGTGATAGCAATTTAGTGAGGAAACCTTTCTTTGTTCATACTACGAAGCAAGTCTTCAACTAGGGCTTTCTGTTTACGCAACAATATTGACGAACCACTAACGTGCTAACCAGGATTCAGTGTCACAGGCATTCTGGAACCTCGCCTACTATATAATTCACAGCTTCTGGACTTCTTGCGATGTCATTGTGTTTAAACGACCATTACCCTTACGATCAATAGCAACATTGGCGCACCCACGGAGGGGGCTTTGGGGGCTTAAGCCCCCTTCAAGGAGATTAAGAACGACGTACGTCACAAATTAAACATTCAAAAATATTATTTTACGTGTTCAAAAAATTACATAGTGTCTTCTTCTCGCAGCCATAAAGAGATTACGTACGTCACAAATTAGACATTCGAAAATCTTATTTTACATATTCAAAGAATTACATAGTGTGTGGCATACTGTCTTCTATTACGTAGTGTCTTCTTCCCAAAGCACCAAAGAGATTAAGAGCGACGTACGTCACAAATTAAACATTCAAAAATATTATTTTGCATGTTCAAAAAATTACATAGTGTCTTCTATTACATGGTGTCTTCTTCCCAAAACCCCAAAGAGATAAAGAGCTACGTACGTCACAAATTAAACATTCAAAAATATTATTTTGCATGTTCAAAAAATTACATAGTGTCTTCTTCCCAAAACCCCAAAGAGATAAAGAGCTACGTACGTCACAAATTAAACATTCAAAAATATTATTTTACAAACATTCAAAAATATTATTTTACATGTTCAAAAAATTACATAGTGTCTGACATAGTGTCTTCTATTACATGGTGTCTTCTTTCCAAAGCCCCAAAAAGATTAAAAGCGACGTACGTCACAACCGTATACAAACTATAGGCGTACACTATATATATATCTACACACATTGTGCACGTTTACTATATTTACGTTGTGACGTGCCTGCCCAGCAGGACGCACACGACATAAAGGCAGATAGCAGCGATAACGAACGTCCGCGTAGCTCAATTGGTAAAGCGACTTATTCCTGAATGAGGGGACCCGGGTTCGAGCCCTGACGTGGACAAAAATGACGGAGAAATTTACTTCGTTATAACGTATATACAGCCCCCTCCAACAAGAATTCGTGGGTACGCCACTGAATAGCAACAATGATTTTCAATTTGTCTTACAGTCCCAAAAAAAAAAAAAAAAGAAGAAAAAAAGGGGAAAAACAATGCTATGATTTGCAAAAATGTCACAAAGTTTGGCATAGCGGTGTTACTCACAAGATTTGCCTGGAGGCCACAGGTGGCCTCGTCCGCGGCTGAATATTGCATGGGAAAGGAATTTTAGTTTCTTTCCCATTTTGTTTCGTGGTTATCCACCACAGTGAGCAAATTCCAAGGGCTTTAACCTGCCGTCCTTCTGTAATTTGGGTCCACTGGTTCCACGAAAGGAAGAGAGCCAGACACTACTCATGCCTTATCGGAACTCAAACCCAGGCCTAGCTCTGGCGCCTTACTGGAAACCTAGGCCTCTGACCACTTGACAACCGGAGCAGCATGAACGATCTGAACCGGTCACTAAGAACGATTGTTATTATTATTTTATGGAAAGAGAGTTTAGAGATACTGGAAACGTGCTAATAATAGAAACTATTTGCCTATATGTTGAGAAAGACGAATTCAGCGATACTGAGAACTAGTAGTCATATTTGGGGAAGAGGGATATTCAATGATAACGAGACTAATGGCTGCCATTTTTTTTTACCATTTTAGGGAAGTGAGGCAGCACTGCCTCTTTCTGGATTCGATCCCTGACCCGTCTTGGGCGAATGGACAGAACCCAGAGCCTCATAACACTTGACCACCATTTCCTCAATCAAAGACCTATGCTTCCAAGAAAGTGAGAGAGCCGGTGCCATACGCCATTCAGGATTCTTACAGCGCTCTGTGCAGAAACAGGTCAAAAACATTACTTCAATGGTATTAAAAAAATTCGGTTTATATAATCATGCTTTTTTCTTTCCGCCATCATTGTAGACTAAGATTGTATATAAATAACTACTGTGGCGAAAGGCAAGAAGTCAGAGAAAAAAAAAGTAGGAAGACATAAAACAGAATGTACCTGAGTGTTGTTTTGGTAAGCTTGGATAGTAAAAGCAGGAACCGTTCGTGTGGGTTGCCTTTTCTCAGTCCTACGAAAATTATGCTCCATGATGACTAAATATCACTTTTTTTTCTTTCTTTCCCGTAAACCTAATTTTGAAAAACAGACCGAATATTGGGAACGAAAATAGTGAAAATAAGAAAAAAAACCTCGAAATTTTTATTCCAGCACACTCCTATCTAAAAGCTAAGTTTAACAGTTTCCTCGTTCGCTTTCATTTGTTGACGAACGGGGAATATTGTTGAGACTTGCTGTGCTTTATTTTGTCTATCCACGTTTGTAGAAATCACTTGCTGCTATCAAATTCTGAAACATAACCACAGTTTGTTTATCTATTAATGCGCTTGACGTACTGCTCTTTAAGTATTGTTAGTTTTGACAATTTAACATGAATTCTAGTGGACTGTTACGTAAGCACAATACCAAACAATCAGGGCCGGATTAAGGCTTTAGTGAGCCCTTTTAGATTAAGACATTAGAGTGGGCCCTAAGGCTAAGACATCTGAGTCAAAGAATTATGACAGGGAATCATTATGAAATCCGTTAAAATAAAACCGGTCTCGTTCATTTCGTCGACAATCACTTCGTCGACAACTCATTTCATCAACCCTCAATTCGTCGACACTATATACACTGAAGACCAATTGAATTAGAGACAGCTGGCGTTATGCAAATGTGGCCCTGTGGACGGCCCTGTAAACGAAAACGACATGACGTATGCAGCGATCCGACAATATAACGAGTGATGCGACGGGAATCAGTAAGAGTCGGACGCAGTATGGGTAAGACGAAGGATCTAAGCGCATTTGCTCGTGGACAAATTGTCGGGGCCCGACGAATGGGCCACTCCATCTCGGAAGTCGTGCAGGCACTGGTATTTTCACGAGTCACTGTGCCACAGGTGCACCGTAAGTACATCGAATCCTATAAAACCATCCCTACAAGGGTCAACTGCCGTGGACAACAGCGTGTGGATGAGCGAAGTCATCGTCGGCTAGCTCGCATTGTAACAGCGGATCGACGGGCTACAGTGCAAGAAATCACTCGGCAATTTAACGCTGGTGCACAAAAACGTGTAAGCAGCCACACCATCCAGAACCATCTCCTCGCTATGGGGTACAGAAGCCATCGTCCCACGAGGGTACCGCTGCTGATCGCACATCACAGGGTGTAAAGATTAGCATGGGCGCGGGAATATCGCCACTAGACATTAGACATGTGGGAAAATGTTGCCTGGACTGATGAGTCGAGATTTACGTTGGTACATGCGGATGGCAGGAGACGAGTACGGCGCAAACCACATGAAGCGATGGATCCTTCTTGCCAGCAGGGTACTCTTCAAGCTAGTGGGGGTGGCATTCTCGTCTGGGGACTATTTACGTGGACTGAAATGGGACCCCTGGTACGTGTGATATCGTCCCTCACAGGTCAACGTTACCGGGATATCCTGGACGACCATTTGCTCCCGTTTGTGCGTCTTCAACATCCCACTGGGGACCTCATCCTGCAACAAGACAATGCAGCTCCCGAATTGTATCCGAATGGTTGGATGAACACTCCACCGACGTGACCTCGCTTCCTTGGCCAGCTAGGTCACCTGACTTCAATCCCATCGAGCACATCTGGGATGCCATCGAGAGAGTTGTTCGAGGCTCTGACTCCCCCTCCATAAAATCTTCGTGAACTGTGGAAGCTTGTTCAGGGGTCGTGGATCCGTATGGCTTCCCAACGCTTCCGGTGTCTTGTCGAGTCCATGCCGAGACGAATCGCCGCCGTCATCAGGGCGAAAGGTAGTGCTACACGTTACTAGACAGGTATCTCTAATTCAATTGCTCTTCAGTGTATGCAAACAGTGGATTTCTAAAAATCAGAAAAAAAAAGTTCAAAACCACCAAATTTGGTATACTATCTCATGTTACTCTCTTTAGACCGTTCACGGTTTTTGGAACGGGTCGAGGCCCGGGGTCAAGGAGGCCCCATACAACATTTTCGTAAAATCTACAGTTTTCAATTTAGAACCACTAAATTTGGTATACTATCTCATGGTACTGTAACTTAGACCGTACATGGCGTTTGGAAGAGGTCAGGGCCCGGAGTTCAAGAGGCCCCCATACAACATTTTCCGTAAAACCTGCAGTTTTCAATTTAGAACCACCAAATTTGGTATACTATCTCATGGTACTCTAATTTAGACCGCAGATAGGTATTGGAATGCAGAATTGTGTTGCAGTTTTAAGTACAAAATGGAAATTTTTGAGAAAATTTTGTATGGGGCTCACTTTACCCCGGGCTCCGACCCCTTCCAAAAACCTTGTATGGTCTAAGTTAGAGTACCATTGTAACGTACCAGGAGATGTGACGTACCTGCCAGAAGGACGCACACGACATAAAGGCAGATAGCAATTAGAATCAATGTCCGCGTAGCTTAATTGGTAGAGCAACTTATTCCGGAATGAGTGGACCCGGGTTCGAATCCTGGCGCGGATAAAAATGACGGAGAAATTCACTTCGTTATAATGGCGCCCGAACTACCCGGATGACCCGACCGTTCAAAATCTCGCATTGGTGTGATGTTATTTCCACACCGCGAGATAAGAAAAATATGAGCAGCACTTCGAAAAAAAAAGAAAAATAAGGGGGAGATGATGTAACGTACCAGGAGATGTGACGTACCTGCCAGAAGGACGCACACGACATAAAGGCAGATAGCAATTAGAATCAATGTCCGCGTAGCTTAATTGGTAGAGCAACTTATTCCGGAAGGAGTGGACCCGGGTTCGAATCCTGGCGCGGATAAAAATGACGGAGAAATTCACTTCGTTATACCATGAGATAGTATATCAAATTTGGCGGTTCTAAATTGAAAACTGTAGATTTTACGAAAATGTTGTTTGGGGCCCCCTTGACCCCGGGCCCCGACCCGTTCCAAAAACCGTGTACAGTCTAAGACAGCACCATGAGATAGTGTACCAAATTTGGTGGTTCTGAACTTTTGTTTCGGTTTTTTAGGAATCCACTGTTTGCATATACATAGTGCCAACGAATTGAGTGTCGACTAAATGTACCTGTCGACGAAATGAGTTGTGGACGAAGTGAACCAGACCCAATAAAACTGTAGCAATATGCTTGTAATCAATACGTAGTGCATTCTTCAAACTAATAAATCATCTGCAAAGTTTTTATAATAAGCAGCGTTGCATTCAGAGAGTTTTTCCCGGTGGGGGGGGATCACAAATTTTGTTGGGGGATGAAACTTGTTGACTGATTACATACATATAATCACAATTTTGTTATTTATATGTACATTAATACATATAAAAAATTTCGTATGATCGTATATCGCAAATGCGAATTCCAAGAAATCTACACATACAAGTGATTAAAAATGTAAAAATGTCATACCTTTGCTTTAATTCAGTAATACACCACGGATTTCACCATGGGGTGGTGTAAATATTGAGGATGCTAGTAAGATAATGCTCTGCTGGAGAAGCTGGAGAACCCCCCCCCCCAACATTAGGAGTGGTAAAAATGTCCTCGCCTTACTACACGCGTGTTTCTGATTATCAGGGAATCATTACTATGTTATTTGAAAACTTATGGTTTTTTCTGCGATTCCCCTGCGATTTGGTTTCGGTCCCTTTAGATTATTCATATTAGCACATAGTAGTAAAGAAAAATTAACTAATCGTTTGGATGCCAGCTTGAGGTGCCTCGATTTTTTTGTCTTTTTATTACAGAACGTAAATCACCCACCGCTAGGAAGAAAAATCCTTTTTGTGGTAACAATTTCTAATAATTTGCTATTGTTAAAAATTAGGGGGCAAATATTTTGTATTGGAAGCACTAACGTCACGTTAGGTACACTGAGAGTTGACCGGATACATGGAAAGTCGGCATCCAGAGGACTGAAATAAAGCTGAATACCAGCTTCCAAAATATGATGATGTATTGCAGTGCAAACATTTCTACTGTGTGGAATTGGGTTTTTATTGAGGTAGTCCGAGTTGTCAGTGCTTGAAATATTGCCCCTTCAGCGAGGACTGTTTAATGTTTTATTGAAGGATGATAGAAATTTCAGATTGAAGTCTACGTGTGGATGGGTTTTTTTTTTATTATTACAATATTTTCCTTCGTTTTCTTAATTTTTTTAAATTAATTTCTCCAAATATTCAGCTATAAACGTACACAATGAGACTAAATATTAAGGGAGATGGCCCCAAAACCTACAGGGGTGCGTTCATAGATATTCGGGAGAGTTAAAGCTTAAGATTTTTAGATTTTGTCTTGGATTTTCTAATGATTTAGCATTGTATACTTCTTGGTGCATCTTTTTTTGTTATGCAATGTGAAGCCACAGGGAACTTCGACCATTAACGGTTCCAAGTGCAAATTGTGAGGTGTGTGTGAGTGTGGATGATAGTGAAAAAGCTGAAACTCTTTGCAATCCCGCTGTACACAGCGACATGAAAACTTTTGTAAGTCATTGCTTTGATATCTGTTTGTCTCTCAGCCCCTGTTTCTGACCAAGCGGAAATCATACGAGACAAAAGTAAAACTATTTAACAAACTCTCTCTCTCTCTCTCTCTCTCTCTCTCTCTCTATTGTTTGTCCAGGCATATCTCCTGGGTCCTTGGTCATGGTGGGCCCCGAGGCTATAGCCCCTGTAAATCTTCGTAATCGGGCCCTGTAAAACAAGAAAGCTGACACCGAATTTTCGGCTGTAATGAGCACGGCTTTTCGAATAATTTCTGACGCGAATAAAATGTTTCAGAGTTATTCATTGTCAATGGAACTGGTTGGGAAAAAAAAATCAACCGGATTTCTACTATCGATAAAGCATCCAAAAATAGAAACAGATACTCACTTCCAGCATTGGCTAAAAAGTATCATACCAAAGTAACAAATGGTGCACAAAAAGTTTCTCATAGTAGAAGGAAGTTCAAAGTTCAATCGAACAGTTAAAAGAAGAAATATAGAAGGAAACTCTAAGCCCCTAGCGGAAGAATTTTGCATAATGAATAAGGTGAAAATATGCGAAAAGTATTATTCATGGCAAAAGTTATGCTAAGGAAAAATAACTTTTCAAATACATCTCCCAGAAGCAGACATAGCGAGAAAAAGGTTGTGACCTTTACGACCCCCAGCGGGAAAGCTGTGCATTATCTAAAGAGGATAATGTTCTCCATCGTTTTTGTAGAGAATCAGAGATGAAAAAGGGTCATGGGTCAACCGATCGGCAATTTCTTGCGTTCAAACGGGCCGGGTAAAGGTGTTCCTGTCCCGATTTCGACCCGGTTTCATTCCCGTTTTATTTTTTAAAAGAAAAATACTCATTGTGGAATTTTGTGCTCGATGCTGCTGCCAGCGGAATGAAAAATGATTTGTCGTAGAAAAATATTGCCATCTCTTTCTTTAAGCAAGTAATATTTCCACCGACTGACGATACCGAATCATAAAACGATACTTTCTTTGCGTTTGTTTCAGCGAGACTGTCTGATGATTCACTCTCTCACACCCCGCGTGTCACATTGTAAGACTGAGAGTTACTTTTCACATTGCATCTTTTGCATTGAGCATTCAGAGGTTTTTGTTTAACGAGCTAACATCAATTCCATTGCATGTCGTGTCGGAATTAATGCCTCATTTGTTAACATGGATGAATTTAATATGAAGGAAATTGAAAAAGGCGTCGAAGCCAACAAATAGGTTCTTATTTAAAACAAAAATGGGAACAGTGAATGCTGGAAGTTGTATCGTCTGATTAAGAAACCAGAATAGGTTTCAGAGCAACACCAACTTTCACACATTCTGAAACTTGATATGTTATAAAAAAAAACCAAAAAAAAAAAAAAAAAACCCAGCAAAACCTGAAATTAAACATACTTTACAACAAGAGCACGACCATAGGGGAGCGACTTTTCATTTTACAGTTAAGAGCCTGGAAATGTTTAATTTCTTTATAAGCGAAGTGGCCAGGCGAATTCACTCGCATGGGCACTTTCTGAAAGAAAGCCGAGCGAAGAGCCCTGTAACATTCCCATATGTAGTGATTTCTCACCTCAAAAGACCATTGCTATTAAAAAAAAAAAAAAAATGACAGAGATGGTATAAATACGTAATTTCTCACTCAGTGTATTTTGATTAATTTTGTTGACTTTCTGTGAAAAAATAAAATATGACAGAGATGGTATAAATTCGTAATTTCTCACTCAGTGTATTTTGATTAATTTTGTTGACTTTCTGTGAAAGCACGGCCTCACTGGTGGCGCAGTCGTAGCGATGACTTCTGACCATTCTTCCGAGATTTTGAATTCGGTGAGGCACGGATGTCTTATGGCACTGGCTCTCTCCCTTCCCTGGAACCCGTGGCCCTAATTGAAGAATGGGCGATTGCTTATAGCCCATTAAGTTGCTCACGGTAGTCGTTAAACCCTCAAGAAAAAACAATCATGATTAGCACTACATACACACTATTTCGTAAGGGGAGAGGAGTAAAAGAAGCAGAGATGATAGCAATTATCTGGTTCACTTCGCCATTGTTTCTGAAGCAAAAGTAGAAAATCTACCTTTTTCTTTCACCACCCCTCGAACTGTTAAGATACTGGACCGTCAATCCCCCTCCCAGAATTATTTGCCCTTCTTTAGGTGGTGGACAAGCTTCAGAAACTATTTTGGGGAGGGGGGGGGGGTGTTACACAGAAGCCGGGCCGGAGGACGAGCAGCGGCTTCTTACCAATAGCCCGGGATGGGCCTGCTTCAAGTCCCGAATATTGCATGGTTGGTGTTGCTTGATCAATGGCGCGAATTGCATTCGCTTTCTGAAGGCAGTGGGATGAAATTAGGGTGAGGTCCTATCATCTTAGATGCACCCAAAGGACTGCTACAACCCTTCCTCCACTATCCCCAAAATCGCTACAAGATTGGACGGAGAATTATAGAAATGCTTTGGGTAGGACAAATTACAAAATTGCAAATATTCTCCAAAACTGCGTCTTATGCATATCACAAAAGAAAAATTCCAGCTGGAAATAACAAGTTCTATTTATTTTTTCTGGTGCGAAAGTTTTTAATGAAGAAAAAAAAAATTACGTTGAAAATTCAACGACGAATTTTCAACGTAATTGAATTCTAGTTTAATTCTGTGGCACCTGATCACTGCCACAAATTGCCTTCTCCACGTATTTTCAGAATTAAAAAAAATAAAAATATTCAGGGGAGTGTTAAATTCTTCCTTGTTTAGGTTTATTTTCCATTAACTCCTTACACCCTCATCCAAGCATGAGGTGGGACCGAAGTGTTATGGAAAATAGAGTAAGTTCTCTCTCTGTCTCTCTCTCTTTTTCTTTCTGTAGAGAGAGAGAGAGAGAGAGAGAGAGAGAGAGGGGATGCTGCAAAGTGTTCATTTTGGCATGTAAGTAATTTGGACAATGGCAGAAAAGTTTTGTGGTTGTTTGTTTTGTTTTGTTTTCCCCAACATAATTTTAACTAAAGCAGCTGATACTCGTGTTAGTTTAAAACAAAGCAATATTTGAGAGTGTTCGTAATTTAATTTCGTGCAGAAGTTAAAACTATTAGACGAAATTGCACCCCTTGTCCTCCAGTTCACGCTGTGCCTTTTACATTATGATAAACACATGCAGTAGTTTTTTCTCATAACTGAATAAAACATTTAAAAACTTGTTGCTGCTCACAGAATTCTCCGGAATGATTTGCGAAACAAATATTTCACATAGAAGTGAAAAATTAGCATTTATTTCACTCCTATATCTGTAAGATTTCTACTTAATTTATTACGAAAGAACATTTTGTAACAGGTGATCTCAAATCTACTGAAGGTTTGTTGTGTATATCTTTCCGCTAATCTTATTACGAAAGACCGTATACCAGAGGCGTAGAGAACGACCATATCTTCCTTGAATAATTTTCGCGCAGTTATGTTCCTCAGGTATTCCCATTCAGTTTACCTTTTAACCTTTTTCTCTTTCGCAATAAGCATTCGTGTTACCCCTGTAACAAAACGGGGATCTCGCGGTAATTATTTTTGAGAGCACTTCCGCCGAAATTAATTGCGATAGAGTATGACTACTAGATTCCGACAATGGCAAATTTCAGCTCCTGTTCTCGTTAGAGAAGCCGGAATAACCCCGAATTAATTAAAGACTGAAAACATTCTCCGAAGAAGAAGCAGCAGCAGCAGCCAACGTGTCCCTTGTCTGCAGACCTTCCCCATCTGGCGTCTGCTTCCACGTGAAGAGGATATTCCAGGAAGTCAACACTGCTGACTCAGATGTGATGGAGTGCATGTACTCCGCCAGTGCACGTGACGCGTAATGAAAGCATGACGTCATGCACTCACGGGAACTCACCTAGTTTTTCTTTGCAACCAATCAAGGCGGTTCTCGTGATGATGCGTCACAATTACGTCACTTCTTTTGGAGTTCTCCAAGTAGAAGTATTTTACGAACAGCGCACGGACAACTTTTCACTGGTAATCGTCTCTGTCGTGCGTTTTCAGGTCGATCTTTGCAAGAGTGAATGAGTACACCTAGGAAATCCGATGACGTATTACTATTTTTTTACGAGGAGAATAACTTATAGGAACGGAATTCTTGGTTTCCATGTTTCAGTTTTGTGAATGAAAAGTAAATACGAACTTGTCGAATAAGGGCATTTCGAAAACAAAAACCATCCACATTGTTAAGTATTTGAATTAGGTTTACGGAAACCTGATGTTAGATACAATTATCGGAATTTCTCTTTTCTAGTTGGAAAAAAAAATTATTTTCATTAAAAATCGCGTCACTTGTTTGTTGCTGTGAGCGGTAATTTTCCTGAAGAGTTGCTCCGAGTTTTTTTCTTTTTTTTTTTTTTTTTAGCGGGGAAGCATCACTAACATTTTAATGTGATTCACACACCGGGAGAAACTAGTCAGAGACTATTTCGTAACCGTTTTAATCACATGCAGTTGTTGCAAAACATTCGAGAGGCTAGCATTTGTTACAAAATTGAAGTTATTACTTTTCATGCATAATGGAATTCATTCTAATAGATACTTGGGCGTCCTGGAGTTGGATGTATTTTCACATTTTCTTGATACTGGGGGCAGTCTGAATTTTCTGGTTCTTAATGTTCGCTCGAACATAGCATACTACGGTATCAATGCAGCTGGTCCTCGAAAATGGAACGAATTGCCATCGGACGTTCCATGTTCGAGGTGTTGTGAACTACAGGGCATTCAGGAAAATATAATTTACTACTTTAATGGCTACTTGATTACTTATTATACTGTGGTCTGCACCTTTCAATGTGGTATTTTGATTCTAATTCACTACTGCCTTTTAAATTTCGTGCTACCCATGTTGTGGGCCTCATGGACTATGATTCAATGTCTCCTGTACCTACATCCAGTTACCATCTTTTGACATTCTGACATCACATTTCATCAGTAACTCAGATCTTTTTAATGCATGACTCAATAGCTTGCATTGTTTTCATGCTCATACATAACGGAACTATTACTATAGATATATATCATAAGGTATTATAAAAATTGGAAAGGGAGTGAGACAAGGTGACACCATATCTCCGAAGCTCTTCAATGCCACATTGGAAAATGTCTTTCAATCACTGAACTGGGAAAACAAAGGGATAAAGATTAATGGAGATTATCTAACCCACTTTCGTTTTTCTGATGACGTAGTCATTTTTGCAACTGCTCCATCAGAGCTGCAGAGTATTATGATCCAGGAACTTGCTGACAAGAGTAAAGAAGTGGAATTAAAAATGAACTTTCAGAAGACAAAAGTGATGTTCAATGCTTTTACTAGAAATGAAGATTTATCGATTGATGGAGAAAAGCTGGAGATAACAGACACGTACGTTTATCTTGGACAGCAGATATCAAGTGAGGGTCACATTGATGAAGAAATTAATCGGCGTACAAAACTTGCCTGGGGAGCTTTTATAAGAAACAGCATAATTTTCAAGAGCAATATGCCATTATGTCTTAAAAGAAAAGTGCTTGATCAATGCATCCTTCCAGTGTTTACGTATGGTGCAGAGACGTGGACCTTAAGTAAAAGAGACATATAAAAGCTGCAGACAACTCAAAGCAGCATGGAGAGGTGCATGCTTGGTGTAACCAGGAGAGATAAGGAGAGGAACTCATGGATCCGAAGAATGACAAGAGTAGAAGACATCATGATCAGAGTTAAATCCCTGAAATGGCAATGGGCTGGACATACTGCCAGAAGGACAGACCATGGATGGACAGCCGAAATTTTAGATTGGATTCCAAGGGACAGGAAAAGACCCAGAAGAAGACCACATGGGAGATGGGTGGATGAAATTCGAAAGTATGCGGGAGTGACATGGAGGAGACTGGCACAAGACAGACCGTTGTGGAGGAAACTTGGGGAGACCTTCGTCCGGCAGTGGATAAATAATGGTTGACAATGATGATGATGATTATTATTATAACTTGATTATTGATTTACTGTATGTTGGTCACGACACTCTGAGCATACCTTTTTTGTTTAGGGTTTATTTAATTTGGTATATTGCCGGTATGGTGATTTGCTTTTAATATTAGTTATAACGTTTCTCATACCAGCATGGTTTGTGGGGCACAGTTAGTGGAGTGGGGGTTACATTGAGTTCCTTTCTGTTTACAGTTCCCACCTACTGTTGCATGTGTGATAATATTTTATATGTATCTTCGAGATGTAAATCTACGGACTGTTCTCATATATTGTGCTGCGCACTTGTGTACTTATCATATATTATACTTGATCTTTTTCACTAGTTTAACATTTGGCGTGTTAGCTTGTCAAGACTTTGTAATACTTAAATAACTTCACATCATGTTTTTGATGGCTTGTTTGGTACTTGTTTATATATTCTTGCATGCTGGATGCAGTTCGGGTATTTTTATTATGCTAGTTCCCATGACTAATCTGTGTTATACTACACATTTTCTGTTTCGCGCTCTCTGGCCTGTCACTTATTAAATTGGGGATATGGGGCTATAACGAAGTAAATTTCTCCGTCATTTCTGTCCGCGCCAGGATTCGAACCAGGGTCCCCTCATTCCGGAATAAGTTGCTCTACCAATTGAGCTACGCGGACGTTTCATTCTGATTCCTATCTGCCTTTATGTCGTGTGCGTCCTTCTGGCAGGTACGTCACATCTCCTGGTACGTTGCAGGGCTTGTCAGGCTTTTTTAATAAAACCTTTTTCCCTGGCTCCATGCCATTTACCGTAGTGATTCATGGCGCCTTAAATAATTTATGTGTTTACAATACTAATTCTACATGTTTCGTTTGTTGAACAGTTTATGAAATATTTAAAATGGTACTTATGTATATTTAATATTTTTGACTAATTATTTAATATTTTATACAGTTTTATTGTGGTTGAGTATATTGCATAATTGCTGTTATGTAATGAATTGCCAGTTGTGCGGCAGAACATTTCAATAAATGAAATGAAATACAACACTCCCAAAACGCAATTATAAAACAAGTTAGTAAAATCATGCAATGCATTGATTATGATACGCTTTCCGACATACCAGAAATCATTACTCAAGTTATGAGGATAATGGCTGTGGAATAAATCATCTCACTCCAGTGTCCTGACCTTTGACCCCTTTTCGAAAATATTAAATACAATTGGTTCAGCATACCTTCGGAACAACATAATAAAGTTTGTCACAATAGAATCACTTTTAGTCAAGTTATGAGAATAATGGCTGTGGAGTAAATCTCGCTCCTGTGCCCTTATCTTTGACCCCATTTCGATGATATTCAACAGAACCGGTTCCGTATACCTCCGGAACAACATGATAAAGTTTTGTCAAAATCGAACCATTTTTACGCAAGTTATTACGTATAAGAGCAATGGAATGGATCCCGCTCTTATGTCCTGACCTTTGACCCCATTTCGCCCATTTTCAGTAGGGTTCGTCCCCAAGTGGTCCCCTACCGCATACTAAAATTTCATCGAAATCGAAAAGTTTTTACGCACATTATGACGCATAAGGGCAATGGAATAGATACCACTCCTATGTCCTTACCTTTGGCCCCATTTCACCCATTTTCAATGGGGTTTGTTCCCAGGTGGTCTTCTACCACATATTAAAATTTCATCGAAATCGAACCATTTTTACGCGAATTATTGTGCGGACGGACAGACGGACAAAATTGAAGCATATACGCTTCTTCAACATACTGATGGAAAGCGTGAATAAAAGGAGAATAATAAACTTCATTGAAAGCAGTTTTTTGTTTGGGGCTTTAACGACCACCGTGAGCAACTCAATGGCTATAAGAAGACCGTCCTTAATTTAGGCCCATTGGTTCCGGGGGCAAGGGATGTGTCAGCGCCATAAGACAAACACAACATCCATGCATGCCTCATCCGGGAATCGAACACGGACCCATCTCGAACGAATTGTCAGAAGACAGCGCTTAGAAAATTGCGCCACCGTAGCGGCAATGTTTTGTTGTAGCTTTCGTGAAACTCGGCCACTATGTGAATATTTCTGGCTGAAGAAAGCAGAAATTTTGGGCACTCTTTGGTTTAGATTCATTGGCCGCTTAAAGTGTTAAGAGACTAAATTAAATATCTTTGCGCCTCGGTGGCGCAGTGGTCTAAGCGCTGGCTTGTGACCATTCGTCCGTGATGGGTCCGAGTTCCAATTCCGGTGAGGCATGGATGTTGTGTTTGTCATACGGCCCTTGCTCTCTCTCCCTTACCTGGAACCAGTGGCCCTAAATTAGAGTACGTATGACTCATTTTCTTGTAGGACTTCCGTCCGCAGTGGGTAGATTTTGGTCCCAGCCACCTACAGCGAGTTCGCCTTTTGGGCAGGACACAGAAACGGAAGGAATGAGAGCAAGTCTAGCGGTCGCCCCGGTGGCGCAGTGGTCTAAGCGATGGCCTCTGATCATTCGTCCAAACGGGGTCCGGGTTCGAATCCCGGTGAGGCATGGATGTTGTGTTTGTCTTACGGCATTGGCTCTCTCCCTTCCCTGGAACCAGTGACCCTCAATTAAGGACGGGCGACTGCTTATAGCCCACGGAGTTGCTCACGGTGGTCGTTAAACCTTCAATCAAAAAAAAAAAAAAAAAAAAAGTTGTGTTTCAAACAAGTAAGCAGGCAGATTTTTCGGCTGTAAAAACCTCTAAATAAATTTGCTACACTTGAAAATTGTCTCTCTATTCTAAAATAAAATAACTGCCGCAGCTGCTGCTGCCGCTGTTTCAGAAATTTCGCGACACTCTTGCTTTCCTAGCTTGCAGCGCAAAACGTATTGAACACAAAAATATGAAATTTACATCGTTTGTAGAGAATTGCTTGGAAAACACGCTGAAATAAACCGTTTCTCGATTCTGGCGATACTTCAAGAGCTATTGCATTTCAAACTTAAGGTAAGCAAAAAGTTCTATCATGTCGCGTTCCGGACACAGCAACAGAACGACGAAACTTTGCAGTCATGTAGTGCCATGACCGAATTTTTGCACCTCGTCGCCCTTTTTTGGAATTTCGATTTTATTTCACGAGAAATTAAATTTCTAAATTTCCCAAAATTCTGTATTTCGCGATGGGATCCATTTAGAAAAATGGATATATGGCAAACTATAAATCATAACGCTTTGCAATTTTTACAGCGTAAACTTACAACTATCATCCCTATTCTACAAAAAAAAAAAAAAAAAAGTCATTTTCTGATCTTTAAGCATTTTTTAAAGATGCAAAGGAAAGAAACGAACGACTCGTCTGTCTTCACGATAACCACAGAGGAACGTTCTGGTCCCGTGACCTGCTGCCATGGTAACGCAGAGAATTTGTTATGCATATGTTTTGTTGGTAAAGCTATCTCAGTTGTTTAAGGTGGACGTCAAGTAATTGTGCTTCTTATACTTCCAACGGAAAAACTTCTGTACACATTTTCTTCACAATTAATGCGTTCCCAAGGATGAAAATTTGAACATCGATTAAAATAGCTTCATTTTATAACTTGAAATACTTAATATTTTCTAAAACATAACTATAAGTATACAATCCAACATTTGTTTGTCTACTGGCGTCATCAAAGTACAGGTCGCGCCCTCTTTTTTCTGGACAATTAATGTGTTCCCAAGGATGAAAATTTGAACATCGATTAAAATAGCTTCATTTTATAACTTGGAATACTTAATATTTTCTAAAACATAACCATAAGTATGCAATCCAACATTTGTGTGTCTACAGACGTCATCAAAGTACAGGTCGCGCCATCTTTTTTCTGGACAATTAATGCGTTCCCAAGGATGAAAATTTGAACATCGATTAAAATAGCTTCATTTTATAACTTGGAATACTTAATATTTTCTAAAACATAACCATAATTATGCAATCCAACATTTGTGTGTCTGCAGACGTCATCAAAGTACAGGTCGCGCCATCTTCTTTCTGGTTCCAACACTACCGAAGGAGAAGTTATTAATTTTTAATATAATTATGGTTATGTTTTAGAAAATATTAAGTATTCTAAGTTATAATATGAAGTTATTTTAATCGATGTTCAAATCTTCATCCTTGGGAACACACTAATTGTGAAAGAAATTTGTACAAAAGTTTTTCCATTGGAAGAATAGGAAGCAAACTTTCTGGACGTCAACCCTAACGGTTTACGGTTTACGGAAATGCTATTTGGACCGATTTTGTTTTCCTTAGTGGTAAATTTAGTAAGTGGTATAAGTTCAAACGACAAAAGTTCGGCCTTCCAAAAGTTAACGACAGTAAAAAAAAAAAACTCTGAAATTTCTGAATAACAAGCATTATTTGCTTAGACATGCAATAAAAATTGAAATTTATATGAATTTTTCAGTTATTATTTCATGTGATATACTCGGAGATCGGGCTGCAGGGCTCGAGCGCTACTCTGGAAACGAGCGTAGCGAGCCTAGACCCTAGAGGCGCAGCCCCTAGGGATTTGTAAAATAAGACTGAGGTGCGATTAAAAAAGAAAAAGTTACTTGGACCCACAAATGTTGATCGCAAAAATGTTCACATAGTGCTAACTCCGACTTCTAGATCGCAAGCCAAAGCAGGAAGGACTAACTTTTTTGTCCTTGAGGACCAAGACTGAAAATTTTAAGGGTTTGAGGTGCGCATCGCCAAGGGGTTGCGAAGGTGGGCTTAAGCCCACCCAGTTCAAGACGTGCCCTTCTTCAATATATTTAACTTTAAAATACATTCTGGACTTGCTAAGTAATAATAAGCGTGACGTACTACAGAGGTAAAAACATGTGTTAAGACGACAAATCTGCAGCGAGACATTCTGTCCGCGTAGCTCAGGGACACGGATTTAATGGCAGTCGCGGACAAACTTGTGTTTTAGTTCATATAGCCCTTCGTATTTACCCCTAAGAAGTGCGTTGTTTACGTCTTCGTAGATAGGTTATCAAAGTATTATAGCAACCATAGGGCCATGAAAATTAAATTGCTATCCACTTTTCTAAATCCTTAGTTTAAGCATCTTTTTCATGTTAGAATGGCCAGGGGGCGAATGAGATGGGTGGATAGGAATTGACTGAGTGAGATCATTACTAATTGTTCTGCTGTTTGTTTTCTCCACAAAATTGGGGACTCCAACACGGAAACTGAAGTCGGAAGCTACACTAGCGCTCTTAAAGACTGTCCCGGGACAGTGAGTGTGCAGGAAGTGTCATACGATTGCTTTGTAGGGTCTCGCTCCTGTGTCCTGACCTTTAACCCCATTTCAATGATATCAAACAGAATCGGTTCAGTACATCTCCGGAACAACATGATAAAGTTTTGTCGCGATCGAAGCATTTTTACGTAAGTTATAACGCATAAGAGCAATGGAATGGATCCCACTCCTATGTCCTGACCTTTGACCCCATTTCGCCCATTTTCAATAGGGTTCGTCCCGAGGTAGTCCCCTACCACGTGCTAAAATTTCATCGAAATCGAACCATTTTTACGCGACTTATCGTGCGGACGGACGGACAGACAGACGGACAAAGCTAGAGCATATACGCTTCTTCAACCTACGGCTGGAAAGCGTAAGGAACACCATTTGCCTTTAAATAGACTGTCCAAGTGCAGTACTATTTTCTTAAGCAAAAAATGCAAAGCTTTGAAAAGCAATTAAGACGATGCATTCAGAGCAAGATAAAAGTTGAAGGCGACATTCTTGTAACACTTGCATCTTACACCAGTGGCGTAACTAGCAAGATCCGCGCGTGCGCGGACGTGAGTGTGTCCAGGTTAAAGTGGTGGGGATTGCACGAATTTCTCTGTAGCAGGTAGGAAAAAGCATTAAAAATTATTTCTTTCAACGTATCGTAAATGTAGTTGCTATCAAGCTTGCCTCACCAAAAATAATGTTCGCCCACCCTCCGCCCATCCTGATTTCGAAGTCTAGCGACATTCCTGGTGCGCATGTCAATTTATGGCCAATACAATGCCAATGAGAGAAGCTTAATGTATGCACAGAGGTTGGACAAAATGTATACGCAGAGGTTAGACAAAATGTATACACAGAGGTTGGACAAAATGTATACGAAGAAGTTGGACAAAATGTATACGCAGAGGTAGGACAAAATGTATACACAGAGGTTGGGCAAAATGTATACACAGAGGTTGGGCAAAATGTATACACAGAGGTTGGACAAAATGTATACACAGAGGTTGGACAAAATTAATACGCAGAGGTTGTACAAAAATGTATACACAGAGGTTGGACAAAATGTATACACAGAGGTTGGGCAAAATGTATACGCAGAGGTTGTACAAAATGTATACGCAGAGGTTGGGCAAAATGTATACACAGAGGTTGGACAAAATGTATACGCAGAGGTAGGACAAAATGTATACACAGAGGTTGGGCAAAATGTATACACAGAGGTTGGACAAAATGAATACGCAGAGGTTGTACAAAAATGTATTCACAGAGGTTGGGCAAAATGTATACACAGAGGTTGGACAAAATGTATACGCAGAGGTTGTTCAAAATGTATACACAGAGGTTGGGCAAAATGTATACACAGAGGTTGGACAAAATGTATACACAGATGTTGGACAAAATGTATACACAGAGGTTGGACAAAATGAATACGCAGAGGTTGTACAAAAATGTATTCACAGAGGTTGGGCAAAATGTATACACAGAGGTTGGACAAAATGTATACGCAGAGGTTGTTCAAAATGTATACACAGAGGTTGGGCAAAATGTATACACAGAGGTTGGACAAAATGTATACACAGAGGTAGGACAAAATGTATACACAGAGGTTGTACAACATGTATACACAGAGGCTGTACAAAATGTATACACATAGGTTGTACAAAATGTATACACAGGGGCTCGACAAAATGTATACACAAAGGTTGGACAAAATGTGAACACCATGATTATAGGGGTTAATGTCATTCGTGTAGGCGTCACTGAAAATAACAAACGTTGCTATTATCTTTGGTATTTATTCACTAGGTTGTATGACAGTGTAATATAAATTTTGTTTAGCAGCGGTTCGTACGAGCGGCCGGTGAAATGCGTGACCTATCAGACTTCCAAAGATGACAACTCGTAGGATCCTGTTTAGCAGGAGCGTCTGTAACCATAACAGCCAATTTGTTTGGTGTTTTAAGAGTAACAGTCTCCAAGGTGATGACTGCATACACAAACAAAGCATTGCAAGATTTCATCGGTGAAGAATACTGGGCGAAAACCAAAATTTAATGAGAGATACCGTCGAACACTAACAATTATTGTATCCAAACAAGGCAGAACTACAGCACCAAAAGTACCAGAAGAACTCAATATCCATCTGGAAGACCCGGTTTCCACAAAAACAGTCCTCAGGGAAATTCACAAAGCCAACATCCATGGAAGAGCTGCAATTGCTAAACCTTTAACCCTTTAACGACCATAACGCCCATACACCCAAACGACCGTACCGCTCGAAACGCCTGCCAAGAGTGAGTCATATTTCCTGCCCTTACCTGCTTTTCAAATTTGCACGACTTATGAGGGATTAGCAGGTGTCACCCTCAGTCACTATTGTTGTCACTAAACAAAGAAGTGGACCAATGGACAGTTTCGGGATTTATGGTATTTATAGTGATAGAAGATTTTCGGATCATGGTCGTTAAAGGGTTAATCACAGAACCAACGTTGCAATCCGTAAAAGATGGTGTCATGAGCAAAAATCCTAGACAATGGATGACTGGAAACTTATGGTGTGGTCCGACGAGTCCTCATTTACATTATTCTTAACAGTAGGTCGGGTTTATATATGGAGAACCGCCAAGGAAGCATAAAATTCGGAATGTCTGGTTCCGACGGTCAAACAATGGGGGTGGATCTATGATGATGACTTGCGCGACAATATTTTGATTCTTGATCTCAAAGACTACAGTCTTGTGACGATTATACAGTATACTGTACATTAAGAGAATACAACTTGGTTTGTCACAAATATTTATTTTTTCAAGTCGACCATGATTTTGCTGGGTATTTACCTAGCTTCATCAGGACGAATGACACGTAAATATTCAAATTGTACATGATATCATAAATGGTGTTTACAGTCACAGGTTTGACGCCCCAGTGGCTCAGTGGTCTAAGCGATGGCCTCTGATCATTCGTCCGTAAGGGGTCCGGGTTCGAATCCCGGCGAGGCATGGATGTTGTGTCTGTCATACGGCACTGGCGCTCTCCCTTCCCTGGAACCAGTGACCCTAAATTAGGGACGGGCGACTGCTTATAGCCCGTTGAGTTCCTCACGGTGGTCGTTAAACCTCCAATCAAAAAAAAAAAAGTCACAGGTTTTGGTTTGTTGCTTCTTGATAGAAATGCTGTGGATGCCATGTCATTAACAAGTTGCGAAGACTTCTGATATATATGGAAAGCTTCCAAAATATCAAGTTTGGTGGTTGAATCTGGCCTGTCAATTAGACTTGCTTCTTCAAAGAGAAACTTATGGTCCTTTTTGTAACAGTGTTTAGTTACCAATTACTTCTTTAGGTCACAGTTCCGAATTTAGGTCTTGTGCTGCTTCAATCGAAAACGGAAGGCTCTGCGGGTCTGTCCTATATAATATAATTTCAAAAATTCTCAAAAACTTTATTTTTAAAGTGATTTTTGAACCCATGAACAAAGTGAACTTTTTTTGGATCAAAGGACTATGTTGAAAACAAAAACTTGTCTGGAATTTATCAAAATCCATGTGAATGTGTCACTTCGTATATAGGATAGACCCGTAGAGCCTTGCCGTTTTCGATTGAAGGAACACGAGATCTACATTCGGAATTGCGACCCAAAGAAGTCATCAATGACTAAACACTGTTACGAAAAGGACCATAAATTTCTCTTTGAAGAAGCAAGACTAATTGACAGGCCAGATTCAACCACCAAACTTGATATTTTGGAAGCTTTCCATACATATCAGATGTCTTCGCAACTTGTTAATGACTTGGCATTCGCTCAATTTCTATCAAACGCGTGGAAGCAACTAACCAACATCCATGACTATAAACACCATTTATGATATCATATACAATATGAATATTTACGTGCCATTCGTCCTGGTGAAGTTGGGTCAATACCAGCGAAACCATGGTCGACTTGAAAAAATAAATATTTGTGACAAACCACGTTGTATTCTTAACAAATATCCTGGTATTCGGATATCTTCATCATTACCTTATATGGTCGAGTTACTGCAAGCCAGTACTTGGACATTCTAGTTGATCAGATGCATGCTGTGACCAAAATGTTGCTTCCCAACAATGATGCCATTATGAAAGAAATACGGGATTACGCCATATAATACAAATTTTGAAGATGACAATCCGATTTTTGGCGTAAATGTGACAAGGATGGTAAGTCAGATAATATTTGAAAACTTGAAAATTTTCATCGTCCTGGAGCGGGACTCGAACCCGCGTCTCCCAGAAAACGCCTAGGTATGCTAACCACTACACCACCCAGAACGACCAAGTTTCAAGTTTCCGATCAATTTGAATTTAACCATCACAGGATTCGCTAGTCGAAGCGACCGGCATTCATGATTTATCTGCTTCTCCGGGCAATCACGGGATAGGATTATTAACCTCCAGATTCGCTAAACATGAATGCCGGTTGCTTCGACTAGCGAATCCTGTGATGGTTAAATTCAAATTGATCGGAAACTTGAAACTTGGTCGTTCTGGGTGGTGTAGTGGTTAGCATACCTAGGCGTTTTCTGGGAGACGTGGGTTCGAGTCCCGCTCCAGGACGATGAAAATTTTCAAGTTTTCAAATATTATCTGACTTACCATCCTTGTCACATTTACGCCAAAAATCGGATTGTCATCTTCAAAATGTGTAATGATGCCATTTTCAAAGATGATAATGCGCCGATACACTCAGCCAGAACGGTTCAGTCTTGGTCTGAGGAGCGCCAAGATGTACTTAAACATCTGCCATGGCCAGACCAATCACCCGACTTGAATACAATCGAACCGCTACGGGCAGTTTTGAAGAGCAGAGTGAGAAGCACATTCCCTCCACTAACGTCACAGAGGCAGTTGGCTGATGTTCTGATTAACGAATGGCACAACATCAGAGCTCGAAATTGGCATGCATTCGCCGGTATGGTATACCGACACTTCGTTTTTCCTAGTATTTCATACCGGCACTAATTTTGATAATGAGAACTGCAGAAATGATTTTTTTTGTCCCAGAATTACGAGCTCGCGTTCTTAAACCCTTATGTGGCTCGTGTCCTTGATAAATAGCTGTGTGGGAAGGGGAGTGGTGCACACATGAGCTATAAGTTCAATTCTTCATAGGATAGAAATGAAGCTACCCATAGGTATGACCACATCTTTCCCAAGCCCCAGATCATCCCACCAAAGATGTCTGTAATTTTTATTATATCATTTATTTAATATATTCAATTTCGAGAGCTTCTTCATAGAATGAAGAATTGGGAGTAATAGATTAAACAAAAATTTTAGTTTTGCAGCAACAGCAATAAGTATAAACTTTTTCCACTTGGGACTTTTTTTTTAGGGTGGTTGGTGAGATTGCTATTAATTTAAGACTAATTGATTGCGGAGGTTCTAATTCCCTGACTTTCTACTTCATGAAAGTCCCTATTGGAAGGGGACTACCTTCTCGGCTCGGGACCTTAAACTTCTGGGTTCAAGTCTAACTGAATCACTAATGATTAGCCAAGGTTCGGAAGTCTCGTCAATCCGTTGGTCCTAGGTTAGAAACTCCTCCTTATAAACAAGTCTAACCCCAGTCCTAGGTGTAGCATAAGTAGTGTCCTCTGGATCCACAAACCAACCAACTGAAATCGGCGGCCAACTTAACTTATGGTGTAATAGTATTCCATGGAATTGTCAGTTAAATTTTCAAACAAAGGAGTTTTTCATCCAAGGATTTTTTTTTTTTTTACTTTTTCACTTTTGGAGATTTTCTGGGAAAGATATTTTTTCCAAATGATTTTTAGCTAAATATAAGCATACCGGCACTTCAAAATTTCCATTTTGAGCACTGTACAACATTCCACTACAGAGTATTCAAAAGCTGTATTTATCTATTCCAAGTAGAGAGAAAAGCTTCCTTTGGTGTACATAGACTTAACATTGTGCTCCTCACGGCCGTCGCAGGGGCCATCACAGGAAGGGGGCGGAGCTCCTCAAGAGTCCTCCTCATGAGTGAACCTACCGGAAGTTTCTTATCTCCGGTGATAGCAGTATTTATTGAACTTTGGCAATTGTTTGGGAAAGGAAGTTCTGTGTATGTAATTATTGGACTTTGGCAAAATGTTTGAGAAATTTTATGGAATGTATTCATTATAGCTTTTTTCGGACTTCCCAACTTAGGATATATTTTTTTCCCATATGTAATACCGGTTTTTACTCGTGATTTGTTCGTGTATTATTTTTTCGATTAATTTACACTAATTCTTCATGTTTCTTCCCCTAACGAAATTACTTAGTTCAAGTATTATTTATTCTTTGTTTTTCTCCCAAATAATTCCTAAATGTTTGTTCCCAACTCAAGAAATTTTATTTATTATATATGTATTATAACTCATTTTGTTCTAACTTGGTTCTTTATTTCGTTCTCCCTTATTGATTTTTTTAACAACATTCGGGATATGTAATACGGTTTTGATAATTTTGCAACTTCGTATTAGAAAAAAGTTAGTTTTGGGACAGTTAATTCTCACCTAAATTTAAAATATACATCAAGGAAAGGAAATTGAAATCAAAGAACTTCTACAGCTAAAGGTCCCCCGAGCGAATTATTAAATCAATACTTGTACTATCCATTCAGAGATGGGGGTATCAGGAAAGCCACTTCCCTCTTTGTCGCCTTATTGCAGCAAACGGCGATGGTGAAATTCACCAAACATGGTTCCATAATAAAAAATAAAATACAGTAAGGCTTACGAAGAGAAGGTCACGCAGTGACATTCATTCACACACATGCAAACAAAAGAAAATTGAATAAAGATAATGAAATAAAAATAGAAATTAGTCCTGAAAAGGACTTTTTCTAGCTCTGTCAGTGAAGAAGCAGTCAAAGAAAGAAGCAGACAATGAGGGGAGTGTCTTTCCTGATACCCCCAACTCCGAATGAGTTGGGGACACTTAGGAATTATTTGGGAGAAAAACAAAGAATAAATAATACTTGAACTAAGTAATTTCGTTAGGGGAAGAAACATGAAGAATTAGCTTAAATTAATCGAAAAAATAATACACGGACAAATCACGAGTAAAAACCCGTATTACACATGGGAAAAAATATATCCTAAGTTGGGGAGTCCGAAAAAAGTTATAATGAATACATTCCATTAAATTTCTCAAACATTTTGCCAAAGTCCAATAATTACATACACAGAACTTCCTTTCCCAAACAATTGCCAAATTTCTTTTTTTTTTTTTTTTTTTGATTGGAGGTTTAACGACCACCGTGAGCAACTCAATGGGCTATAAGCAGTCGCCCGTCCCTAATTTAGGGTCACTGGTTCCAGGGAAGGGAGAGAGCCAGTGCCGTAAGACAAACACAACATCCATGCCTGACCGGGATTCGAACCCAGACCCCTTACGGACGAATGATCAGAGGCCAGCGCCTTAGACCACTGCGCCACCGGGGCGGCTTGCCAAATTTCACTAAATACTGCTATCACTGGAGATAAGAAACTTCCGGTACGTTCACTCATGAGGAGCACATCATGAAGAGGACTCTAGAGGAGCTCCGCCCCCTTCCTGTGACGGCCCCTGCGACGGCCGTGAGGCGCCGCTGTGACGAGCACAATGTTAAATCTGTGTACACCAAAGGAAGGTTTTCTCTCTACTATTCCAAGAGGTTGGAAACTGTATTAATGACAAATGGGGGTCCAACACTTTTTTAATAAAGACATACCGCCTATTTCCCAGGTGTTCACATTAGTTTGTCCAACAAGCATCGAGTAATTAACAATATTTCCTGTCGTCTGGACAAAGTTACATGCACATCGCGCGCCAATTAAAATTCCTAGTGACTGGAAAGCAATGCGACTCATAGGGAGAGGTTCTCAGTTTTAGTTTCGAACTGGAACGATTTTTGCAGCTCCTACAACGCTGCAGATTTGTTGATCTAATTTATCTGTTTTTAAATTAATTTCCCACATTGAGCTACTTTATAATGAGCCGCACAAACTGTCTTCACTGTTAAATTTTTTGTGGTAGGTTGCACCATTATGGAAGATTTTAGCTACATTATGTAAGATTTTGAAAATGTCATTATTATTATTACTATTATTATGAGATGATTCCACATCTTCCAGAGGTTTTTCTCTTCCTTCCAGGACGGGTATGGCGTACCAAGTCTGAGAAGTGGTATTTTATTTCTTTCAATTGTCCAGAAACTTCTTTACTATCCTACAAGTGCTCAGGATAGCTGCCTTCTATAGTCCCATGTAGGTGTTAGGTTGAAGACCTAGTGTCTGTATAGAGTTGTGAATGGTCTTAGGTACAACTCCTGTGACTGATAATACTATGGGGACGGTGGTAACGTTATCCATATGTCACATTTCCTTGACTTTGTATCGTAGGTCGTTATACCTTGACAGCTTCTCTTCGTGCGTTTTTTGGTGTTGCATGTGTAAGCACGGCTATGTCAATGAGGTATGCTGAATTCCCTTTGTCGATCAGGATGATGTCGAGCCGATTGTGGGGGATGGTCTTATCTGTTCTGTTCGATCTGTCCTAGTACATCTTGTGGGTGTTGTTCTCTAGAAGCGTTGTAGGCTTATATTTGTAGTAGCGGACAGGCTCAGTTGTAATGAGGTGGTGCTTTCTTGCCAAATTCTGATGGACAATCTTGGCGACTTGATTGTGCCTGTTCGTGTACTCTGCTTGTGAGTCTGCATCCTGCTGTGATATGTTGGATGGTCTCTGGCGCTTGATGCCATTGCCGGAATGTGTCGCTTTCCACTGAAGTGTCCTTCAGGATATGCTTCCAGTAGTTTCTGGTGTTAACAACTTGATTTTGTATAGCCATCAGGACCCTTCGGTCTCGTTAAGAGTGATCAGTTTGCCATCTCTCTCTCTCTCTCTATTATTATTATTCAGATATACTGTATGTACGCTCTTGTCTGAATCAGGATCCTTTAACATGAATTTTATGAAGAACAAAGAGAGAGAGAGAGAGAGAGAGAGAGAGAGAGAGAGAAAATAAGAAGCACAGGATGCAAATCAGATACTGGTTAAGGTTAACTGTTACATAATACTCAACCGATCTACAGAAACTAACAGATGAAGAGTGATGACAACTATCAAAATTAAGCTTTATGTTTCTTATCAAGTTTTAAAAGGGCTTCTGTATTGTGCAAATTCCTACTAAATACCTTTTTTAGCTCTATTAACTTAATTTTTACAGAAAACACAATATCAACACCATAGGGAAGAATAGTCGATTTTGGATTTTGAGATCTCAGTTTGTTTTCAAGTAGCTGTTATGGTGTTAAAGGTGTCCGATTCTTTTTTTTTTTTTTTTTTTTTTTTTTTGATTGGAAGTTTAGCGACCACCGTGAGCAACTCAGTGGGCTATAAGCAGCCGCCCGTCCCTAATTTAGGGTCACTGGTTCCAGGGAAGGGAGCGAGCCAGTGCCGTAAGATAAACATAACATCCATGCCTCACCGGGATTCGAACCCGGACCCCTTTCGGACGAATGATCAGAGGCCATCGCTTAGACCACTGCGCCACCGGGGGAGGCGGTGACCGATTTCTGCTTAAATTATCAAAATGCTCACTGCGATTATGGCCGAAAGACGAAGACCCTTGTTAGAAAGAAAGAACACTGCACATAAGTCCTTGTTATCACAGATAACCAGCGCAATGAAGTGTTATATAAACATGGCACATGTGTGAGCAGAAAAAATTAAACAAAATGAAAAAAGAAAAGAAAAAAGAAACCCAAGCGAAATATACAGTTGAAAACATAATTCAAAAATATATGATAGTTCGTGGCTTCAAACTTGTGGGCTGTGGTATATTATAACCTGTGACACCACAGGTATTTCATAGTTCGATGCAGTGCATAATTTAAGCTGTATTGCATTGCGTTTTGTGGTATACGTTACACTGAGGCTACGGCAGATTTTCTCATTTGCACAACACAGTAGCGCCCGGAGGATTTTCTTCCTGGGAATGTCCCAAAATATTAAAATGAAAAAAAAAATTAAAAAAAAACCACCGGATAAAATATCTCCCAGAATGTTGGGAAGCGATAAAAAATATCTCTGCAGTATTTTCAATGATTCGTAAAATATACATGTATATTTAAAATATCTCTGCCGTGCGTTTCCAACGATTCGTAAAATATATATTTAAAAACATGTAGTACAAATATATTTAAAAAAAAAGGAGCCGAAAACAAAGGATCATAGGAAGTGCCCGGGCCCCTGGGCCACCCCCACTGAGTGAGCCACTGGTGTTACATAATGTTAAAATGCAAATTTGAGAGCTACTCATCAGAAGTGATTAAATGTAATGGTATTAGGTGTGCAACATAATTCTCGGCTTCTAACCGCAAGCGATCATAGAACGTCGGCAAATGCAAATAGCTGTGTGCGATAATGGCTGATTGCAGCGCCATCCAACAGCTTTCCACGCAACCGTAACAGCTCACAGCTGTAGTGACAGAATTGACGAAAGTTGACGGTGAAAGCAATGTCGTTTAAGAAGCAACATTTGAGCACTGCCTGCTGTTTGTGTTTCAGATGAAAAAAAGTTCCGCGAAAGCCCAGCAAATGATCTGTGCTGCTTTGGGTGAGGCTGCTGTGTCCTACAGTACGTGTAAGAAGTGGTTACAGCGGTTTAAGCAGGGAAATTTCGATCTCCGTGATGCAGAACGTCCGGGACAGCCACAGAAAGTTGACGATGAGGAACTGGAACAACTGTTGAATGCGGATTTCTGTCGCACACAGTCAGAGCTCGTCGAGGAACTCGGAGTAATACGGCAAGCCAATGCAAAGCGCCTGCACAAGCTTGGACGGATTCACAAGGAGGGCCGTTGGGTGCCCCAATAACTCACAGCTGCGAACAAGTCTAGGCGCTACGATGTTGCTGTGTCCTTGCTCTCCAGATTCAAGGAGAAGGATTTCCTCCACAACATTTTGATCCGTGATGAGAAGTGGATCCTCCACGATAATCCTAAGCGGCGCAAATCGTGCGTTTATCCTAGGTCAGCCTACCACCAGTACCGCCAAGCCGAATATCCATGCCAGGAAGTTGTTGCTGTGCGTATGGTGGGATCAGCGCGGCGTCGTACACTATGAGTTGCTCAAACCTGGTGAAACGGTCAATGCTGAGCGTTATTGTCAGCAACTCATTCGTGTGAGCGACGCAATGGAGGAGAAAAGGCGATACACCGGCAAAGGGCAGAAGGTCGGTCCTGTTGCTTCAGGATAACGCGCGTCCTCACACCGCGAAAACGACTTTAAACACGATCATCAGCCTGGGATGGGAGATTTTGTCCCACCCGGCGTATTCTCCAGACTTCGCCCCCGTCGGATTACTACCTCTTTCGCTCCCTGCAACATCATCTGAATGGCACGCACTTCACTTCTGTCGAAGGAGGTCCACACAAGTATTGATGACTTTATCAACTCGAAACAGCCCTCTTTTTTCAGCAGTGGTATTCGGCAGCTACCTGACCGATAGCTCAAATGTATCCAACACGACGGGGATTATTTCCCTGATTAGGTACGCATTCGATTTGCTATAATTTGCTGTCAACGTGTCGTGCCTGTGGCTGAGAATTAAGTTGCACACCTAATAAAAAAAAAAAGTAGGAATAGGAGTTTTAAACAAATTTATTCCTAATTATCGTTTTTTAACAATTATTTAAAGTAGATCATCCAATGCATGATATATACTTTCTATGAGTTGTGACGCATATTATATCCACTTTACCTTCTGTTTTTGTTTACTTATGTAAATTTTAGTTCATGAAAATTTAAAGCATATTACATGTATCACTTTCCTCCCAATGGAAATCAAGCGATTTCAATATTAGCCTTTTCAAGATATTGCCCTCTCGTTGTACTAAATCGTTTTACACATAGCAGTACTTACTGTGAAGAACGACGTTATAGAGTTATCCCTCTAGAATTATAAGAAATGTCTAATCTAAATTGTTTTTTGGGGGAGGGGGGGGCTTTTATTGTTGTCAATGATTTAATAGGTGCTCAATAACGATCAATGAATTTCACTATGGGTTCCAGAGCCTCGGAGTATGCACCTAGTCGCGCCAATGAAAGGCAATTTTTTGTATGGCAGGGTTAAAGACCACCCCGGGAGCAACTCAATGGGCTATAATTTGGGTCACTGGTTCCAGGGTAGGGAGAGAGCCAGAGCCGTAAGACGAACACAACAGCCATGCCTAACCGGGATTCGAACTTGGACCCATTTCGGGCGAATGGTTGTGACGTACACTGTAATTTAACTTCCCTTTTTAGTTTCTTTCTCTAGGTAAATTTGAGTTCGTTTTCCTTAGCATTTTCAAACTTAACGTGATGTCTTCTCTCTCGCAAGAGTGTGGTTGGCAACACTCTGAGGTTAAAACGAATGACGTGTGGATGTCTGAGATGAGAACTGAACGATATAATGTTTGAGCAGCAGCAGTGTGTGTGGAGATGGTGTAAGTTATAATACTAATTGTTGATACAATATTATTAAATTGAAGTTATTTGAAGACTGCGTGTTCTACTTTAATGTCAGTGTTGTTTTTCTTAGCCAAGTGTTATTGTTTGTATTAATTTGAATCAACCTAAAATCTCTTACGCGACTGTGCGCTCAATTAACTCAGTTAATCTTAATATATTTACACATCGTATTTTTTCTACCCAGTGGGATGAGGTTTTAAATTTATCTGACCCAGGCCTGGCTTACAATACTTTTTTGAAAATTTTCTTAACAATCTACAATAAAACATTCCCTATTTTAAAATCTTCTTGTAATTAAAAAAAAACAGCAACAGAAAAAAAAACCTCAGCGTAAATCACGGATTTCTTGTCATTGCTTGAATTTAATTAATAAAAAAAAAACTTTTTCCTGAATTTTTAAAAACTCGCCTGCAAGAGGATTTCGATGCTTTTAAAACCTTTCGAAATGGTCTGAATTCCACTGTTAGAAAATTAAAAAGGGAGTATTATTTTAAGATTGTTTCTCATATTAATAAGAAACTAACTTGGAAACACCTAAATTCACTTCTTGGTCGTGGTTACCGTTCTACTTCGCCGATTTCTCTTACATGTAATTCCGCTCAGATCACTGACTTATACCATCCATTGTTAATCCTTTTAACGATCACTTTGTAGTTTCTCAACAGGTACCTAAACTTAATTTTCAACAAACTTCCCCTCCTTGGATCCGCTGTTCCAATTCTATTCATATGCCAAAAGTTACTAAATCTGAACTTATTCATCAAATACATTCAACCAATTTAAATACTTCTGCAGGACCGGATGATATTATTCCTACTGTATTAAAGCCAATAATTTATTACATTGCAACCCCTTCATTGCACATTTATAATAATATGTTTTCCTCGGGCATTTATCCGAATTCGTTTAAAATATTTAAAATCATTCCAATCTTAAAAAAGGGAGCTCCAACTGATGTTAATAATTACCGTCCAATTGCAAAAGTTCCTATTTTTGCGAGAAAGTTTGAGAAAATGTTATTTCGAAGACTTTTCTTATTTTTCAATAAATATCAGTTATCTAATAAAAATCAATTTCGTTTTATCCCAAACTCTTCAACTGAATTAGCTTTATTGTATTTAAAAAATAAAATTCAGACTAATCTATTAAACTTTAATTATTCTATGGGTTTATTTATTGACCTTTCCAAAGCTTTTGATACTTTAAATTATAAGATCTTGTTAAATAAACTTTATAATTTTGATATTAGGGGTTCAGTCATCCAACTCTTAAGAAGTTACCTTTCCGATCGGTATCAATATACTGAGATTGACATTAAATCTAATCGCCAGTTACTCTTATCCGGAGTTTCCTAGGGTTCTATTCTTCCACCGTTATTGTTTAACATTTATATCAACGATTTAGGCTTACAACTTCGGGAAGCTGACCTAATTCTATATACTGATGACGTAACCCTATTTATTCATGGTAACGAAATTGACTCATTGATTCAGATATTACAAAATGATTTTCTCACCGCAGTCGATTGGTTTACCTGTAATTCTCTTGCTATTAATGTTAAGAAAACAAAAATTTTAATTTTCTCCTGTGATCGGAATACAAACCCTCTACATTCTATAATTTTAAATGACACACAGGTTGAGGTTGTACAAAGTCTTAAATACTTAGATGTTTTTCAGTCAATTCCAACTCTCACATTGATCATCTTATTTCCCTAATTTCTCGAAATCTTGGAATCATTAGCTGAGTTATGGCTTATTTGTCTCCGAAAATTATTATTTTACTTTATTACACTTTAATTTATCCCTATTTTTCATATTGCATTTCGGTCTGGGGCTCGACTACCAATTATAACTTAACTAAACTTCAGAGATTACAAAATAGATTTTTGAGATTGGTGCAATTCAGACTTTCAGGTTCCTCCTTTTCAAGTCCTAATTTTCTCCCCAGATTGCAGCCTAATAAAGTTCAGTTATTAAATATTGATCAGTTATACAGTTTTAACTTGGCAAAACTCATGTTTAAAAGGGTAAAGAATCGCTTATTCTCTTCTTTATAATCTTTATCTGTCCCTAACCATTCTCACTCAACTAGACATAAAACCTGACTGATCTCTTGTTTCCCTTCACATGAACGTTCTAGAGTTTTAATTAATTATGCTGGCCCGCAGATTCGGAATTCGCTCCCACCACAATTGTTAGCAATTAATAAATATAACTTGTTTAAAAGAAAACTTAAACAACTCCTGAAATCAGTTTCGTGATGCCTTTATTATTATTATCATTTTCACCTCCTAAACGGGTTGTACGATGTTCCTGGCTTGCTTTGTTTTTGAATATTTTTTGTCTTTAGTCGTCAGGATGAGAGGACTCGTCAGGCTTCGTGGAGGCCTTTCCCCTCTTATTTCCTGGTTGTTGCTGTATTAATTTGCTTTACATTTGAATGTCTACTGCACACTGTAACAACCGAAATACGAAATAAATGAAATGAAAACTGACGTTCGTTTGATCTTACCTTGTTGAAGTGCCAAAGGCTTAGTGGCAGAATAAAGTCGAATACTAAGTAACCTTTTCTGAAGTTATTTGAGTGACTCCTTATTCGTTTGAAAGTGAAGTTATTATTAAGAACTGATTTATGTAGTCATGAAAGAAATACGGAATCACGCCATATAATACAAATTTTGAAGATGACAATCCGATTTTTGGCATAAATGTGACAAGGATGGTAAGTCAGATAATATCCAAAACTTGAAAATTTTCATCGTCCTGGAGCGGGACAGGACGATGAAAAAGTTTCGGATATTATCTGACTTACCATCCTTGTCACATTTACGCCAAAAATCGGATTGTCATCTTCAAAATTTGTATTATATGGCGTAATCCCGTATTTCTTTCCTGATTTATCTGCTTCTCCGGGAAAACACGGGATAAGATTCTTAACCTCCTGATTCGCTAAACATGAATGCCGGCTGCTTCGACTAGCGAATCATGTGATGGTTATATTCAAATTGATCGGAAACTTGAAACTTGGTCGTTCTGGGTGGTGTAGTGGTTATTATACCCGGGCGTTTTCTGGGAGACGCGATTTCGTGTCCCGCTCCAGAACGATGAAAATTTTCAAGTTTGCGGATATTATCTGACTTACCATCCTTGTCACATTTACGCCAAAAATCGGATTGTCATATTCGAAATTTGATTTATGTAGTGTTTTGACAGCGCTATACTGCTACGAAGATTACATGGTCACAAGCCAGGGCCACCGGGGTGGATTAAAAGGCAATGAACATCGAAGAAATAAATGTGAAAATTTGGTTATGATGGAAAAAAATATACCCAAGGGCTGATATCTGTCGATATTGTTCTAATACTTTTCTTTATCACCAAGGGCTATCGCTAATGAAATCTGAGTGATGTGGTTTCTTAATAATATTTTGCTACGACTAGGAACAATATCAACATGAATTTTGAGAAGAAAGAAAAAGAAAGAAAGAAGAAAAAGCGTCTTATGTAAAAAATTGCTATTAAAAAAAAAAAAAAAAAAAAAGAGAGATTTGCACTACTGATTTGTTACACAAATTTTACCCAAGTTCTATGGTACATACATTTGATGATGTTACAGAAACAAAAAACAAATTAGCTCATAAATGGCTACAAATGAGTGTTACATGATTATAATTACTTTGAAAAATATTTTCTAATATCTCAATTTTGATCACTGCGTGGAATTTTTACAAAGAACGGTGTTCGGAAACGGAAATGAAAAAAAAAAAAAAAACGGTTCGCGTCATGAAATTTCCTGAAAGACAACCACGAAATACTGAGAAAGGTAACGCAAGATAGAAGGATATCAGTAGGATATCAATATAACTAAGGAATAAAGTAAAAGCTGTTTATATCCTCTTGGAAAGTCAGGCAAGGCGTTTACTCCCGGGAGATGTAGTTCGAACACCTGAAAGTAGGCCATGCGAAGTCGATGGTGTTGCACCGTTTGAAGCAATAAGAGGTCTAGTTTTGACCCAGGAAAATAACGCATCTAGTGACCACTGATGCGTACAATTATTAATGAGTATGCATTTGGTAAACAATGTGAAAAAAAAAAAAGGAATATCGTAACTTCCGGGCTAACCGAATGAAAAAAAGGTGTTTTCTAATTTTCAGGGTTGAGAAATAAAAAGGACGAGTGTGAAAATAAACTCAGTAGCCAATTATATGTAAGCCTATTAATGGAAAGGAACTCTTACAGTTTTTGAAGTAACAGTAGAATGTAACTCAGAAAATATCAAACGAGGCAAAACATCTGTAAGGCACCAGCAATTAGTTATAACTGTTGTAAGTTGTAGGTTTAAGGTTTATGTGCAAGGTTTAACATTTACGTTGGTAAGTCGCTTAAATTTCAAACTTTGAACTTGCGAACGTTAATACGAATAAGGCACTAGTAAATATAAAAATCCTTAACGGATAACATAACGAATGAGCTGAAACAACTTTATTCACTTTTGTTCTCTTAGCAATGGCAACTTCAGAACAGGTAGATCAACATTAGCCAGAATATGAGCTTGCTGTAAGCATTCGCATAACATTCACAATATTCTGTAACCATAACATGCGTTTCTAACAACAGGCTATGTCAAATGCACTTCTAACACGAAGCTATATCAAATGCACTTCTAACACGAAGCTATATCAAATGCACTTCTAACAAGGCGCATATCAAATGCACTTCTAACAGGCGCATATCAAAAATGCAAGCTTTTTACTAGTCGTAAGAAAAAAATTCAAAAAATTGGTTTTATTTTTGATACTTCATTCAAAGCTGCCTTGATTTGTGTATTACAGCGCCAAGCCCCGTTTGGGAGCTTGTGGGCATAAATTTTGTTAATTAATTTCGATTGACTAAAGTGGCACCAATGATATTGGGTTTCCTATTGGGTTGTCGGGAAAGTCATGACGCATTTTAGCCATTTTTTGCAAAGGTCATTTATTGATAGAAAGAACAAAGATCAATTAATGCCCGTTTTGTTCGATAACCTTTTGCCATCTTTCAGTGAGCTGCAGAATGCCTCGTTTATAGAAGGACCTGTCTTTAGTGACGAAAAACTGTACAAGGTGCTGATTTACAGCCTCATATGAACTGGACGTTTTACCACGCAAGGACTGTTGAAGAGAGCGAAACAAGTGGATGTCTGACGGCGGAAGGTCAGGCAAGTATGCTGGGTGTGGCAACACATCCCACCCAATCTCCAATAATTTTTGGCGGGTGATCAAACTTGTGTGTGGTCTCGCGTTGTCGTGATGGAACACAACACCTTTACGATGAACGATCTCTGGACGTTTCTGGATGAAGGATTCGTTCAAACTGTCCAATTGCCGACAGTACACATTCGAATTGATTGTTTGGTTCCGTGGTAGGAGCTCGAAAAACACACCTTTAAAATCCCACCACACTGAGACCAGAACCTTCCGCTGATGAATGTCTGCTTTGGATGTCGTTTGAGGCGAAGCAGCACGTCGGGACCAAGACCGTTTGCGCTGCACATTGTTGTACACAATCCACTTTTCGTCACCAGTTATCCGTCGCTTCAAAAAAGTATCGTTTTCCTCACTTTTAATGAGCATATCGCAAATGTTTATACGCGCCGTCAATTGAGCTTCTTTGAGTTCATGAGGAACTCACACATCGAGCTTGCTTACGTATCCCAGCTTCTTCAGGTGGTCGTGAACGCTTGAATGATGGATGTGCAATGTGTCTGCAATCTTTCGTGTCGTGTAACGTGGGTTTGACTCGATAAATGCCTTGATTTGGTTGTCATGAACTTCGGTGGGCTTACCTGACCGAGGAGCATCGTTGAGGTCAAAATCACCAGCACGGAATTTTGCGAACCACCGCTGGCACTGGCGTGCTTGTAGAGTATTATCACCGTACACTTTGCGCAACTTTTCATAAGCTTGACGCGCGTTCTTCCCTTTACGGAAGCAAAACAGTAAAATATGGTGAAAATGCACAGTTTGGTCTTCCATCTTCAACTTGATGTCAAATCTGCGCAAATCAACCAAATCGCTCACTATTCCTTTTAAACTGCAGCTAGAACTGGCACCTGTCGAATGTCATAGCGACAACAGAGCTGCGCATGCCTCTAGTACTTCCAAAACCGCCCAGCCGCCATCGGGTGCCATAATACGTCATGACTTTTCCAACAACCCAATAGTATAGGTGACCCAGGCTCATCGTTGGAACCTGAAAGCGTTGTGTTTCATACGAGTTCCTACGAGGTTGGCGCAAGAACTCATATGCCGCAAAGAAATTAAGTTTAAAAACTAACCTCTCAGTATCATGCTTGAAATCGTGGTATCTTCAAAGAAAGGAAAACTGTTTACTTTAAATTAAAACAAAACCCGACACTCGTACTCATTCGCAGAGCAGCAGCGAAGAAAAACACGTTGTTTAAAGAAACAAATATTGGATTTATTTTAGCATAAAAAAATCAAAATCAAAATAATTAAGTTTAAAAACTAACTTTTTCATTAATTTGCACGTAGGTTTATCTACGTGCAAATTAATGGTGGGACCAGATCAAGTTATATTAAAACATCACTACAAAAAAAAAATAAGGTTTAGCCTAAGATTTGTAGAAATAGAAACGTTCCTGGCAATCCAACTAGTATTAGATGAGCAATAATATTTCATTTCTAAATTACAATGAATACTCAGCATGCAAGGGATTGAAATATTTAGATGATGTCTTACCCTAAAATCTTCTACTGTTCAACACCGATCCGAGGGTTCATGATGCGGCTACTCCTTTTATAACGAAGTAAATTTCTCCGTCATTTTTGGTCTACGCCGGGATTCGAACCCGAGGCCGCTTATTCCGGAACAAGTCGCTCTACCAACTGAGCTACGCAGACATTTGTTCTGATTCCTATCTGCCTTTATGTCGTGTGCGTCCTGCTGGCAGGTACGTCACATCTCCCCCCCCCGAAAGAGGGCCGGGGGCATGGCCCACCGGTCAGCCGTGACCATGAATCGTTGCAGGCAGCCATCCACTGTAGAACGTGCACTTGAGAACTCCCAGTCAATCTGCTGTGTGGAATGCAACATCACACATTTTTATTTTTCGAAGCGCTGGAGAAGGAATTCTCTGATTTTTCCTGTCTCGCGGTGTGGAAATAACATCACACCAATGCGAGATTTTGAACGGCCGGGTCATCCGGATAGTTCGGGCGCCATTATAACGAAGTAGCTTTATTTTCTTTCCGCTAAGCTAATTAATATGAATGATGCTCTTCCTACCAGCTAGCTAATGATATACTTGTACTAAGCTTCAAAATAGTGAACTCAAAATGGTTGTTACTAGTTAATTACGAACGAGAATAAAGTCTTAACGCTGGTTATTTATGGTAAGAAACTAATGTTATAAACCTAACAGCCAGACAGAGGTCTGACAAAAACTATGAATTGAGAAAGACTAACTTACGGCAACTTCTTTATTATAAGACTCTTGGTCAACTAAAGCACACACACAACTTGTTTTACAATAATGAAGAATCTCTCCTCATAACAACACAATCTCTCCTCGTATTACAAACGCTTTCCGTAAACAACAACGCTCTCTCATAACAACAACAAAAGCTCTCCCTAAGTCTCGATGAACGCGCCTATATACTAGCTACCACCACGTCATGACTTACACTCATTGCCAGATCTCATTCAGCGGGTGAAATAATATTTCGTTCAGTAAGAAGATAATTTACATAGTAAAATAAAATAACCAGAGATAGTAAAATCAAAAGGAAAGTGAATATAGAGTATACGTTACACTTTGTGAGCTGTTCTTGTGTCCGCGATCTTGTGGCTGGTATCCACCGTGGATAAAACGCTGCCCTGGAACCCTCCACAACTAGATAACTTCTCTAGACTCTACTTTGCATTTTCCCAACTGTCTTCCTTTGGTACCTAACATGCTACCGCACGGCCAAGCATTTCTGCCAACCGACGACAACAGATCCCCAACAACAACAACAACAACCGACGACAACAGATCCCCAACAACAACAACAACAACAACCGACGACAACAGATCCCCAACAACAACAACCGACATCCATGATTTCTCCAAGTCTTTGCATTTTATTTTCGTTTCGTTTTCGCCTTTCTCGTGCTGCCAGGCGTGTTCACCCCTCTTAGAGGCGTACCCCGCACCTTCATTGGTTTCTCCCCCCCTCGTTCGTCAGTGGCCTGCCGTCCGTGGATGTTGACCAATGGCTACTTCGAGCAGATTTTCTCCTAGCCAGCTGACCATCTGCTCTGGGCTAAGCCCTCTAAAAAATTATTTGGCCTTAACTGTCATCCTGTTTCGGAGTTCTATTATCAGACCATACGAGATACTCTTCTAAATCTTTAAGTATTCTCGAAGGCACGTATGTATGCCCGATTGATTATAATCCCCGACACAGAGCCTGGGTGACAGTTATTACATACGCTTACCTTCTTATCAGATTTAGGATCTTTCTTGGACTTTCGCCGTATAGTCACCACTGGCCTATTGTTAGCTAAGGCTGCATTACGTCGCAATCCGCAGTGCTGTTGCTTCGCAAATGCCGGGCAATGAAAAATACCTTTCACTTCGTTTGCGGAATTTTGCACCTGGCCTAGCGTTTGTGTTTCAATCTTCTTCCCCACGCGAAGGAAAAGCAAGAAAAAAAAAAGAAAAGAAAAGAAACAGTGAATCCTTATGCGACCTGGGTCGGATAACACTTCCTGCTCCCAATTAGGAACTACTCCAATTAAAGAAAGGATTAATTCATTAAGTTGATTAATTGACATTATTAATATGATTAATTAGGTTATTAAATTCCGAATTTGGGTATTTCTTTACCAGAAGCAATGTGTCCGAAATTAGAAGAATTTTCGCGGCAACATGTGGTTATTTCTTTACCCAGTTTCATAAAACATTTCCGTGAAAAAAATTGTAAAACCTTTTAGCTGAGGTTGGAGACGCTCTAAGCTGTCAGGCCCACCCACAATACGGGGCTTGCGGGGGTTATCAGTACGTGCCTGGATGGTAGTTCCAGGAAAGTAACGATGGCTTTAAACAGGGACAAAATCCCCGTTTACGACAGGGGTGACGAAGCTGTAACAGAACGGCGAGTCAAACCTTAGTAAGAAAGCTTTTGCTTACAAACATCACACAAAGCAAAATTTTCATCAAAGACGGTAAAATAATTCCTCATCTCATTGATTTCAAGCCACGCTAAAGGAATGGCCAAAAAGGTGGGGCGAAGGAGATACGGGAAGGAGGACGAACCATATCTTTCCTTGAGTCTCAACCAGAAGGGTAGAATCAGATGATTTCCTTAGCGATATACTAACCTGGAATGATGTATCGCCGGAGTACTTCAGCAGGTTCGCTATTAAGGAAAGAGCGTGCAGATGCAGAGCCCAGTCCACGGATGTGGACCACATGATTCTTGAGATGCGCAGCCCAACCCGCGGATGTGGCCCACATAATTCTTGATGCGGAGCCCAGTCCGCGGATGTGGCCCACATGGTTCTTGATGCCGAGCCCAGTCCGCGGATGTGGCCCACATGGTTCTTGATGCGGAGCCCAGTCCGCGGATGTGGCCCACATGGTTCTTGATGCGGAGCCCAGTCCGCGGATGGGGCCTACATGATTCTTGAATGCAGTTTTCTCTCAGGAAGACGGAAAGTCCTCGCTCCAGAAATAGGGAAGACGAGGCTAATCTCAGTCCTGCTCGTCTTTCCCAGAGCAAGACAGAATCTACACCCTTTTTCATAGATATTGACCTACCACTAAAGAAAAAATCATTGGATAAGTGAATTTTATTTCACAAAATTGGTAAAACTGTGACATACTACAGAGGTGAAGCACGGGTCATGACGACAAATCTGCAGGGATACATTCCGTCGGTGTAGTTTAGTCGGTTAGAGCAATTCACTCCGGAGCGAGGAAATCCGTGACCGACAAATTCCAGTTTTCAGATTGGCGCCCGAACGTAAAATGGATATACTGGCAGTTGGGTTCTTCTAAAAATGTGAAAGTTTCCTTCTTCGCTTCAAAAATAAAGAAAGAAAGAAAGAAAGAAAGAAAGACAGAAATAAAGAAAGAAAGACTGAAAGAAAACATAACATTAAGAGGGATATGATCAGACGTACTACAGAGGTGAAGCACGTATCACGATGACAAATCTGCAGAGATAAATTCCGTCGGTGTAGTTTAGTCGGTTAGAGCAACTCACTCCGGAGCGAGGATACGCCGGTTCGATCGCCGTCACCGACAAATTTCTGTTTTCACAAAACATCTAGCTTTTAAGGTACAAATTGTACATGATATTACACAGTATTACGTTTTTACATAAACAATATTACCTTGGGCCTTGTCGTTGAGCTTCCTTTCCCAGATTTTCCGCTTTTGTTTATGAAGTATTTGTATACGGATCAGAAATTTTTTGCGGAGGGGCGAGGGCTTCATCTGATATTACTAGTAGCAGTAAGTTCATTTGAGAAATTAGAAATGGAAAAGGGTGAGAAAGAGAGAGTTCGCTGTGATCAAAATTTATTCGAGGGATATTTAACGAACTCAGTAAGGTTATGTGGGTACGAACTTGAAGGCCTACGAAAGACTCTCCCTACTAACCAAACTTAGTAATTGAACAATAGTTCTTGTTGTTTAATAACTTAAATTTTCTTCATTCTTACCTCAGTAACGAAAAATTGCGCAGGAGACGAACACACGCGGCGCACGCATAAAATCCACACAAATGCAATCCCTCAAGGCGCGTAAACAACTAAACAGATGATTTCCACTGCTCCAAGGGCGTCGGAAGACACGGCCACACAGATCGTGGAAGAGGTGTGCCTTCTCTCCCGCCGTCGCGGGGCGCAGCTATCTCTTGTTGCTGAGCGTCCCCCACCCACTAAACATGTACTCACTCTAAATTTAATTTCGCCGCCGACTCGTCTTGATGATTATTAGATTATTTTGAATTTAAATTTCTTATTCTTATCATTGCAATATTTTTTACCGCCAAGAGGGAGGCGGAGACTGGACCGAGAGTGCATCGACCAGAGTTGGAAACGGGGCAAAAATTTTTGAACCCGGACCGAACCCGGACGTGACCCAGAAAAATGAGCTTTGAGCTATAAATTTGAATATATCATCATCATCATCATCTTCGTCATTGATTATTATCAATCCACTGCTGGATGAAGGTCTCCCCACGTTTCTCCACAACGGACTATCTTGGGCCAATATCCTCCATCCACCCATCTCCCACATGGTGTTCTTCTGTGTCTTTTCCTGTCCCTTGGAATCCAGTCTAAAATTTCGGTTGTTCATCGGTGGTACGTTCTCCTGGAAATATGTCCAGCCCATTGCCATTTCAGGGATTTTACTCTGATCATGATGTCTTCCACTCTTGTCATTTTCCTTATCCACGAGTACCTCTTCTTACCTTGCTTGGTTACACCAAGCATGCATTTCTCCATGCTTCTCTCAGCTGTCTGAAGTCTTTGTATGTCTTTTTTTTTTTAGTTGAGGTCCACGTCTCTGTTCCGTACGTGAGCGCTGGAAGGATGCATTGATTAAACACTTTTCTTTTAAGACATAATGACATATTACTCTTAAAAATTGTGCTGTTTCTTCCATAAGCTCTCCACCAAGTTTTATACGCCAATTAATTTCTTCTTCAATTTGACCCTCGCTTCATATCTTCTGGCCAAGGTAAATGCAGGAATTGGTTATCTCCTGCTTTCCCCCGTCAATTGATAAATTTTCATTCCTTGTAAAAGCATTGTACATCACTTTTGTTCTCTGAAAGTTCATTTTTAATCCCCATTTCTTTACATTTCTCAGAAAGTTCCTGGAACATACTCTGCAGGAATGAAGTATTATTTCAAAGACCTCTGAAGGGTTCTCTGAAATATTTTTTTTTCTCTATTCAAAAATAAAATGGGGTCGAAATCTGGTCAGGAAAATGAGGTAAATGAGTTCGAAATCATTTGACCCGCAAGAAATGGTCGATCCGGTGGGCCGGCGGGCCAGTCCGAGCCTGGTTTAAAGAAACAATAATATAGTCGAGAGAAAATATCTGCCTTTCTTAGAAGAAGCCGTTGCTCACATCACAAAATGAGCTCGTTAGAACAGTTAACATCCAGTCATTTTTTCTGAAATCGAGTAAAAGAAAGAAAAATCGTTAAACGTTCAGTTAAAATTCATATTCAGTGCATTGCGTCGATGTTCCATGTGGCCCAGTGGTTAGGATACCTGACTCTCACCCAGGCGGTCCGGGTTCGATTCCCGGCGTGGGAAAGTGGGTTCCGTGGTGTAATGGTTAGCACTCTGAGCTTTGAATCCTGCGATCCGAGTTCAAACCTCGGAGGAACCAACGTTTTTTGTTTGATTTTTTCTTATTTCAGTGAACAAACATAATCCCTGGATCATTGGTGATTCTTATATGATGTTAAGACTGACAGTAGTTTATGACATCCCGCTGGTTTTTAACGAATAACGTAAACTATACCCTAGATATCATCATCATCATCATTGTCAACCATTATCAATCCACTGCTGGACGAAGGTCTCCCCAAGTTTCCTCCACAACGGTCTGTCTTGTGCCAGTCTCCTATATGTCACTCCCGCATACTTTCGAATTTCATCCACCCATCTTCCACGTGGTCTTCTTCTGGGTCTTTTCCTGTCCCTTGGAATCCAATCTAAAATTTCGGCTGTCCATCGATGGTCTGTTCTTCTGGCAGTATGTCCAGCCCATTGCCATTTCAGGGATTTAACTCTGATTATGATGTCTTCCACTCTTGTCATTTTTCGGATCCACGTGTTCCTCTTCTTATCTCTCCTGGTTACACCAAGCATGCACCTCTCCATGCTGCTTTGAGTTGTCTGCAGCCTTTGTATGTCTCTTTTAGCTAAGGTCCACGTCTCTGCACCATACGTAAGAACTGGAAGGATGCATTGATCAAACACTTTTCTTTTAAGACATAATGGCATATTGCTCTTGAAAATTATGCTGTTTCTTCCAAAAGCTCTCCAGGCAAGTTTTGTACGCCGATTAATTTCCTCACCAATGTGACCCTCACTTGATATCTGCTGTCCAAGATAAACGTACGTGTCTGTTATCTCCAGCTTTTCTCCATCAATCGATAAATCTTCATTTCTTGTAAAAGCATTGTACATCACTTTTGTCTTCTGAAAGTTCATTTTTAATCCCACTTCTTTACTCTTGTCAGCAAGTTCCTGGATCATACTCTGTAGCTCTGATGGGGTAGTTGTAAAAATGACTACGTCATCAGCAAAACGAAGGTGGGTTAGATAATCTCCATTAATCTTTATCCCTTTGTTTTCCCAGTTCATTGATTGAAAGACATTTTCCAATGTGGCATTAAAGAGCTTCAGAGATATGGTGTCACCTTGTCTCACTCCTTTTCCAATTTTTATGTGTGTTGTATTTTCAAACAGCCGAATCTTTGCACTTGCATTTTCATAGATGTTATTAATAATATTAATGTATGCATCTTCAATACCGCAGGATTTCAGAGCCATTGCAACTGCTGATGGTTTCACCGAATCAAAGGCTTTTTCATAATCGATAAAAGCCATGCACAATGGAAGCTCATATTCCCTCGCTCTTTGAATTAGTTCTCTCAGTACGTGGATATGATCTATTGTGCTGTAGCCACTCCTGAATCCAGCTTGTTCTCTCGGTTGAGCCATGTCCAGTGTCACCTTCAAGCGGTGTGAAAGAACTTTAGTGAAGATTTTATAAACCACTGATAGGAGGCTGATAGGTCTGTAGTTCCCGAGATCCTCAATGTCACCTTTTTTATGTAGCAAGATCATTGTAGCGTTGTTCCAATCCTCTGGAATTTTCCCTTCATTAAGGCATCGAGTGAAAATTTGGGAGAGTACTGTTTCGATTTCTCCACTTGCTTCTTGTATGATGTCTACAGTAATTCCATCTTCTCCTGGAGCTTTTCCCCGCTTCATGTTCTTGATTGCATGTGCAACTTCAGCTGGAAGGACTGGAAGAACTCTGGTACTGGTACCTTTCATGATGTCTGGAGTACATGTATCATCCCTTTCATATAATTTGGAGTAGAAATCTTTCACTCTTGTCAAAATTTCGCCTCTATTTCTTGTTACAGAACCATCTTCTTTTCTCAGTGCCATAATCTGTTTTTTCCCCTTACTGAGATGTCCCTTTGCTATCTTTAGGCTTTGGTTGTTTTCAATTGCTTTCCTTACTAGTTCACAGTTGAATTTCCTTACGTCTTCAGTGATACTTTTTCGTACTGTCTTGCATAGCTCTATATATTCCACTTTGGAAGTCACATCTTCTTTAGTTGTCCTCATCAATCTTCTTTTTGCATCAACATTTTGGTTTTTCCTGATAATTTGTTCACATGCAATTTATTCTTAGACCCAGCTAATTTTGTTGCTGTTTCCATAAGAGCTTTGGTTACTTTTCTGTTAACTTCAGAAATATCCACTTCTTCCGATGTTAGGCCTACTGAAGCAGAGAATCTGTTCTTCAGTTCCAATTTGAAGGTATTATGGTGTTTTTTAAGGTTGGTTATGTCAATACATTTTGTTTGTCTTATGAGCTTGCTACGTTCGAGTTTAGTGTTGAGGTGCATCTTACATCTCACCAATCTATGGTCACTGCCTGTGTTGAACTTGTTTAGCACACTGCAGTCTTCTATGACGAATTTTTTGTTACACATAATAAAATCAATTTCACTTGTCGTCCCATTTGGGTGTCTCCATGTCCATTTCCTGTGTGGCTTTTTCTTGAAAAAGGAGTTCAAGATGAAAAACCCTTCTGCCTCTGCAAACTCTACGAGAGTATTTCCACGCTGGTTTCTGTTGCCGTGACCGAATTTACCTACTGAAGTTTCATTCTGTTGCCGTTGCCCTATTTTTGCATTGAAATCTCTCATAATTATCTTCAAGTGCTGCTTACCTTTATTATTTAGATCACGAATTTCCTCATAAAATTCTTCAATTTCTTCTTCAGCATGACTTGTGGTGGGTGCATAAGTTTGAATAATCTGAGCCTGGTATCTTCTCGAGAGTTGGATAACGAGTAGTGCAGCTCTGTCAGAGGAACTTTCAACTTCTACAACTTTATCCTTCAGTTTCTTGTTTATTATAAATCCAACACCACTAGTTCTGCCAGTATCTGTCCCACGATAGTAGAAGAGATGTCCACTTTTCAGTTCAATGAGATCTTCTCCTTTTCTCCTTACCTCACTTAGCCCAACGATGTCCCACTTGATCCTTTGTAGTTCCTCTTCCAATTCAAGAAGCCTTGAACCAGAAGATAGGGAGCGTCCGTTGTACGTAGCCAAGGTCAGCATCAGATGGCAGCCTAGTCCGGTCCTCCGGGGATTCTTAGCACCCTCTGCCTTCATGTCGCACTGGCCGCTGCCTTGGCCAGGTACATTCCAGCTGCCGGAGACTGAGGGCCAAGATTTAAGTTGTGGAGTCATTTTGGAGGGGTTTGGCCATAACTCACCACGCTGGCCAAGCGGGTTGGTGAGTGTGGGATAGCATTTCCTCTAATCCCGATGATATAGTTATACCGCTATTGGCGGTCGTCAGAGCCCCTTTAGTGGGAACAGGATGTACCACGAGAAGGCGGGGTTGACATTTGTCAAGGAGAGGCTGTGATGTTACGCATCACCTGACCTTACATCCCTACCCTAGATATAATATTCCTTAATTCTTTCCAATGCACATGGGAAATCTGTTTCATATTCTACTCTTTCTTTTCTCTTGGTACACGATGGTTTTTATTTACCTTTCTTTTCTTTTTCTTTTTTTTACTGGAAACATAAATCTTAAGAAGTGATGTTTAGGTTCTCTCTTAATTCTTAATTCTTCTACGGCAATCATTAATAATAAAAAAAAAGCCACGATAACACATCCGACAATAAACATTCGTAATTTGATTCAATTTAAGTGGACTACGAGGGTGGATCAAAAAGTTAGTTGTTACCCTGTTGAATAAAAAAGAACACACAGAGATATACTCAGGGGATGTACACCGTACTGGCAAAAGTCAACGGACACCTAGAAGAGAAACACAACATAGCATTTATTGACATACATTAGAACGGTATTGGTCCGCCTCTTAATGCATGCACTGGCCCTTGGAGACATGCTTTCGACAAGGTTTTGGAACACAGCGATAGGCATGCGCTTCCATTCAGTACATAATGCTGCCGCTAACTGTAGCTTAGTAGTAGGCCTTGGTTCCAAACTTCTTATGCGGCGCTCTAATTCATCCCATAGGTGCTCTATGGGATTAAGATCACAAGGTGATGTGCTGGCCAGTCCACACACGATATGGAATTATCGTCAAACCACACCGTAACAGTCCTTGCTTTATGGCTCGGTGCACAATCCTGCTGGTACCAACAAGGCTCGGTTCCATTGTGTTGGCACAGAGTTGGTAGGGCATAATTGTCCAGAATATAGAGGTAGACGAGCTGGTTAACAGGTTTGTCCACGATAACCAATGGGGTAGGACCATACCACGAAAAACAACCCCACGTAAGTACACTGCCAGCTCCAAACTTGACCGTAGGAACAGTACGCAGTGGTAAGTGGCGTTCCCACGGTTGTCGCCATACCCATACGCGGCCATCAGACTAACAGATCTCGTATCTGGATTCATTAGACCATAGTACCTGTTTCCATAAATATACGGTCGACGATTAATGTTCTTTACACCATGCTAAACGACAAGTAGCATACTGAGTGGAGATGAAAGGCTTATGAGAAGCCGCACGACCACGGTAACCCATGGAATAAAGTTCTCTGCGAATGGTACGTGTACATACCGAGGTTCCAGCATTTTTACTCACCTGTACACTGAGGTCTTGTGCAGTACTCCGTCGATTAGCTGTAACGATTCTCCTGAGACTTCCACGTCCTCTATCACTGATTTTCTTTGGTCTGCCTGTACGTTTTGTTGCTTCAGGCACGCCACGAGTCTTCCACTTATTCTGTACATCCAAAACAGTTGACTTGGGTATGTTTAAACGCCTCTCGTTTTATCTTATGGACAACCCACTAATATAACACCCAACAATCTTTCCTTTCTCAAAGTCAGTTTTCTCCCGCCGCGACATTGCATTGTGCGAGGAGGCTGTATAATGTGCCCTGGGTCAATAGGTCGTACGACCGAAATACTGAGATATACACTGAAGAGCAATTGAATTAGAGATACCTGTCTAGTAACGTGTAGCACCACCTTTCTCCCTGATGACGGCGGCAGTTCGTCTCGGCATGGACTCGACAAGACACCGGAAGCGTTGGGAAGCCATACGGATCCACGACCCCTGAACAAGCTCCTACAGCTCACGAAAATTTGATGGAGGGGGGTCAGAGCCTCAAACATCTCTCTCGATGGCATCCCAGATGTGCACGATGGGATTGAGGTCAGGTGACCTAGCTGGCCAAGGAAGCGAGGTCACGTCGGTGGAGTGTTCATCCAACCATTCCGATACAATTCGGGAGCGATGGCACGGTGCATTGTCTTGTTGCAGGATGAGGTCCCCAGTGGGATGTTGAAGACGCACAAACGGGAGCAAATGGTCGTCCAGAATATCCCGGTAACGTTGACCTGTGAGGGACGATGTCACACGTACCAGGGGGTCCCATTTCAGTCCACGTAAACAGTCCCCAGACGAGAATGCCACCCCCACCAGCTTGAAGATTACCCTGCTGGCAAGAAGGATCCATCGCTTCACGTGGTTTGCGCCGTACTCGTATCCTGCCACCCGCATGTACCAACGTGAATCTCGACTCATCAGTCCAGGCAACATTTTTCCACATGTCTAGGGTCCAGTGACGATGTTCCCGCGCACATGCTAATCTTTGCACCCTGTGATGTGCGGTCAGCAGCGATGACCTCGTGGGACGATGGCTTCTGTATCCCATATCGAGGAGATGGTTCTGGATGGTGTGGCTGCTTACACGTTTTTGTGCACCAGCGTTAAATTGCCGAGTGATTTCTTGCACTGTGGCCCGTCTATCCGCTGTTACAATGCGAGCTAGCCGACGATGACCCCGCTCATCCACACGTTGTTGTCCACGGTAGTTGGCCCTTGTAGGGATGGTTTTACCGGATTCAATGTACTCACGGTGCACCCGTGACACAGTGGCTCGTGAAAATCCCAGTGCCTGCACGACTTCCGAGACGGAAGGACCCATTCGTCGAGCCCCGACAATTTGCCCACAATCAAATGCGCTTAGATCCTTCATCTTACCCATACTGCATCCGACTATTACTGATTCCCGTCGCATCACTCCTTATATTGTAGGATCGCTGCATACGTCATGTCGTTTCCGTTTACAGGGCCGCCCACAGCGCCACATTTGCATAACGCCAGCTGTCTCTAATTCAATTGCTCTTCAGTGTACAGGGTGCATAGGAAAGTCCCTTTAGCCTGGAATAACTTGCGAACGGAGAGAGGTAAAGTTATGCAAGTGAGATAACGATTTAGTACAGCGACTACGCTCGATCGAATGCAACCAATAGCAGCGCCCCTCGTGGCGAAGTGCGGAAGTTAGCCATTGCAAATCGACAACGAAAAGAGATAGAGCAAAATTTCCAATTACAAAGTTGTAGAGCATCAATTAATTAGTACAAAATGACATTTGTTTTACACGGATAAGATAAATTGTCGCCCGAATACCCTAAAATGTCCGAAATCGAAGCGCGACGATTCGAATCTGCATATTCACATTTCGCAAATGTAGTCGTATGTAAATGAAGATTGTGACGTTGTACCGTACCTACGATATAAAAACCAGTAGCAGAATGTACCCTGATCAGAAGTTTAGGTCTACGTACGCTGTGTGAGAATGGCGAGCTTGGATTTCTGGGGTTGCGTAAAACGTCACGTGTACGCGACAGCGCCTACAAGTCTGCTGGATGTACGTCGTCGTGTTACAGATGCTTGCAATAGTGTGACACCTACCATGCTGCCATGCTGAGGAATTTGCATGCAGAGTTACTTTCACGAATACAAATGTGTATTGTTGGCAATGGCGAACTCTTCGAACATATTCGACATTAACTTTTTTATCACTGTGCGTCAGTTTGCCTTTTTTGTTTTTGTTTTGTACGACGTCATCAAATTGTATTGACATAAGTACGCATTTATGCAATAAATTGTGTGTATTTGCTCATACCTATGCCTGTTTCCTTCAAACGTTCACACAAAAGGTCGCGCATCGATTTTGGACATTTTAGGGTATTCAGGTGACAATTTATTTTATCCGTGTAAGACAAATGTCGTTTTGTACTAATTAATTGATGTTCTACAACTTTGTATTTGGAAATCTTGCTCTATCTCTTTTCGTTTTCGATTTGCAATAGCTAACTTCCGCATTTCGTCGCTAGGAGCGCTGCGATCGGTTGCATTCGATCGGGCGTAGTCGCTTTACTATACCGTTATCTCACTTGCACAACTGTACCTCTCTCCGTTCGCAAGTTATATACGCTGAAGGGACTTTCCTATGCACCCTGTATAGTATACATGGTTTACAGTGTAAGCCTATAGTTTATACACTGAGTGGCCACTTTATTATAACCAACCCCTCAGTACTTCGTTTGGCCACCTTTTGCCTTTAACACTGCGTCAATTCTTCGTGGCATGGACCCCACAAGATGTTGATAGGCGCTTTGTAGAATCTGAGACCATGCTTGATGAATAGCACTTTCCAGGAGTGTGAGATTGCAGGGTTGTAGATCCAGCTGTCTGATAGCTCGTTCAACTTCATCCCACCTCAATGGGGTTGAGATCTGGAGAAACTATGGAATATTTTAAGAAGAAAATATTCCGAAAACGTTTATCGATGTGAGTGGCATCAGTCCACGAAAGAATTTTTTTCAATCGATATTTTAGTAGCTCAGATTTCATGGCAAATACATCAGAAGAAAACATTAACACTTACGCCCCCTGGTGGCCAAAGTATTCTTTACCAAAAATTTGAAATTATATGCAAAAGATTTTCCACCAGCAGATGCATCCGCTGAAGAAAAAGTTTTGCAAATCGGAGTTTTAGAAGAAGAGTTATCGTGAAAAATGTAATTTACTTTTACGCCCCCTAGCGGAGAATCTTTGCGTAAGTTGAAAAAGTAACTACATCTAAAATACTCTTCGACATAAATGGAATCGAAAGATAAAAGATTTTTTTCAATCAAATGTTTAGAAGCAAATATGTGGAATAAAAGGTATTTTTGAATTCGACATCATCTGCATTTACGCCCTCTAGCGGCGTAATTGTACATCGTAAAGAAAAACGAAATGAAGGATCATCATTCGCATATTTCGAGCTTCCCAATGCAAAAAGAATTTTTCAAATTGGACTAATAGTTGCAGAGATATCGTGTCTACAGACGGACGGACAAACCGATAACACAAGCACGATCTTTTTTTATAAAAGACGTGCTAAAAAGGCAGCAACAATACAGTTCTTAAAAGGTTAGTTAACTTCAGAATTAACAGCTTTTTTTTCATTTTTTGAAGTTAGTTAGTACATCGTAAGATTTTTATAAAATAATGAACATTTCGAAGTAGGCCTATATCTAATTGAAGTTTCTTGAATGTGGTCTGGTTAAATTACAACTAACTTCATGCGGCCTTCCAACATGAAAAGGTTCTCCACCTCTGAAACAGAGCTTTGTCCAAGAGAGAAAATGTCCAGATTTACAACAGTAAATGCAACTGGTTGTATGCAGCAGAATTTTTGAACCAGAAATGGCAGTTTAAATGCAAGAATTTTTTTAGTTACCTGCACCTGTTTTTCACTAGAATTATATGACCCACAGCTAAACATCAACAATTAATCATTGTATAGAGAAGTTTAGGAACACAGTATCCGACCCCTGGTCTTAAACAGCCCTTAGAAACAGCAAGCTAGGAGATTAAGGTCTAGGTCCCCTAAAGGAAAGAGAAACAGAATAATTTTTGAGACAGTGAAGTGCAACAGCACAGTTAGGCGGAGGCATACGGGAAAACTGGAAGAGAACCCACAGGGACCAAACCGAGAGACACCACCACCTCCGCCAGCCTCGGTGGGGGCTGAGACACACATGAGAGCTGGAGCTCGCATCAAATAATTACCGTTACACGTCGAACTAAATTTTAACTCCTTTCTTTTCACTGCAGCATGCCACTGTGCCAGCCGTAATGCAACTCATGCTTCCCGCGGCGCAATTCGTTTAGCAACATTCTCTGTCCCTTCTTACTCACCCGCAGAAGTATCGAAGGAGCTAAGTAAGATCCTAAGCGACAGAGTAGCCGTTAGTCCTCCTCCCGGACAGATTGGGGTGCCCGTTGACTGCTGCTAAGAGGTTCCGTTGTTTCGAGGTAATAGCTAATATCAGTTCTACCGCAGATCCTCTGTACCAACTATAGAACTTGCCGTTGTTTGGACGTTATCGTTATTCGGTTGTGTCCGTTAATGAAAGTTCTACTGTGCTTTGGTTATGAGGAGCTTGTCGCCCAGGTGGCGCAGTTCTCTAAGCGCTGGTTTCTGACGGTTCGTCAGAGATGGATCCGGGTTCGAATTCCCGTGAGGTATAATGTTGTGCTTGTCTGACGGCGCTGGCTTTCTCACTTCCCTGGGAGCAGTGGCCCTAAATTAGGGACAGGAGACTGCTTATAGCCCATCGAGTTGCTCACGGTAGTCGTTAAACCTCCAAAAGAAAAAAAAAAAAGTCAGGAGTTTCAGGCGAGTTCGCCCATTGAAATTCACTGAACTTAACGTCCTTTCCTCTGTTCGCACACCAACAGTCGCTCACTCTTGCAAGCAGTTGAAGCTCCTGAGTGCTGCATACCAAATTCTTCTTACGAAACTGCTACGTTTTGCAACACGTGTCATGATCCTGAGATATGTTTCCGTGAAAAGACAGTCTCTCGGGAGGCTTCACTCTGGCATTTTCTGTCGCTTTCCATTTTCTTGCAATCTTCCGCAGTGTCAGCTTTCGAAGTTTAACCCCTCAGAAGTCCTCGCCATAACAATCGGTAGTAACTCCTCCCCTTCCGACGATGCGATATCATTCAGTTCGGCTCCGCATCAGGGCCATACTGATAGCCCTCGCAACTCCCTCAACTCCCGGGGCTTTTATGAGCAAAGTGGCATCGAGCCTCAGAAAAAAATATTTCACAAAATTTATTGCGGAAATTTCACGTGAAGCTAGTTAAAGAAATAGTTATGAATGTTTAACGGCAGCCAGAGGCGAATTTAGAGGGGGGGGGGCAACGTTCGTGAATGTCACGGAGAAGACCTCGGGTTCGATCCTAGGCAGGTAGAAACTCTCGAACCACTAAATATCCGCCGTGCGTCGGATGGGCACGTTAAGCCGTCGGGCCCCGGGCTCTGGCCCCCGGTAACCGGTAATAAATAAGAGCATTTTCCTCCCCCTTCCTACCTCGCTTCCGTCTGACTTTCCTATCGGGCACTCCAGCCCAAATCTCTTATAGCTTCCTATTTTTAAGGGTTGTTTAAGACTTGGGGTCACACACTCCCCTCCAAAAATCTTCTACATGTGATCTGATCTGAATTTAGAGGGGTAGGGTGCCAAGGGATCCTTTCCCCCGAAAGTGTTTCATTTCTTTTTTTTTTTTTTTTTTTTTTTTGTTAAAATGCGACTTACATTAGAAGAAAAATGCCTTAATTTAATAAAGATGTGTCAACTCTTATATTAGAAAAAAATGATTAAAACATTTCTTCTATTTTTTCATTAACTTTTATCTCGTTTCGGTTTATTTCAAACACTTCCATTTCTTGTCGCCGCCCCTCTCCCCCTAGAAAGATTTCCCTATACGCCCCTGATGGCAGCTTTGAATAAAGTATTAAAAAGAAAAGCAATTTTGGGTCCTTTTTACTCAATAAATAATTAAAATATTTGGTAATCATTTTCGCGATATTAGTTAATAAAAACTGGATGATGGAAAAGCAGCTAGCTATTCCAGAGGATTTAACACCCCTTTCTTACACTCATATACACTATATTGACAAAAGTCACCGGACACCCCTTCAAAAGCCAATGAACGGTTCCGCTGCATTATTAAGATGCGCGGTACAGCTGCAAACGGTATAAAAACAAGCTTGCAGCTGAGTGAAAATATCGCGGCGGGAGAGAACTGATTTTGAGAAAGGAAAGATTGTTGGGTGTTATATTAGTGGGTTGTCCATAAGGGAAACGGAGAGGCGTTTAAACATACCCAAGTTAACTGTTTTGGATGTACTGAATAAGTGGAAGACACATGACGTGCCTGAAGCAGCAAAACATACCAGCAGACCAAAAAAAATAAATAAAAATAAAAAATACAGTCATAGAGGACGCCGAAGCATCAGAAGAGTCGTTACAGCTATTCGACGGAGTACTGCACAAGACCTCAGTGTACAGGTGAGTAAAATGCTAGAAACTCGGTATGTACACGTACCATTCGCAGAGAACTTTATTCCATCTCCACTCGCGGAATGCTACTCGCCGTTTAGCATTAGTGTAAAGAACATTTATCGTGGACCGTCGATCAGTGGAAACGGGTGCTATGGACTGATGAATCCAGATACACGATCCATCATTCTGATAACCGTGTGTGGGTATGGCGGCAGCCGAGGGAACGCTATTTACCACAGTGTACTACTGCTTCTACGGTCAAGTTTGGAGCTGGCAGTGTACTCGTGTGGGGGTGTTTTTCGTGGTATGGTCCCGGCGCATTGGTTATCGTGGACAAACCTGTTAAACTGCACGTCTACCTCGATATTCTGGACAATTATGCCCTACCAACTCTGTGGCAATACTATGGAACCGAGCCTTGTTCGTAACAGCAGGATAATGCACCGAGCCATAAAGCAAGGACTGTTACGGTGTGGTTTGACGATAATTCCGTATCGTGTGTGGACTGGCCATAAATCAATCCCATAGATCATAGATCACCTATGGGATGAATTGGAGCGCCGCATAAGAAGTTTGAAACCAAGCCTACTACTAAGCAACAGTTAGCGGCAGCATTATGTACTGAGTGGAAGCGCATACCTATGGCTGTGTTCCAAAACCTTGTCGAAAGCATGTCTCAAAGGGTGAGTGCATGCATTAAGGCCAAAGTTGGACCGATACGGTACTAATGTATGTCAATAAATGCTGTGCTGTGTTTCTCTTCTAGATGTCCAGTTACTTTTGTCAATATAGTGTACATGCATATTAACAAGAGAATGTGAAAGAAATATCAGTTCAACGAATGAAATTTTTATAGCAATGAGGATAAGTTGTTACGCGTTACAGTTGCTTGCATATAACTGCACATCCTTCAGAATATAATGAACTAAAACATGTTCTTCGCGGGGACGAAAAAATGGCACATATACCATTTTTTTTTTATAACAGTCAAGATAAAACATTTTATCCTGTGTATAGTTTTACTGTGGTGGCATTATGTTAAGTGCATTTTTGATATCCAAGAGAAAGTAATTTAAGTAATTTTGCTTTCTTTTTGTACCACAGTTTTTAATTTTTACTTATTTACTTCCTTACTATTCGTTGTACATTTTCGTATAAATCGGAAAAAGTCATTAGACACCGAGACACGGCAGTTTGGTGTATTTTGTGTGTCATCGTGATGCATTTCAAAGTGGTTGGCCTTAGTTAGTTAGTTAGTTGGTTTTTATTGCGCAAGGGCCAGGTTTGGCCAAAGAGCGCCAGGGCTGGCCTTAGTTCTCTAAAACGATAAAATTTTCATGATATCATCATCTTTTACGTAAGATTTTTCTGGTACTTTGTATTCGTATAAAATTCGGCCAGTCGCTTTAATTACAACGTGCACGTTCATGTAATACGCAATAAAGTGCAATAATTTTAGTTTTACGAAAAAAATTCCAGCAGGTTAAAAAGAATTTGAATTACTAAAACGCCTATAAAACCTTATTAATAATACAGAATTAAAAAATTTCAGTAATGAAAAACTAATTACACAGTGACGTAGGGCGACCTAAAATTTATCCGGGGCTAAATATTTTTAAAACTGTTCTCAGCATTCTTTCGTACTGTGAAATATGCATTGTCGTACGCCGAGGATTACTGTCAACTGCTTTAGTAGGACTGTTCTTAAAGGTAAATATAACCTTAATTGGGCACAAAAAACAATTTATTGTGACAGCCCCAAATAAATATGCCTTATTGTTTGCAGAAAGTTTATGTATCTGCAAATTCTCCTCAAACTGCTGCAATGATGATCCCCCTGTACTCATTCCCCAACCTTGGCTGAACTTAATGAACGAGTTCGGCCACATTACTAATGTTGTATAAAACACTATAGTTTTACATTATTCATTTATCTTTTAATACATGATTATAGATTATCCGTTGGCAACACGTTACTACCTTCTTCGCAGGGAGGGCATGATGGTCTACTTTAAACTTGTATATACCGTAAGTGTTCATGTACACGTTTCATTCTGTGTCACTTGACCTGAAGATGGGTGCTTCAGAAGACCCGAAAGATCTTGTAACTGATTTTTAACCTCTTGGTGTTGTGCATATCTTTTAAACTGTAAATAAATGCCATTTTTTAGTAAACAACACCTTGGTGTTCCTGATCGTGATATTTATCGTGCTTTGACAGTTTGTTTTTTCCTTTTTTTATCATCCAGCACGAATTTTTTGGTTCCTAATATACACTGTCGTATCAAAATAGTATGACCACCCCCGGAATCACAGTGTATCCGCCCACGCGCGTCACAGAATGCACGTGACAAGGTCGACCACACGGAGACAGATATAAGCGGCCGGCAAGGACAGATGAGCCATAGTGCTTTACGTGAGCACAATGGGCAGAGGTAGTGATTTGACAGACGTTCAAAAAGCAACGATTATCGGCTACCGCGCCAAGGGTGGAAGCATCTCAGAAACAGCAGACTTCGTGGGCTGTTCGCGTGGTGCTGTAGTAAGGGTGTACCGAGAATGGACCACTGGTACACCGAGTACCTCCTGACGTCATAACTGTGGAGCCCCAAAGGCCATTGATGACGCCCGCAGTTCGCATGGGACTACCGTCATTGGACAGTAGAATAGTAGGAAAAGGTTTCCTTCTCCGGCGAGCCGAGGTTTCTGCTCCACAGAAGTAACGGGCGGTGGCGGATTCGGCGTCAGACACACGAGAATCAACACCCGGACACGCTTGTCGGTCAAGCACAGGCCGCCGGTGGGTGGCAGTGTGCATGTCTGGGGGACGTTTTCCTGGTATGACCTGGAACCGCTAGTACCAATGGATGGGTCCCTGAACGCCAATAATTACCTGCCCATCCTCGCTGACCACATACAACCTTCATGTTGGACGTTTACCCTGGTGGTGACGGTGTCTACCAACAGAATAATGCGCCGTGCCACGTTTCTAAGGCGGTGCCTTTTTTTTTTTTTTTTTTTTGGATTGGAGGTCTAACGACCACCGTGAGCAACTCAATGGGCTATAAGCAGTCGCCCGTCCCCAATTTAGGGCCACTGGTTCCAGGGAAGGGAGAGAGCCAGTGTCGTAAGACAAACACAACACCCATGCCTCACCGGGATTCGAACCCGGACCCATCTCGGACGAATGATCAGAAGCCATTGCTTAGACCACTGCGCCACCGGGGCGACCTAAGGGGGTACCGGACGGGTTCCAGGAACACGACAACGATGCCTCCGTTTTCCCTTGGCCAGCGAAATCGCCCGAACTCCATCCCATAGAGCACTTGTGGGACTATTTGGATCGATAGGTTTGACTTGCCGACCCGCAACCACGTCATCTTCGAGATCTCCGTGCTCTGCTTCAGTCCGAATGGGCACGTGTGCCTCGAGCAACCTACCGTAGCATCATTGCGTCCATGCCATGCCTTCTCGCCGCTGTCATCCGGGCCAAGGGTGGTTGTTCCCATTATTAGGTAGGTGGTCATATTATTCTGATACCACTGTGTAATTTCAGTGCAATGTGAGGTTTCTAAACGCCACTTGCTGAAATCATACTTAACCACATAGAATGTGGTAGAAATTTTATTTATTTATATGCAGTGCCGTATAACATGAAATAAAAGTTTGGGTTTTTGCCTTACTTCACTTATAAAAAGAACTGAGCTCTGTTTTTGTTTGTTTGTTTGTCGAACTTCTGGAAAACTTTCGTTTTAAAACTTCCAATTTCTGAAACACTGAAGTTTTCCTCAACAGATAAAATAGTTAAGGCATTTAACCGTTCCTGCCCCATTGTATTATTTAAGCGAGTATTACACACTTCAAAGTAGAATTCTAGAGTGATTCTTACGTTTTTGCACCAAGCAAATATTTGTTCGATGTGGGCCCAAGTCTTTAACGTTTCTTTTCTTCATCCCTCAATAAACTAAAAGGGTGCTCCAATAAAAAGTCCACTTCGTTCATTTTACCTGCACAAACGAAAATCAGCCGCTCACTGTGGGACGACGCGAAAGCAAAATTACTGCTACAGAAAGGCAACCTGCCCCGAAATATAGTTTTACGCATGCGCAGTTCAGCGCGCATCTTCTCATTCACTACTGCTCTCTGAAGTTTCGACAAGGCAACGAGTTGACTAGAGTCGCCTCTCCGACGGTATTCAGCTCTGGCCGCGATTCGGCGCGTTCTAGGAAACGGACATGGAAGGCTGTAATGTGTTACCCGTTGCTCAACTATTGTAATGGCTCAAATTTGCCTTCGGAAAATCTAGGGACTGGCTACTAATACAGATTTTCTTTCGAAAATTTTCTAATTAAAAGAAGAAACAATTTTCTTCTCACTTTCATGCGGGGCTTAGCCCCGGATGAATTCTAGAGTGATTCCAAGTTTTTCAGGTATGCTACTGCTCCGTGTGCCGTCTGGTTTCAGATTGAACTGTGTACCTTCGTGACATCAGCGTTTCTTTCAGGAGTTTTTGACCGGGGGCAACTGGAACACTAGGGGGCAAGTTTTCCATTTGCTATATATATATATATAATTATTAACTACTACTGGTCCTTAACCTGTGCCATAAAAGGTTGAAAAAGCTGTGACTGTTAATTAATTCTTATTTATTTGTCTTGTCTTCCCAGTTCAATGACTGAAAAATATTGAAAAACACTGCATTGTGTCATTTTTTTATTAGAGGTTTAACGACCACCGTGAGCAACTCACTGGGCTAATAGCAGTCGCCCGTCCCTAATTTAGGGTCACTGGTTCCTGGAAAGGGAGAGAGCCAGTGCCGTAAGACAAACACAACATCCATGTCTCACTGGAATTCGAACCTGGACCCTTCTCGGACGAATGGTCATAAGCCAGGATTCAGACTACTGCGCCACCGGGGTGGCCTTGTATTTTCCAGACTGCCTTTGTTGAGGAATACAGATAAATATGCCATGGTAGGTACGAATTTTGTCAGTACACAAAAATATATTTTGTGATCCTCGTTTGGGTTTAACGATCTCACAAACATTTAAGGTTAAAAAGAGAAGACTGTCCCTAATTTAGGTACACTGGCTCCAGGGAAGGGAGAGAGCTAGAGCCGTAAGGCAAACACAACATCTATGCCTCACGGAGATTCAAACCCGGACCCATCTCGGACGAATGGTCAGAAGCCATTGCTTAGACCACTGCGCCACCGGGGCGGCCATTGTGTCATTAAAGAGTTTCAATAACAGTCATACATAATGATAGTTCATTCATTCTTTCAATTGATTTTATATCTATATGCTGGCGCACAGCTTTAAACTAGAGTGTGGTGCATAGTCGGGCATACCGAAAAGGCGAGTTGAGGCAAGGCCTTCTAGAAGTACAAGGCCATGAACATTAGCGAGATGAGTTTCTTCCGTTTGTGACATCACACTCATGTTACACGGCCTTATACGTCGGTGTCGTGTTTGACGTCATACACGACAGCGTTAGAAACCAATCGGAGGCCTTGGTTTCAGCGTGACGTCACTAAAAAAGGGAACACTTTACTCTAATGTCACGGCCTTGTGTCTTTTTTTTTATTGGAGGTTTAACGACCACCGTGAGCAACTCAATGGGCTATAAGCAGTCGCCCATCCCGAATTTAGGGCCATTGACTTCAGGAAAAGGTGAAAGCCAATACCGTAAGACAAACACAACATTCAAGCCTCACTGGGATTCGAACCTGGACCGTTCTCGGACGAATGGTCATAAGCCAGGACTCAGACCACTGCGCCACCGGGGCGGCCTTGTATTTTCCAGACGGCCTTTGTTGAGGAATACAGAGAAATATGCCATGGTTGGAACGAATCTTTTTTTTTTTTTTTTTGATTGGAGGTTTAACGACCACCGTGAGCAACTCAATGGGCTACAAGCAGTCGCCCATCCCGAATTTAGGGCCATTGACTTCAGGAAAAAGTGAAAGCCAATACCGTAAGACAAACACAACATTCAAGCCTCACTGGGATTCGAACCTGGCCGCCCCGGTGGCGCAGTGGTCTAAGGCGCTGGCCTCTGATCGTTCGTCCGTAAGGGGTCCGGGTTCGAATCCCGGTCTGGCATGGATGTTGTGTTTGTCTTACGGCACTGGCTCTTTCCCTTCCCTGGAACCAGTGACCCTAAATTAGGGACGGGCGACTGCTTATAGCCCATTGAGTTGCTCACGGTGGTCGTTAAACCTCCAATCAAAAAAAAAAAAAAAAAGATTCGAACCTGGACCGTTCTCGGACGAATGGTCATAAGCCAGGACTCAGACCACTGCGCCACCTGGGCGGCCTTGTATTTTCCAGACGGCCTTTGTTGAGGAATACAGAGAAATATGCCATGGTTGGAACGAATCTTTTTTTTTTTTGATTGGAGGTTTAACGACCACCGTGAGCAACTCAATGGGCTATAAGCAGTCGCCCATCCCTAATTTAGGGCCACTGGTTCCAGGGAAGGGAGAGAGCCAGTGCCATAAGACAAACACAACATCCATGCCTCACCGGGATTCGAACCCGGACCCCTTTCGGACGAATGATCAGAGGCCATCGCTTAGACCACTGCGCCACCGGGGCGGCAAACGAATCTTGTCAGTACACAAAAATTTATTTTATGATCCTTGTTCGGGTTTAACGGTCTCACAAACATTTAAGGTTAAAAAGAGAAGACTGTCCCTAATTTAGGTACACTGGCTCCAGGGAAGGGAGAAAAACAGAGCTGTAAGGACATATATGACATCCGGTTATTAACTGGTGTTAGAATCTGCCTTCTAAATCACTCGACAACGAATGAAAATATATATTCACTTAAAAGTTGCCATCAAGTCCTTTGATGTAGTAACTTGATTAAAGTGGTCACTATACATAGCTCGTTAATTTATTATATTTTACCGCAAATTCTCAAGCTCGAAAAATTAACATTGAAATGTAAAATGTAACCCGCAAACAAAACAAACCCTGCAACTGCAGGTGGGATGTATGATGTATGACGCAGAATGCGTGCAACACGGATGATTTTGATGATAAAAAAAAATGCATTATTTTCCACGCACTCCAAGACGATTTTTGTGAATGACGGTCGTAATTGTTCTAGGTGATACTAGGAATCACTCAGAAATAAAATGAGAAAAGGAAGGCACTTAAGCCGGTCCTGGAATTGGTGTCGTTGCCACGGAAACGCTGTACCACGTGACTACGTGGAGTGAAAAAATAATTGAAAAAAATAAAAATAAAAAAAGGTAGAAAAAAGGTAAGTAAGTAAGAAAGAAGTGAACGGAAACGAAATGCCGCAAGTGAAATATAACAGAAAAGGTTCTGCGTTTTTTGCTTGAGTTATTTTGTTTGCTTTTACTCAAGCTCTGATTTGAAACGTATTGCGGACGTCCTTTGCGGCGCGTATTTTGTATCATAAACTATAATTTGGCGCCTGCATCTGTTGGGCTCATCTTGTTGTCGAAAGGAAATTTCTCGGAATCTCCGGTCACGGTTTATTATTAAAAGAAGCGTTTTCCCCCTGACCCAAGAAGCTAGGAGCTATTCGTAACCAGTTTTCATCGTGAGCATTGACTTGGTGCTTGCAGTTCCTGATGCAAGACAACGCCTAGGAAACCGGAATCCAATAAACTAACCGTATCAGCAGAAATGCAAATCTTAACCTTTTATTACGAGGTCGTTTCTCAATATCGCGGATCACAAAACAAAGAATAAATTAAGAGAAATTCCAGAAAGCAGTAGAACAAAATATATGGACAAAATAGATTAGCTTACTTGGCAATAAAGAGTGAACTAAAGATTCATAGAATTAGATATTGTGTAAACTCATGCTCAAAAATTAAGCGACAAAGATGAAAACAGGAATTAAAACTAATTCTTTTAAAGAATTTTCAATGAAACTGACAGCTGAAGTCCATTATCATTTATCACAATGATGCCTGCAAGAAAAACCGAAATATTCCAGTAAATATTTCATGTGATGATGAAATTAGAAAACTAATGCTCAAAATGGCTTGTAAGAGTTCATGGGTAATACATATTTAGTATCGTGTGTGATTTCTAGACACCGGATTATCACTACGTAACAAAGTTTTATTTCTTATTTGTTCCTGAGTAGTAAGCACTGGCGCCAACTACGGGGGTGCTCATGGGCTTGAGCACCCCTTGAAATCATTTGGGGGTGCTCCGCACCCCTCCGAATATTTGTTATATGCACTGGATTCATACTTAAATATTTAGTTCCACTTTACAAAAAATTAAATACGATAATCGGAATATAGCGCAAATATTTGGTTTCTATAAAAAAAAAATCAATATCTTCAAAGAATCGTGTTTTAACCACCGATACTGAATAAACACTTAAGAAATAAGACAGCCGAGAAAGCGAGAAATTGGGGGTGTGGGATGTGGTTTGTACCCTACCCTTTTAATTGTTTAAAGCTGCCGATTTTATTTTCCTTTTTTTTTTTTTTCGCAATCACGTTCCTTGCACATCAGTAAGTTGTCAGCAGCTCACCATGCACTCAGTGATCTTCGGTAGGGTCATAAAGCCATGAATGTCAGAGCGGGAGTAATGAATGACCGTCCGAGAGCAGAAGACGCACAGCGAGACTGCGAATGATCTTTTCTCACTCAAAGGATAATTTTAAAGGTTTTTTTTTTCTGTTGTTGTTGCGGTTATTGTTTGTTTGTTTGTTTGTTTGACATAATTCTGTTGAGGCCTTTTTTTCTCCCTAGCTTTATAAAACATATAAGCAGTTACCAATAGTAACACGAATCAATCCACTCAGGGGTGATATGCCAAATCGATAACAACTGGTTCACATGTACTGCAAGATGAACGATGACGGGGTGGGGTGGAGATTTCCAACTTACACTTGTTGATCAAAGCAAAATTTTCACTGTGATATATGCTGTGTTATACGCTAAATGCTAACAATAACAAGTAAGGAAAATAATACAGTGCAATGATTATGGAGCGCGTTCCATTTCAACACTGAACACGGTAGTTTGTTTGCTACTGCTAGAGCGAGCTCCTCAACGGTATCGCTATTAGCATACTGTCTGCTTTGACTAATGATGCCAATCTCAGCCTTTTTCAACAGGTTTGGTTTTCTGGTAGTAGTCTCCAAAAAAATGCTCAAATTTCGTCCAAAAGAAATAAAATATAGGAACTCTTGTGCGCACAGCCTTCCAGATCGATTCAGTGTTGAGTAAGCTTGGAGTAACTTCTGGAACTTTCTAGAACTCTCAGCAATAGAGATGAGTTCGGGCTCGGTTTTCAAAGCCCGAATGCATCCGAGCCAGAAATGTTTCGGCCCGAGCCCAACTCAGCCCCATGAGGTCTGTGTACTGCGGGGCCCAAGCCCAGCCGAATCCGACTTTTTCAAGTGCTGATGCTTTTCTCCTTTTTATCCGATTTTTACATAAAACCGGAAGGAGCGTGGAATATGATACTCAGCATTTATGCGTCTCATTAGGAAGGATATAACCTTGAAATAAAAATTTATTTTTTACAGTTTCAAAGAAAATTTTACAGTAGCTGATATTTTTTTCTTATCTAAAAAAAAAAGAAAATGTCCACTTTTTTTGTGCATGGAGAAGAGACGGTCTTCACGAATGTTTTGGCATGACGCAGAAGTCCGCTAGATCCTGAAGAACTTTTATATTTCAAAAGACATTCGTATTTCTCGCACTAAACGTAATCAAATTTTTCGTTGGTCGTGCAATCAATAATTTGGAAAAAATGTTTTCACCAGTTTTTCCACTTCATTTTTAACTGATTTACAATCACCAGTATTTAACTTTTTCGTATAATTTCAGGATAAGGATCATTCATAATGTAATGCGTAAATGGATAAAAAGTGTAACTCAACTTAAAGCATCAATATTGAGTGGAGGCGACAGTACCTGCTATTAGTAAAACTTTGTTTAATTTGTTGTTTCCTTGCCGCCTTCTACACGATGTTCGGTTTAATGAGGCCTTCTGAAATACTGGGGCGAACTTCAGACCTCAGAGCTGAGATCCTAAAGCCGGTTTCACACAGGCGGAAAAAATCCGTCGAAGCAATAAATCTCCCGACTGTCCTACCGTTGGTTTTCAAGTGGATTATCTCCTATGGGGAACTTACTTTGATTCGCACTTCAACTCCCATCACTGCCCAGAGCTAATCTTCACAACATAGTCAAACTGTGTATCTTTATCCACTCTCTGGGTCCTAATTTATAACAAATGTTTTCCTCTCCTGTACATTAACTTTCAATGATACATATATGACACTAGCGGCATTTCCTTTCCCCCTGCCCATTTGTTTTATTGCTGATGGTACTTTTGAGAATTGAGGTCGTCTTCTCTGATGTGTCCAAAGGTAATTTTAGATGGCCAGTGAACTGACCGTCCTACTGCGTCTGTCCGAAGGTGGAGTTCCCTAATCTCTATTTCCTCTGCCTCAACTTCCTACTTTCCTAGGCTAATTACTCTCTGAAAAAGCACTTAAAGTATAACAAAATGACACATCAATTCTCTTCGCATGCAATCAGGATTCACGGATACACTGCTGGAAAAAACAACAACTGATTCCTCTTCCTAAAACTCAGAAGTAAAAAAAAAAAAACGGAAAAGAAAGACTCTCAGTATTTTAACATAAAGAAAAAGAAGCCAACCCGAGATGTAATTAATATACTATTGGTAGCTCGTCCGAGCTCGAGATGTAATATGCTATTCGTTGCTCGTCCGAGCCCGCCCGAGTCCGTCTCATCTCTCCTCAAGAATTTTCCAGAACCTTCTAGAACTTTTCAGTGATTAAATTGCGGTATAAATACAGTGGCCTGACGCCCAGTAGTTCAGTTTAGTTCCAGCTACCTAAGTGGGTACATATCTGTATTTTTCTGAGAGGGCATCAAGATGCTGCAAAGTCCAGCAGATACATTTTGCCATGTCTGCGGCCAATTTATCAAGACAAGAACGAAAAAATACTCCATGGAAGCATCTGCTAAGGTGTGTGAGACTTAGAAGGCATACTTTAGAATGCCTGTTAGGGATCAAGACAAACCTTGGGCTTTTCATTTCTCATGCGAGCACTGTGACAAAACTCTGGAAGGTAAGATGAACAACTGAGAGAAACCCATACTACACCAACCAAAAAATATCTGAATGACTTGATCACAGATCTTGGTCTTACCATGCCCAATACTAAGATTTTGATGTCTAGGTTCAAGCAGTGAAACTTGTTGGATATAAGTGTGCAAGTCGCTTATCAGAGAAAGCTTCACAGCTTCATCTCCCGCCAAGATGTACTCTGCTTTTGCTACAATGTGACAGATATGTTTGAGGCAATTGGAATCGCCTGTAACTCGAACAAGTGGCGCTTCTTCATTGACAGCTCATCCAAAAGCCTGAAAGCCGTGCTACTCCATAACTGGAACATGTACCCGTCTCTTCCACTGGCTCACTCGGTGCACCTTAAAGAGGATTACAACAGCATCAAGAGCTCGCTATATGCTTTGAAGTATACTGCTCGACATTAAAATTGCCCCACCCAGGAAGAGTGAGCATAGAGGAGTGAGATTGAGCATACAAATAGGAATACATAAGGGTTTACCTTGATGTTATTTTCAGCCACGTACAATGTCTATCAGATGAGATAATGCAGCACAATGGGTACGCTTCAATAAGTGGTTGCACCGCTGCAAACGGCAATACAGGCAGCAATACGGCGTGGCAATGAGTCATACAGTCGATGGATATCGCCCTGAGAATGAAACAGCAAGCACGGTTGACTTTCTCCCCTAATTCATTGCAACTGCAGACGACGTTCACTGTGGCCCCACAGGTTTTTGATTGGGAAAAATCGGGCAATCTTGCTGGCCATGTCAATGTTTGAACATTTTGTAAACATTGTCAGGAGACCCGAGCGGTGTGTACACGGGCATTATCTTGCTGGAAATGGGGTGCTGTAGGCCATTCAGAAACGGTATCAAAATGTGCTGTAGAACCTTGCTCACGTATCGTATAGCCGTGAGTGTACCCGTGATGCTGACAAGAAGTCACCTGCTGTGATGCGCAATAGAACCCCATACTGCGAGGCCCGCCTGACGGGCAGTGTAGCAGTCGCGGACAAAAATGTGATCCGTCCGCTCAACAGGGTGCACGGATCCGTTGATTGTCAGCTCCCAGACAGAAACGGGATTCATCACTGAAGACCACAGTGGTCCGTTCGTGAACCCAGTTCGCATGTCTTCGGCGCCGAGCCGGACGAGCGCTGCGATGGCTGGCCGTCAATGGCAGTCGATGTAATGGTTGCCTACTGTGGAGGTTTGCCACATGTAACCTTCGGTTTACAGTTCGGGTCTTTACGGTGACGTCCATGGTCGATGGCACAGCATGACATGCCGAATATCGACTGCAGTGCTTTCTGGTAACGGACGAGCGAGTCGAACAATCAGCCGGTCTGGGAGTGCTGACGTCTGTAGGACTGCACCACTGCCGCTTCGACGCACGCACGAACCTTCCTCTAGACACTGGCGCCAATAGCGTCCAACAGTTCATGTATCCCGTTGCACATACGCAGAGATACGACGTGTAGACAGCCCGTTTCACGCATCCAATTGGCGATAAACCTACTGACGGCGTGTACCTGGCATTTTCGGCCTTCGGCGAACAGTTTTCCAGCACAAACAACAAATATGAAATGTCCGAGGCACTTCCACCAGCGATTACACATTACCATCCCTGTTGCACTTGGAAACTTTATCTCAGGAACATATGACGTCATCGGTTCCGGTTTAACATCATTTGCATAACTCGAGTGGGTACACCCGCCCTTCTATTTTCAAGTTTGTAGCACACCTCCTTCTGGGTGGGGTAATTTCAATGTCAAGCAGTGTATAATGAGTACGGCTGGGCAGTAATCGGATACTTTAAAATGGGAGCAATCCTGATGGGTCTCCAAGGCGGTTTTTTATGAAGATTCCCTGCTATCTTCGACTATAGGACAGTTGAAACACCAAGGAGCAGTACCACAGGCGAGACTGACCACAGCGGACCGAGTTCTTTACGGGGAAAAACAACGGTCTGTTGGAGACACGGGTGGACGCCTGGAAGGTGCTGATGCTACCACTACATAGAGGTCTGCACGGACTGGGCTCGCCCGCTTAGCCCATTCCGAGCCCGGCCTGGCCTGCGGGCCGGGCCGGGACGGGCAAAGCCGATCCAATCTTTTTATCGCAAAGGTAAAGAAAGAAAAAAGTCGTGTTCCTCGGTTTCCTGGTATGTTTAACTGCTTTGCTGGCTTTACTTACTTCCATGATATAGCCCAGGGCGTAATCAGAAAAGCGAGGAGAGACACTCACAATGTTTTTACCAATCTATTGGTATTACGATGATAAAACCACTTTGAGGCTTGTTGACAACAAAAAGATTCGACCCCGAGGGAGTGTGTGTGTGTTGTGTAGAGTGGGGAACGGGGAGTGTCTGCAGTGGAGTGGGATGTGTGTGTTTGTATGAGAGAGTGGGACGACATCAATTGTTTCTCCTATCCCTAATCTCTATAGGGATTGACTTTTGTAGTGTTACCGCTTACTAGTTTGGAGAAAGGAAGATTCTGAACGCGCTTTATAGTCTCCCTTTTTCTCTCTCTCTTTAAAGGTTATATTTTTTGATAATTGTCGAAGTTTAGTTAATATTTTAGCCTTACATTCAATTAAATATTTTCAATAATATCTCATTTCATTATTTAATTTTTCCCATTTTAATAAAATACAATAGAAAGACAAAATAATACCAAATGGCACATCACGAGCCGGGTCGGGCCTAAATAAGAGCTGCAATTGCCGGGCCCGGGCCAGGATGGGCCGAATGTCTAATATTTGAAACGGGCCGGGCTGGGCTTTAAACGCACGGGCTTAGGCAGGGTCGAACTCACCAAATTAAACCCGTGCAGACCTCTACCACTGCATATCAAATCGGGCCTTATGAAACAATTTGTCACAGCTCTAGATAAGGAGTCGGCAGTCTTCAAGTACCTGCGAGACTTCTTCCCTGAGCTCTTTGAGGCAAAAATCAAAGCCGGTGTCTTCGTCAGGCCACAGGTAAAAAGATCCTTCAGAACAAGGAATTCCCCAATATGTTCGCTACAAAGGAGAAAGCGGCTTGGAACAGTTTTGAAACGGTCGTTAGGGGCTTCCTGGGCAATCACAAGGCCGAAAACTATGTAGAGCTGGTTGAGACCCTGGTGAAGAACTATAGTAAAATGGGCTACAGGATGTCCCTCAAAGAGATCTGGGGCAAAAGACTGATACCCAAAACACCGACAGGACAAAACCCCGACAGGACAAAACCCCGACACCCAAAACACCGACAGGACCAAAACCCCGACAGGACAAAGCACCGACAGGACAAAACCCAAACACCCAAAACACCGACAACCAAAACCCAGACAGGACAAAACACCGACAGGACAAAACACCGACAAACTGTCAACATTTTACTTCCTCACATTAGCCAAGTTTTAAACTTCGTCTTGTATCGTTCTTCTTTAACAATAGTCGGCGCTGCAGTACCAATGCGAAAGTTCCTTTGTTAAAACTGCAGTAAGGATCTATATAAAAATTTCACTTTTATCTGTATATATAAAATTGAATGTTTGCTTGTATGTCCGCTACACAAATTTACACTTTTCAATTTAGAACCACCAAATTTGGTATACTGTCTCATGGTACTCTAAGTTAGACCGTTGACGGGTTTTGGAAGGGGTCGGGGACCGGGCTGTGTGTTGTTCTAACCGACTAAGCTACACCGACGGAATATATCGCTGTAGATTTGTTGTCTTGACACGTGCTTCACCTCTGTAGCAGAGATGGAAACGGGTCACCGAGTCACCGGGTCACCGGATCGATAATTTCATGTGGGTCAAACGGGTCAAGTCAAGGTGTTCCTGACCCGATTTCGAACTGGTTTTATTTCGGTTTTATATTTGAATAGAAAAAAAATATTTCAAAGAACCCTTCAGAGGTCTTTGAAATAATACTTCAGAACTGCAGAGTATGATCCAGGAACTTGCTGAGAAGGGTAAAGAAATGGGGATTAAAAAGGAACTTCCAGAAGACAAAACTGATATACAATGCTTTTACAAGGAATGAAGATTTATCGGTTAATGGGGAAAAGCTGGAGATAACCAATTCCTACATTTACCTTGGGCAGCAGATATCAGGCGAGGGTCACATTATGAAGAAATTAATTGGCGCATAAAACTTGGTTGGAGAGCTTTTGGAAGAAACACTACAATATTTTGTAACAATATGCCACCATGTCTTAAAAGAAAAGTGTTTTAACAATCTTTCCAGTGCTTTCATACGGAGCAGAGGCCTGGACCTTAACTAACAAAGACATACAAAGATTCAATCAACTGAAAGAAGCATGGAGAGATGAACGATTGTTGTAACCAGGAGAGATAAGAAGAGGAACTCGTGGATAAGGAAAATGACAAGAGTGGAAAACATCATGATAAGAGTAAAATCCCTGAAATCGCAATGGGCTAGACATATTGCCAAACGAACGGACCACGGATGAACAACCGAAATTTTGGACTGGAATCCAAGAGACAGGAAAAGACCCAGAAGAAGACCACGTGGAAGATGAGTGGATGGAGGAGACTGGCCCAAGACAGTCCGTTGTAGAAGAAACTTGGGGAAACCTTCATCCAGCAGTGGATTGACAATGATGAGTTTATAACTCAAAGCAGATTTTTCCTGGTCAGAAGGAACCTTCCAGACGATAATTAATTCCAGATAATTTTCATTCATTCCAGACGATGTGTGGAACGGACATCACACATTTTCTGAAGAATCCAACGGCCAGTAGATCCATTTTAACGTTCGGGCGCCAATAGAGCGCAACAACCATACTTGAAGTAACTCTCTGTAGAAGAAGGAATTCTCATTAATTCCAGACGATGTGTGGAAGGAACATCACACATTTTTCGAAGAACCCAACGGCCAGTAGATCCATTTTAACGTTCGGGCGCCAATAGAGCGCAACAACCATACTTGAAGTAACTCTCTGTAGAAGAAGGAATTCTCATTAATTCCAGACGATGTGTGGAAGGAACATCACACATTTTTCGAAGAACCCAACGGCCAGTAGATCCATTTTAACGTTCGGGCGCCAATAGAGCGCAACAACCATACTTGAAGTAACTCTCTGTAGAAGAAGGAATTCTCATTAATTCCAGACGATGTGTGGAAGGAACATCACACATTTTTCGAAGAACCCAACGGCCAGTAGATCCATTTTAACGTTCGGGCGCCAATAGAGCGCAACAACCATACTTGAAGTAACTCTCTGTAGAAGAAGGAATTCTCATTAATTCCAGACGATGTGTGGAAGGAACATCACACATTTTTCGAAGAACCCAACGGCCAGTAGATCCATTTTAACGTTCGGGCGCCAATAGAGCGCAACAACCATACTTGAAGTAACTCTCTGTAGAAGAAGGAATTCTCATTAATTCCAGACGATGTGTGGAAGGAACATCACACATTTTTCGAAGAACCCAACGGCCAGTAGATCCATAACGTTCGGGCGCCAATGAGCGCAACAACCATACTTGAAGTAACTCTCTGTAGAAGAAGGATTCCAGACGATGTGGAAGGAACATCACATCGAAGAACCCAACGGCCAGTAGATCCATTTTAACGTTCGGGCGCCAATAGAGCGCAACAACCATACTTGAAGTAACTCTCTGTAGAAGAAGGAATTCTCATTAATTCCAGACGATGTGTGGAAGGAACATCACACATTTTTCGAAGAACCCAACGGCCAGTAGATCCATTTTAACGTTCGGGCGCCAATAGAGCGCAACAACCATACTTGAAGTAACTCTCTGTAGAAGAAGGAATTCTCATTAATTCCAGACGATGTGGAAGGAACATCACACATTTTTCGAAGAACCCAACGGCCAGTAGATCCATTTTAACGTTCAAGGCAAATGACGATGTGGAAGGAACATTCGAAGAACCCAACGGCCAGTAGATCCATTTTAACGTTCGGGCGCCAATAGAGCGCAACAACCATACTTGAAGTAACTCTCTGTAGAAGAAGGAATTCTCATTAATTCCAGACGATGTGTGGAACGGACATCACACATTTTCTGAAGAATCCAACGGCCAGTAGATCCATTTTAACGTTCGGGCGCCAATAGAGCGTAACAACCATACTTGAAGTAACTCTCCGTAGAAGAAGGAATTCTCATTAATTCCAGACGATGTGTGGAAGGAACATCACATATTTTTCGAAAAACCCAACGGCCAGTAGATCCATTTTAACGTTCGGGTGCCAATAGAGCCTAACAACCATACTTGAAGTAACTCTCTGTAGAAGAAGGAATTCTCATTAATTCCAGACGATGTGTGGGAGGAACATCACACATTTTTCGAAGATCCCAACGGCCAGTAGATCCATTTATACGTTCAGGCGCCAATATAGCGTAACAACCATACTTGAAGTAACTCTCTGTAGAAGAAGGAATTCTCATTAATTCCAGACGATGTATGGAAGGAACATCACACATTTTTTGAAGAATCCAACGGCCAGTAGATCCATTTTTACGTTCGGGCGCCAATATAGCGTAACAACCATACTTGAAGTAACTCACTGTAGAAGAAGGAATTCTCATTAATTCCAGTCAATGTGTGGAAGGAACATCACACATTTTTCGAAGAACCCAACGGCCAGTAGATCCATTTATACGTTCAGGCGCCAATATAGCGTAACAACCATACTTGAAGTAACTCTCTGTAGAAGAAGGAATTCTCATTAATTCCAGACGATGTATGGAAGGAACATCACACATTTTTTGAAGAATCCAACGGCCAGTAGATCCATTTTTACGTTCGGGCGCCAATATAGCGTAACAACCATACTTGAAGTAACTCTCTGTAGAAGAAGGAATTCTCATTAATTCCAGACGATGTGCGGAAGAAACATCACACATTTTTCGAAGTACCCAACGGCCAGTAGATCCATTTTTACGTTCAGGCGCCAATGTGAAATCCTCAGATTTCTCGGTGACGAGTTCAAAACAACGTCTCCTCGCTCCGGAGTGAGTTGCTCTAACCGACTAAGCTTCACCGATGGAATGTATAGCTACAGATTTGTCGTCTTGACACGTGATTCACAACTCTTTAGTGCAGCCCACACAGGCTCAACTAAAATCCGGAATGCTGAAAATCAATTTGTTAATATCAACGAAGGTTTGAAGTAGTAACTGCGATTCTTGCAAAACTACAGATCTGACCTTCTGGAGATATCTAGAGAGTATGTTGCGACCGCTGACCCATCATCCTAAAGCGTCCCAAATATGTTTTCTTTGACTTAGGTTAGGTGATTTGGATGGCCAATATATGAGGCTTATGGTTTTACCTTCTAGGTATTAATCCACTAAGTGAGTGCTATGAGGGCGAGCATTATCCACCAGTTAAAATGGAATCAGAACCCACTGCTGCGAGAAATCGAGAGACATAAGGTTCGAATACTTCTTTGCCATGCCTGAAAGCTGTTACAGTCCTTTCTGAAAAAAAATTGTTCTGTGAAGCTATTGAGAGACATGTTCCACCTCACAACGCACCACCACTTCCAACAGTGTCTCTTTCACAAATTTTAGTGGAATGATATCTGGTTCCAGGATGTCTCCAGACCAACAGTAATCGGAAATCATATTAAATCGGAACTCATCGGTGAAGAGCACACTGGCCCATTTCTCAGGCCAGTTACGTTGTTTTGAGGCCAGTTCAATCTGTATCTGCAAATATTAATAACTAAGTAAATAATAACAATATCCGTTTTATTGGCATAAAACAGTAAACAAATGGCTGCAAGCTTTCAGCACCTATACGGGTGCCTTCTTCAGGCTTAGACGTGGTTTAAGTTCAACGTTAGGAACCTGAATAAATAAACAGAAAATTTTAAAATATGCATGTGAAACGTATATCAACGAGTCAGCACGGCACGTGCTGAAACAATACAAAGTTTGAATAATCAAGTACTTTATCAAAAGGCACGCAGGAACATGCGCCATACCAAAGGCAGTTACAATGATACTTCATCATTACAAACGTTATTGCTGAACAAAATCTCCAATGATTCCCTAATGGTTGTACCTCTGGCGGTAATGTACGGTGCGATCTGTTGTAATTCGGCTCATTGTGGGGCGGCATAAGATCTTATTACCCCTCGTGAGAGGGCAGAGGATGATTTATTTGCCCAAGACCTTTCTTTTGTGCTCAGTCAAACAAATCCAAATGGCCTCTTCATCATCATACCTATTCAAAATTTGGTAGTTCCATCCTGGTATCGAAGTGGTATGGAATATACCCATGCATTAGCAAGCGAGGTGCTGCGGCTTCCGGATGAAAGAAAGTATTGTGATATGGACCTTGGCTGTCAAATTTCAACTTCAAGTTACAATTTCTTAAACGCGTTCCGGATGAAATAGGTAAGTCACGGTGCTTACGGAAAAGAGCCAATGAACCTTTGACTGGGATCCTTGACAAGGCGACGTTGATTGGCAAACGAAAGTTCGGCGCTCTTAAAGATGTCATCAATTACATGCTTGTGTAGCCTGCAGCTAAGGCCAACGATTTTATATTATTGATCTCCGCAATTCTGGAAGCGTCATTTGAAGAGTGGGAAAACGCTCGTTTAGCACGATGTCTGAAAATCGGCAATTTGTGGGCAGCCGGCCCAAAAGATGAGGGTAGGATTAAATTTGGGGTAAATGTAGGCTTATAATAAACTTCAGTCAAGAAAGTTCCATAAGGCGGTTTAGTGACGAGGACGTCCAGATAAGGTATGGAGTCACCATTTGCGCAGTCCATGGTAAACGTGATGCCTTTGTGGAGGGAATTGATGAAGGACAAGAAAACATCCAATTCTTCCATCCCGTGGGGCCAAACGTAAAATACATAATCTACATAACGTCGTAGTGTGAATATGGTGTGAATATGCTAATGGTCAAGAAGGAATGGTGCACATGATACTGTATGTGATAATATTGACACTGTTACTAATTTCTGTTCACCATCATCTTTGAATAATGAGCATCCAGGAGCATATGACGTCATTTTTCACTGACTACAAAACATACTCGTCACCAAAGATCGCACAGTCTCACACCTGATCAGGGCCGTAGCCAGGGAGGGGTTCTGAGGTCTTAAACCCTCCCCGAAATGTTTAAAATGTCTCAAAAATAAAATCACTGTCTTATAAATGTTCTTCTGGAGTGTATAGCATATAAGTATTTGAAAAATGGGGAGTATTAAATATTAGGGGTATGCAAAAGTTTCCGCCGTTTTAAGGAGAAAGGAGACAGGAACAATCAGGAAACCAGTACACATTTATTCAACGAAATATTGGCCGTTTACAATCAATGTACCTTTTGCCATTTTTCATGCAACAAATCAATACCCATGAGATATAGAAGGACTCGGCTTTTGAGCTGAGCAGTGACGGAATTTTCCATTTCTGGAATTGTGGTGAACCGTTGCTGGGCTAGGGCATGTTGCGTAGAGCGAAAGAGATGAACGTCTGAGGGTGCAATGTCCGGGGAGTAAGCCGGTTGCAGTAAAACTCCCAGTGTAACTGTTCAAGGGTGGATTTCGTGGTAGCACCGACATGTGGTCTGGCATTATCGTGTAACAGGATGACTGGGCGGGGCCCTTTACTTGTCCATGGGTGTTTTTGCTCGATTGCGGAGTTCGGTTTCGTCAACTGATCGCTATATCGTTGTGCAGTGATTGTTTCTCCCGGTTTAAATAGTTCGAAGTACAGCACTTCATGAATATCCCACCACACACACAACCGCATCTTTTCCCCGTGAATATCCTGTTTTGCAGTGGATGTTGATGGCTGGCCTGGGTCGTCCCAGGAACTCTTACGTATGGGGTTGTTGTCGCAATAGACACATTTTTCACCCCCGGTGACAACCTTCCACAAGAAATTCTTCCCTTGAAACCTCTTCAGCAACGAGATGCAGATGCCCAATCGTTGACCAATATTACGTCCAGCAACGACATGCAGATGCCCAATCGTTGACCAATATTACGTCCAGCAACGACATGCAGATGCCCAATCGTTGACCAATATTACGATCCGTAAAAGTATGTGGAACCCACTTACCAATTTTCCGGATCTTTCCCATGGCCTGTAAACGTCGTACTACCGTCGATCGAACCAATTTCAAACGTTTCGCCAGTTGCGTGGTCGATTGTGTGGCCTCCTCTTGCAACAGCGATTCTAGCTCCTCGTTTGCGAGTTCCTGCGGTCTACCTGCACGTGGCTTGTCTTCCAAGCTTAGATCCCCTTTCTTAAACCTGGAAGAACATTCTCGACACGTCCGCTCACGCATAACCGTTTCGCCATACGCCTGACATATTGATCCGTATGCTTCACTCGCACTTTTCCCTAAATTAAACATGAATAACAAACAGTGTCGCAAATGAACTTTATCATAACATATAACAAATGTAGAGGATTTTAGGAAGAGAGTGTCTGACCTCAGGTCTTAAACAACCCTTAGAAATGGGAAGCTAGGAGATTTGGACTTGAGTGCCCGATAGGAAAGTGACACGGAAGCGAAGTAGAAAGGGAGAGGAAGACGCCCTTATTTATTAGCGGGGGGCCAGTACCCGGGGTCCGACGGCTTAACGTGCCCATCCGACGCACGGCGGATATTTAGTGGCTGGAGCGTTCGTACCTGTCTGGGATCAAACCTGAGGTCCTTCCCGTGGCAGTCACGAACGTTGCCCACTAGGCTACCCGCGGCCAACAAATGAACTTTATCGACCGCCATGCTTGGCTTCATGTACGAAATGACAGCACGGGTCGCCGGCCGGTTAGACCCCTACGACGCCCTTTAGCGGGAGCGGCGAAAACTTTTGCATACCCCTAATGGAAGAATTTCATGTGCAAATAAATGTGACAGAGAAAAACTCAGCATATGTTTAACGTTCGGTGTAAATTAATTTTCAAATTCAGAAAGCCCTCCCAAAAAGTCTTTCTGGCAACGGCACTGCACCTGCTGATGTAAGGGGCACCTTTACGAAAGATCTCGTGACTATATTTTAATTTTGTAGATTTTAGCATTAAAATGCCATCTTCACTTTCATTGTGATTGTATCGTATATTTTGTGGATTACGTTTTTATGTATACTTTTTGGCACGAATTTGGAACGATATTCTTCTTCGAACACTGTTTGGTCTGAAGTCGAAATAAACTGCATTATACTGTTATTTTGTCCGATATTTATATTCTTCAACCCAACTGAAAATAGCTTGAGGTGAGTGCTTAGTTTCTGCTGTTAATTTACCACGCCTTCAATACTTGAACTCCCATCTCATTTTTGCATTAAGATGTATTTTTATGTTCGGCGCGAATTTTGTCTTTGAAAACTTGACTATTCAGCTATGAATTTTCTTTTAACCACTAAATATCAGCGTATTTTTCTGTTGCTGTCCTCAATCTAATGGACAGTGTTTTTCAACTTCGCACATACTCTTCTGTATATACAATGAAAAGGCCTTCGATTCCGCGAAACCATCAGCTGTAACAATGGCTTTGAAATCCTGCAGAATTGAAGATACATACATTAGCATTATTAATAACATCTATGAAAAGCAAGTGCAAAGGTTCGGATATTTGAGGATACAGCACAAATAAGAATTGGAAAGGAGTGAGACAAGGTGACACCATATCTCCCAATCTCTTTAACGCCACATTGCAAAATGTCTTTCAATCATTGAACTGGGAAAACAAAGGGATAAAAATTAATGGAGATTATTTAACCCACCTTTGTTTTGCTGATGACGTAGTCATCTTTGCAACTACCCCTTCAGAGCTGAAGAGTATGATCCAAGAACTTGCTGACAAGAGTAAAGAAGTGAGATTAAAAATGAACTTTCAGAAGACAAAAGTGACGTACAATGCTTTTACAAGAAACAAAGATTTAGCGATTGATGGAGAAAAGCTTGAGACAACCGATTCCTACATTTATCTTGGGCAACAGATATCGAGTGAGGGTCACATTGATGAAGAAATTAATCGTCGTATAAAACTTGGATGGAGGGCTTTTGGAAGAAACAGTACAATTTTTAAGAGCAGTATGCCAGTATGTCTCAAAAGAAAAGTATTTAATCAATACATCCTGCCAGTGCTTACTTATGGAGCCGAGACATGGACCTTAACTAAAAAAGACATACAAAGACTGCAGACAACTCAAAGCGGCATGGAGAGATGCATGCTTGGTGTAACCAGGAAAGATAAGAAGAGAAACTTGTGAATGAGGAAAATGACAGGAGTGGACGACATCACGACCAGAGTGAAATCACTGAAATGGCAATGGGCTGGACATGTTGCCTGAAGAACGGACCACCGATGGACAACCGAAATTTTAGACTGAATTCCGAGGGACAGGAAAAGACCCAGAAGAAGACCCCATCGGAGATGGAAGGATGAAATTCGAAAGTATGCTGGAGTGACATGGAGGAGACAGGCCCAAGACAGACAATTGTAGAAGAAATTTGGGGAGACCTTCATCCAGCAGTGGATTGATAATGGTTGATGATGATGATTATGATATACACCATTATCATTGTATTTTCATCTTGTATATTTTTTATCATTCGTTTTGTCTTTTGTTCAGCAAATAAGGAAATTCTGAACTCCACGGAAGCTTGTGGTGCCCAGTAGGTAAACGGATTAATTTATAATTTCACATGTATTTGCATATATTTATCAATTTATTTATTGCATCAGCCATACACCTAAACCAAACATGATTGTAACATATGTGTAAATCTGGAACACTAAACATTCCATTCTTTTTACTTTTCGACATCGATAATTTCGTAGGTAAAACGTAGAAAAATGGATTATTATTTACATAAAAAATGATGTAAAATCGAAACAAGAATAATGATTATTTACGAAAAACTCCGTTTCTCGCAGTTCTGTTTTTAAATTACAATACTTTTCTTCTCATTTGGTAAGAGGCTCATACTAAATTTGGTAACTGGGTCCTCCCCCTCCCTGTAGTGGCGACGCCAGCCACACAGAACTGGGTGAGCTAGGGGGAGGGGGAGTAAGCATGGGGGTCATAAATTTTGAAGAGCTAAGGAGAAATTTTGGCAAAAAATTCCGTTCATGCGGATTTTACCCGACGATAATAATGTTATCCCCAGTCAAAAAACGTTTTCAGGTGCATACTGTACGTAGTATTTATTCAGCGTATGTAGTATGGGAACCATGGGTACAAATCTCTATCGGAAGTTACTATTCCTTCGCGATTTTAGCTTACTTAGGTTGTTTTTCCTTCTTTTTTTTTCTTTTTATGCTTTCCAACCGTAGATTGAAGAAACGCAAATGCTCCAGCTTTGTCCGTCTGTCTGTCTGTCCGCACGATAACTCACATAAAAATGGTTCGATTTCGATGAAATTTTAGTATGTGGTAAGGGACCACTGGGGACGAACCCTATTTCAAATGGGCGAAAGGGGGTCAAAGGTCAGGACATAGGAGCGGGATCCATTCCACCGCCCTTGTGCGTCATAACTTAAGCAAAAATGCTTCGATTGCGACAAAACTTTATCATGTAGTTCCGCAGGTATACTGAACTGATTCTGTTGAATATAATCGAAATGGGGTCAAAGGTCAGAGCACAGGAGCAAAATTTATTCCACAGCCATTTTCCTCATAACTTGAGTAATGATTTCTGGTATGCTGGAAAGCGTATCATAATCAATGCACTGCATGATTTTACTAACTAGTTTTTTTACCGATGTTTATGAATTTTAGTTTGTAACCTGACAAGGAATCTCTCTCTCTGTCATATTTCACACTATAATTATAAAAATGACGTGTTTCTGCTACTCTCTTAGAAATTCGCTCAGAGGACTCCCACCGTTTCCTAGAAGGACAAACACTAAATTTAGCAAACATTTCATTTTACATAACAAAATTTCTGTGAATTCGAAAAAATCAGGTACTTTTTCCAAGTTTCCTAAAATCTTAGACGCCTGAACCAGCCATATGTTCTAACAGCTTAAATATTTAGGGGAAGAGGCTAAAGGGTGGGCTAAAAAAAATTGGGTGGGCCGTAGCGTTACTCTTGCCCCCGCCCCCTCACCCAATGAAGCCAACTTGGCTCCTATGAACATACGTGTTCATATGAGTCCAAGTTGGCTACTGTGAACACAACTATGCTTCTTCCGAATCTCGAACTCTCGAACCAGGGACAATTTGGACGCGCTATTAGAAGATTGCGCCTCTGAAAATACACTTCTTTCAACTTTCTCATTTTCGTAGAAGAGAGGAAGTGGGAGTGGAGTCGCGAATCTCAGGATTTAATAGTTTGGAGACTCCCCTGTCATTTTCTAAGGAGAGACAAAAGAAAATTTAATTTCTTGGAAATCCTTGGGGGGGGGGGGGGGGTCTTCCAAACATATTTATTTGGGGCGGAGTACGAATCCTCCAAATTAATACACCGCTGTTCGTGAAATATGTTGAAAAGGATGAACTCTAATTCAGAGATTTCACTTCTTTTTCACGCTTTCCAACCGTAGGTTGAAGAAGCGTATATGCTCCAGCTTTGCCCGTCTGTCTGTTTGTCCGCACGATAACTCGCGTAGAAATGGTTCAATTTCCATGAAATTTTAGTATGTGGTAGACGCACCCTGGGGACGCACCGCACCCTATTGAAAATAGGCGAAATGGGGTCAAAGGTCAGGACATAGGAGCGGGATCCATTCCATCGCCCTTATGCATCATAACTTGCGTAAAAATGCTTCCATTGCGACAAAAATTCATCATGTTGTTCCGGAGGTATATATTGAACTGGTTCTGTCGAATATGATCGAAATGGGGTCAAAGGTCAGGGCACAGGAGCGGGATTTATTCAAGTCATTATCCTCATAACTTGTCTACAAATGCTTCTATTCTGTTTAATATAATCGAAATGGGGTCAAAGGTCAGGGCACAGGGGCCGGATTTATTCCACAACCATTGTCCTTATAACTTGTCTAAAAATCCTTATATTGCGACAAAACTTTAGTGTGTTGTTCCGGAGGTATACTGAACCAATTCTGTTTAATATGATCGAAATGGGGTCAAAGGTCAGGGCACAGGAGCGAGATTTATCCCACAGCCATTATCATCGTAACTTGATTAAGAATGCTTCTATTGCGACAAAAATTTAGTATGTTGTTTCGGAGGTATGATGAACCGGTTCTGCTGAATATAATCGAAATGGGGAGCGAGATTTATTCCACATCCATTATCCTCATAACTTTAGTAACAATTTCTGGCATGTTGAAAAACGTATCATAAATCAATGCATTGCATGATTTTACTAACTTGTTTATTTCTTATACTATTCAGGAATAATTTATGGTTCTTAGAAATGATATTAAAAAAAAGAAAAATTAGTAAACAAAAGCAGATGGATTTTGCCACAAAATCAGTCTTTCTGACGCAGGTTGTGTTTTTATGTACGGCTGTTGGCTTTTTGAAATTGTCAAAAAATTCTGCCGCTCATGTAACGCACATGCTGTGTTTGTGCGTAAATATACTCTTGTTAGATGGAGGCTAAATATTTATCTTCCGTGAGTTGGCCCCTGCAAAAAGTGTTTGTAAACATTTTAAGTCGGACGTGGGGAAAGTGAACTCAGCGAACTGCAGTTGAAAGAGAAGACCGAAAAAATCTAATCGTTGTGCTTTACGAAACTGACGGAAGGCGGCCTACTCGGCGAAGGAGCAACAACTTTCTTATTTATAACTACCAACATCGAACAATTAGGACGAAAAGAGTCGAGTTAGAGAAAGCGGACGACGACCTTGACAGAGAACGAGCCAGCGATACGGCGAAAAAGACACAGCTCGTGATTGCGCAACCTGCTGCCATCAAGGGCGGGGGACGACTGAGTCACGTGACCCAGTAATGGTCCACGTGTATGTAGGCGACTTCTTCCGGACGCCATTCTCTCAGAAAACCGCAACATCTCCGCTGGAACTCACAACCCTTTCCTTCCATCGCGGTATCCGAAGCCGAGATTTGAGCTCCGTGGACATCGTTGTCTGTGTGTGCGTGTGTCATCATCATCGCCTAGCCGCAAAACAACCCCTTTCTCTATGCATCTTCCCGCAGAAGCACTAGGCCCTCCTGTCGGCCGCGCGGGGATAATGAGCGGTGATGCCACAGAGACGTCGCCGGCCGAACGCGCCCTTGCCGCCGCCATGGGCGAGCACCCTGGCGGCGAACTCGTGAGGACGGGTAGTCCTTGTTTTGTGTGCACGGTGTTGCCCACTCACTGGCGGTCCAATAAGACTCTTCCGGTGGCTTTCAAGGTAGTGTCTCTCGGGGAAGTGGCCGACGGTACTATGGTCACCATCCGTGCCGGGAATGATGAAAACTTTTGCGCGGAATTACGGAACGCCACTGCTATCATGAAAAATCAGGTGGCTAAGTTCAACGATCTGAGGTTCGTCGGAAGAAGTGGGAGAGGTAAGTCACTTTCCGTTAGTGTCATACAGTGTCACGTGTAATTATCAAATGTTATGTTAATTATCAATTTGTGTAATTTAATGATATGAGAATTAATAATTAGATTTTACATATCAACTTATGATCTCACTATATGATAAGTAGACATTTGAATTTTAAGATATGAGAATTAATAATTAAATTTTACATATGAACTTATGCTCTCACGATGTGTTAAGTAGACATTTGAATTTTACGATATGGTAATTATTGATTTGTATTTTACGATATAGTAATGTTAAATTTAAATTTCGCCGCCCCGGTGGCGCAGTGGTCTAAGGCGTTGGCCTCTGATCATTCGTCCGTAAGGGGTCCGGGTTCGAATCCCGGTCAGGCATGGATGTTGTGTTTGTCTTACGGCACTGGCTCTCTCCCTTCCCTGGAACCAGTGACCCTAAAATTAGGGACGGGCGACTGCTTATAGCCCATTGAGTTGCTCACGGTGGTCGTTAAACCTCCAATCAAAAAAAAAAAAAAAAATTTAAATTTCTATTACCTCCGGGGTGATAGTGTTACATTATCAAACTGATACTGTCGAACTCATAGGCGTAGCGTGACCAATAAAAAGGGGGGGGGGGGCATAAAAAGTGTAAACTGATGTGGGTTTTTTTAGGGGGGGGTATTCTCGGAAATGGTTTCTCCGAAAATTCTCATTTTCAATTGCCATAGCTTAGGTTTTTACATGCCTAATATATCCAGGCTTGGTTGTTTCACCCTAACAAGGATGAAAACAACAACAACAAAAACTTGCCTATCAAACCACCTCATGCAGTCATCTAATGATGAAAACCATCATTAGATGACTGCATGCTATTGTGTATGGGATGACTGCTAGAAAGCAGTCATAGCAATGCTCGCTATTGCGTACTGTCGTTCCCTTTGCTGTATGTCACACTTCATAATATTTAAAAGGAAAACAACTAGTTATTATTTTTTTCCAATTTTAAAGCTGAGGGGGCACGTGTCCCCCCCACGCTACGTCTATGATCGAACTCACATGCAATGAGCTCGCACAAGATGAAGTTCTACTGGCTTGTGACCATTCGTCCGAGATGGGTCTGGGTTGGAATCCCAGTGAGACATGGATGTTGTGTTTATCTTATGGCACTGGTTCTCTTTCCCTTCCCTGGAACCAGTGACCCTAAATTAGGGACGTGCGATTGCTTATAGACCATTGCGTTGCTCTCGATGCTCGTTACCCCCTCCCCCCAATAATACAAAGTTCCGCATAAACTGAAGCTTTTATAGATCCCTTGAACTTCGCATTATTCTTTCCCTCTTGTTATTTTAGCACATATTACGAGCAATAACTTCTGTAAAAAACCGCATATATTGAAGTTCACGGTTATCAGCAAACAAAAATAAGTGGCATTCACACAGTTCTTCCCCTTTCTTTTCACTGGAAAATTAGGAATTATCTGCTGCTGACAACAACCCAGACAGGTCAGTTTGTGTGAAGTAAAAAATATTTGTTTTATTTTACTGCCCCCATCTGTCCCCCTTCCCCGCTTGTCACACAAACATTTCCTGGGTAGGTGTTGTCTTTTATTCTTTCCCCATGCCACCCTATAATCACTGTTTAGAAAATCCTAGAGTTTATATTTCATTTAGAAACATCTTAACCACTGCGTTAAAGGAAGTTTGAAAACATTTAAAATAGCTATCGTGACGAGCACTAAACAATTGACTCATGTTTCCGCTGTATCGTGCAAACGGCAAACCAAATGTAACAGATTAAACTTCAGTTTTTTGGCAATAACTTTAATTTTTTCAGTTTTTAAATGTTTTGCTCGTTGTAGATCTCACTCGTATTTTTTGCTAGTTGTATTTTAAACTAACTGTTTATCAATTACCTTCGATTAATTGATAAACAGTTTGTTTGACAAGTTTAAACCTAACGTGTAACGTCATACGTGAAAAATAACCCTTTTTTTATTTGTCCGGTTATAAAAAGTTCGCATGTATCGAATGCTTTTGACTCTCTCTCTCTCTTCGACTTTGTTATATACGGGTTCGACTGAATAATATTTTCTGCCTTCTCACTTTTAAGGGAGAATTTGGGATATGATCCCTTGACAAGAAACGTGTGCCTAAAAGTCTGGAGAATTTAGGGGATGATCCCTTGACAAAAAACGTGTGCCTAAAAGTGTGGAAAATTTGGGGGATGATCCCTTGACAAAAAACGTGTGCCTAAAAGTGTGGAGAATTTGGGGGATGATCCCTTAACAAAAAAAGATGATCCCTTGACAAAAACTGTGTGTGTATAAATATTCTAATCTCGGCTTTTGTAAATATCTTTGTTTTTTAATAAATTTCCATAGTTTTAAAATAATAATGTAATTCTTTCTGCCTGCTCTTTTCTGAGGGTGAATATACGCCACGATCTCACAAGAACATTCGTATTCCTTAACAGAATTTAAACCGCAGATTTTGTAAATTTTGGGGGGAGGGACCTTTCTTTATTATATTTTATTTTCATAAGTTTCGGGTTTCCAATAAATGAAAAGGTTCAAAAGATATTCGAGAAAGCATATCGGAATTTGAGAAAGCTGTAAATAATTCCTTAATCGTGTTTGTGATTTCCGGGTGGTATTTAATTGCTTTAATTCAGCATTAATTTTTTTTATATATACAGGGTATTCATAAATGGCGTATACACCTTCAGTATGCTATTGAAAAATATATATAATTAGCAGAGACGTGGACCTTAACTAAAGAAGACATAAAAAGACTGCAGACAAGTGAAAGAAGCTTGTAGAGAGATACATGCTTGATGTAACCAGGAGAGATAAGAAAGAGAACCTCATGGATAAGGAAAATGATAAGAGTGGAAGGCATCATGATCAGGGTAAAATGCTTGAAATGGCAATGGGCTAGACATGTTGCCAGAAGAACGAGCCGCCAATGGACAACCAAAATTCTAGTCTGGGTTTCGAGGGACAGGAAAAGACCCAAAAGAAGAGCACATGGGAGATGGGTGGATGAAATTCGAAAGCATGTAGGAGTGACATGGAGTAGACTGGAGCAAGATACATCGTTGTGGAAGAAACTCAGGGAGACATTCATCCAGCGCTGGATTGATAGTGGTTGTTGATGATGATGATGATATTATTGTCAGAGGGACGGAGCACCGATGGACTTCTAAAATTTTAGACTGGATTCTTGGATTCCAAGGAACAGGTAAAGGCCCAGAAGACCACATGGGAGATGGGTGGATGAAATTCGGAAGCGTGTGGGAGTGACGTGGAGAAGACTGGTTCAAGTCACACCGTTGTGGAAGAAACTTGGGAAGACCTTCATCCAGCAGTGGATTGATAGTGGTTGACAATGATTGTTGAGAAGTAAAATACAAAAACTCACCTTCATTTAATTAGGCTTTAATTAACAAAATAATACAGGTGTCGTGTTAACCATAGATGTTTCACTTCTCGATCATTCTAACGGAAACCACACAACTAACATACTCACTGCGAATGTAAACAATGAGGACTGCTGCCAACTTCTGATACGTATATATTAAAATACAATACAATTATATCAAATTCACCCCTCTCTAAAAGTTAGTTACATAGACAGGTATGCAGGACGGCGTCTGGAACGAGTAGGGCGCAGTGCATCATCATAGTCCTCAGTAGCAGTCAGTGATAGTTCGTTAGTCTCAACTACATTAGTCTCACATTCAAGATTACTAGCAGGTGCCGAGTCAGTAGACTGAAGGATTTCTTGTCTCTGACAATCATTCACCTCTCTTGGGTGTTCTCCTCTAGGAGCAAGATGCCGAGTTGAAACAGTAGTTTCGCCCCCATCAGGGAATCTGACATAAGCATAATCTGGGTTAGATTCTATTAGCTGTACCTCTTCCACAAGAGGGTCATATTTGCTAAAGCGAACGTTCTTTTCAAAAGAACAGGACCAGATTTAGTTCACCAGGTTGGAATTGAACTCCCATTAGAAGATCTAGGGTGGGTTAAACATCCTCTCGTGGAAAGTTGCATTTGTTGACCTGCATAGAAGAGAGCGAATAGAGTGCAGCGCATGGTCCAGTACCTCCCACCGCTCAGTTTTCATGCTATTAGACCTAAGGTCGAGTGTTATAGTCTTCCATATTATCCCATTGTACCTACCAACTTGTCCGTTCCCTCTAGGATTGAAGGGAGTGGTTCGACTTTAGTTCTTGAGACATAAATGATGCTCCTCTGTCGGAATGTATATACGCAGGTAGCCCAAATACAGAGAACAAGTTTTTTAAAAGCCTTGTCACAGTGGCTGTCGAAACATCAGTAAATGGTAGAGCAAAAGACAACCTTGAGTATTCGTCTACAATAGTGAGAAGATACTGATTTCGAGACTTCCCTAGTAAAGGACCTTTGAAATCTAGATTTAGTCTCTCAAAAGGAGATGTAGCTTTTATTAGTTTCCCTTGATGTTGGTTAAAACGTGACTTTAGTTCTACGCAAACAAAGCATGAGTTAGGGATCTTTTTTACATCTTCAATGGAATAAGGTTGGTTTTTTGCGCGAATCCAATGACTCATTCGTGTTATTCCAAGGTGGCAAAGAGCCTTGTGTAAGGCACTAAGATTCGTAGCCGGGTTTATCGCAGCAGTTATTCTCGAGAGGGTATCAGCGAGCGCATTCTCATTTCCAGGTCTGTAGATTATATCAAACTTGAAACAAGCTAATTCTAGACGCCATCTCAAGATCTTTTCATTTTTTATTTTACTAGAATGACGCTGATCGAACGTAAAAGAGACAGAACGTTGATCGGTATAATTACTTCAATTTAAAATGCCTACCAATTAAGTAATGCCGCCAATAACGTAGCGATTCAACAATGACATAAGCTTCCTTTTTTATTAGAGAGTGTTGCTGTTCAGACCTGCTGAGGGTTCTAGAGTAGAAAATAACTAGCCTTCCTGCTTGGCTCAGAGAAGCGGCTATAGCAAAATTAGACGCATCAGTTTCTACCCGAGAAGGTATCCGTCATCTATTGCAGCTAGTGCCGCTTTAACCACATAATTTTTCGAAGCACAAAATACTGAAGTACCTTCTTCAGATAGAGGAAAACATTTTTTTTTTTTGCACTAAAGGTTGGATCTTTCCAGAGAATCTAGGTATCCATTTACTCTAGTGTGAAAACATACCCAGAGCACGTCGTAAGCAAGCTTCATCTTTAGGTAGATCAAGAAGAGGGCCCAGTCGATTCAGGTCTGGCTTGATAGTTTTGTTAGAGACTGTGCACCCAAGTAAATTCACAGTCCTTACATAAAATTGACATTTCCCCCTGTTCAACGGGAGATTATTTTTTAAACAGCAGCTAGGAACTTCGGCAGATTCCTGTCGTGATCATTTTGATTTTTCCCACAAACAGTTGCGTCATCCAGGTATGAAAAAACATTTTCTGGGCTCTCGTCCTGGACAATTCTATCTATCACTCTTTGAAAACATGCCATTCCATTTGTAACTCCGAAGGGAACGCTTAAACATTGGTAGAGCTTCCCACAGGCTTCGAATGTAGTATATGGCTTTTCAGACTCCATAATGGGTACTTGGTGATATGCACTTTTCAGATCTATGACATTGTACACCTCATTTGCCGAAACTTTAGCAATTATCTCTTCTATTCTTGGTAGAGGGTAAGCATCCAACATTGTAAAATTTATTTATGGATTGTGAATAATCTACAACCATCCTAGCCTTGTGATTTTCTCCTCTAACCACAAAAGCCTGGGCACGCCACGGAGAATTACTAGGCTCGATCGCACTTTCATGTAGGAGCTTTTCAATTTCTGTAGCCAGAAACTGACTATCACCTTTTGATTGTATTCTAGACTTTGTAGCTATAGGCACACAATCAAAAGAAAGGTTAGCAAACAGAGAGATTGGAGGAACATTTGCAACGGTCAAGCCACAAATCCTGAGTGGAGGCTGTAAACCATGGAGGACAGTTTCCACAGAGGTATGACACACTGTAGTACGTCTAGTCCGATTATGGCATCAGAGCAAATATTTCTCATAATTAACATCACTATGTTTTTATAAGTGTGATCCCTTCATTTCAATATTAACTCTACAACGGCCTATAACTTCGGTGAATGGTGAGAAGTTGGCCATAGCGACTTTGCCACTATAAGGCAGTACTTGTATGTGACATTTATTTACAAGAGTTTTATCAATAAAACTTAACGAACTTCCTGCGTCAATTAAAGCATTCACCTTGACTTCGCTGATTTTACTAAATTCGATACCAATATTGCTAGTATTGTTTAATTGAAATGTGCTTTGGAGATATATAGTAATATCATACACCTTAATAAAAAGTGTGCATGCTTGTAGAAAAATTCTTTAGACCTTGCTTTACACGTTGAGTAGCTAAGGACCACACGTCATTGAAGTAGAGTAAGTCCAATAGATGACAACTAATATATATTTCACTGACATTTATTTTATAAAAAAATATATAGTTAAAAATGTATGATCTATCCGTTGCTACTGTCATTGCAACACGTTGCAAAAGTTATCTATGCTAATGATTTACTACAGACATGTCTACCTACACTACTACTATGTTCAAACACAACTATATATATATTCATCACATTCAAGTAAGAAATTCTGTGGCAAGTCAAATCTGCAAATGTCATAAAATTAAATGGATAGTTCCTTATGATGCGACAAAATACTTAACTGTCTCCAAAAACTTCACCTGAACTGTACATTATAGCAGCATTTCCTGAATAGGAAGAAGTCCGTAAGGATCATAATATGTTCGCAGTAAGTTCTAGGTAGTTTCAACACCTATTCACCGGAATATCTGCAAATATCCACTTTGGGCTGTCTTTCTGTAATTTGTAATTTAGTTATTGCAAACACTGTATAAGTTCATGTTATATTAAATATTCATCTTCAAATCTTATCTTGAAACAGAGGCATAAATGTCACACACTCTAACATTCAGACAAATCCTACTGTAAATGTGTATCTTTCATCTCTCCATTATGGTTTTTAACATATATTACTTGACAAACAAGACGATTCACTTAAAAATACTCTTAGAATGACGACACAGAAAGTCAAATAGTTAGGTTGTTGGGTTCCATAGAGTACCATAGGTTAGTTTAGAGTAGTAGGTTTCATAGAGTACCCGGACTAGTGACATCCCCCCCCCCACACACTTATTTTGAAACAATAATGAGGCTCTTCTGTATGGAACCCAACAACCTAACTACACTTGACTTTCTGTGTCATCATTCTAATAGTATTTTTTAGTGAATCGTCTTGTCTGTCAGATAGTATATGTTAAAAACCATAGTGAAGAGATGAAAGATAAATTTTACAGTAGGATTTGTCTGCATGTTAGAGTGTGTGGCATTTACTACCTCTGTTTCAAGATAAGTTTGAAGATGAATATTTAATATAGCTTGAACTTATGCAGTGTTTGCAATAACTACATTACAAAATACAGAAAGTCAGTGAATGTTCGCAAATATTCTGGTAAATAGGTGTTAAAAGTCAACCTACGGCAGATGTTTGCAGATATTCTGATGAATAAGTGTTGAAACTACCTAGAACTTACTGCGCATCTACTATGATCATTACGGGCTTGTTCTTATTCAGGGAATGCTGCTATAAACTACAGTTCAGGTGAAGTTTTTCGAGAGTGTTAAGTATTTTGTCGCATCATAAGGAACTATCCATTTGATTTTATAACATTTGCAGATTGGACTTGCCACAGAATTTCTTACTTGAATATGAGGAATATATATAGTTGTGTTTGAACATAGTAGTGTATGTAGACATGTCTGTAAATCATTCGCATCGATAACTTTTGCAACGTGTTGCACAGTAGCAACGGATAGATCATACATTTTTAACTATATATTTTTTTATAAAATAAATGTCAGTGAAATATATATTAGTTGTCATCTATTAGACTTACTATACTTCAATGACGTGTGGTCCTTAGCTACTCAACGTGTAAAGCAAGGCCTTAATAATTTTTCTACGAGCATGCACACTTTTTATTAAAGTGTATGATATTACTATATTATAACGCACAAATTTGTCTGCGCCCGGCATCTAACCCGGGTTCCCCCACTCTGTAGTAAGTCGCTCTCCCAACTGAGCTACGCGGACATGTTCTTTTACTGCTATCTGCCCCCCCCCCCCCCCGAGCTAGATCTTAATCCCTTAGAAAACCTATGGGATGAATCAGAGCGCCGCATAAGAAGTTTGTAACCAAGGCCTACTACTAAGCAACAGTTAGCGGCAGCATTATATGTGCTGAATGGAAGCGCATACCTATCGCTGTGTTCCAAAACCTTGTCGAAAGCCTGTCTCGAAGGGTCAGTGCACGCATTAAGGCCAAAGGTGGTTTCAGAATCGCTTTAATGTAACAAAACAGAGGAGACGAGCAACATGGAATCGTTTCAAAAAAAAAAAAAAAAAAAAAGAAGAGGAATGATACAAACTGAAAAAAGCGATGATATGTACATTGAATGAGTAATGACAAATTTACAACGTGATGCAAACAGAGCAATGCTTGAGGAAGAACAAAATGATCACAGGCGGGGCACCGCAGTGCGAAAGAACAACAAAACGTTAATGCAGAGTCTTAACCCACCGTGAGATGTAACGGACTTGGTGTAACAGCGAACCACGGGGTCACTGGTGACCACGTAGCACAGAAGGAGCTTTCACGGCATGCTGAGATGGCAGACTGATACTCCTGCTGTACCACCGTGCAGAGAGTAACGGAAAGCATGGTGAAAGGTGAAGTCCCAAGTGCACCATCTATGAAAAAGTGTCGAGGAGTGGCATTTCGTCTCTTGCAGAAGGAGTAAGTCGGCCCCAAGAGGCGAGAGATCTTCCAGAACGAGAGCGTTAGCGAGAGGGTTCGGATGAAGGGAAGCTATGGCAGCTTTCTGGAATGTGTCGAGGCAATTGATGATACCACGACACCACAAGACGTAGTCGGGTTGCTTGGCATTATGCCGGAGGAATTTGAAGATGGAGGTTGCTTGGTCGAAGACCTCGGGAAGAACTGCTTCAAACTGCTGTAAAAAGATGAGAGAAACCTCCCGATTTGAGAAACTCGTAAAGATCTTCAAAGGAGACAGGTTCTGAAGGAAGAGAGGCATTGGTAAGCAGAGTCGAGAAATATTCAAACGTCGGCAGAGAACCCTTGGACTTCGAAGAGGAAGAGCTAGAACGTGACAGAGGAGACTTGGAGCCTGCTAGACGGGAGGAATGATGTGGGCAGCCAGTCGAAGAAGGAGACTTCGTCTTTTTCCTCCGGGCCTCGGTACTGGAAGTAGAGCGACGTTTGCCGTGGATCGATGACACACGAGATGTGGAATCAGAGGAAAGGTCCACCTCATCGCCGAGAGCAATAGTGCCGACGGTGAATGAAGCTTGAAGATAATCAGTGATGTCCTCTGATGGAGAGAGAACACGGGAAGGCAAGGAGGAGTCAAGCGGAGGAAAATCCGACAGAGTGGAGAAAGCAACATCTGAAGACTCGTGTTGATCGAAGGCTTTAATCAGATTTTCCGCAGAACTGAGTTCAGGAGGTGCAGACGCAGGAGGAGGCATGGCAACAGAAGCGGAGGATGAGGTAGAATACTGCCTTGGAGCTGCAGGAGTCAGTGGCTCTGCATGAGGGCAATGAGCCTGCTGATGGTCGTAAGCCTTGCAGAGTGAGCAATGGGCAGAGGTGAGGAGCTCAATCCGTCGGCGCTCGTTATCGCAACGAACATCGAGGAATTGTGAAACTTTATGAGATGCTCTTCCGACGGGAAGATGATGCAAGCAGTTCTACGGAAGCCACAGATATGTTTATCATCGGGTTTAGAGGGGGAAGAGGAGATAGTCTTCACTGGGCCGACTACTCTGCCGCATCGACTAAGTGCAGCACACAGCATATCAGATTATAGATCTCCGGGGGGACCGGATGTAAAGAGACCAGAACAGGACGCTGGGCGATGGATTCGGCTAAAAGGTGACAATCGCCAATTGATAGGCCCCGAGACAAGACAAGCTCGGCATATTCTTTCTTCAAAAAATAAACAATCACAGTTCGTGGCTTTCGGGTGAGGTGGGTGATGGCACCAGAAGGAAGCATCTTCTTAAGAGCGGAGCTGTACTGCTTCAAAGGAGTGTTGGGCAGCGCATCAAAACAAACCCCCAACTCGAAGGTCGAATGAAGACGTTGACCAGCAGGAGAGTTCTCGGGGATGTCTAATATGATGGTGTCACCGTTGAGAGTAACGTAAGAATCCATAGGGGCAGACGAGACGAGGAGGAAGCCGATGGAATACCAGAGGCAGCCGCAGAATACGTGCGTGCAGAAGCGCCTCCTCTGGAAGGCATTGACGCAGCATGAGACAATGTACTGGAAGCAGAGGCAGTAGAAATTGTAGAGGGCAGATTAGCGACGCCTTTAGAGACGTCCATGAATTCATCATCGTCAGCAGAGGCAGGGACGTCACATCCACGTTCTCAATGGCAGAGTCGGAGACCTGAGCAGGAGAAGACGTGCAAACGACAGAAGGAAAATTAAGAGGCTCTCCACTAGCAAGCGAAGATGATTGATCGGCTGCGTCTATCGTTGAAGAGGCGATGCGAGGAGCTGCAGCGATGCAGGAGGGAACAGCGCACTCATGGGCAGATGCCATAATCAATGGCAAGGGTTAACGAAGAAAAACGACCAGCTCGTTGTGTAAATTAAAACAGTGATAATGAAAAAAAAAAAAATAAGCACTCACCCACTCGTGAGAGATCTTAAACGAAAGCACAGACCTTTAACTTTGGCACACACACGGAAGAACAATCATGGGACACACAAAACACGTACATGAAGCACTCAAACACGGAGATCGTGAAGACACGTGTAGGCCAAAGGTGGACCGACACCGTACTAATGTATGTCAATAAATGCTGCTATGTTGTGCTTCTCCTCTAGGAGGCCGGCGACTTTTGTCAATATAGTGTATATTGCATACACTGTATTACAGGATAACATTTTACTTTTTTTTTCAATCTTATGTTGAGGGTGACATTTTTTCTTTTCTTAGAACAGTCTGTTTTAGTGCAAAATGCAAGCATGTACAAAAATGACGGGAAGCCCAGCCCCTTCACTCCCCGTATCCGAGCTTGGTCTCAGGATAACTGTTTCTCATAAACATATGATTCGATTGGAATGTACTTTGTAGCCATGGCATATCGTACAGAAATGCACCATTGTGTAAAATCCTTTATTTTAAGATACGGGAAAGCGCGTGAAATTTTATCTTGTTCTCAAAACTCACCATGGAATCAACTTCCACGAACACACACACACACACACACACACACACACATATATATACAAGAAGCAAGTGGAGAAATCGAAACAGTACTCGCGCAAATTTTCGCTCGATGCCTTAATGAAGGGAAGATTCCTGAGGATTGGAACAACGCTATAATGATCCTGCTACATAAAAAAGGTGACATTGAGGATCTCAGGAACTACAGACCTGTCAGCCTCCTATCAGTGGTTTATAAAGTTCTTTCACACCGTTTGAAGGTAACACTGGACATGGCTCAACTGAGAGAACAAGCTGGATTCAGGAGTGGCTACAGCACAATAGATCATATCCACGTACTAAGAGAACTAATTGAAAGAGCGAGGGAATATGAACTTCCATTGTGCATGGCTTTTATCGATTATGAAAGAGCCTTTGATTCGGTGAAACCATCAGCAGTTACAATGGCTCTGAAATCCTGTGGTATTGAAGATGCATACATTAATATTATTAATAACATCTATGAAAATGCAAGTGCAAAGATTCGGCTGTTTGAAAATACAACACACATAAAAATTGGAAAGGGAGTGAGACAAGGTGACACCATATCTCCGAAGCTCTTTAACGCCACATTGGAAAATGTCTTTCAATCACTGAACTGGGAAAACAAAGGGATAAAGATTAATGGAGATTATCTAACCCACCTACGTTTTGCTGATGACGTAGTCATTTTTACAACTACCCCATCAGAGCTGCAGAGTATGATCCAAGAACTTGTTGACAAGAGTAAAGAAGTGGGATTAAAAATGAACTTTCAGAAGACAAAAGTTATGTTCAATGCTTTTACACGAAATGAAGATTTATCGATTGATGGAGAAAAGCTAGAGATAACAGACACGTACGTTTATCTTGGACAGCAGATATCTAGTGAGGGTCACATTGATGAAGAAATTAATCGGCGTACAAAACTTGCCTGGAGAGCTTTTGGAAGAAACAGCATAATTTTCAAGAGCAATATGCCATTATGTCTTAAAAGAAAAGTGTTTGATCAATGCATCCTTCCAGTGCTTACGTATGGTGCAGAGACGTGGACCTTAACTAAAAGAGACATACAAAGGCTGCAGACAACTCAAAGCAGCATGGAGAGGTGCATGCTTGGTGTAACCAAGAGAGATAAGAAGAGGAACTCATGGATCCGAAAAATGACAAGAGTGGAAGACATCATGATCAGAGTTAAATCCCTGAAATGGCAATGGGCTGGACATACTGCCAGAAAGACAGACCATCGATGGACAGGCGAAATATTAGATTGGATTCCAAAGGACAGGAAAAGACCCAGAAGAAGACCACATGGGAGATGGGTGGATGAAATTCGAAAGTATGCGGGAGTGGCATGGAGGAGACTTTCACAAGACAGACCGTTGTGGAGGAAACTTGGGCAGACCTTCGTCCAGCAGTGGATTGATAATGGTTGACAATGATGATGATGATGATATATATATATATATATATATATATACATACAAAGGCTGCAGACAACTCAAAGAAGCATGGAGAGGTGCATGCTTGGTGTAACCAGGAGAGATAAGAAGAGGAACTCGTGGATCCGAAAAATGACAAGAGTGGAAGACATCATGATCAGAGTTAAATCCCTGAAATGGCAATGGGCTGGACATACTGCCAGAAGGACAGATCATCGATGGACAGCCGAAATTTTAGATTGGATTCCAAGGGACAGGAAAAGACCCAGAAGAAGACCACATAGGAGATGGGTGGATGAAATTCGAAAGTATGCAGGGGTGACATGGAGGAGACTGGCACAAGACAGACCGTTGTGGAGGAAACTTGGGGAGACCTTCGTCCAGCAGTGGATTGATAATGGTTGACAATGATGATGATGATGATGATATATATATGTGTGTGTATTTTTATGGTATTGCTATTAATTTAAAAAACGACGTGAAAAATGGTCTTCACTTGAAACGGGCATGAATTTATACACTCGAACTGGTATATAACGAAGTTGAAGGGAGAGTGAAAAACATTAGGCATATGCAAACTTCGCTGTAACCGGACAGATTAAAAAAGGGGGCTATTTTTAGCATGCTACATTAATGTCAGGTTAAAACTAGTCAATCATAAACTATATAACAATTAATCGAGGGTGAATAATACTTGTTTATTGAAAACTACAGCTAACAGTATAATATGAGCGAGATCTTCAATAAGCAAAACAATTAACGAATGTAAGTAACTGCTAAAAATTTGAAATTTCGCCTGTTACATGTTACGTACGTCGGATATATGAGCCAATTCTTGCTTATTTTGAGCTTATCTCGATCGCTGTTTTAAATGTTTTTCAAAACTTCCTACGACGCGGTGGTTAAGATACTTCTAGATGCAAAATAAACTCGTAAGATTTCATAAACAAGATTCAGTGATTACAAGGTGGCTAAAGGACGGGAAAAAAGACAGCATTTGCCGCGGAAATGTATGTTTAGCAAGAGATAGTAAAAAAAGCAACTGAGATATTCTTGTCTTTAAGCGAACTGACCTATCTGTAACGGAAACCACGAAGTGTTGTCAACAGCAAATAATTCGTTGTTTTCCAGTGAAGAAAAAAAAAGAGTTGATGCCACTAGTTTTGTTTGCTGACCATTTGCACTGTGCTTCGATGTATGCGGTTTCTTCGAAAATTATTTTTCGTGATATGCAGTTAAAATAACAATGGATAACATTACGAAGTTTAAGAGATCTACAAAAACTTCGGTTTATGCAGAACTTCGTATTATGCGAGTTCGTTATATGTGTGTTCGGCAGTACTTTCATGACAGATATTTATAACACCTGACACTGAATAAACAAACAGAGAATATTGAAAATCTTACACACATGATAGTTTTGTCAGTGTGGGAGTTATGCATCGACTTATTAAATGGCTATTTGACTGGTCTTTTGAAATATGAATGCTTTGTAATATCGTGATCATTCTACACATGAATAATTGCTTGAAATCTGCTTAAGTGAAACTACAGTGTTGCTATTGATTTCTAAATAATACATTGTTCGCATTAGTTTTGGTTTTATTATAGGAAGGAGGAAAATGTTTTTTATATATTGCAGTGTGGAAATAGGGTTGGGTGGTGGTGTTAAAACACTTACCCAAAATTCTGTGTTAAGTACAAAGTTTTCAGTGTGCACCGGCTGGTAAAGGTATGTACATCTTCCCATAAAAAAAGACTGTGATATGGTTCAGTTCACGCCACTGATGCATAGAGAGAAATATCTGCCCTCTCTCAATCTTCCCCCACTTGGAACCGCATGTGGACAATGAGCATCCTTAGCCCCTATTTCAGAGGGATTCCGAAAAACCCCCAAACCGCAGGTGACGTCTTGGCACGCGCTTCACCTCCTAACGTTTGTTTGTGGGAGGATTTCGAAGGATGCTTAGTGGTTAAAGTGGCATTAAACACCAACTTGCTCCCCCATTAACACAATTTTGTGCACACCACAATTGAAACAAAACTACCGTGGCGAGTCTTATAGACTTAAAGTTACTATCTCTTCTATAATAACGACAGTTTTATTCCAACTACCAAAATGATTGTTTAAACACTTGTGACGTATATTCTAAATTAACTTTCCTTTTTAGTTTCTTTCCCTATGTAAATCTTGAGTTTATTCTGTTATTCTTTACTCTTAACGTGATATCTTTCTCTCAAACGAATACGTTTGGCAACACAATTGAGGTTGAATGAACGTGACGTATGCCTGAGTTTTGATAAGAACAAGAGATAAAAGCGACGACTAAATTGTTGCTTGAAAAGCGTTGGGTTGTAAACTGATTTTTGAAAGGAGCGTTGTGTTAAGAGTTGTGTGGTGTGTGGAAAGTTTAGTGCAATATGCTATGCTACGATGTGTTTGCTACATCCTGAATAAAGCATCTTTTCCGTTAGTTGACTTCTGTTATTTACATGTTTCGTCTGGCCGTTAAGGTTTCTTTCATTTAGGAACTATTTCTTAGTATGTTGATGCGTTAAAACAACGTAGAAAAGACTTTTACGCTGTACACTTCGTACGTTTTTGATAGCATTACTTGACTCTACAATAAAAGGATATGAAAAGTAGGGATTATCTATGAATGGAAATAAGTATTAGTGTGTTGGTAGCGATTAGACAAACTTAGTGTTGGAAGATAATGAAACTGAATTTTGCCAAAATTTCAAATGCAGGAATGGACCGAGAGAGTAGAATATTTACGAATAGGCGCGGCGCTACGGGTGGGCTACTATCTTTAGGCCACCCCTCCCCACGTAAATATTTAAGCTGTTAAAACGTATGACGAGTGTAATCATCTAAGAATTTTGGAAAAATGGAAAAACGCATGTGAATATTTCGATTTCACAGAGAATTTTTTGTGTAAAATTAATTTTTCGTTACATTTAGTGTTGTACTATTCTTTGAAATGCATTGAGTCTTGAGGGGGGGGGAGGATTCCTTGTCAGGATACAAACTAAAATTCACAAACAGCCTGATGACGGCAAATATTTAACAAAAATATTAAAAAATGACGTAAGTAAGCTAAAATTGTGAAGAAAAAGAAACTTGCTACATAAAATCGATGGAAGTTGGTGCCCATGGTTACTAGTCCTATACATACATTGAATAAATACTACAAACAATATGCATCTGATTTTTTTCTTTACTGTGGATAATATCAGCAGCGTCGGTTAAAATCTACATGTACAGAATAGATGTAGGCATCATGTGTATAGTCAGAGCACATTTAAGAAAATAGGAGACCTGGGGGCTGGAGTGTATTTTGGGGCTCCAGTGTAAGTGGCATATCTCGGATTTCAATATGGGTGGATGAATAAAAATACCCAGGAGAAAACATTCCCAACATATGATGAGGAAGTCATAAAAATATCCCCGCCGTGTTGAAGTGTTGTATCCGAATTAGTGTTAGCAAGAAAATTTTAAAATGCATGGTTGAAAAATGGATACCAGTTCATTTCTGTTTTATTCCCCCTCTCCCCAGGGTTCAGCTTGTTGAAATTATATCAAAGTAGTGGGCAAAATAATATGATCCAAATATCATGATTCAAACGAATTCTTAATGTATGAAAATTTCCCTCAATTACAGATGTGTTCAAAAAAAATTTCTGTAATGCTTTCGAAAGATTTGAGGATGGACTGGAGGCGACTATACTTTTCGCATTTCTAATACTTTTACTTTTTGCATTTCTTTGCGGATTCCTCCTGAAAAGGCGGAAAGTAATAGAAAGTTTTTCTCACAAGGCAGTTTCTTTTGTTGTTTTTTTCCCTGTGCTATCTGCAAAAAAAAAAAAAAAAAAAGAAAAAAATAACAACAACTTTAGAACTCTGTCAATTCTTCAAGCATCCTTCATAATTCTGGGGCCCCCTATAACGAAGTAAATTTCTCCGTCATTTTTAGTCTACGCCGGGATTCGAACCCGAGGCCGCTTATTCCGGAACAAGTCGCTCTACCAACTGAGCTACGCAGACGTTTTATTCTGAGTCCTATCTGCCTTTATGTCGTGTGCGTCCTTCTGGCAGGTACGTTACACCCCTGAAAATGCGGGACCCGGGGATGCAGCCCCCTCTCTTAAATGGACTCTGTGTACGGTAGATGTAGGCATAGACATACAGTATTATGTGTATGCAGGATTAGACGAACCCAAGGCGCCCAGTCGCCTGAGTTTTCAAATTCTATTCTGAAAATGTTATTTTTCAAAATTTGGATCTCTATTATGAAGCTTCCATATCTTTAATAAAACAACCAGGCATTCCTTTTTTTTTTTTCTGTTTGTGTATTTTTTTTTGTAGTCTTCTAGAAAGAAGTTCACTTACATTTTGTAGATTATACCAAAGCTTTTGATTCTATATATAAAAAAGAAGTGAGTTCTTTAATAAATAGCCAATGATTGGAAGGAAAATATGTCAGTTTAATAAATAAAATATATAACAAGGCTACAGCAACAAGATACAAAGAGGAGTTAGACAAGGAGACCCATTATGTTTTTAATCTCCCTGTTGGGCTGCTTGCGCCGACGGGATGATCAACTACCATTAATTGAGTCATCATTCAGTTTTCGTACTTTATTTTTCATGGTAGTTCCTTTGGTGGTATGTATTGTGTGCTTCGTTTGGTTGTTTGTGGGTTTCCTTGGTCTGTTTTAATTATTATTTGCCTATATAGTCTTTCCGCCCGGATTGCTGCTTTGCGCATCAGGGGATTTGAGGCTTTTTTATGATTTGTATTGAAGTAATGAATATATATATAATATATCATCATCCATTATCAATCCACTGATGGATGAAGGTCTTCCCAAGTTTCTTCCACAATTGTTTGTCTTGAGCCTGTCTCCTCCATGTCACTCCATCATACTTTCAAAATTCATCCATCCATCTCCCATGGGGCCTTCTTCTGTGTCTTTTTCTGTCCTCGGAATCCAGTCTAAAATTTCGGTTGTCCATCGGTGATCCGTTCTTCTGGCAACATGTCCAGCCCATTTCCATTTTAGTGATTTCACTCTGGTCATGATGTCGTCCACTCCTGTCATTTTCCTCATTCATAAGTTTCTCTTCTTATCTTTCCTGGTTACACCAAGCATGCATCTCTCCATGCCGCTTTGAGTTGTCTGCAGTCTTTGTATGTCTGTTTTAGTTAAGGTCCGTGTCTGTGCTCCATACGTAAGTACTGGCACGATGCATTAATTAAACACTTTTCTTTTAAGACATAATGGCATACTGCTCTTAAAAATTATACTGTATCTTCCAAAAGCTCTCCATCCGAGTTTTATATGCCGATTAATTTCTTCATCAATGTGACCCTCACTTAATATCTGCTGTCCAAGATAAATGTAGGTATCGGTTGTCTCAAGCTTTTCTCAATCAATCGATAAATCTTCGTTTCTTGTAAATGCATTCTACATCACGTTTGTCTTCTAAAAGTTCATTTTAAATCCCGCTTCTTTACTCTTGTCAACAAGTTTTTGGATCATACTCTGCTGTTCTGAAGGGGTAGTTGCAAAGATTACTACGTCATCAGCAAAACGAAGGTGAGTTAAATAACCTCCATTAATCTTTATCCCTTTGTTTTCCCAGTTCAATGATTGAAAGACATTTTGCAATGTGGCATTAAAGAGCTTTGGAAATATGGTGTCACCTTGTCTCACTCCCTTTCCAATTCTTGTGTGTGCTGTATCCTCAAATATCCGAACCTTTGCACTTGCATTTTCATAGATGCTATTAATAATGCTAATGTATGCATCTTCAACACCGCGTGATTTCAAAGCCATTGTTACTGCTGATTGTCTCACAGAATCGAAGGTCTTTTCATGATCAATATACACTGAAGAGCAATTGAATTAGAGCTACCTGTCTGGTAACGTGTAGCACCACCTTTCGGCCTGATGACGGCGGCGATTCGTCTCGGCATGGACTCGAACAGACACCGGAAGCGTTGGGAAGCCATACGGATCCACGGCCCCTGAACAAGCTCCCACAGTTCACGAAGATTTGATGGAGGGGGTCAGAACCTCGAACATCTCTCTCGATGGCATCCCAGATGTGTTCGATGGTATTGAGGTCAGGTGACCTAGCTGGCCAAGGAAGCGAGGTCACGTCGTTGGAGTTTTCTTCCAACCATTCGGATTCAAATCGGATGCGATGGCACGGTGCATTGTCTTGTTGCAGGATGAGGTCCCCAGTGGGATGTTGAAGACGCACAAACGAGAGCAAGTGGTCGTCCAGGATATCCGGGTAGCGTTGACCTATGAGGGACGATGTCACACTTACCAGGGATCCCATTTCAGTCCACGTAAACAGTCCCCAGACGAGAATGCCACCCCCACCAGCTTGAAGATTACCCTGCTGGCAAGAAGGATCCATCGCTTCATGTGGTTTGCGCCGTACTCGTATCCTGCCATCCGCATGTACCAACGTGAATCTCGACTCATCAGTCCAGGCAACATTTTCCCACATGTCTAGGGTTCAGGGGCGATGTTCCCGCGCCCATGCGAATCTTTGCACCCTGTGATGTGCGGTCAGCAGCGGTACCCTCGTGAGACGATGGCTTCTGTACCCCATAGCGAGGAGATGGTTCTGGATGATGTAGCTGCTTACACGTTTTTGTGCACCAGTGTTAAATTGCCGAGTGATTTCTTGCACTGTGACCCGTCTATCCGCTGTTACAATGCGAGCTAGCCGACAATGACCCCGCTCATCCACACGCTGTTGTCCACGGCAGTTGGCCCTTGCAGGGATGGTTTTACCGGATTCGATGTACTTACGGTGCACCCGTGACACAGTGGCTCGTGAAAATCCCAGTGCCTGCACGACTTCCGTGATGGAGTGACTCATTCGTCGGGCTTCGACAATTTGCCCACAATCAAATGCGCTTAGATCCTTCGTCTTACCCATACTGCGTCCGACTCTTACTGATTCCCGTCGCATCACTCCTTATATTGTCGGATCGCTGCATACGTCATGTCGTTTCCGTTTACAGGGCCGCCCTCAGCGCCACATTTGCATAACGCCAGCTGTCTCTAATTCAATTGCTTTTCAGTGTGTGCATATATATATATATATAATTCAGGGATTTAACTCTGATCATGATGTCTTCCACTCTCGTGATTTTTCGGATCCACGAGTTCCTCTTCTTATCTCTCCTGGTTATACCAAGCATGCACCTCTCCATGCTGCTTTGAGTTGTCTGCAGCCTTTGTATGTCTCTTTTAGTTAAGGTCCACGTCTCTGCACCATACGTAAGCACTGGAAGGATGCATTGATCAAACACTTTTCTTTTAAGACATAATGGCATATTGCTCTTGAAAATTATGCTGTTTCTTCCAAAAGCTCTCCAGGCAAGTTTTGTACGCCGATTAATTTCTTCATCAATGTGACCCTCACTTGATATCTGCTGTCCAAGATAAACATATGTACCTGTTATCTCCAGTTTTTCTCCATCAATCGATAAGTCTTCATTTCTTGTAAAAGCATTGAACATCACTTTTGTCTTCTGAAAGTTCATTTTTAATCCCACTTCTTTACTCTTGTCAGCAAGTTCCTGGATCATACTCTGCAGCTCTGATGGGGTAGTTGCAAAAATGACTACGTCATCAGCAAAACGAAGGTGGGTTAGATAATCTCCATTAATCTTTATCCCTTTGTTTTCCCAGTTCAGTGATTGAAAGACATTTTCCAATGTGGCATTAAAGAGCTTCGGAGATATGGTGTCACCTTGTCTCACTCCCTTTCCAATTTTTATGTGTGTTGTATTTTCAAACAGCCGAATCTTTGCACTTGCATTTTCATAGATGTTATTAATAATATTAATGTATGCATCTTCAATACCGCAGGATTTCAGAGCCGTGGTAACTGCTGATGGTTTCACCGAATCAAAGGCTTTTTCATAATCGATAAAAGCCATGCACAATGGAAGTTCATATTCCCTCGCTCTTTCAATTAGTTCTCTCAGTACGTGGATATGATCTATTGTGCTGTAGCCACTCCTGAATCCAGCTTGTTCTCTCGGTTGAGCCATGTCCAGTGTTACCTTCAAGCGGTGTGAAAGAACTTTAGTGAAGATTTTATAAACCACTGATAGGAGGCTGATAGGTCTGTAGTTCCCGAGATCCTCAATGTCACCTTTTTTATGTAGCAGGATCATTGTAGCGTTGTTCCAATCCTCAGGAATCTTCCCTTCATTAAGGCATCGAGTGAAAATTTGGGCGAGTACTGTTTCAATTTCTCCACTTGCTTCTTGTATGATGTCTATAGTAATTCCATCTTCTCCTGGAGCTTTCCCCCGCTTCATGTTCTTGATTGCATGAGCAACTTCTGCTGGGAGGACTGGAAGAACTCTGGTACCTTTCATGATGTCTGGAGTACATGTATCATCCCTTTCATATAATTTGGAGTAGAAATCTTTCACTCTTGTCAAAATTTCGCCTCTATTTCTTGTTATAGAACCATCTTCTTTTCTCAGAGCCATAATCTGTTTTCTTCCCTTACTGAGATGTCCCTTTGCTATCTTTAAGGCTTTGGTTGTTTTCAATTGCTTTCCTCACTAGCTCACAGTTGAATTTCCTTACGTCTTCAGTGATACTTTTTCGTGTTGTCTTGCATAGCTCTATATATTCCACTTTGGAAGTCACATCTTCTTTAGTTGTCCTCATCTCTCTTCTTTTTTGCATCAACATTTTGGTTTTTCCTGATAATTTGTTCACATGCAACTTGTTCTTAGACCCAGCTAATTTTGTTGCTGTTTCCATTAGAGCTTTGGTTACTTTTCTGTTAACTTCCGAAATATCCACTTCTTCCGATGTTAGGCCTTCTAAAGCAGAGAATATATATATATATATATATATATATATATATATATATATATATATATATATATATATATATATATATATATGTACGTGGTCTACAGAGAAAATAATGCAAATGTACACATTCTTTTTCTCACGCAGGACGGAATTAATTTTCTTGCACTACTGTATTTTTTAATGATTTCCATCTAGGAATTCAAGTTTTGTTTATTTTCCATCCTTTTCAGTAGTTCTAATCTACAGTATTGCTCTGTATCGATAATGACTTTGTGGATCACGTACATTTTTTTCTCTTTAATTTTTCAATGGCAACTTGTTTGGTTTAACGGATTATTACATTTATGGTGATATTCACCTTTCTAAATGTCGTTTTAGCCTCCCCGGTGGCGCTGTGGTCTAATCGCTGGTTTCTGACCTTTGGTCGGAGACGGGTCCGGGTTCGAATCCAGGTGAGGCATTGGTGTTGCATTTATTGTACGGTACTGGTTCTTTTCTTTTTTCCTCGGAACCAGTGTCCTTAAACTAGGGACGGGCTATTGCTTATTGCCCACTGAGTTGCTCACGGTGGTCATTAAACCTCCAACCCTTCAAGGATGAATCTGTATATTGTATAAAAATGCTTGCCCTCTTTTTTTATCTGTTGATATAGCAAGAAGTGACAAAATAGAACAATAAACGGTGTAAACCATGCATTTTCAGAGAAATTAAACTTCCAAGTTTTTCTTCAAAAAGTCCTGATGTAATCGTCGACTCCTTAAAAACTCCTTAGATGTGCTTCCAAATATTAGTTGGAGCCCTGATAATAAGTTATGAAACTTTCTTACGTCAAATTTGGTATGACGATTTTTTTTATTAGTATTTTTAACGAAATAATCAACTTACCGGAATGATGTAAGCAAAATGGGTCATACAGGATGGAACATCGTTAGAGCGCATATTGCCAAACATGCTATCAAAAGTTCTAAACTGAGGAAGTGACGTAAGTTCATAGTACGTAGAACTATTTCTCGTTCAAAAAGGTCAGCATGTGACTCAACACAGTCTCTAATGAATCGTACATTACTACTAACAAATAATATTTTCAATAAAGAGAAAAGCTGTAGTAGAACTGATTAGCTCAGGCTAAAACCGCTTTCAAACGTCACATATATCATTTATCATAATTGTCAACCATTATTAATCCACTGCTGGATGGTCTTTCCAGGCTCCTTCCAAAACTACCTGTCTTGAACCAGTCTTCTGTATGTCACTCCGGCATGCTTTCGAATTTCATCCACCCATCTCCCACGTGGTCTTCTCCTGTCCCTTGGTATCCAGTCTAATATTTCAGTTGTCCATTGATGGTCCGTTCTTCCAGCAATATGTCCAGCCCATTGCTGTTTCAGGGATTTTACTTTGATCATATCTACCACTCTTGTCATTTTCCTGAACCACGAGTTTCTGTTCTTTTCTTTCCTGGTTACACCAAGCATGCATCTGTCCATTCTTCTTTAAGTTGTCTGCAACCTCTGTATGTTTTTTTTTTCCCAGTTAAGGGAAAAAAATTAGACTATTTTTTCTTCTACAATATTTTAAATTTAATCACACCCAATATAATATTTTCTTTTACAATTAGTTTGACATTTAGTTTGACCAACCAACTTCGTGCATTACCTGCAGAGAGACAGATTAAATTTAGGAGAGAGAGATTAAATTTAGGAGAGAGACAGATTAAATTTAGGAGAGAGAGATTAAACTTAGGAGAGAGACAGATTAAATTTAGGAGAGTGACAGAGATTAAAATTAGGAGAGAGACAGATTAAATTTAGGAGAGAGACGGAGATAAATTTAGGAGAGAGACAGCGATAAATTTAGGAGAGAGACATTAAATTTAGGAGACAGATGGAGACCGTTTCTGTAGCTGTTCACTCGGCACACTGGAGCCTGGGGAGGGGACGGGCGTTTTCATAAACAATCACTAGTCATTAAAACCGCTAGCTGTTTCTGGCTAGCTCTCGTAAACATGAAAAATCTACTTTCCGAGCTCTTCGCTAGTTATGCTACTGAGAGAAATTTCATCTGATAATGCCTCGTTTTTTTATTTGCAAATTTTCAGTAAGTGTAGCAGTTTTTTTAATAGCATTAAACTAATAATGACTAAATTTCTAGTTTTTCCCACTTTCGTAAATATTCTGTGTTGATTGTGACGTACCTGCCAGCAGGACGCACACGACATAAAGGCAGATAGGAAGCAGAACAAATGTCTGCGTAGCTCAGTTGGTAGAGCGACTTGTTCCGGAATAAGCGGCCTCGGGTTCGAATCCCGGCGTAGACCGAAAATGACGGGGAAAGTTACTTCGTTATATGATATTATCGATTCATACGAACGTAACGTTTAAGAGTGGAACCAGACTTAGAAGAAACTATTGTTGTTTGTTTCATCAGTAAGATTTAAATTTACCTTTTCCATGCACCATTTTTTTTTCTCGTCAACCTCGCACTGGGGTTTTTAAAATTTCCCCCTCTTTTGCTATAAATTTTGTCACTTTAATATTTAATCGCACCTTTTATGCACCCCCCCCCTTTTTTTTCGCTGTGGATTTGTTGTGATTTGATGAATCTATGGCAAATTAAAAATGTTGGAAAACCACTAAAGTGAATTTGCTGAAGCGAAAAGAGAAGTGAATAAGTGATATGTTTAACACAATAAAAAGAAAAAGAAAATAAGAATAGCGGACTTCCCCGTGATTTAACAGACTTTTGGAGAATATTTAAAACATTTTCGAATCGTAACGTAATTTTTGTACACAATCACCGCACCTTAAATATTTTTATAAATCACTTAGTTTTAAAAATATGAACTAATAAAATATGATAAATTGGAATTTCCAATACTGTTTCAAATAAATTCCAGCTATGCATATTAGAAAAACCCAAAAAAGCCCCTAGAAAAACCCAAAAAAGCCCAATAAAAACCGAAAAAACAAAACAAAACAAAAGAATAAAACCCCAAGTGGGCTGGGTTTTTTGAAAAAGCCCTGGTTTTTCAAATCCTGTAAGAAGATCACTTTTCACAAGCCAAGTAGCAAAATTGAATGGAATCCCATATTTAACGAGGCGGAGAAAAACTGATGTGTACTACCCTGGGTGGCGTACAGGACAAAATTGCAACAGCACAATGAAATCTCGACGTGATAGTGGAAGAACGTTGATAGGAAAGCAATAGGATGAGAGTTGTGCAAGATAATCAAGATAATCTCCATCACCCAGTTGTGCAAGATAATCAAGATAATCTCCATCACCCAGTTGTGCAAGATAATCAAGATAATCTCCATCACACAGTTGTGCAAGATAATCTCCGTCACCAAGGGACTGCCTTCCCTTGGAGTACCGCGTCAGCATAGTTGAAAACAGGCGCCCTACACCTAGGTAAAAATAGGATGGGTGGGGGTTTACGCATATATGTTAAGTGGATTTCTGCATTCCTGGAATTGTGTCCATTGCCTCTTTCACCCTCCAAGTGAGCGTTTCATTGGAAGGATCGGTGCTACTTTTCTTCATGTGTGTCTCTAAACAGCGGTCAACTCACGTAGCCTTCAAGTAAAAACTATTCTAAACGTTTAGAAGTGACAAAATATCTAAGAGAAAACCGTTACCAGTAAACGTCAAAGTAGTCATCACTAAGTAGCTAGAAAATGGTGAAAAAACATTAAATATAAACGCATATGCATATTGTCACACGTGCAAATTTTTACATGCTGGGATTTTCACCCCAAAACGGATTTAGCGAGCGCCCATATTTAACGAAGATTTTCGTCGGTCCCGAGCTCCTGGGGTTATAAGCGGGTTGTACTGTATATGCATTTCCCTAGGAAACATTTTTTCAAATGTTAAGTCTCCTTTCATTAGAAAAATAAAACAGCAATTCAACTTTGTAAAATTAGATACACTTAGGCAAAGAACAGTGGTAGTAAAATAAACATGGGAGATCATGGGGAGTGTCAGTGTCTCAATAAAAGCTGATAGAACTTCAAAAGTTACGGTGCTTTTATTCAGTTACGAATTAGAAGATCAGAGAATGGACAGATTATTAGCATGCTATAAAGTAAGGGGCACAGCGAAAGCAATAAGCCAACGCTTCAAGCTTGACCACCCCTAAGGAGAGTAAAAAAAACTGCAGTTGCCTGCGGTCATTCTCACTGTGGTTAATAGTAAGAATACCTGCGGACGGTGGGGTCAATTGAACTACATCCCGTAAATAGGAGAGGCACTCTCGGTCTGCAGATTGCATGAGACATCCGGAGTAAGCAAGGAGAATTAGAGAGGGTACACTGTAAAAAAAATTACTGTAGATTTTACGGGTTTAAACCGTTTTCCAGGGTGCCAACACAAAACCGTAAAATCTACAGTTTTTGCATTGATTGTGTTGGAGCAAAGCTATAGCTTTGCTCCAACACAATCAATACATTCGTTCCAGCCAAATTTTTGTGATTATTTGGACTGTGACTGGCTCTAGCCAAATTCTGTGCTGTTTTCTTCGTTAAATGCAGTGTTGGAGCAAAGCTATAGCTTTGCTCCAACACTGCATAAAACTGTAGATTTTGAATGTTCTAGCTTCTTTCCGTGACCCATCTTTCACCTTCCTACTGTTTCTGAAGATGGATGCATACTCTCTTCTCCCGTCCCACCTCCCTCCTGTCCTGCGAGAGGGCCTTTCTCTCTTTCGTTCGCTTCCTCTTCTCCGTTCATTTCCTTCTTCAACTCTTGATCTCCTAGATGAACCTCTCTTCTTCTCATCTCTTATTCACCCTCCTAACCTCCCTTACTTTTACTTTCCTCATTGGATCCGCTCTGGTGTGATAACTGTCCGTTCTCTCGTAACTTCTGATCTAACCTGGAGACCTCTTTCTTCCCTGTTTCTATCTCCAACCATTACTCTTGCTAACGAATATCTTCTTCTTCGCACAGCGCTTTGGAGCCTCTTTCCACTCCTCGCTTCACCTGATGGTCTCTTCTCGGTCCCCTCTGCTCCTCTTTCCCTACCGTTCTTTCTCCTCATTCGTAGCTCCCCGGTTCTAGTTACTTCTCTCTCCTCCTCTTCTCTTTATTGGCTTCTTCTTTCCCCTCCCGCACTTCCACTTTCTGTTCATTCTGCTCCTCCTTCTCTTCTCCCCGCCATCTGGACAGCATCTACCTCCCCTTTCCTCCCCTCTTGAACTCAATGTCCATTGGCAATTTCTTCACCTTCGTCTCCCCGCCCCATCAGTACTGTTTCGCATGACCCTTCTCACCTCTCCGCAGTGCTCCTTTTGCCCTGAAGTCAGCGACGTCCAACATCAATACCTATTCTGCCCCGTTCTCCTGCCAGTCCTAAACACAGCATTTCGTCTTGCTGATCGAATTTGTGCTCGATCGTTACCATTTCTTGCATATGCTTGGCTACTCCAAACAAAGCATCCACCTACTCACTTGCCTCCTGTGCGCCGTTATATTTTTCTTCTTGTGAAGTTCACTGTCTATGCTTTCCATCTTCAACAACGCTTCCCCGCTCTTATTCCACCTCCTCAGGAGGCAAGTGCTATCATTCGGAGACGCTTCCTAGCACGGTTAACCACTCGCCTCCAAATGGAGCACTCTCGTGCTGCCTCAACAAACACCGATAGCGTTTTTCAATCCACTTGGGCCCAATCGGCTGGGTGGTTCCATATCCACAATTTGCAGTTACATCTCAACCTATAAGTGGGATTTTTGTTGTCGCCCACGTTCACTGTAACAAATCATGTTTTTACGTATTAATTTTGGTGCTTCGCTATTTGTGATTTTTCTGTTTTAATGTGCCATTGAAGATAGCTCACCATGTTTCCCATGTTCTCTTCGATAATGTTGGGTTTTATGTTGTATATAATTCTTCCTTCTGCACAGTTTACTGCCCACGCAATGTCCCCTTCATTATGTTGAATATTTTTTTAAAATATTAGTCACTGTGTGTATAATATAATGTAACAAGATGCCCTTCTGAGTACATTTAGCGTTATTTCCCCTTGTCACTGAATACTTCTGTACATATGTTGTAAATTTTGAATGTAGCATCACTGTTGCATTTCTGTGAATTAGTACCTAATGTTTAATCTTTAGTATGGTAGTAATGCTTAATTGGAATTTGTGCATAGTATAGAATCATGTCTTGCCCTGTCTACAATACTGTAGGTAAACATTTTCGTTTGTATCGCTCGTGCTTTATTGTCTGCCTCTCCTTCGCCCTACGTGGCGAAATAATTTTTTTTTTTTTTTATGATTTTAACAATATTTTGTTTTACGTTTCACTGGAACTTTGCAGCTGATGTATATACCGCTGTATTTATTGGCAGAATTCCATTGTCATGTACATAGAAATGTTATTTTACTGAAGAATAAAGGCAATTTTGAAATGTAGATTTTACGGTTTTGTGTTGGCACCCTGGAAAACGGTTTAAAACCGTAAAATCTACGGTCAATTTTTTACAGTGTACAATGGCACAAGGGGAAGACTCAGAGCTTGAACCATCCCATTCCCATGCTATTACATTACACACATTAGTATGAAGACGAAAATAAATTCATCATGATACGTTTCGTATAAGAAAAATGTGGTATTCAATTATTCTGAATTTTAATTTAAATTCTAGAAATAATGAGCTTTTGAAAATAAAAAATTTAAGGGAAACACAGTATGTTGGGTGACAAACTAAAGCCAAAAGTTAAGGCAGACGGTCTCTACTTAAGAAAAAGTTGAGAAGGGACATTTCTCTCCGTTCTCATACGCTTGTACACCCATGCCGTAAAAACTCATGGGAGTTCAGACGTGACGTTCAGAATGAAAAAACATAACACGAAGCAACCAATAATTTAAATAAGTGAAAAGTCAACAAAAATGGAACGTTCGAAAGGCATTATACGCCATAAATGCCTCGCGACAGACCTGGTTAATAATGGTCACTGTACCTTTAAAGACTAGCAGAGAACGCTGGTCTACTGTACACTTGCTAAAAAGTAATGCAAATATACTGACAGTTTAAACCTTACTTCTTGTCTAATTGGTGACTATTCCCTTCATGTCGCTTTCTTTGAGCGTTGATACAAGAAACCCAGCGATTTTGCGATCTTTAGTGGCAAAACAGGAACTCCGGAAACTGGAAATGCGGTTTCAGTGCAATACTAAAACTGCTTTACAGCGATGTAGGAAACCATTACATTAAAGCGAATTCCAAGAGAAGATGCAGATTTCACCTAATCTGGAACATCCAGAACGCGATAACGCGCTTCCATTGCTCACGGGTTTCAATTGCCGTAAAACGCGTTTCCATTGATCTAGAATGATCACGATCTTTACACCACTCCAAACAATATCGCCTCTAAGCGGCCATGAGCAATGCTCGCCTAACCCAATGAGCTGGGCAGGCATCAAAACCACTTGGGCAAAAAATTTTATTTTCTCAGATTCTCTTACATTATGCAGTAGAAGTTAGAACTTTGATTGGAACCCGTATTTTTTTCTAATCCCTCCATTTTTATCGCCGTTCTTTCCGCAAGTGATTTTAAATAAAAATAATATTCAAAACATTTCATTAATTAAAATTTTTATTTAAAAAAAAATGCGAGAAGCTCAAATCTATCTCTGGAATAAAAACACTGGAAATTAGGGAAAGCATGTTTACGTACAATACACAGTTTCTTTGCATATCAAAATACCAAGGAGAATAAAAAAAAAAAAAATGCGGCACAAAAACGAACTTGAACGCAAACAGGTCTTTCAGCGTCGTTGATGTTGAAAGAAACCTGCCTTATTGTCTGACAAAGTTTTGAGCAAACCCCTTTTACCAGCGGCTTATGATTTATCTGACCGGAATGCCTTTCCCCGCCAACCAGCATGGGTGCATTAGTTAGCACAATGAACTTGGTTACGGTTTGCTGTGATTGGCTGGCGCTAATGTGTTATTTTGAGAAAAGACTCAATATCTGCCTCTTTCTCGGCCTGGGAAAATCACTAATCCGCATTCTCGCGTTCACTATCTGCTCGCACGAGGCTACTTTGCAAGAAGCATTTGCGAATGAAAAGGACAATGAGACGAACTTAGAAGGAGGCGAACGGCATTTAAGAAAAGTGTTGTTTTGAGAAAAGACTATCTGCCTCTTTTTCGGCGTGGAAAAATCACTCATCCGCATTCTCGCGTTCACTATCTTCTTGCATGTGACTACTTTGCAAGAAGCCTTTGAGAATGAAGAGGACAATGAGACGAACTTAGAAGGCGGCGAACGGCATTTAAGAAAAGTGTTGTTTTGACTTTTGAGATACCGAATTTTACTTTATTATTATTATTATTATTATTATTATTATTGCCGGTAATTGATTTTCTGTTTATGAAAATTAATTAGAGAATTGGGAATTTTAATGTAAAATGTTTACTGCGCGGAAGATATTTCAGTTGCGCTCAGGAAGTTAAGTAGCTGAGCAGCAACGCGCGCACGCAGCTTAGACGGAAACATTGACTCCAACCGACGTTTGGCGTTGATCTTGTTGATGTTAGGTCTGTGTGTGGCTGCGTCGCCATGGTAACTCGTACCCTCAGGTCTCGATGAACCGTTATGGTGCTGGCGTTGCTTCTACAGAAGATGTTCACACATTTTTAGAATGATTTTCCATCGATATATTTAATGTTTAAAATGAAATTATTTCTTGATTAAATGTTCTATCTGATAGCTCTTTCTCTGGATATTAACCTAGATCTACATTTCCAAGATAACAGAGCATTTCTTAAAATTGGTAGTGGTATTTTATTCCACTCCTCTTCGACTGCTTTCCATAGTCCCATCATTGTTTTAGGTGTGCGTTTAGAAAGCACTCTTTTTAGCAGTCCGAATGCACATAGTCCATTGGTGACAGACACATCAGGGGACTTTCAAGGAATCTGAGCAAAATTTATGGACTTAATACCTTTCTCTTTTTTAATTTTTTCAAGAAATAGAGTGGTAGCTTTGGATATATGATTGGTAACCTTATCCTGTTGGAATTAGGGCATGTGGATAAATGAATGGTATTTCCTCTGTAACGTATACTCTAGATTCACTTTCCTTTTGATTTTTACTATCTCTGGTTATTTTATTTTACTATGTAAATTATCTTCTTACTGAACGAGATGTTATTTCTCCCGCTGAATGAGATCTGGCAATGAGTGTAAGTCATGACGTGGTGGTAGCCAGTATAAATAGGCGCGTTCAACGATACCTAGGAGAGCTGTTGTTTATGTGCCAGAGAGCGTTTGTTTATGTGGAGGAGAGCTTTTGTATGTGTTACGTGAGAGAGCTTTTTGTTGATGTGCGTAGGGAGAGCTTTGTTTCATGTGTAAAGAGATCTTCGTTATATGCGTAAGGAGAGCTTCGTTTATGTGAGTAGAGCTTCGTTCATGTGCAAGGAGCTACGTTTTATTGAGTAGCTGTGTGTCCGGTGAAGTGTATGTTGGATCATATCAGAAGTTTCCCTAATAAAGAATTTGTTGTAAGTACGTTTTTCTCAGTTCATAGTTTTGTCAGATCTCTGTCTGGCTGTTAGATTTATTTCATTAGTTGTTATTATTAACAACCAGCATAAGACTTTATTCATCTTAATTACTACTACAACATTACTAGCAGATAAAAGCTTGTTTATTATTATTACTACACTACTAGCAGGAAAGATTATTCATGTTATAATTAACAAAACAACAACCATTAGAAGAAGCTATATTCATTATACCTCTTTAAATAAAGGAGTTAGCGGTAATCTTGAATGGAACACGGAATTACACTATACAATACAAATTTTGAAGATGACAGTTCGTTTTTTGGTGTAAATATGACAAGGATGGTAAGTGAAATAATATCCGAAAATTTGAAAATTTCGTCGTCCTGGAGCGGGAATCAAATCCGCGTCTCCCTGATAGCACCCGAGTATGCTAACCACTGCACCACCCAGAACGACAAAGTCTTAAGTTTCCGATTAATTTGAATATAATCATGACAGGATTCGCTAGTCGAAGCAACCGGCATTCATATATAGCGAATCTGGAGGCTTTAATTCATTCCCGTGATTGCCCGGAGGCGCAGATTATCAATGAATGAAATACGGGGTTACACCATTGTACAATACAAATTTGGAAGATGTGAATCCGTTTATTGGTGTAAACATTGTGGCGGGTTCGATTACCGCTCCAGGACGACGAAATTTTCAAGTTTTCGGATTTTATCTGACTTAACATCCATGTAAAAATTACACCAATAAACGGATTCACATCTTCCAAATTTGTAAGGAATATTTTTTTTTTCGTAAAGTGCAAAAACATGACCTATCCACAGCTTGTTTACGTACGCCATTTTCTTAGGAGACGATATTTAACTACAGCAGATGTTTCTTTCGTGTTCATCTAACACGCTGTCGCCAGTTCCAATTCTTTGAACTTCTTTTATTTTCTGTAATTTCTTGTCAAAAACTTTCTAAAAATGTCCGAACATCCTCTGTAGTGGATAAATGGACGATGATTTCACAACTTTTCATAGTAGTAAAACTCTGTGCACTAAAAAATGTGCCTTTGACTCATGGCGGGATGGAGCTTTTGCGGGCCCCTGGAGCAAAATTTCACTGCCTAGGAAATAAATCTCATATTTTAATAAAGTCGTTACGTGAAAAATGTCCGTAAAGAACACACGTGAGGTGAAATTCACAAATTTGCGTGTGACTGAAAAGAACTATCATCCCTCTGCTCCGGAGTCGAATACTTTACCAATTAAGCTACACCGACGGAATTGATCGCTACAACTTTTCTGTCTTGACATGTGCTTTCACCTCTGTAGTACGTCATAATGAAAACTATCAAAAACACAAAATGATTATTTCAAAGAAGTATTTGCTTTAAGCTTAAGAAAAATACCATAATATGCATGGAAAGTTCAGAGGAGAGAGAGAGAGACAGAGAGAGCGAGAGAAAGACAGACAGAGAGAGAAAGACAGACAGAAAAAGACAGAGAGGAAAAGACAGACAGAAAAAGACAGAGAGGAAAAGAGAGAGAAAGAGAGAGACAAACAGAGAAGAGAGAGAGAGAGAGAGAGAGTAGAAAGTGTTAAAATCTACGATTTTCTTTCCGGGCAGATTGGGATGAGGCTGTATTATGACTCTTACAAAAACTTCTTCACAAAATGATAAAAAGATACCTGCGTAGCGAAAATTTTTGGATTACGAATATTTTTGTGTAGGAAATAAGGATCCTTGTAAAATAAATTCGCATTAAAAGTTTTTTCCCCTGATACATGCTGTAGTAATTGATTTCTAATGTAAAGTAGAGTAACGGACAAATTAGTAGCTTTTTCAACTTTTTATTCGCTCATAAATGAATTTTTTTTTTTTTTTTTTTTTAATTTCTGGTAGTGATTTTAAAGTCACTGCATAGTTGGCTTCCATGTGTAACACGAAACCAACCTTGATATTGTTCTTTTTATTTCTTTAAATTTAAGTATCTGGTTTGCACGCAAATTGTTAAATATACAAAAGTAAGGGTCACAAAATGATGACATTTAATTTGCTATTTGGTGAATGCGGAAAATATTAAGGTGGTTACAATAATCACTTGAAATAGGCAAACCTCACTATTTGTACGGTGAAGGGCGATCGCCTGTCCGGAATTCGGGGGAGGGGGGATTGGAAACCAAAAAATAATAATTTTAAAACACGTCTTTTTACGAGCTCGCCCCCCCCCCTAATTTGCGCGTGCGCGCTCAATAACATTTATAAAAAATTCTAGTGAAAATGATTTTTTTTTCCTAAACTGCGGTGCTCCTTGAAGGCTGGGGCCCGGGGCGAACCCCCTGGTTACCCCTATGGTCCAGCAGACCCTGCTTTGACTGATTTCCTCCAGAAGAAAAAGAAGAATTAAGGAACGAATGGGAAAAGCAAGTATTTGGCAACTCTGAATCGTGGAAAATGTCGCAATAGGCACATTTTGAGTTGTTAGAAAATAAAATAGAGGAGACATATCTGTATGCTGTGTGTGTGTGTGTGTGTGTGTTATTTACCGAATCGTTTAGGAGCAGCCTGTATTTGTATGGGGTGAGAGGGGGGGGGATCACTTTATCGGTAATTCAGGAAGTAGCCAGTATGTGCACTTGACACCACCCGTGGTGGCAGGAGAACTTCACACAATTACTAGTCGTTAGGCTGTGCTCCCCACAAAATTCCTCGAAGCCTGCCGTACCGCTTGGTTAATTAGCAATTTTTCTGTTTTTTTGTTTTTTTCACTCGGTCTCTCTTTCTCCTTCTCATGTAGCGCATTTCGAGAGGCCGGAACTGACTTTTAGCTAAACGTTAAGATATGTCTTAACAGTGTGTACCTGTTTTGTAGTTTTTTTTTTTTTTCTTGTTTTTCTTTCTTTCGGGGAAACTGTCGTTCCACTTTAAGGAGAAAAGCTTTGCACCATCTGCGGCTAATAGTAAGTTCTTTCTAGATGTTTAACTCTGTTGCTACGGAAATGAGTTCGGGATACATTTTGTTCATGGGCTGTTATCAGTGTTAAAACGATGCGTGAAAACGTTCCAGATTCATTGCAAAATAAGATCTGGAGAGATATACTGTAGCTGCTGGTTGATTTTTTTTTCCATTACTGTTTGCAAACGTTGGCCTTCCCTGGGGAAAGTTCAGAGTTCGAGAATAAATCACACAATCGTCCAACATTGGAACATCGTTCCCTCGTTTTCGGTAGAACAACCAGAGGGAACTTTTGTGGGGCCCTGGCTGAAATTTCATAGCGGGGCCCGGAGCAAAATTTCATTGCGGGGCCCAGAAAATAAACCTCATAGTTTAATAAAATCGTTACATGAAAGATTAAAACCCACGAAAACTATCATAAAGAAATAAAGATTATCTTAAATTGCTGGGAGCTTAAGAAAAAAACCATAATATGGATTGAAAGTTCAAAGAGTGAGAGAGAGAGAGAGAGAGAGAGAGAGAGAGAGAGAGAGAAAGAGAAAGAGAGAGAAAGAGAGACACAGAGAGAGAAAGAGAGGCACAGAGAGAGAAAGAGAGGCACAGAGAGAGAAAGAGAGACAGAGAGAGAGAGAGAAAGAGAAAGAAAGAGAGACAGACAGAGAGAGAGAGAGAAAGAGAAAGAAAGAGAGACAGAGAGAGAGAGAGAAAGAGAAAGAAAGAGAGACAGAGAGAGAGATAAAGAGAAAGAAAGAGAGACAAAGAGAGAGAGAGAGAGAGAGAGACAGAAGGAAAGAGTAAAAAGTGTTAAATCTACGATTTTCTTTCCGGGGAGAAGAGGGTTTAGGTTACATTGTGATTTTTATAAAAACTTTCTCGCAAAATGATAAAAAGTATAGTGATAATCTGTATAGTGAATATTTTTGCATAACGAATAATAACGATCCCTCTTAAATAAATTCGTTTACACATATTTTTTTTTTTTTCGTGGTACATGTTTGTGACTGATTTTCGATGCGAGGTAGGAATAACTGACAAATTAGTGACTTTTCTTACCTTTTATACGCACTTGTGTATGAAAATTACTTTTTCTTTTTAAATTTCCAGTACTGTTTTTAAAGCTACTGAACAATTGGCTTCCAGATACGTATTTTGATATTGTTCTTTTTATTCTTTAAATTTCAATATCTGGTTTACACGCAAATTGTTGAGCATACAGTAGGGAGTCACAAAATGTGATGAAATTTAATTTATTATTTCATAAATGTGGAAAAGCTTGAGGTTTAAAAAAAGTGTGTGTGTGGGGGGGGGGGTATTAAACTAAAAGAAAAATATTAAAGGAATATATTTTTAAAGCCTCTCGCTACCAGAACTTAAAGATAAGCAATAAATATAGAGAATTCTAGCAAAATTGATTTTGTTTTCATTTTAAACTGCGGGGCCCCGTGAAGACGCGGGACCCAGGGCTACCGCCGCGGTTGCAACTATGGTCTAGTCGGCCCTGCACCCGAATGAATATTAAAACTTCTTGATGGAGTGGAGGAATGAGCAGTGTGTTTGATTAGCAACCCGGCGCACACCGATTTCGTTTCGTCTCAGACGTTCAAGTGTCAGTGGCAGCTCCGTGTGTATTCTTCAGATGCTATTGTGGGCATTGTTCTAAATAGCTGTCAGCCCTTGTCTCGTCTCCTGTGCTATTTCGTCACGTTAAAGGAAACTTGGTTACCCAATCCTCATTTTACATTCATGTTAGGTAGCACTGTGGCTATCTACGTAGCAGCGTGTCGGTCTGACTTTATGCTGTCCAACTGCGGGCACTCGGCGTAGCATCGACTCCGCGAGACAGCGGAAAGTGTCTTCAAGTAATCTGGGCCAGTTGGACAGAATGTCTTTCCAGAGCAGAGGCGTAACTAGGCATTTCTGCGCCCGGGGCAAAGCACAGAATATCGATCCCCCATCTATCTTAGAAATTAGTTATCATCATCATCATCATTGTCAACCATTATCAATCCACTGCTGGACGAAGGTCTCCCCAAGTTTCCTCCACAACGGTCTGTCTTGTGCCAGTCTCCTCCATGTCACTCCCGCATATTTACGAATTTCATCCACCCATCTCCCATGTGGTCTTTTTCTGGGTCTTTTCCTGTCCCTTGGAATCCAATCTAAAATCTCGGCTGTCCATCTATGGTCTGTCCTTCTGGCAGTATGTCCAGCCCATTGCCATTTCAGGGATTTAACTCTGATCATGATGTCTTCCACTCTCGTCATTTTTCGGATCCACGAGTTCCTCTTCTTATCTCTCCTGGTTATACCAAGCATGCACCTCTCCATGCAACTTTGAGTTGTCTGCAGCCTTTGTATGTCTCTTTTAGTTAAGGTCCACGTCTCTGCACCATACGTAAGCACTGGAAGGATGCATTGATCAAACACTTTTCTTTTAAGACATAATGGCATATTGCTCTTGAAAATTATGCTGTTTCTTCCAAAAGCTCTCCAGGCAAGTTTTGTACGCCGATTAATTTCTTCATCAATGTGACCCTCACTTGATATCTGCTGTCCAAGATAAACGTACGTATCTGTTATCTCCAGTTTTTCTCCATCAATCGATAAATCTTCATTTCTTGTAAAAGCATTGAACATCACTTTTGTCTTCTGAAAGTTCATTTTTAATCCCACTTCTTTACTCTTGTATATATATATATATAACTAATATAAGAGCGCGCGCGCGCGCGCGCACACACACACACACACACACATGTACATTGCTCGACAAAGCAAAATTGTCACACCCCACTGTTGCATGGCTTCAGACTTAGGACGTTCGGCACCACATCAAACAGACCAAATATATCAGGGCCACATCGGTGGCTCAGTGGTCTAAGCGCTGGCTTATGACCATTCGTCCGAGATGGGGTTTCGAATCCTGATGAAGCACGGATGCTTTCTTTGTCTTACGGCACTGGCTCTCTCTCTTCCCTGGAACCAGTGGCGCTAAATTAGGGACGGCGACTGCTTATAGCCCACTAAGTTGCTCACGGTGGTCGTTAAATCTTCAATAAAAAAAAATACATATATTTTATATATATACACAGGGTGTCCGAGAATTATTGGACACATTACAAAATTATATAAAACGAAACATTAAACAGATAGAAAGAAACCGACTGTACTAACTTACAATGTAACTACACAAGTTAATGAATTTCGATGTGAGATCCCTTGGTTGCTCGTAGTACGTCCAAGCGATACTCGATTTCATGATATGTATTGGCAAGCATCCGAGGAGTTATGGAATTAATAGCAGCTGCGATACACTGCTTCACTTCCTGCAAATCAGTACAAGGCGTCTGATAGACACGATCCTCCACATAACCCCACATGAAATAATCCAGTGGAGTTAGATCTGGAGAGCGAGAAGACCACGGAATGGGACCACCACGCCTATTTCATCTGTTGGGGAAATGCTCACTTATAGTGGCCCTTACGTACACACGTTGACCAATGTGGAGGCCCGTCTTGTTGGAAAACGACGTTGTCATATCTTTTGATCTGGGGTATAGCGAAATTTTCTAGCATATCCAAGTAACTGTCGCCATTTATGGTTTTTTCGCAGAAGAAGAAAGGGCCAATCACTTCTCTTTTTGATAGGGCGCACCACATATAAACTTTTGGAGAATCACGTTCCAGTCCAATAGCAGCATGAGGCGGTTCACTGCCCCATATCCTACAGTTGTGACGATTCACAATTCCTGATACATGAAATATGGATTCATCACTAAAAATTACAGTACTGAGAAAGTTTTCGTTGTTTTCCACTCGATTCAGCATATCCACAGCGAAATCGTATCGCAGAGTGTGATCATTTACATGCATCTTTTGCACTATTTGAATTTTATAAGCATGAAACTTTAATTTCATGTGCAAGATGTTATGAACTGTCGATTTCGGAATGCGCAGTTCTCTGCTTGCTTTACGAACGGATTTCCTGGGGCTTCGTCGGAAACCTTCATTAACTTGCTCAACCGTCTCACCGCTGACGCTAGGCCTACCGGTTCCTCCACGATGTTCCACATTGCCAGTTTGTTTAAACTGTTTCATCCACCGCTTAATTGAATTCGTTGACGGAGGATTACAACCATACTCTAAACGGTACCGTCTTTTAACTTTAATGACAGACTTTAATTTCGCAAACCATAACACACGCATCGCCTTCTGCTGTACGGATGACATGACTACTGATTTCGCATTTCTCATACATTCCTCATCAGGCCAAACCTATAGCGCCATCTATCGGATTTTGGGAATAAAAATTCTGCAAAACAAAAATGTAGAAACCTTGTCAGTAATACGTGACATAGAAAAACAGAGAGTGCTCATAGTTTTTTTTTTTTTTTGTACATAATTTTGTAATATGTCCAATAATTCTCGGACACTGTATTATAGTCATGAAACACAAATCAAACAAAATATCCATTCAACAACACTAACCACCTACATTCTCAAACAGAGTGAAGCCTAATTAAAGCCAAGCCAACAGTACCAAATACAAGTAAAAGCTCTAAAATGGTAAGTATAGTCAATAAAAAATACCTTGACCTGACAATTTTATCTAAAAACGTGAATGCAAATACCAAGGCAATTTCAGAATGCCTAACTCAGATCCACAAAGAAGAAGAACAGTAGCACAAACCAAGACAAAAACATAAAGCCAAAAATTCAAACCAAGAAGAGGGCTGTCTTCATCAGGGCAACACCAACCCTTAGTGACCTTTCTGAAAGGGCAATGGCGGAATTCCCCCAAAACAAGTCCTTGTGTTCCGAAGGTCACAACGTTTTGAAACGAAATCAAAATTTAGAACTTTCAGTTATATTCAAAGAAACACTGAAAATGCCAAACAAACAAATAAATCACTCAAAAAGCGAATTAAAATTTAATGCGATTAAAATGCGAATTCGAATTTCCTTTAATTTTGCTTGATTTATTTATATGCGAATTCGAAACGTGATAAATAAATATTTTGTTTTCATGATCAAATAAATCTTTTTTTCATGAAAGAAATACGGGATTACGCCATATAATACAAATTTTGAAGATGACAATCCGATTTTTGATGTAAATGTGCCAAGGATGGTAAGTCAGACAATATCCGAAAACTTGAAAATTTTTATCATCCTGAAGCGGGACTCGAACCTGCGTCTCCCAGATAGCGCCCGGGTATGCTAACCACTACACCACCCAGAACGACCAAGTTTCAAGTTTCCGATTAATTTGAATATAACCATCACAGGATTCGCTAGTCGAAGCAACCGGCATTCATGTTTAGCGAATCTGGAGGTTAAGAATCCTATCTCGTGATTGCCCGGAGTAGCAGATAAGTCATGAAAGAAATACGGGATTACACCATATAATACAAATTTTGAAGATGACTATCCGATTTTTTGCGTAAATGTGACAAGAATGGTAAGTCAGATAATATCCGAAAACTTGAAAATTTTCATCGTCCTGAAACGGGACTCGAACCCGCGTCTTCCTGATAGCGCCCAGGTATGCTAACCACTACACCACCCAGAACGACGAAGTTTCAAGTTTTCGATTAATCTGAATATCAAAAACTTGAAACGTCTCCCAGATAGCATACCTGGGCGCTATCTGGGAGACGCGACTTCGAGTCCCGCTCCTTCAGAACGATGAAAATTTTCAAGTTTTCGGATATTATCTGACTTACCGTCCTTGTCACATTTACGCCAAAAATCGGATTGTCATCTTCAAAATCTTTTTTTGTTGTTTGGTTTAGGGGTTAAACCACCCAAATTTAGGAACGGAAAACTAGGGTGGTGAGTGGTAGGCCGTTCTTAATTTAGGGCTACTGCTTCCTTTTTCTTTTTTCTCGGGGAGGGGGGGGCACATGGAACAAGCAAACGACTTGTTACACGGTCGGCATTCAGACCCGGGCCCATTTCGGTCCCATTGTCTACTAGCAGCACACGACTTTAACCTCTGGGTGGCAGCGATCATGTAAATTTTGATTAAAAATTTAAAAGCTCGATTCGAGTGATGTTCCCAAATGATTATCAAAGGACACAAAATTATCAGGTTTCCAAAAGTGTTTCACAGCACTCTGTTAACGCTTAGAATGTTGAAGAAAATTCCACAGCGATGGAGTGGAGACATCATGTGCACAGAAGTCAATGAAACAGCCTTTTACTCCTTTCTTTTTTTCTTTTTTTTTTATCTCAAATGTATCGTGCTTATGTGTCTGTTTAAGAAATACCACTAGCCTAAAAGAAAAAAACAACTTTATTTTGTCCCACAAGAAATAATACGTGACTCTAATAGAGAGAGTTAGTATTTTTCATGCTGAATTCAGATATGACAGTTCTTTTTTACCGCGCGAGATGTTTTAGTGACACACTGTTTAAGTTCCAATAAATTTTATATTTACACACACTTGCAGCGATGAGTCATTCCATTTCGACCACCCCCAGCCTAGAGAAATGAGTGCGCCTGGTGACAGACCGGTGACGCAGGTGAAGTTCACAGAACAGTATATATACAACCCGAGAACCGGCTTTCGGTTAGTAGAGTGTTAGGAGTCAGAATGAGAAAAGCTGCCGATTTATCGGAGTTTGATAAAGGACAAATTGTGATGGCGCGGAGCCTCAGAACTATACGATCTCGGAAACGGCGCGGCTTGTGGGTTGTGCACGTGCCGCTGTATTGAGTACGTATCAAAAGTGGTGCACAGATGGCCAAACGACGAACCGCCGTTCAGCCGAGTGTCGTCCGCAGCTCATTGATGCCAGAGAGGAGACGAGACTGTCGCGCATTGTTCACAGCGAGCGAAGGTCCACAGTGCGACAAATTATCCGCAGCTACAACAGTGGTGATAAGGGCAATGTGTCACAGAATACAGTTCATCGCAGCCTTCTGCGCATGGGCCTGCGTAGCCGAAGACCCAGCCGTGTCCCTATGCTCACTGCAGTTCATCACCAACAACGCATGTAATGGGCCTAAGATGATCGAGATTCGACCGTGGATGTTTGGAAGAAAATGGCCTGGTCAGACGAATCAAGATTCCTGATGCATCACGTAGACGGCCGAGCGCGGATATGCTGCTTACCAACGGAGGCTATGGTACCTGGATCCACTGTTAGGCGGAAACCGGCCCGGCGGCGGCGGTGTTATGCTGTGGGCGATGTTTTCTTGGGACACTTTAGGCTCCATTATCCTAATAGCACAATCCCTGACAGCTATCAGGCATCTGAACATCGTTGCAGACCAAGTTTACCCATTCATGGCAACTGTGTTCCCTGCTGGTGATGGCCATTACCAACAGGATAATACGCCATGCCACACTGTCAGAATCGTCAAGGAGTGGTTCGAGGAACATGCTGATGAATTTCTGTTAATGCCCGGACCTCCACATTCACCTGACATGAGCCCAATGGAACATTTGTGGTTCGACTTCGAAAAGCGTGTTCGCGCAAAATCACCACCACTCTGAAATGTTCGGGAACTACAAGACCTGCTGTTGACATTATGGTAGCAGATACTCCAGGATACCTATCGCCACCTCATCGAATCGATGCCACGCCGAAAGGGGGTCCTACAGCTTTTTAGGCAGATGGTCACAATGTAAAGGCTCATCGGTGTATTACGTGGTTACGTCTATTCAGTGTGATTCAAATAATAATCACACTGAGCATTTGAAATCGTGTGAAACGACAGAGCGTTACTTCAATCAACTCTGCATATCTTTAGGATGTGACTAAGAAACACCATTCCTTTCCTTTATTAAAAACTTCTCAAATTAAGCGATTTAAATAAAAGTAATTGAAACTAATAGTTTGATAAAATATACTGGACAAGAAAAATAGGATATCAAAACTCATAATGTTTTTAAAACCTTTGTGAGTCTCCTTTCCAAATCTTTTTTTTTTTTACCTGATCAGTTTAGCTCTAAAGCACTTTTTTAATTAGAACTACATCACTGCACAGGGGTAAATACTCTCTGTGAAGAACAGGTATCATTACATAAGGCAAATGAGGGTATTTCTTTTTTAATTAGAACTACATCACTGCACAGGGGTAAATACTCTCTGTGAAGAACAGGTATCATTACATAAGGCAAATGAGGGTATTTCTTTTTTAATTAGAACTACATCACTGCACAGGGGTAAATATTCTCTGTGAAGAACAGGTATCATTACATAAGGCAAATGAGGGTATTTCTGTTTTAATTAGAACTACATCACTAAACAGGGGTAAATACTCTCTGTGAAGAACAAGTATCATTACATAAGGCAAATGAGGTTATTTCTTTTTTAATTAGAACTTATGACGAAGAAGTCTTGTCTTGTCTTACTTCTACGTTAATTTAAAACATCAACATACTAAGAAATAGTTCCTAAATGAAAGAAACCTTAACGGCCAGACGAAACGTGTAAACAACAGAAGTCACACTTACGGAAAAGATGCTTTATTCAGGATGTAGCAAACACATCGTAGCATAGCATATTGCACTAAAGTTTCCACACACCACACAACTCTTTAACACAACGCTCTTTTCACAACGCTCCTTTCAATAATCAGTTTACAACCCAACGCTCTCCAAGCAACAACTTAGTCGTCGCTTTTATCTCTTGTTCTTATCAATATCAAGCATACGTCACGTGCATTCAACCTCAATTGTGTTGCCAAACGTATTCGTTTGAGAGAAAAGATATTACGTTAAGAGTGAAGAATAACAGAATAAACTCAAGATTTGCATAGGGAAAGAAACTAAAAAGGAAAGTTAATTTAGAATATACGTCACAAACTACATCACTGCACAGGGGTAAATACTCTCTGTGAAGAACAGGTATCATGACATAAGGAAAATGGGGGTATTTCAAAGTGTGTTTGGACTTAGAGACTATCCCTGTTATGTTTGTTAAACAGATACAACAGTCTGAAGAGAGAGTGAGGGAGATAGATAGAGATGGAGATATATAGATAGCTAGATTGATAGATACATAAATACCAGATAGATAGAGAGAGAGAGGGAGAGGTCTTTTGGTTCTTTCCAAAACATAGAAACTGCGAAAGGAATACGGCGAGAACCATTCACCCATCCTGTGAGAAGAATAGCACATATTATAAAACTGATATGAGGAGCCCAACTCGTATCTTGGTCACCCAATTTAAAACCAAAATAACGCTCATAACACTTTTTAATTAACGGAGTAAAGCTTCGCATCTGAGCTTTGAAGGTATTTCACTAAACACGGGGATGTAAGGTCAGGTGATGCGTAACATCACAGCCTCTCCTTGACAAATGTCAACCCCGCCTTCTCGTGGTGCATCCTGTTCCCACTAAAGGGGCTCTGGCGACCGCCAATAGCGGTATAACTATACCATCGGGATCAGAGGAAATGCTATCCCACACTCACCAACCCGCTTGGCCAGCGTGGTGAGTTATGGCCAAACACCTCCAAAATGACTCTACAACTTAAATCTTGGCCCTCAGTCTCCGGCAGCTGGAATGTACCTGGCCAAGGCAGCGGCCAGTGCGACATGAAGGCAGAGGGTGCTAAGAATCCCCGGAGGACCGGACTAGGCTGCCATTTGATGCTGACCTTGGCTACCTATAACGGACGCTCCCTATCTTCTGATTCAAGGCTTCTTGAATTGGAAGAGGAACTACAAAGGATCAAGTGGGACATCGTCGGGCTAAGTGAGGTAAGGAGAAAAGGAGAAGATCTCATTGAACTGAAAAGTGGACATCTCTTCTATTATCGTGGGACAGATACTGGCAGAACTAGTGGTGTTGGATTTATAATAAACAAGAAACTGAAGGATAAAGTGGTAGAAGTTGAAAGTTCCTCTGACAGAGCTGCACGACTCGTTATCCAACTATCGAGTAGATACCAGGCTCAGATTATTCAAACTTATGCACCCACCACAAGTCATCCTGAAGAAGAAATTGAAGAATTTTATGAGGAAATTCGTCATCTAAATAATAAAGGTAAGCAGCACTTGAAGATAATTATGGGAGATTTCAATGCAAAAATAGGGCAACGGCAACAGAATGAAACTTCAGTAGGTAAATTCGGTCACGGCAACAGAAACCAGCGTGGAAATACTCTCGTTGAGTTTGCAGAGGCAGAAGGATTTTTCATCTTGAACTCCTTTTTCAAGAAAAAGCCACACAGGAAATGGACATGGAGACATCCAATTGGGACGACAAGTGAAATTGATTTTATTATGTGTAACAAAAAATTCGTCATCGAAGACTGCAGTGTGCTGAACAAGTTCAACACAGGTAGTGACCATAGATTGGTGAGATGTAAGATGCACCTCAACACTAAACTGGAACGTGGCAAGCTCATAAGACAAACAAAATGTATTGACATAACCAACCTTAAAAAACACCATAATACTTTCAAGTTGGAACTGAAGAACAGATTCTCTGCTTTAGAAGGCCTAACATCGGAAGAAGTGGATATTTCGGAAGTTAACAGAAAAGTAACCAAAGCTCTAATGGAAACAGCAACAAAATTAGCTGGGTCTAAGAACAAGTTGCATGTGAACAAATTATCAGGAAAAACCAAAATGTTGACGCAAAAAAGAAGAGAGATGAGGACAACTAAAGAAGATGTGACTTCCAAAGTGGAATATATAGAGCTATGCAAGACAACACGAAAAAGTATCTCTGAAGACGTAAGGAAATTCAACTGTGAGCTAGTGAGGAAAGCAATTGAAAACAACCAAAGCCTTAAGATAGCAAAGGGACATCTCAGTAAGGGAAGAAAACAGATTATGGCTCTGAGAAAAGAAGATGGTTCTATAACAAGAAATAGAGGCGAAATTTTGACAAGAGTGAAAGATTTCTACTCCAAATTATATGAAAGGGATGATACATGTACTCCAGACATCATGAAAGGTACCAGAGTTCTTCCAGTCCTCCCAGCAGAAGTTGCTCATGCAATCAAGAACATGAAGCGAGGGAAAGCTCCAGGAGAAGATGGAATTACTATAGACATCATACAAGAAGCAAGTGGAGAAATTGAAACAGTACTCGCCCAAATTTTCACTCGATGCCTTAATGAAGGGAAGATTCCTGAGGATTGGAACAACGCTACAATGATCCTGCTACATAAAAAAGGTGACATAGAGGATCTCAGGAACTACAGACCTATCAGCCTCCTATCAGTGGTTTATAAAATCTTCACTAAAGTTCTTTCACACCGCTTGAAGGTAACACTGGACATGGCTCCCAACCGAGAGAACAATCGCTGGATTCAGGACGTGGCTACAGCACAATAGATCATATCCACGTACTGAGAGAACTAATTGAAAGAGCGAGGGAATATGAACTTCCATTGTGCATGGCTTTTATCGATTATGAAAAAGCCTTTGATTCGGTGAAACCATCAGCAGTTACCACGGCTCTGAAATCCTGCGGTATTGAAGATGCATACATTAATATTATTAATAACATCTATGAAAATGCAAGTGCAAAGATTCGGCTGTTTGAAAATACAACACACATAAAAATTGGAAAGGGAGTGAGACAAGGTGACACCATATCTCCGAAGCTCTTTAATGCCACATTGGAAAATGTCTTTCAATCACTGAACTGGGAAAACAAAGGGATAAAGATTAATGGAGATTATCTAACCCACCTTCGTTTTGCTGATGACGTAGTCATTTTTGCAACTACCCCATCAGAGCTGCAGAGTATGATCCAGGAACTTGCTGACAAGAGTAAAGAAGTGGGATTAAAAATGAACTTTCAGAAGACAAAAGTGATGTTCAATGCTTTTACAAGAAATGAAGATTTATCGATTGATGGAGAAAAACTGGAGATAACTGATACATATGTTTATCTTGGACAGCAGATATCAAGTGAGGGTCACATTGATGAAGAAATTAATCGGCGTACAAAACTTGCCTGGAGAGCTTTTGGAAGAAACAGCGTAATTTTCAAGAGCAATATGCCATTATGTCTTAAAAGAAAAGTGTTTGATCAATGCATCCTTCCAGTGCTTACGTATGGTGCAGAGACGTGGACCTTAACTAAAAGAGACATACAAAGGCTGCAGACAACTCAAAGAAGCATGGAGAGGTGCATGCTTGGTATAACCAGGAGAGATAAGAAGAGGAACTCGTGGATCCGAAAAATGACGAGAGTGGAAGACATCATGATCAGAGTTAAATCCCTGAAATGGCAATGGGCTGGACATACTGCCAGAAGGACAGACCACAGATGGACAGCCGAAATTTTAGATTGGATTCCAAGGGACAGGAAAAGACCCAGAAAAAGACCACATGGGAGATGGGTGGATGAAATTCGTAAATATGCGGGAGTGACATGGAGGAGACTGGCACAAGACAGACCGTTGTGGAGGAAACTTGGGGAGACCTTTGTCCAGCAGTGGATTGATAATGGTTGACAATGATGATGATGATGATGATTCGCAATAAAATTCAACAAAAAATAATTTAAAAACATTTTATGTATATTATTTCTGTATATGTAATACTTAAATGTGCTATAACCGATACCGAAAAAAGCGTTGTAACACAAAAACTGAAGGCGAAAGAAAACTTCTGATTAAATTTTGATTCCAGCGTAAAAAGTTACGTTGGGAACGCAGTCAATGTCCCATGGAGCAAAAACCGTTTACCAGTGTAATTCAGTACTTGAAATACTGGCCATTCTTACCACTGTAGATCCTAAAAAATAATTTCAAGTTGTCATCTAGGAACAGGTGTACTGCGAAAAATACGCGGATCGATCAAAAATTAAGGCTGCATAGATTGTGTTCTGTTATTTTTACAGGATAAAGTTTACGTAGTATGGTATCACTCGTACCAATAAGGAGTCGCGTTGGATTTTATGTGCTAGATGTTCCCTTTAGTCAGTCACTTTTTTATCACTTTTTTCCCAGTGATTATTAGCACATTGCTGAAAAAACAGTCTGCTTATTGTATCACCATATCCGTCCGTCTGTCTGTTAACATAGGCACCATATCTATTCACAGATTGGTCAGATTTGAAAAATTCTTTCAGCGTTGGAAAGCTTGAACGTGTTAGAAATTCTAAGTAGGTTCACGCATTGATCTCAAATGACGGATTTAACAAACGAAAGATAATTCTTGAATTCACAGAACGAATGGTTGAAAGCATAAAGAGCACTTACCACCTTTAAATAGATAATCCTTTATTCACAACACATCGCTGAAACATCTAAAACACTGTAGACTGAAAACACAAGCTATCCAATTTTATATTGGTTTGGAACAACATCACAAACGCAGTACGTTCACACATAACTTCATCTTTTTGTTTCGGTTTTCACGGGAACAGTTTTTCTCAGCTTGAAGGTCAGCACATCACAGCTTCTTGCGTTGGAGTGAGCGCGAGAGTTTTCTTTTTATTTTATTTCCAAATAGGTTCGCTTAACGCAGCAACGCCATCTACACTGAAGAGCAATTCAATTAGAGACCTGTCTAGTAACGTGTAGCACCCCCTTTCGCCTTGATGACGGCGGCGATTCGTCTCGGCATGGACTCGACAAGACACCGGAAGCGTTGGGAAGCCATACGGATCCACGACCCCTGAACAAGCTCCCACAGTTCACGAAGATTTGATGGAATGGGGTCAGAGCCTCGAACATTTCTCTCGATGGCATCCCAGATGTGCTCGATGGGATTGAGGTCAGGTGACCTAGCTGGCCAAGGAAGCGAGGTCACGTCGGTGGAGTGTTCATCCAACCATTCGGATATAATTCGGGAGCGATGGCACGGTGTATTGTCTTGTTGCTGGATGAGGTCCCCAGTGGGATGTTGAAGACGCACAAACGGGAGCAAATGGTCGTCCAGGATATCCCGGTAACGTTGACCTGTGAGGGACGATGTCACACGTACCAGAGATCTCATTTCAGTCCACGTAAACAGTCCCCAGACGAGAATGCCACCCGCACCAGCTTGAAGAGTACCCTGCTGTCAAGAAGGATCCATCGCTTCATGTAGTTTGCGCCGTACTCGTATCCTGCCATCCGCATGTACCAACGTGAATCTCGACTCATCAGTCCAGGCAACATTTTCCCACATGTCTAGGGTCCAGCGACGATGTTCCCGCGCCATGCTAATCTTTGCACCCTGTGATGTGCGGTCAGCAGCGGTACCCTCGTAGAACAATGGCTTCTGTACCCCATAGCGAGGAGATGGTTCTGGATGGTGTGGCTGCTTACACGTTTTTATGCACCAGCGTTAAATTGCCGAGTGATTTCTTTTACTGTGGCCCGTCTACCCGCTGTTACAATGCGAGCTAGCCGACGATGACCCCGCTCATCCACGGCAGTTGGCCCTTGCAGGGATGGTTTTACCGGATTCGATGTACTCACGGTGCACCCGTGACACAGTGGCTCGTGAAAATCCCAGTGCCTGCACGACTTCCGAGATGGAGTGACCCATTCGTCGGGCCCCGACAATTTGCCGACGATCAAATGCGCTTAGATCCTTCGTCTTACCCATACTGCGTCCGACTCTTACTGATTCCCGTCGCATCACTCCTTATATTATCGGATCGCTGCATACGTCATGTCGTTTCCGTTTACGGGGCCGCCCACAGCGCCACATGTGCATAACGCCAGCTGTCTCTAATTCAATTGCTCTTCAGTGTATATTTCTGTGTGGAACTAGTACGGACACATCGCACTCTTTCCAACAGAACGGCGAGACAGGGAATCTTCACCTTTTGGTCTTTTTCTGGTGCGTTATCATGCCACTAGGTGGCAGAAATGTAGATGTTAGTATCCTTGATACGTATTTTATCTATCATTGCTTCAAAGAATCTGAGAGCGTTTTTCCGCTCATAGGATTAATCTCTATACCACAAAAACTTTCCCCAAAGGGGCGTATATGTATATTCTAGTTTTCTTGGTATCTTAGCTTCTAATTGGTAGGTTTCAAAAATTCTGATTGAGTCGCATAGCTTCCAGCGCGAGAATTTTTTTGTTCATGTTTTCTAATGTGCTGTCTGCATTGCATATTTCTATTTTGCAACTGTATTTGCGCTTGTAAAAATCTGGTTTAAATAACTGTCTTTTAAATAACGCGCAGTTTTCCTGCTAAGGGTGTGAATGCATGTTTATTTTTTCGGATTATCTTCTTTTCTTGAAAACAGATTTGCAAAATTAGTTTTATATCGAAAACAATCAGTAATGGAAACTTTTAATGCGTACATTTTGTTTTCTATTATATAACGCTACTACAGGGCTGAAATGCATATTTGCGTCGGAAGTCATTGCTTCTAAGATATCGATCAAAAGAATTTCTTCTGCATGGGAGACTAGTTAATATGACAAAGATTTATTCACATTCGCGCTCTTAATGATGCACAGTTTTTCTGCTAGGGTCGCGGGTAATCATTTCTACAGTATTTATGATCTCCGTTTCCGGAAGTCCGATCGAAAACAAAGTTTCGCCTCTTTTCTTTCGTGCATTTTCATTTATCATATTTCACTCTTCCGGCGTTGACGGAAACTGTTATTTCTCTTATCCTAAAAGGCAAATTTCAGCTTATTTAGTGCTCCTTGCACTCGATAATTTGGTGTCATCCTTCTTATTTCAAATAATTCTAATATAATTTTAAATGGCGATGCTCTTAGTATTGTGGTCTCATTAAACAAGTTAGTAAAATCATGCAATGCATTGATTATCGGTTCAGTATACCTCCTGAACAACATACTAAAGTTTTGTCGCAATAGAAACATTTTTAATCAAGTTATGAGGATAATGGCCGTTGAATAAATCTCGCCCTGTGCTCTGACCTTTGACCCCATTTCGATAATATTCAACAGAACCAGTTCAGTGTACCTCAGGAACAACATGATAAAGTTTTGTCGCAATCGAAGCATTTTTACGTAAGTTATGACGCATAAAGGCGATGGAATGGATCCCTCTCCTGCGTTCTGACCTTTGACCCCATTTTGCCGATTTTCAATATGGTTCCTCCTCAGGCTGTCCCCTACCACATACTAAAATTTCATCGAAATCGAACCATTTTTACGCGCGTTATCGTGCGGACGGACGGACAGATGGACAAAGCTGGAGCATATACGCTTCTTGAGCCTACGGTTTGAAAGCGTGAAAAAGAAAATGCCTAACTTCTAAAGTTTTTATCGGATTTTGATGAAATTTCAAATGGGAGTTTATTTTGACGTGTGTTGGTTATTGTAAAAATTCCATCAGGTTACTTAAGAAATTGGAGAAATTGAAATCTGTTTTACAAAAGGTTTTTAATTTCCAATTATCCATATTATTTGTCTCACAGTATGTTATTATTCATACCTTCCAACTGTTTAGATAACACTAACCTCCTCCCCCCCACACACACACACACTTGGTTGCGCCTATGGTTTGACTAAAAAACCAAAAATTTCGTTACAGTCTGTGTAATAATGAATAATTGCTACACTTATTTATATTATTACATTAGCATTTTTAATTTCAAAATAGACCCATGGGTCACGAAGTTGATTGTCTTATTAAGTTTGTGTTCTGGCTAAAAAAGGTTAAGAACCCCTGCCTTAATAGCCCACAGAAGTTATTAAATGGGTGGATCGTTAACACCCAAAACAGCAGCAACATTTGCATCAAAACCTATTTGCTTCAGATGATATAGCATAATATGGCATGCATTGTTAATGAATACTGGGTTTGAGTTAATCATAATTTCGTGTTTTCTCCAATGTCTTACTGTTTCGTACCCGTGTGTTCTAAGGCGCTGGTCTCTGACCATTCGTCCGAGATACCCGAGTTCGAGTCCCGCTTAAAGCATAGGTGGTATGTTTGTTTAATGGTTGTGTCCCTTCCTTGGAACCCTAAATTGAGAACAGGCGGCTGCTTATAGCCCAAAGAATTGCTCATAGTGTTCGTCAAAACCCAAAATAACAACAGCAATAATAAATGAAGTTTTATTGTCATGATACATTTTCACGTCATCCAGATATTAGGATTCCACATTTCTAAGAAATTTTGGCAATTTATTTCACAACTTTCTACATAATTTGGCGCTGTTTACTATAAGAATTCTAGTAAAAAGAAAACAAAAACGTTTAGTTAATATACGTAAAATGTGCGTTTCCCATTTCCATTTTTTGCTGAGTAGAAGCTTTCACTTTGAACAGATTTCAGAGTGAAACATTAAAAAAAAAAAAGTCCTACGAAACGCGTAATTTTTGCTGCGTAGTTTATGTGCTTTTCACGTCTTTTTTTGTCTTCGGGACGCTGAGAGCACCGTGTTGCCTATCCTAAAACTGTAGAGGTGCATTGCACTTTCAGCGCGCAACTTCATGTAAACGTGTAGGCCTGCATTGCTTCATTCTGTTCACATGATTTCTCCCTTGTCCCAATCCAGCAACTGGATTTGATGCTCAAGGTGTACTGCGCATGCACATTTGCTCCCTAATGGGAAAGCAGGCTAAACTAGCGATCAAGATGACTTACCATTTAACCACGTGAGCGCAATTATTATGCGTTCACAACCTACCGTTTTTTAGCAAGTCTTTTCTAAAAACAAGATCGTGCTTATGTCATCGGTTTGTCCGTCCGTCCGTCTGTACACACCATATCTCTGCAACTATTAGTCCGATTTGAAAAATTCTTTTTGAATTGGGAAGCTTGAAATCATCATCATCATTGTCAACCATTATCAATCCACTGCTGGACGAAGGTCTCCCCAAGTTTCCTCCACAACGGTGTGTCTTGTGCCAGTCTCCTCCATGTCACTCCCGCATATTTACGAATTTCATCCACCCATCTCCCATGTGGTCTTCTTCTGGGTCTTTTCCTGTCCCTTGGAATCCAATCTAAAATTTCGGCTGTCCATCTATGGTCTGTCCTTCTGGCAGTATGTCCAGATGGAGAAAAACTGGAGATAACAGATACGTATGTTTATCTTGGACAGCAGATATCAAGTGAGGGTCACATTGATGAAGAAATTAATCGGCGTACAAAACTTGCCTGGAGAGCTTTTGGAAGAAACAGCATAATTTTTAAGAGCAATATGCCATTATGTCTTAAAAGAAAAGTGTTTGATCAATGCATCCTTCCAGTGCTTACGTATGGTGCAGAGACGTGGACCTTAACTAAAAGAGACATACAAAAGCTGCAGACAACTCAAAGAAGCATGGAGAGGTGCATGCTTGGTATAACCAGGAGAGATAAGAAGAGGAACTCGTGGATCCGAAAAATGACGAGAGTGGAAGACATCATGATCAGAGTTAAGCTTGAAATATGATCCGTTATTTCGTTTTTTTTTACGATATACAATTTAGCCGCTCGAGGGCGTAAATGCAGATTATGTCGAATTCAAAATACATTTTATTCCATATATTTGCTTCTAAACATCCGATTGAAAAAATTCTTTTATCTTTCAATTCCATTTATGTCGAAGAGTATTTTAGGTATAGTTACTTTTTCAGGCTACGCATAGATTTCCCACTAGGGTGCGTTAAAGTAAATTACGTTTTTCCCGATATTTCTTTTTCTAAAACTCCGATTTGAATTTTTTTTTCTTCAGCGAATACAGCTCCTAATGGAAAATCTTTTGTATATAATTTCTAATTTTTGATAAAGAATACTTTGGCCACCAGGGGGCGTAAGTGTTAATTTTTGCTTCTGATGTATTTGCCATAAAATCTGAGCTTCTAAAATCTCGATTGAAAAAATTCTTTCGTGCACCGATGCCACTCACGTCGATAAACCTTTTCGGAAGATTTTCTTCTTACAATATTGCATGGTTTCTCCGCCAGAGGTCGTAGATGTATATCATACTTTTGTCAATATCTGTGCTTCTAACGGTCCTATTTGAAAAATTCTTTCTTTATTGGATAGAGTTACCCGTATGGCATGTCTTTCATATAATTTCAAAATTTTCAAGTAATTCCTAGACTTTCCGCTAGGGGGCGTAAAGGTAAATTGCGTTTTTCTCGATATCTGTGCTTCTAAAACTCCGATTTGAAAAATTCTTTCCGCACCGGATACAGCTCCTAATGGGAAATCCTTTGCATATAATTTCTAATTTTGGTAAAAAAAAAAAAAAAAAAAAAAAATGGTTTGACCACTAGGGACCGTTAGCCTTTTTTTCCGCATCTGATGTATTTGCAGCAAAACCTGAGCTTCTAAAATCTAGATTTTCGTTTGTGGACCGTTACTACTCACGTCGACAAACCTTTTAGGAATATTTTCTTCTTAAAATAATGCATGGTTTCTACGGCAATGGTCGTAGATGAATATCTTATTATTGTCTATATCTCTACTTCTAGGAGTCCGATTTGAAAAATTCTATCTTTGTTAGATAGTGTTTCCGATGCGAAATGTTTCTCATATAAATTCAAAATTTTCAAGTAAATCATAGACTTTCCGCTAGGAGCCGCAACGGTAAATTGTGTTTTCTGCGTTATTTCTGCTTCTAACACTCCGTTTTGAAAATTTTTTCCTGTATCGGATACAACCCCTGATGGAAAATGTTTTACACGTAATTTCTAATATTTGGTAATGAATGGTTTGGCCACCAGGGGCCGTAAGTGTTAATTTCTGCTTCTCATATATTTGCAGCAAAATCTGAGCTGCTGAAAACTCGACTAAATTTTTTTTTTTTTTTTTTTTTTTCTGGGACCGGTACCGCTCACATCGAAAAACTTTTTGGGAATACTTTCTTCCTGAAATAATGCATGGTTTTTCCTCCAAAGGGGCGTAGATGCATATCTTATATTTGTCCATATCTCTGCTCCGAAGAGTCAGATTTGAAAAATTCTTTCCTTGTTGGAGAGCGTTTCTGCTGCGAAATGTTTTTCATATGAATTCAAATTTTTCTTAACGCACAAGTCTGCAAACAGAGGGCGTAAGCTCACCATTCCTTTTACAGCAATATCTGCGGGATTAAAAACTCGATGGAAAAACTTCTTTCTTCCGTCAGATACTACTGTTTTCCGTACCGGTTCCATTGACTTTGAATAGCTGTGAAAAATTTAATTTGCGTCAGGACGGATTCAAAAGACGTGCTCATTACAACCGAAAATTCAGTGTCATCTTTCTTATTTTTTCTCAGATAGGTCATGCCGAATTTTGAATCCGTATCACAAAAATAAAATTCCGTTTCGTCTTAAATGGAAATTTTTGTATATGAAGATGCTCAGGAACTTTTCGTTTCTGTAGAACACCCCAGTTAACGAAAGTTCGCTGTTGGGACTGCCCTACATGTTATTCATACTCTTAACGACGGAACTCGCTTGTACGACCAAACATAGAGAACATTCAAGTTTTTGTTTTCTCTTATGCTAGAGCTGGGTGCTTTCTTTATGTGTTTATGTATCAGTTCTTTAGTTGTGAACTGGTACTTCCAGTCGCAAAGTCTGTTAGCGCTGTGTGCCCTAAGCGTGAACAATTCTTTTCAAATGCACTCCACACTTCTGACAATTGTTTTCAGTTTCTGAAATTCTTTTGTCTTTAGCAAGTAAGAGAGTTATTCTGGGAATAATAAATCATCCAAAAAGCCAAGAAAATCTATTGAATGTTAAACATCATGTGTGGAACCTTCGGGAGTGGTGAGTAAATGTGAATGAATGTTTGGATTTGTGTGTGTGTGTGTTAAGCAGTTGTTTCTACATGTATAATAAGCTCGTGTAAATGCACATACAGTGGAATCTCTATTTAACGAACCTATGTTGTATGAATTTCATGAGGGAACCTTCCAACTTGAGCCAAATTGCCTTCATAAATACCACTACTTAAAACCGATCTGATTTGATATTCCTTTGTAGAAGTTTCTTTCATTTTGTTTCCGTTTGTTGTACTCGAAGTTGATAAGGATGTTGTTGTTGCTGATCTTCATACTAACAAGAATACTCTACCCTGAAGAGCAATTGAATTAGACACAGCTGGCGTTATGCAAATGTGGCGTTGTGGGCTGCCCTGTAAACGGAAACGACATGAAGTATGCAGCGATCCGACACTAAAACGAGTGATGCGACGGGAATCAGTAAGAGTCGGACGCAGTATGGGTAAGACGAAGGATCTAAGCGCATTTGATCGTCCGCATGTTGTCGGGGCCGGACGAATGGGTCACTCCATCTCGGAAGTAGTGCAGGCACTGGGATTTTCACGAGCCACTGCGTCACGGGTGCACCGGGAGTACATCGAATCCGGTAAAACCATCCCTGCAAGGGCCAACTGTCGTGGACAACAGCGTGTGGATGAGCGGGGTCATCGTCGGCTAGCTCGCATTGTAACAGCGGATAGACGGGCCACTGTGCAAGAAATCACTCGGCAATTTAACGCTGGTGCACAAAAACGTGTAAGCAGCCACACCATCCAGAACCATCTCCTCGCTATAGGGTACAGAAGCCATCGTCCCACGAGGGTACCGCTGCTGACCGCACATCACAGGGTGCAAAGATTAGCATGGGCGCGGGAACATCGCCACTGGACCCTAGACATGTGGGAAAATGTTGCCTGGACTGATGAGTCGAGATTCACGTTGGTACATGCGGATGGCAAGATACGAGTACGGCGCAAACCACATGAAGCGATGGATCCTTCTTGCCAGCAGGGTACTCTTCAAGCTGGTGGGGGTGGCATTCTCGTCTGGGGACTGTTTACGTGGACTGAAATGAGATCTCTGGTACGTGTGACATCGTCCCTCACAGGTCAACGTTACCGGGATATCCTGGATGACCATTTGCTCCCGTTTGTGCGTCTTCAACATCCCACTAGGGACCTCATCCTGCAACAAGACAATGCACTGTGCCATCGCTCCCGAATTGTATCCGAATGGTTAGATGGACACTTCACCGATGTGACTTCGCTTTCTTGGCCAGCTAGGTCACCTGACCTCAATCCCATCGAGCACATCTGGGATGCCATTGAGAGAAATGTTCGAGGTTCTGACTTCCCTCCATCAAATCGTCGTGAACTGTGGGAGGGATCCGTATGGCTTCCCAACGTTTCCGGTGTCTTGTCGAATCCATATCGAGATGAATCGCCGCCGTCAACAGGTTGAAAGGTGGTGCTACATGTTACTAGACAGATATCTCTAATTCAATTGCTCTTCAGTGTATAGTGTGTTCATAAAAGTTTTGAGATTGCTAATGACTCTGAAGCTGAAGACTGCGAGCAGTGGCGTAGCGTAGTCCCCCCCCCCCTCGGTGCAGACAGTGGCCTCCATATACATGCAAATGATATTTTCTTTAGCATTCGTTGCAATGTAAAAGAATCAAACTGTATTGACATAAGTACTCGTTTATGGAATAAATTGTGCGTATTTGCTCATACCTATGCCTGCTCCCTTCAAATGTTCACACAAAAGGTCGCGCATCGATTTTGGACATTTTAGGGTATTCAGGCGACAATTTATCTTATCCGCGTGAAACAAATGTTGTTTTGTACTAATTGATTGATGCTCTATAACTTTGTAATTGGAAATTTTGCTCTATCTTTTTTCATTTTCCATTTCCAATAGCTAACTTCCGCATTTAGCCACTAGGGGCGCTTCTATTGGTTGCATTCGATCAGGCGTACTCGCTTTACTATACCCTTATCTCACTTGCATAACGGTACCTCTCTCCGTTCGCAAGTTATCCCAGGCTAAAGGGAGTTTCTATGCACCCTGTATGCAATCCGAGGACCTCCTTTCGGTTAGTAGAGTGTTCGGAGTCAGAATTGTAAAACTGCCGATTTACCGGAGTTTGATATAGGACAAATTGTGATGGCACTGCTTCTCGGAACTACGATCTCCGAAATGGCGCGGCTTGTGGGGTTGTTCACGTGCCGCTGTAGTGAGTACGTATCAAAAGTTTTGCTCAGATGGCCAAACGACGAACCGTCGTCCAGCTGTGTGTCGTCCGCAGCTCATTGATGCCAGAGGGAAGCTGAGACTGTCCCGCATTGTTCACAGCGACCACAGCGCCACAGTACGACAAATCACCCGCTGCTACAACAGTGGTGATCAGTGCAACGTGTCACAGCACACAATTCATCGCAGCCTTCTGCGCATGGGCCTGCGTAACCGAAAACCCAGTCGGGTCTCTGTGCTCACTACAGTTCATCGCCAACAACGCATGGAATGGGCTAAAGATGATCGAGATTGGACAGTGGATGAAAGTGGCCTGGTCTGAAGAATCAAGATTCCTGGTTCATCATGTAGAAGTCATAGTGCGGATACGCCGATTTCCAACGGAGGCTATGGCACCTGGATGCGCTGTTGGGCAGAAACAAGGCGGCGGTGTTATGCTGTAAGTGATGTTTTCTTGGGACACTTTAGGTCCCATTATCCCAATAGCACAACCCCTGACAGCTGTCAGATGTCTGAACATCGTTGCGGACCAAGTTCACCCATGCATGGTAACTGTGCTTCCTGCTGGTATTTCCAACAGGATAATGCGCCATGCCACGCTGCCAGAATCGTCAAGCAGTGGTTCGAGGAACATGCTGATGACTTTCTGTTAATGCCCTGGCCTCCAAATTCACCTGACATGAACCCAATCGAACATTTCTGGTTCGACTTGGAAAAGCTGGCGCATGGAAAGATGCATGTTTGGTGTAACCACGAATTATAAGAAAAGGAACTCGTGGATAAGGAAAATGATAAGAGTGGATATGATCAGAATAAAATCTCTGAAATGGCAAGGGGCTGGACATATGGGCAATCGAAATTTTACACTGGCTTCCAAGGGACAGGAAAAGACCCAGAAGAAGACCACGTGGGAAATGTGTGGATGGAATTCGAAGGCATGCAGGAGTGACATGGAAGAGACTGGTGCAAGATAAGCCGTTGTGGAAGAAACTTGGGAGACCTTAGCAGTGGATTGATAATGGTTGACAATGATGATGAAGTCTGGCGCAGTGGTCTAAGCGATGGCCTCTGATCATTCGTCCGAACGGGGTCCGGGTTCGAATCCCGGTGAGGCATGGATGTTGTGTTTGTCTTACGGCACTGGCTCTCTCCCTTCCCTGGAACGATTTACCCTAAATTAGGGACGGGCGACTGCTTATAGCCCATTGAGTTGCTCACGGTGGTCGTTAAACCACCAATCAAAAAAAAAAAAAAAAAAAAAAAAGACAATGATGATGATATACTGAGTGTCCCCAAAAGGTGTAACCTATTTCAAATGTTAATAACTTTTGATATAAAACTAATATCAGCATTCTGTTGCAGGTGGTAAGGAATACCATCAAGTTTTCTAGAACTCTACCCAATGGATCCTGCGACGAAAGCACAGATTGTGAAGTGGTTCATTGAAACCCGTTCCGAAACGCAGGTTCAGCAAAATTTCAGAATAAGGTATGGGAGCAAACCGCCCACACGTAACAACATCAGAAAGTGGTACAAGTCATTCAAGGAAACTGATAGCGTCGTTACAAAGAAAAGCCCTGGACGACTATCGCTGGTTCCAGAAAGGGAGGAGGTTGTGAGACAAACATTCGCTGGTATCCCTCCAACAGTATCAGAAAGTGGTACTAGTCATTCAAGGAAACTGCTGGCGTCCTTACAAAGAAAAGCCCTTAACGACTATCGCTGGTTCCAGAAAAGGAGGAGGTTGTGAGACAAACATTTACTGGTATCCCTCCAACAATATCAGAAAGTGGTACTAGTCATTTAAGGAAACTGCTGGCGTCGTTACAAAGAAAAGCTCTGGGCGACTAACGCTGGTTCCAGAAAAGGAGGAGGTTGTGAGACAAACATTTACTGGTATCCCTCCAACAATATCAGAAAGTGGTACTAGTCATTCAAGGAGACTGCTAACGTCTTTACAAATAAAAGCCCTGGACGACTATCGCTGGTTCTAGAAGGGAGGAGGTTGTGAGACAAACATTCGCTGGTATCCCTCCAACAGTATCAGAAAGTGGTACTAGTCATTCAAGGAAACTGCTGGCGTCCTTACAAAGAAAAGCCCTTAACGACTATCGCTGGTTCCAGAAAAGGAGGAGGTTGTGAGACAAACATTTACTGGTATCCCTCCAACAGTATCAGAAAGTGGTACTAGTCATTCAAGGAGACTGCTAACGTCTTTACAAAGAAAAGCCCTGGACGACTATCGCTGGTTCCAGAAAGGGAGGAGGTTGTGAGACAAACATTTACTGGTATCCCTCCAACAATATCAGAAAGTGGTACTAGTCATTCAAGGAAACTGCTAACGTCTTTACAAAGAAAAGCCCTGGACGACTATCGCTGGTTCTAGAAAGGGAGGAGGTTGTGAGACAAACATTCGCTGGTATCCCACCAACAGTATCAGAAAGTGGTACTAGTCATTCAAGGAGACTGGTAACGTCTTTACAAAGAAAAGCCCTGGACGACTATCGCTGGTTCCAGAAAGGGAGGAGGTTGTGAGACAAACATTTACTGGTATCCCTCCAACAGTATCAGAAAGTGGTACTAGTCATTCAAGGAGACTGCTAACGTCTTTACAAAGAAAAGCCCTGGACGACTATCGCTGGTTCCAGAAAGGGAGGAGGTTGTGAGACAAACATTTACTGGTATCCCTCCAACAGTATCAGAAAGTGGTACTAGTCATTCAAGGAGACTGCTAACGTCTTTACAAAGAAAAGCCCTGGACGACTATCGCTGGTTCCAGAAAGGGAGGAGGTTGTGAGACAAACATTTACTGGTATCCCTCCAACAGTATCAGAAAGTGGTACTAGTCATTCAAGGAGACTTCTAACGTCTTTACAAAGAAAAGTCCTGGACGACTATCGCTGGTTCCAGAAAGGGAGGAGGTTGTGAGACAAACATTTACTGGTATCCCTCGAAAGTCAATCCGACAAGCAGCACGACAGCTGGCCATCCCCAAGTCGTCAGTGCACAGAGTGTTACGTCAGAGATTGGAAACGCACGCGTGTAAACTGCAGATAACCAATCACATAACCCCAGATGATCACGTGAAACGTAAACAGTTTGCTGAAAAGATGTTGCAGAACATTGCCAGTGCTGAATCTTTCCCGAGACAAATCTGTTTCTCGAATGAGTTCCCTTTCCATGTTTCTGGAAAGGTTAATAAATAGAATGTGAGAATTTGGGGAACTGAACAACCCGCATTGCACAATGGAACATGCTAGCCCAAAAGTGAATGTTTGGTGTGGCGTAATAGTCGACTGTGTTATTGGCACCCCCCCCCCTTTTTTTTTTTTTTCAGGAAGTGACCGTGAGAGCTTATAATTACATGGACACGATTCGGCAGTTTGTGTATCCCCTGTTGGATGATTTTGCAACTCCGGTCATTTTCCAACAAGATGGGGCGTCACGTCATTGGGCTTTGATTGTTAGGAGGTCTCTGGATATCAAATTTCCGAATCGATGGATTGGGCATGGTGGTTCTATTGCATGGCTCCCACGTTCGCCGTATTTAACACTCTGTGACCTTTTTTCTACGGGGATTCATCAAGGGTGAGGTTTACAGCACCCCTGTTGCAGACATTGCTGACCTAAAGAGGAGGATTACACACGCACTGCAGAAAGTTAATACGGACATTCTCGAACAAATATGGTTTGAACTGAAATACCATTTAGACATTGTTCTGGTGACAAATGGTGCCCATGTCAAACATCTATTAAACTTCATGATCTGTTCTGTCAATTAACACAAGTAAGATCATTTATATTAAAACTGTTATGATTATTTGAAATTGGTTACACCTTTATGGCACACGTCAAGCCTGCAAGTTACAGTGAGAAACCCTTGCCCGCTTATCTTAATTGGGAAAGCATTTGTCCCCGGAACACAAGGTCGTGGGTTCAAGTACCGCCACAGGCAGAGACAGGTTTTTTTTTCTTTTCACAGGTTTCACTGTACTAGTCGGCTACAACTTTAAGGAATATTGAAAATCTTATTAACCTACAACCACCATTGGGAATTGTCTGCAGTTCCAGCTGTATGATACACCGTTAGTAAATCGAAGGAATAAAAATCTTCCCAGGCTAGGAATTGCTGGCGAGTCAACTTTACTTTTGATTCCTTTCTTTCATTAAGTGTGAACCCTTAAACATTATACATACGTTTGTAAATGTTAGCCGAGAAGTTTGTTTTCGATTTCTCTGTTACGTGCAAAACACTTTCCAAGAACTGAAAGAGCTAATATTTCCGCTTTTTTGCTGTTTCTTCACTTGTTAGTTACTGTGTTTTGGTGTAACAGGAAATCCTGTCATGAAAGTTAGTTACGGAATGCTGTTATGCAAACTTCATATCTGGATCTTGTTTTATAAGCTGGCTTTCTGCGTTAGAAGGCAACAACATCACATGAGTAAAAGAAAAAAATATAGGATCGCTTGTTATGTAATGCTTGACGTTATTCAGTATGATATAAGGAGCTTCATGCACGAAGGGGAGTAAAAAAGCCTTTTCAAATCTGTGCTCAAATCTCTCTCTCTCAAATGTAGATTCTTCCATTTCAAACGATAAAGAGACGTTGGATTTTCTCAGCCGCATTAGAAGAAAATAAAAAAAAAGAAAGTCTTTAGTGCACTGAATACGTATTTTAACTAGATCAAATTTAAGACGATCCCCAACACACCAGAATCACGAGCAGCCTTTTATATACAAATTAATATATGTATACAGCAAAATTTATGTACAATGATTTAGTGATTGACAGGGCAAATTTAGAAGTATGACCAATGCCTACATTTACCTTGGACAACATGTATCAAGGGAGCATTGAAGAAGAAATTAATAAGCGTATAAAACTTGTCAGGAGTGCATTTGGAAGAAATGCACTTTTAGTTTGATGCACTTTATTTTAGTTTTATTTCGATAAAACTTGTCAGGAGTGCATTTGGAAGAAATGCACTTTTAGTTTGATGCAATTTATTTTAGTTTTATTTCGATAAAACTTGCCAGGAGTGCATTTGGAAGAAATGCACTTTTAGTTTGATGCACTTTATTTTAGTTTTATTTCGATAAAACTTGTCTGGAGTGCATTTGTAATTTTCAAGAGCAATTATCGTTACGTCTTAAAGGAAAGTATTTAATCAAGCCCCCCCCCCACACACACACACAACGCTTCTTCTTTTTTACACTTCAGTAAGAATAACCCTATTGAGGTTATCTTTATTGTTCCATGGACAGCAAACCGTTCGTCATCTCCAACCATCATCGTTCATCGTCTCGAGTTAAAAATACTGTCAGGATATATTTTTTTTATAATCTACCATCTCACACAAAGGAGGTGTTTGGCGCCCCCCCCCTCCGGCACCGGTTTCGTAACGTACAATGTGATTTATTAAATAGAAAACTTACACTTTATTTGACATATTTAACTTTAACTCAAGTTAAATATCTTGTTTTTGAAAGTAAGTTGCTTTTTTATTTTTAAATAAATATATTCTTTTATATATATTTTGTAGGGAAGAGCTTCAATCTAACTATTCATGTAAATACAAATCCACCACAAGTAGCTACTTACAACAAAGCCATCAAGATAACCGTTGATGGACCACGGGAACCACGCTGCAAGACGAGTAAGTACATATGTCTTTTTATTTGATCTAATTAATTATTATTGTGCAGTTTCATAATAAATATGTAACCATATTGGTTTTCGCAAAAATAAATATTAATAACTTTTTTTTTATATATAAGTTAAAATCGTTTCACCTTTTCGTTAGTGCTTTCAGGGAAGATATTAAGATGTTCCCCTTTTCACTAGTATTCTGCCAGCAGTGGTAATGAGAGGGAAGCTAGCCAGCCGCACCCATCAACGGAGAACACTTTAGCCGTCAGAGTTTCACTTTTTATTGCACTATGGAATGAATGGACAATGATGATCATACCGTTTTACAGCGTCAAAATTCTCGTTGGGAGATGGCCTTACTTACAGCTTCTGGTTTTAATGAGAGAATTCTCACGATTTGTCAAAGAGGTGCGATGCAATGCTGACCGGAAGGTCGTCCGGCGGGGGTGGGGTGGGGGTTGGGGGTTGGATGTTCTCCCGAAAAGTAGAAGACATTGAAGGAGTTTGGATGTAGCACTTGAAGGAAAAAGTTGGGGTGAGATTTTCTTGGTGTAGAGAAGGAGTGTTCTCGATCCGCGGGAAAACTGTGGTTGAGAGAATGTTCTGTGTCGAAATGAGCGATTAAAAAAGCGAAACAAAAAGGAAAGCGAAACTTAGCAGCCATGTAAATCAGGAAGAATCCTGATAGAATACGGCGTGGTATTGATTCGGTAAGTCCTCTGAACGTTTCTGTAGGGATGCTGTAATTACATGTAGCGGTTGCTGTGACTTTTAAGTTTTCTCCAACCCATTTGCCAAATAATTTTTTTTTCGTCAAATACAATTTGAAGTCGCCAATTTATTTTTCACCCTCCATAGGAATTGTAAAAACAATAAAAACATAGTGTTGTTATAGGTCTTACGTAAGCGATTGCATCACTTTTTTCGCATAATTCCTTTCTGTCTCACACGCAGTGTAAACAATGGAAAAAGTAACTTCATTTTCCAGTAGTTCACTTTTCATATACCAAATTGAATAAAAATTAAAGATTGTTTTTGCTTGGGCATCATTAAAAAAGGTAATCTCCAATATTTTCGCCAAAATTTTTTATCACTCGCCAAAACGATTTGTTTTTCGCAAATTGCGAAGAATGCGATCACAGCGCCACCCCTGACATGTATTCTTGTGTTTGAATATGTTGAAGTAGTTCACGTCTCGGGATATGGGTGAGCGGGAAGCACTTCTGTTAAAAAATATGTCCATTAAAATATTTGAATTTGGAGGCAATCGCCTTTCGAGTATAAATCAAATTTGTTGTTTATTTATTTATTTATTTATTTATTATTAATTTAAATCAGTGTTGTGGGGAGGTTATATAAGAAATCATAGGCGCAGTGTGACCTAAAAATTGGGGGGGGGTGTAAGTGTAAACTTCTTGGGGCACGAAAAAGTGTAAACTGGTGTTTTCCCTGGGGGTGGGGGGTTTGGGAACAGTTCCTCCGTAAATGTCACAAAATTTGGGTCTTTAAGTGCATAACAAAAATTCTTCGTTGTATGCATTACTCTTCAATCACTGCTGAAATAAACGATAACGAACAGTCCAGCGTGCTTTTTGACAAAATGATAAGTTTTCTGAAAATAAAAATCCTCTTTTCTTGCAAATTCTTTTAAATATTACAATTTATTTATTTTTTTGCTGATATGTGAATAATGTAACATAATGAGGTTTCTACATTGATAGCATTGCGCCGTGATTTTACTTCCGCACAACACATGCACTCGGATTTAAATCTTCTAAAGTTGGGGGGCACCTGTCCTCCCCGCCCCGCTACGCGTATGTAAAGAATTGTGGGTATACCATATAATAAAGCAACTCTGAGTTGCTAATATAACTGAAAAGGAGATATAAGTATTTGTGATACGTCTCCTAATAAAATAACTGAGTTAGGGGGCGGCGGAAGTGGAGTAACAGTGTCCCAAAAGGTTGCTTTTCCAAATTTAAGCCCAGAGCGCTTAGTAAGTAAAAAAAAAAAAATCATATACACCCTCTGAGTTCTTTACCTTATTATTGCCTGCAGTCTACTGTTTTTCTAAAAAAATAATATACTGTTTTTGCCTTTTTTCGATGTTTTAAATACGGTGACAAAGCAATTCATGCCTAGGAGTATGAGCATTCGCGATGGAGAGTTGTTGTTTTCTGTTAAAAGATCTCATGCCATTAAAATACTATTTGTATTTGGAGGCAATGGCCTTTGGAGTGTAAATCTAATTCTTTGCTTTTTTTGTTACAAAGTTCGGCCAATAAGTAACGCACAATCGCCTGTAACTCGTCAGTTTTCAAAGGTTGAATCATGAAAGTTGGTGCGTAGCAACCTTGGACCTTTGGCTTTAGAGATAAGTCACTCAATGTAGGATCCATTGGCTTCACTACATTGCAGCCAACGTTGTTTCCATGACAACAACGCACGTTGGTAAAACTCCTAAGTTTGGTCATCACACCACTTCCTGACACACGCAATGAGTTCTGCGTCACTCTGAAATGCTTTTCCACGCAGATGTGCCTTCAGAAGACCAAACAGATAAAAATCTGATGGTGCCAAGTCTGGGCTGTACGGTGGTTTTGGCAGCAGCGTCCAGCCCAGTCCAGTCACTTTCTGCACTGTCATCTGTGCAGTGCGCGGTCTCGCGTTATCGTAATGCAGTTTGATGTCCTAGGCTTGCAAGTGTGGTCTCTTAGTTCTGATGGAACGCCTGAGCTTATCCAAGGATGAACAATAACGCTCTTTGGTGATGGTGGTCTCACTTTCCAGGAAGTCGATGAAGATGACGCTCTGACGATCCCCCCAAAAAATGTTGCCATCAATTTGAAGTCGGGGCTTCTTCTTCCGCGGTGATCCCACATGCTTCCACTCCGTTGACTGACGTTTACTCTGTGGGTCATAATGAAACAGCCATGTTTCATCACCTGTTATCACACCATTAAAACATTGGGGAAAGTCACCAGCGAAATGTTCAAGCTGATCGTCACATACCTCTTTGCCGAATTCTCTTCCTCTCTTTTGTGAGGAGCCGTGGTACCCAACGAGCACAGATATTCCGGTATCCTAAGCGTTCTACCACTGTTAAAACCAAGGCGCTCCATAAGTTGGGAAGTGGTGATGCATCTGTTATCCTAAATCAGCTTCTTAATGGCTTCCTCAATTCCAGCGGTTGTCACAGTGGTCGGTCTGCCGCTTAGTGGTTTATCCTGAATGATGCTAAAATCACCTCTCTGGAACCTCTGCAACCATCGCTGCACATTACTGCGATCCATTGTTTTCTCACCATACACTGGCAACAATTGTCTGCGGATCAGTGTGGCTGAGCTATCCCCAGATTTGTAGAGAAACTCTATTACCGACCGTTGACGTAGTAGGGTGTCCATTTCCCCATCCATCACGCTTCACTTGCAAAGAGAAGAAACAACTGTTAATGATCATTTGGAAGCTAATAGAATGAAGGTCCTACCCACCAACTTTCATGGTTCAACCTTAAAAAACTGGGGAGTTACAGGCGATTGTGCGAATTATTGACCATCGTCTGTAATTTAATTACTGACTGAAGTCAGAATTATGGGAGTTAATACACTGAGTGGCCACTTTATTATGAACACCTGACAGTTTTAAGCAAATGAGCTATGGCTGCACGCTGTTACCGCCAGAGGGCGATGCTGGTATAAAAAGGGAAAGTTTAGTGCTTGCGACAGTAGTAGAAGTGATTTTTGGGTGACGAGATGGGTTAAAAATGCGATTTGATGGACTTTCAACGTGGGATGATTGTAGGAGCTCGAAGCCATGGAGCGAGTATCACCGAAACCGCCGCATTCGTGAAATTTTCCAGAGTAGCTGTGGTTAAAGTGTTTAAAGACTAGACTGTCAGCCAAAAAACTGGGTCACTACGTGCAACGTTTGATCGTCATCGACTAGTGACTGCTCGGGCGGAACGGAGAGTGTCCAGACTGGTAACAGACAACAGAAGGGCAACAGTGCAGCAAATTACAGACCATCTTAATCAAGGATCCCGTCAAATGATCTCTGCACGCACTGTTCGCCGTACACTGCATCGGATAGGATATGGCAGCCGAAGGCCTGTTCGAACATCTTTGCTGGCTGCAGTTAACAAGAGAAAGCATCTGCAGTTCGCACAGGAGCACAAGGATTGGACAGTCGATAATTGGAAACAAATTACGTGGTCCGGTGAATCACGTTTTCAGTTGCATCATGCCGATGGCCGAGTGAGAATTTGGCGGAAACAGCACGAAAGCATGGACCCCAAATGCATTGCTACAACCCTTCAAGCTGGTGGAGGCAACGTTATGGTTTGGGAAATGTTTTCCTGGCACGCTTTGGGCCCTTTAATTTGTGTCGATCAACGTCTGACTGGCACATCATATCTAAGCATCGTTGCTGACCAAGTGCATTCTGTCATGTGGATGGTTTATCCCAATGGCGATGGCTACTTTCAACAAGATAATGCGTCCTGCCCTAGTGCTCGTATTGTACAGGATTGGTTTCAGGAACATGCCGGTGAGTACTTTGCTTAGGTGGCCCCCACAATCTCCAGATCTCAACCCCATTGAGAATTTGTGGAATGAAGTTGAACGAGCCATCAGACAGCTGGATCCACAACCCTGCAATCTCACACTCCTGGAAAGTGCTATTCATCAAGCATGGTCTCAGATTCCACAAACCACCTATCAACATCTCGTGGAGTCCATGCCACGAAGAATCGACGCAGTATTAAAAGCAAAAGGTGGCCCAACGAAGTACTGAGGAGGTGGTCATAATAAAGTGGCCACTCAGTGTATAAGGAATTGTGAATTAAGCAACTATGAGTTGGTAATATAATTAATTGGTGAGAAAAATATAAGGAATTGTGGCTGTCTCCTTATAAAACATCCCTGAGTTGGTGCGCATGGGAGGAGGGGGGGGTAACATTGTCCGAAATGGTTGTTTTTTCAAATGTATGCTCAGAGTGCTTAGGTGAAAAAACCCAAAAAAACCTTTAACAACTAAAAAAACAACAACAAACAACTGAGTTGTTCGTCTTATTGGATGCTCTCTATGGTTTATCTAAAAAATACAGAAAAAAGGCAAAAACAAATTCTTTTTAAATGGACCGCACGAAAAAAAAGAAAAACCGACATACGTATTCGTGTTCTTTAACATGTTGACGAAGCAGTTCATGTCTAGGAGTGTGGGTATTGGCAATGTGGGGGAGGTATTTCTGTTAAAAACAATCTCATGGCCATTAAATTATTTGTATCCGCGGTAATCACCTTTAAAACAAACTCGTTGCTCCTATTTATTTAAATTAGTGTTATGAGGAGGTGGCAATGTCATAAATCACATTTCATATTTCGAGCAGAATTTTTTTTCGTTCATTCGGTAGCAAAACGCTAAACCAACCGAGCAGTTCTTTTTAACTGACCAGTCTCGCTGGCTCTGGCTTACCGGACGTGTGCCGACCTCTGCTTACAGTTTAAATTCAGTTCTATGCGTGTGATACCATTGTTACAGTATGCTTTTATGTGTATATATAAAAAAAGGGGGAACAGTAGGAAGAACTTTCAGTTGAGGGTGAAAAAAAAAAAAAAAAAAAAAAGGAAAAAGACGGTTATCCGGTGCTCATTTTACGGCGCCAACAACGTGCGATCAAGATAAAGAAGGATTTAATCACACATGACGATTCTTATTCTCTCCCTGTGTTTCAACAGTCTGGCTCCGGCTACACTACCTACCATCTGTGGAACAAATTTACTAACCGCCAGTCACGTGACAAGTGTAGCAAAAAAAAAAAAAGTTGAGGTTAGAAACAAAAAAATACTGGCAGATGCAGAAAAACAAGGGACTTGGGATTTTGGTGGATGGTTGGACAATGGAGGGTTGTGGCGTAACAGCAGCATACGTGGTCGAAATATGAGGTTTGGCACGTGGCTGTATTAGTTCGCAATAATTCAGACGGCTTCTCCTTTTTAATTATCTTTAAATGTAAATAAGAGACTGTAAAGAAAGTATTGAGAACGTTTTTTTTTTTTTTTTTTTTTTTTCTATTAGCGTAGCCTTTGACTTGGGAAAAAAGAAGGAAAAAAAAGAGATGTAGCTTATTTCTTTGTTAATGGGAAACAAAGAAAGGAAAAAGAGATTTGCTTTTTCTTTGTTAATCTATCATTCCGCTGCTTTGCGGAAGAATAAACTTAATTTCTCTAGAGGAAGCCTAGCATTCAGATTTTTTTCCCTATGGTGCCGTTAATGTATATTTATTTTTATGCCAATATTTTGTTTCTAGATAAAAGATTAGGAAAATTAATTGTTTTACCAAAAAAAAAATGTCCAATATTTTTTATGTATTTTCCAGTATTTCATTTTGCACGTTTATGAAGTTGTGAGGTATATATAATAATACAGAAAAACCTTGTTTATCTGCTTCAATTGGAACCGTCGGAAAATCGAGAGCACTCTATAATTGGTTACCAGGCATAACTAAATAAGGGGAATTTAACATGATGTAAATTGGTTTAACCATTCAACTTGCAATGTTTCTTATCGTTCTGATTTTTGATTGGTCGGCGTTCGTGCGACTGAGGAGGGAGATAGGGAAATGAGAATGGTATGTGATTTTGACCCTAACCACACACGGATCACGTGCGAAAAATTACAAAAATGAAAAAAGTTACGTTTAACTCAGCAGGTATCCGCTAACAGAGTTCCGGACAAACGGGCGTCGGTTAAGAGATTTCACTGTATTTAAATTTGTCACTACATGTGCATTTCAAAAAGGCAGATTAAATTTATATATACACACTATCTACCAACAAGTAATTGGACACCCCTGCAGTCGACGATATCTGCGGTCCTGATACACGTCACGGCCGCCGCCGTTAAATATCGTGTGGGAAACAACAACGCAACCAGTCGCATGCAAGATGCCACGCAGTTCGGAGCTCTCCGATTTCGAGAAAGGTGTAATCGTCGGGTATCACAGAAATGGCCGATCCATACGTGACATATTCAGCGAGTTGAAGTAATCAAAATCGACAGTGGCCTACGTGATTGGCAAGTGGAAGATGAGAGGTGACTGTCGGAATGTGCCCCGACCCGGCAGACCCACAAAACTGGGAGTTAGAGACCGACGGGTGCTGGCCAGAGAAATTCGGAAAAACCGCACCAAATCGATGAGCCACATCCGCGAGGAGTTTCAACAGGCATCCGGGAGTATTCTTTCGATGAATACTATCCGTAAGGAAGCCCATCTGCTCGGTTATCATGGACGTGCTGCCGCCCACAAGCCTTTGATCACCAAGTCCAATAGCGCTGCTCGGCTAACGTGGTGCAAAGAACGTCGACAGTGGAACAGTGAAAACAGGTTCTCCGAAGCGACGAAACAAGGTTCACCTTCTACCGTTCGGATGGCAGGGTCTGGGTTTGGCGTCTGCCTGGAGAACGCCTCCTGCCGGAATGTATTGTGCCAACTGTGAAGTTCGGTGGCGGTGGAATTATGCTGTGGGGGTTTCTCCTGGTATGGCACGGGACCCTGGGTCGCAATTCCTGGTAGACTCAACGCCGAGACCTACTGCACCATTTTGGATGACCATGCGCTTCCTACGTTGTGGCAGTTTTACGGGGTGGACCCATGTTACTTTCAGGATGACAATGCCACCTGTCATGTTGCGAGGTCCACCATGGCTTGGTATGGTGACAATGGGGTTAATCGAATGGACTGGCCTGCGCAGAGCTCGGACCTTAACCATATGGAGCACCTCTGGGACGAGTTGGAGCGTCGACTTAAGGGGTGCCACCACCGTCCGAAATTGATGAAGGAACTGACCTGTCTTCTCCAAGCCGAGTGGAAGAAAATACCGCTAGCCGTCGTACAACGCCTGGTTGAGAGTATACCCCGGAGGGTCGCAGCTGTAATCGCCGCTCGTGGAGGCTCCACCAACTATTGAAGGTGAATAAACTTCGTTTTCCTTTGCTGTCACAGGTGTCCAATTACTTGTTGGTAGATAATGTGTGTGTGTATATATATATATATATATATATATATATATTCTTTTTTACTTATGCAAGTAAACATATACACAGGATTTTACTCATATTTTCGAAATTTTTTGGAACGCAACTTGCTATTAGATAGCATAAAATTGTCTACCTGCTTGAAACGATATCTTTGTTTCAAGAAGAAAGCCCATTAAACTTTTATATTTAAATACATCGTTAAAATTTTTGTGGTAGGTTGCACCAAAAAGTGATACTGCACCGTTTGCATCATTTTCTGAGAAATGATGCACGATTATGAAGTGCAAACAAAACGCAACAACATTGTGCAACTTGGCACCACGTTGTGATACAAGGTCGCCCCACATTATGATGCAAGGTTGCACTATGTTGTTGGGTTTTGTTTGCACCTCATAATTTCTCAGAAAATGGTGCAGCTGGTGCAGCATCACTTTTTGGTGCAACCTACCACAAAAATTTTAACAGTATATAGAAAAGGTAAAAGCCGAATTCTTCTGTGTGTTTCGCAGGGTTTCTTGTGCAAATTCCCTTCGTTGTGTGATCCAAATGTTTTATTCTTACTGTTTGTCACAATATCTGCGTTGCGAGCAGATGGATTGAAAAAGTCCTTTTCGAATCGGTTGGAGTGAAATACTAGCAATATTTTTAATTTTTTTACTTCGTGTAGAATTTTTTTTCTTGAGTGACATTTATATACGTACTTTAAGAGGCTGTAGATATTGTTTTGCCAATTTTTGCCCGTGGGTGTGCATCTTGATCTAATCGAAGGGGCTTTGACGACTGACCAGCAACGGTAGAATTTTACCAGCTTGGTTAGAGCAAACGCTCTCCCATACTAACCAACCGGCATGGCCAGAGTGGTGAGTTATGGCTACTCTCGGCCTTCCCCCGAATGAGTGATGCTTAAATCTGCCTTGAACAACAGATTGGACAGCGAGAGCCACATCGGAAAAGACATTAATCGCTGGAAAAGAAATTAATCACTGGAAAAGAAATTAATCGCTGGAAAAGAAATTAATCACTGGAAAAGAAATTAATCGCTGTACAAATTAATCTTACATCTCCCTTAGACAGCAAGAGTCTCATTGGAAAAGAAATTAATTGCTGGAAAATAAATAAATCGCTGTATAAATTATCTTACATCTACTTTGGATATCGAGAGCCACATCGGAAAAGAAATTAATGGCTGTGTAAAACTTAAGTGGAGTGCATTTGGAAGAATCGATACGATTTTCAAGAGCAATTTACCATTACGTCTTAAAAGAAGAGTGTTTGATCCTTCCAGTTCCAGTTCTTTCTAATGGATCAGAGACGTTGACAGTAACTAAAAAGACATACAGAGGTTGCAGACATCTTAAAGAATCGTTGGGGAGTGCATGCTAGATGTAACCAAGCAACATAGTATTACCGCACCAACCCCCGTTTGGGAACTTGAGGGCATACATTTTGTTAATTAATTCCGATCGTCAAAGGGGCAACAATGACATTGGATTTCCTAGAATAGGCGACCCAGTCTCATCGTTGGTACCCGTACGCGTCGTTGTGTTTCATACGAGCTCGTACGAGGTTGTCGCAAGAACTCATGTGCCGTAAAGAAATTAAGTTTTAAAATTAACACTACTGTATATGTTTAGAGACTAAACCAGAACCCGTCACTCATACTCATTTGCAGAACAGCAGCGAAGAAAAACGCGTTTGTTTAAGGAAACAAATATAAAATTTATTTTAACATAATTCTTTATTTATGCACAAATTAATGGTGGGACCAGATTAAGTTATATTAAAACATCACTGTAAAAATGGTTAAGGTTAAGCCAAAGATTCAGAGTAACGTTTCCTAGCAATCCAACTAGTACGAGGTGAGCAATAATATTTCATTTTCAAATTCCAATGACTACTCCGCATGCAAGGGATTGAAATATTTGGTTGATGTCTTACCCTAAATCCTCTGCTGTTCATTCGTCCCTGGAGTTGATGATGGGTCTTCTCATCCCGTGGCGTTAAACGATACGGGGCTGGTATCCTCAGTGGATAAAACGCAGCCCGGGAGCCTTTGATACTTGTACATCTTCTACCATGAACTTGGCTTCTTTTTTCCGCCGCTATCTTTCATGTCATCTAACATATTAAAAAATTTGCGAGCCTGACTTTTTGACCCACGCACGGACAAGCATTTTGCCAACCCAAAAACAGCGAACCCTGATTTCTCCAAGTTTTTTCCTTTTATTTTCGCTTCGGTTTCGCTTTATGCCGTGCTCCTAGGCGTGTCCTCACCTCTCGGAGGTGTCACCCTCGCCTTCATTGGTACGTGGATGTTATATGTAGATTATATACCAAGGAACAGAAGAGGACCACGTGGAAGATTTGTGGATTAAATTCGAAAGCATGCCGGGCTGACTTGCGAGTAAAACACAGAGTGTTGTGGAAGAGACTTGGGGAGACCTTCATCCAGCGGTAGAGTGATAATCGTTGTTGATGGGGAGGATGACAGAAATAATTTACATAGGTCATCAGCGGACCAGTGTCACCTGGGCTACTTCTTGGCGTCACAAAAAGCAACCGTTACGTTGTTCCTCTGGCGTGGACATAACAGCAGGTGCATCATGTTTTGTAATAGCAGATGCAACGATTCTTCCGGTATGGAAAGATTAATAGTACGGTAACACATTAGGAGCTCATTTGTATTTACGAAATATTCGAGGGTCAAATAAAGGGGGGGAGGGACGTTGGCAAAAGTTCTGATTCACTCTCTCTTTGTGATCTCTTGTTTTGTCTGCTAGAAATTATGTTGTTTTGAAGCCGAGCGAAGTGTATTTGGCGTTATGGAATTGTTATGGGTAATCTTTCTTGGGATATTTAGTTTAGTAAATAATGCGTCGCTCACACGTGGGCTTCCTCTTACTGTGGTAGTAGCTCGAGCATTCCGATTTTTCTTCCTGCATTCATTCCGACGACCAGCGTGCTTTATTTTCGCAGAAAATGTCGTTGTTTTGCCTAGACATCAAAGAGGCAGACGACGTCGACGGCAGGGGCAGGTTACAACCTCGACGTGTGACACGTAACCAATCTCGACGCTGGATGTTGTGCCATTTAAGGCAAATCTGAGTCATCCCGTCTTGACAAAAATAGAATAGAATGGGCTATCTGTTTTCTGTAGTATTCAATGTGCTTCTGAACATTATTAAGATGCTCTTTCTCTTGTGACTTCTCGGGTCGCTAGTGGAGTTCTTCTCTGGCTAATTTGTTTCACTTCTGCGCGCGCATTATTTTTGCTCCAAAGCAATTATTATTCCATTAAATGATAGTAATCGGTCCGCGATATTAGAAATTCATGAACATTTAACGATGAATTAAATTCACGGGTTCCTAATACATGAAAAACCCAAATTAAATGGTTTAATTCTTCAGGGATAACTATGGAAAATGGACATTTGTAGATGTTGAAACAATATGTTCTGTAATAGTAAACCTGGTGTACGCAAAGCCGTTAGTAGATGAACCCTAGTTAACCCAATTGTTCCGTCCGTAAGAATTCCCCCTGCGCACTGTGAAACATTTTCTGAAATTCACGAGCCATTTTTCGTGATACCTTTCGTAAATTAACGAAGTATGTTCCTGATAGAACCTTTTCCGTGAAATGACGGCCTCCCCCCCCCCCCCCACTAAAATTCTGCCTTTTCAGAAACCTTTCCTCAATTTCTTTCGTATATAAACGGTGAGTTGCCGTTTTTGAGAGATGTTAGAGGGAAATTCTGAATTCTCAGAAACCTTTCCGCAGTTCCTTTTGTATCTTAACGGAAAAAACCTGAAATTATGTATGATAATTAACACAGCAATCAGACATATATCTGAATTGACAATATTTACTGTTTCTCACGTAATACCATCACATCAGAAAACTTGAAAATTTAATTTACCTGAAGCGGGAATCGAACTCGCATCTCCCGATTACCGTTTGAGCAGCATGCATCGGAAGATGCGGATTCCATTTCCGCTCCAGAGCGATGAAATATTCAAGTTTTCAGATGTGATTGATATTACGTGAGAAACAGTAAATACATGCAATTCAGAGATAACTGATTGCTGTGTTAATTATCATGACGTATTTTCCACATATTATGAGAAGAATATTTCTTCCACACTATATACCTGAAATTCTGCATCTTCAGAAAACTTTTCTCAATTTCTTTCGTATATAAACGGTAAATTGCCGTTTTTAGGAGATGTTAGAAGAAAATTCTGAATTTTTAGAAACCTTTCTACAGTTCCTTTTGTGTATGAACTGGAAAAATTTTTGTTTTCACTTTTTCCGTACCCATTTGACGTAAAATTTTCGGTAATAGGAGCGCTTCGCTGGAATACCTGAGGTCTGATTAACTGTTTAATTTCAATCATCTACCGGAGCATCCGATTTTCAAGTTCTGTAGCGATATCAGATATTGTGGATAGTATATGGTCTGAATTTTGGTTATTGTTGCTTCGGATTTACCTTCCTCTTTCCCATATTTTGTGCACCTGCTATTGTATCTTGTGTATCCAGCTATTGTATCTATTGTATCAAATTACTGTACAGGTGACTGCATGTATGATGTCTATGTATCGGTCTGTGGATCCCTTAAGACAAATTTCTATAATGGCTATCAAACGTAAATTTTATGTTTCGGAGTTTTGTGAAATAATAATACAAAGCAGTGCATTGCAGCTTTTCTTAAAGATACTGAACGTCATTGCCAGTTTACAGTTCCAAAGCATTTCGTTGCTTCGAAAAATCAGGATGGAAAAAATTACGCAATTTGTAATACGTCCTCCTACATTAAAAAAATGAAACTATTGCAAACCTATTCAGCAAAATAATAAGCTGTAACAGGAAATAAAATGACTATTTCACCCACATCAATAACAAACAAACAAACAAAATTCTTCAGCGCGCGATTGGAGTTCTACCTTATACACGACTGTACCTTCGGGGTCTTTCTGGCTCAACCGTAGCACGCGCGGCTAATTCCTGAAAATTCCCTTTTTTTCCCTGAAAATAAAGCTGCACGTTTTTTTCCGTGAATTCACACCACTTATGTTTTACAGTGTGTCCATGAAAAATAGAACGAAACAGTTGCGCACGATAGCCCCCCACAACCTCCGCATTGCGGTGGGTCCTCATGGACAAGAGGACCTCTAACCTCGGATAAAGATTTTACCAAACTTTTATTTTTAAAATAACGTAGTCATATGAAGATAGAAATTTTTGACGGCTGCTTTGAATGAAGTATTAAAAAGAAAAGGAATATTCGGTATTTTGTTCTACGAATAAGTAAAATATTTGTAAATAATTTTCCTGAATTTAGTTCACAAAAAGTGATAACATGAAAGCAACTATTCCAGAAGACTGGATATCGCTTTTCACAGCCATAGCAATAGTTCCTATACATGTATATTAACAAGTGTGAAAGAAATATCAGTTCAGCGAATGACATTTTTATACCAATCAGGAAAAGGAACTATTGCTATGGCTGTGAAAAGGGCCCTCAAGTATTACAGTTGTATGCACATAACTACGCATCCTTTAGAATATAATGAAGTGAAAGATGGCCGCCCCGGTGGCGCTGGCCTCTGATCATTCGTCCGCAAGGGGTCCGGGTTCGAATCCTGGTCAGGCATGGATGTTGTGTTTGTCTTACGGTGCTGGCTCTCTCCCTTCCCTGGAGCCAGTGACCCTAAATTAGGGACGGGCGACTGCTTATAGCCCATTGAGTTGCTCACGGTGGTCGTTAAACCTCCAATCAAAAAAAAAAAAAAAAAAAAAGTGAAAGATGTTCATCGCGCGAATAAAGAAACAGAGACCTGTTGTTTTTTTTTTGTTTTTTTATGACAGTGTCAAGAGAAAAACTTTTTACTATGTGCAACACATTGTGGCATAATATTAAATGTTTTCTTTATTCAAGGGTAAATAGTTTAAGTAATTTTGCTTTTTTGGGCCACAGTTCTTAATTTTTACTAATTTAGTTGCTTACTTATGTTCTCAACTTTCGTTTCTATTACAGGGCAGTTATGGGCTGTGTGTGTTAGACTGTAGGCATTTGGCTGTCCTTAGTTTACCAAAAGAATAAAATTTGCACGATTTGATTAACTTTAGCGTAAATGTTTTGTAGTACTTAGTACTGGCATAAAACTAAGGCAATCATTTAAATTACAACTACACATTCGAGTTGCACGCAATAAAGTGCAATAAGTTTGGTTTTACGAAAAATATCTGTAGGTTCCAAAGAATTTGAATTATTAAAACGCCCATGTTAATAATATGGAATTTATAAATTTCAGTAATTGAAAACTAACATATTTTCACAAAAGGGTCTCGACAATATTCTTTGTGGGGGCCCCAAGTCTTTTCGGTACACCACTGGAACGAAATCCCTTCTTTTGTATAAAAGGCCGATCGGGTAGGATAAACATATATGCTACAACCCGCCATTGGTGTGATGACAGCTGTTAATAGGCGAAGAACCCTAATTAACCAACTGTTTCAACCATTACGAAATTCCCTTGTCTAAGAAACAGGAAAAACTCTGTTTTTTTTACGCTTTCCAACCGCAGGTTGAAGAAGCGCATATGCTCCAGCTTTGTCCGTCTGTCCGTTTGTCTGTCCGCACGATAACTCGCTTAAAAATGGTTCGATTTCGATTAAATTTTAGTATGTGGTAGGGGACCACCTGGGAACGAACCCTATTGAAAATGGGCGAAATGGGGTCAAAGGTCAGGACATAGGAGCTAGATCCATTCATTGCCCTTATAGTTCATAATTTGCGTAAAAATATTTCGATTTCAATAAAATTTTAGTATGTGGTAGGGGACCACTTGGGAACAAACCCTATTGAAAATGGGCGAAATGGGGTCAAAGGTCAGGACATAGGAGCTGGATCCATTCATTGCCCTTATAGTTCATAATTTGCATAAAAATAATCAGATTTCGATGAAATTTTAGTATGTGATTGTAGGGGGACCACTTTGGAATGCATTCTATTAAAAATGGGCGAAATGGGGTCAAAGGTCAGGACATAGGAGTGGGATCCATTCCACTGCCTTATGCGTCATAACTTACGTAAAAAAATGCTTCGATTGCGAGAAAACTTTATGATGTTGCTCCATAGGTACACTGAACCGGTTCTGTTGAATATAATCGAAATGGGGTCAAAGGTCAGGACACAGGACCGAGATTTATTCCACAGCCATTATCCTAATAACTTGACTGAAAATGCTTCTATTGCGACAAAACTTTAGTATGTTGTTCCGGAGATATACTGAATCGGTCCTATTGAATATCATAGAAATGGGTCGGTTCAAAGTTCAGGTCACAGGAGCGAGATTTATTCCAAAGCCATTATTAAATAACTTGAGTAATGATTTCTGGTATGTTGGAAAGCGTATCATAATCGATACATTGCATGATTTTACTAACTTGTTTCTATAGCAAACCGATTGTGAAGGTAAAACTTGTATCGAAAGTGGACTGAGAAATATGAAGCTTAATTTTCTCGATACATGACGTTAATATTTATTCGTATTTGTTAACATTCCTCTGTTTGTAAAAGCCTGATAGACAGAGATGCTTTTGTATTATTTAGATTTGCTTCTCTGTATAGCCGGAAACAGGATGGATTGAGTATGTATGATATGTACGTCACACGGTGCGCACAATATCTACGTCAGCTTTGGACTTCCTAGGAAGTTAAGAGTGATGGTGGTATATTTCATTCTTCTATGAATTGTAGTTCTTCCTAAAAAAAAAAAAAGAAAAAGATGAAGACTGCGCCAGAAAATGTTAGAGACAGTAACTAATATTCCAAAGAAAGAACTGGAAAAATGTATTCCAAACTGGTTGGTCATATGTTATTTAACAAAGATTGGACGCTTCAGTAGTAATAATAACTTTGCTGAGATAGCAATACATCTACTCTTAGCTCATGATACAGTACTATCAGTGTCAGAAGTAAGTTATTATACTATTGGGTTGATGCATAAGTTCATGCCGTTTTATTTCACGAGTGTTTTCCAGTTCAGTAGCGACGCAGATGGCCAGTTGTATATCAAAATGTAGCCAGTAATATCCTGTATCTAAATCATTTTGCATTGTGTGATTGCGGCTGATGGTCTTTTTGGTTTTCAGGTCCGGAAGTATAGAGTGTCAAGTATAGAGAGGAATGAACATTTCCGACATCTGCTCCTCTACGAGTTTAACAAGGGATCCACAGCCGCAGAGGCTACTCGACAAATGTATGCTGTGTATGGGGAGGATGCTATTGCTCCGAGGACAGCCCGCAAATTGTTTGAGCGTTTCCGAGGTGGCCATTTTGGCCTCAACGACTCTCCACGCTCAGGTGGTCCATCTCACTTTGATGAAGATCGTTTGAACCATCTCATCCACTTGGATCCGCGTTAAACCACACGCAAAAGGGCCACTGAGATGGACTGTGATCAGTCCACCGTGGTGGTGTCGCACCACGGGGGACTGATCACAGTCCATCTCAGTGGCCAATTGATCACAGTCCATCTCGACACCCGGGAAAGGTCCAGAAAATTGGGGTCTTGGGTGCTTCACACTCTTACCGAGGACAACAAGAATCAGCGTGTTGCCATATGTGGTTCCTTGCTCGCCCGTTATCGCGAATGTTCTCAGCAACACAAACACTTTCTTTCATGTATTGTTACTGGAGATGAAAAGTGGTGTCTGTACGTGAGTTTCAGGCATAGGAGGCAATGGTTAAGCCCAAACAAGACGCTCATACCACGTCCAAAACATGACCTTTATCCTGCAAAAATGATGTTGTGTGTCTTGTGGGACATGGAAGGCATTATTCACTGTGAAATGCTGCCGAGGAATGGATCATCAACGCTACACTCTATTGTGAGCAACTCCGCCGTGTGTAGGGAACAATTCAGCAGAAATGGCGACATCTGCGCCATGGTGTCCTTCTACAACGTGATAACGTACGCCTTCACAGTGCAACATGACCAAAATGGAAATTCAGGGCATGAAATGGGAGATCCTTCCACATCCGGCCTATTCCACCAGATGTCGTCTTTTCATACTATCACGTGTTCCGACCTCTGTAGAATGCACTCCGTGGCAGAACGTTCAACAATGATGTTGATCTCCAGAATTTCCGTGATGATTTCTTCGCAGCAAAACCTGCACGTTTTTTTCAAGAATGACATTGCAGACCTATCCAGACGTTGGGAGGGGTACATAGTTGGTTGATCCCGTTTTCTCTTCTGATGTAATACATTCCTGTAGTGCGGTGAATAAAACGACATTAACTTATGCATCAACCCAATATAAGTATCAACCTCTTGAAGTTTTAGGTAACAGGCAATACAAACTGTGTTTGGAGAATCCTCCAGATATGTGACAAAAGACATTTTTTTCTTTTGTTTGACTATGGAATATGTAGAAGTTGTTACTGATATATCGGTACCATTGCACCGTAACATTCAGGCTATCTATTCGACGAAAATCAACAGGTATGTGGAACTGGCTGCAGAGATTAAATAGATGTTGAAGCTAAAAACAGTTTGTACATGTGCCCACTAATTATACAGGTACCCCATGCTTTCCGAAAGTTCGCTTTACGCCACTTCGCTTTTACGAAAGACCAACGTTTGTACCTGCTTGCTGCCCCTGTGGCGCAGTTGTCTAAGCGATGGCTTCTGATCATTCGCCCGAGATGGGTCCGGGTTTGAATCCCGGTGAGGCATGGATGTTGTGTTTGTCTTGCGGCACTGGCTGTCTTCCTTATCAGTGGGCCTAAATTAGGAACGGGCGAATACTTATAGCCCACTGAGTTGCTCACGGTGGTCGTTAAACCTCCAATCAAAATAAAAAAAGAAAAGTACCTGTTTGCACTAACCGAAAGAAATCCGAAGAGCAGCGAGCCGCTACAGAGGCAGCGCGCACCCCGATCAGCGAGAGTGGTGCTGCAAAACTCCTTCCACCAGAACTACCCTCAGCATTTCAATATCAAGCCGCAATAGCTTTGAACTGCGTCTGTGAGCGTCTGTGCTATATCTTGATTTATATCGTGCATCTGTTAGCAAAATGTGTCTAAAAGGTATCAGAAAAGCCTAACAGAGTTCGTAAGGGTGTTACACTTAGCGTATAACTGGACGTAATTAAGCTTCTCGATGATGGTGAACGAAATAAAAGCATTATGCATACGCTGAACTAGCCTACGTGCACTATTCGTACTATTTACACGCAGAGAAAAATAATCTTCTAACTGCAGAAGTTACTATTGGTTCTACAAGTCAGAGTTGGAAACGGGTCGAGAATTTGGACCCGGACCCGGAGGACACATAACTGGACCCGAACCGGACAAATCTGCTTTGAACTACTCGTATAGTATATACGTATAGAGACGTTCAAAAAGTCTCTCAGCAGTGGGTATCTTAGGTTATATGGAAATCAAACAAATGTATTATAGGAACGTATAATTTACTCACTTACCGGTACTTACAAGAAGAAATGAAACTGAAGTCCTTCATTTACATATGTTTTCAAACACATCTGCAAAAGTGCTACCGTCAAAATTTTGAATTCAGCAACTTGTTGTATGCTTAATTTCAGTTTTTGCTGTTTTCTTAAAACACATCAAGCTTCAGAATATGTTTCAGAGCAACACCAGTTTTCATAAGTTTATCTTGAGTTGAAAGTTTCCAAAATGTGGATGTTGTTTTCCATCATTGCCCCTCAGAAGGAAGGGACACTTTTCCTTCTAAGGGCACTCTTCCTTCATATTGCATGACAAATCATTTTCCAGTCCGCGGGCACCAGTAAACACAGAATTCCACAGTGCGCATTCTACTTTGAATTTTTTTTCTTTTCAAAAATAAAACAGGAATAAAACCGGGTCGAAATAAATTGTCGACCCACTGACCCGTGCCCGTGACCCGTTTCCATCTCTGCTGCTAGCAACAAAGTCTCTTTTAGTCTGCATCCAGTAATGTATAAAATGTGTATTTATTTAGTAATGTATAAAATGTGTATTTATCAATATGCTGTGTATTTATTATAACATTCCTACTTTTACTATGTTAGTGTAATTTTATGTTTTATGTGTTATGATTGGCAGCTTAGTTTTTGTCTGGTAACGCTCAAAAGTTTACCCCAGATAAGTTAATGGTAATTGCCTCTTCGCTTTACGCCATTTCGGCTTACGAAAGGTTTCAAAAGAACGCTCTAATTTCGGATAACTGGGGAAACCTGTATCTACAACTGGTATAATTCCTCAGACTCTTATAACTTAGCTTGATGCTTTGGGTCTACAGCACCTAAAGCCCAAAATCTGGGAAGCAGTGATTCTCGATACCTGCCACACATAATACGGCGAATTTTAATTCATAAATGACCATATCTGTACTTGACTTCATGCCCATATACTGACCATGCTATAGATGATATTGCTATGGATGTGAAAAATTAAACTAAACTAATAATAGTAATAATAATGATAGCACAATTTGCCAGCATCGAACAAGTACACAAAATACTTTTCCGCTTGAGAAGCCGTTCGAGCGGTTAAATAGCTTGAAAATTGGAAAATGAAAAAAACAAAAAATATTGTTCACTTTTTTTTTCCTGAACTGGATGGGTTTTTTAATAATACCTTTAAATAATTTTAATAATACCTTTTAAAATGTAAAGGATAATTTTTGAGTCACCCTGTATGCGCAAAAGAACTTGTCGTGTTTAAAAATTAAATACAGGGTAATTCAAAATTATTGCCCTGATTGCAAATGACAATAACGTCATGAAAGAAATACGGGATTACGCCATATAATACAAAATTTGAAGATGACAATCCGATTTTTGGCGGAAATCTGACAAGGATGGTAAGTCAGATAATATCCGAAAACTTGAAAATTTTCATCGTCCTGGAGTGGGACTCCAATCCGCGTCTCCCAGAAAACGCCCGGGTATGCAAACCACTACACCACCCAGGACGACCAAGTTTCAAGTTTCCGATCAATTTGAATATAACCATCACAGGATTCGCTAGTCGAAGCAACCGGCATTCATGTTTAGAAAATCTGGAGGTTAAGAATCTTATCCCGTGTTTGCCCGGAGAAGCAGATAAATCATGAAAGAAATACGGGATTACGCCATATAATACAAAATTTGAAGATGACAATCCGATTTTTGGCGGAAATCTGACAAGGATGGTAAGTCAGATAATATCCGAAAACTTGAAAATTTTCATCGTCCTGGAGTGGGACTCCAATCCGCGTCTCCCAGAAAACGCCCGGGTATGCAAACCACTACACCACCCAGGACGACCAAGTTTCAAGTTTCCGATCAATTTGAATATAACCATCACAGGATTCGCTAGTCGAAGCAACCGGCATTCATGTTTAGAAAATCTGGAGGTTAAGAATCTTATCCCGTGTTTGCCCGGAGAAGCAGATAAATCATGAAAGAAATACGGGATTACGCCATATAATACAAAATTTGAAGATGACAATCCGATTTTTGGCGGAAATCTGACAAGGATGGTAAGTCAGATAATATCCGAAAACTTGAAAATTTTCATCGTCCTGGAGTGGGACTCCAATCCGCGTCTCCCAGAAAACGCCCGGGTATGCAAACCACTACACCACCCAGGACGACCAAGTTTCAAGTTTCCGATCAATTTGAATATAACCATCACAGGATTCGCTAGTCGAAGCAACCGGCATTCATGTTTAGAAAATCTGGAGGTTAAGAATCTTATCCCGTGTTTGCCCGGAGAAGCAGATAAATCATGAAAGAAATACGGGATTACGCCATATAATACAAAATTTGAAGATGACAATCCGATTTTTGGCGGAAATCTGACAAGGATGGTAAGTCAGATAATATCCGAAAACTTGAAAATTTTCATCGTCCTGGAGTGGGACTCCAATCCGCGTCTCCCAGAAAACGCCCGGGTATGCAAACCACTACACCACCCAGGACGACCAAGTTTCAAGTTTCCGATCAATTTGAATATAACCATCACAGGATTCGCTAGTCGAAGCAACCGGCATTCATGTTTAGAAAATCTGGAGGTTAAGAATCTTATCCCGTGTTTGCCCGGAGAAGCAGATAAATCATGAAAGAAATACGGGATTACGCCATATAATACAAAATTTGAAGATGACAATCCGATTTTTGGCGGAAATCTGACAAGGATGGTAAGTCAGATAATATCCGAAAACTTGAAAATTTTCATCGTCCTGGAGTGGGACTCCAATCCGCGTCTCCCAGAAAACGCCCGGGTATGCAAACCACTACACCACCCAGGACGACCAAGTTTCAAGTTTCCGATCAATTTGAATATAACCATCACAGGATTCGCTAGTCGAAGCAACCGGCATTCATGTTTAGAAAATCTGGAGGTTAAGAATCTTATCCCGTGTTTGCCCGGAGAAGCAGATAAATCATGAAAGAAATACGGTATTACGCCATATAACTGGGGTTTTTTTTGCAAAAATTTTATTATATGGCGTAATCCCGTATTTCTTTCATGATTTATCTGCTTCTCCGGGCAAACACGGGATAAGATTCTTAACCTCCAGATTAGCTAAACATGAATGCCGGTTGCTTCGACTAGCGAATCCTGTGATGGTTATATTCAAATTGATCGGAAACTTGAAACTTGGTCGTCCTGGGTGCTGTAATGGTTAGCATATCCGGGCATTTTCTGGGAGACGCGAGTTCGAGTCCCGCTCCAGGACGATGAAAATTTTCAAGTTTTCGGATATTATCTGACTTACCATCCTTGTCACATTTACGCCAAAAATCGGATTGTCATCTTCAAAATTTGAGAATAACGTGTTTATGAAGATAAAAATAGACGGCTGATATCCCTACACAAGAAAGAAGGAAGTGTTGAGAATTTTATTGGAACCTACTGCTATGTTGCTATGGTGACGTAGGAAAGTGAGCTGCCCGTGCGCCAAAGCCAGTGAGAAGAAATTGGTCATTGTGGACAGAACGACAGGGTTTTCTGCAAGTGGCCCTCCAGGTCTCCGGATCTTACTCCTTGTGACTTCTTTTTGTGAGGTTATGTCAAAGACCATGTGTATGTGCCACCTTTGCCGAGAACACTGCAAGACTAAATATGCGCATTCAGCTTGCACTGGCATCAGTGACTACGTACATGCTTAATAATGTAAGGCGTGGAATGGATTACCGTTTAGACGTTGTCCGCGTGACCCAGGGGAGTCCCATAGAACATTTGTAAGCTATGGAAACAAAATTCTAAACTTCCTTCTTTATTGTGCAGCAATGTGGTTTCCGTATCTATGTTCATAAACAAGGTATTGTCATTTGTAATCGGTGCAGTCATTTTACCCTGTATATCGCTTTTCATGCGGTGACACGGAGTGAGTAATCGATATATAATTTATCGATTTAAAATTTTGATTTTTCAGATTTTATGCACTGTGTAGTCTATAAATATTAATCGAATGCTGCCGAGCTTTATTTATTGATATTGCACCTCTGCTACTGCGTTGTTTGACATCGCATGCTGGTCGGTTGTTACTAAGTCGTAAACATGGAAAGGGAAAGTGTGATCTTTATACGTTTTGTCATTAATAAATTTTAGAACACTTAAATGCGCGTTACAGATTAATTCTACGTACTTAGAAAAGCACGTAGAACTCGCTGTAGCATATAAATGAACTCCGTCAACGTAATTTAGATTTCGTGTCAGCCAGAACAAACAGCCTTCAGCGCCATTTAACAGTTGAAAAAAAAAATCTCGTCTGGCGAGATAATTTGTAGTGGCAATCACTACTGATATAAATGAAAGAGGAGTAGCTTAGGGTTAAAAAATCACTGGCTGCGAATGGAATAATAAAAAGAAAAAGTCGAACCATTTTTTTTATCCACCGTGAGCTCATGACAGATTACAACGAAAGTATTATGATAACGAACTGTGTTACATTTGTTGCCGTGACCGAAAAGACATTATAGGTCAGTGCACTTATATGTCTGGTCGTCATCTGCTGTGTTAATTTTTCTCTTTTTATTTTCCGGTAAGGGAGGTTTAATTGATATCTTTATCAGTAGTGAGCAGCACTAGGCCACGAAATATGTGGATTTATATCTGGCTCAACACCTCACAGCTTTTTTTTTCTTGTTTCCGGGTTTAATACCCCCACGAGCATATAAGGCTAGTAGCAGTCACTTGTCCTGAGACGTACCTGCCAGCAGGACGCAGACGACATAAAGGCAGATAGGAATCAGAATAAACGTCTGCGTAGCTCAGTTGGTAGAGCGACTTGTTCCGGAATAAGCGGCCTCGGGTTCGAATCCCGGCGTAGACCAAAAATGACGGAGAAATTTACTTCGTTATAATGGCGCCCGAACTATCCGGATGACCCGGCCGTTCAAAATCTCGCATTGGTGTGATGTTATTTCCACACCGCGAGACAGGAAAAATCAGAGAATTCCTTCTCCAGCGCTTCGAAAAATAAAAATGTGTGATGTTGCATTCCACACAGCAGATTGACTGGGAGTTCTCAAGTGCACGTTCTACAGTGGATGGCTGCCTGCAACGATTCATGGTCACGGCTGACCCGTGAGCCATGCCCCGGCCCTCTTTCGGGGGGGGGGGGAGATGTGACGTACCTGCCAGCAGGACGCACACGACATAAAGGCAGATAGGAATCAGAATAAACGTCTGCGTAGCTCAGTTGGTAGAGCGACTTGTTCCGGAATAAGCGGCCTCGGGTTCGAATCCCGGCGTAGACCAAAAATGACGGAGAAATTTACTTCGTTATAGTCCCTAATTTAGGGTCACAAATTCCATGCAAGAGATTAAAAAGCTACCATTCTACGTACCTGGTTTCATGGAAGGGATTAACAAGGGCGTTCTACATACCTGCCAAGTTTTACGGTTTACCTGTAAAATTTACGGAAATTCTACTTTGTTTTACGGTTATTTTACGGACGTAATATTTTACAGATTCCCGTTGTTGTTGTTTTCCCCCAAGCTGTAACGTATATTCTATTTTGACTTTCTTTTTGAATTTCTCTTTCTATATGAATTTGAGTTCGTTCTCTTAGACATTTTCAAACCTTAACGTTATGTCTTTTCCCTCAAACGAGAATGACGTTAGCAACAATCTGAGGTCGGAACGAGAGTGACGTATGTGTGTGCCGATAAGAACGTTTGATAAAAATGCGACGCTGCGGTTGCTTTGAGGGATTGAGGGGCCGCGGGGGACCTATTGGTCAACGTACGTGACTGCCAAGGAGAAGACCTCGGGTTCGATCCAGGCAGGTACGAACGCTCGAACCACTAAATCCACCGTGCGTCGGATGGGCACGTTAAGCCGTCGGGCCCCGGGTACTGGCCCCCAGTAATAAATAAGAACGTTTTCCTCCCCCATTCTACCTCGCCTCCGTGTGATTTTCCTATCGGGCACTCTAGCCCAAATCTCTTAGCTTCCTATTTCTAAGGATTGTTTAAGACCTCCCTTCCTAAAATCCTCTACATATGATCTGATTTGGTGGGAGTAAAGATGTCCATTTTATTGACGTCTAAGGCGAGCAGAGCGTTTCTTGAAAAGCGTCGATTGGTTTTGCTTTGGCGGAGCCGTGTGGCTGATTAGGAAAAGCACGAAATACGTCTGGGTTCATAACACCAACGGGAACGAGTATCAGCGCATCCTCTTATTCACTAACCTACGTTAATTCCCAAGCCACATAGTAAAATAGAATTGAACTACCTGTTGTTACAATTACAAAGAAAGATCTGTACTCAATGTTTTCAGGTGTGTGATTCTATGGATCAAACCAACAAATAAAATGTGATTACTTCCGCTGGATCGTAGCTATTTTCATAAAGAGACGTAGAAGCAGCGAGGTCATTAGAGTAAAGATTTAGAGTATAGTTAACTAACTGTTAGTGTTAGCATTCTGTAACGATTTGATGTGAAACCAGTCAGGTATTTCACTGAGTGTATGTCCCCCCTATAAGAAGACGTTCATAAATCTTCCAATAATTTAAAGACTTAAAAAATTCTTTAGTAATGGTTTCTCTTGCATTGGTGTTAAATAACATCAATTTGTGTCGCACATGCTGCGCAGTAAATTGTTAAAAAAATCGTTACAAAATGCTAACACTTGCTTTGGCGGTAACATTAACTGTACTCTAAATCCTTACTCTAACTACCTTGGTACCTCTACGTCTCTTAACGAAACTAGCTGCGATCGAGCGATAGTCATCACATTTTATTTGTTGGTTTGATCCATAGAATCACACACTTGAAAATATTGAGTACAGACTTTTCTATGGCATAGCAACAACAAGTTATAACGTACAAGTTTTTCCAGGCCGGACATCGAACCCGAGGCCCCCCTCACTCCGGAGTAAGTTGCTCTCCCAACTAAGCTACGAGGACATGTGCTCTCACTCCTATCTGCCTTTATCTCATGTGCGCCCTGCGGTACAGGCACATCACAAAGTAGTTACTAACACATCAAAACCAGTTGACTATAACATTTTCAAGAATTTCGGATTAAGCTGAATTAGAATTTTTAGAAACTTATTTAAATACCATTTATTTATCATTAAAACATTGCCTTTTCCTGCAGGTGTTGATTTTTGTCAGTAAACTCATTCATTCCCTTAGATGTAAGTTTATTATCTGGTGCCTTTGTTTGAAAAAGTCTCCGGAAATAAAAGTCGTCATCTTTAAATCATGAAACCCTTACGCAAGCGAGACAGCATGAATCAGAGTTTCCAGCCCTGTTCTAAATATACATATAATGATTTTTTTTTCACACACTAGGGCAGAGGGTTTAACGCTACTTTGTTCAGGGCAGGAATATGAGCTGACTCGAAAACCAGCGCATGCAGTTTTACATCGCCCATCTGTCTGACCGTAAGACTTGCGGCGCCTTCTCTGTCTGCTGCCCTGAGTCAGTATTGTCGGGGTCTGAGATGTGTATATACATAAAAAAATATCTCCAAAGATTAAAAAAAAAGCTTCTTAAGGTAATTACAACGAGAAAAAGAAGCAGAATTTGTTTTTCCAAATCATGACAGCTGTGTTGAAGTTTGGACGTAAAGAATTGTCTAATTCAAGGATTAGCTTTCTTCATACATAGCGGTATTAATATATTTCAGTATCTTCATCTAAGCTCAGTGTGTTGACCGTTAACTCCCAGGGTGTTTCAACACTTTCCAAAACGAAGAGCAAACTTGCCATTCACTTCGAAAATTGAAATTATCGCTGCGTACAAATACAAGAGTGCCGGAGCTTAACAAAAAGTACATAACATATCTATCATCATCATCATTGTCAGCCATTATCAATCCACTGCTGGATGGACCGAAATTTCTTCCACAATTGTCTGTCTTGAGCCTGTCTATTCCATGTCACTCCAGCACGCTTTCGAATTTCATCCATCCATCTGCCATTGGGTTTTCTTCTGGGTCTTTTTCTGTCACTCGGAATCCAGTCTAAACTTTCGGTTGTCCATCGGTGGTCCGTTCTTCTGGCAACATGTCCAGCCCATTGCCATTTCAATGATTTCACTCTGGCCATGATGTCGTCCACTCTTGTCATTTTCCTTATCCACAAGTTCTTCTTCTTATCTTTCCTGGTTACACCAAGCTTCTTGAGTGGTCTGCAGTCTTTGTATGCTTCTTTGAGTGGTCTGCAGTCTTTGTATGCTTCTTTGAGTGGTCTGCAGTCTCTCCATGCTTCTTGGAGTGGTCTGCAGTCTCTCCATGCTTCTTGGAGTGGTCTGCAGTCTTTGTATGTCTTTTTTAGTTAAGATCCAGGTCTCTGCTCCATGTGTAAGCACTGGCAGGATGTATTAATTAAACACTTCTTTTAAGACATAATAACATACTGCTCTTAAAAATTGTGCTGTTTCTTCCAAAAGCTCTCCACCCAAATTTTAAATGCCGATTAATTTCTTCATCAATATGACCCTCGCTTGATATCTGCTGTCAAAGCTTATACCTTTTTCGGTTATAAATTTGTCACTTTTATGCGTAAATTCTGCGCTAGTCCCGAGAGTTAACTATAGTTTCCATCGCTTTTTCAATTCGGTTATACGTAATTAATTTATACGCTTTTTTTGCAATTATACGTTACATTTTTATCAAAAATACACGATTCTTTGATTTGTTTATATGTAACCTAGTGTGTTACAAGTTCGAGAGAATTGAGACAGCGTTTTTTTTTTTTTTGCAGCCATGATATAGATGATGCAACTAAAGATTCACCAAATAATGTTCACATTCTCAGAATTCAAGAAATTTGAAACCAGCAAAGATCAATGAATATTTTACAACGGCCGTTCCATAAAAACTGAGAGTAAAATCACACAAAATGAAGAAATACAGGTACTGCAAAGTATGTTATTCTTTCTCAAAGTATCTTCCCTCGGATGATACGTAGCTGTCCCATCGTTCAGTCCAGTTTTCAAAGCATGTGCCGAAAGCATTTTGTAGATGTTACTTTAGCAACCCCTGTACAGCTTGAATAACGTCAGCATCTGTGTTGAATGTTGCTCTACGGGACTTCGCCTTCATTGTTGAAAACAACCAGATATCGCACGGGGCGAGGTCAGGACTGTAGGCAGACTGTGGCATGATTTCAGTACCGTATTTCGTAAGAAACTGTTGAACATCAACAGCCACATGTGGGCGGGCATTGTCATGGTGCAGGGTCCACTTACTCACAAGTTCCGATCGCTTAATCGATATGTGTCGTCGCTGACGCTTCAAGACTGGAATGTAATACTCAGCATTGACAGTAATTTGTGGAGAAACAGCAGCCTGGTAGATTACACCTTCATGATAAAAGAAAATTATCATCCACCTTCCCAGCTGATTTGGTTTGGCGGACTTTCTTTTGGAAGAGGCGAGTCTGTGTGTTTCCAGACACTCGTTGCACGCTTCGTGAGAGGGTCGAAATAGTGGACCCATGTTTCATCGGCAGTTATTACTGTGTTTAGAAAGTTTGGATCCTTTGCAATCATTTGTTTCCACTTGTGACACACCTGAACTCTGCCTAACAACAGTTCTCTCGTCAGGTGATGAGCTACCCATCTGGAACACACACGATGCAGCAGTAATTTGTCGCGTAGAATGCGGAAATCAGACGTTTTTGAAATAGTTGACGTCGCAATACTTTCACACGTCATTCGTCGATCTTCTTGTAGGATTGCCCAAACAGTGTTAACAATACGCTCCGTAACAACACTTTCAGGTAGACCTGGCCTGGGAGGGAGTTCTGCCTATAAACGCCCTTTTTTGAAATCATGGTGCGATGTAAAAATCGTTGACTCACCCAAACTTTTATCTTTGTAAGTTTTTTTCATTAAATCAACTGTTTTTGGAGCCGTTTTACCCCAAACGGTATCAAAATTTTATCGCACGACGCATTTCACTTCTTAACTCTGAATTACTCACCTCCATAGCTGTATGACGAAATTTAAACAGCTGCGCAATAACAAAAACCAGAATCGTCTGCCACGGTTAATAACTGTTGCCATAGATGCTTTCTTAATTCAGTTAGTCGTCTGCGTCGGTCTGCGTGGTTATTTTTTCCCTTCGCACTGTTGCCATCTCAAAAAAATACTCTCAGTTTTTATGGAACTGCCTTTGTATTTCGCACTAACTCTAAATCAACTAATAGCCTAACTGCTTTGAAAAGAGCGATACTTTTAAGAAAAGATAATGTGTGCTACGGGTATTGAATATAAACAAAATCGTATTCGTGAATTACTGTTTCAAAGGATTTTTTTTTTATATTGAAAATATGAAATCGTACAGAATTTCTTAACCTACTTTTTATAATGAAATGAGAATTATACAAAAGTATAGCAATGTATTAATGTATGTATGTTTTACCTTATAAATTAACGTTAACTTAAATTACGAGCCCCGTCTCCCCTTTTTTTTTATTTCTTGGAGGCATTCAAAAGTTTACAACAGTATTCAAAATTTCGGAATTTCTTTTATACGTTTTTTACATTTATACGTTTTTCGCGGCTATCTCCTCAAAAAAGCATATAACTGAGGTTCCACTTTTCGAAGGTTCATGGGGCGCCTCTGTGCTATTGAATTGGGGATTGACCTTTTATTTAGCCATATAAGGCACCATAATGCTGAACTCCTGCTCTCATCATTTATACGGCACGTTTTCTTTGCAGCTTTTCCAAGAAATAGACGTTATGATCTCACATCACATCCTCTCTGTCTCTTTCTCTCTCTCTCTCTCTTCATGAGGTTCCTGCGTTTTTGAAGCTTTGCTGACCGCGTCATTTTTTTAAATCCCTGAACAAGCAGCGCGTGTAATCTTTATCCGGCTAATAACGTTGTTGCAGCTTCTGTTGTTTGCGGTGAATGCCATGAATCAGAAACTTCCGGTCTGTCACAATATCGAAGCGAGTGCATGCATGTGTTGACTCATGCCACTTGGGTTCTTGTTTTGGGCAATTTACAATGAATCGAATTCCATTTTCCTTAAAGAAGACGTGATCGTAGAACTCTTCCATTTCTTAGCTGGTTTGCGCAACTGTGAATAATTTGTCTCTTCCTGTCTGGTAGATTATAGATCGACCCCTCAAACGATAATTATTGAGCTGAGTCCTCCTGTTCTATAGGCGTGTGAGAGTACGTCATAGAAAAGCAGGCGTAGTTCGTTTTCGATGCCGCAGCTTTTTCCTCATGAAAATGAGATATTGATGCGTACGATTCATAAATATGTGATAATTGGGGACCGTTCTGAGTATAATTTTAATTTTAAGGCTGAGATTTTTCTTAATCTGGAAGAAACACACATTAGAAAAACGGGTGTTGGTCAGTTGCATTCAAGGAACTCAGAAAGGGCCAGTTACATTTACAACCTCTCCCGGTTCATGGGCTAATTGCACTCAGGACTCTCCACCCCTCCCGAGCTTCTTCCTGGCGCGAGATTACTGCATTCAGAGACTCCCTCAAAGCCTTTTCCGTTGTTTGAAAAAGTGAACTTATCAAACCGTAAGTATTTGTGGATATATATATATATATATATATATATATATATATATCATCATCATCATTGTCAACCATTATCAACCCACTGCTGGACGAAGGTCTCCCCAAGTTTTCTCCACAACTGTCTGTCTTGTGCCAGTCTCCTCCATGTCACCCGCATACTTTCGAATTTCATCCACCCATCTTCCATGTGGTCTTCTTCTGGGTCTTTTCCTGTCCCTTGGAATCCAATCTAAAATTTCGGCTGTCCATCGATGGTCTGTTCTTCTGGCAGTATGTCCAGCCCATTGCCATTTTAGGGATTAAACTCTGATCATGATGTCTTCCACTCTTGTCATGTTTCGGATCCACGAGTTCCTCTTCTTATCTCTCCTGGTTACATCAAGCATGCACCTCTCCATGCTACTTTGAGTTGTCTGCAGCCTTTGTATGTCTCTTTTAGTTAAAGTCCACGTCTCTGCACTATACGTAAGCACTGGAAGGATGTATTGATCAAACACTTTTCTTTTAAGACATAATGGCATATTGCTCTTTAAAATTATGCTGTTTCTTCCAAAAGCTCTCCAGGCAAGTTTTTTACGCCTATTAATTTCTTCATCAATGTGACCCTCACTTGATATCTGCTGTCCAGATATCACTTGATATCTGCTGTCCAGATATCAAGTTTGGGTCCACATTGATGAAGAAATTATATATATATATATATATATATATATATATATATATATATATATACCAGGAGAGATAAGAAGAGGAACTCCTGGATCCGAAAAATGACAAGAGTGGAACACATCATGATCAGAGTTAAATCCCTGAAATGGCAATGGGCTGGACATACTGCCAGAAGGACAGATCATCGATGGACAGCCGAAATTTTAGATTGGATTCCAAGGGACAGGAAAAGACCCAGAAGAAGACCACATGGGAGATGGGTGGATGAAATTCGAAAGTATGCAGGGGTGACATGGAGGAGACTGGCACAAGACAGACCGTTGTGGAGGAAACTTGGGGAGACCTTCGTCCAGCAGTGGATTGATAATGGTTGACAATGATGATGATGATGATGATATATATATATATATTCCACAACTTAAATCTTGGCCCTCAGTCTCCGGCAGCTGGAATGTACCTGGCCAAGGCAGCGGCCAGTGCGACATGAAGGCAGAGGGTGCTAAGAATCCCCGGAGGACCGGACTAGGCTGCCATCTGATGCTGACCTTGGCTACTTACAATGGACGCTCCCTATCTTCTGATTCAAGGCTTCTTGAATTGGAAGAGGAACTACAAAGGATCAAGTGGGACATCGTGGGGCTAAGTGAGGTAAACAGAAAAGGAGAAGATCTCATCGAACTGAAAAGTGGACATCTCTTCTACTATCGTGGGACAGATACTGGCAGAACTAGTGGTGTTGGATTTATAATAAACAAGAAACTGAAGGACAAAGTTGTAGAAGTTGAAAGTTCCTCTGACAGAGCTGCACGACTTGTTATCCAACTCTCGAAAAGATACCAGGCTCAGATTATTCAAACTTATGCACCCACCACAAGTCATCCTGAAGAAGAAATTGAAGAATTTTATGAGGAAATTTGTCATCTAAATAATAAAGGTAAGCAGCATTTGAAGATAATTATGGGAGATTTCAATGCAAAAATAGGGCAACGGCAACAGAATGAAACTTCAGTAGGTAAATTCGGTCATGGCAACAGAAACCAGCGTGGAAATACTCTCGTTGAGTTTGCAGAGGCAGAAGGGTTTTTCATCTTGAACTCCTTCTTCAAGAAAAAGCCACACAGGAAATGGACATAGAGACATCCAAATGGGACGACAAGTGAAATTGATTTTATTATGTGTAACAAAAAATTCGTCATAGAAGACTGCAGTGTGCTAAGCAAGTTTAACACAGGTAGTGACCATAGATCGGTGAGATGTAAGATGCACCTCAACACTAAACTTGAACGTGGCAAGCTCATAGGACAAACAAAATCTATTGACATAACCAACCTTAAAAAACACCATAATACCTTCAAGTTAGAACTGAAGAACAGGTTCTCTGCTTTAGAAGGCCTAACATCGGAAGAAGTGGACATCTCTGAAGTTAACAGAAAAGTAACCAAAGCTCTTATGGAAACAGCAACAAAATTAGCTGGGTCTAAGAACAAGTTGCATGTGAACAAATTATCAGGAAAAACCAAAATGTTGATGCAAAAAAGAAGAGAGATGAGGACAACTAAAGAAGATGTGACTTCCAAAGTGGAATATATAGAGCTATGCAAGACAGTAAGAAAAAGTATCACTGAAGACGTAAGGAAATTCAACTGTGAACTAGTGAGGAAAGCAATTGAAAACAACCAAAGCCTAAAGATAGCAAAGGGACATCTCAGTAAGGGAAGAAAACAGATTATGGCACTGAGAAAAGAAGATGGTTCTGTAACAAGAAATAGAGGCGAAATTTTGACAAGAGTGAAAGATTTCTACTCCAAATTATATGAAAGGGATGATATATGCACTCCAGACATCATGAAAGGTACCAGTACCAGAGTTCCTCCTGTCCTTCCAGCAGAAGTTGCACATGCAATCAAGAACATGAAGCGAGGAAAAGCTCCAGGAGAAGATGGAATTACTGTAGACATCATACAAGAAGCAAGTGGAGAAATCGAAACAGTACTCGCCCAAATTTTCACTCGATGCCTTAATGAAGGAAAGATTCCTGAGGATTGGAACACCGCTACAATGATCCTGCTACATAAGAAAGGTGACATTGAGGATCTCGGAAACTACAGACCTATCAGCCTCCTATCAGTAGTTTATAAAATCTTCACTAAAGTTCTTTCACACCGCTTGAAGGTAACACTGGACATGGCTCAACCGAGAGAACAAGCTGGATTCAGGAGTGGCTACAGCACAATAGATCATATCCACGTGCTGAGAGAACTAATTGAAAGAGCGAGGGAATATGAACTTCCATTGTGCATGGCTTTTATCGATTATGAAAAAGCCTTTGATTCGGTGAAACCATCAGCAGTTACAATGGCTCTGAAAACCTGCGGTATTGAAGATGCATACATTAATATTATTAATAACATCTATGAAAATGCAAGTGCAAAGATTAGGCTGTTTGAAAATACAACACACGTAAAAATTGGAAAGGGAGTGAGACAAGGTGACACCATATCTCCGAAGCTCTTCAATGCCACATTGGAGGGTGTTTTTCAGTCGCTGAGCTGGGAAAACAAGGGGATAAAGATTAATGGAGATTATCTAACCCACCTTCGTTTTGCTGATGACGTAGTCATTTTTGCAACTACCCCATCAGAGCTGCAGAGTATGATCCAGGAACTTGCTGACAAGAGTAAAGAAGTGGGATTAAAAATGAACTTTCAGAAGACAAAAGTGATGTTCAATGCTTTTACAAGAAATGAAGATTTATCGATTGATGGAGAAAAGCTGGAGATAACAGACACGTACGTTTATCTTGGACAGCAGATATCAAGTGAGGGTCACATTGATGAAGAAATTAATCGGCGTACAAAACTTGCCTGGAGAGCTTTTGGAAGAAACAGCATAATTTTCAAGAGCAATATGCCATTATGTCTTAAAAGAAAAGTGTTTGATCAATGCATCCTTCCAGTGCTTACGTATGGTGCGGAGACGTGGACCTTAACTAAAAGAGACATACAAAGGCTGCAGACAACTCAAAGAGCATGGAGAGGTGCATGCTTGGTGTAACCAGGAGAGATAAGAAGAGGAACTCGTGGATCCGAAAAATGACAAGAGTGGAAGACATCATGATCAGAGTAAAATTCCTGAAATGGCAATGGGCTGGACATACTGCCAGAAGGACAGATCATCGATGGACAGCCGAAATTTTAGATTGGATTCCAAGGGACAGGAAAAGACCCAGAAGAAGACCACATGGGAGATGGGTGGATGAAATTCGAAAGTATGCAGGGGTGACATGGAGGAGACTGGCACAAGACAGACCGTTGTGGAGGAAACTTGGGGAGACCTTCGTCCAGCAGTGGATTGATAATGGTTGTCAATGATGATGATGATGATGATATATATATATTAGGTGTACAAATAAGTTTTAAAGCGTTTTAAGACAACGTAACATGTATTTTGGGGGAAAACAGCAAGACCGTTACGAATCAAAATATGCGCCGTCATTATCTATCATCTTCCTCCATCGGTCGGGCAGCTGACGGATTTCAGCCATGAAGAAATTCTTCGTCGTGTGACGCGATGAAGTCGCCAACCCATTTTTGCACTTCGTCACATGTCCGGAACCATACAGCAGACAAACCATGTTGCATCGATCGGAACAAATGATAGTCTGAAGGGGCTATGTCGGGACTATACGCCGGGTGCTCCAAAACTTCCCAGCCAAGCGTCAATAACGTTTCCTTGACCGATTTCGCGACACGCGGCCTAGCGTTGTTGTGCAGTAATTTCACGGGACGCAATCCTTTGCCTTCCGGCAGATTTCCTGGTTAAATCGCAGCAATCGTTGCTTGTAGCGATCAGCAGTAACAGTTTGACCCTGTTCCAATAGTTCAGAATAAAGCACGCCTTTTATATCCCACCAGATGTACAGCAGAACTTTCTTAGAGTGAATATGGCGTTTCGGTGTCAAAATCGTTGCTTCACCGGTGTCTACTCAGTGTTTTTTTTGCGTTTGGGATTGTCGTACCATATCCACTTTTCATCACCCGTAACGTTTTTCCACAGGAAAGACTTTCGGTGTTGTTTATTTAACAGATTCAAACACTTCATGACACGCTCGTCCTTGTTCCTCTGGCTGAAGTCATGTGGCACCCATTTTCCTTCCCTCTGAAACTTTCGCATTGCGCGTAAACGATTGGAAATGGTTTGTTAAGTTACCCCCAGTTGTTCAGCTAGTTCTTTTTGCGTTTGAGACGAATCTTCATCCAGCAATGCTTGCTGTTACTCATATGCAACCTTCTGCGGGGCGCCGCTACGTTCTCGATGACCAGCATCAAAATCACCTGCTTTAAACCGTCTAAACCAAAACTCACACTTGCTTTTTAATACAATATTCTCCCCCAGAACAGAACAGATCGATGCACATGCTTTTGAAGCACTTTTTCCTCGATGAAGTTTGTAACGAATGCAGTGTCGAATAAGTGCAGTATCGCTTGCCATCTTTCACCTACCGATGTGCAAATGCGTTTAACTGATGGGAAAACTTCTGTGTCACATTTTATACTCTGGACCAGTTACGGTCACATGACAACAATGCGGGGAATGTCAGATATGTAAATTAGCGGTATACGTCACACAAAAAACGCTTTAAAACTTTTTTGTACCCTTAATATATATATATACTGTGTATATTTAAACTTTCAGAAGACAAAAGTTATTTTGCAATGCTTTTACAAGAAATGAAGATTTATCGATTGATGGAAAAAAGCTTGAAATAACCGATACCTACATTTATCTTGGGCAGCAGATATTAAACGGTCACATTGATGAAGAAATTAATCGGCGTATGAAACTTGGATGGACAGTTTTTGGAAGAAACAGAACAATTTTTAAGAGAAGTATGCCATTATGTCTTAAAGAAAAATGTTTAATCAATGCATCCTGCTGGTGCTTACATATATGGAGCATAGACATGGACCTTAAATAAAAAAAGACATATAAAGACTGCAGACAACTCCAAGAGGCAGGAAGAGATGCATGCTTGGTGTAACCATGAAATATAAGAAGAGGAACTTTTGAATAAGGAAAATGACAAGAGTGGACAACATCATGACCAGAGTGAAATCACTGAAATGCCAACGGGGTGGACATGTTGCCAGAAGAACGGATCACCGATGGACAACCGTAGACTGGAATCTGAGGGACAGAAGAAGACCCCATTGTAGATGGATGGATGAAATATGAAAGCATGCCGGAGTGACATGGAGGAGACAGGCTCAAGACAGACAATTGTGGAAGAAACTTGGGGAGACCTTCATCCAGCATTGGCTTGATAATTGTTGAAAATTATATATATATATATATATACAGTTGATGATGCAAAAAAGAAGAGAGATGAGGACAACTAAAGAAGATGTGACTTCCAAAGTGGAATATATAGAGCTATGCAAGACAGTAAGAAAAAGTATCACTGAAGACATAAGGAAATTCAACTGTGAACTAGTGAGGAAAGCAATTGAAAACAACCAAAGCCTAAAGATAGCCTAAAGATAGCAAAGGGACATCTCAGTAAGGGAAGAAAACAGATTATGGCACTGAGAAAAGAAGATGGTTCTGTAACAAGAAATAGAGGCGAAATTTTGACAAGAGTGAAAGATTTCTACTCCAAATTATATGAAACGGATGATATATGCACTCCAGACATCATGAAAGATACCAGTACCAGAGTTCCTCCAGTCCTTCCAGCAGAAGTTGCACATGCAATCAAGAACATGAAGCGAGGAAAAGCTCCAGGAGAAGATGGAATTACTGTAGACATCATACAAGAAGCAAGTGGAGAAATCGAAACAGTACTCGCCCAAATTTTCACTCGATGCCTTAATGAAGGAAAGATTCCTGAGGATTGGAACACCGCTACAATGATCCTGCTACATAAGAAAGGTGACATTGAGGATCTCGGAAACTACAGACCTATCAGCCTCCTATCAGTAGTTTATAAAATCTTCACTAAAGTTCTTTCACACCGCTTGAAGGTAACACTGGACATGGCTCAACCGAGAGAACAAGCTGGATTCAGGAGTGGCTACAGCACAATAGATCATATCCACGTGCTGAGAGAACTAATTGAAAGAGCGAGGGAATATGAACTTCCATTGTGCATGGCTTTTATCGATTATGAAAAAGCCTTTGATTCGGTGAAACCATCAGCAGTTACAATGGCTCTGAAAACCTGCGGTATTGAAGATGCATACATTAATATTATTAATAACATCTATGAAAATGCAAGTGCAAAGATTAGGCTGTTTGAAAATACAACACACATAAAAATTGGAAAAGGAGTGAGACAAGGTGACACCATATCTCCGAAGCTCTTCAATGCCACATTGGAGGGTGTTTTTCAGTCGCTGAGCTGGGAAAACAAGGGGATAAAGATTAATGGAGATTATCTAACCCACCTTCGTTTTGCTGATGACGTAGTCATTTTTGCAACTACCCCATCAGAGCTGCAGAGTATGATCCAGGAACTTGCGGACAAGAGTAAAGAAGTGGGATTAAAAATGAACTTTCAGAAGACAAAAGTGATGTTCAATGCTTTTACAAGAAATGAAGATTTATCGATTGATGGAGAAAAGCTGGAGATAACAGACACGTACGTTTATCTTGGACAGCAGATATCAAGTGAGGGTCACATTGATGAAGAAATTAATCGGCGTACAAAACTTGCCTGGAGAGCTTTTGGAAGAAACAGCATAATTTTCAAGAGCAATATGCCATTATGTCTTAAAAGAAAAGTGTTTGATCAATGCATCCTTCCAGTGCTTACGTATGGTGCAGAGACGTGGACCTTAACTAAAAGAGACATACAAAGGCTGCAGACAACTCAAAGAAGCATGGAGAGGTGCATGCTTGGTGTAACCAGGAGAGATAAGAAGAGGAACTCGTGGATCCGAAAAATGACAAGAGTGGAAGACATCATGATCAGAGTTAAATTCCTGAAATGGCAATGGGCTGGACATACTGCCAGAAGGACAGATCATCGATGGACAGCCGAAATTTTAGATTGGATTCCAAGGGACAGGAAAAGACCCAGAAGAAGACCACATGGGAGATGGGTGGATGAAATTCGAAAGTATGCAGGGGTGACATGGAGGAGACTGGCACAAGACAGACCGTTGTGGAGGAAACTTGGGGAGACCTTCGTCCAGCAGTGGATTGATAATGGTTGACAATGATGATGATGATGATATACAGTATATATATCATCATTGTCAGCCATTGTCAATCCACTGCCGGATGAAGATCTCCCCCAAGTTTCTTCCACAACGTTCTGTCTTGAGCAAGTCTCCTCCAGAACACTCCCGCATGCTTTCGAATTTCATCCACCCATCTCCCATGTCGTTTTCTTCTGGGTCTCTTCTGTCCTTAGGAATTCAGTCTAAAATCTCGGTTGTCCATCGGTGGTTCGTCTTTTTGACAATATGTCCATCCAGATCATTGCCGTTTCAGGGATTTTACTCTGATCATGATGTCTTCCATTCTTGCCATTTTCCTATTCCACGAGTTCTTCTTGTCTTTCCTGGTTGCACCAAGCATGCATCTTTCCTTGCTCCTTCTAGTTGTATGTAATATTTGTATGTTTTTTTTTTGTTTGTTTTTTTGTTAAGACCCATGTCTCCGCCCTATATGTAAGCACTCGAAGGATGCACTGATTAAAGATTCTCCTATATAATATATGGTCCTACCTGCTAAAGTCGGCAGATTTTGTTAGCATGACCCAGGGAATAAATATCACGTAGTGGTTGAATTTTCTTTCTCCAAAGCTTTTTTTTTCTTTTTTAATTTTCTATTTTTTTTTATTTTATTTTTTTTACTTTTTATTTCATTTTTATTTCTCAATTTTTTTTATCTGTTTTCTAATCAGGTTTTTTAATGGCCGTTCCGAAATATCGTTTGTTGCTTTTCGCTTAACACTATTTCATATGATTTGACTGGACAGCAGTTTCGGCATGTCGTGGTTGTGGCACAAATCAGACTGTAAAATAACTGAAGCACTATTGTCCACATACAGTTTTACCAAGCATTTGCTAACAGTACAACGCGACTTCCATACTATTCCTGTTTCTCGATCTTTATCGAATTTGTGTCCTGAATGTATCAATAGTTTTTCCCCCTTTTCGCTGTACATAAATTCCACGTTACGTATATAATCTCTGTTTGATGCAAACATCCCACTGTTTTTCAGTGAGTCGGTGGAGCATTGTCCAGTAGAGAACATCTTATGACGGGGGCCTATCCCTCTTCCATCCACCGGTTTTTCCCATTCCCCCTTTAGTAAGCAAAGACTGGACGAGTGTAATCTATGGCCTTGTTGTCTTCCTTTCTGAGTGCAACTGACCGGTCACATTTAAGGAACAGATATTGTGATGAGTGCAACTGACCCATGCCCACAAAAACAAACTCTTTATAGGAAATTGTTCTGCGAGAAGGTCGTCATCAGTTCAGGATATTTCCTATCGATTTGGGCTGATCTGATATTCTTAATTACAGCACAGGGTTTTACCAATCGTTCTTATCGAGTATGACTGACCAAGAAATTTTTATTGATCTTGACCGATCCAAGATCATGTCTATTTATCATCATTCACCACTCTGACCCTCCCAGCGATATCCCCATTCCATTACTCTTCTATCCCTCTCTCCAATTGTTACCCAGATATTCACTTTAATGTGCGTAAGCCCTCCCATCCTCTTTTAACCTAGGAGTAGGTTGCCTGTTTTCAATTATGCTGACGCGATACACACAACCCGGTAGCTCCTTGGCAGGTCGAGTGTCTTGCACAACTCGCTTGTTGGGCATAGCCAATGCTTTCTATCAACATTCCTCCACTGGCACCTCAGGATTCTCCTGTGCTCTTGCAATTTCGTCCTGTATACCACAATTTGTATTTCTCCGTTTCAGGAGAGTGCGTACCATATTTTCACTTTTTAGTTAAATTTGAAATTTCATTAAATTTTGATACCTTGTTTATAATAAAGTGATCATTTTAGTATTTCTCTCTCTCCCTCGTTAAATCCAGGGACTTCATTAAATTTCGTTCGTTAAAAACGATCAAAGTAGCTCTGAATTAACATTTTACCAAACAAAAGTTCTGCTTTTCTCGTTAAATACGAGATTTAACTAAATACGGGCTAGTTATAAGCGAGTTCTACGAACGCCGTCTAGAAAACACAAGGCCTTGACATAAGCTTCCTCTTTTAGTGACGTCACGCGGAAACCAAGGCTTCCGATTGGTTTCCAACGCTTTCGTGTGTGACGTCAAACACGGCACCGACGTATCAGACCGCGTAACATGTGAGTGACGTCCCAAACGGAGAGAACTCATCTCTCTAATGCCTTGGCCTTGTGTTTTCTGGACGGCCTTGGTTGTACTGTTATTCCAATGTTCTCAAGTACTTTTGTTAATCGATTCTCAAAATTATAACGATGTAGCGTTTTGTACAAGAATGTGAATCGTTATCAAGAATAGGAGTAAATCGATTTTCAAAAAGTTCTTAGACGAATTGCTTTTCGCAAGTAAGTACTCAAACAAGTGGGCTGATTCCCATGATTTTTTTTTCTTGGGCGTTCGGTTTTGTTTCAGGGTTTAATGACCAGGGTGAGAAGTTCTAAGGTCTATAAGCATTTACCGTCCCTAATTTAGGGCCAGAGGTTCCAGAAAAAGGAGAGAGCTAGTGCTGTACGACAAGCACACCACCCATGCTTTGAACCCGGGTCCGCCGTCCCGGTGGCGCAATAGTCTAAGCGATGGCCTATGATCATTCGTCCGAAAGAGGTCCGGGTTCGAATCCCGTTGAAGCATGGATGTTGTGTTTGTCTTACGGCACTGGCTCTCTCCCTTCCCTGGAACCAGTGACTTTAAACACCAGCTCGTAGACTAATGCGCCACCGGTGCGATAGTTTGAAAATGGAACTGCTACGGTTGGTTCAGCGAAGAGACAGTAATTTTTCGATGAATCAGTTTTTATTATAAAACTGATTCATCGAAAGATGTTTTGATTAATCAATTCACAAATACACGTAGGAATAATATTATTTTTGAAAGTATCGCCTGAATCGTTTGCCACAGGTTGTATCTGCGTAAATCGATTCACAAAAGTATCGGCTGAATCGCTCCTTACGCAATTCCAATGAATCATTATCCTTTCAGTAAATTTAGTGGAAATTCTCTTTGAAATTAAAAGTGGCTGCTAAAAATTTAAAATGGCTAAATGATTATAAAAAAGTCCATGTATCTGGAAGGTTTTTTATTGCTCATACTTAGTCGAAGAGTAGTGGCGTCTTAACGGGTGGGCCAACCGGGCCTGGACCCAGGGCCCCGACCAGAACAAGGGCCCCAAATTGGTGGCAAAGCTTATTTATTTTGTTTTTTGTGTGTGATCTTTTTTTATTTCGAAGTTTAGTGGTTAAAAATTGAGCAGAACAGTCAGGACTCGAAAACAATTCCAGATTTTCCAATAAGAATCCATAAACTAAGAATACAATGGTATGTTTGCCGCCCCGGTGGCGCAGTGGTCTAAGGCGCTGGCCTTTGATCATTCGTCGGTAAGGGGCCCGGGTTCGAATCCCGGTCAGGCATGGATGTTGTGTTTGTCTTACGGCACTGGCTCTCTCCCTTCCCTGGAACCAGTGACCCTAAATTAGGGACGGGCGACTGCTTATAGCCCATTGAGTTGCTCACGGTGGTCGTTAAACCTCCAAAAAAAAAAAAAACAAAAACAAAAAAACAATGGTATGTTCATAATAGAACATACCATTGTATTATGGTATATTCATATTCTCAATTTAAATATTTTTATTGATACTTTGATGCGCTATCATTGAGCACTAACAAATTTCTCTGTTGATTTGATTTCGATATAACGCTATTATTATGCGCGAAAATGTTGATTTTAGTTGCAGCTGTCTTATTAAATTCAAATTTCGTTCCTTATTTCTTTTCTACAACAGATTATCGTTTGTTAAAGCAACATATTTTTTCTTGCTACAAAAAATTCGGAAATTTTAAAGTGTTAAAGCCCCCCCCCCCCCCCCAATGATCGGGAATCCTATTGCGCTTAGCTTCTCCTGCCGAAGACGCTTGTTGGACGCCGTATCTATCTAATCTGGAATTGAATAATAAAGAGTTTTAGCTTTAAAATTTTTTCGAAGGGCTTGTACCTTTAAGTTGTTAACACCTAAATATCGCATCCAAGAAGTTCCCTAAAACGACGCAAGCGCATTTGTAACACCCTGAGCTCCGCTTTCGTCACTCCTCGTTAAATAGATTGCGGGCAAATATGCGGTTGAAGGTATTTTATAAACGTTTCGGACGCGCCGCTTCTGTTACGTGTTTGACTTCTTTGATGTTTATAACCGGTTAAGGGGTTAACGATTGCATTTGATGAAGCAATTTTTTTCCGTTGTATTAAACAAACAAACACACACGAAGTTCCGCTGCAGTCCTTAGGTATTTATTTATACATGAGGGGATAGATGATGGATTTCTGTTTAATCGGGTAAGCCTCGAGTGGAGTTTCATAATCGCGTATCGTGCCTTGACTCATCAAGAACGGCATCACGGTGTTCCTTTGCATAATCCCTGTTACTCAGTTCATTTCGGAGAATCTCTCTTGCCACCCCCACTCCACGCACTGTCTCTGTGTATATTGCTGCAGCCATCTTCATTGCGCGAGAGAACGTGCCAACCTGTCAAAATCTGTCACTTCCACTCCTCCATGTGCCAGTGGTGACTTCACCGGAAGCCATCGCTGCTCACACGCGACTCCTCGGCGCCCCCGTGACATTAAGCGCTTATTGTCCGATCGAGAAAGGAGTACCAAGTCGCAACTGCAGCTTGTATTAAAAAAAAGAAGAAAGGAGCGAACGCGAACAACAACGAACATGGCAGAAGAAAGAGCTCGGTAGCTTTTGGCGCGTTTTTCGTTTTGGAATTTGAAGCATGCTCTCTGCCGGAAATGACTGAGAGCGGTATCCCTGCGGGGCATGTTTCCGCGTAGCAGTTGCTCGCTTCTTTTCGATTCATTTTAACGTGATCCTAATATGGCAAGGCTGAACAAGGTCATCTTGCCATTTTTTCCTTCCTTCATTGTGGGCAATCAAAGCCGTATGCTCGCTGTCTTTTGTCGGCGTTTATTAGGATTAACACAGAACGTGAGCGGTTGATATATTATTATGTTTCAACAGCTCATCTTACTAAGAACTTTGGAACTCCATCAATGCTTTTCCTTTAAACGGTTTCACTTCATTTTTTATTTTTTCCTCCTTTCAGCGTTCGCAGAATATTGTAGGTTAATTTCTCAGCTTGAATACATAATTAATGGAGTCCAGATGCGAAACGCCCTAACTTTCCTGCGATTTGGTAATATTTTTTGCGATACATGATGTGTTCAAACGATATCATGGCGCCGCCGCCAAGGTTTTAATTTACTTTTTTTTTTTTTTTTTTTTGGTAGAAAAAGCATAAAACTCGGGATTTCCTCACTACCCGTTTCTGAGATTGGAGAGATTGGTGATGATAGGCTGAACAACTCCTTTTTTAATTTTTTTGTTTACACAGAACAGAGCTTTAAATTCAGAACAGAGTTCAAATCGCTTTACATGTTTCGGCGCCATTGAATTTCCGGTAGTGACGTTGAAACGTGTAAAGTGATTTAAATTTTTAAATCTACTAAAACCCTCGTGGGTAAATTTGAAAATAGTCGTTTTTCTATCTGTGATCATCACTTTATGATGCCTTTGTTTCCGAAAATCCCTTGTTTTGTTACACACGAATCTGCTACAAAAAACAAATTTTGAAGACGGCATTACGTTTTTTGGTGTAAATATGACAAGGATGGTAAGTCAGATAATATCGTAAAACTTCAAAACTTGATGTTATCTGACTTACCATCCTTGTCATATTTACACAAAAAATACCCCGGATTGTCATCTTCAAAATTGTATTATATGGTGTAATCCCGTATTTCATTCATGAAAAAACAAATTGTAAGATTATATTTTTTTTGGTGTCTACCCACTTCAAAATCAGTTACAATTCGAATTCGGCTTTACAACACTCTAAAAATTACCTTCAGTTTATGATGCCTTTGTTTCCGATAATCCCCTGTTTGTGACTGTTTATCTACGTTCAACCAGGAAACCTTGTTAATTTGAAGAATTCTTTCACTGAAACAAAGAAGTTTGAAGATTCATTGATGATAGGAACAGCAGCAGATATATATACACCGAGTGGTCACTTCATTAGATACACTTAGCCTAACACGATAGCTTGCCAAGGCATTCCCACTGTGAAAACACAAATTTGTCAGTGACGCAGATCGAAACTGCGCCTCCTCGCTCCGGAGCCGACCGGCTAAACTATACACCGACGGAATGTATCGCTGCAGATTTGTCGTCTTGACACTTGTTATACCACTGTAGTGCGTCACACTACGCTTTACCGTGAATTCGCCAGAACAAAGATTCGACGTGTCAGAAGTGTCCGGCTGGATTGCTAGTCAGTAGCGACTTCACAGCTTCCCATAGTAGTTGCTGATTGGGTTATGATAGATCTCCCATCTCATCCTATATGTTATAACGAGATTATGGGTTTTTAAAAGAACGTTTATGCTAATATTGCAATTTATATGGAAATTAAAGAAAATTACAATTTGGGGAGATGGGTAGATGCATTTTGGAATAAAACTGTAATTTTGATTAAGGCCATGAAACATAAATAGGAAAATAAAACGCAACATTGAACTAGGAAACTCCCAAAAGTTACTATTGTATTGTTTGCGTTGTTTGCGTTAGATGAGTAGATAAACCTGAAAGTGGAAGAAAGGTAACTATTGTTTACATGTGTACCAAATTTGTATAACTAGTAGTTTATTACTAGAGGTGTTCAAATGAAAAGGTACGAAACGACACTGTGGGTATAAATGAAGACTTTTTCAAAGTATACACCATAGGCCGTAGCACAACGATCCCATTGATTAACGAGCCGAAGGATTCCTTGTTCCCAGAATTCCTGTGGCCGTGACGAGACCCAGTCCTGCACAGCATCCTTGAGTTCGTCGTCCGAGTGGAAGCGCTTCCCTTTCAGACGTTTTTTCAGGGGACCAAACACATGGAAATCGCAGGGCGACATGTCCGGGATGTAGGGCGGATGGTCAAGCTGCTCCCACTGGAACTTGGCCAGTTCCGCGCGTGTGACCCTGGAGACGTGTGGACGTGCGTTATCATGGAGCAGAACCACACCCTCCGTGAGCAGCCCCGGTCTTTTGTTCTTGATGGACCTGCGTAGGCTTCGGAGTGTCTCACAGTACACATCGGAGTTAATGGTTCGTCTGTGCTGGAGGAATTCAACAAGTAGTCAATTGGACGGCGCTCCTTATAAGAGCCTCTGCTCTCTCCTGCGCATGCGGGCGCCCGCGCATGTTCCGATCCACGCCGGCGACTCCAATCGCATCCCTAGAGGTGTCGCTACGTTCTCCCATAGCGGCATAGGCAAATATGTTAACGGTTACGTTCTTATGATGTTCCGTACCTTTTCATTTGAACACCCCTAGTAGTAGTTATGTACACGTGTAAATAACTTTTGGAGACGGTGAAGTCAAATATAATAGTTAGGACAAAAACATTGATTTTAAAACACAATTACCCCTTATTGCGTTTCCCACCTCAGTCACTGCTGAGGGGGATACATTTGAACCATGTGATGAAAATTCAACTGAGACACTTAATACTTCACTGCACTAAGGTTTGGGTTTTTGAAAGGCCACTTGGCCTATATTTATTTTGCAAAACTTAACAAATGTGTGAAGCTAATTTTTGGTCACAATTTTAAACCTGGCCACTGGGCCCAATAAAAATAATCAGCTGACACGCAGCTTAGTTGCTTTCAATGAAACAAAAATTTATTCACACAAAGGTGATATTCCTTAACACTTTTTTCTTAAATATTTTCTTAAATTTTTACGTCATCGCCACAGGCCAAAAGCTCAACCACACTTGGTTACTCGTATTAGCATTATAGCTTGCAATATATGACATCTGGCCTATAGCACCAGGCACATTACTGATCAAAATCAACACATGAATGCAATGTACATGGTGTGTAAATTAAGTGGCTGAAATGCAAATCTCTCTCTCTCAGCTTGTAAAAATTATAAGACTATGCGTACACTATGATGCTGTAACTCCTTCGAACAAACCTTCCCAGACCAGTTTTCTGAATCCATTTTAATTTTAAATACCACAACAACTGAGCCAAAATTTTACGCATAATGAAAAGTTACTTTAATACTAGGTTCTACACTCCCAGGAAAATTTGCCTTAAAATCAACATAACATAACAATCTAGCATTACCTGAACCAATTCTAGACACTATACTAAACCTAATACACTAAATACCTTACTCAATTCACTCAACAGTTGTCATTAAATTTCTACACTCACAAAATAATCTAAATTCACACTATCATCATGAAAATCCAAAAATCCTTACCAACACAAACTTCTTCTGAGTACTCAAAATGTTATAATGTAGGCAAAAGCATACACCAATTTCCAACACTCCTGGGCTTATTTATGTGCACTCCCACTGTTCATCAAAATTTTAAATTACATAACTGGTCCTGACAGACAATTTATAAACAGATTAATCCAACTTTTCAAAATTCCACACTATAAGTTTTCCCAATCTACAAGCACCCATGTAGTAATCAACTCGGGCAGAAAGGCCAAACAAACATCTCACTCAACGAGTTCCACTTCTCTAGAAAAACTCGATTTCACTGAAGGAACAACAAAGTTTGGGTCTGAAGGCGAGAATGGGTCGTGAATCCATTCCCAGCCTATACAGTGTAGTGGAGCAAAGCGTGGCCTAGCACCCTGTACTGTTTCTTCACTCTGATTTTGGGACAACTCACACCACTACTTGATAGGCACCACCTCCTATGGGCCGACGAGCTTACTCGGGCAGAAAACAAACCCCCAAATTTGTTCTCATGCACCCTTTCAGACCCGAGGTATGTCCACATAGGGAAAAGTATCCCACAAGAGTTCTCTTGCCCCCAAAATATATCATTCCCTATTTTCCAGAAAACCAACCCAACATCCTTATTTCCAGAAAACTCAATAAATTACCTTTTTTCCCAGAAAAATCACTCCATATCTTTATCTTCCAGAAAAATCACTCCATATCTTTATCTCCCAGAAACACACCGTACCACTCATACCCCAGAAAAAATACCATACTCGACACGCTATACCAAACCTTATTTTATCTCCAGAAAACTCTATAAATCATCATATCTCAAAATCACCTATTTCTAGGAAAATCATCACTTCTTGAAGAAACACAACAGCTATTCTGGTTCGCTCAGTCACACTATACACATGCCCCTTATTTTGCCTGTATGCCCATTTCTATATTCTTTCCCCATAAAAATCTGTTTTTCTAATCCCTGGGCTGAAACAAGAAATTAGCCCTCACTACTACAAAATATTTTAAAGAGTAATTTTGCACCTAAATTTACTGAAACACCAAACCATAATAATAACCAGCCTACAAGAAAAATTCTCAACTACATGGCACCTACACTAAGCTCATAAATACAAATTCTATTTCACAAATACAAAAAAAAATCACTGAGCACAAAAAGGAGTTAAATTTTACTTAATAGAAATACTGGTCCGAGAGGTGAGAGGTTGTTCGTTCCAACATAACTTAATACACTTATGATATCATCTATCACTACATGACCCAGAAAATTATACACTTCCTTTCTTTCTTTTTTTTTTTTTTTTTTTTCTATTACCTACCCACAGAAAATGACATGGAATTTATTTACACAGCCTAACATTAAATCATGTGGTTTCATTCCCTAAGCATACCAGAACACTAAAATACAAAACGAAAAAGAAACTGAATGAAAGCATTTACAACTCCCTTTTTTTTCTCTTCCCTTAACAATATATTTTTTGACAGCCCCCATTTCAAAGCCCACTTGTTACATAATTTTAAAGAAACCACAACATAATATTTTTTTTAAAAATGCCAAGAAAAAATTACCTTTGGGACTGGGGCAGCAACAACTCTTGAGCACCCTTACCGCCGAATGATAATCATAAAAAGTTTCACAGCCGAATAAAAAAAAAAAAAAAAAAAAAAAGCAGCCTCTCCTTGAGAGAACACCACTGTCCCGGGTGATTTTTTTTCTCACCTCCAAAAGGGTTTTTGCCGTCTGACACAGCGTGTTTGGCCAACTCACCAGGAAACAGGAAAAAGGCATTTTGAAGTTCCCTGCTGGTGATGGTGGACCCCTTGTTGTAGTCAGTGGTGGGCCAGGCTCGACGATTCAGCAGTTAAAGGCGCAAAGATGTCGTTCACAAAACTGTCCATAATAGGCTTTGCCGGAATTCCTAGTGCCTGGAGGAACTTGCTTGAGTCCCTTGTAGGTGTAGATGGTGGGGCTTCTTTTTCTATGGCATCAATCGAGGGAGTAAGTTTAGATGATGTATATGGCGCTCCCCTGCTAGCAGTTTTTTTTTTTTTTTTTTTCCATTTGTCTGTCAGATTCGGGCTGAAGAATCAAATCACGTCCCCACGCCTCGAGAACGAAGTTGCCATCCAGGCCGAAGCCCGGCTAACGGCTTGCCCGTCAACGTAAAAAAAAAAATTTTTTTTTCTTACATTGTGGTCAGCTCAACGAGCGTCAAGAGAGAGAGTGACAATTTTTCAAACTGAAGCTGGGATGCTTGAAACTGCTGACCCCCCATTGGCTAAAACTCCCCCTTAGTAACCAACGGCTTCGCTAGCCATTGGCCAAGAGGTTTGCGCCAAAACTCTGATACTAGAAAACATGGCCTTCTTCACATGCCATGCAGGGTGACCCCTGACCTTCAGCGTAGGGGACCATGTAACCTCCCGCATGCTGCTGAGCTAAAAATAGCCGACACTGGCTTTTGAGGGAACATTTTCGCCACACTCTTAGGGCACTTCTAAACTCTTGCCCAAAATGGCGGACTGAAAGAAAGACTTTTTCTTTTTGCACAAATTTACAGAAACACTTTTTCCTCATCCCGTGATTAACAGCGAATAATTTTGTTTTCTGAAAGGGTTGATGGTGACTTCTTTTTTATCGCCCTTTTTGTTTTATTAATACGAATCAATGTGATGAAACTTGAAAATTTACGATGCACAATATTTTTTAAAATTGTAACAGCTCCCGGAGGAGGCGAGGTTTAAAATCTCTCATGGAATCCAAAAGTTAATGCTAAGCATGGGCTTCTAACCGTTCGAGATGCGGTCCGAGTTCGAATCCCGGTGAAGATCATGGATGCTGTGTTTGTCTTACGGCACTGGCTCTCTCCTTTCCCTGGAACCAGTAGCCCTAAATTATGAACGGGCAACTGCTTACAGGACATCGAGTTGCTCACGGCGGTCATTAACCCCCCCTCCCTCTCCAAAAGATTATATTGATGACCGCAAAATGCAGATATCTTCTCGTATGCGTTTCAAAAATAGCTGCGCATGACCGCCAAATAAAGGTCTCCAGTACCTCCGGCATTGGGAGGAAAGCACGGAATGTGAGTATCCGCCAACACAGGTTTCACTGTAGTAGATAATCAATAGAATATACGCAGAAAAAAACTTTTGTAAGTTTTGAAGATACACCCATCAAATTTAAAACATTTTCAGATATCTTTATTGTTACATCTAATGAGATTCATACTCCTTGTGAAATCTGTGTCTTTTCGCTTCAGAACTGCGCTTCTCACACTTCCGTTTATGCATCTCTTGTGGCGTCTCTCTGTGTAGCATCTAGCAGTTGTTACGCATCTTTATTTTTAATGATACATCCTTGTACATTCATTATAAAAGGAAAAGTAGCAATCATCACTGTGACTTTTTGGTTCCCTCCAGATCACTGGCACACCAAAACAAATGGATGTGTTCTTACCTTTGGTCCATCTGCCTCAGTTCTTCAACACAAACAGCACAGAGCTTATGTGGAGCCAAGGATTTCTCCTGGTCCCCAAGTTGCATTCCAAAGTATTCATAGTAAGCTTTTTTTTTTTTACAACGTCTGTGATATTCCTGTGTTACTTTTCAAATCTCCTCATAAATATAATAGAAATTATTTGGGCAGTTTACTCACTTCCTTCTGTAGACAAAAAAAGTGACATTCACTACATTAAAAGCAAACACAAGTTAGTAAAATCATGCAATGAATTCATTATGATACGCTTTCAACATACCAGAAATCATTACTCAAGTTATGAGGATAATGTCTGTGGAATAAATCTCGCTCCTGTGCCCTGACCTTTGACCCCATTTCGATGATATTCAACAGAACCGGTTCAGTATACCTCCGAAACAACATAATGTTTTGTCGCAATCGGAGTATTTTTACGTAAGTTATGACGCATAAGTGCAATGGAATAGATCCCGCTACTATGTCCTGACCTTTGACCCGGTTTCGCCCATTTTCTACAGGGTTCGTCCCCAGGTTGTCCCCTACCACATACTAAAATTTCATCGAAAACGAACCATTTTTACGCGAGTTATCGTGCGGACAGACAGACTGACAGACAGGCAGACGGACAAAGCTGGAGCATATACGCTTCTTCAACTTATGGTTAGAAAGCGTAAATAAACACAACGGACAACTGTTCAAGGACTCATCTCCAACTAGAAGTTTTTAGCCTTATAGAGTGTACAAGTTCAGACATGTTTGAATCTTGTTTCCACGTCTTTCGCTACCCTGTCCTCCCTCAGTACTTCTTCCTCCTCTCCTCAAGCGTTGCCAGTTTCATATTCGGCTCCCTAGCAGAAAGTTCCTGAACAATCTGCGACAGATTTCATGATGCTACAATAATTATGCGGGAGGATACATGGCAAGATAACTACTACATGTGAGAAAGAATAAAAAATTGTGGGGAGAGATTAAAAAAGAAAACAAAGAAACTACCACCTTATATTTCTTCAACCTAAAAAAAAAAAAAGTCTAGCCTCTAGGCCTTTTTTTTTTTTTTTCTATTTTAATACTCTGCCCTCTGTGCCTCCATTTTTAAGCTGAAACACAAAGATTTATAGAATAAAATTATATTTAACAACAATACAGGACAAGACGGGACATTACTAGGAAGAAATCTTCGTTTCGTCTTACTTCCGTTTTCGGAAATTTTTCCTTTATTTTTGATCATAAATAGAAACATATGTAATAGTGATATTTAAGTAATAATAATTTGCTAGGAAAACATCGCGGAAAAAGAAAAAAAAATGATTATGGGAGAAATCTACTTTGCCTTTAGCTACCGTTGTCGAAAATCTTTGCCTGCATTTTACGATGATCATAAATAGAAACATATGTAATAGTGATATTTAAGTAATAATAATTTGCTAGGAAAACATCGCGGAAAAAGAAAAAATGATTATGGGAGAAATCTACTTTGCCTTTAGCTACCGTTGTCGAAAATCTTTGCCTGCATTTTACGATTGCGGTAGAAATCTTCGTTCCGTCCAACTTCCATTTTCGGAAAATTTACTCCATCTTCGATTTTAAATGCAGATGTTTATGTAATAAAACGGTATTTAGCAACCATGCGAGACAAAGGGGACATCGCGAGAAAAAAAAATTAAGATTGCATGGCTCCGTCTTTCCGAAAACGGAAATTAGACGGAGTCATGTAATCGTAAGATAGACTAAAGCCTCTATTTCAAGCTGAAATAGAGTCTAACTTACGGAAGTTAGACTAAGACCTGTATTCTAAGCTGAAGTGCACACATTTATGCAATAAAATGATATTTAACAACACCGGACAGAGGAAACATCGCGAGAGAAAAATTACGGTTACGAGAGAAATCTTCAATCCGTCTAACTTCCGTTTTCGGAAAGTTTTGAAAGACGGAAAACTTGCTTGCACGATCGGGAATCTGATAGATACGATTTAATAGGGTTCTGGAGATATGCTTTTTGTGTGCAGGACCAAAATAAAATCTGCGACGTACGTCGCCCGTCGCCGCGATTCTGCTACGGGAGTCCGAGCTATTACACGAAGAAGTTCATTATTTTAAAGGCTATCGGGCAGAGTTAGGAACTCATAAACCCTGATTTTTTTTTTCGCTTAATCCTGTGACTTAAAAATTAAACTTCGTGGAACAATTTACGTGATGTAAAAATTTGAGTACAATTTTTGAAATTAACACATCGAAATTAATGAGGTACAGGCAACAAGTCCCAATACAATAAAACTTCTGTAGTTCTAAGTAATTGATTGCATCTTACCTCATTTCGTTTTGAATTTTTATTTATTTTATTTCTTTAATTGCCGAATACACTACAGCATCTATGTGTTACAACAGACTTATATGAGTCTAAAATTTCCTTTCACGGTGAAAATGCAAACATTCAACATTTGCCGAGCTTTCGCACTCCTCTGGGAGGCTTCGTATGTTCTTAATTTTCAGTGCTCAAAACAGTAAAACAACAGGGACGGATTGGATGGACGAAACCACGCTGGGAATTTTAGCCTTATGGTCCACTGCCGAAACACACTTACCCACAGGGGAACACCTCATTAATTTCCTCATGAACAAATTTCGGTTAATTTCTGGATGAAACAGAACTGTTGAAATATTCGTTGTAAAACTAATTCAGTCGCGAACAAATTTTAACAGCAATTTAAGAGTGAAATAATTTAAGAAATCCATTCATGATTGAATGTAGTATATCAAACCATACTCAAAACGGGACGATGTTGTACCAGGCAATTATTTTTATTTGGTTACTGATCGTCTACTGTGCAACGGTACTCGTAACACCTCCTTGAATAGACGTCTTTTTAAGTCTACTCATTATTTTGACTCATAACTGCAATTTTGATCCATGAACCAGTACCAGTAAGTCTGCACTGTTAAACATTTTGTAGTAGGTTGCACCAAAATGTGGTGCTATACACCACTTTCTGAGAAAAGATACACCATTATGTGGTGCAAACAAAACCCAACAACATGGTGTAACTTTCCATCACGTTATGGTACAAGGCTCCACGACGTTGTGGTACAAGATTGCATCATGTTGTTAGTTTTGTTTGCACTGCACGATGGTGTATCTTTTCTTAGAAAGTGGGGCAGCTGGTGTAGCACCACATTTTTGTGCTACTTACCACGAAATTTCTAATCGTGATGTGGGAGCATCGCTTTGTGTTCTATGTCTGTACGTGGATAAGGATGTGGGGATGATGGTTACTAGTACTTCCTTGAAGATTTAAAATTGTTACTGGTACCTCCTTGGAGATATAAAATTGTTGCTAGTACCTCCTTGAAGATTTAAAATTGTTACAAGTACATCCTTGAAGATTTAAAATTGTTACTAGTACCTCCTTGAAGATTCAAAATTGTTACTAGCACCGCCTTGAAGGTTTAAAATGGTTACTAGTACCTCCTTGAAGATTTAAAATTGTTACTAGTACCGCCTTGAAGATTTAAAATTGTTACTGGTACCTCCTTGAAGATTTAAAATTATTACTAAAACCTCCTTGAAGATTTAAAATTGTTACTAGAACCTCCTTGAAGATTTAAAATTGTTGCGAGTACCTCCTTGAAGATTTGAAATTGTTACTAGTACCTCCTTGAAGATTTAAAATTGTTATTAGCACCTCCTTGAAGATTTAAACTGTTATTAGCACCTCCTTAAAGATTTAAAATGGTTGCTAGTACCTCCTTGAAGATCTAAAATTGTTGCTAATACCTCCTTGAAGATTTAAAATTGTTGCTGGTACCTCGTTGACGATTTAAAATTGTTACTAGTACCTCCCTGAAGGTTTAAAATTGTTACTAGTACCTCCCTGGATGTTTAAAATGGTTGCTAGTACCTCCTTGAAGATCTAAAATTGTTGCTAATACCTCCTTGAAGGTTTAAAATTGTTACTAGTACCTCCTTGAAGATTTAAAATTGTTACTGGTACCTAATTGGAGATTTAAAATTGTTACTAGTACCTCTTTGAAGATTTAAAATTGTTACTAGTACCACCCTGAAGGTTTAAAATTGTTACTAGTACCTCCTTGAAGATTTAAAATTGTTACCAGTACCTCCTTGAAGATTTAAAATTGTTACAAGTACATCCTTGAAGATTTAAAATTGTTACTAGTACCTCCTTGAAGATTCAAAATTGTTACTAGCACCGCCTTGAAGGTTTAAAATGGTTACTAGTACCTCCTTGAAGATTTAAAATTGTTACTAGTACCGCCTTGAAGATTTAAAATTGTTACTGGTACCTCCTTGAAGATTTAAAATTATTACTAAAACCTCCTTGAAGATTTAAAATTGTTACTAGAACCTCCTTGAAGATTTAAAATTGTTGCGAGTACCTCCTTGAAGATTTGAAATTGTTACTAGTACCTCCTTGAAGATTTAAAATTGTTATTAGCACCTCCTTGAAGATTTAAACTGTTATTAGCACCTCCTTAAAGATTTAAAATGGTTGCTAGTACCTCCTTGAAGATCTAAAATTGTTGCTAATACCTCCTTGAAGATTTAAAATTGTTGCTGGTACCTCGTTGACGATTTAAAATTGTTACTAGTACCTCCCTGAAGGTTTAAAATTGTTACTAGTACCTCCCTGGATGTTTAAAATGGTTGCTAGTACCTCCTTGAAGATCTAAAATTGTTGCTAATACCTCCTTGAAGGTTTAAAATTGTTACTAGTACCTCCTTGAAGATTTAAAATTGTTACTGGTACCTAATTGGAGATTTAAAATTGTTACTAGTACCTCCTCCAAGATTTAAAATTGTTACTAGTACCTCTTTGAAGATTTAAAATTGTTGCTAGTACCACCTTGAAGACTGAGCTTTTTCATTCTTTTCCTTTGATTAGGGAGATGAGGGTCATATCAGATCTTATAGCCTTTTCCCTCCTCTTCGTGATTGCTACAGTATTTGTATATTGTTGCAATGAAATTATGATGCGTAATATAATGTTGCAACTGAAAAAAAATGAAATAAAATGAAGTGAAAAACATTTTGATTCATGAACTATCATTTTGATCCCTTTTGATCCAAATGGAGGGTAGGGCCTACCAATATTCCTTTTGCTCCAAGCCCAACACCTATGCGTAACCGTAGTTACACTGTAAAATAAAAAAATCTGCAATTCACGAGTCACTTTCTGTGATTTCTTTCGTGAATTAACGAAGCATGTTTCTCATGCAACTCTTTCCGTGAAATTAAAGAAAAAACTCTGAATATCACGGATTTTTCGTACGGCAGAAAAATTCTGAATTTTCAAAAACCTTTCCGCAATTCTTTCCTTGTTTTAACGGGAAAACTCCGTTCTCACTTTTTATGTATCCATATGGCCAAGCATTTCTGGTAATAGGAAATGTTCACGGGAGTCCTTGGGGATTTGATTAACTGTTAAATTTCAATAGTCTGTCGAAGTATTTGATTTTGAAGTTCTATAGCGAGATATTGTGGATAATACAGCGCATAAATTTTTGTTACTGTGTCACAGATGTTTTTTCTCCTTTTTCGCATTTTGTGCATCAGCTATATTGTATATTGTGTTACCGTAAGAAACCGGGTACTTAATTTTTTGCACACGTGATTGTACGATGTCTATGTATCAGTCTGTGGAGTCTTTAAGGCAAAAGCTATATAGCTATCTAGAGTAAAATTTATATTCAGAAGTTTTGTGAAATAATATTATAAAACAATACATTGCACCTTCTCTTAAAGATAATTGAAAATTATTGTCAGTTGAAGAAAAGATCTCAAACTCCAAATCATTCTGTTGCTTCGAAAAATCACGATGAAAAAATAAGACTCCTTGTAAGAAAACCTCAAAAAAAAAAAAAAAAAAAAAAAATATATATATATAAAATAAAAACTAATAAAAAATATATAAGAATAAATAATGATAAAATGGTCTTATTTAGGAGGCCTTATAAAAAATAAGACCTCCTAAATAAGATATCCTTGTAATTAGTTTGTAATAAGACCTCCTACAGAAAAAATCAAATTATTACATACGTATTAAAAAAATAACAAGCTCCAATCCAATAGAAAATAAATTGACTAAATTACTCCCATTAATGGGGAAAAAAAAAAAAAAAAAAAGTCACCATCGCGCCGTTAAGCTTTACCTTGAACGTGAGCCTGGTTGCCTGTGGCATTCTGGCCCAGTGGTTAAGACGCGCAGCTTCAACTCAAATGGGCTGGATTTGATCCTCACCGCGCTTGGGTTCTCTTGCATAAGGGCTGAAATATTCAGAGTGTTGGACTTTGCGAAATTTCGGTCTAAATACGAAAAAAATTTGAAACGGACTGTTCTACAATAAATGGAATTACTAACTACGGAAAATCTACGGAAATTAAGAAAAACGGAAATTCCGTTAAAAGACGGACACTCACCGGCAATTTTGCTGTACGTTCTTATCAGAAATTTTCCGTGAATTCACACCACTTTTTTTTACAGGGTAACGTAATTTATTATATATAACAGCGTGTTTGGTGCAGCGGTGAATTTTTCGCTGAAGTAGAGATAATTTTTCTTTGCCATTTTAGAACAAACGCTCCAACATATTGTATATACAGACAGAAGGACACATGCATTTCTTTTAAGACACTAACGTTTTAGACAAATAATATAAAGTTCAAGTGAAGTTAACGATTCTTATTCTTAAATACCAAATTATTCGTTCTTCCAAAACAATCCGGACAATGGGGATACGAGAAATAGTGGGCCATTTCTCGAGTGGTCCAGATGAGAATTGGTCCACCGGGAAATATTCCGGTGGAAATAGACAAAGTCATCGCTCTTTCCACGCTTTTCTTTAATTTAACACACAGCAGCCGAAAAATGTATTTCGACACCGCTGGGGTCGAATCCCAGATCTCTCGATAACTAGCCGAGTGCGTTCGCCTTACGCTATGGTGCCAATAATCCACGGCGCTATATGTGTTTATCTGTCAGCATCTGACTTCACAAATCCGTAGGGGTGGCCTCAGCAACTGAGACGTCTCCATCTGTTAAGGTTTAACGACATAAGCTATTTAATTATAGCTAATAAATCCAAAGGGCGAGAGAAATGGTGAAAAACTTCCAAATACGCGGAGACAATGTAAATAGACAAAGTCATCGCTCTTTCCACGTTTTTCTTTAATTAACACACAGCAACCGGAAAATTGACCAATCCTCCTCTGGTAACAGACAAGGCTGAAACGATTCAGAAATGATCATGAATGGTTTCAGTGTTGTCTGTTACTGTTTTAAGCTTTGAAAATTAAGCCCAGACGGAGCCTCCTAGCGGAGTGTGAAAGTTCGGCAAATGTTGAGTCTTTCTATTTACACCAGTAAAAGAAATTTTGGACTCATATTAGAGTATTATAACACCATTAAAAGAAATTTTAGACTCATATTAGAGCATTGTAACACCATTAAAGGAAATTTTAGACTCATATTAGAGCATTGTAACACCGTTAAAAGAAATTTTAGACTCACGTTAGAGCATTGTATTATTTCTTTAATATTTCTTATGAGCATACAGAGATGTGACGTAGAAGTAATTATGGTAAATGTATCAGAGTGCCTAGTTTGGTAAAATTGCCTGTTATTTCAACAGATGGGACATCGGATTGCTTCTCTTGAAATACAATGTACAAGAACGTGAAAGAGGATTTTATGAAGTAGAATTAAGATCACTTCCTTGTTCATTGGATGTATTGGCCATCTGTCAGGGTCAGTGAAACCATTGTTTTTGCGGTTTAGAACCCAGGTGCGTAAGTTGTCCGCGGTATGCGTAATCGGTTAGTGTCAGGAAGATGGGTTTGCTTAATGCTAGGTTGTTATAGGGCTAAGATAACAGTCTAGTCATGTTGGGGGCGGGGATTCCGAAATTAGTGTGTTCTCATACCATTAAGATTAGCTTGACGAAAAAAATATGCAGCTACTAGACGGAAGTTTTAAATACGATTGGAATTTGATTCTCCTCCTCGCGTACACACATACCCTTGATCTTTAGTCTGAAAATTGGCCTTGTCGTTCAAGGATAAATCAAAAATGATTTTGCCAGCATTCTTTTGTTTACAAATCTGTAATAATTAAATGGCTATCTGTCTTTGTTCCTGTCTGTCGGTCGCCTACAAAGCAAACTACGGAACGTAGATGTTTAAAGTTTAGCATAAACTCACAGAAGCACCTGCCTGTGCACGCTTAGAGCCCTTTTTGAAATTCAAATTCGTAAAATTTAAATTGATTTTAGGTAATTTCCGTAGAACGCTAAGTGTTCCAAACGTTGCCCTCTAACCGTTTGTCCGAGATGTGTGAGGCGTGGGTTGTGTGCTTGGCTTATGGTACTAGATGCCGCCTTCCGAAACAACGGCCCCAAATTAGGAACGGGCTGCTGCTTATAACCCATTGAGCGGATCACGCTGGTAGTTAAAGCCCGCCATTAAAGGGAAAAACAAAATTCTCCGTAGCACAGACTTAACCGATAGATGGCAGCACATTTGTTCTCCAGAAAGCAAGCTTGATTTGCAACTAGATTTTTTGCGGTAAATTCGGTAATTTTTTTCTTTTTCTTTTTCTTATTTTAAGACAAATGCGTAAAAACAATAACCAATTAACATGTCGAGGCGAATTTCCGAACGAAGAAGAATGGCCATTGTTTGGGGAAGTGTTCAACAAAGTGATGATCATAGTCGAGACGATACCATGCCATTTAGGCTGTGTATCATCATTTTCTGATATTTTTGTGATCCGTTTACTTGTGGTAAATTAGCATTTTTGTGCATATGTTTTCTAAAGAATTTTTTTTTTTTAAGCTGGAGTCTTTTATTTCAGAGTGTTTTTAGCCTAAGACTTTTAACGGAAAAAAAGCGTTTCTTGGCTACAGTCGGCTCTGTGCGGTGACGTAGGGAACCACGTTTAGCGTAGGCCTCTTCGGAGTTTCTCTCCGGCGGCCGCATTCTGGGTTTTACTGTAAGTATATTCATATGTAACGCCTGACGTCAGGCATATGTGCCTGGAATAAGAAAAAATGCCCACAGTTTATTTTTTCGCTTATTGGAAACCATTAGTAACTGTTTGAGTACAAAATAGTATATTGATAATTTTTAGTAAACCGAAACTACGTTGGTCCATAAGGCGAATATGTACTTTCAGTCAAACCTTTACTGCTGCCAGCCCCTTTGCTAGCACGTAAGTAAAACACGTTTCTTTGCAGATATAATTCCAAATGCAAACATAACCACGACCCCTAGCAATAAAACAGTGCGTATGAAGGCTATTCGGTTTTACCCATTCCTAATTTAGGACCACTGGCTTCAAGAAAGGGGGACAGCCAGTGCTGTCAGATAAGTCCACCACCTACGCAGTTAAAAACTCGAACCCGCTTCGTCCAAGACTCCAGCCGCACCTGTACCCAAGGGGACAGGGCGTAGGTTTCTGGTTGGTCGTCCTAGACGGGCCCGTGTTAGAATCTGGATGAGTCATACGTGGCGCATTTGCCTCTCTCTTCCCTGGAATTAACTGCCCCGAATTAGGGACGGGAAATTGTTTATAGCCTTTGAGTTACTTATGTAAGTAGTTGAACGTCGAAACAAACAAACAAGAGGAACCCAGACCCACTCGGACGATTAACCAGGACCTCGGACAAAGGGGCTGCCAGTTTATTTCTGTTGTATTTCATCGACAAGACACGAATCGCTGCTACAGCAAGAGTCGGTGTCAGGAATATAGGAGAGAAGCACTCGTGGTATCTAAGAAATGGATACTGCTAAAGCAGTGAAGTGAGGGCAGACTACCGTTAGTTATCTTTTGATGTGAAGTACACAATTTATTGTCTCAGGGGCAAAAGCTCTGAAAACTGCAAAATCAGAGACACGATTTTCAAACGTAAAAATCTTACACAAATTACAAGTATAATTCATCGACATTCTCTTTCCTTTCGATGACATTTATAGCAAAGACTATTTTAGTTACAGTCCCTTTTTCAAATAATGCATGCATTTTCCGCTAGGGGGCGTAAAGGTAAATCGTAATTTTTCCAATATCTCCACTTCTAAAAGTCCCATTTGAAAAATTCTTCCTGAGTCGGATACAGCTCTTGAGGTTAAAATGTTTTGCATACAAATTCTCATTTCTGGTAAAGAATGGTTTGGCCACCAGGGAGCATAAATGTTTATTTTTGCTTCTGATGCATTTGCAACAAAATCTGAGCTGGAAACTCGATTGAAAAAATTCTTCCGTGAACCGATACCACTCAACTCGGAAAGCTGTTTGAGAATACTTCGTGCTTAAAACAGTGCACAATTTTTCCACCAGGGGAGGTACACGTATATCTTATTTTTGTCCATATCTCTGTTTCTAGGAGTCCGATTTGAAAAACTCTTTCTTTGTTGGAGAACATTTTCAGTGCGAAATGTTTGTCATAAAATTTAAAACATTTCTTAACACACAAGTGTGCCACTAGAGGGCGTAAGCTCACATTTCTGTTTACAGCAATATCTGCAGACTAAAAACCCGACTGAAAAATGTTCTTTTTCGATCCGATACCTATTTATGAAAACTCCTTATTTGTATTTTCTTCACAAAATAATGCACAATTTTGCCGCTAGGGGCGCAAATATTTAATCTATTTTTCTTAATAACTGTACTTCTAAATGTGTGATTTAAAAAATTATTTTAACACCAGATACCATTTACCTTATGTAACACTTTAGGTTTGTGTTTGAGGAGATTTTTGGTTGACAATTCTGCCGCTAGGTGGCGTTAGTGTACTTCTTTTTGCAGGCTATTTCTGCTTGTAAAAACCCTATTAAGAGATTTCTTTTTTTTACTGTATGCCATTCGCTATAATAAAAGATGGAGAGTGAATAAGATTTTTGCTACAATAAGAATATCCTCTTCAAATAATGTACAACTTTCCCACTAGGGTTTGTAAGGGTTTTTCTTGCTATCTCTGCTTCCGGCAGACGTATTTGAAAAGTTATTTTTTCTTAGCATAGCTTTTGCTATGAAGAATGCTGTTCTCCTGTTTCCATTATGCAAAATTCGTCCGCTGAAACGCATAGTTATATCATGCTTCCTTCTATATCTCTCCTTTTAACTGATCGATTTAAAAATCTTTTTGTCTCTAATACCTTCCTTCTGCTATGGGAAACGTTTTGTTAATCTTCGTAACATATGTTTTAGCCACTGGTGGAAGTAAATAGCTGATTTTGTGTGTGCGTGTATTGGGGAGGGGGAGGGGGGCTATTTTACCTTTACTGAAATTTTGTAATGAATAATTTATATAAAAATTTGCCATAAAACCAGGTTGCTTTCTAATATCAGAAACTTAAATCTAGTTGTTTGTTAGTATTTTCTGAGCTTCTATAATTAGTTTTTTGATCATGCCTAGTTCAATTGCCATGATCACTAATGAATATAATTGCACACAGCCCTTGGACATAAGGTTTTCCCGTTATTCTCTTTCAGTTCACGTTGGAAATTTTTGTTCATACTTTGTTTGCTGGCGAGTAAAAATCCAAACCATAGCTACAGTATCGATATTATGTTGAAAATTCCTTCCATAAATAAAATGTAACAAAAATACTTGCCACTATGATTATGTGTTTACAATCACATGGGGCCCTTCACCACAATTGAAATTATCGGTAATGTAGGCCACAGTAGCCCTCTTGTTACTGCGGACAAGACGAGATAGTCTGCGCTGATCTCTGGCGTCAATAAGGCGGTGCTCACGTGTTGTCGACGGCTGGAAGTGTCATCTGTTGCGGACCATCTTTGACAGGTACTAACTACTGCATATCCTACCAGTGTCGCTGTTTCGGAGATGCTCTTATCAAGGCTTCTTACCATAACGCGCGATCTGTCCTTTGTCAAAATCAGCTAAATCCTTTGCTTTTCCCATGTTATGGCGAAACGAAATACTGACTGAGAGAGCTCCAATCCAGGTATTATATACTATATCATGTGCAACCTAGACACGTGGTCGCCCCGGTGGCGCAGTGATCTAAGTGATGGCCTCTGATCATTCGTCCAAAAGGGGTCCGGGTTCGAATCCCGGTGAGGCATGGATGTTGTGTTTGTCTTACGGCACTGGCTCTCTCCCTTCCCTGGAACCAGTGACCCTAAATTAGGGACGGGTGACTGCTTATAGCCCATTGAGTTGCTCATGGTGGTCGTTAAACCTCCAATCAAAAAAAGAAAAAAACCTAGACACGTGACGCTGATTAGCTGCACACGAGCTTGTGCATAACGCTGAGGTGGTTTTAATGTTTTCGCTGATCGGTGTATATAATAACACAAAACAATAGCATTTATAATTACATAGTTAAATGTAAAATAGCATTTATAGTTTAAGAAAACGTGTGCTGCTGAACGAAACGTGAACTTGGTTGAAAAAACGTTGACCATTAACACCACGCAGCTAGGTGGTTGCGCTTTCGAAATTTGGTGAGAATTATCTAAACTGCATATTCAAGTTTCTCGTGGTTTCAACGCTTGAAGTCAAGTTTTTTCCGGGTGTTTTGTGGTTCCGATCCTCTTCGCTATCTCCGCCAGAATATAAAGCTCTGCGGTTCGCACCAGTTATTATGTGTGACGACCATTCACAAGGAGAGTTTCGTGTAGATCCAGATAAATTCCAAGTACCTAGATAAGGAATATATCTATAATAGAAAGAATGGAATGCCGTATTGCACTCTTTCTGCTGACGAAAGCATAGACTAGAACCCGCATATATTAATTAGTGTGATTAGGGACAAAAATAACACATTTTTGTGAAGTTTATTTATTATTATATGAAAACACAAATTTGTCCGTGACGACATCGAATACGCGCTTTCTCACTCCGGAGTAAGATGCTTTCCCAACTAAGCTACACGGACGGAACGTATCGCTGTAGATTTGTCGTCTTGACAAGTGCTTTACCTCTGTAGTACGTCACAATTAGTAAATTAATACATTAATATGTCACCAAACAGAAGTCATCGCTCTTTTCACATTTTTATAAGTGAGTCACAGAAAAATGTCCGACGCGTAACTGGAAGACCCTGGGTTCGATTCCTGGTGACGGCGGATGAGAATTTTCCCGTGACTCACTTATAAACGTGGAAAGAGCAATGACTTCCGTTTGATGATTCTGGCCCACGTCACTTTTGTGTATTAATTATTTATTCGCCTCCTAGTTATTTGTTCAGTTGCTGCTTACCATCTTTGGTGAATCCCCAGCATTGTGTGGGGCTCCAAGAAGCAACCTGCCAAATTGGCTTAACAGTTAGTGTTTGTGAGTCTGGAGGAATTCGAGGCCGTTGTGGTGCAGTGGAAGCATATCCGGCGTGTAACTGGAAGACCCTGGGATCGATTCCCGGTGGTGGCCAACGAGAAATTTTCCGTGACTCATAAACGTGGAAAGAGCGATGACCTCTGTTTGATGTTCCTGGTCCACGTCAAATGTCTGTATTAATTACATTATTGTAGATGATTTTTTGAGTTCAAGATTATACTAAATTCTCGTGTGCTAAAAATTTGACAAGTTTCAGAATCATTATTTTCCTAACGACATTTCAGTGAGTTACTAAAACACAGAATTTATAGAAAACTTTTACTAAAACACAAAATTTATAGAAAACTTGATATTGTATGCAAAATTACATCAGCAGATGCCTTAGTTGATGAGTTGACACGTGCCAGCTTCCAGCACTGTGCTGTTTTAAAAGAAGAGTAAGTTTTTTCACGAAAAAAGATCTGTTCCCTATATCTACAATGGTAAGAAAAAAGTACTATCAACGTCTTACTGAGTGTGGCAATCAGTAGCGCACCAGGGGAGGGCCAGGCCGGGATGAGCCCGACCTGCGTTTCCTTTTGCCCGTCCTTGCGACTCACACAACTGTATAGTGCCCGACCGCTTTCACATCTTTTGCCCGACCACTTTATGTCCTTCGCCCGATCCCAATCATCAGCCGCCCCTCCCAACTTGCGTGCCTGGCTACAGGCCTGGGCGCACCCACGGGAGGGGGGGGTGCTATAGCCCTTCCCCCCGGGCTGACAGAGCGTAAAATTATTACGTCGAAGTTTGAAACAAAAAGTCACGATACGCGATCTACATGTACTTCTTAATTCTTAATCATGTACTGTATAATTATAGCATACAATAATTATAAGGGAGTAGTTCTGTTAAATAAATTTAGAAAATCTAACAGAAAAAGAATTTCATCTACTGCTTCTTCTAATCTCTTAACTTTCATGTACTGTGTAACATTACTAGTAACTGGATAAGAAGAAATGTACAAAAGTCAACCTCCTTCTTAATTGTTGTGGCACCTGACTATTTTCCCCGGTAAATTTAGGGGTCATCCCCACCTTGAGAAAATTCTGTGTGCCCCCCCCTCAAGAAATTTCTGGGTGCGCTACTGGTGGCAATCAGCTCCGTGCCGTCTATTCAAAAAGCTTCACATTTGCGACGTCATGCTTGCTTCATCCATTCTAACCTCCTTGGGTTGCAATATACCCGTTCACTGTGCTATTTGAAGAGAGCACTCCAAGCTCTACTTACAGTGTAAACTGAGCACGACTTAACTCGACTGACTTGCTGAGATTTAAATGCTGAGTGAAACGTTACTTTCAGAATCTCACCTTCTTTTTGCAGCAGGAGTGCTCTTCGGCATTGTACAAGAACAGCAACACTTTCATCACGTTTTATTCTCAATTCATTAATGTTTTATCTCCAGTTTGATCTGTTATATAATTTTAAAACTGGGTAAGGGACAGTAAGTTTTGCGACGAGTTCATTAAAAATCGTTAATATTTATAAAATACGTATTTTAAAGTCGTTTTATTGAACTTTGCTTGCTAGATGTGGCAAATTCTAACTGTTAAAAACAATTATTTGGTTTCAGATATCAATAAAAATATGTTAATCATTTCTGTGCTTCAACATATATGACGCGTGGTTCAGTAAAGAGTCTGCGTAGACAGTTGCAGTATGACCGTTTTAACGTAACCTGGAGCTGTAGCAGTAATTATGTACGATGATGAGCAAAGGCATGCTGGAAAACAGCGAGACAAAGTTGCACTATTCAAATGGTTGAGAGGCTCAGACGGGCGAATGACGAATAGCAAACGTGCCGACGGAGGGTTTAAAATTAGCACCACTAATTGGAAAAAATAAAATAAGAACAACTCTTATGTGCCGCTAGACAGATCGCCGTAGCTATGAGAATTCGTCTGCTTATTCCTCCAAATCTCCACCCTTCCTGTTATTTATTTATTTACTTTTTTGTTGTCCCGCTTCCCATGATTACTTCTTTTTTATGTGCATGAAGCAGAGCTTACGTAAAAGCTGCACGTGGCATTAAGGGACAGTTGAAGTCTAGATAATTATTTTTTCTAATGGAAATCAATTATAGTAGAACCCCGTTTGTAACCAGGAGCTTGGGTCTCTTGGAAAACCCTCCCTAAATGCGTCATCTGTTTTGGGGTGAAAATTTCATCTATCTATCTATCTATCTATCTATCTGTCTGTCTTCATACATCTGAATATATATATTTATACACTGGCGGAAAGTGAAAAAAGAACACCAAGAAGGAGACGTCTGATACCAACGAAATTTATACAGCATAATAACGGAATACAGAGGATAACGTGACCAAAACATTATGGCAAAATACGGCTGTATTTGCTGGTAAACTGAAAAATAATATTTCCATGTAACATGGTTAGTACGAGGTTGAACCGCCATGAACTGCGTCACACTGTGCAATTCTGGCATGGAGTCTGTCGTACAGATGTTGGATGTAAGTTTGGGGTATTGAGTTCCAAGCATCCTCAACCTGGACGCGTAAATCGGGGATGGTCGTGGCTGGCCGTGGAGACCGGATAAGTCGTTGTCCCATAAAATCCCACACGTGCTCAATGGGGGACAAATCCGGTGAACGTGCAGGCCATGGAAGTTGTCTCACACACTGAAGTGCATGTTGCGTTGCACGTGGCGTGTGTGGGCGTGCGTTATCTTGCTGGAAAACACCACGATGGACCGACCTTACAAATGGCACAACGGGCTAAATGATGTTGTTGATGTAGAAGGTGCTGTTTAACGTACCAGGTACAAACACTAGTTGTGTACGGGAGTGATAGCTGATCGCTCCCCACACAAGGAAACCAGGTGTAGGCTCTGTGTGTCGCTGGCGGATGCAAGAAGGGTGGAGACGCTCCCCTGTGCGTCTGCGAACACGCATACGGCCATCGGAGGCTCCCAAGCAGAATCTGCTTTCATCGCTGAACACGACAGATCGCCATTGTGTTCTCCAGTGTAGACGTTGGCGACACCACTGCAGCCGTTCCTGACGGTGGGCTGAAGTCTGAGGTACACATGCCAGAGGCACACGTGCACGTAGTCCTGCATCCAGTAGACGGTTGCGGATTGTTCGCACAGTCACCTCAGGTGCAACGGCAGCTCTGATTTGCGTCGCAGTGGATGTTCTGCTTGAGAACGCCGCTCTTCTTATGCATCGATCGGTCCGCTCATCAGTCCGTCTGTGACTCCCGGTTCCACGTCTTCTCGTGTGGGAATGTTCCTCGAACCATCTACGCCACCATCGTACCACCACCGATACTTCCCGTCCAATTCGCTCCGCAATACAACGATACGACCACCCGGCCTCGCGGAGTCCGACTAGACGACCTCGCTCAAAGTCCGATAACTGCTGAAATCGTACACGTCTTCCATGTCCAGGCATTGCAGTTTCTTCAGGGTCTTCGCACGTGTCCGTACGCCGACGACTGATTACATTCACCTCGCCGTACTTCTTAAATACCACCGACGATAATTTGCGTATTATGCCGTGCTGTGGCGTAAGCGCTCACCGGTTGGTCCCGAAATTAACATCACACCTACGTAAACTCGACCCCATTAACATATGCAAATTTCATGATCGTCCGTCAATTGCTTCTTGGTGTTCTTTTTTCACTTTCCGGCAGTGTATATTGAGGATTGAAACAATGCTACAATAATCCTGCTACATGAGAAAGGTGTCATTGAGTATTTCAGGAACTACAAGCCCATCGGCCTCCTTTCTGTGGTTTATAAAATCTTCACTAAGGCTCTTTCACACTGCTTGAAGGTAACACTGGACATGACTCAACTGAGACAATAAGCTGGATTCAGGAGTGGCTGCAGCACCGTCGATTATATCCATGTACTGGGAGAACTAATAGGGAATATGAACTCCAATTATGCATGGCTCTTATTGATTATGAAAAGGCTTTTGATTCCGTGAAACCATCAGCAGTTACAATGGCTTTGTAATCCTGCGGTATTGAAGATGCATATATTAGCATTATTAATAACATCAATCAAAATGCAAGTGCAAAGTTTCGGATATTTGAGGATACAGCACCAATAAAAATTGGAAAGGGAGTGAGACAAGTTGAAACTATATCTCGCAAACTCTTCACTGCCACATTACAAAGTGTCTTTCAATCTTTGAACTGGGAAAACAAGAGGATAAAGATTAATGGAAATTATTTAAGTCACCTTCGTTTTGCTGATGACGTAGTCATTTTTGCAACTGCCTGTTTAGAACTGAAGTATATGATCTAGCAACTTGCCGACAAGAGTAAAGAAGTGAGATTAAAAATCAACTTTCAGAAGACAAAACTGATGTACAATGCTTATACAAGAAACGAAGATTTACCGAATGATGGGGAAAAGCTGGAGATAACCGATACTTACATTTACCATGGACAGCAGAGATATCAAGCGAAGATCACATTGAGGAAGAAATTAAACGACGTATAAAGCTTGTTTGGGGAGCTTTAGGAAGAAACAGTACAATTTTTAAGAGCAATATGCTATTATGTCTTAATACAAAAGTGTTTAATCAATGCATCCTTTCAGTTCTTACGTATGGGGCAGCGACGTGAACCTTAATTAAAAAGGACATACAAAGACTGCAGGCAACTGAAAGAAGCATGGTGAGATACATGCTTGGTGAAAACAGGAAAGATAAGAAGAGGAACTTGTGTATAAAGAAAAGGACAGGAGTAGACGACATCATGACCAGAGTGAAATCACTGAAATGATAATGGGCTGGACATGTTGCCAGGAGAACGAGCCGCTGATGGACAACCGAAATTTTAGACTGAATTCCAAGAGACAGGAAAAGACCCAGAAGAAGACGAAATGGGAGATTGGTGGATGTAATTCGAAAGCATGCAGGAATGACATGGAAGAGACTGGCGCAAGATAAACCGTTGTGGAAGAAACTCGGGAAGACATTCATCCAGCAGTGGATTGATAAATTGATAATGGTTGTTGATGATGGCATATAGTACATACGTGTTGCCAGAAGAACGGACTACCGATGGACAACCGAAATTTTACACTGGATTCCAAGGGACAGGAAAAGACCCAGAAGAAGCGATAGATGGACGAAATTCAAATGCATGCTGGGAGTAACATGGAGGAGATGGGCTCAAGAGAGACAGTTGTGGAAGAAACTTGGGGAGACATTCATCCAGCAATGGATTGATAATGGTTGACAATGATATGATAAGTATTTATATATATATCAAGCCGGTGCCTCTAAATTATACACAGATACGTTGGAAAGTGATGCCCCTGTAAATTCTCAACTGCTTTTATGCATTTTGTAATTTCATGGGGGGGGGGGGGTAATTTCCGACTCGCCCTTGCAGGAGAAACAAATGCGGTAGTTTTAAAACTTACTTGGCTGCCCCCCGTGCCAGAGTGGTCTGAGGCACCGGTCTTTTGTTCGTGGTGGGCACGGATTCGAGTCCCGGATGTGACTTGGATGGTATATTTTGCTGGCTATATACCTTCGCTGGAACAAGTGGCCCCAAATTAGGGACGGGCGATTTCGCATAGACCTTAGAGTTGCTCATGGCGGCTGCATTTTTTTTTTTTTTTTTTTTTTGTTGCGGGTGGAAGATTGGAGAGACTGCTTCATCACCATAGCTGCCCTTGCTAAATTACTTGACGCATCTCGCACGTTTTTAAAATAAGTTTGGTATTCTAAAAGTTACATCTTATCAAATAATGCGCGAATTTCAGTTCTGTAGCGTTGTTCTCACTGTTGACATTCTGAAAATAAAAATAAAAAGGATATCTCTCGAATAAGTAACACCACCATAACTTAATTACTGCTTCACAACAATGATTATCTTTCATGTGATAAAGATGAGCAAGTGGTAGATAATGAGGTAAGGGATTAGCCATTCAGATGGAAGATCTCGTAATTTGTATTTGCTAGTGGCTGCAGTTAGTGTTCGCAGTTCTCAACAATGTGACAAGAGCTTAAATGGGATTGGTAAGCGTGTCTCTTTTAAAGAAGACTTAAATACCATTACGTCATCTCGTTAATTTGTTTTCAACTACGCTGTGTTAATAATGCCATTACGGAAAGAAAGAGTTAACTCACCAAAAGATTAAAAAAGAAAAAAAAACAGATGGTGTCTATTGTTATGTGGACGATTTCAACTGCTCTTTCGTCCTCGGCAGTTTAGTACGTCTTGCTTTAGCCGATCGTGGGACGGCACAGTACGATCATGACCTCTGCGGCGACAAGTTGCACATTTTTGCAAAGCTGACGATGTCGAGAAAATTAATTGACCTTGTTTGGCAGTTTAATTTCGACGTGAAGAGATGGATGATTAGAGTGAAGAAACAAGACTAGCAAATGACGTGTTTCCCACTGGTTTTTCTTGGGCAAAGTGAAATTTCTTTTGAATACGTACGCATGAAATAGCTCAAGTATTTAAATCAGTGATATTCTACTTTTTTTTCTACGTCACCTTCTGTTTTTAGTGTCAGCGTAACAATACGTTTACAAATTTTTAGAGTATATTCAATGTATACATGTTCACTGATCGCCAAACAAAATATATAAATTGGATGCTCTTTAAACGTCAATAACTTACTGTTTTTGTTTTTCGGAAGATATAAAGGCTGATTAATGAGAAACTACCTATGACTTTTGGCGATAGACTACAGACACTTAATCATAATCATATTGTGTAATCCCAAGTCTGGGTGTAATCTTAATCCTAGTTACACTCTCCTGACTAGAAGGCGTTGTTTGGCACAGGAGTTTGAATAAAAATGCAACGTCCCAGAGAAAAGAAGTGAGAATGACAACTCACCTGGAAGCATGGTGTCACTTGGAGATATTCAAGGCGATTAGGTTGAAAATGTCAACCCGCCTGGAGACATGGTCTCACTCGGAGACACGCGCGGCGATTAGGTTGAAAGTGTCAACCCGCCTGGAGACATGGCCTCACTCGGAGATATGCGAGGCGATTAGGTTGAAAGTGTCAACCCGCCTGGAGACATGGTCTCACTCGGAGATATGCTAGGCGATTAGGTTGAAAGTGTCAACCCGCCTGGAAACATGGTCTCACTCGGAGCTATGCGCGGCTATTAGGCTGAAAATGACAATCCGCCTGGAAACATGGTCTCACTGGGAGATATGCGAGGCGATTAGGTTGAAAGTGTCTACCCGCCTGGAGACATGGTCTCACTCGGAGATATGCGCGGCGATTAGACTGAAAAATGTGACGTGCGGTACCGAAAGAAGCATTTGTAGCAATCTGACTCGAAGTCACCCATCAGTTTTCTTGCACCAGAGCATCAACAAACGCGACGTTACTGCCTATTGTTGATGCTGCAGGTCTGCTACTCCGTTTCTCATTCATCCGTCAACGTATTGCGCCTGTGTGCGAATTTTGAACACCAGTCTGATACACTCCAAATGCTTATGAGTTCAGAACCATATTTTTGCAGTTAACGATGCATTTCCGGTGCCGGCGTTTTCCGTGATCAGGAAAACCTAATCACCGCGCGTACCTCCGAGTGAGAATGTGTTTCCAGGCTGGTCGTCATTTTCACTTGCATCTTTCCTCTACCACGTACCCAGAACTTAGTCTCTTGTACCTTTTGCGAAGTACCAAGATCTCAGACTCTTCTTACTTTTATGAACCACTACTCATATCTCACTCTGTTCTCAGTTTTATGAAACACCCAAAAAGGCTGTTGTGCCTTTTGTAAAGTACTACTAATATCTCAAACTCTTCTCAGTTTTATGGAATACCCAGATCCCAGTATGTTGTGCCTTTCGGGAAGTACCCAGATCTCAGACTCATGTGACTTTTTGTATCTAGATCTGAAACTTATGTGGCTTCTTTTAGTACCCATATCTCAGAATGTTCTTAGTTTTAGGAAGTATCCATATCTCAATGTTGTGCCTTTAATGAGGTTTCTATATCTCAGAATGTTCATAGTTGTATGAAGTATCTGCATCTCAATGTTGTGCCTTTAATGAGGTTTCCATATCTCAGAATGTTGTGCCATTTATGAAGTATCCGCATCTCAGAATGTTGTGCCTTTAATGAAGTACCCATATATCAAACTTATGTGGCTTCTTTTAGTACCCAGAGCTCAGAATGTTCTTAGTTTTATGAAGTATCCGCATCTCAAAATGTTGTGCCTTTTGTGACGTACCCAGATCTGAGATTCTCCTTTAGTTTATGAAATACCCATATCTCAGAATGTTGTGCCTTTTATGAAATACTCAGATCCCGGACTGTTGTGCCTTTTGTGAAGTACCCAGATCTCAGACTCGTGTGGTTTTTAGTATCCAGATCTCAATATTACATATGTGGCTTCTTTTAGTTTCCAGATCTTAGAATGTTCTCAGTTTTTATGAAGTATCCGCATCTCAGAATGTTGTGCCTTTTATGAAGTACCCTTATCTCAGATTCTCCTTTAGTTTATGAAATAGCCATATCTCAGAATGTTGTGCCTTTTATGAAATACCCGGATCCCAGGCTGTTGTGTCTTTTGTGAAGTACCGAGATCTCAGATTCATCTGATTTTTAGTATCCAGATCTCAATCTCATGTGGCTTCTTTTAGCACCCAGATCTGAGAATGTTCTTAGTTTTATGAAGTACCCATATCTCAGAATGCTTGTACCCTTTTATGAAGTACAGAGATCTGAGACTCTCCTTTAGTTTATTAAATACCCACATCTCAGAATGTTGTCTTTTATGAAGTACCCACGTCTCAGAGTGTTATGTCTTTTATTAACTACTCAGATATCAGAACATTGTGCCCTTTCATGAAGTACCGAGTTCTCATACTCTCCTTTAGTTTATGAAATACGCACACCTCAAAATGTTGTCTTTTATGAAGTACTCAGATATCAGACTCGTGTGGCTTTTAGTACCCCAGATCTCAATCTTATGTGGCGTCTTTTAGTTCCCAGATCTTAGAATGTTCTTAGTTTTTATGAAATATCCGCATCTCAGAATGTTGTGCCTTTTATGAAGTACCCAGATCTCAGATTCTCCTTTAGTTTATGAAATACCCATATCTCAGAATGTCGTGCCTTTTATGAAATACCCGGATCCCAGGCTGTTGTGTCTTTTGTGAAGTACCGAGATCTCAGATTCATCTGGGTTTTAGTATCCAGATCTCAATCTCATGTGACTTCTTTTAGCACCCAGATCTGAGAATGTTCTTAGTTTTATGAAGTACCCATATCTCGGAATGTTGTACCCTTTTATGAAGTACCGAGATCTCAGACTCTCCTTTAGTTTATTAAATACCCACATCTCAGAATGTTGTGTCTTTTATGAAGTACCCACGTCTCAGAGTGTTGTGCCTTTTACGAACTACCCAGATATCAGAATATTGTACCTTTTATGAAGTACCCATCATGGTTCGGAAGTTACTTTAAGTTCTTGGTTTCGGGATAGAGACTCCTGGTTATAAACAACTGTACCACTTCCCTTGGGGCAGTTAATCCATTGTGTACGTAAGTAGCTCCAAGGCGGTGATCCGCAACCAACTTTCGGGTGAAGTCTTGCCAATGGTTCCATTTCTTTATAATACAGGATATTCAGAAATTATTTTATCCCCCCCCAAGACGTTTCAGGTGTCCTTGTTCCTGTTGATCCATCAGTTCTTCGGTTAAAACAGATGCACATTGACTATGCTGGTATTGTTTTCAAAATTAATCGATGTTTGAATTGCAGAAGAACCGTGCAATTAAGGCAGATGCTGTGGAACTTTTGGTTGTGAGTGTAGGCGTGCTGCGCATGCGCATGACCTTTGCGGCTGCACGTTTGTTCGATCGTGAGCGTGATGGAAGAAGTCCTCGCTGTAAGAATCTGATACAATCACGCAGATGTTCATCTTTCTGTGCATATTTTGGAGGCATTTGTTTTACTGTAAGAACGCGAAGCCGTTCCCTCCCTTTCGGCTTTTATGTGCTTTAAAAAGAATGCGGTTTCAGTTAGTTCATTAAAAATTTAGTGTAACTACGTTTCTGGAGTACGATAAAATACATAAAGGTGCGCAAAAAACCTGATATTTTGAAACGGAAAATCTGAATTAACAATAAATCTAGTAAATAATTCCGTTTATTGGCATAAAAAGGCTAAGGAATACATTTCCAGCAAGATTTCGCAGCCTTCGGACGGCTTCATCAGGCTGATAATATGCTATAAGGAGAGAATAGAATCAAATCGCAATTCAAACAGTTTGAATTGCGATAAAGAGAATAGAATCAAATGGCAATTCAAACTGTTTGAATTGCCATTTGATTCTATTCTCTCCTTATAGCATATTATCAGCCTGATGAAGCCGTCCGAAGGCTGCGAAAGCTTGCTGGAAATGTATTACTTAGCCTTTTTATGCCAATAAGTAGAATTTTTTTTTTTTTTTTTGATTGGAGGTTTAACGACCACCGTGAGCAACTCAATGGGCTATAAGCAGTCGCCCGTCCCTAATTTAGGGCCACTGGTTCCAGGGAAGAGAGAGAGCTAGTGCCGAAAGACAAACACAACATCCATGCCTCACCGGGATTCGAACCCGGACCCCTTCGGACGAATGCTCAGAGGCCATCGCTTAGACCACTGCGCCACTGGGGCGGCTAAGTAGAATTATTTACTAGATTTATTCTCTTTTGGTGTTTTTATTTTTTTTGATTGGAGGTTTAACGACCACCGTGAGCAACTCAATGGGCTATAAGCAGTCGCCCGTCCCTAATTTAGGGTCACTGGTTCCAGGGAAGGGAGAGAGCCAGTGCCGTAAGACAAGCACAACATCCATGCCTCACCGGGATTCAAACCCGGACCCCGTTCGGACGAATGATCAGAGGCCATCGCTTAGACCACTGCGCCACCGGGGCGGCTTTTTGGTGTTTAGCAACCCTTATAATACAGATACTAAATAACAGTTTCGCAACTTTTTTTTCTTCTTCTTCTTCTTTTTTTTTTTTTTTTTTTTTGAAGGTTTAACGACCACCGTGAGCAACTCAATGGGCTATAAGCAGTCGCCCGTCCCTAATTTAGGACCACTGTTTCCAGGGAAGGGAGAGAGCCAGGGCTGTTAGGGGCAAACACAACATCCATGTCTCTTCAGAACTCGAACCCGGACCCACCGCGGACGAATGGTCAGAAGCCATCGCTTACACCACCAGGGCAGCATTTCGTAACTTAAATTGTGAATGTAACAATTATTTTACATGAAACTCTCAAATTTAGAACGTTCTACAGCGTTCAGAAACTTTCTAAAATTCCAAAGTAACGGAGATACGCCTCCATGAAGAAACAGTGTCGGGTACTTTTTTTTTTCTTTTAATAATGTTGCACGTTACCGCGACCTGCAGGGAAAGTTAGCAAATGGAAAATAGGCATTTATGTCTCTCCAGGAGAAAATGTATTTGTGCACGACGAAAAATTTATTTGAAAAATGTATGGGATGGATTGGATACTTCAGCATGCCTACTTCTATCCCACCTAAACACGACTTTGGAAAAATTCGTTTAGTGGGTTAAATATCCACTCCGAGTTACCACGTTTTTAGTGTCATGGCGTCGGCCTCTTAATGTTTCGCATTCCTAGAAACCTTATGACGTCACATTCTTGCGATCGACTCGAGATTAAGATGTTGGCGCGCGGTCACGCCATCTGCCTCATTACGTCTCGCGTTTTTTGTGGATCCTATTAAAGTTTTATGACGTCACACTCTCGCGACCATCTGCCTAATTACGTAACGCGTTGTGTGCGTATGTCCGTCCGCACGATAACTCGCGTAAAAAACGTTCGATTTCGATGAAATTTTAGTATGTGGTAGCGGAACACCTGGGAAGGAACCCTACTGAAAATGGAACGAAATGGGGTCAAAGGTCAAGACATATGAGCGGGATCCATTCCACTCGTCTTATGCGTCATAACTAACGTAAAAAAGGTTCGATTTCGATGAAATTTTAGTATGTGGTAGGGGACCACCTGGGGACAAACCCTATTGAAAATGGGCGAAATGGGGTTAAAGGTCAGGACATAGGAGCGGAATAACTTCCATCGCCATTATGCGCCATAACTTACATAAAAATGCTTCGATTTGGATGAAATGTTACTATGTTGCAGGGGCCTGCCTGGGGACGAATCCTGTTGAAAATGGGCGAAATGGGTTCACAGGAGCGGGATCTATTCTATAGCCATTATGCATCATAACTTACGTAAAAATGCTTCGATTGCGACAAGACTTTATCATGTTATTTCGGAGGTATACTGAACCGGTTCTGTTGAATATCATCGAAATGGGATCAAAGGTCAGGGCACAGGACCGAGATTTATTCCACAGCCATTATTCTCATAACTTGAGTGATAACTTGAGTAATTATTTCTGGTATGTTGGAAAGCGTATCATTATCAATGCATTGCATGATTTTACTAAGTTGTTACGCTTTCCAACCGTAGGTTGAAGAAGCGTATATGCTCCAGCTCTGTCTGTCTGCCTGTCTGTCTGTCCGCAGGATAACTCGCGTAAAAATGGTTCGATTTCGATGAAATTTTAGTATGTGGTAGGGGAACACCTGGGAAGGAACCCTATTGAAAATGGACGAAATGGGGTCAAAGGTCAGGACATAGGAGCGGGATCCATTCCATCACTCTTATGCGCCATAACGTACGTAAAAATGCTTCGATTGCGACAAAACTTTATCATGTTGTTCTGGAGGTACACTGAACTGGTTCTGTTGAATATGATGGAAATTGGGTCAAAGGTCAGGGCACAGGAGCGAGATTTATTCCACAGCCATTATCCTCATAACTTGAGTAATGATTTCTGGTATGTTAGAAAGCGTATCATAATCAGTGCATTGCATGATTTTTGCAATTTGTATAAAATGTTAACGCTGTTCAGCATTTAACATAAAAGAATGTCCGACGCCAAGCGTAGAAAACCCTGTGAGATGTGGAATTATTTCACCGTCGTTGATGGGAATTTTGCTTCGTGTGATGTTTGTAAGCAAAAACTTCCTTAGAAAAGTTCGAAACTCGCCGTTTCGTTGTTGTTCCGTCACCCTTGTCGTAAATAGTGATTTTGTCACTGTTTAAAGTAACCGTTTCTTCCATGGAATTGTCACCGTTGTCACTGTGACAATATAAACACTGTTAAGCCCACGTCTTCTAGGGCCTGTGGACTTGGTATGCATTATTATTACGCATCTGTCTCAACTTGAGAAATTTCACAAGAGGAGAGTTTGGGACATTCTGTTCTCGCTATCCCTACTTTCCGAAGCCTGATGTGAAAAGAAAATATTTTTAGCAGTGCGCTGTATTCTCTGTGGCGCACACTTTATTAGTTATAATATTTCATTTACCGATAAATGTTCGATGATTATTGCATTTTATCGCAAGTCAAATGATATGCTTATTGCACCCGAAAATTCGGTGTAGCTTTCCCCCCCCACCTTTTTCTTTGCATTTGTATGTTACTTACTCTTAGCGTGCTTCTTCCAGGGCATCCACAACTGCAGCTGCGGAGTCTACCCACTTCTCAGTTATCTTCGGGATCTTCTCTTCCTGATCTTCTGAGTTTTCATCATCAGTCTACCGAGGCTCCCTCTCAGTGGAGCGATCCACCGCCAAAGAAGGACCAATGGAATGCCAGCGGGATTCTCCCTCTAAGGATATCCCCCAAGTCTGAGCACCGCCAGGGTAAGCGATGGCAGCATATATATATAATTTTTCAAATGGACCCACAGAGAAGGAATCGGGGCGACATTCTGTAACCAGAATTTGATACCGCGCATAAAGACCGTCCGCTAAAAGTTTCGTGTGTATAAATTTTCAGCATGTTTTCACAACATAACTGTGCCAATATCTTAAACCTTCCTTTTCTATCAGTTATTAAATTTCACGGTGAGGAAAAATTGGAACACGCATTTCATAGTTCATCTAAGAAAAAGTGCAAAGAATCGCGCTGCACAATTCGTCAGAAATCATGTAAATCCCGCGCATTATACGATAAACTTTTTCCTGGAAATGATCGCATGAATTGAATTGAACTTTATAATGGGTGAAATAGGGACCCTTCCCCCCAAAATTTATGTATGCAAAATTTCTAAATAAATAAATTTGTTTATGTTTTCTTCAATTGGTATATCGATACTGCAATTAGGGATGAAACAGCTAACGCAGGTGATTCGCGATTATCATTTTCTCGCTCCTTTGAAAGCGGCGTTGAATAGTTCTTGGCACGCATCTAAAGAACAAAAACCACTGCACTAATGTCATAGAAAGTTTCACCGTCCTTCAAAGTACTCCTCTCCAGCTTCAATGCAAAGCTGCCGAAGTCTACGCCATTTCTGGAACCATTGGACTTACCGCCACGTAACTTTTCATGTCTTTCAAAGTATCCCTCTCCAGCATCTGTGCAAAGAAAGTTGCAGAGGTCTATGCCAATTCTGGAAGCATTGGACTTACTTCCACGGAACTTTTACTATCCTTCAAAGTACTTCCACTCCAGCATCTATGCAAAGTTGCAGACATCTACGCCAATTCTGGAACCATTGGACTTATGAAACTTTTACTGTCCTTCAAAGCATTGCCCTTCCTGCATCTATGCAAAGTTGCTGACATGTACGCTGATTCTGGAATCAGTGGACTTATTGTATCTTCGCGTAACTTTTCATGTCCTTCGAAGTACTCTCCTTCAGCATCTATGCAAAGGTGCACACGTCTACGCCAATTCTGGAAGCATTGACTTACTTCCACGGAACTTTTGCTATCCTTCGAAGTACTCCCACTCCGGCATCTATGCAAAGTTGCCGACGCCTACGCCATTCTCTGGAACCATTGAACTCGCTTGCACAGAATTTTTTCTGTTCTTCAAAGCACTCTCCTCTAGTATCTATGCAAAGTTTTTGACATCTACGCCAATTCTGGAACCACTGGACTTATGAAACTTTTACTGCCCTTCAAAGCATTCCCCTTCCAGTATCTATGCAAAGTTGCCGACATGTACGCCGCTTCTGGAGTCATTGGACTTATTGAATCTTCGCGTAACTTTTACTGTCCTTCGAAGTACTCTCCTTCAGCATCTACGCAAAGTTGCAGACGTCTACGCCAATTCTGGAAGCATTGAACTTGCTTCCACGGAACTTTTACTATCCTTCAAAGTACTCCCACTCCAGCATCTATGCAAAGTTGCCGACATCAACGCCAATTCTGGAACCATTGGACTTGTGAAACTTTTACTGTCCTTCAAAGCATCGCCCTTCCAGCATCTAAGTTGCCGACATGTACGCTGATTCTGGAACCATTGGACTTATTGTATCTTCGCGTAACTTTTACTGTCCTTCGAAGTACTCTCCTTCAGCATCTATGCAAAGTTGCAGATGTCTACGCCAATTCTGGAAGCATTTAACTTACTTCCACGGAACTTTTACTATCCTTCAAAATACTCCCACTCCAGCATCTATGCAAAGTTTCCGACGCCTACGCCATTCTCTGGAACCATTGAACTAGCTTCCACAGAATTTTTACTGTTCTTCAAAGTACTCTCCTCTAGTATCTATGCAAAGTTTTTGACATCTACGCCAATTCTGGAACCATTGGACTTATGAAACTTTTACTGTCCTTCAAAGCATTCACCTTCCAGTATTTATGCAAAGTTGCCGACATGTACGCCGCTTCTGGAATCATTGGACTTATTATATCTTCGCGTAACTTTTAATGTCTTTCGAAGTACTCTCCTTCAGCATCTACGCAAAGTTGCACACGTCTACGTCAATTCTGGAAGCATTGACTTACTTCCACGGAACTTTTGCTATCCTTCAAAGTACTCCCACTCCGGCATCTATGCAAAGTTGCCGACGCCTACGCCATTCTCTGGAACCATTGAACTCGCTTGCACAGAATTTTTTCTGTTCTTCAAAGTACTCTCCTCTAGTATCTATGCAAAGTTTTTGACATCTACGCCAATTCTGGAACCACTGGACTTATGAAACTTTTACTGCCCTTCAAAGCATTCCCCTTCCAGTATCTATGCAAAGTTGCCGACATGTACGCCGCTTCTGGAGTCATTGGACTTATTGAATCTTCGCGTAACTTTTACTGTCCTTCGAAGTACTCTCCTTCAGCATCTACGCAAAGTTGCAGACGTCTACGCCAATTCTGGAAGCATTGAACTTGCTTCCACGGAACTTTTACTATCCTTCAAAGTACTCCCACTCCAGCATCTATGCAAAGTTGCCGACATCAACGCCAATTCTGGAACCATTGGACTTGTGAAACTTTTACTGTCCTTCAAAGCATCGCCCTTCCAGCATCTAAGTTGCCGACATGTACGCTGATTCTGGAACCATTGGACTTATTGTATCTTCGCGTAACTTTTACTGTCCTTCGAAGTACTCTCCTTCAGCATCTATGCAAAGTTGCAGATGTCTACGCCAATTCTGGAAGCATTGAACTTACTTCCACGGAACTTTTACTATCCTTCAAAATACTCCCACTCCAGCATCTATGCAAAGTTTCCGACGCCTACGCCATTCTCTGGAACCATTGAACTAGCTTCCACAGAATTTTTACTGTTCTTCCAAGTACTCTCCTCTAGTATCTATGCAAAGTTTTTGACATCTACGCTAATTCTGGAACCATTGGACTTATGAAACTTTTACTGTCCTTCAAAGCATTCCCCTTCCAGTATCTATGCAAAGTTGCCGACATGTACGCCGCTTCTGGAATCATTGGACTTATTATATCTTCGCGTAACTTTTAATGTCTTTCGAAGTACTCTCCTTCAGCATCTATGCAAAGTTGCGGACGTCTACGCCAATTCTGGAACTCTTGGTGGACACCTGTTGGGGAGTACTCCTCAGCTCTGAACGAGCACATTCTGCTTGGTCGTGATCTCTTGCAAAAGGGTTCCAACAATACATATTTGGAAGGTGTCAATTCGTTTATTGGTGTAAATATGACATGGATGCTAAGTCAGACAATATCCGAAAACCTGAAAATTTCGTCGTCCAGAAGCGGGAATCGAACTCGTGTCTCCCGGATAGCGTCCGAGTATGCCAACCACTACACCACCCAGAACGACCAAGTTTCAAGTTTCCGATTAATTTGGAAATAACCGTCACAGGATTCGCTAGTCGAAGCAACCGGTATTCATATATGGCGAATCCAACAAGTTCCTTTTTAATTTTTGGGGGCAACCAAAAATCGCACGATACGAAATCGGGTGAATATTGATTTTTTTTTTCTGCCCCAGGTAAGCCGTAACTTGCAAGGTTTTGTGAGCACTGGCATTATCACAAAGAAGAAGAACTCCGGACATGCCTTTTGGTGGACCTTATCTCCTTAACCATTTTTGGCAAAGAAATATTGGTGTAGTATCGGCCATTTAGACCTGTGTACTTAATAAAAAGGCCAAAGAGTGCAAGAGAAATGAACTACTTTCGAAAAATATTAGGTCAGAGAGGAAAAGTTTTTTCCGAGAGTTAGTCTATGGGGGTGGCACTGAAAAGATTTTAGAAACAAAGTAAAAAATACACACAGAAATTTTTGCATTATAGAAATATTACTCGCAGGCAAATGTTACCTCCATTTAATTTGTTTTATATCTGAGAAATTGTCCCGTTTCAACTAGATATCAGCATTTCGCTTTGTTCCGGAATTACCCGTGGTGTTGTTCTCGGGCACTTGCCGATACTGAAGTCGTTTCCCAAAATCTCTATTAGCTGTATAGTCTAGTGCATGAGCTTCTACTGCTGATCGTGGGTTCGAATCACAGGTTAAACATGCATGGTACGTTTCTGCTTATAGCGCTGGTTCTTTCCGTGTTCCTGGAACCGGTGGCTCTAAATTATGGACGATCAACTCCTCCTAGCTTTAAATGCCCACAGGGTTCAGTAAAATCTTTAGGAAAAAAAAATCCCAACTCGTTGATTCGCGAAGTGGCACAACTTATGTGTTACTCAGCGTAGTGTGGCGGTCCCCTTTGTGTGCGTACGAGGAAAATATTCCTACAGAAATATTGCTCACAGAAAACAAAAATTCCCACTTCTCGAAAGTAAGAAAAATGTCGACCTTGAAAATATGAAAATACGCCAGCTGTTGACTGATGTTGTTTTACATCTTTCAGAAACATGACGCCTTTTTCAGTTTCATCAAGAAAATCCTGATTTCAGCTTTAAATTAATTTTAAATCCTGATTTCAAATCCCGTATTCCATTCATGATTCAACTAAGCAATTGACAAAACTAGCCAGAACATTTTCTCTTTGCTCAACAACATAACCTAGAATTACAAAGACATCGTATAGTGTGTTCCCAAATTGCAGAAGCTGTTAGAAAGAACATTACTAATATGTGTAAATATGGAATAAAATATTATCAAGATACACTTACGCATTGAACCTGAAATGCATACCAAGTCCACAGGCATAGGAATCTTCTAGTGCTCCCTCACACCCACATTAACATCTATGCGATGCTTTGTTTATGAGGTGGGAGCTCTGATTTTTCCCGGGTACAGAGAAGTGGCCACCGAAAAAGTGGCCACACGTAGAACTGGACACATTGGAATTTCAGTGCCATGGAATTGTTCGGCATAAACAAATTTGGTGTGGCTATATTCACCACTACTTGAGCAACTATTGTTCATAAAATATTTCATTTTCAGTAAGAAATTTAGACATTTCCATAATTTTCGGGCAAAAGACAAAGCGGAGAACTGGCCACCGGAGAAGGGCCCCACGAAAATTTTAAGGGGCCGTATAAAAATTGCGTTCTGGACTGCTCCGTGGCTACGTCTCCCCAGATTGGTTATTCGACACGGGGTTCGGGCATTTGGGCACAAATATTTAGGGGCCGTACAAAAATTGCCGTTTCTTGGCGCTCTGACGGGAATTGAATCGAGAAAACGTTCCCAGTAAGACGAACGACAATTACAATTGAATTAAAAAGAAATTCCCACTTCGTATTTTCTTATTTACGATATTTTTCAAGGTTTATAAAACTACAGCTAAAGAAATTCTCGGCGGGTATGTGCAAACCCAGGAAACTTGTCCGGGAAGGGAAGGGGGTGCTTAAAACCTAAAATATGGAAAATTTCTGAAGGCATGTGCCTACTTACCCCCTCCCCCCACCCGACATGTTGTTTAACTAGGCACATGCCCTCAGAAAATTTGTCGAGTTGTAGCTTGTAAATGCTGAAAATCTCCTGATCGGACGAGAAATTCTTCATATTTTACACTTTTGGTATTACCCCCCCCCCCAGGTTTCCTGAGTAGACACATGCCCTCAGATAATTTATTGAGATGTAGTTTGTAAACGCTCAAAATCTTCCGATCTGAACAGAAATTCTTTACATTTTACACTTTGGGTATTTTTTCCCCTTCAAGTTTCCTGAGTAGGCACATGCCCTCAGATAATGTGTCGAGTTGTAGCTTGTAAATGTTGAAAATCACCCGATCGGACCAGAAATTCTTTATATTTTACACTTTTGGTATCCCCCCCCCGACAGGTTTCCTGAGTCAGCACATGCCCTCAGATAATTTGCAGACTTGTAGTGTGTAAACCCTGGAATCTTTTGTTGAGTTGTAGATCATAAACATTTTTTACAAAGAATTGCATTAATTATCGCAGTTAAGAAAAGACGAAACTACGGAAACTTTATATGACTCAAACAACCAACGTCTGGAGATCGTGGCCCCGGAGCGGTCAAAACGCAATTTTTTTTTTTACGGCCCCCTTAAAGTTTTTGTGGCCAGTTCTCCGGTGGCCACTTCTCCTACTCCCGATTTTCCCACGTGTCTATGATTCAGTTGGAAAGCTTAATTAAAGTTGCTTCACCTATAATGCCCCCTAACTAAATAGAATTACCTTCGGTGTAGTTACTGTTCGTGGATAAGCCATGCACGTACTTCTTCGAACAATGAGCCTCTTCTGTCATTTTGGGAACACGCTACACTATACAATTGTAATGCTGCTAGGTAACGTTATGTGGTTGAGCACAGGAAATGTTCTCGCTAGTTTTGTCGTTGGCTTAGTTGAATTGAGATATTCCTTCATGAAATTAAGAAAACCCCATGTTTCTAACAGACGTAAGAAAACATCAGTCAACAGCTGGCGTATTTTCCTATTTTCAAGATGTGGGCATTTTTTACTATTTTCGAGAAGTGGGCATTTTTACATGGACGTTTTTCTGTGGGCATCTTTTCCCTGGGCATTCTTTTGTACATTATTCGCCTTTGCACCTATGAGATGCAAAAAGAATGTTTCACCGTCAGACTTTTGAAAGGGCGCAGGGTGTACAGATTGATAAAACAAAACGGTAGCATAAAGAGGCCATTTCTTAAAATTTATGTCTATGTGCTGAAAGACGTGCTTGATAAAGAAAAAAACGCTGCTTGCTTATTTTCCGTAAGCGCGGAAAAATGCAGCGAGGCGCTGTAACATTCTGCGAAGGGTCAGGGCTCTTTCTCTGTTGTTGCACATGGTTTCATATACGGCCATCCTTAAACTGTCGTCGGAAAAATCGGTAAATTAGAGGGAGACGTTGCCTACAAGCGTGTATTTCGTTAGGCGCTTTTTATCTTTTCACAATCTGTTGTGCAGTACATTACGTAGATGACAGATTATTGGGAAGCAGTTCGGTAATTTCACGCTAGTTATGAAAGGGGTTTTTCTGTTCATTACGCCTTGGGCTAGTCGGTGTTGTTCAAGAACTTCCTGCCGTCTTCTCCGCCCCCTCCCCTTTTCAACCGAAATGCGAAAAGCAGAAGAAGATCGTGTTCTCGATTTTAACTTCTAAGGGTGCTCTGGTTTCTTTCAAACTTCATTACTTTCCATAACGACCCCGTCTGCCACATAAAAAGGAAAAAAATATGGCGCTTCTTTACCAGGAACTTCGAAACCAGTTAGTTACAACTCTCCTAGGTGGCGGCGGCATTCCCCAGAAGGTGACAGAATGTAATGGCAAGGTCGTTATTGGGTCAGCAGGTGGGTTGGGTTATGAAGAAAGCCCCCTGCGCTTCTGCCCCCATCCACCGCACACGCAACAAAACTCGAATCTTCGCATTCTCGTTTTTGTGCTTGCATTCATAAATCGGCCGCCAATAGCCGCGGCAATGAGATATACCGCGTGGGCGTCCACCACGGCTGGGTGACCGTACACACCTGCTTCGCCGGAAATGGCTCAGCGCTGGACATCTGCACGCTTCCTGTTCCATACTGAAGACCGGAGAGTTCACTACCTTATAATAACTTACTACATTTACTCCGAGAGATTGCAGCTTCTCTTCCCCGGAGGGAGGGGCGGTCAGCAAAATGGTATCCATTAATTAATTATCCCCACCAAGACGGTAAAGACTCGGTTGCTCAACACATGGGTAGGAGTAGATCTGTCAGATCGTCGGAATCAATAATTTATTAAAACGGCTGAAAATTCAGAAAACGAGAAAATATTTTGGAGCGATTCTACGAATATTTCTTGCACAGAGAATTTATCCACCCAGAGTAGAAAATTTATTCACAGAAAACTTATTCACGAAAAGCCCACCCTTACACTGGAAGTATCGGGCGGTGTAAAAATTGCATTTCCGTCCGATTTGATTGTTTGCAAAAAGCTTTTTGGACATACACCGCTCTGCCTCGTGATCAGAATCCTCCTAATTTTTATCGACGAGAACTTTTATTGTGGACTAATATTGAAGTTACGGATCAAGGGAGATTGGTACCCGACAAACTTAGTACCCGAGAAATTGGTCCAAGGCAAACTCGTACTCACGGAGTTTCACCCCCTTCTGTTCTATTTTAATGTCTGAATTTCAGGCTTTAGCATCATCTTCACCCCTTTTAAGTACTCCGATACACTTTTTTACTTCAAATTCGTAAATTATTTCCATAAATTGAAGCAATCACGGCATTTTCATTAAATCAAATCTCCGAAAGCTTATACCCGGGAGATTACCCGGAAAACTGATACCCGGCAAACTGGTACCCGAGAGATTGGTACCCTTCAAAGTCAACGATGTTGCTGCGATGCTACAGGGGCATATGCAAATTGCATAAATGTCAGCTCACCTCCCTCTGAGAGAGTAAGTATCCAATTAAGTTTAGAACAAATGACCACCGTATGACTCGCTACACGGATAATTAGCGACATACTCGTTAGGGTGCCGTATAAAAATTGCACTTTCTTGGCCACTTTCCTCACATAACAAAAATATTTCTTTTGTTCAAATCGACGTGCACACTAAATGAATCCAGATAAACTCTACACCGGAACGGAAAACTTCTCCTACATCTTCTCGTATAAGGGAATGTACACAAATTGCGTTTCGTTCGGAGATCTTGTCAAAGTGTAGGAGTTTTACAAGTGGCACAACACAGAAATGTAGGAGTTTTTTAGTAACATAAAAGAGTATGTAAGATCTTAGTGGCATAAGGAAATTTATATAAAAAAAATCCCACCTTACCGTCATTTTCCAAATAAGAATGAGTCTTAATACTATAATTCTATTGTTTCGTCGAACACCATCACGGTAGAAAGGCAATCGTTTTATAGGTGACAATGATATTTATTGCGTACGTCAGATTTAACACAAAAATACATTTTTGTTATATAAGAGAAGAGGCAAAGAAAGTGTAATTTTTAGACGGCCCCTAAAGTTAACGTGGCTACTCGTGCGTGTAGGGAGTTATCCGGTGGTCATTGGTCCTAAACTCGTTTGGATACACTCTCAGAGTAAGGTGTGAGTTGTCATATATGCAATTTGTATATGCCCCCGTAACATCGCAGCAACATCGTGGCATTTGAAGGGTACCAATCTCTCGGGTACGAGTTTGCCGGGTACCAATCTCCCGTGTACGAGTTTGCCGGGTACCAACCTCCCGTGTACGAGTTTGCCGGGTATCAATCTCCCGGGTACGAGTTTGCCGAGTACCAATCTCCCGGGGACGAGTTTGCCGTACCCGAGAGATACAGCTACAAGTAAAAACTGTTTTATTATGCATTCGACAAAATTTCACTAATAATGCGTTAATATGAATTCTTCAATTTTTTACATATGTCATCACTAAAGCCCGGATGTTCAAGCAAAATGGTTATTTTGCATATTTTTGCATATTTAGCCACTTTGAAGCCCCATAGCCTAATCGCGGCGACGGTCGCAGTTTTTATTTTGGTTCTCCAGATGTAAACGATATCCTCATAACAGTTATTAAATCCTCTCTTGCACACTCCCGATCGTGGATGCAAGTTTTCCGTTTGCGAACATAATCCCGTCTTTCAAAACTTCTCGAAATCGGAAGTTAGACGGAGTGAAGATTTCTCCCGTAATCGTAATTTTTGTTTCTCGAGAAGTTCCGCTTGTCCGGTATTGTTGTTAAATATCGTTTTTTTGCACACATGCTTTTGTTTCAGTTTGAAAATGGAGGCAACAACTTCCGAAAATGAAAATTAGTCGGAGCCAAGTAATCTTATTCATTTTTTCTCGTGATGCCCCTTATAGTTGTTATATATAATTTTTTTACATACACATTTGTATTTAAGATTTCAAATGGAGAAAAACTTTCCGAAAACGGAAGTTCGGCGGAGCGAAGATTTCTCTCGTTATCGTAAAATGGAGGCAAACATTTTCGACAACGGAAGTAGGACGAAACGAAGATTTCTCCCGTATTTTTTTTTTTTTTTCTGGTGAACTTCCCTCAGTCCTGTGTTGTTGTTAAATGTAGTTTTATTCCATAAATCTTTGTGCTTCAGCTTAAAAATGGGGGCAAAATTTTAGGTACAGAGGGCGAGTGGTTTTCATCTTAGTTATTGCAATTTCTAACGGTTTTGTGGCTGCTTGTCCGTCGCCAGATACGACAAATCAGCAACCTTCCGTTGATGCAATTAGTATATGTTTCCTCGGCTGGACAGATGCAGCAGATTAGCTCGAAAAGCAGGAATTCTTGGGGTACTAATCTTCCGCGTACGAGTTTACTTGGTACTAGTCTTCCGTGCACCAATTTCTCGGGCACCAGTATACCGGGTCATCTCCCTGGTATGAGTTTTCTGAAAGTTAATTTCACGCAACTGCTATGATTAATCAATTGATAAAATAATTTGCGAATTTTAAGAAACAAAACATTTACCGGAAGAATTAAATGCGATGAAGCTGATGCTAAAGTTTGCAATTCAAATATCAAAAATTGAACAGAAGGAGATAAAAACCGCATTGTGTACGAGTTTCCCGGGTGCCAGTTTGTCGGATACCAATCAGTGTTGAGACGGACCGAGCCCGAAATCGAGCCCGGGCCCGAATTGGGCATGGGCTCGGAAAGAAGGAGAAAATTTTCTTCCTTTTTTACGCTTTCCAACCGTAGGTTGAAGAAGCGTTTATGCTCCAGCTTTGTCCGTCTGTCCGTCCGTCTGTCCGCACGATAACTCGCGTAAAAATGGTTCGATTTCGATGAAATTTTAGTATGTGGTAGGAGACTACCTGGAAATGAACCCTATTGAAAATAGGTGAAGTGGTGTCAAAGGTCCCGACATAGGAGTGGGATCCATTACATTACCCTTATACGCCATAACTTGCGTAAATATGGTTCGATTTCGATGAAATTTTGGTATGTGGCAGCGGATCACCTGGGGACGAACCCTATTGAAAATAGATGAAATGGGGTCAAAGGTCAGGACATAGGATCGGGATCCATTCCATCGCCCTTATCCCATACTTTTGAAAACGGCTCTAAGGATTTTGATGAAAGTCGTTAACCTACCGTTTTCTGGTTCTAGAAATCGATTTAGCTTGATCTCGACTTTAGGAAAATTTGTTTAATGGGTTAAATAACCACCCCGAATTACCACGTTTTTAGTGTCATGGCGTCGTCCCATTAATGATACCCATGCTTAAAAATCTACACTCTCGCGATTGAGATGTTGGCGCGCGGTCACGCCATCTGTCTCATTACGTCACGCGTTGTGTATGGATCCTATTAAAGTTTTATGACGTCACACTCTTGCGAGCAGATGGTAGTGATTCCCATCTGCCTCATTACGTCACGCGTTGTGTGCGTATGTCCGTCCGCACGATAACTCGCGTAAAAATCGTTCGATTTCGATGAAATCTTAATATGTGGTAGGGGAACAAATGGGAAGGAACCTTTTTGAAAGTGAACGAAATGGGGTCAAAGATCGGGACATGGAAACGAGATCCATTCCACTCGTCTTATGCGTCATAACTAACGTAAAACAGGTTCGATTTCGATGAAATTTTAGTATGTGGTAGGGGACCACCTGGGGACAAACCCTATTGACAATGGGAGAAATGGGGTCTAAGGTCAAGACATAGGAGCGGAATAACTTCCATCGCCATTATGCGCCATAACTTACGTAAAAGTACCTCGATTTGGATGAAATGTTGGTATGCTGTAGGGGCCTGCCAGGGGACGAATCCTATTAAAAATGGACGAAATGGGATCACAGGAGCGGGATCTGTTCCGTGGCCCTTATGCATCATAACTTACGTAAAAATGCTTCGATTGCGACAAAACTTTATCATGTTATTTCGGAGGTATACTGAACCGGTTCCGTTGAATATAATCGAAATGGGATCAAAGGTCAGGGCAAAGGAGGGAGATTTATTCCACAGCCATTATCCTCATAAGCTGAGTAATGATTTCTGGTATGTTGGAAAGCATATCATAATGAATGCATTGCATGATTTTACTAACTTGTTTAGTGTCTAAACAGGTTAATCATGGTTTTCGGGCTCGCTCAGGCTCTTAAAGTTGAGCCCGAACTCAGCACTGATACCAATCTTCCGGGTACTAATCACCCTAGATCCCGCAAGAACCACATGAGGGGTCGAATGGGTTTACCATGCAGTTGATTGGGGCTTGTCCACCCCACTGCCCGAGCTGTCAGTCCACTGCTGGATGAAAGTCTTTCCAAGTTTTTTCCACAACTGTCTGTCTTGAGCCTGTCTCCTCCATGTTACTCCAGCAGGCTTTCGAATTTCATCCATCTATCTCCCATGTGATCTTCTTCTGGGTCTTTTTTAGTCCTTCAGATTCCAGTCTAAGATTTCGGTTGTCCATCGGTCGTCCATTCTTCTGGCAACATGTCCAGTCCATTGCCACATCAGGGAATTTTACTCTGATCATGATGTATTCCACTCTTATCATTTTCCTTATCCGCGAGTTCCTTTTCTTATCTTTCCTGGTTACACCAAGCATGCATCTGTCCGTGCTTCCTTCAGTTGTCTGCAGTCTTTGTATGTCTTTTTTACGCTTTCCAGCCGTAGGTTGAAAAAGCGCATATGCTCCAGCTTTGTCCGTCTGTCTGTCCGCTCTATAACTAGCGTAAAAATGGCTCGATTTCGATGAAATTTTAGTATGTTGTAGGGGACAACGTGGGGGCGAACCCCATTGAAAATGGATGAAATGGGGTCAGAGGTCAGGACATAGGAGCGGGATCCATTCCATCGCTCTTATGCGTCATAACTTGCGTAAAAATGCTTCGATTGCGGCAGAAGTTTATCATGTTGTTCCGGAGGTGTACTGAACCGGTTCTGTTGAATAGCATCAAAATGGGGTCAAAGGTGAGGGCACAGGAGCGAGATTTATTCCAGAGCCATTATCCTCATATCTTGAGTAATGATTTCTGGTATGTTGGAAAGCGTATCATAATCAATGCATTGCATGATTTTACTAACTTGTTTAGTTAAGGTCCGTGTCTCTGCTCCATATGCAATTACTGCAAGGATGCATTGATTAAACACTTTACTTTTAAAACATAATGGCGTACTGCCCTTAAATATTGTACTGTTTCTTCCAAAAGCTCTCCATCCAAGTTTTATACGCCTATTACGTTGTGTTTACGGACTGTTACATAAACAGTATACCGAACATTATTTTTTTACAGTCCTGTATGATACTGGTGTGACGAAACTGATAGATCCTACGTTACTTATAGCAATTGTTTTTTGTATTTTCTGTAGATACTCCTAACTCATTAAAGTCAGTCCAGTCAAGTGCAGATGAAATTCCATGGAGTTCCTTACCAAGCCCACCGTACCCCAGTTTTTCAGCCTCAGCTGTTCCAACTACCCAAAGTGGAAGTGCATATGAATTGGACCCATCTGGAGGTGGAAATGGAGGCGGTATTACCAAAGATGGGGTAAACAGCAGTAGCACAATGAATACGGGTAAGGGATCTTTTAATGTATATTTAATTTTCGGGATTTCATGAACTTGTTTCTATTTTATGATTTCTTGTTTCGTCTGTTATTAATGCTTAGACTCCGTACAGCGATGAGTTGCGGCATGTTTAAGTTACAATTTTATACAATGCCCATCTTACCAAAGGTGTAGTACGTAGGTCGATCAAAAAAAGGTTACACGTGCTATAGAGTAAATGCGGGACGTCGTATGAGTGGCATTAGATGGCATGTACGTTCGAGAGATGGCGCTAGTGCTCCTTTCACCTCTGTGAACACCCGTGCCCAGCGTGAGATGCGCAGTGGCATTTCGAAATGGCAACACGGTTGGAAACGTGGTCTCAGGTCGAAAAAGGTTTTTATGGGCCCAAAACATTCCTGCAACCGAAATTCATCTGCAAGATTATGGTGACAATATGATGTCACGACAACACGTGGCGAAATGGTGCCGTTCGTTTCAATCCGGCAGGGAGAATCGATATCGCACAAACAGTGGACGTGCAAGTTCGTCGACGACAAAGATCAACACTGCACGTGTGGACGAAATGATTGAAGTCGACCGAAGGCTAATCTTGCGCCATGTTGCTTCCGAGCCAGGATTGAGCTATAGCGTTGTTCAACATCTTGTGGTGGATCTTTTGCAGTATTCCAAGGTTTGTTCCAGATGGGTTCCACGTTCATTATCCGTCTATCACAAAGCAGTACTAATGATGACATATTTGTCGTTCCTACAGCGTTACGCTGAAGACGGACAGAGCTTTCTTCACCATATTGCGACTGGGGCTCTGCCACTTCGCTTCCACCAGCAAGAGAGCTTCCTTGCAATGGAAACACGCTGCTTCACCTCCGGAAGTTTAAAGTCACACCGTCTGCTGGAAAAATCATGGCATCCGTTTTCTGGAATTCCTCGGGTGTGCTTTTGGTGGACTTCTCAGAGCACGGACGCACCATAAACGCTGATCGGTTCTGTGCCACGTTGAAGAAATTGCGCGAGAGCATCCGACGAAAATGAGTTGAGCGATGGTGTCATTTTCCTTTATGAAAACGCGACGAGGCCACACACCGCCAACACCACGCATCACTTTCACCGCAAATTCCGCTGGGCGGTGTGAACGCACCCGGCCTACTGCCTGCACTTTGCTCCTGGTGTCTTTCCTGCCCTGAAACAGCATCTGCCTGGTCCTCTCGTCACGTGTGACGATGACGTGAAAACAGCAGCAACAAACTGGCTACATCAGCAGGGCCATGATTTTCTTTTGGTCCAGTTGGTCTTGCGGTCCGACAAATGTCTGAATCGTCACGGTGATTTCATCGAGAAATAGTGCTTCATACCCTTTGTCACATCGCACCAACACTTCTTAGTTGGCGAGTTCTCCTTTCTCCTACTCGAACGTGTGACGTGCCTGCACCACAGGACGCACACGACATAAAGGCAGATAGCAGCGAGAACGAACGTCTGCGTAGCTCAGTTGGTAGAGCGACTTGTTTCGGAATAAGTGGACTCGGGTTCGATCCCCGGCGTGGACCAAAAATGACGGAGAAATTTACTTCGTCATAATGGCGCCCGAACTTCCCGGATGACCCGGCCGTTCAAGATCTCGCAATGATGTAATTTTCTTTCCACACCGCGAGATAGAAAAATAAGAGAATCCCTTCTCCAGCGCTTCGAAATATAAATGTGTGTGATGTTGCATTCCACACACTAGATTGACTGGGAGTTCTCAAGTGCACGTTTTACAGCGGATGGCTGCCTGCGACAATTCATGGTCACGACTGACCCGTGGGCCATGCTCCCAGCCCTCTTTCGGGGGGAGATGTGACGTGCCTGCCCCGCAGGACGCACACGACATAAAGGCAGATAGCAGCGAGAACGAACGTCTGCGTAGCTCAGTTGGTAGAGCGACTTGTTCCGGAATAAGTGGATTCGGGTTCGATCCCCGGCGTGGACCAAAAATGACGGAGAAATTTACTTCTTTATAAACGTTTAACCTTTTTTTTTCTGATCGGCCCTTGTAGTAAATGAGATGTTACTTTTTAACAGTCCTACGTGATGTGTTAATACGATTTAACTGGTGGTTCTTCTTATTTAATAACTTTTTGCTCATGTTTGTCAACTTGTACGCACTTCGGTTCTTCTTATTTTGTAACTTTTTGCTCATGTTTGCCAAATTGTATATTCTTTTCTGCGGCAGACACTGTCACCATTTTAGGACCACTGTTTTTGATGAATTTGCTCATTTCCAGCCCACAGAAATCGAATCACTGAACGTTGCTCACTTGTGGGATTGACATAGTAAGTGGAGAAACTATATTGAGTCCCATAGTGGTAAAACAGATCTGAATGGCCAAGTGTAAATGCACTCATTGAAAAGAATGAAAACTTGGTGGGTAGGATTTACGTCGTGAGACATGCAAATGATTCAAGTATCACGCTCAGACGCGCACGTGACGCAAGCAAGGAGGGGTCGTGGTGCCGTGCGTGACCGGCTATATAAGGTCGTCCCGTTGCGCGTGCTTGCCATTTTCACTCGTGCTGTTGTGTTGGTTGCATCCTTTGCAAGTGAAATACACGTCGGAGAAAAATTCGGAAACAATTCGAGCCGTTGGAGGAGTTCGAGAAGGTCAGCATCGTCGGGCTCAGGGACACGGAATGACCTTATCGCCGTACTGCGCGCCAAACCGGTAGTGCGGATATCACCATAGCACGCTGTTTGGCGGCAGTGGATAGAACAAGGCACGTAGCACCGAATGGAAGTGTCTGGGAGGCCTATACGAACCACAAAGAGACAGGACCGACGGGTTGTCCGACATGCGCGGAGTGACCCAATAGAGTCTATTACGGATATTCAGCGAGCAGTGGTGCCCTCCATGCATCGCCCGATTAGTGCCAGCACTGTTGGCAGATGGCCGCACGACATAGGACTACACTCACGCAGACCGTTACGACGACTTCCCTTAACACCATTGCATCGTCGCCAAAGACTGCAATGGTGTCGTGCCAGACTGTCAAGGAGCCACTCAGAATGGCAGCGGGTGATCTTCAGTGACGAGTCCCGCTTTTGCCTTGGAAGAGACGATCAACGAATCCGAATGTGGAGGCAACGTGGTCATGGCGAAATGATGAACGGTTTGTTTTCGAGCGTCACACGTCCAGAAGTCCTGGTGTCATGGTGTTGGGTGCAATTACCTACGATGCCCGATCACCTTTGGTGTTCATTACAGGCACGTTGGCAGTCCAGCGTTACGTTAATGAGGTCCTGCAACCAGTGGCCCTACCTTTTCTGAACGCTCACTCCGGTGCGATTTTCCAACAGGACAACGCTCGTCCGCATACTGCTGCTGTCTTGAGAGCTTGCCTTCAAAGCACTGACACTCTGCCATGGCCAGCTGCATCGCCAGACCTATCGCCGATTCAAAATGTGTGGGATGCTATTGGACGCCCTATCCACACTCCACCCCTACCGCACAATCTGCAGGAACGGCGTGAGAACATTCAAGCTGCATGGGATGGATTATCGCAGGACCCCATTAGGAGCCTGTACAACTCCATGCCGAGACGTCTAACATGCTGTGTGAGCAAACATGGCGGCCGACGCCATACTGAGAGACACTACTTATTGGCGAGTAGCTCAATAAATATTGCCTATTTAGACTCAATGTTTAATCATTTATTGTCCCTGGTAACCTTTACCTTCCTCCCGAAATGCATTGCAATCCGAGACGTCCTTCTGGGTGCAACTATGTTTTTAACGATGAGTGCGTATCACAATAATATAGAGACATTCTGTATTTGCATTTGGGCGGGAATTCAGCAAGTTGGCGAATGTTAAACAAAAATCAAAAGCTGACAGAGCAACTTAACGACTTGGTAGACTTTCATGAAATTAAGGTGAATGGTACATCAGATTATGCTGCCTGCTACGGTGGTCGAGTGACACCGTAAAATCTTTAGCTGGTTTTCCGACGTGGTCCAGGGTGCTTGTCCTACCTTGAAAACGTTCGAAATCTCCGGTATGTAAAGTTTCCGTTTCTAATAACGGAAAATTTAGTGTTTTAATAGATTTTACGGTGTCAGTAATTCATTTTTTTTTACACAGAAATTTACCGAGTTTCCAAAATGTTCGATTTTGACTCCTTCAGTCCCTATACAGAAAAAAAAATAAAATCGTTCTCACTTGTTTTCAGCCTCTTTGACTAAATAAGCTGTCTTAATAATGCACTAGACGCATTGCAAGAATTTTTTTCTGACTTACGAGGTGGCGGTGTGGGTCGCCTCGCCGGCGGTGTGGGTCGATGGCTTGCACGCTAGTAAGGCACGCTGCTGACTGAGCCAGCAACAAAACTCGTGAAATTTCTGTGTAATGGCGAAATGCTTTTCGCTATGAATGCCAGTTAATTAGACATTTAATTTTCTGTGGGAGCTTATTAATTTTATCAATAGGTTTACAACAATTTTATTTTTTCTGTAGGAGGACTTATCACAAGTCATTTTTTTTTTCAGCATGCTTTTTCAAAACAGCAAAATATTTTCGAACTCGAGGTTTTTTTCAAACTGATAATAACACTCAGTTTTGTTTAAGAAAAGGTAATGTACTACTTCATAGCATTATTTCACAAAAACCCCATATACAAAATCTACTCTTTGTTTTTTTACAATTAAGAGATCAGACAGACAGGTCAGAGAACTAGGAGTGCTAGATTGAATCAAGACTATGATGTTACAATGAGAACTTCCAGGGAGAGAGAACAAAGACGAGAGAAAGGAACGTATGACCTTATTTGTAACAGGGGATCTAATACTCAGGATCTGACGGCTTAACGTGCTTATCCGACCTACAGCGAATATTTTGTGGTTCAGAGCAACACAGCCTACCTGAGATCAAGCCAGCGACCGTCTGGTTGGAAGGCGGCTGCGCTAACCACAAGGTAACCCGCAGCCTATAACATTTTCCTTTTGTGCAATTCTTTTATACACATTCGGTACTACGGAGGCCGCGAGTGCCTACACATTATTGCCAGTTCGTGAATTACAATATGGTGGTCTTTGCACACAGTTACAGATGTTGTGTGTTCACTATTTCTTAAACGAAGTAAAAGAACTCCCAGTTCGTCCACGGTGACTTCTCTCCCGTGCTGGAATGCCTTATGCCCTCCACCGATAGGTACCAATCGACTCTTCATCAAGTACCTGCTGTAATAAATCAAAAGCCTCCGTTGCAGGTTTTTTAAACGAAAATAAAACTTAATCGCGTATCGTTCTAAATTCCATTTGTTCGTTTAACGACCACCATGAGTAGCTTTGATGGCTGAAAACTGTCGCCTATCCCTAATTTAGGGAAGGAGAGAGACAGAACCAGCGCTATAAGGCAAACACTCCATCTATACAGGGTGAGTCATAATGGTCTCGGGGATTTTGGAGAGCCATAGCACCGTAACGGTAAGGGAAACGGAAATACGGCGTATGGGGATAGTTGTGTATGCGCGCTCACCGGGGAATCGCCGCGTGCTTGGCCGGTAGGGGGAGTTCCCGTCTATCGGGATGGCGTCGGGTGCAGAGAAGGCTTACTACGTTTTGTAGTACACGAAAACCAAGTCCATTATCGCGGTTCAACGGCACTTTCGTGCTTGATTTGGAAAGGATGCACCGAAAGATAAAAACAATACGCCAGTGATATGATAAATTCCGGAAACACCGGATGCCTGTGCTCAGGCAAAAACCCGGGCCGACCAGGTCCGGCACAGAAAACAATGGAAGGTCTTTCATTAAGGGAGGCCTTTCAATCCAATCACCGTAAGTCGACTATAGGCGTACCAGTCAGCAGCTGGAAATCCCACAGGAAACAGTATGACGTATCCTGCATAAGCCTCTCCGTGTGAAGCCGTATAGATTGCAGTTAGTGCAAGCTCTGACACAAGACGTTCACAATCGCCGGTTCCAATTTTACAGTGAAATGCAGAATTAAATGGAGACAGACAGTTTCATCGAGAGATTCGTGTTCAGCGACGAAGCCACCTTCTATTTGTCTAGTAAAGTTGACCGACATAACGTGTGGATATGGGGATTGGATAATCCACATGCCACCGTGGAACATATCACGATACAAGGTTTATGGCCCATTGTTCTTTGCGAAGGCAATCATTAACGGCAGCACCTTCCTTGATGTGATTCAGCTGTGACTGATGCCAGATCTTCAAAATGATAGTGCTGACTTCATTCTTCAACAAGATGGGGCTCCACCCCACTTTCAAAGGTATATCCACCCCTATCTCAATGAGAAGTTACCCGACAGGTGGATTGGCCGTGCAGCTGCCGACGACCGACCACATCTTTCCTGGCCGTCTCGCTCACCGGACTTAACGCTCTGTGATTTATTCCTCTGGGGCTACGTTAAGAACCAGGCGTTTGTGCCGCCCCTACGGCAAGATTTAATAGAACTGAAACAACGCATTACCACGGCTATCACTCAGGTGAACCAAGCAGTGCTGGCGCGAGTTGGGCCGAATTGGATTACAGGATAGACATTTGCCGTGTCACGAATGGCGGACGCATCCAGCATTTTTAAGTTCTATAAAAAACTTTCGCTTTTCATTACCATTAACTATGTTACCCTATCCCTTTCCGTTACGAAGTAGTAGTAAACCAAAATCCCGGAGACCATAATGACTAATCCTGTACTATGACCGCTTCTCTAATCCGTGTCCGATTAGCCAGAAATCAGGCCTCTGACCACTCGGCCACAGGGGCAGCGTTATTTCGTTCTAGTCTTCCATTAGTGGCTCTGGTATTCACAGTCGTCTATTCCGCTCTCTTGCGGAGTGCTGCAACTAAGCCGATATGGATGAAACATCGATGTGTGTCATCGAAGAAGTTGGCCTTCAAGCTTTTGCCCACACTGTTAAACATTTTGTGGTAGGTTGCACCTAAAAGTGGTGCTACTCCAGCTGGACCACTTTCTGAGAAAAGATCTACTACTGTGTGGTGCAAGCAAAACCCAACAGCATACTGCAACCTTGCACCATAATGTGGTGCAACCTTGTACCATACCGTAGTGCAAAGTTGCATCATTTTGTTGGATTTCTTTTTCTGCACTACACGGTACGTTTCTCAGAAAGTGGTCCAGCACTTTCTGAGCACCACTTTTAGGTGCAACTTACTACACAATTTTTAACTGTGCACTGCTGCCACAACGATGCACCATAATTCTTCTTCTAAAAATAATCTAATTAGTTTCCAGTACATCCCTTACACATGAAGTTGTGGTTACTCGTGAAATTACTCATGCTATGATGCCGCGGTATAAGTAATATTATTATTTGGGGTCTATAATGACCACCGTGAGCAACTCAGTGGCTATAAGCAGTTGGCGGTCTCTAATTTAGTGCCTCTGGCTTCAAGGAAGGGAGAGAGTCAGTGGCGGTAGGCAAAAACACCATCTATTCCTCGCCCGAGATTCGAAACCAGACACATCTTGGACGAATGATCAGAAGCCAGTGCTTAGGCTATTGCGCAACTAAGGCTACATCTATAATAACGCATTCGTATCTTTGTAATAACTAAACTTGAGACAAATTTCGAAGATGACAATCCATTTTTTGGTGTAAATATGACAGTCTGATAATATCTGAAAACTTGAAAATTTCGTCATCCTGGAACTGAAAGAGCGTCGTCCTGAGTGTAGTGGTTGCATACCCGGGCGCTATCTGGAAAACGCGGATTCGTTTTCCGCTCCAGTACGACGAAATTTTCAAGTTTTCAGATATTATCTGACTTACCATGCTTGTCATATTCACACCAAAAAAAAGAAAAAGTATTGTCATCTTCGAAATTTGTATAAGTGGAGTAATTCCGTATTCCATTCATGATGAACTAAACTTGAGATTTCTCACAATGAAAAAATTTTGTTATAACTCATTAAAAATAGCACTATGTTTTTTTACATAGTTATTTATGTTTTAACGATATTTTGTTTTTGTTTTTTTAGATATGTCTGATCTTGTTGATCTTGGCCCTGCACCGTCAGATACCTTTTCAGGCAGCGCATTTGTGAACTTAGGTATTAATTGGGATTCTTCAGCAACGTCTTCCACAAGTATCTTAAGTGCCGAGAAGAACAACAGATTTAGCCTTCCTACAGTTTCCGACAGATTAAATCCGATGGTCACTCCCCAATATGGCTTGTATTCTCCTCAAAGTACAAAATCTTCTCTCCTTATGCCGATGACACCGACGTGTCGTTCAGGACTTAACTCAGGACTGAGTTCTGGCACCAGCACACCACCGAGAAACTTTTATTCTGGTGCACTTTCGCCTGCTGCGTTGGGCTCCTCTCTCTTCTACCCTCCATCACAATCCTTTTATAAAGACACTCAGTCACCTCTGTTCACCTCTTCTGTATCGGACAGTAGTGAGGCAGGAACTGCAGCTTTAGTGTCCCAGAGTGTTCTGAACAGGACTATGGTACCCTCAGGGTCAGGTCACATGTCTTCTCCACCATACAGTGCCTCGCCGTTGCAGCCTTCTTCATCATCTCCTGTTTCATCTTCATCCTCATCAACACCTGGACCATCATCGACTTTGGCAAACCAGTTATCGTCTTTACAGCTGGACTTGTTCAACTCGTCAGAGTATGGACCACTGTCAATGGCGACAAATGTTCTGTCGTCTTCACCATCTGCTGACTACTCATCAATGTCCATTGATACCATTTTACATGACATTTGCAACAGTTCGCGGATGCAGACGACGGTTTCGAGTTCTTCCATTGCACATACACTACCTTCAACGACTTCCGCTCTGCAGTCGCAACTCTACCCATCTCAGTTCTTCCCGGTACAAAGTTCTCAACTTAGTACAGATCTGTCTGCGGGAAGCAGTGATTTTGTTTCAGCTCCCGTGACTACCGCATCAACGAGCAGTGTTTCTCAGTCTGATGTATGGAGACCTTATTAAGTAATTAAGATTTTGTCACTACTGTGGAAATAGTACAAGACTTTTGTTTTCAAAACTGAATCATGTCTGTTTAACAGGTTTTAGTATCAATGCAAATGCACAAATGAAGTGCATCTCAGTTATATCAGAAATGCATGTACGCATTGTTCTGTGTTTGTTTGAAATTTTTGCAGAGCGTCTTGAATTCTTTTGTACTGTTCGTCAAAACCAAAATGGTGCTTAAATTGTCGTCGCGAATATATTATAGAATGAAACTGGTTTTTCTGGTAGCTGAGATATGCTTTTAATTCGAAAACAAATGCCGTCTCCTGCACGGTACACTTTAATGACAAAAAACTATGTACAATTAAAATGAATATGTTTAAGAACTTTTAACGCCATAACGGCGTCATCCTCAGAAACAGTGCAGCAGTGAGCACAGAAGTTAGTAGCCTATATACTTTAAAAGACACATAGCAGTTAATGCGCATGTGCAATAATCGGCAAAGTCCAAATCAAGTTCAGTGGGTACAAGCATAGTTGGTGGGCGTGACCTTGCCCAAAAGTGTTCTCCAAGAAAGGGGGATAAACATGGGGGGATCATCGTTACAGCATCTTTCACCATTGACGAATATGTGAATACTTTCACAGAAAAGTGTTGATCGACGGTTCCTGGGAGAATCCAGAATAATGGTGTCATTCCAACATGGTAGGTAAGAACCGTTTAAACAGAGTCTCGACAAAGATGTAGCACTAGAATGCGTCCTGAGATTATGCTGATGTTCGTAAATGCGGAGCACCAAATTACGAGTGGTAGAGCCCACGTAGCATAAATCGAGCTCTGCAGGGTTAGTAGATTTAAGTGGAACCAAATATACACCGTGATGGTTCGCACATTAAACACAGTCTGTGTCCTTTTTAACAGTGCTAAATAAAGTACGCAAACCTTACACCAAACTTGTGTTTGTACTTATGACATATGTTCTTTAAGATGTTACATACAGGTGGTATATATGGTGACAATATCGATTTAATCGCAAGCGTATTCTGAAGTTCTCCCTGAAGCAAAGACATAGAACAAATTTTGCTTTCACGTAAATATTCAAAAGGTACAAGATTCCATAATGGAAGCGAAATGTCTCTTTGATTTCCTAAGTTCAAATATTTCCATTAGTGAAAGCAAATAATTGCTGGTAATATCATTCTGTGTTTAACGCAGAGCTTCAGAGACTGACTACAACTGGGTATCTTATACAAGCGACCCTACTAAAAGAAAGTGGATTTTTTTTCGCATGTGCTTTGAAGGTTGTTGGAATAATCTGACCAGCTTTTAGTGCTTCCATTTTTCTCCCCTATGAAACGGGAAAAAAGTCAGATCTCAACCCTTTATCGATAAGTCCTCGTTCAGTTTGTGTAAGTTTGCGACTTTTTTTAATGCTGGGATTATAGCCAGTTGTTCAAGCGCACAAAAATACCTAAAATATAAAGTAATTATTTTACAGAACAGCACTAAGTACTGTATCGAACACGTACATCCAGTCTCAATGTTACTGTAACGACCCTCACTCCTTTCTAGCTCTCACTTAACATAGCCCCAATCCAGCGAGAGCCGTCTCATAATTTTGTTTTGGTTCGTTCCGTGGTAGAATCACGAACTCGAAGAAAAATACAATTCAGGCCCTTTTTTACCAATAACCAAAAAACAGTTTATTCCGCTAAAACGATGTGGGGTTTGGGACTTGGCTGGATAATGGAATGTTTCATTTGATTTTGTTCCCGTCCTTGCTATCGACACTAGACCCAAACTTCCCGTTTCCCGTAAGCCGACGTCGCTGCTACCACCGACGCCGAAACTCGCGACCCCACTTATCCCTCCAAAACTTCGGTCCCGTCTCTCTCGCTTTTACTTCAAAAGTGTTGTCTCCTCGCTCCGGAGCCAATTGTTCTAACCGACTGAGCTACACCGACGGAATGTATCGCAGCAGATTTGTCGTCTTGATACGTGCTTTACTTCTGTCTCACTGTCTCGCATCGTCTCCCTCTTTTTTTTTTTTTTTTTCTTTTTTTTGAAGCGAAGAAGGAACCTTTTATTAATTCCAGACGATGTGTGGAACGAACATCACACATCCCTCGAAGAACCCAACGGCCAGTAAATCCATTTTTACATTCGGGCAACAATGTGAAAACAGGAATTCGTCGCTGACGGAGATCGAACCCATGTCTCCTCGCTCCGGAGTGAGTTGCTCTAACCGACTGAGCTACACCGACTGAATGTAACGCTGCAGATTTATCGTCTTGACACGTGCTTCACCTCTGCAGTGCGTCGAAGTTTCTTTGGCCATTTAAATAATTAAATAAATAAATATGGTAATTATGTTCAGGAAGTAACTAGGAACGAAAACAATGTATAAACTGTAAAATTTGAAGTTTTTTAGTTTCACTGGTACTAATGCAAAGAATCCATCATGTCCGATTTGAATTGGAAGTAGCTGCCGATAATAGCAATTCGTTGATCTAGAAATTGGAAAGTCTATTTTTTGTCAATAAAATAAAAAATGAAAAGGAAAGGAAAAAAGGTACTATATATATATATATATATATATATGCATAGCGAAAATTTCCCCATGGGAAAAACCTAAATATTGTATTCAGGTGTTGAATTTTGTGTCCGCAATAAAGAGATAAATGCTTAGCTCATTAAGTTACTGAGTTTTGTGTTAGAAGTAATAAGGAAAAGACACATTTTTCGATACGGAGGAAGACATTACTCACAATTTTTTATTGCATATTTAGTCGCCCCGATGGTCTGAGCTGCTGACTGTATCCCTTCCCTGGAACCAGTGGCCCTAAATTAGGGACGGTCGATTGGTTATATCCCTAAGAATTGCTCATGGTGGTCGTTATGTCCTGAAACCAACAAAATAAAAACCCAAATCAGAAGAAACGAAAAATGAACAGTGAAAACGCTATACTTCTGCAAATCTATGCAGAACAGTAGAATTTATTTTCGACTAATTATTGCTATATGTACGTAGAGCATTTCAGCTATACAAGTACTTAAAACAGTGTTTAAAGAATAAGATTCGATTTGAATGTTTTGAATGTACGAAGGATGACATACACTAGAAAAAGAAGGACTGGTAACAAACGAGTGATGAAGTTCTGTTGTTATGAATTTAAGTGAAGTTAGGTATTAGTCACTTTCAGCAAGCTCATGAAGGGAAAAAGTACATACAATTTAATAAGATCACTGATTAATTATGCACTAACAGGGGTTGAAAAATAGGCTAGTCGTACGCCCAGTACTACCGTTTTTTATATTTGTACTAGAACAAAATATTTTTTATTAGCCCAGGATTACCGATTAAAAGTTGTTTTTCAAAAGGTGTTGCAGCCGATATATTTTCTCGTATATTTTACATGTTTTTACGGTTTTTTTCTATAAGTTTACAACTGTCCAATATTTCTATTTCAGGAACTGCACCTCCTGGGGTGTAGATTACGAGTGTTTGTAGGGAGAAGGGAGTCGGGAGGAAAACGATAAGGGGAGGGGGGGGAGTGTGTTGCCTGCACACCACCGGTGTTGGTAAACTGTGGTTGGCGGGGGGGCCAGTCCCTGTGGTTAGACGTGGGTGAACTCTATCAGAAGAGCAGATAAAGTGTGTTTTGTCTGTATTTCATGGTTTGTATAACCGATATTTCCCGAATTAAAGCCTTATTTTTGTACTAATTTGCTTGGGACTAGATCAAAGTAAGTTGGGATTAATGAATTCTCATTCCAGTTAGTCCGGGACTAAATGCGCAAAAATAATTTTCGACCCCTGCACTAAGACACCTGGTAGCGCAGTAGTCTATGCGTTGGCTTCTGACAATGCGCCCCAGGGTTCAACTGCCGGGTGAGACATGGGGGGGGGGGGGGGTGCTCTTGTCTTACGGCACTGGCTCTTTCCCTTCCCTGGAATCAGGAATCAGCGGCCTTAACCCTCCAGTCCCCAAAAAATAATTTTACAAGTTGAAAAATTAGTTAATGTGGTCACTCAGACAGGAATTTCAGTTTTTGTGTAAATTATTTAAAAAAAAAAAAAAAAAAAAGACTTTTTCAATGGGTTAATACCGTTCCAAATTTTAGCACTTGTGAAAGAAAAGCAACAAACAGAACGGATAAGATTGCGAGGTCCGTATAGATGCCATCAGAAACAACTTCCCGATTCTTCCTCAAGTTAGATTATCATTGGTCGATCGTAGACTGACTGCATAATGCTTGTCACATACTAACATGCATGTAGTACACACGTATGGGTAACGGAATGCAAATTCCTCTAACAGAATCGTAGCCCAGTAATGCCACTCCACGGTGGGTGAGTAGTCAGAGGTGTAGGTTACTGGCTAGTCGTCCTAGCTGGTTCGAGTTCTGGATGAGGCATGAATGGCGTGCCCGTCCCCTGGAACCAGTGGCACAAAATTAGGGACGGGCGACTACTTATAGCCCTTATAATGGTCGTTAACCACCCAGAAAAGAAGAAAGAAAGAATTGGCCGAAATGGTCAAGGCACATCCGACCATGTCATACTTGTAACAAACTGTGTATGCACTGTTACTTCGTTGTTCCTTCGGGGCGTTCGTCGCCTCAACTTTTGTCCTTCTACCTCCGGGGTCAAGCAATTCAAACAAGCCATGACTATGAAACTCTATAATATGTTTTTTTACATTCGTGTTATGTTGTGTTCACAGCTTTCTTGCACTAGTTACAAAGAAGCACATAAATTCTCCATTAATTTCTTCTTGAAGTAGAAAGCTATGGTTTGTGTTGGTACGTTCACGAGAATAGTGTGGGTATAGTCTACCTAAAACTGGCCAACTGGTCCACGGCATTTGCTGGCAAATGCTGTGGCATTTTCCTATATGCCGTTGTGATAATTTCCCCACGTTTGCGCACATTCTAAAACGAAACCAGCATGAGAAAAACGAAGAGAGGTAAATCGTCACTCGTACACGAGACAAACGTGTTCAGTTTTTCGAGGTCGAATTGAAAAATGGAAAACAAATAGGAAAGAAAGCTGAATTTGCTTTGATTTCAAAACATCTTGCTTGGAATTTGGTTTACTGTTCATCGATGAAAAATCGTATCTGAATATGTTCTATTGTTTTCACTTTAACTTTTCATTGTCAGGTTACTCATTTATTTATTATATATTTATGTGCAACATTTCACCGCACATTTGGTTAGGGGCTGAAATTTTTTATCTTGTCATCGAACAAATCTACTGTTATCTGTGATTCTGAAGTGCCTTTTGTGATTACTGGGATTTAAGACAACCGCCATTTCTGTTGGAAATGAATTTATAATGGCTGTGAGTTATAACACATGTATTTTCATCACTGAATTTATGTTTAGTAAATCTGTTTTATCATAGACTGAGGACTGTGTTTTTTTTTCTAGAGGATTCGTTGTTTTATGATCACTTTTAAGTTTACGAAGTGCTGTTATTTTGTTGAAAGCTCCTGCAAAGGGATTTTTTCCCCCTGTTTACTGAACAAAGCCTTTTTTTATATTTTTAAATGATAAGGTTTTGTTTAATTATATCAAAACTACTGCTTAATTTTTAAACCTTAAGGAAATCGTATATTTTAAATGTATTTATTCGGTGATAACCTGGTTATGTACAATAATCTTAAAATTCAAAGCACAAAACTTTTGTAACAACTTTCAGGCAATTCTATAAAATTTTATGTTTAAAAGTTAAGATCATTATAGAAGAGATGTAGCTTTGCTAAATGCACCTGGAAGCATTAGAACGTACCAAACATTCAGTGAAAGTGAGCTATAATAGTGGCAAAGCTTTTGCTACATAGTGCAATGTAATCTTATATCAATGGAAATTAATTCCTCTGAAGAAATAATTCTTCACAAATACGTGAAAAGCAATACAAATGTTTATTGGCACACAGATTCCATACTTTCTCTGAGTCCCATGAAGCCAGCTTTTCAAAAGACTTGAAAATTGCATCACTTTGGAGCAGGAATCGAACCCGCTTCTCCAGATTTCCGTTAAAGCCACATCTGCTTAACCTCAATTGCTTGTGACTTCGTTGTCCTGATTGGTGTAACGGTAGGGTGCTCGTACGGAAATCGGGAAATGCAGGTTCGGTTCCAGGACGATATAATTTTTGACTTCTCTGAAGAAGTGGCTGTATGGAAAACATGGAAACACGGCTCCTTGTGCCGATAAGGGCACCGCAGTGCGATTTTGTGATACTTCTACCTCTTATACACAAAGGCAACTGTTGCATTTATGTAATCGCTGAATAGATTTAATGATGTTGGGTTCCTAATAACGTTTTCAGTAAGATTTTAGTGCCCGGTGCTACACAACATTTGGATATTTGTATCGTAAGAATATAGGTTCGGTTTCATAGATTATATAGGTACTCATCCGTGAGGCAAGGAAATGTTTATTGAAAGAATAAATGCTATTGAAAGTAATGTAATAACTCAGGTTTTACTATATATTTAATCGAAACTATTAAAATATGAGAAAGCAATTTTATAGAGCACGTGATGTATTTTTACTTCTACAGAACTATTTTTAAAATCTTACAAAGATGACTCATTAACCTAGACTTTTTCAAGATGTCGTTATCTCGTGGTGCATAGAAATATGGTATAAGAGAGAAACGTTTGTTCAAACAAGTTAGTAAAATCATGCAATACGTTGATTATTATCATACGCTTTCCAACATACCAGAAATCATTACTCAAGTTATGAGGATAATAGCTGTGGGATAAATCTCACTCCTGTGCCCTGACCTTTGACCCCATTTCGATGATATTCAACAGAACCTGTTCAGTATACCTCCGGAACAACATGATAAAGTTTTGTCGCAATCGAATCATTTATACGTAAGTTATGACGCATAAGGGCGATGGAATGGATACCGCTTCTGCGCCCTGACCTTTGACCCAATTTCGATTATATTAAACAGAATTAGTTCAATATACTTCCGGAAGAACATTCTAAAGTTTTGTCGCAAAAGAAGCATTTTTAGTCAAGTTATGAGGATAATGGCTGTGGAAAAAATCTCGTTTCTGTGCCCTGACCTTTGACTCCATTTCGATGATATTTAACAGAATTGGTTCAGTACATCTCCGAAACAACATGAAGTTTTGTCGCAATAGAAACCTATTCCATAGTAAAATTTCATCGAAATCGAACCATTTTTACGCGAGTTGTCGTGCGGACGGACAAAGCTGGAGCATATACGCTTCTTCAACCTACGTTTGGAAAGCGTAAAAAAAGAAGGCAATTTGATTAGCCGTGAAATGCAGGTTCGGTTCCAGGAAAAACACTAGAAAAGTTTCAATGACAACAGAAAGCAATCTGAGTTTACAGCGTGAGAACACAAGTTTGTCCACGCCCCCTCCCTCCGGAGTAAGTTACTCTCCCAACTAAGCTACACGGACAGAACATATCGCTGCAGATTTGTCGTCTTGACACGTGCTTCATTTTTCTTATTTGAAGCTAAGAAGGAATTTTTTTATTAATGCCAGATGATGTATGAAACAAAGATCACACATTTTTCGAAGAACCCAATGACCAGTACGTCCATTTTTACGTTTGGGAGCCAAAGTGAAAATACAAGTTTGTCCGTGACAGATATCGAATTCGCGCCTCCTCACTCCGGAGATACAGGTGTCTGGATTCAGTGTTATAGTACCACCACAAAAAGCGTTTGAACATTGAGGCTAATAAGACATCTACAGAGCTGCTGTTCCTGGAATTTTCAAAGTCTCAACTAATGTCATATTGTGTACTCTAAGTCGTCCCATAATTAGTTGTTTGTAGTGACCACGCACTTTACTCTACAGATCTTGCTTGACTCATTAATCATGCCGCAAGAATAAGTATGCTATAGTGTTTGAATTATTACCACATAATCAGGTGTGCAATAACCAATTAAGAAAAGCACACGTTTACGAGGTGGGAGTGAAAGATATACAGCCTCTCGTAGATGGAAGGCTTGAATCTTGTAAGAACTAATTCATTTTCCAGCGTAGTGAAACCACTTAAATCAACACATCTTCTAGCACGATCGCTATCTTCTGTAACTCGCTCAAATAAAATTGAATTTTTGACTCAAACTATTTGCATTCAGCACTGCACTGTCGAATCTCTGCCTTTTCAAGTCCTCTTTGAGAATTGGAAATGGGCAGTAGTCCGATGGAGCTAAATCCCGTGAGTATAGAGTGGACGGCATAATAGCTTAAACCCGCAATCACGCAGTGTTTTTGAGTCACAAACGTTGTGTGCCCTGGTGCATTGTCATGATGGAAGATGGCTCCTTTGGTCAAGTGCCCGCGCCTCTTGAGCTCAAATTCCTCGCCAAAACGTCAGTAGGTTTGAATAATATTATGAATTTATAGTGGCACCTTGTTCCTGAAAATCAGTTGTGGTTACTGCTGCACCCCAGAAGGTGGATGCCATGATTTTTCTCAACTGATTTCTGTACTCGAAACTTTTTAAGAGGGGAAGAAGAGGGATGCTTCTACTGTTTTGATTGTTCTTTTGTTTCAGGGTCAATGTGGTACATCCATGTTTCGTCTCATAGTGACACACCGCTTCAAAAAAAAAAACTCAGCATTATTAGCTTTACAATGCTGCATGACCTTAAGACAATGCTTCACTCTTTCCCTCTTCTTATCAGCATTCAGTTGCTTTAGGAACCCATCTCAAAGAAACCTTAAAACATTCACAACTATATCATGAGCTTGCTCATGGGAAATGTTGAATGTTATCTCAACGTGCTGTAATGTTATTTTACAATCCTGCAGGATCAGGTTGTGAAGAATATTTTAATGATTTGTAGGTGTTGACAGAGTAGCAGGCCTCTCATTGAGGAGATGCATCTTCAGCTTTGTCTCTTCCACACTTGATTCCTGAAACCCAGTTTTCGACCATGTCGTATAAAGTATAAGATTCCTCTAACGTTTTTTTTCATATTCTAATGAATTTCCTTCGGTGATATTCCTCTAAATGGAGGTACTCAATGATTGCATGGTGCTTAATTCTCTAAATAGTAGCCATCTTGATGCATCTTCCTCGATTCAATACCCTCTGCTAAAGAAGAGAATGTAGTTACAAACCTGAACGTTTCCGTGAACAAATAGTAACGGCACATGTTGGCATGTTAGGCTAAAAACCTTTCAACCCCCCACCCCCGTCGGCCTTCATACGCTGCCTAGTCACTATTTACTACGCCCTAAGGTTATGTCTTGGAAACAAGGTCACGCCGGTAACCGAGTGGTCTGAGGCGCTGGCGCCGAATCACTCATCCAAGATGCGCCCGGATAAGACATGGGTAGTGCGCTTGTCCAATGGCACTGGCGCTCTCCCTTCCCTGGAACCAGTGCTCCCAAAATTAGGGACGGACGCCTGCTTATATAAGCTTCCGAGTTGCTCTTGACATTCGATAAACCCCCGAAACAAAAAAAAAAAAAACAAACTAGTGCTTACGGTCGGTTACAAATTTTAAACAAATTTGCGATTAGTAAAGCATTAAAGACAAACTGAGCCGCTCCGGTGGCGCAGTGGTCTAAGCGATGGCCTCTGATCATTCGTCCGAAAGGGGTCTGGGTTCGAATCCTGGTGAGACATGGATGTTGTGTTTGTCTTACGGCACTGGCTCTCTCCCTTCCCTGGAACCAGTGACCCTAAATTAGGGACGGGCGACTGCTTATAAGCCCATTGAGTTGCTCACGGAGGTCGTTAAACCTCCAATCAAAAAAATCAAATCAAGACAAACTGAATGTGCTATAATCTACCTAATTTAGTTATTCATTAAATTTTTCAAGACGCGGAGTTCATATAATGCTGATGCCGACCCGGTGGCGCAGTGGTCTAAGCGATGGCTTCTGATCATTCGTTCGAGGTGGGTTCAAATCCCGGTGAGACATGGATGTTTGTCTTACAGCACTGTCTCTCTCCCTTCCCTGGAACTAGTGACCCTAAATTAGGGATGGGCGACTGCTTATAACCCATTGAGTCGCTCACGGTGGTCATTAAACCTCCAATCAAAAAAAAAAAAATAAATGAAAAAACAATATTGACACTGCGTCTCCCTGAATGGGGAGTACCGTGATTTTTGTGTTAAAAATATAATAACACTCACCCACGGTTTTATACGCATTGGCTTAGTATGCCATAATTTCATAGCCATCACTGAATTGAATGAAATGTAGACGCGTACCCTGTAAAACAAACAAATAACCAGTGGTGTAGTGAAAAGGTACACGAACGAGTGGTGCCTTTACGTTTTGAAAACCTTTCCCTTCCTTACCCCTCCTCCCCCTTGTCCCATTCCACCTTTCGCCTTGTTACTTTGTTTCATACATAACCGAGGCGTATATAGAATTTTAATTTCTTCCGGTGGGGGATGGGGGTGGGAGCCAACCGAAAATGAAAGTCTTTAAAATCTATCAGAACAGAGCAAAGTTAATGAGAAAAAAAAAAAATTAAAGCATTACGTTCAATCGTAAGTCGAAACACTTTCGCGTGGGGCTTTGCCCCCCTCCCCTTGAATACTTTCGTGATTTATAGTATAATTAAGTGTAATAATTGGTCGAAATCAGACTTCCGGATTTATACATTTTGGCATTCAAGGAACTGCCAACTGAATGGATTTAGAGACTAACTCTACCTTGAAACAAACATGGAACGTTAATTCCACTAACTGTGCAGTTTTTCTGTTGTATTTTTTCAATCGGAGAAAAATTATAGGACGTTCGCATTTTAAAAAGAGAACAAATTATGCTGTATAGAGTTTATCGGAACGCTTGTCGACTAGAAAAAGAAAAAAAAGTATCGGAACACCTTTCCGGGGCGTACCTTCCCCACTACACCACTGCAAAAAACCGATTTAGTATATTTAAATTCTTGAAATGTGATAAGTAAACGATAAATTTGAGTGTTTTGCGTCGATTTAATCTGGTTCAATATTCCTCAAGAAAATATTTTAACATACAGTTTCAATATTATAGCGATTGTAGTAATTCTTTTCCGTAGACATAATACGGAAGTTCATCTTGTCAGGTCAGTGTGGTGGCAATAAATTATGATTTTAGGTAATGTTTTGCGCCATAAATTAAACAATAAGTTTATTGTTAAATACTAAACTATACATAACTCATGCGTTGTATTATTTCCTGTCTTTGTGTTAAAACGAGATCTGCTACTCTGTGTATTGCCGTATGTCGAAATCACTCATTGTTGCGTCAACGACAAAATCGAAAGTTATGAAATGGTCAGCCAAATAAGTCGGAGCTTCCATCTTCAAAAGTCATGACATGAATTACTGCCACCTTCTTTGTTTCTATAGCCGATTACAGTGTGATATTTTCTGTCATCTTCATCTGAATCTGTGTGCAAGCTGCTTCTATCATATAGTGTTGACCTCGACATGTTTAAATATGTTTTCATACATTGTTTGAAATCACTTGAAATTTTCTGTAAAAACAACCATGTTTTCGTTGTCAAACTTAATAAAACTGCATATTTATAAACATGGTATTCAAGAAATTCTGTGTCTTGTTTGTTTTGTTCCATGGAACTGTATGATCATTTCAGTTTTTCTTTGAATCTCGTGTATCAATTGTAACATTAATATGATCACGTCTGCACATTATGCACTATGTTGACAAAAGTCACCGAACACCCCTTCGAACGCAAATGAACGGATCCGCTGCGTTGTTACGATGAGCGGTACAGCTGCAAACGGTATAAAAACAAGCCTGCAGCTGACCGCGATCATATCGCAATATGAGGTTGAGTGAAAATATCGCGGCGGGAGAGAACTGATTTTGAGAAAGGAAAGATTGTTGGGCGTTATATTAGTGGGTTGTCCATAAGGGAAACGGAGAGGCGTTTAAATATACCCAAGTTAACTGTTTTGGATGTACTGAATGAGTGGAAGACACATGGCGTGCCTGAAGCAGCAAAATGTACCGGCAGACCAAAGAAAATCAGTGATAGAGGACGTCGAAGCCTCAGGAGAGTCGTTACAGATAATCGACAAAGTACTGCACAAGACCTCAGTGTACAGATGACTAAAAATGCTGAAATCTCGGTATGTAAACGTACCATTCGCAGAGAACTTCATTCCACGGTTTACCGTGGTCGTGCGGCTGCTCATAAGCCTTTCATCTCTACTGAGAATGCTACTCGTCGTTTAGCATGGTGTAAAGATGTATCGTGGACCGTAGATCGATGGAAACGGGTTCTCTGAACTAATGAATCCAGATACACGATTCATCATTTGGATGGCCGTGTGTGGGTATGACGGCAGCCGGGGGAACGCTATTTACTACCGTGTACTGTTCCTACGGTCAAGTCTGGAGCTGGTAGTGTACTCGTGTAGGGTTGTTTTTCGTGGTATGGTCCCGGCCCACTGTTTACAAACCTGTTAACCAGCACGTCTACCTCGATATTCTGGACAATTATGCCCTACCAACTCTGTGGCAATACTATGGAACCGAGCCTTGTTGGTACCAGCATGATAATGCACCGAGCCATAAAGCAAGGACTGTACTGGCGTGGTTTGACGATAACTCCGTATCGTGTGTGGACTGGCCAGCACAGAGCCCTGATCTTAATCCCATAGATCCCTTATGGAATGAATTAATGCGCCGCATAAGAAGTTTGGAACCAAGGCCTACTACTAAGCAACAGTTAGCGGCAGCATTATGTACTGAATGGAAGCGCATACCTATCACTGTGTTCCAAAACTTTGTCGAAAGCATGTCCCGAAATGTAAGTGCATGCATTAAGGCCAAAGGTGGACCAACACCGCACTAATGTATGTCAATAAATGCTATGTTGTGTTTTTCGTTTAGGTGTCCGATGACTTTTGTCAATATGGCGTGTTTTGCCAAAATATGTCTACACAGCATAGGCGCCCATAGCTTAATTTTCAGCAGGGGTCAAACAGAAATTACAACTACGAATAACATGTAGAAACAGAATATGCAAATTTCCATGCTGTGCCTTTCAGTTATCTAACAGTTTTTACTCGCTCTCATCACATAAATTTAACTGGAAACCAGATGATCCAAAAAAACTACATAACAGTGATGGATAAATGAAATTAGATAGCTTGTTGGTACAATAAAGAAATTCTTTGTAGTTCTTTTGATCCTTTTGGCCACTTGGATCACAGGCTTCACGAAACCACAGAAATCATTCAATTGATCATCAAGAAAGTGAAAAATATCCTCAAGACAAATTTCTGGGGAAAATTTAAAAAGATCTTTGTGCAGTGTAGTGAATAGCTGCTGCAGAGAGTATACATTTTTCATATCTACGCCTTTCACGCTTTTCCATAATGTATGTATACTGATGAGCCATTAGATTATGACCACCTATGTAATATGCTGTAGGACCCCATTTAGCCCACGAAACAACGGCCACTTGGCGAGGCATTGATTCGATGAGGTGGCGAAAGGTATCCTGGGGTGTCTGGTACCATAATGTCAACAGCAGGTCTTCCAGTTCCCGTACATTTCCGGGTGGTGGTGATTTAGCGCAAACCCGCTTTTCCAAGTCGAACCACAAATGTTCGATTGGGTTCATATCAGGTGAATTTGGAAGCCAAGGGATTAACAGAAAGTCACCATCATGGTCCTGGAACCACTCCTTGACGATTCTGTCAGTGTGGCATGGCGCATTATCCTGTTGGTAATGGCTGTCACCAGAATTGAACACAGTTACCGCGAATGGGTTAATTTGGTCCTCAACGATGTTCAGATACCTGACAGCTGTCAGGGATTATGCTATTGGGATAATGGGGCCAACAGTGTCCAAGAAAACATCGTTCAAAGCATAACACCTCCGCAGCCGGCCTGTTTCCGCCCAACATAGCAGCCTCCGTTGGTTATCGATCTATCCGCGCTCGACCGTCGACGTGATGCACCAGGAATCTTGATTCGTTGCACTAGGCCACTTTCTTCCAATCATCCACGGTCTAATCGCGATGATCTTGTGCCCATTTCATGCGTTGTTGGCGATGACGTGCAGTGAGCATGGGGACCCAGCTGGGTCTTCGGCTGCTCAGGCCCATGCGCAGAAGACTGCAATGAACTGTGAGGTGTGACATATTGCCCTGATCACCACTGTTGTAGCTGCTGGTGATTTGTCTCACTGTGGCCCTGCGGTCGCTGTGAACAATGCGCGACAGTATCCGCTCTCCTCCGGCATCATTGGGCTGCGGCCGACACATGGCTAGACGACGCTTTATCGTTTGGCCATCTGTGCACCACTTTTCATACGTACTCACTACAGCGTCACATGAACAACCCATGCACAAGCCTCGCCGTTTCCGAGATCGTAGTTCCAGGGCGCCGTGCCATCACAATTTGCCCTTTATGAAACTCCAATAAATCGGCAGCTTTTCCCATTCTGACTCCGAACACTCTACGAACCGAAAGCCAGTCCTCGAGTTGTATATATACTGCTCTGTGAACTTCGCCTGCGCCACCATTCGGTCTCCAGGCGCGCTGATTTCTCTAGGCTGGGGGTGGTCATAGGCTCATCGGTGTTATGTACGCTGTTTTCCTACATGAAATGGGAAAGTTCATTATTACTTTCTACTGTAAATTTCCGCCTGTTCTACTGGAATGTCTGGCCTCTTTTTACAGCATCCAGAAGTTCTACAGAAAAATTAGCAGTCAGAATAAGTGTTATAGCAAAAATCTCTGTAATTCCTTCCAAGAATAGAAAGGGGTGCATGATCCAATTTCCAGGGGAGGACAAATGCCCCTTTTGCCCCCTATGTGGACGCCCATGCTGCACAGTAAAAATCTTCTGAGATTCACGGTCAATTTTCCGTGATTTCGCTTGTGAATTAAAGAAGCATATTTCCTGATACCACATTTCCTGTGAAATGACGGAAAAGATCCTAAATTTCACGGGTCTTTCGTATGCCAAGATAATTCTAAATTCTCAGAAAAGTTTCTGCCCTTCCTTTCCTATATTGACGGCAAATTACCGTTTTTAGCACGTCTTTTGTAAAAAAAGATCGTGCTTATCTTACCGGTTTGTCCCTCCGTCCGTCCGTCTGTACCCACGATATCTCTGCAACTATTAGTCCGATTTGAACAATTCTTTTTGCATTGGGAAGCTTGAAATATGCTAATGATGATCCTTCATTTCGTTTTTGTTTTTTTACGATGTACATTTTGCCGCTAGAGGGAGTAAATGCAGATGATGTGTCATTCATAAGTACGTTTTATTCCACATATTTGCTTCTAAACATCCGATTGAAAAAATTCTCTTTCGATTCCATTTATGTCGATGAGTATTTTAGATATAGTTACTTCTTCATATTACGCATTGATTTTCCGCTAAGAGGCGCAAAAGTAAATTACATTTTTCCTGATAACTCTTCTTCTATAACTCCGATTTGAAAACTTTTTTCTTCAGCGGATACACCTCCTGATGGAAAATCTTTTGCATATAATTTCAAATTTTTGGTAAAGAATACTTTGGCCACCAGGGGGCATAAGTGTTAATTGCCATAAAATCCGAGCTTCTAAAACATCGATTGAAAATTTTTTTTCTTGGACTAATGCCACTGACATCGATAAACCTTTTCGGAATATTTTCTTCTTAAAATATTCCACAGTTTCTCCGCCAGGGGGCGTAGATGTATATCTTATTTTCGTCAATATCTCTACTTCTAGAATTCCGATTTGAAAAATTTCTTCTTTGTTGGATAGTGTTCTCAGTGTGACATGTTTTTCATATAATTTCAAAATTTTCAAGTAATTCATAGACTTTCCGCTAGGGGGCGTAGAGGTAAAATGCGTTTCCCCCTATGTCTGTGCTTCTAAATCTCCGATTTGAAAAATTCTTTCTGCACCGGATACAGCTTCTGATGGGAAATCCTTTGCAGATAATTTTTAATTTTTGTAAAAAATAGTTTGGCCACCAGGTGGCGTAAGTCTTGATTTCCGCTTCTGATGCATTTGCAAAAAAATCAGAGCTTCTAAAATCTCGATTGAAAAAAGTCGTTTGTTGACCGATACTACTCATGTCGACAAACCTTTTAGGAACATTTTCTTCTTAAAATAATGCATGGGTTCTACGCCAGGGGCGTAGATGTATATCTTATTTTGTCAATATCTCAACTTCTAAGAGTCCGATTTGAAAAATTCTTTCTTTGTTGGATACTGTTTCCGATGCGAAATGTTTTTCCTATAAATTCAAAATTTTCAAGTAAATCATAGACTTTCCGTTAGGGGGAACAAAGGTAAATTGCGGTTTCTGCGTTATTTCTACTCCTAAAACTCCGATTTGAAAAATTGTTCCTATATCGCATACAAGACCTGATGGAAAATATTTTTCACATAATTTCTAATGTTTGTTAAAAAATGGTTTGGCCCCTAGGGGTCATAAGTGTTAGTTTCTGCTTCTGATGTATTTGTAGCAAAATCTGGGGGGCTCCTGGAAACTCGACCAAATTTCTTTTTCTTGGACCGATAACGCTCATATGGAAAAACCTTTTGAGAATACTTTCTTCCTAAAATAATGCATGGTTTTCCCACCAGGGGAAGTAAAGTCGCATCTTATTTTTGTCGATATCTCTGTTTGTAAGAGTCTGATTTGAAAAACTCTTTCTGTGTTGGAGAGCGTTTCTGGTGCGAAATGTTTCTCATATAAATTCATGTTTTTCTTAACACACAAGTCTGCTGCCAGAGGGCGTAAGCTCACGATTCCGTTTAAAGCAATATCTGAGGAATTAAGAACCCGATTGAAAAACTTCTTTCTTCCGTCAGATGCTATTGTTTTCCATACCGGTTCCATTGACTTTAAGTAGTTTTGATAAATTTAATTGGCGTCAGAACGGATTCAAAAGACGTGCTTATTACACCCGAAAATTCGGTGTCATCTTTCTTGTTCAGAGATGTAAACGAAAAATTATGACTTTCGTAAGCTTTTCCGCAATTCCTTTCCTATATTAACGAAAACACTCCGTTCTTACTTTTTCTGTATCCATACGACGGGGAATTTCTGGTAATAGGAACGTAATATGTACTTCAGGCTTTGTACGTAATACAGGGTGTCCGATAATTACTGGACACATTACAAAATTATGTAAAAAAAAAAAACTATCAGCATTGTCTGTTTTCCCATGTCACGTATTACTAACACGGTTTCTATATTTTTGTTTTGAAGAATTGTTATTCCCAGAATCCGATAGATGGCGCTGATGAGGAATGTATGAGAAATGCGAATCAGTAGTCATGTCATCCGTATAGCAGAAGGCGATGTGTGTGTTATGGCTTGTGGAATTAAAGTCTGTCATTAAAGTTAAAAGACGGTACCGTTTAGAGTATGGTTGTAATCCTCCGTCAACGAATTCAGTTAAGCGGTGGATGAAACAGTTTAAAGAAACTGGCAATGTGGAACATCGTGGAAGAGCCGGTAGGCCTAGCGTCAGCGGTGCGACGATTGACCAAGTTAATGAAAGTTTCCGACGAAGCTCCAGGAAATCCGTTCGTAAAGCAAGCAGAGAACTGTACATTCCGAAATCGACAGTTCACGATATCTGGCGCAAGAAATTAAAGTTTCATGCTTATAAAATTCAAATAGTGCAAAAGATGCATGTAAATGATCACACTCTGCGATACGATTTCGCTGTGGATATGCTGAATCGAGTGGAAAACGACGAAAACTTTCTCAGTACTGTAATTTTTAGTGATGAATCCACATTTCATGTATCAGGTATTGTGAATCGTCACAACTGTAGGATATGGGGCAGTGAACCGCCTCATGCTGCTATTGAACTGGAACGTGATTCTCCAAAAGTTAATGCTATCAAAAAGAGAAGTGATTGGACCTTTCTTCTTCTGCGAAAAAAACATAAATGGTGACATTTACTTGGATATGCTAGAAAATTTAGCTATACCCCAGATAAAAAGATATGACAACGTCGATTTTCAACAAGACGGCGCGCCTCCGCATTGTTCAACGTCTGTACGTAAGTGCCTAAATGAGCATTTCCCCAACAGATGGATTGGGCGTGGTGGTCCCATTCCGTGACCTCCTCGATCTCCAGATCTAACTCCATTGGATTATTTCATGTGGGGTTATGTGAAGGATCGTGTCTATCAGACTCCTAGTACTGATTTGCGGGAAGTGAAGCAGTGTATCAGAGCTGCTATTAATTCCATAACTCCTCGGATGCTTGCCAATACATGACATGAAATCGAGTATCGTTTGGACATACCACGAGCAACCAAGGGATCTCACATCGAAATTTATTAACTTGTGTAGTTACATTGTAAGTTAGTACAGTCAGTTTCTTTCTATGTGTTTGATGTTTTGTTTTATATAATTTTGTAATGTGTCCAATAATTCTCGGACACCCTGTATGTACTTGAGGTTTGAGTAACCGTCGTATTAAATTTCAACCGTCTGTCGAAGGTCTAGATTTTGAAGTTCTGTGGCGGGATCGGATATTGTGGATAGCATGTCGCATGAAATTTTGGTTATAGTGGCACGAGATATTTCTCCTTTTCTCCCCTATTTTGCACACCAGCTATTGTGCCTTGTGTTAGCGCAAGAAACCGGGTACATAAATTATTGTACATGTGATTGTATGATGTCTATGTATCAGTCTGTGGACCTCTTAAAACAAAACCTATTACAACAGATCAGATCAGATCATATGCAGAGGATTTTAGGAAGGGAGTGTCTGACCCCAGGTCTTAAACAACCCTTAGAAATAGGAAGCTAGTAGATTGGGCTAGAGTGCCCGATAGCAAAGTGACACGGAAACGAGGTAGAAAGGGGGAGAAAGTCGCCCTTATTTGCAACCGGGGGCCAGTACCCAGGGCCCGACGGCTTAACATACCCATCCGACGCACATGTAGTGGTTCGAGCTTTCGTACCTGCATGGGATCGAACCTGGGTCCTCCCCATAGCAGTCACGAACGCTTATCACTAGGTCATCTGCGGCCCAACCTGTTACAGCTATCAAAAGTAAATTTTATATTCAGAATTTTTGTGAAATATTACTGTGAAGCAGTACATTTCACCTTGTCTTGAGCATAACTGAAAACCGTTGTAAGTTTAAAAGATTTCAAGTTCCAAAGCATACTGTTGCTCCGAAAAATCACGATATAAGAAAAATACAGGTAGGCTCAGTTCTCATTGAGCCGTCAGTTTGGAACGTAGGACTACGACTTGCAGATCGGAGAGTTAAAAATGAGCTAGTCGAGTATGGTTTCAAAGCGTTTATTTGATTTGGTATAGCCAACATAGGTCTGTATGAAAAGTAGCTTACATAAGTTTTACGAATAATGCTGGATACATTGCGAACACAAAGCAGATCGATACACAGATTATCCAACGTGGTGCTCTATCTTCTTGGGCTTCTTACACTCCTCATCATTTGCTCTTGCCTCTCGTTTTGATTTTCTTCACTTTTGCTTGCGTTCATTCTGCGAATTCCGCGGCATTGTCGAAAATGTTAACCCGTTCACACGAAAACAATTAAAAAAATTAAATTAAACCACTGCGGTATGTTCTTTATACATATGAATAGATCTCATCGAGAGCTTTAAACCCATACCACGCACAGTCGTTTTGCACTCACGGTTGTCCAGAAAAACCGCGATATTGTCAAAAGTGTTCACCGGTTCACAAGAAAACAATTTTTAAAATGTTCAGTTCAAACCACTGCGAAATGTTCCTCGTATATTTGAATAGATCTCGTCGAGAGCTTTAAACCGATACCACGCACAATCGTGTTGCGCTCACGGTTGAAGAGATAGACTGAGTCAAACGTGGCAGCACCAAGGAGGTTAGAATAAGGAGGAGATGGCAACAGCCACTCTCCCTGTGCTTCTGGCGTGACGCCACTTTTTATCAGCTGACTACGCCAATGCGCCCAACCCGAGAATCTCCTGTATATTTCTATGAAGAAATCGCGATTTCGAACGGGTTCTTTTTGGACCCTTACTCTACCCATACGATCATGAAAAAAATTGAGGCTGAAGTATTCATTCTCATAATTAAAAAATTCCAGAAAAAATAGGAAAATATGTGTTGGTATTTCTTTAAAAAATTGAACAAAATAATGATTTTTTGAGCGGAAGTGCATACTGCACATGTGCAATGAACCATGGTTAAAATATAACCAAAATCCTAATGTTGAGAAATACGAAGTCCGAAATATTCTTTGTTTGCGCCCTTGATTTGCATGGTTTGCATGCGCTAAGCGAAACTGCTTTTGGCACAGGAAGTGACGTCACGTCTCCGAACTCCCTCAAACTTCCACTACCACAGAGAGAGGATCGGAACAACTGATCTGTTTTGACTTCACACAAAACGGGTCATTTCACCTCCTCTTCTTCTAACCTCCTTGGGTAGCACCCACAGAAATATTGCATCATCTCCCTCGTGCACAGGGAGCGAGGGGAGCGTCACGCGCACGATGTATTGCGCAGTACGCGAATTGGACTCCATGCTGTTTATGAATATGCTAACATGATTAGTGTGAGGCATGTATTTTTAACGCTATAATGGTTTCAATTGGGACCTATTTTTGTCACAGGCGGTTGGCCGTAAGTCGCCCCATACTATCCGCGGAGTTAGACCTAGTCCTACGTCAAAATACGTAATTTGTAATAAGTCTTCCCACAGGAAAAATAACATTGTTACAAACCTATTCAGAAAAATAATAAGCTCCTACAGAAAAAAAAAATCGTCGCGCAGTTTAACTTCTACCTTATACGCGCGTGTATATTACGGATTCTCCTGGCTCAGAGGGAGCACACGCGATTCGTGTAGTAAAGGTAGCTGGATCGAAACTCACTTGGAGCAAAAAACGGCTGTGTAACGACCTTTGCTCCTTTCTAGTTTTTACTTATCATAGTCCCGATCCAGCGAGAGCCGTCATATAATTTTGTTTTGGTCCGTTTCCCAAAGTAGAATCACGCACTCGAAGAAAAATAGAATCCATGCCCTTTTCAACACTAACAAAAACGACTAGTTTATTTCGCTAAAACTATGTGACTTGGGGCCTCCAGGAGGGTAGGTTGATGGAATGTTTCAATTGACTCCGTTCCTGTCTGTGCTATCGACACAAGAACCGAACTTCGTGTTTTCCGTAAACCGACGTCGTTGCTACCGCCAACGCCGAAACTTCCCACCCGACCGCTCTCTTCAAAACTCCTGTCCCGTCTCTCCCGATTCCACTTCCAAAGTAAAAGTGTGTCTGTTCACTCTTAAAACTTCAGAAAAACTCCACTCTCGGATTTCCGAGTTAATCTTTCCAATGTGAGCTACCTGTCACACCCTAAAGCTTGTGTTTCACACCTTAACGTTCCTTTGAGATAATCCCATGGCCACACAAGACAGGTACAGATCAAATAAAATCATACACTGGCGTGCACAAATTAATAACGAGACGGTTTTTCGAATGTAACGTCGTGCAGAAGTGCTCCACATCGACTCAAATCATACCATAAGATCCCCAAGATGTAAGAATATGGGACAAGTGAGCAAAACCGTCCAAACAAGGAATCAAAAGGATACAAAGGCACTTTATTGAAAAGGTAGCTTCGAGCACAACTGGAAGAAGACAGAAACATCCATGTGACAGGCGGCTGCCAAGAAAAATTCGGTCTTTAGTAGGGGATATGATTACCCCTGACTGCTTTGCAGGATTTAGAACGCCTGTCCATGCTGAGGACGAGGTTGTCAAGGAGCTGTTGAGGCATCGCAGCCCATTCCTCTTGTAGCGCCAATCGCAGCTGCGGAATCGTTGCTGGCGGCTGGTGACGTGCTGCCAAGCGTCTCCCGAGAAGATCCCACACGTGTTCGATTGGATTTAGGTCCGGGGACATTGCGGGGTAATCCATGCGTTGAATATCTTCACTCTCCAACAGCTACGCGACAGCCACTATATGATGAGGTGTAGCTTTGTCGTCCATGAAGAGGAACTCAGGATCCACAGCACCTCTAAACAGACGCACGTGAGGCAGGAGAACCTTGGTAGAATAGCGGAAACCAGTGACTGAACCTCCTCGGAAGATGTGGAGGTCAGTACGGCCACCAAGCATGATACGCGTCCCAAACGAGAATTCCACGTGCGAGTGAATATATCCAAACCGGTCTCTTTCGATGATGTTGGAGGTGTGATTGCGTATTCCCTGCTCTCTCCAGATGTGTATACGTCCAGAATCGCTCGTCAGACTAAATCGGACTCTCATCCATAAAGAGAACTCAACCCCATTGCTGACTGTGTCCAGTTCTTGTGTTCCTGGCACCACAGAAACCGCCGTCTCCGATGAGCAGGCGTTAATGGCACACACCGTACTGGTAGTCATGCAAATAGACCACCTTTGTGCAGCCTCCTGGTCACGGTAAAACGCGAACACGGACGTCCAGTTGTCTGTTGCATGTGCCTTGCGATTTCTCCCGCCGTCTGCCGTTTATATATTTTTTACAGTGCACCTTCTGATTTATCAGGTGTGCATCTAAGACTAAGAAGAATGTCTCATCTTATATTTTGGGCCACTCGTTCCTAAGGAGACAGAAGGCCACTGATGTGGGAACCAACGTAACAGTCTTTCCCGGGGTTCGAACACAGCTGCAGGAAGCCGTTCTACCATAGGCGTTAGGCAGCAAGTTAGCCATATTAATACTGTGCAGAATATAATACAGTGGATCCCACTTAAAAAGTTCCCGCTCAAGAAGTATTATTTTTAGAGTTCCGATTTTTTTTCTATAGTGCTAATGTTAATTTTTCCCACTTAAGAAGTAACGATGTTTCAAGTTTTCCCGCTTAAGAAGTTGTAAGTGTCACAAGTTTCTAAGTAAGAACATACGATTTTGGAACTCGTGCAGCAGATAAGTACATGTCAAAGAAGTTGGAGGAAACGTTTCCCCGTACATGAAGCAAGCGAAACCCCTGCCGGTTTCCCACGGTCAACACAGGGGGTCATGTTTACTCCCCCACTTTTTGTGCGTCTGCCCTTTCTGTATCACAATCGCCTTAACTTTGGGGCTGGGGAAAGGCTGGGAAAGGAAGCACCTGCTGAAAGTTAGTCATTCTGTCAGAGTTAGGCTCAGATGTTGCACCTCGCATACGTGGAGTTAAACGTTTAGTTTTATTGTTGAAGTGCGTAGCTAGAAATATGGCGTCTAAAGGCATCAAAACAAAAGCTTTATCTGTGGTTGTGAAACAAAACATTATTACGCAAGTTGATGAAAACCCGCATTTAACTAGGGTGCAGATAGCAAAAGAACTAAATTTTCTTGTTACAATCCTCAACGGTATAGTGGCAAAACGATGACAAAGATGTTCCCACTTTTGAAATGCAAAATATCGACGATATTTGCGACATCGAAACGCAAGAGGACGATGAACCAGAAACCCAAGAAAATGAGTGCAGGCCAATTCCAACTTAGCTGAAGCTGGTAAAGCACTAGAAACTTTTCGCCGCTTTATAGAAAGCCACGAACGTGTTCCGACGGACATAATGAGAAATTTGAGGGAAATGGACTCGTACTTTGTGAATCTAGCGGAAAAAAGGAAGAAGCAAACGCTTTTAGATCAGTATTTTTGTAATCCTGTAGCATAATAAATGTAGCATTCAATCCTTATATTCAAGTTTAAATGGGTAAGTTGTTAAATTTTTGTTACTTTAAAATTAACTGAAATGTAATTTCTGGATTTAATCTATGCAACATTTTTAATCGCTAAAGTCTTACAAAACCCAATCACACACTTCCCGTTTAAGAAGTTTTCCCGCTTAAGAAGTTTTCATCGCTTCGTCCCAACGAAGACTTCTTTAGCGGGATCCACTGCACTATAATTATCCTTATTGGCACTCCGACACTCGCCGAATTTTTTCACTCGCACAGTTGGACTGCTGCATCTACGTGCATCTTCATTCGTCCAAAAAAAACAAAAAAACAACCTGTATCTCTTTACGAAATCTCACACAAAACTCTTTGAGAATTCCTGGGCCCACGCATGGCTGTTGAGTCATTGAAGAAAAAGAAACGACAAAGTGGCAGTCAGCATAGAGCTAGAAAATGGTGAAAAAATGTTACCATATGTTGTGATGTAAATGGATATGTAATGTAAACCTTTATGCATATTATTACGTATGCATAATTTTACATGGTGCGGTTTTGACCCTAAAACGGATTTAGCGAGCTCCCGGATTGAACGTGGATTCCCGTGGGATCCGAGCTCCTCGTTATAAGTGGGTCCCATTGTATACACAAACTGTTTCTCACCGAGAACGGTATCTCAGTGAGAAAGAAATTTTAAAGTCGAGTTTTTAAGGGCGCAGATACTGATGCAAATACATCGGAGGCAGAGATATATGCACTTACATGTGGCTAAATTGTGTGTTACCAAAAATTTGAAATGATATGAAAAACACCCAAGAACTCTATCCTGCTTAGAAAGAGTTTTCCAAATCGGACTATCGAAATCATAGAAATGGGGGAGATGCAATGTACATTCATGCCGCCCTAATTAATGGGGAAAATAACGCATAATTTAAAGGAGAAGCCGTTGTTCCGAATGGATTTTTTTTTCTTTTGTAAATGGTGGAAGGAAATTGTTTTAACTGGAGTTTTAGAAGAATGATATGGAATAAAATGGGTTTTGAATTCGATACGATCTGCATTTACTCCTCCTAGAGGCAACTGTGCTTCGTAAAATGTCTAAAAAATTTACGTTAAAAAAAAAGCAGACATTTTTTTGAATATGGAACAAATCTAGAAGTAACCGATACCAACATTTACTTTGGGCAATAGATATTAAGCAAGGACTACATCGCAGAAGAAATTAATAGGCGTATAAAACTTGGTTTGAGAGCTCTTAGAAGAAATAGTACAATTTTCAAGAGCAATTTACCTGTTTTGAAGAGAAAAGTGCTTAATCTACGCATCCTGCCAGTTCTGACATACGGAGCAGACACATGGACCCTATCTAAAAATGAATTCAGATGATGCAGCCTACAGAAAGAAGCATCGAGAGGTGCATGCTTGGTGTAACCAGGAAAGTCAGGAAGAACTCATGGTTCAGAGTTGATAACATCATGATTGAAGAAAAATCACTGAAATTGCAAAGGGCTGGCTGGACATGTAGCCAGAAGAACGGACCACCGATGGACAACTGAAATATTTGACTGGATTTCAAGGGACAGGGAAACACCCAGAAGAAGACGATGAGGGAGATGGGTGGATGAAATTCATGAAAGCATGTCGGAGTGACACGGAGGAGACTGGCTCAAAACAGAAAGTTACAGAAGAGACTTGGGGAAACCTTCATCTAGCATTGGATCGATAATGGTTGATGATGATGGTACATCACAGCACGAAAAGCACTTAACGTTCTTAAATTTACACCTTGCCTCTAATCACACCTTCTTAAATTTTCATCTTGTCTTAAATTTTCACTCAAAATCCAATGTTTCGTAGCCTAAACATAATCTCTGCAGTTCCGTGGAGTTACAATAACCCGGAGAGTATTAACAAGTGAAGCTGTTTTGCAGATATGACGCTTTATTGCAATCGGTGGCTTCTCGAGACTTCTTTTCCATAGTGCGCACTCGGTAGTTTAAGAAGCACCTTCGCAAAGACCACCAGGCAGTGACCGGGGGGAGGGGGGGGTTTAACTCATCAACCATGTGGACAGCTGCAGAAGCAGCAAACCTTTGACACGTGAACCTGGATGATCGACAGTGAGTGTTCGGATCTTCAAGCGACGCAGAAACGCCATTCTTGAGGCAGGCTGCTCGAAAAACACGAGTGTAATGCACCCACCATACAAAAGCTTTCAAATCAAAAGTAGTAAGGGGTTTTACTACAAGCAATTTGGTCGAATTCATTAATGTCTGTGATTGTTATTTATTTTATATTACCGGCATATTTATACATCGCTTTCAAATTATTAATTACGTATTTGCAAAGATTCCTCACTCCAGCTTTCCCCAAAAGCTGAATTTTTAAAACTGGAAAAAAAAAAAAAAAAAAAAAGGAAAAAAGAAAGTCAGAGTACAGTGCGAACTGAAAGATTACCGAGGATACAAAATAAATCTTCGGTGATTATAATTTTCAACACTATCACACATTCTTTGGGGAGGGAGATACGTGCTCTCCAGATTTAGATTTTCAACACTTTTCACTTTGTACTTTTCAATCGCAGTTTTCCCACTAGATGGCGAAAGTGTGCATTACTACCGGAAGGGAAGGAAGAGAGGAGGAGTACGATATAGCAATCCAAACCAACCGAACAAAAAGGAACGAAAACGACTTGGTAACCTCCAATTCTTTTGACACTTGACGAATTCTTTTCGAAAGTTGTTTAGGAAGCAACACATGTGTCAAAAGCACCTGTTTCTGGTTGCAAAGAATTCGGTTGTAACAATCTTTCTTAAAAAAGAAAAAAATAACGATGTTGAGCTCTGCTGGAAAATAAAACATTTGGTTATTTACGCTGTATCGAATTTATGGTGAGATTGTATTAAGCAGCTAAGAAAGAAGTCCCTGATGAAACAGCTGATTCAGAAACACTTTTCTGATTTTAAAAAGAAAAGAAAATAGTTTTAAAAGAAGCGATTTTTTAGCTACTACTATAGTAGCGCAAGAATTTTTAAAAACAGAAAAGTAAAAAATGCGCGAAAAGTATTTTTCATAGCTAACGCGATACGGAGAAAAAAGAAATTCGAAACACTTCTGGAAGCAGAAATATCGAGGAAAAAGTTTTAATATTTCCTCCCCCTAGCTGGAAAACTGTGCACTATTTAAAGAGGATAATGTTCCCAACCTTTACTGTATACTAGAACGGCATACATTTAAAAACGAAAATTCATGATATGAGTTTTAGAAGCAGAAATATAGTTGCAAAGAGAAATATATGCTAATACCACCTAGCGCCAGAACAGTGAACTTCAAAATGCTCAGTACATGAAAAATGTTTCACAATGTGAATAGTATCAGGTGTTAAAAGATTTTTTTAAAAATCATGCTTTTAGAATCAGAGATATTAAGAAAAATAGATGTAATATTCTCCCCCAACCCTTCTAGCGAGGAAATTTTGTATTATCTGGGGCAGGCAATGCGCTTAAAATGTTTCTGTAGTTAATAGTATCTAACCGGAAAGGATTTTTATTGTCACGGTTTGTTTTTATTTTTTTATTGGAGGTTTAACGGCCACCGTGAGAAACTCAGTGGGCTATAACGTTACCTCCGAGATCTTGAAGGCCTATCAAGTCGTGACGTCATTTTCAGTGACGTCACATCCCGTGGATCTACTGATCAACCAGTCTGTGTTAGCATTACCACGCTACGCCTAACCGTGTGACTTGTGATTTTTAAGGTTGTCCATACTTGCGTGAAATTAAGAGTGTTCCTTTCCTGTGGTTTGCTTCAACTAACATTTTAATTATAGTTTTATATACCGGTAATTGAATGAGATAGGTGTTTGATTTTGCCACATCCGTGTTGTGTTCTCGGCTGCCGTGGAAATTATAACACATCATCCAAAGTTTGTGTGTATGCATTTCCAAAAGACCAAGCTTTGTGTTCTAAGTGGATTCGTGCTATTAAAACGGATAACTTCACAGTTACATCCCATAGTAAGGTATGTACCTCTGTGGTAGGCCTATGTACATAAAACATATTTTAATCGAATTTAAATACAAGAACTTAGTTAATAACACAAAAGCTTATTTAATTAATTTGATTTTCAGATTTAAAAAACGAGAGCTACAACAGCGTAATAATTTTATTTTTATTCTTTTAAAAAAAAGAATATTTTAAGCATCTGCAGTGATATGTTACATTGGTGATGCAATTTCTCACTGTAATACCGAAATCATAACACAACGATCGTGACCACCGGATTGTCCGATTCAAAACATTCTCCCACGATCGTTCATTCCTGTTACTAAAGTTATTAATTGACAACAACAACCAAAAAAACATACGGAATCTGCAATTCAGTTATAAAAAACGGGAGCTACAACATCGTAAATACGTTAAGCATTCGCAGTGATATGTTACATTTGTGATGCACTTTTTCACTGTAATATCGAAATTCTATAACAACGATCGTGACCATCGGAAATACTCTACGATGCGCCCAGGTTCTCTCTCGCTCTCTCTGTCATGGGCTGCTACGATCCACCACATAGCAATGATCCACCGCGAGTGACGTCACAAACCAGTGCGACGGCCTTCTCTTTCCGGGGGTCACGGCTATAATCAGTCGCCCGTTCCTAATTTAGGGCCACTGGTGGTTCCAGGGAAGGGAGAAAGCCAGGGCCGTAAGACAAACACACAACATGCATGCCTAACCGGGATTCGAATTCGGACCCATCTCAGACGAATGATCAGAAGTCATTGCTTAGACAGCGGCGCCACCGGGGTGGCGTCGGGTTTTTAGACGCGCAGATATGGCTGCAAATACACCGCTGAGTCATTACATTAAGACCACCTAACTAATAAGCGGTAGGACCTCCTTTAGCCCGCAAAATAGCTGCCACTCGGTGAGCCATCCATTCGATGAGGTGGCGAGAGTTATCCTGCGATATCTGGTACCATAATGTCAACAACAGGTCCTCCAGTGATTTAGCGCGAGCCTGCTTTTCCAAGTCGAACCGCAAATGTTTGATTGCGTTCATGTCAGGTGAATTTGGAGGCCAGGGCATTGACAGAAAGTCACCAGCATGTTCCTCGAACCACTCCTTGACAATTCTGACATTGTGTCATGGCGCACTATCCTGTTGGTAATGGCCATCACCAGGAGGATACACAGTTGCCATGAATGGATGAACTTGGTCCGCAACGATGTTCACATACCTGACAGCTGTCAGAGTTTGTGCTATTGGGATAATGTGGCTTAAAGTGTCCCAAGAAAACATCGCCTGCAGCATAACACCGCCGCCGCCGCCAACCTTTTGCCGCCCAACAATGCATCCAAATGCCATGACGGCCGTTGGTAATCGGCGTATCCGCGCTCGGCCGTCTACGTGATGCACCAGGAATCTTGATTCGTTAGACTAGGCCACTTTCTTCCAATCACCCATGGTCCAATCTCGATGATCTCGGGCCCATTTCGTGCGCTGTTGGCGATGACGCGCGGTGAGCATGGGGACCCAGCTGAATATAAGGCTACGCAGGCCCATGCAAAGAAGGCTGTGATGAACTGTGTGCTGTGACACATTGCCCTGATCACCACTGTTGCAGCTGCAGGCGATTTGTTGCACTGTGGCCCTGCGGTGGCTGTGAACAATGCAAGACAGTCTCCGCTGCTCTCTGGCATCAATGAGCAGTGGGCGACACACGGATGAACGATGTTCCGTCGTTTAGTCATCTGTGCACCACTTTTGATACGCACTCACTACAGTGGCACGTGACCCAACCCACAAGCAGAGCCGTTTCCGAGATCGTAGTTCCGAAGCGCCGTGCCATCACAATTTGTCCTTTATCAAACTCCGATAAATCGGGAGCTTTTCCCATTCTGACTCGGAATACTCTACTAACTGAAAGCCGGTCCTCGGGTTGTATATATACTGCTCTGTGAATTTCACCTGCGCCATCGTTCGGTCTCCAAGTGCGCTCATTTCTCTAGGCTGGGGGTGGACGTAATGTAATGACTCATCGGTATATGCTGAAAACAGAAGAGTGAATTTATGCCCTCTAGCGGTAAGCTTGTGCTTTAAGACAAAAAACAAATTACATGCAAAACATTCCTTACCAGGAACGCTGTTCCGACAAAGAAAGATCTTTTCAAATCCGTTTGTTGAAATCAGAAATACACTGCCGGAAAGTGAAAAAAGAATACCAAGAAGGAGACACCTGATACCAACGACATTTATACAGCATAATAACGGAATACAGAGGATAACGTGATCAAAACATTGTGGCAAAATACAGCTGTATTTGCTGGTAAACTGAAAAATAACATTTCCATGTAACATGGTTAGTACGAGATTGAACCGCCATGAACTGAGTCACACTGTGCAATTCTGGCATGAACTCTGTCGTACAGATGTTGGATGTAAGTTTGGGGTATTGAGTTCCAAGCATCCTCAACCTGGACGCGTAAATCGGGGATGGTCGTGGCTGGCCGTGGAGACCGGATAAGTCGTTGTCCCATAAAATCCCACACGTGCTCAATGGGGGACAAATCCGGTGAACGTGCAGGCCATGGAAGTTGTCTCACACCCTAAAGTGCATGTTGCGTTGCACGTGCCGTGTGTGGACGTGCGTTATCTTGCTGGGAAACACCTTGATGGACCGACCTTACAAATGGCACAACAACGGGCTGAATGATGTTGTTGATGTAGGAGGTGCTGTTTAACGTACCCGGTACAAACACTAGTTGTGTACGGGAGTGATAGCTGATCGCTCCCCACACAAGGAGACCAGGTGTAGGCCCTGTGTGTCTCTGGCAGATGCAAGAAGGGTGGAGACGTTCCCCTGTGCGTCTACGAACACGCATATACGGCCATCGGAGGATCCCAAGCAGAATCTGCTTTCATCGCTGAGCACGACAGATCGCCATTGCGTTCTCCAGTGCAGACGTTGGCGACACCATTGCAGCCATTCCTGACGGTGTGCTGGAGTCAGAGGTACACATGCCAGAGGTACACATGCCAGAGGCACACGTGCACGTAGTCCTGCATCCAGTAGACGATTGCGGATTGTTCTCACAGTCACCTCAGGTGCAACGGCAGCTCGGATTTGCGTCGCAGTTGATGTTCTGCTTGGCAACGCCGCTCTTCTTATGCGTCGATCGGTCCGCTCATCAGTCCATCTGTAACTCTCGGTTCCACGTCTTCTCGTGTGGGAATGTTCCTCGGACCATCTACGCCACCATCGTACCACCACCGATACTTCCCGTCCAATTCGCTCCGCAATACGACGATACGACCGCCCGGCCTCGCGGAGTCCGACTAGACGACCTCGCTCAAAGTCCGATAACTGCTGAAATCGTACACGTCTTCCATGTCCAGGCATTGCAGCTTCTTCAGGGTCTTCGCACGTGTCCGTACGCCGACGACGGATTACATTCAGTTCGCCGTACTCCTTAAATACCACCGATGATAATTTGCGTATTAGGCCGTGCTGTGGCGTAAGCGCTCACCGCTTAGTCCCGAAATTAACATCACACCTACGTAAACTCGACCCCATTAACATATGTAAATTTCATGATCGTCCGCTAATTCCTTCTTGGTGTTCTTTTTTCACTTTCCCCCAGTGTATCTGGAGATATAAAATATGCATATATTTTTCTGGAAAATATGCGCAAAATGTTTTCCATGCTGAGCGGTATCTGACCACAGGAAATCTTTCCGGTCGAGTTTTCAGATGCACAGATATTGCTGCAAATATATCGGAAACAGAAATATGACCTACTCCCCCTGGTGGAAAAACGGTTTTTTTTTTATCAAAAATGAGAAATTATGTGGAGAACATTGCTCACTATTAACTGTATCCAACCAACTCAAAAAGAGGATTTTTCAAATCGGTCTTTTTGTAGCAGAGATATCGAGAAATTCGCGATTTATCTTTACGTCCCTAGCGAAAACTCTGTGCTTTGCTTGGAAAAGAAACTCTACCCAAAATAGTCTTCTTTATTAAAGGTGCCGAAGGTAATGAAGCGCTTTTTCAGGAGAATTTTTAGAAGAGATGGCATGGAATAAAATGTATTTGAATTCGATTGCATCTGCATTTATGTGTTGTTCTCTAGCAGCGAAGTTATGCATTCTAAACGGATCGAAAAGCAAGGATAATCGTTTTCAAATTTCGGGCATTCCAATGCAAAAATAATTTTTCAAATCAAACTAATAGTTACCGAGGCCCTTTTATTCTCAAAAGACGTGCTAACGAAAAAAGCTTTTTAGTTTTCTTTCCAGTTTTTGCTGAATTATTTTGTAACCTTTATCGGACTTTTTCTCAATAATTATTTTAATACGGAGTAATAATTTTCAGTCACCTTGGATTTTATCGCAGCAGATCCTGTGGTCACACCTGTTCGTAAAATCAGTAGCACTGCCCCTCTCATTATTGCGAGTCCTTGTCATCTCCCAATGCATAAATAAAATGAGGGTTACTTTCTCATCGCACGCACATACGTATCCATTGGTTGGAGTTCTGTTTTCCTCGTGACTATGTTTGCGCAGTTTGGTTGTGGTTTTTGACAAACCGCCGGTACAGTGGCAGCAAAGGTTTTGTGTCATCATGCTACGATGTGTTCTTCTGGGTGGCACTAATTGAGACCACTAAAAACACTTAACATCACGGTTGTCACACTCCTTGTCATTACTATGTCCTTTCTTTCTTTCTTTTTTTCCTTATTTTTATTCCAGCATTTTGTTGCAACCTTTGTTTGCTTCCTGGCGCCAAGCGGTAATATAAACGAAGAAACTAAGCGAGTGCACACACACAGAAATAAAAAAAATAAAAAAAAATAAAAAAAGAACGAAAGAAAGAAATTCCCATTATCTTGAGTATAACCAATACTAGATGTAAAATTTTAGATAGAAGCACGGAAACATTTAAGGCTCTTACCCGCCATCTTGTATTGCTGCTTTCTCTTGTTAACCAACGGGCAAGCGTATTTCACAAATTGCTCGGGCAATTTTGCACATTTTAACACCGTTTGTGGCCAACGCAAGATATATGATAAATAAAGAGTTTCCTGGTTTCAGATTTTCATTTTGGACCCTTTAAGTATTTTTTATTAATTAATAAAACTATGGAAGACGCTTTGGTACGACTTTCGCTACAGATAAAAAATGAAGAGAAAGGTCAATAAAAATTCTGAAATCAGGGAACTCTTTATTTATCATATATCTTGCGTTAGCCACAAAACGGTGTTCTGAAAATGTGCAAAATTGCCCGAGCAATTTGTGAAATACGCGTGCCCGTTGGTTAACAAGAGAAAGCAGCAATACAAGATGGCGGGTCTCGTAGAGCCTTAACTGAAATATATACTCCGGTAAACACACACACGCGCACACGAGCGCGCACGCACAAAAAGGAATTTGAAAATAAAATAATTAAATCATTAAATCTATACTTATGCCCCGGCATAATCGGCTGAAACCAGCCAAGGCCGTCGTACAGGTACGTCGCTAGAATTCGAAATCAGGATATGCGACGGATGGGCGAGCATTATTTTTTGGTGGGGGAAGCTTGATAGCAACTTATCTGAAAAAACAGATTCCAAATATTTTTTTGTTTTTCTTATTGAAGGATTAACAACCACCGTGAGCAACTCAATGAGCTATGAGCAGTCGCCTGTCCCTAATTTGAGTTTACGAGTTACAGGGAAAGGAGAGAGCCCGCGCCGTAAGACAAACACAACACCCATGCTTCACGGGATTCGAACCCGAGCCCTTCTCTGACGAATGGTCATCAGCCAGCGCTTAGACCAATGCGCCACCGGGGCAGCTTTAATGCTTTTCACTACCGGCTACACAGGAATTCGTGGAATCCCCAACTCCTTTACCTGAACACACATACATACACGTATATGACTAGTTACGACACTGGTGTAAGATACAAGTGTTGGTAGAATGTCGCCTTCAACTTTTTGCTTGCTCTGAATGCATTGTCTTAAACTGCTTTTCAAAATTTCGCATTTTTGCTTACGAAAATAGTACTGTACTTGAACAATTTATTTAAAAGAAAATGTCGTTTTTGTTTATGTAAATCAAATTTTAATGTCGTGGCGCGCAGAAACAATACCTCTCCCCTCCTTAACTACTTTCCTTCAAGCCAGCGACTTCGCCTTGCACTCCTCTTCTGCAAAGCATCGTCAGACACTTTCCGCACTTTCACTGTCCCCGGGCAGGACGCTAGGGTAGCTTTACACTCCACTTTCCTTGTTGAAATACCCTACTTTGTAAAGAAAACAAACAGAACAATTAGTACTGACCCCCATAATTAACTCCTATCCACCCTCCTCATTAGCTCCTTGACTATACAAACAGGAAAAATAGGCTCTGTGGATGCTATTTTGATAACCTTTTTGGAGACGTAAACAACGCACTTCCTAAGGGAAAATACGTGGGGCTACATGAAATACACAAGATTTATTATTTGGCAAAGCCCAGATTATAATTTAAAGTTAAATATACTGAAAAAAGGCACATTTTGAACTGGGTGGGCGGCAGGGTGAGCAAGACAGATTTCAGGGTGGGCTGAAACCCACCTTCGCATCCCCTTGGCGAACTCCCTGCCATTGTGACGTACTACAGAGGTAAAAACATGTGCCAAGACGACAAATCTGCAGCGAGACATTCTGTTCGCTTAGCTCAGTTGGGAGAGCGACATACTCCGGAGTGAGTGAGGGGACACGGACAAACTTGGGTTTTCATATTGGCGCCCGATTGTGGAAAATGGATCCACTGGCCGTTGGGTTCTTCGAAAAATGTGTGATGTTTATTTCACACATTGTTTGGGATTAATGAAAAATTCCTATTTCGCTTCAGAGGGAAAAAAATTAAGAGGGAGATGATGTGACGTACTACAGAGGTGAAAACATGTGTCAAGACGACAAATCTGTACCGAGAGCTTCTGTCCGCGTAGCTCAGTTGGGAGAACGACTTACCTCGTAGTGAAGGGACGCTCGTCGCGGACAAACTTGTGTTTTCGCACCGTCTGGAAAACATCAGGTCCTGACAGAAGAGAAATGAGTTCCCTCTTCTTGTGACGTCACGAGGAAGCCAAGGCTTTTTATCAATTTCAAACGCTGTCGTGTGTGACGTCACACAAGACACGTATCAGTCAGCGTAACATGAAAGTGACGTCACAAACGGAGCGAACTCATCTCGCTAACGTCATGACCTTGTGCTTTCTACACGGCCTTGAACCAACAGTCTTTATCGACTCTTTCTCTAGGGTTAGAACAGAACATTTGATCTACAAAACCATTACAAATTTTTATTGTTATGAAAACTTTTACGAAAATTTATGCATTTATTACTATAATTTACAAAAATAAATACATTAATTATTTGCGATCTTGGCCATTTATAAAGGAAAAGTCTTTGGGGGGGGGGGGGGGGGGAGATCGCTCCAGTCGCCTCCTCTGGATCCGCTATTGCAGCTCTGCCCATGTTGCAGTTAGATTAACATCTGATGAATAAAACAAAAGGAAAAATTTTGCTGTTCACGACTGGGCAGTCCGAAGCAGAACACAGAGACTGTGAACAGTGTTGGGTTCTCCGACGAAGAGAGAGAGAGGGAGAGAGAGAGAGAGAGCGATAGAGGTATAACGAAGTAAATTTCTTCGTAATTTTTGGTCTACGCCGGGATTCGAACCCGAGGCCGCTTATTCCGGAACAAGTCGCTCTACCAACTGAGCTACGCAGACATTGATTCTAATTGCTATCTGCCTTTATGTCGTGTGCGTCCTTCTGGCAGGTACGTCACATCTCCTGGTACGTTACATCATCTCCCCTTATTATTTTTCGAAGTGCTGGAGAAAGGATTCTCTTATTTTTCCTATCTCGCGGTGTGGAAATAACATCACACCAATGCGAGATTTTGAACGGTCGGGTCATCCGGATAGTTCGGGCGCCATTATAACGAAGTGAATTTCTCCGTCATTTTTATCCGCGCCAGGATTCGAACCCGGGTCCACTCATTCCGGAATAAGTTGCTCTACCAATTAAGCTACGCGGACATTTTATTCTGATTCCTATCTGCCTTTGTGTCGTGTGCGTCCTTCTGGCAGGTACGTCACATCTCCTGGTACGTTACATCAGCTCCCCCTTATTTTTCTTTTTTTTTTTTGTTTCTTTCGAAGTGCTGCTCACATTTTTCCTATCTCGCGGTGTGGAAATAACATCACACCAATGCGAGATTTTGAACGGTCGGGTCATCCGGATAGTTCGGGCGCCATTATAACGAAGTGAATTTCTCCGTCATTTTTATCCGCGCCGGCGTTCGAACCCGGGTCCACTCATTCCGGAATAAGTTGCTCTACCAATTAAGCTACGCGGACATTTTATTCTGATTGCTATGTGCCTTTATGTCATGTGCGTCCTGCTGGCAGGTACGTCACATCTCCCCCCCTCCGAAAGAGGACCGGGGGCATGTCCCACGGATCAGCCGTGACCATGAATCGCTGCAGGCAGACAACCACTGTAGAACGTGCACTTGAGAACTCCCAGTCAATCTGGTGTGTGGAATGCAACATCACACACATTTATTTTTCGAAGCACTGGAGAAGGGATTCTCTGATTTTTCCTATCTCGCGGTGTGGAAATAACATCACACCAATGCGAGATTTTTGAACGGTCGGGTCATCCGGGTGCCATTATAACGAAGTAAATTTCTTCGTCATTTTTGGTCTACGCCGGGATTCGAACCCGAGTACGCTTATTCCGGAACAAGCAGCTCTACCAACTGAGCTACGCAGACATGTATTCTGATTCCTATCTGCCTTTATGTCGTGTGCGTCCTTCTGGCAGGTACGTCACATCTCCTTTTACGTTACAGAGGGAGAAAGAGGCAGACAGAGAGAGGCAGACAGAGAGAGGCAGGGAGAGCGCGAGAGAGGGAGAGAGAGGCAGAGAGGGAGAAAGAGGCAGACAGAGAGAGGCAGACAGAGAGAGGCAGAGAGAGCGCGCGAGAGAGGTAGAGAGAGGCAAAGAGAGAGAGAGAGGGAGGGTGAGAGAGGCAGAGAGAGAGAGAGAGAGAGAGAGAGAGAGAGAGAGAGAGTTAAAAAAATTGTCGCATCTTGGGAATTGGGAACATAAGGGCAGAAAGGGAAAAATCAATAATGTAAACAAACGTTTGATGTGGCCTCATGTGTAACAGAATCGTCCGGCATTCTTCTTTGTAGAAAACTGTGTGACAAGCCATGCGTACTTAAACATGCTTCAGGCGTTTGTGCCAACCTATCTTTATATTCCAACAATATTTAGCCCATCCTCACTGCTCTTCAGATATCTCCTTCTTCCTTGATGTCTGGATGACAAACCACTGGATGGGTTGTAGAGGACCATTTCCTTAAAAAAACCGTCTGACCTTACCCGGCTCGATTTTTCCTGTGGATTTATGTGTCTCCACGAAAGTAGAGGACATTATTCAGATGAAAGAGCGCATCATACCAGCTATAGTCTCCGTATCTCTTTATATGTTAGCGTGTGTAAGGAAACTAAATGACACTCTGATTTACTACGAACACCATACTATAATGTATTCGGATATTACGTTCCCAAGCATCATACGAAACTCAAGCATATTTGCTGTGGTATGTATTGATATTCAGTGTTTTGTACATTACAGTAACATGTTATAAGGCTTTACATTTGTTTCGCTTCAACGTTGAACTTACGTTGTGCGTTCGTACATAATGGTAGAACAGGCCGGCTTTAAAACAGGCTGTAATATTCTTCGTCTGCACAATATTCAACACATCAGGCGTTCAAACTTCACGAGCCTTTCGGGTCAATGACCCACAAAACGTTATTGCTCGCATGTTTGTCAGGACTCGTTTTGTGGCATCCCCTGTAATTAGCGGGGAACTCTCTATAACTGACACTTACGTCCCCTCGTTACTTCGGCGGTTTTCGCAGTGTTGCCTGAGGCATGAAATCCTGCGCATCTTTAACATTTTGCGTGTATGAAGCAGCAAAACGAGCCGAAAGATGGCACGAAATACCAAACAAAACATCTTGCTATTTGGAATTCACTTTAAGGTGCTGAAAATTTGAATTTTCTCATAGGGAGCCATAACAAGAGCAGAGCCATGAGCCGTATCTCCCCGTGACGCTCGTGAACCGAACAACGAAAGCTCATTGATGGACTGCTGAAAAAATCCCATAATGAGCCATAGTGATCGACGACTTGGAGACGCAGTAACCACAAAGGTAAAACACTTGCGGAGAGTATGGGCAAATTGAACTGCGGTCTTAAATGCGCAGCTGTTAAACGACACGAGCAGCATGGGAGACACAGCATTCTACCGATATACTGTAGCACCATTTCCATTTGTTTTCTCTCATTTCATTAGTTATCAGATAATGTCGTTTGATAAATTGTACAGTTTTCGACTACTGCTGTTTATGCATGAACGTATATATGCTAATAAATATTCTGAACTAATTACCTTACATTTGTGCTCCCATGATCATGACACTCGTGGCAACACTAGTTTTTTAATACCTAGAGCGTGTACTAATTTTTTATTTTATAACATTAACGTGACGTGCCCCAGGCTTTGGAATGGTTGCCGCTTCAAATCAAGACGGTGACGTACTATTCAGCATTTAAAAGAGAGCTTAAGATTTTCTTAAATAATGGTTGATTAACGGTTGGTCATATATTATGTATTCTTGCTTCAATTTACTGTATTACGGTTAAATTGTTCCTTGCCTTGACGATTTAGATTCTTTTTCTGGGGACTAGGAGCTTGTCAGGCTATTTGTCAGCCTTTTCCCCTGGTTCCCTTGCCACATTACATCGCAACGATTTGTTATAAAGAATCTGTTGCAGTGCTTCAAATTATTTAAAACTAAAAGAAGATTATAGTGTTACTTTGGTGCTTTGTAATTATGATTTACTTTGGTTATGATCCCTGTGGTGAGACTTTTGATGTCAATTAGTCAATTATTCAATTAGATCAATTAGACTTCTGATGTATTGACTCTGAAGTGTTCGCACCTTCTTCTTGTCAGTTTGTGTGACTTAATAATTTCTTTTAGTATGTAACATTTCGCAAATGTCACTTTCGTTAGTATATATTTCATCATGTATATGTCTTAATGAAAATGTGATATTTGCAAAAATCGAATTGTACGGAAATAGTAAGTTTTATAATAGTGATACTTTTGAAGTGCTGCAATTTTTTAGTTACTTTGGTTACATTGCATACTGCGTGCAACCGTTGATTTCTATGATTTAAAAAGCCTGAGTTCATTAATTCTAAAATAAAAATACCAACGTTTACCACAATCAAAGTTCTATTATATATCGACTATAATTTCGCAGAGCTATTGGCTCGGCATCATCAGGTCGAATGGATGGTGATGCCATTCAATAGCTCTGATGCATTCAATAGCATATGGGTTATTGATGATGCCATTCAATAACCCATTCGTCCTGATGATGCCGAGCCAATAGCTCTGCAAAACTATAGTCGATATATAATAAACCTTTGATTGTGGTAAACCTTGGTATTTTTATTTTATGTCAAAACCACAAGTTTTGTAGTAATAAATTATATTTCATTAATTCTATTTGTACATTTATATTACTATTGGTATTACTGTATTCTTGGACTTTTGTTGTTTATTATTATTGTAGATGTAATCGCGGGTGTGTACGGACTAAATTCTGTTTTGTTGTGGTGTGGCATGAAATTATAGTTAAAATAAATAAATAAATTCTTTATTTTACCTGAAATATTAAGATTTCCCCCACTTGAGAGTGGTTCACTATGTAGAAATCTTAATAATATTACTTCTCAAATTTTGAAGATGACAATCCGATTTTTGGCGTAAATGTGACAAGGACGGTAAGTCAGATAATATCCAAAAACTTGAAACTTTTCATCGTCCTGGAGCGGGACTCAAACCCGCGTCTCTCAGAAAACGTTCGGGCACCCTAATCACTACTGATCAATTTGAATATAACCATCACAGGATTCGCTAGTCGAAGCAACCGGCATTTCAAATTGATCGGAAACTTGAAACTTGGTCGTTCTGGGTGGTGTAGTGGTTAGCATACCCAGGCGCTTTCTGGGAGACGCGGGTTCGAGTCCCGCTCCAGGACGATGAAAGTTTTCGGATGTTATCTGACTTACCGTCCTTGTCACATTTACGCCAAAAATCGGACTGTCATCTTCAAAGTTTGTATTATATGGCGTAATCCTGTATTTCTTTCTTGAAGTATTTCTTCTCTTTGACATCACGTTCTTCCACCATTCCTATTTGATTTTAACTATCTCCACACCTTTTCTGCTGTTATTACCCATTTGACTGACATCTTTGCTGTGTAGCATGTACCATTTAACGAGACAAAAATGATCATTTTCTGTACATATAAGGATCGTTTATTTGAAATCACTAGTGCCAAAGACACTACACGGGATTTGATTGAAACAGATAGCCCTGGTCTATATATAATAAAAAATATATTTTATATAATATACTAGCTAAATACCCGTTCTTCGAACGTGATATTAAAATACAGTTGAAATACAGATATATATGATATACAGTTGAAATGGCCATACACTGCATATTTCTTCGATCTTTTGGGAAACATGTTTGGCTGACTTATTCTGCCAGACGACACATAAGCAATTTCGTTCTTAACTGTAAATGTAAAACTTCAAGCAGACACGAAACGAATCAAAATACGTCGGTACTCTTCACTTTCATCGTTAACATATTAACAGACAGCAGAACAAAATACGTTCTTACTTGCAGCATAAATGTAAAAATAATCTTGCTAATAAAGAATTTCGAAAACAATTTCGTTCGAAACTGCCCATTTGAAATTTAAAAGCTAGCAAGTCAGATGTTTTTGGAAGCGTGAGCTGAATTGTGTTGCCATCGCTAATATCTCAAGGGCGATTTTTTTTTTTTCAAATTTCAATGACAATGAAAATCGACCCACATATTTATATTTATTGCAGTCACCTAACCACTTATACGACGTCATCGTTGCTTCAGTGAAAACGAATGTTGGTAATTTGATTTTGACTAAAAAAATCTTGACATTGAATGTTTAAATGCAAAACATATGATATACCGCTTTTTACGTGATATTTTTAAAATATTTTTTTGTTAAATACATTTAGACCAAATCAAAAAACCTTGACATTCGACGTGTCAAACGATAATAAATGTTTAAATGCAAAGCATATTGTGATATAGCGCTTTTTACGTGATTTTAAGGTTTTTTGTTAAATTCAGAACAAATGAAGTTCGAACACAATATACACTGAGTGGCCACTTTATTATGACCACCCCCTCAGTACTTCGTTTGGCCACCTTTTGTCTTTAATACTGCGTCGATTCTTCGTGGCATGGACTCCACGTGATGTTGATTAGTGGTTTATGGAATCTGAGACCATGCTTGATGAATAGCACTTTCCAGAAGTGTGAGATTGCACAATGGGGTTGAGGTCTGGAGATTGTGGGGGCCACCTAAGCAAAGTAAACTCAACGGCATGTCCCTGAAACCAATCCTGTTCAATACGAGTACCATGGCAGGACACATTATCTTGTTGAAAGTAGCCATCGCCATTGGGATAAACCATCCACATGACAGGATGCACTTGGTCCGCAACGATGTTTAAGTATGATGTGCCAGTCAGACGTTGATCAACACGAATAAAAGGGCCTAAAGCATGCCAGGAAAACATTCGCAAAACCATGACGTTGCCTCCACTAGCTTGAAGGGTTGTAGCGGGCCGCGGGTTGCTTAGTGGGCAACGTTCGTGACTGCCATGGAGAAGACCTCAGGTTCAATCCTAGGCAGGTACGAACGCTCGATCCACTAAATATCCGCCGTGCGTCGGATGGGCACGTTAAGCCGTCGGACCCCGGGTACTGGCCCCCGGTAATAAATAAAGGCGTCTTCCTCTCCCTTTCTACCTCGCTTCCGTGTCACTTTCCTATTGGGCACTCTAGCCCAAATCTCCTAGATTCCTATTTCTAAGGGTTGTATAAGACCTGGGGTCAGACACTCCCTAAAATCCTCTACATATGATCATTTGAAGGGTTGTAGCAATGCATTTGGGGTACATGCTTTCGTGCTGTTTCCGCCAAATTCTCACTCGGCCATCGGCATGGCGCAACTGAAAACGTGATTCATTGACCACATAATTTGTTTCCAATTATCGACTGTCCAATCCTTGTACTCCTGTGCAAACTGGAGACGTTTTCTCTTGTTAACTGCAGACAGCAAAGGTGTTCGAACAGGCCTTCGTCTGCCATATCCCATCCGATGCAGTGTACGGCGAACAGTGCGTGCAGAGATCATTTGAGGGGATCCTTAATTAAGATGGTCTGTAATTTGCTGCACTGTTGCCCTTCTGTTGTATGTTACCAGTCTGGACACTCTCCGTTCCGCCCGAGCAGTCACCAGTCGATGACGACCACACGTTGCACGTAGAGACCCAGTTTTTTGGTCTACAGTCCAGTCTTCAAACACTTTAACAACAGCTACTCTGGAACATTTCTCGAATGCGGCGGTTTCGGTGATACTCGCTCCATGGCTCCGAGCTCCTACAATCATCCCACGTTGAAAGTCCATCAATTCGCATTTTTTACCCATCTCGTCACCCAAAACCACTTCTACTACTGTCGCAAGCACTAAGCTTTCCCTTTTTATACTAGCCTCGCCCTCTGGCGGCAACAGCGTGCAGCCATAGCTCATTTGCTTGAAACTGTCAGATGGTCATAATAAAGTGGCCACTCAGTGTATACTGAGCACGTCAACTCAAGTCATTCAAAACTTGGGGCGGGGCTGCAGTTGCTGGGCAACAGTAGCTCGATCATTGCCAAACGTCCTAGCGTTATCAAAGCTGGGTTATTTAAAAACCCCATTTCGACCCATTTAAAGTTATCGTAGGAGAAAATCCTTTCTTAGTGCGCCTCTATGTTGTAAAAAGAACATTCCTGCCAAATATGAAAGTTCTAAGTTCAGTAGTTTCTGAGATTCGGTGATGAGTCAGTGAGGGCTTTCAGTTTTATATGTACAGATGCATTTAGTTAACCATGCCAGGTAGCGTAGCGAAACATTGTAAGACACACAAAACGAAATATTCGAATTCTAACTAGGACTTGAATGAAACTCAAAATGAATGGTCTCTTGATGTTAAGTATGGATTGCTAGAAAGGGCGAAAGCTCTGACACATGCTGAGCCTGATTAAATTAAGCATACTTCCTTAAAGTATCATAATTTCTACCACTGGGTGGGTATACATGCGAAAAATCGGTTGTGCAAGTTTGCAAATGTTTAGCGCAGAATTCTTAACACTGACATACGGATAGTTGCGCGAACATGCTGCAGAGTTACAGAACTGGCATGTCATAATGCCTAATACGTGCGAGTATAACTAACGTTGGGGCAATCGAAAGCCATAAAGTAAATGGAAGCTCTGTAAAAAAGATATGAGTAGGTGTCAGGGGCGTATTTAGAGGGGGAGGGGGACCTTTCATGCGACTTACATTAGAAAAAAGACTTTAATTTAATAAAAATGAATAACTTACATTAGAAATTAATGCTTTATTTTTTTTTATTTTGTGCTAATAGATTTCAAAAACTTCCATTCTCTGTCGCACCCCCCTCCCCTCGAAAAAAATCTATATACTCTCCTGACAGGTGTGATTAAAAAACAGGACCTATGAAGGCAGGGAATGATTCAAATGAGCGCGGGGTAGATTTTTTGAATTCTTTTTTATTGAAGATTTAAATGATCTGGTGGTACAGACATGACAAACAGGATATTTCACAGCAACAAGTACAAATCATGCATGATTTACAGCATGCCAAATGAGCAATTTACACAGATATAGCCAGTGTTGATCATGTAACACATTGTTAACAAGTATACATCAAACATGAATTTTTCAGTATCCTAAATGACCAATGTACACAGATAACCAGTGTTGGACAAGTAACATATTGAGAGCCACTGCCGAAAGACAAACACAAAGGCCTCACCGGGATTCGAACCCGGACCCAACTAGGGCGAATGGTCAGAAGCCATCTGCTTAGACCACTGCGCCACCGGGGTGGCGGGGTAGTCGATTAAAAGTAAACTTGATGCAAAAGCCGTCTATGGAATAGATGTATGAGACAGAATGGAAATGCTATATAAATCAGAATAGATTTCAGGCAGAATGAAGACGCCATTATAACGAAGTAAATTTCTCCGCCATTTTTGTTCACGCCGGGCATCGAACCCAGGTCCCCTCATTCCGGAATAAGTCGCTCTCCCAACGGAGCTACCCGGACGTATGCTCTCTCTGCTATCCGCCTTTATCTCTTGTGCGTCCTGCGGTGCAGGCACGTCACATCTCCCCCTCTCCCCCCTTCCGAAAGAGGACTGGGGGCATGGCCCACGGGTCAGCCGAGACCATGTGTCGCTGTAGGCAGTCATCCGCTAAAGAACGTTCATCGGTGAAATCCCAGTCAATTTGGTGTGTGGAACGTAACATCACGCACATTTATTTTTCGAAGCGCTGAAGAAAGGATTCTCTTATTTTTCCTGTCTCGCGGTGTGGAAAGAACATCACACCATTGCGAGAACTTTAACGGCCGGGTCATTCTTGAAGTTCGGGCGTCAATATAACGAAGTAAATTTCTCCGTCATTTTTGTCCACGCTGGGCATCGAATCCGAGTCCCCTCATTCCGGAATATGTCGCTCTACCAACTCAGCTACGCAGACGTATGTTCTCGCTGCTATCTGCCTTTATCTCATGTGCGTCCTGGGTGCAGCAGGCAGGTCACAGAGTATAGTGCATAAATTAAAACATATATGAAAAGGATGAAGGTAAGATGAACCACCCCGGTGTTCGAGTGCGCTGAAGCGCTGATTTCAGACAGACGGGCGCTGGTTCGAGTCCCGGATAATGCATAGGTGGTGTGCTTGACTAATGGTACTGGTTCTGTCCCTTACATTGAACCATTGGTCTAAAATTATAGGAAAACGATTGCTTATAGCTCATGATGCTTGTTAAATCCCAAAACAACACATTAAGGAAAAAAAGGAAACCAAGACAGGCTAAGAAAAGATGTGAATCAGGATGAAGACAGCATTATAATTGGAGCAGATATAAAACAGCAGAAAATTAGCGTCTAAATCATAAATCTGTGAGACAAAATAAAGAAAACATGTAAACACTTGTTTCTCGTGTCCATTTGCGTATGTCCTATGAACATCGTAACATTTCACTGAGCGCTTTGGTAATTAATAACAAGAAACTGTACACCATATATACTCAAAATAGTACAACTATTCTAGTAATCCGAATTTCTTGGCGTAGAATAGAAACCAAAGTTTCCAAGCTTTCGCACATCAGCCAGATGGTTTTTTCAAGGAAGGTAGGCAACAAACTGCAAACTGAATACAATTAAAATGTTCCATATATTCTATTATTTAGTTTTTCTGATTATTCTGTTTGAAGTGTTCTATTATGCAGTTTGCTGTCTACCTTACTTGAAAAAAAAAAAGCAACAGGCAGGCTTATTTCAGATTGAGCCGTCAGTTTGGAACGCAGGACTGCGACTTGCAGGTCGGAGAATTGAAATGAACTAATCGAGTATGGTTTCAAGGCGTTTATTTAATTTGTTATAGCCAACACAGGTCTATGATATGAAAAGTAGCTTACATAATGTTTACAAATAATGCTGGATACATTTACAATAATGTTACAATAATGCTAGATACATTGTGAACACAAAGCAGAATCAATATACGAATTACCCAACGTGGTGCTCTGCCTTCTTGGGCTTCTTACATTCCTCATCATTTGCTCTTGCCTCTCGTTTGGATTTTCTCCACTTTTGCTTTGCGTTCATTTTACGAATTCCTCGACATTGTCGAAAATGTTAAACCGTTCACACGAAAACAATTTAAAAAAATCTTAGTTTAAACCACTGCGATATGTTCCTTATATATTTGAATATTGCACTCACGGTTGCCGAGATAGACTGAGTCAAACGCAGCGGCACCCCCAGAAATATTACATCTCTCCCCCGTGCACAGGGAGCGAGGGGAGCATCGCGCCGCCGATGTATTGCGCAGTACGCGAATTGGACTCCATGCTGTTTACGAATATGCCAGCACGATTAGTGTGCTGCACGTATTTTTAACGCTATAATGATTTCAATTGGGACCTATTTCTGTCACAGGCGGTCGGCCGTAAGTTGCCCCATAATATCCGCAGTGTTTGACGTAATCTTACGTAAAAGCAATCTGGTTGATGTGCAAAAGCTTGGAAACTTTGATTTCTATTCTTGCCTATAAATTCGGATTACTAGTATAATTATACCATTTTGAGAGCCTTGGATTGTTTGCCAGCTCTTGTCTTCCAGACTTTAATTTTGGACAACATTATACACTTCAAAAAGTGTGAACAAATTTACTGCGAGTCACCATCATTGGACTACGCCATCATTACCAATTAAAATTCATTTTTTGGCGCTTCCAACAAGAGTATGTATGCTCATCTCCCTTGGATCTCTGTGTTGTCCAAATACGTATGTTCCTATCCGATCCCAATAATCCCAAACACTCATTTGAAATAACATTGCAACCTGAAATAATCCAGCATTTCAAAATTACTGCGTTATTAACACTTTGAATTAAAGAATGTGAAAATCCCGAAAATTCTTTGTTTTCTTTAGCATTTATTGCCACTTATTCGATACCAAGAATAGAAGAAGTTACATGCATTCGATTAATTCCATGTTTTTGCATGTTTTGTTTTTTAATTTGACTGAAGTGGCAGAAATTCAGAGAAGTCATTTTCTGTATATGTAACAGCAGAGCTGAGACGGACTGAGTCCGAGCACGAAAGCCCTAACCAGAACCCGGGTCCGAATCGGGCTGGGGCTGTAATATATTTACTGCGGTTGAGGCTCTTAGAGAAAGGAAGAGCAAGGTAATTTTTTTTATATATAAATGAGATTTGATATGATTTAGCAAATGACACATTTCATCTACTGAAATGGCTGTTGCTAAGTTGTCAAACTTCATTTCCGAAGCACTAGATGACAGTTATTATACTATTTGTGTTTTTATTGATTTCCAAAAAGCTTTCGATACGGTAAATCACGACATTCTGTTACATAAATTACCCAAATACTGTTTTCGTGGCAAAATTCTTTCCCTCTTAATGAGCTACCTCTCTCATCGCAAACAGTATGTCACTGTAAATAAAATATACTCTGATCTACTTAATATTTCATATGGAGTGCCTCAAGGTTCGGTATTGGAACCGTTACTGTTCCTGTTATATAATAATGACCTTCCTCTGTGCCTGCAATTAACTCATGCTTTGCTATACGCTGATGACACTGTCATTTTTCAAAAATGTCATGATTTGCATAAGTTACAGATAATGATCAATAATGATCTATCAAATTTATCTCATTGGTTATGCTCTAACAAATTATCACTTAATATTCTAAAAGCCAACCCCGTATGTTTCGAAACGTTCATAAAAGAGAGGAATATAAATAAATTTCCAGTCAGGATTATTGATCTCCCCTTAAAATTGTGGACAAAGTTCAGTATCTTGGTGTTCGGTTTGATGAATTCTTTAACTGGAATACAGATGTTCAGTTTGTTTTCAAAAAAGTTTCCTTACAGGTTGGCCTGCTTGGTAAAATTAAGCATCTCTTCCCTATCAATGTCCTAAAAACATTTTACTATGCTTTTATTTATACCCATCTTGTGACGTACCTGCCAGCAGGACGCACACGACATAAAGGCAGATAGGAATCAGAACAAATGTCTGCGTAGCTCAGTTGGTAGAGCGACTTGTTCCGGAATAAGCGGCCTCGGGTTCGAATCCCGGCATAGACCAAAAATGACGGAGAAATTTACTTCGTTATAATGGCGCCCGAACTATCCGGATGACCCGGCAGTTCAAAATCTCGCATTGGTGTGATGTTATTTCCACACCGCGAGACAGGAAAAATCAGAGAATTCCTTCTCCAGCGCTTCGAAAAATAAAAATGTGTGATGTTGCATTCCACACAGCAGATTGACTGGGAGTTCTCAAGTGCACGTTCTACAGTGGATGGCTGCCTGCAACGATTCATGGTCACGGCTGACCCGTGGGCCATGCCCCAGCCCTCTTTCGGGGGGGGGGGGAGATGTGACGTACCTGCCAGCAGGACGCACACGACATAAAGGCAGATAGGAATCAGAACAAATGTCTGCGTAGCTCAGTTGGTAGAGCGACTTGTTCCGGAATAAGCGGCCTCGGGTTCGAATCCCGGCGTAGACCAAAAATGACGGAGAAATTTACTTCGTTATAATCTCTCCTATTGTCTGGAATCTTGGTATTCAAATATAAGTGCAAACAATAAGTTATGCTTGCTCAATTTACAGAAGAAATCTGTTCGCTATATGCTGAACACAGATTACATGTCTCATTCAAAACCATTATTTCTAAAACTAAATATTCCAAAAATTCATGAAATTTTTACCATGAAACTAGGTATCGTGTTCTTTAAAATAATACATCTTAAACTGCCTATTTTTCAATCTGACATCAAATATCTGGATTATTCTATCTTCACCAGATCTGTTGCTAAAAACAAATTATGTCAGCCGGGTGTTAGACTTAATTATGGTTTAAATAGCATACTGTATAAAGCCATTATCCTATGGAATAATCTCCCAGAGAGCATCAAATCCCTGGAAAATATCAAAAAGTTTTCCTTGTCTCTGCGAAATTACATTGTAAATCACCCTGATCTCCATAACGAATCATGCTGCTAACAGTGGTGCTTCTGTTATAACCATCTTACTTGCTTTCATATATGCCATATGTTTTATTCTTTTTCTTACATCTGATAGGGGGAATCGCCTTACAGCCAATGTGTTCAGATTCCTCCTGGTGTATTGCATTTTCATATAACTGTAAGTTTTAAATGTGTGCAATAAATAATTGTATTGTATTGTATTGTATAGTTGGAAAAGGAAATTCTTCGGCAACTAGTTCTGGTTGGGAGCGGGCATTCGAGATGGCTATTTATTCCGGGCTTGGGTAGAACATGCCTAAGGCCACGCATTAGTGTATTTCTGTAGAGAAGAAAAAGCTTTTCAAGAACTACAGATGTTGGATAGTTAATAGCATGCCAACGATAATTTACCCATCGCAGTAGCTCCATGTTAATTCTATTTAGCAACGTACATATTGCAGGGCATTATGGCGCGATAATATTAGCATTATTTGAGCAACCTACAATTACAGCACCGCCCGATCAATTTGGATACCCGGCCGCCCGAAGCACTTCAGGTGGAAACGAACGGTCAAAGAAAATCGTACAGTTACACTATAAACATAGATAGAGGCCCCTTCCCCACTCCCCATTTGAGAAATACATTGGTTAATCGCAGGAGGAGAAGACAGTGGAAGTTTGGAAAAGGAGATGTTTTTTTATTAATGGTTGAACAGGTTACCCAGTCTTCGGGCTCGCTCGGCCCCGGGCTCTATTTCGCAAAATAAAATTCGGGCTCAGGTGGGCTCGAGCTGATATACCACGGGCTCGGACGGGCTCGGGCTCCGAAAATTGAGCCCGAACTCAGCTCTAATGCACAGTACGAACGTAGGTGGGCAAGAATTTTTTAAGGTTTACTCAAAACCACGCCAAAAAAAAAAAAAAATAAATAAATAAAAAATAAAAAAATAAAAAAATCGGTGTTCCGGAAAAATCGGTTTAAACTCCCATATTTCAGTTTAATAAATGACTGATTTCATGTTACCGTGCTTTTTGCAGGCTTTATAAAACTGATGTAAGGTCAGGTGATGCGTAACATCACAGCCTCTCCTTGACAAATGTCAACCCCGCCTTCTCGTGGTACATCCTGTTCCCACTAAAGGGGCTCTGACGACCGCCAATAGCGGTATAACTATACCATCGGGATTAGAGGAAATGCTATCCCACACTCACCAACCCGCTTGGCCAGCGTGGTGAGTTATGGCCAAACCCCTCCAAAATGACTCCACAACTTAAATCTTGGCCCTCAGTCTCCGGCAGCTGGAATGTACCTGGCCAAGGCAGCGGCCAGTGCGACATGAAGGCAGAGGGTGCTAAGAATCCCCGGAGGACCGGACTAGGCTGCCATCTGATGCTGACCTTGGCTACGTACAACGGACGCTCCCTATCTTCTGATTCAAGGCTTCTTGAATTGGAAGAGGAACTACAAAGGATCAAGTGGGACATCGTCGGGCTAAGTGAGGTAAGGAGAAAAGGAGAAGATCTCATTGAACTGAAAAGTGGACATCTCTTCTACTATCGTGGGACAGATACTGGCAGAACTAGTGGTGTTGGATTTATAATAAACAAGAAACTGAAGGATAAAGTTGTAGAAGTTGAAAGTTCCTCGGACAGAGCTGCACGACTCGTTATCCAACTCTCGAGAAGATACCAGGCTCAGATTATTCAAACTTATGCACCCACCACAAGTCATGCTGAAGAAGAAATTGAAGAATTTTATGAGGAAATTCGTGATCTAAATAATAAAGGTAAGCAGCACTTGAAGATAATTATGGGAGATTTCAATGCAAAAATAGGGCAACGGCAACAGAATGAAACTTCAGTAGGTAAATTCGGTCACGGCAACAGAAACCAGCGTGGAAATACTCTCGTAGAGTTTGCAGAGGCAGAAGGGTTTTTCATCTTGAACTCCTTTTTCAAGAAAAAGCCACACAGGAAATAGACATGGAGACATCCAAATGGGACGACAAGTGAAATTGATTTTATTATGTGTAACAAAAAATTCGTCATAGAAGACTGCAGTGTGCTAAACAAGTTCAACACAGGCAGTGACCATAGATTGGTGAGATGTAAGATGCACCTCAACACTAAACTCGAACGTAGCAAGCTCATAAGACAAACAAAATGTATTGACATAACCAACCTTAAAAAACACCATAATACCTTCAAATTGGAACTGAAGAACAGATTCTCTGCTTTAGAAGGCCTAACATCGGAAGAAGTGGATATTTCTGAAGTTAACAGAAAAGTAACCAAAGCTCTTATGGAAACAGCAACAAAATTAGCTGGGTCTCAGAACAAATTGCATGTGAACAAATTATCAGGAGAAACCAAAATGTTGATGCAAAAAGAAGAGTGATGAGGACAACTAAAGAAGATGTGACTTTCAAAAGTGGAATATATAGAGCTATGCAAGACAGTACGAAAAAGTATCACTGAAGACGTAAGGAAATTCAACTGTGAACTAGTAAGGAAAGCAATTAAAAACAACCAAAGCCTAAAGATAGCAAAGGGACATCTCAGTAAGGGGAAAAAACAGATTATGGCACTGAGAAAAGAAGATGGTTCTGTAACAAGAAATAGAGGCGAAATTTTGACAAGAGTGAAAGATTTCTACTCCAAATTATATGAAAGGGATGATACATGTACTCCAGATATCATGAAAGGTACCAGAGTTCTTCCAGTCCTTCCAGCAGAAGTTGCACATGCAATCAAGAACATGAAGCGGGGAAAAGCTCCAGGAGAAGATGGAATTACTATAGCCATCATACAAGAAGCAAGTGGAGAAATAGAAACAGTACTCGCCCAAATTTTCACTCGATGCCTTAATGAAGGGAAAATTCCTAAGGATTGGAACAATGCTACAATGATCTTGCTACATAAAAAAGGTGACATTGAGGATCTCAGGAACTACAGACCTATCAGCCTCCTATCAGTGGTTTATAAAATCTTCACTAAAGTTCTTTCACACCGCTTGAAGGTGACACTGGACATGGCTCAACCGAGAGAACAAGCTGGATTCAGGAGTGGCTACAGCACAATAGATCATATCCACGTACTGAGAGAACTAATTGAAAGAGCGAGGGAATATGAGCTTCCATTGTGCATGGCTTTTATCGATTATGAAAAAGCCTTTGATTCGGTGAAACCATCAGCAGTTGCAATGGCTCTGAAATCCTGCGGTATTGAAGATGCATACATTAATATTATTAATAACATCTATGAAAATGCAAGTGCAAAGATTCGGCTGTTTGAAAATACAACACACATAAAAATTGGAAAAGGAGTGAGACAAGGTGACACCATATCTCCGAAGCTCTTTAATGCCACATTGGAAAATGTCTTTCAATCACTGAACTGGGAAAACAAAGGGATAAAGATTAATGGAGATTATCTAACCCACCTTCGTTTTGCTGATGACATAGTCATTTTTGCAACTACCCCATCAGAGCTACAGAGTATGATCCAGGAACTTGCTGACAAGAGTAAAGAAGTGGGATTAAAAATGAACTTTCAGAAGACAAAAGTGATGTACAATGCTTTTACAAGAAATGAAGATTTATCGATTGATGGAGAAAAGCTGGAGATAACAGACATGTACGTTTATCTTGGACAGCAGATATCAAGTGAGGGTCACATTGGTGAAGAAATTAATAGGCGTACAAAACTTGCCTGGAGAGCTTTTGGAAGAAACAGCATAATTTTCAAGAGCAATATGCCATTATGTCTTAAAAGAAAAGTGTTTGATCAATGCATCCTTCCAGTGCTTACGTATGGTGCAGAGACGTGGACCTTAACTAAAAGATACATACAAAGGCTGCAGACAACTCAAAGCAGCATGGAGAGGTGCATGCTTGATGTAACCAGGAGAGATAAGAAGAGGAACACGTGGATCCGAGAAATGACAAGAGTGGAAGACATCATGATCAGAGTTAAATCCCTGAAATGGCAGTGGGCTGGTCATACTGCCAGAAGGACAGACCATCGATGGACAGCCGAAATTTTAGATTGGATTCCAAGGGACAGGAAAAGACCCAGAAGAAGACCACATGGAAGATGGGTGGATGAAATTCGAAAGTATGCGGGAGTGACATGGAGGAGACTGGCACAAGACAGACCGTTGTGGAGGAAACTTGGGGAGACCTTCGTCCAGCAGTGGATTGATAATGGTTGACAATGATGATGATGATGATAAAACTGAACTTGTATTTCTGCATATTCTCTCTAGCAAAACTGCTATCGTAACTGTTACGTTCATATTCTTTAGATGAATATAAAATGACAGTATTCCTAAAGATTTTGCAAAGCAGTGTACAAATATTGCTTAACCGAAATTAGATTTATTTTCTTAAACCCACCCTTTTTCTGTATAACGTGTGCCAATACTCGGATCATGTTCTTTCCCAATCTGAAATCTCAAATACTGTTTCATTGTTTATAATTTACGTGAATTTTGTTGGCATGAAACAGCTGTGACTGTTATTATGTTAAATCACTTGATGCTTTGACAAATATTTCAAAATCATTTTAATGATCTTAGCAGTTTTATGCAAAATTTGTTGTTTTTCCATAATTAACTTATTCCGTATCTTTCAAAACTATCATCTGTTTTAGTGGACGACTGCTCTCTTGCTTTTAATCAAGTAATTCCATATCTGTGAAGTCATTTCCGTATTTTAATACAAAACCGCTGACTCCTTTTAAGCAAGTGGTTCCTTGCCGTTTAACTGGTCTTCTATTGGGTTGTCGGAGAAATCATGACGTATTTTGGCACCCGATGGCGGCTGGGCGGTTTTGGAAGTACTAGAGGCATGCGCAGCTCTGTTGTCGCTATGACATTCGACAGGTGCCAGTTCTAGCTGCAGTTTAAAAGGAATAGTGAGCGATTTGGTTGATTTGCGGAGATTTGACATCAAGTTGAAGATGGAAGACCAAACTTGTGAAAAGTTGCGTAAAGTGTACGGTGATAATGCTCTACAAGAACGTCAGTGCCAGCGATGGTTCGCAAAATTCCGTGCTGGTGATTTTGACCTCAACGATGCTCCTCGGTCCGGGAGGCCCACAGAGATTGATGACGACCAAATTAAGGCATTGGTCTAGTCAAACCCACGTTACACAACACGAGAGATTGCAGACACATTGCACATCCATCATTCAACCGTTCACGACCACCTGAAGAGCTGGGATACGTAAGCAAGCTCGATTTGTGGGTTCCTCGTGAATTCAAAGAAGCTCAATTGACGGCGCGTATAAATATCTGTGATATGCTCATTAAACGTGAGGAAAACAATCCTTTTTTTGAAGCGACTGATAACTAGTGACGGAAAGTGGATTGTGTACAACAATGTGCTGCTTCGCCTCAAACGACATCCAAAGCAGACATTCATCAGCAGAAAGTTCTGGTCTCAGTGTGGTGGGATTTTAAAGGTGTCATGTTTTTCGAACTTTTAATACGGAACCAAACAATCAATTCGAATGTGTACTGTCGGAAATTGGACAATTTGAATGAATACATCCTCCAGAAACGTCCAGAGCTCGTTCATCGTAAAGCTGTTGTGTTCCATCATGACAACGAGAGACCATGCACAAGTTTGATCACCCGCCAAAAATTACTGGAGCTTGGGTGGGATGTGTTGCCACACCCAGCATACTCGCCTGACCTTGCGCTGTCAGAGTTCCACTTATTTCGCTCTCTTCAACAGTCCTTGCGTGGTATAACGTTCAATTCAGATGAGGCTGTAAATCAGCACCTTGTACAGTTTTTCGACACGAAAGACAGGTCCTTCTATGAACGAGGCATTCTGCAGCTCACTGAAAGATGGCAAAAGGTTATCGAACAGAACGGGCATTATATCATTGATTGATCTTTGTTCTTTGTATCAATAAATGACCTTTGCAAAACATGGCTAAAATACGTCATGACTTTTCCGACAACCCAATAACTTTCATGTAAATTCCATTATCATTATCAATAACCATGGGTAATAATCCCGCATGTGTCGGACACCATGGGACATCAGATTTAATTCATCTGTCATTGTTTTACTACCAGCGCATCGACACTGATCTGGTAAACCCAGGCAGCCTAGGAAAGGGGAGGTCCAAGGCCAAAGTGCGTTCGGGGTCGACTTGAGAGGGAACTATCCACGCATTCGCGTCCCCAAAGACGGGAAGACTGTGGAAAATCCCGGGAAAACCGCAGACAAGATGGCAGGCAGGACCGCGGTTCGAACACCCGTCAGAAACGTCCGCCTCCAAAGCACATTTAACCCTTTAACGACCACAACGCCCAAAACCACCGTACATACAAACGACCATAGCTGTCTAGATTGAGTCAGATTTCCTACCCTTACCTGCTCTTCAAATTTGCGTGACCTATTAGTGTTCAGCAGGTGTCACCCTCAGTCACTATTGTTTTTACTAAACAAAGAAGTGAACCAACACAGACAGTTTCGGGCGCTATGGTATTTAGAGTGATACAAGATTTTGGGATTATGGTCGTTAAAGGGTTAAGGAGACAGGGGTAAAAAATCTGTTACTTCTTTTAATCAAGTGATTCCGTACCGTTTAACTGGCCTTATTGCAGTACAAAATCGATGACTCCTTTTAAAATCAAGCGCATCGTTTTCTGACCTAGGCATTTTATTACAAAATCAATTACTCTTTTTACTCAAGTGGATCAGTATTCTTTAAGTGGTCTTCGTATTTTAATAAAAAAAACAACAACGGTGATTCTTTTTAATCAAGTGGTTCTTACCGTTTAACTGGTCTCTTCGCATTTTTATGCAAAATTGATTGCTCCTTATAATCAGGAGATTTCGAGTCTCTTAAACGTTCAAGTGTTTTAACGTAAAGTTGTTTGCTCTTTTTAATTAAGCGACTGCATATCATTTAAAACTCTACGACATTTTACTGAAAAATTAGATTTTTTAGGCAAGCAATTCCTTTTCTTATAATTCATCTTCGTATTTAAACGCAAATTTAATTGTTCTTTTTAATGAAGTAATTCCATTTTGTTTAAATCACCTTCGTATTTTAATTCGGAATAATTTCTTTTTAATCGTATAATTATTTATCGTTTGTATCACTTTTGTATTTTAATGAAAATTTAGCTGTTATTTTTAATCATGATATTTTACATTTCTGAATTAGAAATCTATCAGAGTTCATATGAAATGGGAGGAGGGGTAAGTAGAAAATCATTAATATTTTCTAAAACTTGTATATAGGCCTGTAAAATTTATGAAGCACTGAATTTTTTTTACGGTTGAAGTGTGAAAGCATAATGTTTGATGTTCTGTTACTTATTATTTTCATGAAGTATATTGATCTCTTGGGAATTTTTTGATATTTATTAAACTGACAGAGCTTCAGAAAGTATTGAGAAAAATATGCGTAAAATCTGTGCTGTAGTTTTTGAAATATCCTTTCGATTTTTTCTATAACTTCTGAAGTGATGTTTACTTTATTTTTCAGTTTTTTGTTTTTAAATTTGAGAATTTTGAAACATCGAAATTAAGGAGGAAAGAAAAAAAGAGAAGATATTTTAAAACGCGCATCATAAATTTCTCATATGCTTTCACATTTTACAGTGAAACATTAAGCAAAGTTTAACAGATGTACTTCCATTTGAAGATATGTTGTATCAGCTGAGGAAATATCATTTTTACGATATGAGATAAAAATGAACAGACTTTATTAATAACTAAATTGAAAGTTTATTTGATGTTATTTTAGTTCTCCATCCGTAAAAACATCGTTATTTAAAATTGTTTTCACTCGACCCCCTCCCCATTAAGTTGCCTTGTAGACAGCTGACAAAGAAATGTTAATTAGAATATTAAATGACGTCCCAGACAGAAAGTTTTATTCTAGCGACATTTGTTATTTGTAAATATTGAACTCATTCTTTGTCATCCTATTCTAGCATTTTTTGTTTTAAATTGCGAAATTAAAAAAAAAAAAATGTTTAATATCCTTATTTATATCTTGGTGGGCTGTGTTTTTAACGTGACGTCAAAATGAAGAGATGTTATGATTTCCGTAAATGAATACAATTCTGCCTGTATCATGACTAATGCTGTAATGCTTGAATTACCTGTGTATTGAAATTAATCGGTCATGCTTCAGTCCTATTTTTATTTATTTATTTCGCATAAATTTTTTGAACACAAAAATTCAGGATTAGAAAATATATGAGGTCCTACTTTGACAGAAGCTTCGTTATTTAGCAGTGTTGTGCATTTTCCAGAAATGAAATGCAGTGTAAGGGATACAATAAAATGGCATCTTCTGGAACAGTAGCGTTTTTTGGCTTTGTGTTTTTTAAACAGAAGACACGATGTAATTTCGCAGATGTTTCTTAAAAATTTATTCATAGGAATGATTACACAACGAGATACGTAGAAATGTGACAGCCTAAAACAGCAGAGAAAGAAAGTAGCATTCAAGAGATCAATCAGTTCAACAACGCATAAGTATTTTGCTGCCATCTAGTGTATAAATTTGAAAACATTAATCACGAAGTCATATTTTTGTGTATTTAGAAGGCAGCACCCACAGGATATTTTTGTGCATTTAGAAGGCAGCATCCACAGTAACGTAGCCAGTAGTGGGCTAGGGGGGGGGGGGGCTCAGAGTCCCACGGAAAATGAAAGTTGTAAATACTCTGAACCTGTATTTCTGTAATTTATGAAAATTACTTCTGTATTTCATAATAAGCATAAATACTTTACCTTATTTATTTGCGTAATGAAGTTGCTTTTTTTTAAAGCAGAATTGAAATGATACAGAATGAACAACTGATAATTCAAGAGTTATCCGTCGTTCGTGCTATATCATTTCAATTTTTTGTCTAGTGGAGACGAATCAGTAGGAAATACTGATGGTTACTTGGTAAGTGATTATGAAATGCTAAGTTGCTGTTATGAGACTTCCATGTAGTTAATTGCATACAAAGACGTGTTTCGTGGAAACGTTAGAAAATACTGCTAAAGAGAGAAAGAGAGAGAGAGAGAGAAAGAGAGAGAGAGAGAAAGAAAGAGAGAGAGAAAAAAAGAGAGAGAGAGAGAGAGAGAGAGAGAGAGAGAGAGAGAGAGAGAGAGAGAGAGAGAGAGAGAGAGAGAGAGAGAGAGAGAAAGAAAGAAAGAAAAAGAGAGAGGGGAGAGAAAGAGAGAGAGAGAAAGAAAGAGAGAAAGAAAGAAAGAGAGAGAGAGAGCGTTGGACAACTTGCTGTTCATTGCTTTGGTGTCAGTAAAAGTGGTTTTGCTCTTTTTTGTGTGGGAAAAAACAGGTTTGTCGGCGGTAATCCGAGGGCTCTTAGTTTTTGAGTGGGGTGAGAAGAGCAGCTTGGCCGTTGACCACAGTAAGAAGAGGCTACCACGAAGAGAGAACGTGCAAATAAAGCTGGAGCCAAAAGGGGAACTGAAGAAAAGGAGTACAAATAAGTGAAATATGGCACGAATAACTCCTCATTGTTGATGCGTGGACCAACGTAAATGGACCATAATAGCAAGCTAAAAACTTTTTTTATCCTGTTTAGTTGGTAGCTATTTTTACCTTCAACGATCAAAAACCTGCAGGCGACAAGCGCTTTCCTGTATCTTCCTCCGGACAATCACAGTGAAAACAAACGCAAAGGAAGTATCGTTTTGCGATATGGTATGGGTGAGTCTAGCGTTTGCGTCGTATCGTGGGGCGGTAGAAATCTTCGTTGCTTTAAGAAAGAGACGGCAATATTTTTGCGTGACAAATCATTTTTCACTACGCTAGTATTAAGCACAAAATTACACAGTACTGATTTTTCTTTGAAACAGTTTTTTTTATCCGACCCGTTGGACCAATAAGAAGACGTCAACCCCTTGACATCATCCATAACTCCAACTCAATTTCCAAGCACCTCCACGCCACCTTCTCTAGGGCTTTCTTAAGCCTCTTCGCTCACATTACCCTTAATTCCTCATTCCTGTGAAACCAGATGCAATCTGCGTCATTTACATAAATAGCTTATTGACCCGCTGACGCGTTTCCATCTTTGCTCTTATTAAGAAATAATTTCTGCTTACCCGGGAGCGCTACGATTGGGCTGATATCCAACCAGTAGAAGTGAATGGCCCAGCTATTCCAAGCAGAGTGACTACGCGTATTCTCACGCATTCGCTTTGCTTCCTGCTCTATACACTGAGAGGACAGAAGACATGGGGCACCTGGTTCCTGGGCAACGCGATGCTGTCACCCCTCTCGCTAGTGGACGAACCCACCGCTTTGCAGGTATGCAGATAGGAGAACGTTACTACATTCATGTAGATGGTGATTCGATGTCAGAATGTATAAACGCCATGAGTTGAAAGAGTTTGAAGGATGAATGATAGTGGGTGCCCAACGCTGCGTCACCCTTTCGCGGAGGTGGCACAAGAATTGCAGTATCCCGATTTGACAGTTATGACGAAGTAAATTACTCCATTTTTATGCCAGCGGAGGGTTTCGAACCCACAACTCTGGGCTCCGGAACTCCGATTCCTATCCACTATATTACACTGGCATGTGCTCTCACTGCCGTCATCTCATGTGTGTTCTGCGCGGCAGGCACGTCACACAGTGTCAAGAGTTTATCGGGAGTACACCATTTCCAATAATAACATCACATCGTGGACAGCGCTGTGGAGGAGAAAGGCGGTGGGTGAATTTGGGCGTTAATGTGCTTCTCTTATAGTTTCAACCAACCAGAGAGCAAGTGTACCACAAATCGCCGCGCACTTTTACCAAGGGGTTCCATAAACATCTCCACTAAGACCATCAAGCGATCTTTAAAAACAACATACTACCCGCCAACCGCCAGCAGACCACAGTCTCGTTACTAACGCCATAACACCGGATTGTACGCCTCAACTAAGCAAAAACACGTTGGCAGTGGACCTTGGATGATTTGGAGACAGATATATTCCGGTCTGATGAGTCCGGTTAACAGCTATTTCGCGTAGACGGAAGCGTGCGAATCTGGCGGAAAACGTACAAAGTGATGGGCCGGGAAAGTCAACAAGGAACTTTTCTGCCTGGTGGTTATGGTCTGGGTCGTGTTCAACTGCCACACGTTGGGACCTTTGATGCGTCTAGATTAGAGATGAGTTCGGGCTCGGTTTTCGAAACCCGAAATATTTCAGCCCAAGCGCGACTCAGCCCCATAAGGTCTGTGTACTGTGGTGCCCGAGCCCGACTTTTCCAAGTGCTGATGCTTTTCTCCCTTTTATCCTATTTTTACATGAAACAGGAAGAAGCATGGAATATGATGCTCAGCATATTTGCGTCTCATTAGGAAGGATATAACCTTAATATAAATTTATATTGTACAGTTTCACAGAAAATTTTGCAGTAGCTGATATTTTTTCTTTTCTAAGAAAAAGAAACTGTCTACCTTTTTTGTGCATGGAGAGGAGATGGTCTTCACGTATGTTTTGGCATGACGAAAAAGTCTGCCAGATTCTGAAGAACTTTTACATTTCCAAATGCATTCGCATTTCTTGCACTGAACATAATCCAATTTTGTGTTGGTCGTGTAATCAATCATTTGGTGAAACATGTTTCCACGTGGTAGATGGTAGATTTTCCTCACTTCATTTTTAACTGTTTTACAATCACCAGTATTTACCTTTTTTCGTATAACTTCAGGATAAGGAGATCATTCATATTGTAATGCCCAAATGGATAAAAGGAGTAACTCAACTTAGGGGATGAATGTTGAGCAAAGGCGACAATAACAGCTATTAGAACAGCTTTGTTTAATTTGTTGTTTCCTTGCTGCCTTCTACACGATGTTTGGTTTAACGAGGCCTTCTAAAATACTGGGGGCGGACTTCCGTCCTCCAAGCTGAGATCCTAAAGTCAGTTTCACACAGGCGGAACAAATCCGTCGAAACAATAAATCTCCCGGCTGTCCTGCCGCTGCTTTTCAAGTGGACTATTTCCTCTGGGGAATTTACTTTGATTCGCACTTCAACTCCCATCATACCTCAGAGCTATTCTTCACGAGTCAAACTGCATATCTTTATCTACCCTCTACGTCCTAATTTATTACAAATTGTTTCCTCTCCTGTCCATTACGTTTCAATGACAAATTTATGACACTAACAGCTTTTCCTTTTCTCCTCCCCATCTGTTTTATTGCGGATGGTTCTTTTGAGGATTGAGACCGTCTCCTCTGATGTCTCCAAGGACAATTTTAGCTGGCCACTGAACTGACCGTCCTACTGTGTCTGTGCGAAGGTGGAGTTCCCTAATCTCTGTTTCCCCTTCCTCAACCACCTACTTTCCTATGCTAATTACTCTCTTAAAAAGCACTTAAGCTATCACACAATGACACATCAATTTCCTTCCCATGCAGTCAGGTTACACGGATACACTGCAGGAAAAAAAACTGATTCCGTTTCCTAAAACTTTGAAGAAGAAAAAAAAAATAATAATAAATAAATGGAGAAGAAAGACTCTCAGTATTTTAACATAAAAAAGAAGCCCGCCCGAGATGTAATTAGTATGCTATTCGTAGCTCGTCCGAACCCGCCCGAGACGAAACTGATGATGGTATTCGTAGACCGCCAGCGCCCAGTCACTGGCTCGGGGTTTCGGGATTTGCCCAGCCGGTCTCATCTCTAGTCTAGATGCATCTCTGAACGATCCACGCTACGTGTCCATCCTTACAGACCATCTGCGTCCGTTCATGGTCATCATTCACCCACAGGACTCTTCTAGAAGGACAATGGCATCCCTCCAGAGCCGTGGTGACTGGAACATGGTTAGAAGAGCAGTCCGCAGAGGTTCTCACCCTTGGAGCGACTTCTCCGTTCACCAGTCAAGAATCTTGTGGAAAACCTTAGGGATGCTGTGGAAAGGTCTGTTTGAGCTGTCGATCCTCCATCTGGGAATGCGACGGAATTATGGGAAGCGGTGAAGCAGGCATGGGTGGAGATACCCGTAAATCACTTTTGTGACTTTGTGGACTCAGTGCCTCGCTATGTGACTGCCCTTACCTGGGCGAAAGGTGAGCCTACCGGTTACTAGGTAGGTGTCCCATGATTTCTGTCCATTCAGTGTTTATCACGCTGACGACAATATAGAAGTACTTAACAAATTGCGAAAGCATTTGATGGTAGGGCGCAAAATATGCTTCATTAATATACAGGGTGTCCCACTCGCTACCGAACCCGGCATTTCTTTAATAATATTAACACCAATGAAGATATTGGAACGAAATTTGAAGTGGACTTACCTCATTTCGTATGAAATGTGAAGACATCCCAACGTGGGCTGGAAGTGGCCACCATTTGCGTCCAGACAGCATTGAACCCGGCGCTGTCCGCCAACCAGCCGGAGTGATCCTTAGTGGAAGACACATTTCTAAGTGTGGCGCCACTGAGGAGCAGTCCGCCAACGAGCCGGAGTGATCCTTAGTGGAAGACACATTTCTAAGTGTGGCGCCACTGAGGAGCAGTCCGCCAACCAGCCGGAGTGATCCTTAGTGGAAGACACATTTCTAAGTGTGGCGCCACTAAGGAGCAGTCCGCCAACCAGCCGGAGTGATCCTTAGTGGAAGACACATTCCTAAGTGTGGCGCCACTGAGGAGCAGTCCGCCAACCAGCCGGAGTGATCCTTAGTGGAAGACACATTCCTAAGTGTGGCGCCACTGAGGAGCAGTGCGCCAGACAGTCAGACGCGCCTCTCTGCTGCTTTGTTATGCTATTTCGCTGAGCGTGTCAACACAATACGGTTGTTGATAGTGAATGCTCATGCTCGTGGCTGTTCGCGTACGTGTGAAAATGTATCAGTATACTCTGTAGGAGCGAGTGTTTATTGTTCGCACTTATTGGAAAAAAGAATCGATAGTCTTGTCAACAGCAATTCCTGGAGAGGTTTGCAAGCAGGCATCCGCTGGGCAAGTCCACAATTTGGGCACTGTCAATACCAAGGGGACTTTATTAGACAACCTCAATGTCCGGCGCCGCATAATTGGTCCCATCTTCTTCGATACAACCATCACAACAACTGCATATATGGAAATCTTCAACACCTTTGTAAATTAATTGGACGACGAAGAACTGTCCATTGGATATTATCAGCATGATGAAGTGACATCACACACCAGTATGGCCGAAATTCAGTCCTTTGTCGGCGACCGCGTCATTTCGAAGGTTCTTTGCCCGATCTGACGCCTCCTGATTACTTTTATGGGGATATCTAAGGGAGAGTTTACCAAAAGAAACCGCGAACCATAAATGCCTTTATAACGAAGTGAATTTCTCCGTCATTTTTGGTCTACGCCGGGATTCGAACCCGAGTACGCTTATTCCGGAACAAGCAGCTCTACCAACTGAGCTACGCAGACATGTATTCTGATTCCTATCTGCCTTTATGTCATGTGCGTCCTGCTGGCAGGTACGTCACATCTCCCCCCCCGAAAGAGGGCCGGGGGCATGGCCCACGGATCAGCCGTGACCATGAATCGCTGCAGGCAGACAACCACTGTAGAACGTGCACTTGAGAACTCCCAGTCAATCTGGTGTCTGGAATGCAACGTCACACACATTTATTTTTCGAAGCACTGGAGAAGGGATTCTCTGATTTTTCCTATCTCGCGGTGTGGAAATAACATCACACCAATGCGAGATTTTGAACGGTCGGGTCATCCGGGTAGTTCGGGCGCCATTATAACGAAGTGAATTTCTCCGTCATTTTTGGTCTACGCCGGGATTCGAACCCGAGTACGCTTATTCCGGAACAAGCAGCTCTACCAACTTAGCTACGCAGACATGTATTCTGATTCCTATCTGCCTTTATGTCATGTGCGTCCTGCTGGCAGGTACGTCACACCTTGAAAGCAAACATCACCGAAGAAATTCAGGCAGTGACGGCGGACGTACTGGCAATGACTTTCCACAATATGGTGCACCGGGTTCAATGCTGTCTGGATGGAAATGGTCGCCACTTCCACCACATGTTGTGATGTCACCACATTTCGCACGAAATGAGGTAAGTCCACTTCAAATTGCGTTGCAATATCTTCATTGTTGTTAATATTATTAAAGAAATGCCGGGTTCGATAGCGAGAGGGACACCCTGTATTTATTTTTCTCGGGTGCAATGTAATAATCTAGTCCATCAGGAGTTGATGAGGAAGCTGGGGTTAAGAAAGAGTGTCTAATGCGTCGACGTTTCAAAGAACCATCTGTGAGACATCTGTACAAAGTCAAATGCTTTAGCGCAATCGAAGCCACTGACATAAAAGCGCAAATGGATCTTCAGAGCATACAAGCCCATGATGTGAGGACACAAATCAATATTCAGACAATGTTCAGACACACACAATATTCAGACAAAATATGCAAACCACTGTCATCAGAAAACGACCAGAGAGATGACTAGGTAGTCAGGCAATGCAAGCAACTGCTACGAGATCACAAATCGATGTTCAAACAATGCAAGCCAATAATGGTAAGGAAAGAGAAGACAAATGGGCGAATAATTAGTCAGTGCCCGCCGCTGTGGCCAGGGTACGCACCGAGAGATTCATGAAGAGTAAGACAATGCAATCACTGACGTAAACGCGCAAATGGAAATTCAGACAATGCAAGCTAATGATGCGAGCCCACAAATGAATATTCAGACAATGCAAGCTAATGATGCGAGCCCATAAATGAATATTCAGACAAACGAATATTCAGACACACACATACAATATTCATACAAATGTGAAGGCCACTGTCATCAGGAAAGTATCAAGGAGATGAATGGGTAGTCAGACAATGCAAGGCACTGACACGAGAGCCCAAATGGATGTTCAAATAATGCAAGCCAGTAATGGTTGGGAAGGAAAACAACAAATGGACGGATAATCAGAAAAGGCAAGCCACTGTGGTCAGGGTACGCACAAAAAGAGTCATGAAGAGTAAGGCAATGAAAGTCACTGACGTAATCGTGGAAATGGGTATTCAGACAATACAAGCTAATGACGCCAGCGCACAAATGAATATTCAGACAATGCTCAGCACCCTAACGAATATTCAGACACTATTTAACCATACACAATATCCAGACAAATGAGAAAACCACTGTCATTAGGAAACGATCAGAGAGATGAATAGGTAGTTACACAATGCAAGCTACTGATATGAAAGCACAAATGGATATTCAAACAATGCAAGTCTGTAATGGTAGAGAAAGGGAAGACACACAGGCGGATAATCAGAGAGATGCATGGACAGTTAGACAATGTAAATCACTGACGTAAACGCGCAAATGCGTATTCAGATAATACAAGCCAATTATAGGAGCGCGCAAGTGAATATTCAGACAACGCAAGCCAATAATGACAGGGAACTAGCAGACAAAAGAACGGGTAATCAGTAAATCGTAGCCAATAATGGTAGAGGAGGAGCAGAAAAATGGACGAATAATGAATAAATGCAGGCCATTATCATCTGGGAAAGCAGAGAGAGAGATGCTGAAATAATCAGACAATGCAATTCATTGACATGAACACACAAACGGATATTCAGACAATACGAGCCAATGATACGGGAGCACACGTAGATATTCAGGTAATGCAAGCCGCTGATGATAGGGGAGGAGAAGACAAATAGACAGAGAATCAGTCGATGCAAGCCACTGTTATCTGGGAACGCACAGAGAGATGTACGAATGATCAAACATTGTAAGCTACTGATATCAACGAATAGGTAGCCAAATGTAAGGATAGGCAATGCAAGTCCCCGATATGAGGGAACGGGCAGAGAGGTGTACGTACGTATAATCAGACAACCACTGATACGAACTCACAGATGGACGTATTAGGTTTATGCAAAAGATTCCGCCGCCGCTAGTGCGCGCTGTAGGAGTCTAACCGTCCGGTGACCCGTGCTGTCAGTTCGTACATGAAGCTAGGCATGGCCTCGATAAAGTTCATTTGCGGCACTGTTTGTTATTCATGTTTAATTTAGGGAAAAGTGCAAGTGAAGCATACGGTTCCATATGTCAGGCGTATGGCGAAACGGTTATGCGTGAGCGGACGTGTCGAGAATGATTTGCCAGGTTTAAGAAAGGTGATCTAAGCTTGGAAGACAAGCCACGTGCAGGTAGACCGCAGGAACTCGCATACGAGGAGCTGGAATCGCTGTTGCAAAAGGATGCCGCCACACAATCAACCACGCAACTGGCGAAACGTTTGAAAGTGGCTCAATCGACTATGGGACGGCGTCTATAGGCCTTGAAGAAGATTCAGAAGATTGGTAAGTGAGTTCTGGATACTTTAACGGATCGTAATATTGGTCAACGATTGGGCATCTGAATGTCGTTGCTGAAGAGGTTTCAAGGGAAGAATTTCTTGTGGAAGGTTGTCACCGGAGATGAAAAATAGGACTATTGCGCCAACCCCGCACGCAAGCGATCCTGGGTCGACCCAGGCCAGCCATCAACATCCACTGCAAAACAGGATAATCACGGGAAAAGATGCTGTTATGGGATATGCATGGAGTGCTGTACTTCGAACTGTTTGAACTGGTAGAAACAATCCCTGCACAACGATATAGTGATCAGTTGATGAAACTGAAAGCCGCAATCGAGCAAAAACGCCCCATGGACAGGTAAAGGACGCCCCCACCCCCAGTCATCCTGTTACACGATAATGCCAGACCACATGTAGGTGCCACCACGAAATCAACCCTTGAACAGTTACACTGGGAGGTTTTACCGCACCCGACTTACTTCCCGAACATTGCACCCTCAGACTTTCATCTGTTTCGCTCTATGCAACATGCTCTAGCCCAACAGCGGTTCAGCACAGTTCCAGAGGGAGGGAAGTTTCGTCACTGCGTTCTTCAGCCCAAAACCCAAGTCCATCTATCCCAGGGGCATTCATTTATTCCCTGAAAAATGGCAAAAGGTCATTGATGCTAACGCCCAATATTTCGTTGAATAAATGTTTACTGGTTTCCTGATTGTTCCTGTCTCCTTTCTCCTTAAAACGGCGGAAACTTTTGCATACCCCTAATATATTCGGACTGTGCGAACCGTGGGTTTAAGTAAAATACAAGTATATTCCAAAAGACAGCACACGGATTTTCCGACGACCCAAGCTGCTGCTCACACACCTGTTCAACCAATGTCCAAGGTATTATTTGCATGAGTTCCAATTTTTGGGGTTTTGAGAAACATTCCTCTACCTAAACATCTTAATTTTGTGAAATATAAATAAAGCGGGCTATAATTGAGAAAAAAAACAACCTGGTGTTTTGCACTGCAGAATTCCGCCAATAGTATGCGAACTTTGTGTTAAGCTGGCAAACCTCTTGTTTCGATCAATTCTGTGTGTTCAAAATCTCAAAAGATTTGAGAGAGTAATCCAAATTTTGAAAAATAAAGCATAACACAGGCTTCCTTATAGTTTGGAATCTGGAAATGTTTTGGTTTTCATGAAATAACTTTCCTCGTCAAAGTTCAATGCTTGCAAAATGTAAGGATACGAATTACAGTTTAAAAAATCTAACGCCATCGGGGGTTTCTTTAGTATCAACACAGTCGAACTCGTATAAAGTGAGATTCAAAAACATTCGATATGTGCGAACTTCGTTATAACTGGGCAGATAAGAAGAAAGGCTATTTTTAGCATATTAGTTTATGTCAGGTTAAAACTAGTCAATCATAAACTATTTATCAATTAATCGAAGGTAAGTAAAAGCTTGTTAACTGAAAACTATAGCTCACAAAACAATATGAGATCTGCAATAAACAAAGCATTTAACGAATGTAAAAATTAAAGTAACTGCAAAAAACTTGAAATTTTAGCTGTAACATGTTACGTTGGATATACACGGTCGAGTCACATTATTGTGAGCACCAGCTAATATCCAGAGTAACCATCATGTGCAGTGCGGACAGCAGCTAGACGGGCTGGGAGTGACTCGATCATGATCATGATCATATGTAGAGGATTTTAGGTATGGAGTGTGTGACCCCAGGTCTTAAACAACCCTTAGAAACAGGAAGCTAGGAGATTTGGGCTAGAGTGCCCGACAGGAAAGTGACACGGAAGCGAAGTAGAAAGGGGAAGGAAGACGTCCTTATTTATTACCAGGGGGCCAGTACCCAGGGTCCGACGGCTTAACGTGCCCATCCGACGCACGGCGGATATTTAGTGGATCCAGCGTTCGTACCTGCCTGGGATCGAACCTGAGGTCCTTTCCGTGGCAGTCACGAACGTTGCCCACTAGGCCACCCGCGGCCCACGGAGTGACTCGATAAGGTGCTGGAAGGTGTTTATAGGTATCTAGAGCCATGCTGAGTGCAGTGCATTTGACAGCTGCTCGAGGGTGCGTGGTGGGGAATCCATAGAGCGAACAACACGATCTATGTGGTCCCACAGATGCTCAAATTGGGTTTAAGTCTGGGAAATTAGGGGGCCAAAGAAGTATACTTTGAAGTGCTTTTCCAACCACTCTCGGTCATCTCTAGCTGTGTGACACGTCGCACTGTTATGCTGAAAGATTCCATCCGACCCAGGGAAGACAATCAGTATGTGTGGTTGTGCATGGTCTGCAAGGATGGATTCATAACGAATTCGGTCCATAGTGCTTTCCACCGGTGTGAGTGGACCCAGAGAATGCCACGAAATTATTCCCCAGATCATAACGCTGGCCCCACCAGCTTGTGTTCTTCCAGCAGTTGTTGAAGAATGTTTGTTCTCCGATGTTTCTCGCATTTTACGCCAACGTTCATCCGTTCGATGAAGCAGAAAACGTGACTCATCGGTGAAAGCAATCCTTTTTCCAATCAGCGGAAATCCAATTCCGATACTGTGGTGCAAATGCAATCCTTTTCTGCAGATGCACCTTTGCATAGGTGCAGTGACCATCCATCTGCATCGGAGCCCCATACGCAGCAGTGTTCGCTGAACTGTCGTTTTAGACACACTTCCGGCAACATCCTGGTTCATTCGGCCAGTGAGTTCGGAAGCCGATAATCATCCCTTTTTGCAAATCTGATAAACCGCTCCTCTATATCAACGAGTGATATGTTTTCAGATTAAATGAATATTTGTAGAGGATTTTAGGAAGAGAGTGTCTGGCCCCAGGTCTTAAACAACCTTAAACAACTCTTAGAAATAGGAAACTAGATGATTTGGGCTAGAGCGCCCGATAGGAAAGTGACACGGAAGTGAAGTAGAAAGGGGGAGGAAGACGCCCTTATTTATTACCGAGGGGCCAGTATCCGGGTTGGAGTTGTCATTTTCGTGTAGGACTTCCGTCCACAGTGAGTAGAGTTTAGGTCCCGGCAACCCACAGCGAGTTCGCCTTTTGGGCAGGACACAGAAACGGAAGGAATGAGAGCAAGGCTAGCGACTTTGACGGCACAGTTTGTAGTGAGATTGGAGTACAGTAGATGGCGCCACCGTACAAGTACGATGTTGCACATCATACTTGTACGGTGGCCGGGACCTAAACTCTACTCACTGGGACCTAAACTCTACTCACTCACTGTAAACTCTACTCTCTATGTTGCAGGAGTGAGAGGATTTCAGGGGGGGGGGCATAGGAAAAGATATCCATTTAACCAGTGGGTCCAGCCTGGGTCCGTCACTTAACGTGCTCGTCCGATGCACGGCGGATATTAAGCGATTGTTAGTAAATCACACCATCTCTGAGAGATCAGCCCAGGATCGAACCTGAGGGCCTTGCATTGATAGTCTGATTCTCTAACCACTAAGCCATCCGCGTCTCCCAGTATCCGGGTCAGATCAGATCACATGTAGAGGATTTTAGGAAGGGAGTGTCTCACCCAGGTCTTAAGCAACCCTTAGAAATAGGAAGCTAGGAGATTTGAACTAGAGTGCCCGATAGGAAAGTGACACGGAAACGAGGTAGAAAGAGGGAGGCAGAAGCCCTTATTTATTACCGGGGGCCAGTACCTGGGGTCCGACTATTTAACGTACCCATCCGACGCACGGCGGATATTTAGTGATTCGAGCGTTCGTACCTGCCTGGGATCGAACCCGAGATCTTCTCCGTGGCAGTCACGAACGTTAACCACTAGGCCACCCGCGGCCCATCAGTATCCGGGTCAGAATGTCCACACCTTATATACCCTCCACGCCAGCTCAGGACACGTACCTTCATTCATTGGCTACGCGCTGTAGATGTCAAAAGTAGGAGGTGGTCACAATAATGTGACTCGACTGGTACGAGTCAATTCTTGCTTGTTTTGTGCTTATCGTGATCGCTACTTTAAATGCTTTTCAACTTCGTTTGACGCAGTGGTTAAGATGTTTGGAGATATAAAATAAGCTCCTAGTTTTTCCAAACAAGATTCAGTTACTGAAAGGTGGCGAAGAGAGAGAGAGGGGGGGGGGGGGCATTTGCCTAGATCTGGGGTGAAGAACCCGTCGCTTTCTAGGACATTAAGTGCCGTCTTTTCATTGAATTCAAAATTTTGTAAAACAAATCCTTTTATTTTTTTTAATACCTCGTATGTTTTTGTTCGTCTTTTATTATTTTAATTTTAATCTTAAAATGACCGTACTTACAATACCAAAGAGTAAAAGAAGATTCAACAAAATAATGTTTACGACTGACGGCCACAATTAAAACATTAGTAAGTCATAAGGGCTATTTTGATACCTGCTACGCTTGCGTTCTACGGCTCCTAAAGAACTACAGAAAAAATTGATTGAGCTCTCAGAAGATGACATTTTAAAGTAATTATTTGACGCTAAGAAAGATCCAGTTGAAATATGGAAAAATGTAATAGAATACACACGCCTTCGGCAACATGCACGGAAAATGCTTCCTTTCTTTTCAAGCACTTATTGCTGCGAATCTATATTCTCGTACCTAACCCAAACCAAGACACCATTCAGGTCGCAAATGAGGGATACCCATCTAGAAGAACAGCTAAAAGTGCGGACTTCCATATTGCAACCAAATATTTAAATGCTTTCCAACAAAAGCAGTCACAACAAAGTCATTAGAATGTTAGTTAACTTTAGAATTAACAGTTTTCTTTTTTTTCATTTTTGAAGTTAGTACACAGTAAGATATTTACAAAATAAAGTACATTCCGAAGTATATCTAATTAAAGTTTCTTAAAGCCGCGGATGGCTTAGTGGTTAGTGAGTCAGACTATCAATGCAAGGTCCTCAGGTTCGAACCTGGGCTGATCTTTCAGAGATGGTGTGATTTACTAACAATCGCTGAATATCCGCCGTGCATCGGACGAGCACGTTAAGTGACGGCCCCCAGGCTGGACCCACTGGTTAAATGGGTATCCTTTCCTATGCCCCCCTGAAATTCTCTCACCCCTCTATGTGCAACATCGTACTTGTACGTGTGGCGCCATCTATTGTACTCTAATCGCACTACAAACTATTCTCTCAAAGTCGCTAGCTCTCATTCCTTCCGTTTCTGCATCCTGTCCAAAAGGCGATCTCGCTGTAGGTGGCTGGGACCTGAACTCTACTCACTGTGGACGGAAGTCCTACAAGAAAATGACAAATACTTAAAGTATCTTGAGGCAGCGGGTGGCCTAATGGTCAGCGTTCGTGACTGCCATGGAGGTAACCTCAGGTTTGATCCTCGGCAGGTTCGAACCACTAAATACCCGTCGTGCGTCGGATTGGCACGTTAAGCCGTTGGACCCCGGTAATAAATAAGGGCGTCTTCCTACCGCTTTCTACCTCGCTTCCAAGTCACTTTCCTATCGGGCACTCTAGCCCAAGTCTCCTATACTCCGAGTCAACCTAAGAGTGAACCACTGTGTAGGGTATGAAACAGCTACCTCCGCTACGAAAAATAGTCCCTAGCGTTTAGAGCGAAAACCATCAGAATTATTGATTAGAATCCACTTTTCTTTGCTCAGCAGTTTATCAGACAAAATTGCTATCTAAAGAAAAAAAAATTCTAGAAGTTAGAGCGCTTTTAGAAATAAATTTGTTCTGAGAAGTTGCTGAATCAAGAGCTTCGCGCTTTCGGCTATTTCTGCCCACTGGGATACAACTTGGACAGGGGAAGGGGTGGAACACCTCTCCCAACATTAACAACACAGAGGCAATAAATTGAAAATCGGGGAAACTTGAAGGGTGTGTTACTTAAACAGGCAGTAGGGAAAGCAGTTCTGCCTCCACCAGACCCCCACTGCTTGTGAGATGTGTGGGGGGGGGGAAGGGGGGTTCAGAAAGGAAACAGTAGAAGAGCACATTGACGCGGATGGATACCGTTCTTGCGTTCCACGACGAGATGTGATAAGGCTCTCCTGCCTTTCCCAGTAGTACACTTTTAGGGTGAATTGGAGTATAGCTTCCTATTTCTAAGGGTTGTTTGAGATCCTAGGTCAGACACTCCCTTCCTAAAATCCTCTACATATGATCTGATCTGATCTGAAGTTTCTTGAATGCGGCCTTGTTAAATTACAGCTAACTTAATGCAGCCTTCCAACATGTTCCTCAACTCCGGTCTAGGAGGTGTATGTTTGATAAGCGTGGGGTTGGAAGCGAGAGGCAGCAAAAAACCAATTGAAACATTCTTGTCTGCTTACGAGCTGATTTACCTGTAAGAGGAACTACTGGGTATTGTCAACAGCAGGTAATTCCTTGTTTTCCATTGAAGAAGCCGGGCGAATGCCTTTTATTTTGTTTGCTGATAACCGTGCTGAACTTCGACATATGCCGTTCCTCCAAAACTTATTGCTCGTAATATGGGGTTAAAATAACAAGTGTAACGTATATTCCATTTTAACTTTATTTCTGAGTTTATTTTTCAATGCAAATTTGAGTTTGTTCTCTTAAACATTTACAAACCTTAACGTTATGTCTTTTCCCTCAAATGAGAATAATGTTGGCAACAATCTTAGGTCTGAACAAGAATGACGTATGTATGTGATAAAAACTTTAGATAAAAAGACGATGCAGCAGTTGCTTTGGTGTGTGGAGATGTTCTATCGTTGTTAAGCCAGATTATACGACAGATAATTAAGGTATGTGAAGTGTATGTATAGCTCTCCGTGCTGTATTTTGGATTTCGTCTAATTTTGCTGGACCAATAAAAAGTTGACGTAAGTTGGACTTCTGTATATGTTTCGTCTGGCCGTGTAAGACCTTAATTTGATCAGAGAAATTCGGAAGAACCGCACCAAATCGATGGGCCACATTTCCGAGGAGTTTCAACAGGCATCCGGGAGTGTTCTTTCGATGAATACCATCCGTAAGGAAGCCCATCTGCTCGGTTATCATGGACGTGCTGCCGCCCACAAGCCTTTGATCACCAAGTCCAATAGCGCTGCTCGGCTAATGTGGTGCAAAGAACGTCGACAGTGGACCGTTGAACAGTGGAAACAGGTTCTCTGGAGCGACGAATCAAGGTTCACCCTCTACCGTTCGGATGGAAGGGTCTGGGTTTGGCGTCTGTCTGGAGAACGCCTCCTGCCGGAATGTATTGTGCCAACTGTGAAGTTCGGCGGCGGTGGAATTATGCTATGGGGGTGTTTCTCCTGGTATGGCACGGGACCCTTGGTCGCAATTCCTGGTAGACTCAACGCCGAGACCTATTGCACCATTTTGGATGACCATGCGCTTCCTACGTTGTGGCAGTTTTACGGGGTGGACCCATGTTACTTTCAGGATGACAATACCACCTGTCATGTTGCGAGGTCCACCATGTCTTGGTATGGTGACAATGGTGTTAATCAAATGGATTGGCCTGCGCAGAGCCCGGACCTTAACCCTATCGAGCACCTCTGGGACGAGTTGGAGTGTCGACTTAAGGGGTGCCCCCACCGTCCGAAATCGGTGAAGGAAATTACATGTCTTCTCCAAGCCGAGTGGAAGAAAATAACGCTAGCCGTAGTACAACGCCTGGTTGAGAATATGTCCCGGAGGGTCGCAGCTGTAATCGCCGCTCGTGGAGGCTCCACCAACTATTGAAGGTGAATAAACTTCGTTTTCCTTTGCTATCACAGGTGTCCAATTACTTGTTGGTAGATAGTGTACAAGGGATGATAATATTACAAAGTTCATGGAATGTATAAAAACGTCGGTTTATGAGTAACGTTGTATTATGCGAGCTCTTGTAAGTGGGCTCGACTTACCAAGTTTTAAATTCTGTGACGTGCCTGCGCCGCAGGACGCACATGAGATAAAGGCAGATAGCAGCCAGAGCACATGTCCGCGCAGCTCAGTTGGGAGAGCGACGTACTCCGGAGTGAGGGGGACCCGGATTCGATGCCCGGCGCGGACAAACTTGTACATTATATTGGAGCCTGAACTTCCAGGATGACCCGGCTGTTAAGTTTCTCGCAATGATGTGATGCTCTTTCCACACCGCGAGACAGGAAAAATGAAGATCCCTTCTTCAGTGCTTCGAAAAAATAAATCAGTGTAATGTTACGTTGCACACACCAAATTGTCTGGGATTTCTCAAATGCACGTTCTTCATGGGATGACTGCCTACAGCGACACATGGTCCCGGCTGAACCGTGGAGCATGCCCCCTGCCCTCGTTCGGGGGGGGGGTAACGTGCCTGCGCCGCAGGACCCACATGAGATAAAGGCAGATAGCAGTGAGAGCACATGTCAGTGTATCTCAGTTGGGAGAGCGACTCACTCCAGACCGGATTCGATGCTCGTCCCGGACTAACGTGTTCGGCATAATCTCTAAAGTGTCGGCGCCGTTCCTGGGGCGTCGTGGTGTAAGCGCTGCCTTCTGATCTTCAGTCAGAATGGGGCCCGGGTTCAGGTCCCGGATGGTGTGCTTGTCCTACAGCACTGGCCGTAAATTAGGGACGAGAGATCGCTTATAGCCAGGCGCGACGCTACAGGTGGGTTGGGGTGGATTTCATTCCACCTCTTTAGTCCCCGCTCCCCCAAATATTTAAGCTGTTAGAACATCTGGCTGGTGCAACCGTCCAAGATTTTAGGGAACTTGGATAAACCTACCTGAATTTTTCGAATCCACAGAAATTTTGTTATGTAAAATGAGTTTTTTGTTAAATATAATGTTTGTACTTCTGGGAGATGGAGGGAGTCTTCTGAACGAATTTCCAAGAGAGTAGTAGGAACACACGAATTTCATAATAATAGTTTAAAAGATGAGAGAGAGAGAAATAGAGATTCCTTGTCAGGTGACAAACTAATATTCATAAACACCCTTATGATAGAAAACCAAAAGAAAGAAAGTGAAAGAAAAAACAAACGACGTTAAGAGTAAGCTAAAATTGTGAAGAAATAGTAATTTTCCATAGAGATTTGTGTCCATGGTTCCCATACTACATACGTTGAATAAATACTACGTACAGTGTGCACTTGAAAACTTTTTGACTTGGGATAACATTATCAGGTTCGAGTAAATTCCGCACGACCGGAGTTTTTTACTAAAATTTCTGCCTAGCAATTCAAAATTTATGCCTCATGAAGAAGTAAATTTTTCCATCATTTTTATGCCAGGGGAGGGATACGAATCCCCAACCCTCGGCTCCGGAGCGCTATCCACTATACTACTCTGGCATGTGCTCTCACTGATATCTGCCTTTACCTCATGTGCTTCCTGCAGGGGAGGCGCGTAACATCTCCCTCTCCGCCCGAAAGAGGGCCGGGGGCATGGACCACGGGTCAACCGGGACCATGTATCGCTGTAGGCGGTCATCCTGTGAAGAGCGTGCATTTGAGAAATGCCAGACAATTTGGTGTGGGGAACGTAACATCACACTGATTTATTTTTTCGAAGCAGTGAAAGAAGGGACTCTCATTTTTCCTGTCTCGCGGTGTGGAAAGAACATCACACCATTGCAAGAAAACAAACGGTCAGGTCATCCTTGAAGTTCGGGCGCCAATATGACGCAGTAAATTTCTTCATAATTTTTATGCCAATATGACGCAGTAAATTTCTTCATCATTTTTATGCCAATATGACGCAGTAAATTTCTTCATAATTTTTATGCCAATATGACGCAGTAAATGTCTTCATAATTTTTTTGCCAATATGACGCAGTAAATTTCTTCATAATTTTTATGCCAATACGACGCAGTAAATTCATAATTTTTATGCCAATATGACGCAGTAAATTTCTTCATAATTTTTATGCCATATGACGCAGTAAATTTCTTCATCATATTTATGCCAATATGACGCAGTAAATTTCTTCATCATTTTTATGCCAATATGATGCAGTAAATTTCTTCATCATTTTTATGCCAATATGACGCAGTAAATTTCTTCATAATTTTATGCCAATATGACGCAGTAAATTTCTTCATCATTTTTATGCCAGGGGCGGGATTCGAACCCACAACTCTCGTCTGGAGCGCTATCCACTACACTACAATGGCATGTACTCTCACTGCTATCTGTCTTTGTCTCATGTGTGTCCTGCAGGGCAAACGCGTCACCGCCTCCCCATCAGGCTTAGCCCAACCCTCCAATAGTCCACCCAGCTATGAGCTGCTGGCGTCGTCACTACTTATAGTCCACAGAGTTGCTCACGATGGCCGTTTAACACCGAAGTAAAGTATCTGAATTAAAAAGTGCTGATTTTCGAGAAAGTAGCTGTAGTGTGCCATGTGAGGAATTCCGTTATATTCCGTAACGTCTTTGTGTGTTATTTGCCGGAGGAGTCTGACATAACCGCTTATGTTTTCTTCATATTGTGATTTCCATGTACGCAGTGTTGAATTCCTATTTCTGAGCCTCCGCACGTAATATATCATTCGCAAAAGAATCTGTATGTAGAAAAATTTATCTATTTTCCAACGGTGCATAAATAAAGTTTCCAATCCTCTCTGTTGAAAGAAAAATACCTTATCCAAATGCGAAAATGGCAGTGGAAGTCTGTTATGGTTTCAGGGCGACGGAGATGGATTCGGATTCATTAAAGAGCTGTGTCAGAGTTCGATTCATCTGAAGATAAAGACAGAGTCTTGGAGTTATCAATGTCAGATCATCATCATTCACGGCTTTATCTCTTCGGCATCCGCTCGCATCCCAGCAAAGCCATCAGTTCGATGGCGATGAACAGCTCTGCTGAAAGACAGCCATCTTGTTCAGGAACTCGGGAGTTGTTCACCAAGTTTACGCAACACGGGAAAAACACTTTTCCTCATTAATTAGAAGCTTCAAATTCAGTAATTAATCCAATTCTTATCTTGTTAAGCACGCAGGTAAGAAAAGAAGCTCGGAATGATGAAGTCGCTTGTTGTTTTTTGTGGAAGTAAGACACATTAAGAGAAACATAGATCTATAATGAGAAGCCTGTTTATTTTATGCCCATGATAAAAACTCGACATTGCATTTTCATGAGGGTTGAAATACTGTTTTGGCTCGCGGAATAGCTGTAGGTGGCTCTATCATGTCGACCGATGTTCCAATCCCCCCCCCCGCTAGCATGAGGGATAACAAAACTATAGACATTAAAAGTTTCTTCACGTAGTTGTGAAAACAAAGCCTTTTTTGTAGGTGGTGGAATTCGAGCTTACGTCTTCTCGCTCCGGAGTCAGTTATTCAACCCAGTGATCTACACCGACATCGGCTTATCAATGCAGTTTACCGTTTTGACTCTTACGTCATCTCAGTGGTGCGTGTCACATATTATCCCCCCCCCCCCAGATAGGCGTTGACACTAAATCGCATTTTCGGGATCACCACAAACCATGTTTGAAGTACCTCGTTGTAGAAGAATTTATTTTTACTAATTACAGATGATGTGTGAAAGAAACATTACACATTTTTCAAAGCCTAGAAGAAATTCTCATTATATCCAAACGATGTGTGGATGAAGCATCACACGTTATCCTCGAACCTCACTCAGGGCCAGGAGATTCAGTTTTTACGCTTTCCAACCGTAGGTTGAAGAAGCGTATGTGCTCCAGCTTTGTCCGTCTGTCTGTCCTCACGATAGCTCCCGTAAAAATGGTTCGATTTCGATGAAATTTTAGTATGTGGTAGGGGACGAACCTTATTGAAAATAGACGAAATGGGGTCAAAGGTCAGGACATAGGAGTGGGATCCATTCCATTGCCCTTATGCGTCATAACTTACGTAAAAATGCTTCGAATGCGACAAAACTTAACCATGTTGTTTCGGAGGTATACTGAACCGATTCTGTTGAATATCATCGAAATGGGGTCAAAGATCAGGGCACAGGAGTGAGATATATTCCATAGCCATTATCCTCATAACTTAAGTTATGATTTCTGGTATGTTGGAAATCGTATCATAATCAATGCATTGCATGATTTTACTAACTTGTTACGTTCGGCGCAGAGATGTAGTTCTAATTAAAAAAGTACCTTAGCAGTGAACCATCAGGTAAAAATTCCTTGGAAAGAGGACTCACAATTTTTAAAAGGATTGTGAATTTTGATTTGTTATTTTTACGGATGTTCAGTATATCAGTATATTTTGTAAAATTTTATTACTAATTATTTTTTTTTTTTTGAAATTGCTTAATTTGAACAATTTTTAACAACGGAAAAAAATGTCGTTTTTTAATCACATCCTAAAAATATGCAGTTCCTTTTTAAGTAACGCTCTTTCATTTCACACGATTATAAATGTTCAGTGTGATTATTGAGTCACACTGAATAGATGTAACTAATATAGTCAAACTGAATAGATTTAACTGATATAGTCACACTGAGAAGATGTAACTAATATAGTCACAGTGAATAGATGTAACTAATATAGTCACACTGAATAGATTTAACTGCTATATAGTCACACTGAGAAGATGTAACTAATATAGTCACACTAAATAGATGTAACTACGAAACACGTACAGTCACACGGAATAGATGTAACTGCGAAATATAGTCACACTGAACAGATGTAACTACGAAATATAGTCACAGTGAATAGATGTAACTGCAAAATATAGTCACACTGAATAGCTGTAACTACGAAATATAGTCACACGGAATATAGTCACACGGAATAGATGTAACTGCGAAATATAGTCACACTGAATAGATGTAACTACGAAATATAGTCACAGTGAATAAATGTAACTACGAAATATAGTCACAGTGAATAGATGTAACTGCGAAATAAAGTCACACTGAATAGATGTAACTACGAAATATAGTCACACTGAATAGATGTAACTAAGAAATATAGTCACACTGAATAGATGTAACTACGAAATATAGTCACACTGAATAGATGTAACTACGAAATATAGTCACAGTGAATAGATGTAACTGCGAAATAAAGTCACACTGAATAGATGTAACTACGAAACACGTATAGTCACACTGAATAGATGTAACTATGAAATATAGTCACACTGAATAGATGCAACTGCGAAATATAGTCACACTGAATAGATGTAAATACGAATTATAGTCACACCGAATAGATATAACTACGAAATACACCGATCAGACATTACATTATGACCACCCCAGCCTATAAAAATGAATGCTCCTGAAAACCAAACCGTGGCGCAGCTGAAGTTCACAGAGCAGTATATGTATACAACCCGAGGACCGGCTTTCGGTTAGTAGAGTGTTCGTAGTCAAAATGGGAAAAGCTGCCGATTTATCGGAGTTTGATAAAGGACAAATTGTGACGGCACGGGGCCTCGGAACTACGATCTCGGAAACGGCGCGGCTTGTGGGTTGGTTCACGTGCCACTGTAGTGAGTACATCTCAAAAGTGGTGCACGGATGGCCAAAGGACGAACGTTCGTCCAGCCGTGAGTCGTCCGCAGGGCCACAGTACGACAAATCACCCGCACCTACAAAAGTGGTGATCAGGGCAATGTGTCACAGCACACAGTTCATTGCAGCCTTCTGCGGATGGGCCTGCGAAGCCGAAGACCCAGCCGGGTCCCCATGCTCACTGCACGTCCCAACAATGCCTGAAATGGACCCAAGATCATCGACCGCGGATGATTGGAAGAAAGTGGCCTGGTCTAACGAATCAAGATTCCTAATGCATCACGTAGACGGCCGAGCGCGGATACGCCTATTAACAACGGAGGTTATGACACCTGGATGCACTTTTGGGCGGAAAGAGGCCGGCGACGGCGGTGTTATGCTATGGGCGATGTTTTCTTACGACACTTTAGGCCCCATTATCCCAATAGCACAATCCCTGACTGCTGTCAGGTATCTGAGCATCGTTGCGGACCAAGTTCACCCATTCATGACAACTGTGTTCCCTGCTGGTGATGGCCATTACCAACATAATAATGTGCAGTGTCACACTGCAAGAATCGTCAATGAGTGGTTCGAGGAACATGCTGGTGACTTTCTGTTAATGCTCTGGCCTCCTCATTCACCTGACATGAACCCAATCGAACATTTGTGGTTCGACGTGAAAAAGCGGGCTTGGTCGCCCCGGTGGCGCAGTGGTCTTAGCGATGGCCTCTGATCATTCGTCCGAAAGGGGTCCGGGTTCGAATCCCGTGAGGCATGGATGTTGTGTTTGTCTTACGGCACTGGCTCTCTCCCTTCCCAGGAACCAGTGACCCTAAATTAGGGACGGGCGACTGCTTATAGCCCATTGAGTTGCTCACGGTGGTCGTTAAACCTCCAATAAAAAAAAATAAATAAATCTGGCTCTCGCTAAATCACCACCACCCCGAAATGTACGGGAACTGGAGGACCTGCTGTTGATATTATGGTACCAGATACTCCAGGATACCTATCGCCACCTCATCGAATCCATGCTTCGTCTAGTGGCCGCTGTTTTGCGGGCTAAAGGAAGTCCTACAGATTATTAGGTAGGTCATAATGCAATCGCTCATCGGTGTATAGTCACATCTATTCAGTGTGAGTAATAAACCCTTTTCCTAAGATTTTGAGGTGAATGAAGGAGATATCTGCTGTGTTGTTTTTAAGGAATATGATAAAGGATAACTTAGTAAAAATATTTTTCGCATGCTTAAAACTCTTATCACTTAGACTGCATGATTTCTCTTTGCAGTTTCTTCTCCGAGTAGTGAAATTATTTTTAAAACTATGGTCCTGGCAATGAACTTTTTCTTCTCTTTACGTCGTCCAGGTGGCCGAGTGGTCATGTTAGTGGTCTGAATCCGGATGAATCGTGGGTGGTGGGCCTCTCCAGCCCTAAGTCAGGGACAGCCAGCGACATAGAGCCCTTATAGTAGCTCACGGTGAAAGTTAAAACAGGGACAAACGAGTAAACATCATTCTCTTTACCCTTATGATCCGTGAGGTGTCCTATTGAGTGATCTGACTATTCAACCTCATCCTTGCAATGCGAATATTTCGGTTATCAATGTATATAAAACACAGCATTCTCTATTTTCGAGGATATGATCATCTAAAAAACTTGTTCACCCATCGTCTGCAGCCACGTAACCTACGAAAAGTACCGTAGCGCCGCTAAGCCGCGCTAAGGCCCTTCTACATCCTTGGTTCCGCGTCAGTGTCAAAACAACCCCATTTTGCCCGTGGTGGTGCTCGAACCCACGTATCCCCGCTCCAGAGCTAGTTATTCTCCCAACTGAATTATACCGAACTTGGCTTATCGCTGCAATTCACCGTTTTGACTCTTACGTCACCTCAGTGGTACGTCACATAGTGGCATGAAGCAAAATGAAATGAAAATAGACAAGAGGTCTACCTTGTGAGCTCTAACCTTTTGTCTCCTTCTCACGGAACTTATGTGATTACGTATTATCTGAAGATTCTATCAGTCATTCGACGAAAGTTCACATCGTAAAATTGGATGATTAATCACATTTGTGATACTCGATGGTCAAAAACGTATTTAGAAGTGACCAGCGGGTCGAGACAGGCTCAGCCTCCGAAATGTTTTCACTTTGGGACTTGTACCTGTAATTTAGCCTTTCACTTGAGTTTCTGTATTCTAATGTAAAATTGATTTCTTCTCGTAAATTGTTTTATGACTTAACGCTACATCATTTTCCCGGAAGAGCTTTGGCATCACTGGCAGTGGGTCAGAGGTCAATAAAACATAATCACTGAATGTAATAAAACTGTAATTTGAAATAACGATTTGTTAAGAGGGCAGTTCGAGATAACCACTTGTTAAGAGCGCAGTTTGAGATAACGATTTTTTGAGATGCGCATTTTGTAATAGCGACGAAATAAGAGGTTCGTTTTATGAGAGAGACTTTAAAGTGCATTTATATAGCGACGTGTGTGACGTATGAGCCAAATCGACTATGAAGCAGCGGTAAGCTTTTCGGTGTTGTTCAATTTGGAGAACAGCCGTTTCGGAGTAGGAAGATGTGGATTCGAATCTTCCTGTCGGCAAAAGATAGATTATGTATGCTATGAATGCAGGTTGCAAAGTATTGTGACTAACAGATGATTTGAAGCCAGGAAGTTGTATTCCGGTTAGAAGTGTTCTACCTGTGCTGAAGTGCCACAGAAGAGAACATAAAAAGTTTGGATTAATCATAAGTTCACGGTGATTCATGCCGTTCCTTTGGAAATCTGTGTTTTCTATATTGACAAGCACTTAATATTATGTTCACAAGGTTCATAGCTTAATCAGTTAACAGTTCAGTCAGTAAACATTACAACTACAGCTTACAGTTAAAGCTGAAACTTTAAACCTATTATACTGAAACTAACTGCTACAAACAGTTAAACCTAATTAGTAATCAAATACATCATAACCTGTAGTACTGGATTGCTATTATATAATTAATTCATGTTATGAACATGTTTTTGCAATACGGGGTCGTTTTTCTTACAGTGGCAACCGTTGTACATGAGATGGAAATAATTCATTCGGTGGAGATGCATGTTGTGTATCTCAAACTTCTTCACGTTCAGTCAAGCTCCCATCGACGTGCTATGATCTATAGCAGTGTTTCCAAACCTAGACAATATCACACACAAGTAGGAGTTCCTGATTTTCAGCGGGGTGGTAAATCGGGAGGGGGCGTTGGAGGGAGGGGCATTTAGGTGTTTATTGAAACATCTTGACCACCACGAGAATTTTTTTTTTTTTTTTTTTGTTGGAGGGTTTTTTTTTTGTTTTTTTTTGATCGGAGGTTTGACGACCACAGTGAACAACTCAATGGGCTACAAGTAGTCGGCCGTCCCTGATTTAGGGCTACTGGTTCCAGGGAAGGGAGAGAGCCAGGACCGCAAGACAAACACAACATCCATGCCTCACCGGGATTCGAACCCGGACACCTTTTAGACGAATGATAAGAGGCCATCGCTTAGACCACTGCGCCACAGGGGCGGCAGACCGGTAAATGGCTTTTGCGTTATAGTGTGGAGTACCTCAGCGAAAAAAATTTCTGACAAAATGAAGGAGCTCGTACAACACTGGTCTACAAACGCAGAAAGTGAGGAAAGTCTATGAGAAAATGATATCCTTGTAACTTCTCTATTGATGCAATATATTTTACAAATACAATGGTATTATAATTGTGTAGAATGGAGAAAATGCTGATCCTGAGTGAGTTATACACTATATTGACAAAAGTAACCGCACACCCCTTAAAAAGCAAATGAACGGACCCGCTGCGTTGTTAAGATGCGCGGTACAGCTGAAAACGGTATAAAAACAAGCGTGCAGCTGACCGCGATCATATCGCAGTGTGAGGTTGAGTTAAAATGTCGCGGCGAGAGAGAACTGACTTTGAAAAAGGAAAGATTGTTCGGTGTTATATTAGTGGGTTGTCAATAAGAGAAACCGAGAGGCGTTTCAACATACCGAAGTCAAATGGTTTGGATGTACTGAATAAATGGAAGAATCATGGCGTGGCTGAAGCAGCAAAACGTACCGGCAGACCAAAGAAAATCAGTGATACAGGACGTCGAAGCCTCAGGAGAGTCGTTACAGCTAATCGACGGAGTACAGCACAAAAAACTCAGTGTGCAGGTGAGTAAAAATGCTAGAGCTTCGGGTATGTACAGGTACCATTCGCATATAACCTCATTCCATGGGTTACCGTGCTCGTGCGGCTGCTCATAAGACTTTTATCTTTACTCGGAATGCTACTCATCGTTTAGCAAGGTGTAAAAAACATTTATCGTGGACCGTAGATCAATGGAAACGAGTCCTATGGACTGTTGAATCCAGATATAGCATCCACCAGACTGATTGCCATGTTTGGTGTGGCTGCAGCCGGGGGAACGGTATTTACCGCAGTGTACTGTTCTTACGGTCAAGTTTGGATCTGGCAGTGTACTCGTGTGAGGGTGTTATTTGTGGTATGGTCCCGGCCCATTGGTTATCTAGGATAAACCGGTTAACCAGCACGTCTACCTCGATATTCTGGACAATTATGCCCTACCAACTCTGTGGCAATACTATGGAACCGAGCCTTGTTGGTACAAGCGTGATAATGCACCGAGCCATAAAGCAAGGACTGTTACTGCGTGGTTTGACGATAATTCCGTATCGTGTGTGAACTGGCCAGCACAGAGCCCTGATCTTAATCCCATAGAACACGTCATAAGAAGTTTGTAACCAAAGCCTACTACTAAGCAACAGTTAGCGGCAGCATTATATGTACTGAATGGAAGCGCATACCTATCGCTGTGTTCCAAAACCTTGTCGAAAGCATGTCTCGAAGTGTCAGTGCATGCATTAAGGCCAAAGCTTTACCGTCACCGTTCTAATGTATGTCAATAAATGCTATGTTGTGTTTCTCTTCTAGGTGTCCGGTGACTTTTGTCAATATAGTGTAGTTAGGGAATGAAATATTGTGGTTAAGCTAGTCATCCTCAGAAAACCATTGGAATGACAGGAGAAGCTGATTGTGATTGCAATCAGCTATTTAACTTTGAATAGTTTAATGGACTTTAATGTAAGGTTTTAACACAAACTGGAAAATAAAACTGAAAATTCTATTTCAAGCTTTATTTCTTTTGCTTTGTGGTTTAAGGACCAACTCGCAGGGCTGTAAGCAGTTGTTCATTGATAATTTGGGACCGCTGGTTCCTGGGAAGGGGAAGAGTCAGCTTCGTTAGATACAAGTATCACTCATGACTCATGCTGGACTCAAACTCTGGCTCATCACGGACGAATGGTCCGCGCCTACGACCCGACCACGGGGATCCTGATCATGATCATATGTAGAGGATTTTAGGAAGGGAGTGTCTGACCCCAGGTCTTAAACAGCCCTCAGAAATAGGAAGCTAGGAGATTTGGGCTAGAGTGCCCGATAGGAAAGTCACACGGGAACGAAGTAGAAAGGGGGAGGAAGACGCCCTTATTTACTACCCGAGGGCCAGTACCCGGGGTCCGACGGCTTAACGTGCCCATCCGACGCACAGCGGATGCTTAGTGGATCGAGCGTTCGCACCTGCCTCGGATCGAATCTGAGGTCCTTTCCGCGGCAGTCACGAACGTTGCCCACTAGGCCACCCGCGGCCCAACCGGCCACCGGGTAAGTCTCAAGCTTTACTAATGCATCATTGTTTTCGTCAACCAATTCTCCCGATATGTGCAACATAGTCATACCCGCTGCGACATATGCTACAGAGGTGAATCACGTATCAAGATGACAAATGTGCTGTGATACATCGCGTCGGTGCAGTTTAAGTGGTTAGAACACCAGGCTCCGGAGCGAGGTAACGCGGATTCGAACTCTATCACCAACAAATTTGTGAGTTTCACATTGGCATCCGATTGTGAAAAATGGATCTACTGGCCTTTGGGTTAGACAGCGTTTACCCAGGAGGTGTATGTTTATCAGGCGCGTGGGAAGGAAGGAGTCGGTAGTAAAAAAAGTAATTGAAACATTTTTGTCTTGATGCGAACAGACTTACGTATATCTAAGGGGACCAGGGTATGTTGCCAACAGCAGTCCCTGTTTTCCAATGAAAAAACTGCGTTAATCCTATTTACAGTGAAACCTAGATATTACTTTTTTACTTGGCGATTGCTTTAGAAAACGTATAAATGTAAAAAAACATATAAACGAAATTTCAAAATGTTAAATACCGTATTGTGTATGCTTTGAAGGATTGCAAGATGTTCCTTAATAATAATTTATTTAAACTCTGATTGGCGGCCGAAGAAAAAAGAGGCGTTACAATTATAATACTCGTATATACAAAATTCTAGTACTTGTACATACAATTATAATACTCGTATTTTTCGTACAATTCTTTTACAAGAAATGAAGATTTATCGACTGATGAGAAAAAGCTGAAGATAACTGATACCTTGGACTGTAGATATCGAGTAAAGGTCACATTGTTGAAGAAATTATAAAACTTGGCTGGAGAGCTTTTGGAAGAAGCAGTACAGTTTTAAAGAGCAATATGCCATTATGACTTAAAATAAAAGTATTTAACCAATGTTATAGCAATCACTTCGTGCAAAATTAATCCGAAGAACAGTAGCCGTCTTTACACGATTTAAACTATATAAGATTAAAAATTAAAAATTTAAAGCTTAGTATTTAAAAGATTTATTTATAGTTAAAACATTAGACCTTTCGGTTCCACACTGGGACCATCCTCAGATGTTAGACACTGCTGGATATAACAGGTCTATAAGTACACGTGCCTTTTGATGACGTATAAAATAACTAGACATAACAGTATGTTTAATTGGTTGTGTTCACGCAAGAGAGTTCATTTACATAGTCTGTACACAACTAAGACATGGAGGTTTCACCAGAGCTCACCTGGTCAGTCCCGGATAAGATATATTTCCATGCTTGTGGTAGATAACTGGGGATGTTATCGTTACAACATAGTTGCCTTTTATTAAAAATGTGTAAACAGGAGCAATGATGACTTCGAAGAAAGGGTCGCCAAGATCGAAGCATCGTCCCATACGGGGTAGTAAAGTCCCTCGTTCACAAATCGTGGTAGTACTGTTGACATTAAGTTATTTTTGATATCATATTGGTGCTCTCGGATTCGAGTCTTTAATGTACGCCCATTCGAGCCAATATAAATCTTATCTGGTTGCGTCTGGTCCATACTTTTTAATGGGATGTAGTAAATCCCAAATCTATTTTCTATTTTCTATGGGGTCGCGATCTTTCTTCAGCCTTGCTAAGATATTATGTGTCTTGACTCCAAAACCCAAACCATGGCGCCTGCAAATATTTTTTAAGAACTGGGGCAACAGCAGGTTGGAAAGTCATGGATCCAACGTATTTCATCTGATTACTTTCTCGTCGTAAAGTGGTTTGTTCCGTCCTGGCTATTTTTTTATGATATTATGAACAGTATAACCATGTAACCAGTATAACCATGCAATTCTGCAATTTTTACTATTTTTTTAATCTCCTGTTGTTGTAGATAATTACAGAATGAATGAGAAAAAGCCCGTCGTATCATAAAATATAGTGCAGATCATTTATAGTTTTGTGGGTGGGTCGACGACACAAGAATTAGGCAAGTACTGGATGCTGGCTTCCAATTTACTGAATAGCCAAACCTATTGGTAGTAGGGTCTCGTTCAAGCAGAAAATATAAGAAGGGAAATAGATTTTTCTGTTCAACTTCTACGGTAAAAGCTACTGTTGCAAATTGAGAAGATATTTTCACATCAAAACTTGTTAAATCATCCAAAGTGTGTGACCAGAAAACAAAGGACATCATCCACGTATCGGATATAAAATGTAAGACCTTGAGGAACATGTAGGAAGCACTGTATCTTCAATATATTGTAGAGCGATTTCAGCCAATGTAGCGTCTTTGGGGTTATTTAATCAATGCATCCTTCCAGTGCTTACGTACGGAGCAGAGAGGTGGACCTTAAAAAAGACATACAAAGACTGCAGACAACTGAAAGAAGCGTGGAGAGGTTCATAGTTAGTGTAACCAGGAGAGATAAGAAGAGGAACTTATGGATAAAGAAAATGACAAGGGTGGAAGACATCATGGTCAGAGTGAAATTCCTGAAATGGCAATGGATTGGAGATGTTACCAGAAGAGCAGACCACCGATTGGCCACCAAAATTCTAGACTGAATTCCGAGAGACAGGAAAAGACCCAGAAGAAGACCACGTAGGAGGTGTGTTAATGAAATTCGAAAGCATGCGGGAGTGGCATAGAGGAGACTAGGCGCGAGATAGACCGTTTTGGAAGAAACTTGAGGCGACCTTCATCCAGCAGTGGATTGATAATGGTTGACAATGATGATGATGATATTTGATCGCATTGCAAACATATAGCCTATGTAATTCAAACTTCTCTTTTGAGGACTTTATCTACATGTAAAAATCCTGATTCTAGATAAAGCGAAATTCTCACAACTAAGAACCTGAGATCAGTGCTTCAGTATGGAACTCATAAATTAACAGCCATTTTTTTAATGCGGATCCTGAGTGCATCCATTTGAAACCAGAATACTGAATATTGAGGATACATCTTGGATTCTATTCTACTACGCCACGAAGTAGTGAAGCCACAAATTGACATCTAGGATTCTATTCTACTACGCCGCGAAGTAGTGAAGCCACAAATTTACATCTAGGATTTTATTCTACTACGCCGCGAAGTAGTGAAGCCACAAATTTACATGTAGGATTCTATTCTACTACGCCGCTAAGTAATGAAGCCACAAATTTACATCTAGGATTTTATTCTACTACGCTGCTAAGTAATGAAGCCACAAAGTTTCATCCAGGATTCTATTCTACTACGCCGCGAAGTAAGGAAGCCACAAATTTACATCTAGGATTCCATTCTGCTACGCCGCGAAGTAGTGAAGCCACAAATTTCCATCTAGGATTCTTTCTATCCTACTACGCCGCGAAGTAGTGAAGCCACAAATTTCCATCTAGGATTCTATTCTACTACGCCGCGAAGAAGTGAAGCCAGAAATTTACATCTAGGATTCTATTCTACTACACCGCGAAGAAGTGAAGCCAGAAATTTACATCTAGGATTCTATTCTACTACGCCGCGAAGTAGTGAAGCCAGAAATTTACATTTAGGATTCTATTCTGCTACGCCGCGAAGTAGTGAAGCCACAAATTTTGGTCTCAGAGACTTATCAGCTTTTAAATACGTGTGTGAGTCATGAAATGGGAATCCAATTTATCTTTCAAACAGGAAGTAAACAACATATCCTTCTCTGATGGGATCAAGGTTCGACTTTGGCTGCACCGAGAAGGAACATAACAATGCTGTCTCAATCCTCTCAAAGTTGCAACATACTGGGTTATCGTATAAAAATACACTTCTCAGGGTATTTTTTTGTATAAAAAACCCTTCTCAGGGTATTTTTTATTTGGCCGCGTCAATAAGGAACACAACAAAATTATCTCAATTCTCTTGTAACATACTGGGTTACGTATAAAAAATACTCTTCTCTGATAGGATCAAGGTTCAACTTTGGCTGCACCAAGAAGGAACACGAAAATGCTGTCTCAGTGCTCTCAAAATCGTATAAAAGAATCAAAGGACCTTGTATTTTGAATAATCTGAAATCCAAATTTTGACGTATGTAATCGCAAAAAAGAAAATAAATTAATATGTGTAACCGAGTTAAGAAAACTTTAGAAACCAACCAGACATGTCATAAGTAAAATGACACCTCGTTTGTTAATAATATTTATTTTGTGTCTCGTAGAATGGAAGAAGCTGCAATTGTAGCTGGATTTAATATCTCGTAGCCACAAACTTTGCGGTACGTAGAGCTTTCAACTTGTCAGGCTTTGTGGAAATGGGATCAGCAACCGTGTTCTGTGGAATTTGAGCTCACGTGATTCACGTAACAAGGCCAGCAGGTGTGCCTTGTTTATTAGTTTCTGGGGCATCCGTCATAATTTTCCATTCAATATGACCCACAGATGTTCAATTGGGTGCATATCAAAGCTCTTTCTTGGGCACGAGAGTTTCTTGGTGGCGTTTTGTTCGTGCCATGTTTGGGTACTTTGCGCTATGACATGGAGCGCCATTCTCCATAAACAAGGAGGTACCTTTGACATCTGACCACTGGAGAATATTGGTAGAAAGCCCCTCTCAAGGATGGTTGTGTATTTTTGTCCATTGATGTTGCCTTCACATTCTATGAGGACTGAATGAACAGTTATCCATATGGCTCCACATTTCATGATTGAAAAACCACCATGTTTCACAGTTGGTTGTAGGTGCTTCAAGCTGAATTCCTGGGTGTGCAATTACCACACCCAGGCCCTTTAACTGCCTGAAAATTGTGCAAATCGGGACTCATCAGAGAATATGACAGTTTGCCAAAATGCTAAGGGTCTCTCAAGCATGTCTGTCTCCCGTGCCAATCTCCGACGAATATTTGCTTCTCGCAAAAGAGGTTTACGTCGAGCCGCTGTTCCATGGTAGTCAAGTCGGTGAAGATACCGGCTGAGCAGTTCTGCAACTCACTTGGAGCTGTTTTGCAATCACAGCAGCCTTGCTACGAGGATTGGTTTTCAGAGAGCGCTTGACAGCTCGAAGACACTTCTGTGATGGCGCAGGGCAACACGTGTGAGATACTGATGCTTCCTTGCCTGCCTTCTTGAATTCTGCTAACACTCGATTAACTGTGGCAAGAGGAAGTTGCAGGTTTGCAGCAATCTCACGCTGGCTGGCTCCGGGACCCGATTGCCTCACGAATCATTCTCTTTGAAAGTCGTTTAGTTCCTTGCTTTCCTTGGGTCGAGGCATGTTCGTTTGGTGTCACCTACTCACCGCCGTTGTCCTGCAAAATATATTAAAAAGAATTCGTGCATGCAATGCAAAATAGATTCCACTGCATAACAAAAATGACATTAGGATAGCTGTCTATTTGCTTATGTCATGTCTTATACAGTAAAATATAGGGAATAACGCATAGTTAGATATAAAAGTGAAAAACGTATAGTTGAGAAACGTATAACCGAGGTTCCACTGTATTTAGTGCTTACAGCTGAGAAACATATAACCGCGGTTCTACTGCACTTATTACGTATAACAGAAAAATATATAACCAAGGTTCTACTGCATTTATTACGTATAGCTGAGAAACGTATAACCGTATTTCCACTGTGTTTAGTACGTATAACTGAGAAACGTATAACCGAGGTTCTACTTTATTTAGTACGTATAACCGAGGTTCCACTGCATTTAGTACGCATAACCGAGTTTCCACTGAACTTTCTTTGCTGATAACCATACTAAACTTCGATATATGCGGTTTCCCCAGAAATTATTGTTTTTTTTTGTTTTTTTTTTTTGTTTTGATTGGAGGTTTGACGACCACCGTGAGCAACTCAATGGGCTATAAGCAGTCGCCCGTCCCTAATTTAGGGTCACTGCTTCCGGGGAAGGGAGAGAATCAGTGCCGTAAGACAAACACAACATCCATGCCTCACGGGATTCAAACCCAGACCCCGTTCGGACGAATGATCAGAGGCCAAAGCTTAGACCACTGCGCCACCGGGGCGGCGAAATTATTGTTCGTAAAATGCGGTTAAAATAACAAGGGAGAATATTACGAAGTTCAAGGAAACTATAAAAACTTCGGTTAATGCAGAACTTCGTATCGCCGCCCCGGTGGCGCAGTGGTCTAAGGCGTTGGCCTCTGATCATTCGTCCGTAAGGGGTCCGGGTTCGAATCCCGGTCAGGCATGGATGTTGTGTTTGTCCTACAGCACTGGCTCTCTCCCTTCCCTGGAACCAGTGACCCTAAAAATTAGGGACGGGCAACTGCTTATGGCCCATTGAGTTGCTCACGGTGGTCGTTAAACCTCCAATCAAAAAAAAAAAAAAAAAAAAAAAAGAACTTCATATCATGCAAGTTCGTTATATGTCGTTTCGACTGCATATAAATAGATAGATATGTGCAATATATCTTTTCTTGGTTACTCTACAGCACTTGTCACATTAGGAATTTGTTATAACTTTCTCTTCGCGTCAAAATACCTGGTGCATAGTAAGGTTTCATTATGTAATGTGCGACCCCCTTAGTACGTATAGTAATTTAAAAAGCACCAACTTTATTCTGTAATCTAAATTACTCTGGTGTACAATATTTTGAGTATTTACTGGAGCGATAAAATAATGTAATGCAACGGAGAATGCCGCCCCGATGGCGCAGTGGTCTAAGGCGTTGGCCTCTGATCATTCTTCCTTAAGGGGTCCGGGTTCGAATCCCGGTCAGGCATGGATGTTGTGTTTGTCTTACGGCACTGGCTCTCTCCCTTCCCTGTAACCAGTGACCCTAAATTAGGGACGGGCGACTGCTTATAGCCCATTGAGTTGCTCACGGTGGTCGTTAAACCTCCAATCAAAAAAAAAAAAAAAAAAGGAGAATAGTTTAAATAATACATACATCTGATATATAGATAAATCCAGAAAAATAGGTAGTGAAAACTCTCAGCATTATTCCAATTCTTTTGTCTTTCTAAATCCTTCAAATTGGAAATCTTGACAGAAAAACGAGAAAATATGGGGATTATCTTGGTCAGTAAGATAACCTTCCCGTACATACTTTGAAAGAGAAGTACACAGAGAAAAATACAAGCACACGCAGCAGTAGAAGAAGAATCGTAAACTACGCAGTAATTTTGATGATAGTTAAAAAGGAATTTTTCCGGAATGATTTCTGCGAGCTGGCATGTGGGAACCAATCTGAGGCATTGCCAGACTTAGAACATTGGAGGAAGGGGACTGAACAGAACTGCATTTTTTTTCGCTACTGCTTACTCACCCGCTTTTTTCACTACCTCCTGCTCACCCCCATCCCCGCGGAAACAAAAAATGGCTGCAGAATTTTAATATTGATAGTTGCCACTTTAAATTTAATTGCCATTTAAATTTAAAATAATTAAATTAATTACTTACAGCCAACGTAGCCCCGAGATTTTTTTTTTCTTGAAGATTTGACGACCACCGTGAGAAACCCTATCGCCCGTCCTTTTAGGGCCAATGGCTTCAGGGAAGGGAGGGAGCCAGTGCAGTAAGACAAACGCAAAATCCATGCCTCACCGGGATTCGAACCCAGACCCATCTCTGACGAATGGTCAGAAACCAGCGCTTAGACCACTGCGCCACCCGAGATCTTCTGTTTTAGTGCAATAATTTTAGCGCAGAATTAATATTATTTAAATGTTCATCTTCTCTCCATCCTCGGTGTGTTTTGGGAAATACTTAGATGGTCCCCAGTTGTTTTGCTGCCGTGAGGAATGCTGATCAATGCTACAGTGGGTTCGCCTTTTTTTTCGGTTTAGGACTTTTATTTGTGGTCTTTGTTAGGATGAGCAACAGATTTCGTATGCAGACACTATGGAAGCCAAACATTTGGTTTTAGAGCCCCCACATTTAAACAAGGGACAGAGTGAATAGTGAATACTCTGTGTTCTCTGAGTGATCAAGTTTATTGAGATGAGGACGCCGTGGGTTGCCAAGTTCCGGTGATAGACCGAATATGTCAAATAAAAGGCAATTAGCAGCAGTAAAGAGAGAGATCAGATCAGATCATATGTAGAGAATTTTAGGAAGGGAATGTCTGACACCAAGTCTTAAACAACCCTTAGAAATAGGAAGCTAGGAGATTTGGGCTATAATGCTCGTTAGGAAAGTGACACGGAAGCGAAGTAGAAAGGGGGGAGGAAGACGCCCTTATTTATTATCGGGGGGAGGGGGAAGTACCCTGGGTACGATGACGTGCCCATCCGACGCACGGCTGGTATTTAGTGGTTTGAGCATTCGTACCTGCCTGGGATCGAACTTGAGGTTTTCTTCGTAGCAGTCACGAACATTGCCCACTAGGCCATCCGCAGCCCCAGTAAAGAGAAAATTCCACGGAAAGCCAAGAAATCTAGCCCTGTGACACAAAATTTAGGGTACCAGAACCAAAATGTTTCGAGGTTTCCCATTTTCGCAAGAATACCGATCGCCCCTGCCCCCATCTGATGGCCCAATTCGGCATGAGTTTTACGGATCACGATTTTAGGAAGGGAGTGTCTGACCCCAGGTCTTAAACAACCCTTAGAAATAGGAAGCTAGGAGATTTGGGCTAGATTGCCCGATAGGAAAGTGACACGGAAGCGAAGTAGAAAGGGGAAGGAAGACGCCCTTTTTTTATAACCGGGAAGCCAGTACCCGGGGTCCGACGGCTTAACGTGCCCATCCGACGCACGGCGGATATTTAGTGGATCGAGCGTTCGTACCTGCCTGGGAGCGAACCTGAGGTCCTTCCCGCGGCAGTCACGAACGTTGCCCACTAGGCCACCTGCGGCCCGAGTTTTACGGAGCAATTCCCCATGGTTTTTATAGCCCAATTCCGCATGGGCCTTAAATCCAGAAGTTTCTGTGGAAGTGCATGGAAGTGCGTACTGCATATGATCAGTCAGTGAGCAAGGATTTGCGAAAGCAAAGGATTTAATCGTGTGCAAATCTTGAGGATATAATTTTACAATAATTCTCGGATCGTTGTTGTCGAAGTTGGAATCCCTGAATTTTTACGTACATTGGTTTCTGTGGAAGTGCTTACTGTGCGTACTGTATATGTTGTGTCAATGAGAAAACTCAGATCCTTTTCGGCGATAGCGGCCTTGGTATTAACATAAACCACAGGCCAGAAAAAAAAAAAACTCATGCGGAATTGGGCTATCAGATTCGGGGAGGGAGGAGTTAAAAATTGGTATTCTTATGGAGATGGGCGACCTCCAAATTTCTGAGCGTCCAGTTGATGTCGACGTCCACAAACATACATTGGTGGCAAAAATTGTGGAAACTTTTTGAACTTTTCATGTTTTGTAACTTTTCAGGCTTATAGGAAATGTTATTTTGTACCAAATACAAATGTTCATATGTCAATTTAAAGAAAATTTAATGCTGAATTCAATACAAAAAACAGAATGCAAATATATACAGTACAAAAAAAGTTATGCAGGAAATACTGCTGAATATACTGTAATGCACTTACGATTTCAATGTACTATCAGCGTTTAGTAAGGTTAAAACTGCATCACAGCGACGTCTCATTGAGCCAACAAGTGTTTGAAGCTTTGTCTTCGTTATTACTTGTCGCCAGGAAGCAATTATAGCCTCAATTAATTGCCTTTTATTTGATGAACGCCTCATTCGTACAAGGCTTTTCAAACGGTGTCACAAATTTTCAATCGGATTCAGGTCAGCGCTGTTTCCTGGCCAGGCCAACAACGGAATGGACTTTGTTGTGAACCACTGATTGCATGTTTTTACTGTGTGGCAGGAAACTGAATCCTGCTGAAAAAGAAATGATGCATTGTTGGGAAAGAGATCCCTGATGAAAGGTAGCAGTTTTGGTTCCAGGAAGGTGTCAGTGTAATTTCTTGCGTTCAGCGTGCCGTAGATTACATGAAGGGGGCCAACACCATTTGCTGCCATACATGCTCACATCATAACGTTCGTTGGGTGCTTTACATTGGCATTCATACAGTCCTGATGTCGTTCTTCTCCTACTCTACGTCTCACGTATTTTCGGCCATCACTACAAAATAAGGATATCTTGCTTTCGTCACTCTAAATAACTTCCACTGATCGTCTGTCCACCCAATGTGTTCTTTTCCCCAATGTAGTCTATAACGAAGTAAATTTCTCCGTTATTTTTGGTCTACGCCGGGATTCGAACCCGAGTACGCTTATTCCGGAACAAGCAGCTCTACCAACTGAGCTACGCAGACATTTGTTCTGATTCCTATCTGCCTTTATGTCGTGTGCGTCCTGCTGGCAGGTACGTCACATCTCCCCCCGAAAGAGGGCCGGGGGCATGGCCCACGGGTCAGCCGTGACCATGAATCGTTGCAGGCAGCCATCCACTGTAGAACGTGCACTTGAGAACTCCCAGTCAATCTGCTGTGTGGAATGCAACATCACACATTTTTATTTTTCGAAGCGCTGGAGAAGGAATTCTCTGATTTTTCCTGTCTCGCGGTGTGGAAATAACATCACACCAATGCGAGATTTTGAACGGGCGGGTCATCCGGATAGTAGTCGGGCGCCATTGTAACGAAGTAAATTTCTCCGTCATTTTTGGTCTACGCCGGGATTCGAACCCAAGTACGCTTATTCCGGAACAAGCAGCTCTACCAACTGAGCTACGCAGACATTTGTTCTGATTCCTATCTGCCTTTATGTCGTGTGCGTCCTGCTGGCAGGAACGTCACAAGTCGTTCTTTGCGCTGCTGTAGATGCAGATATGGCTTTTTTCTCGGAATCTTACCTCTTAGTCTTATATCTGATAGTCTGCTTCTTATCGTTCCTTAACTGACAGAAACACCAGTTGAACACAGTTCAGCTCTGATAGCCTCAGAAGAAATGTTTCTGTCCTTCGGACACAGTATTTTTATTCTTCGGTCATCAACAGCTTTCGTGCACTTTTTTCGGCCTTTTCCTGGTTTGCTTTTCAGTGACTTTGTTTGCTGATAACGTAAACAGTACTTTAGTACACCAGATGTTGTCACTGACCCACCTACTTGCCTTGCAATTTCAGCACAAGAAAGACCCGATTTCAATTCAATTCATTTATTTTGCTGAGCAGAAAACCAGTGTTACAAAAATATTGAATGAAAAAAGCACAGCAAGGAAGCAGGGGTAAAAGGCCAGCAAGGCCTGACTGGGTTCCATACTCCCCAAACAAATTATACACTTAACTCAGGAGTTAAAGTTACATACAAAAAAAGTGTCTCAAAAAAAATTATATATGAAAAGATGATAAACATTACAGGTGATACCATTGAAAATCAATTTACATTGAATTATACAAATCATAGTAATAATCACAGTTCCCTTCCACTGCAATCATCAATTTGAGGAGTCGCAAGTCATTATGTAATATTTTAATTTTTTTTTAAAAGGTTAAAGTTATTTAAAGAAGTCAGTTCCGTCGGTAATGAATTCCAGTAGTGTGGGCCAGTGTAATTTATACTCTGTTTCATGGGCTCAGTCTTTGGATGAATGGGCCGAATATGTAATTTAGTACGGGTGTCATGTGAATGTATCTGTGGTACAATTTGTATGATGCTAGTGTGTAAATTATTCTTAATTCGCTTGAACATAATTTTACCAATATTAAAGTTATATAGTTGGTTAATCGTAAGAATGTTGTATTTATTTGGAAAAACTCTTGTGTTATTATATAGTGATAGTGGTGTATTTCTATCAAATTTTAGGTCAATTAATCTTATATACGTATTTGTTTTGCAGAATTTGAAGTTTTTTTAAATTATATTTAGTCGTCTGTCCCCACGATAAGATAGCATAATTAATGTGAGTCTGAAACATGGTAGAATGCATATATAATTGAATTAGTGTTTTATAGGTAAGGTTTGTGAAAATTGTACTGATAACGCCAATGTTTTTAGAGAGTTTGAGAGGAAGGGTGTCTACATGTTGGTTCCACCTAAGGTCCTTATTTAAAGTAATCCCCAAATAAAGTAAGGAATTAACCTGTTCAATATTTGTATTATTGATAGATAATGTGATGGAATGTGATTCTGAAATATTTTATTTTGAAAAGATTAAAGCTTTTGTTTTGGTAGTATTTATTATTAGTTCATTGGAATTTAGCCAATCTGAGATGTTATTAAGTTGAGTATTAATATTTGAAATAGTGTTAGTTGGTAAATTAAATGACGTGAGAATGGTTATGTCATCAGCATAAAGAAGGAGATCAATATCATTTATGGAAATAAAGATATCGTTAATGTATATACTGAATGGTAGAGGTCCTAAAATTGAGCCCTGTGGAACACCAGTTGGTATGGATTTAAGAGAGGACTGATGTTGGTTAATGTGAGTATATTGTTGCCTACCTGATAAATAACTTTTAAGAAGAGAATGTTCATTGTTCCTTATTCCAATAGTGTGTAATTTGTGTGGTAAGTTATTATGGTTTATGGTATCAAAAGCTTTTGACAGGTCCGAAAATAAAGCGATAGTATTTAAGTTAAGATCAAAATTATGTTGGACTGTTTGTTGTAGATATAATAAGGCTGATTCAGTTGACTTACCAGATTGAAAACCATGTTGATTCGGATGGATAATATTTAGATTATGAATAAACAAGTTTAATCTATTATAAATTAATCTCTCCAAAATTTTAGCAAAAATTGATAAATTGGCTATAGGGCGATAATTGTTTGCATCATTTATTAACCCAGATTTGGGATTATTTTTGTTATTTTAAGTAGATCAGGAAATTCACGAGTTTGGAATATATCATTAAATATAAATAATAGAGGATCAAGAATGAGATTAGCGACATTTTTTATAATAAATGATTGAAGATCATCATATCCAGGGCCAGAGCTAGAATTTATGCGGTTAAGTTCTTCTAATAGTTCCGTTTCAGTAATTTCAGTAAGTTGAAAATTACTAGATCTGTGTGTGCTCCCTAGGTAGGTAGTGAAATAAATTTTTGGGGTAATTAAATTATTTTTTAGTATTTGTGGAAATAAGGTAAAATGTTCATTTAATGCATTTGTAATTTCTTGTTTGTCTGTTAACTGAAAGTTATTAGAATCTATTAAGTACTGAGGAACCGTTAGAACTGTATTTTTGCCCATTAGCAAGTTTAATGTTTCCATGTTAGTTTTGGAGAGTTATGTGAAAATATGCTGAGATAGTAGGCACGCTTAGTGCACTTTTTATGAAGTAGTTTACTTTTTATGAATTTCGAAAAAAGGTTATTTTCTTTATTCTTTTAATAAAGCATTGGTATGCTTCATTACGTATTTATGATTGTTTCATTACGTATTTACGTAATGAAACAATCTTGGTCCTTTTCGTGGGTGATCAATCAACTCTTTTCTTTGGTGCCATTGCTGTACTTATTATCTACACGTTAAATTTAAAAAAATACTAAAAATATTCACACAGTTTACAATTACGCTTCACTTACAACGTTAACGATCTTTCTTCTACAGAACAAACAGCAAAACTGACTTTCCTCAACTTCTCACAAGATGTATTGCAGCTACTGCCATTTGATTGGTCCCCAGAACAAGGACAGTGATTGGCCAGTAGGGTTTTGCACTTACAATCCACTTCTTAACTGTATCACACTTGTGTTTCTTTTTTAGACTAAAGTAAAAAGACTTTTTTGACTGCATATATTTGCATTATGTTTTTTGTATTGAATTCAGCATTAAATTTTCTTTAAATTGGCATATAAATATTTGCATTTGGTGCAAAATGACATTGGCCTGCAAAGTTGCAAAGCATGAAGATTTCAAAAAGTGTCCACAATTTTTGCCACCACTGTACAGTATTGCCAACCCTTGAAAAGAACACAAGCCTAAAAAGTAAAAAAAAAAAAAAAAATACAAAAAAAAAAAAAATACAAATCGATTACACCTCCGACGATCCTAGGGGCGTGTTCTTAAGCAAGAACAGGTTCCTTACGCGTTCTTCGGTAGTATATGATAGTCAAATGTAAATTTGTCATCGATTCTTTTGTCTTATTTCTTTATACTATTTATTGATGATTGGTCATTGATTTAAAATAATAACAATATACCAAATTTTCTAAAGGTTTAGAAATTTAGTTCTTTAACTTAAACGGGGGCAAGATAAGGCCATAGCTAGGTCTCACAATCGGGGGGGGGCAGCTGAAGACTCTTTTGGGGGAGGGGGCTCTGTGTTCAATGACAAACTACATTCTTCCACAAATACGGATGCAAGTTTTGCTTCGTATTTTCGTTCCATTTGTTAATTTATTTCACTAGCGAACAATTGATCCATGCCGAAAAAAAAAGTGAAATTCAAAGTAGGGGGAAAGGGGGAAGCGGGGGATGAACTCTCGTAGAAAAGGAAACTCCGAACTAGCATGAAAAAAAAACTATTTTTTTAATTAGTTTACTATTCTGCATCCTTTTTCTGGATCTACACAGTAGCATAAAGAAGTTATTTATGCCAAATTTTGTCACTTCTTTTTCTTCTGTGCTCGGAGGTAGTCACTTCTTACCGTAGTCAACCGCCAAATCATCCTTTCGCACCCAAAATCCGACAACCTTCAGATTTCCGCCAATAAACACTTCTTTTCCCAGACATGCATTGCAGAACTACTCCTACTTACTGTAAAACAATGAAAGGAAGAAGTTGAACACTTTCTCTCTCTCTCTCTCTCGAACAAAGATATCTCTTTAGCACTGTTTTATGTCACCTAAAGGGATGCATTTAGATAAAACATTTCCACTATACAACACTTTTTTGTAAGCAATGAACCACCTGTAAACATCCTAACAGCAGCTTACCATCTCATAATCACTTACAAAGTGTCCTCCGTGCGTTCAACTACGCTTCCACCTCAGCCTCTCCTCCTCTCCTTCTCTCTCTCTCTTTTTTTAGTAACGATCTTTTTTACGTTTCTAAAAAAAATTAAGAAAAAGAAAGATGGAAAGAAAGATAAGAAAAAGAACTCTCTTCCTGTCGTGCTCGAAATGGAAATTTTGAAGTTCCGGTATACTCATATTTAGCTAAAAATCATCCGGAAAAAATATCTTCGCTAGAAAATCTACAAACCTGAAAACGTAAAAAAAAATTCGTGAAAGAAATACTCCTTTGTTTGAAAATGTAATTGACATTTCCGTGGAATACACCAAAAGTCAGAAACGATGGCGTCGATTTTAGTTGGTTGGCTTGTGGATCCAGAGATCACTACTAACACCACACAGAGGAAAGGGGTTAGACCTGTTTATAATGAGGAGTACACCAAGAAAGGGGTTAGACTTGTTATAACGGGACCAACGGATTAACGGGACTAATAAACCTCGGCTAATCATTAGTGATTCAGGAGGACTTGAATCCAGAAGTTATAAGGTCCTGAGCCAGGAAGGCAGTCCCCTTCCAATAGAGACTTTCATGAAGTAGAAAATCGGGCAACAAGAATCTCCGCAATTACACTGCCGGACAATTGCTAAGGACGGATGACAATAGCAACGATCGCAACCATAAAATGGAAGGCAGGAAAATGTGGAAATTAGCATAAGTGCGGGATACAGTAAGACGTGTTGTGCGTATGCAAATTTTGGATTGCCGAACTTGTTCGTGACGTCATAGCGCTGATAAGAGATGTAAAGGATTTGACGCGTATTGACCGTTGTTGTTCAAACGCAAAGTTGAAAGGCAAAGAATCAATTGACGAAATTGCAATTTTTAGTATGTCTTCCCGACATCACCTAGATGATTTTACGCGTGTCCGTATTATTGGCAAGATTGAAGAAGGGCGAAAAATAACAGATGTTGCCAGGGAGTTCGACGTCAGCCACAGTGTTGTTTCAAGGCTTTGGAAATCATTTCAAACAAATTGAGAGTGTAGCAAACGTCACGGGGGAGGTCGTGTTCGCAGTACGACACCTGCAGAAGATCGGTACATAGTGCTATCAACAAAAAACACCGGCGCAGCACAGCTAGTGAGGTAGCAAATCAGTTTATTGCTGCTACTGGCAAACGGATCTCCCGAAAAACTGTCGCCAGACGTTTGCATGAAAGAGCACTATACGCCCGCCGTCCTGTTGTGTGCATCCCATTGTCCAGACGTCACCGTACCGCCCGTTTGCAATGGTGCCATCAACATCGCAATTGGACTGATAACGACTGGTCTGCAGTCCTCTTCTCAGATGAGAGTAGATACAGTCTATCGTCTGATTGTCGACGACAACTGATCTGGCGTGATAGTGGTACTGCATATTGTCCAGCAAACATACAGGAAAGGGACCGACATCCGACATGTAGTGTCATGGTATGGGCTGGCATCATGATCAATGGCCGTACGTCTCTTATGGGCTTCCAACTGGGATTATGACTGGCCAACGATACATTAATGATGTTCTGCTACCTCACGTTTGCATGTTCCGTGGTGCTGTCGGTGATAGATTCATTTTCATGGACGACAACGCAACATGTCATCGAACAGTCGCTGTCCAGGAGTGTCTTGAGAGCGAGGATATTCAACGCCTCGTATGGCCAGCACGTTCTCCAGATCTGAATCCCATTGAAAATGTGTGGGATGCTTTGGGGAGGAGTCTTGCTGGTCGCCAATGCCCTCCAATAAACAAGGGCACCCTCATCCGTGCACTGACAGAGGAATGGGATAAATTACCCCAACAGCTGCTTGATAATGTTGTGCAAAGCATGACACGACGTGTGGAATCTTTCATCGCCCTCCATGGCGGCCATATCCCGTATTGACATCTTACGCCGGAACGCCTGCGGACGGTAATTGCATTTTTTTTCACGTTTACGTATTCTGCACAAAATGGCCTGTTTGTTCCTTGAACACGTTCCAAAGCCTTCTGGATTTCAGAGCACAATAAATTGTCTTTCTTGTAATGTCCTGGCATTCTGACATTATTTTATTTCACTTGGCATCCAACCACACTAACTTTTTTATGCGCTATATAGCCGTTTATGATCCGTCCTTAGCAATTGTCCAGCAGTGTATAATGTATATTCAGTCTTAAATTAACAGCAGTGTCACCACCCTAAAAAGTAAAAAAAGTCCGAAGTGGAAAAAATGTATACTCATTGCCGAAAAATTAAAATGTGTGTTTAATCTATCACTCCCAATTCTTCAGAAGCTCTTCAAATTGAATATATTAAATTAATGATACCGGTATAATAAAACTTGCAGACATCTTTAGTGGAATGATCTAGGGCTTGGGCAAGATGTGATATAGGTAGCTTCATTTTCACCCTTTGAAGGATTGAACTTATAGCTCATGTGTACACCTCTCCCCTGCCCATTAAGTCTCCCACACAGCTATTTCTCAAGGGCACGAGGCACACCAGTTTTCTATTATGTTTAAGGATGTGCGCTCGTAACTCAGAGACCAAAAAAAAAAAAAAAAAAAGAAAAAGAAAATGTAGTTCCCACTACTGAAATTAGTGCCGGTATGAAATACAGTATAGAGCGTCAAAAATTCGGACGTCAAATATCGAAAACATCAACAATCCGAACAAGCTACCCTCCCCTCTCTTCTTTTTTTTTTTTTTTTTTTTTTGGTGGTGGAAAATTTAAGTATAGTCCGTTCAATTTAACTTGGCACTTGATGATAATAGAATTGCCTAAATTTGGGGATTGCTATATATTAGCTAGGACTGTTTGTAACGTACCAGGAGATGTGACGTACCTGCCAGAAGGACGCACACGACATAAAGGCAGATAGTAATCAGAACAAACGTCCGCGTAGCTCAATTGGTAGAGTGTCTTATTCCGGAATGAGGGGATCCGGGTTCGAATCCTGGCGTGGACAGAAATGACGGAGAAATTTACTTCGTTATATGTTGCTATATGTTAGCTGAATCATGGCAATCAGTCTCACAGCAGAATTTAAAAAGTGCTTGGAAAAAAATATGGCCTATGGAAAAAAATATTGTGGGCGGTGAGTTAAGCTGAGACGGAGAGGAGTGGAATGTAATATCCGACTTATTCAAATCAATTTCTGGGTTTGAAGAATGTGATGAAAGTGATGCAAAAGAGTGGATAGAAAGCGATATTGATGACACGGGATATCTCATTTTAAATGAAGATAAAATCATAAAATCTGTTAAGGAAAACACTTCTCCTGAAAGTGATGCAGACTAAGAATCTGACGTCAACGTCGGTCCTACTCATGCTGAAGCCTTCACTGCATTGGAGACTGAGATCGCTTGGTTTGAACAACAAACTATGTGCTGTTCAACTCAGCTTCTCTTATGGCAGTCTCACCCTAAAGAAAAAAAGTAATTGAAAAGCATGCAGGATTTAGCGGCAAAAAAGTGAAGTTCGAAAATGGTGGGAAAAAAAAAAATTAGTGTTATCTTTCTAAAAAAAAAAAAACGAAACAAAATTTCATGAACATTTTTTCAGAACTTAATTTTTAATCCAGTATAAATACGCCCTTTAAATGTGTACAACGTACAAGCTTATCCGTTCCGGGCATCCTGGGAAGTTCAGGCGCCAATATAACGAACAAGTTTGTCCACTCCGGTCATCGAATCCGTGTCCCCCTCACTCCGGAGTAAGTCGCTCTCCCAACTGAGCTATGCTGACAGAATGTCTCGCTGCTATCTGGCTTTTTATCTCATGTGCGTCCTGCGGTGCAGGCTCATCACATGTGTTATGATTGGTAAGTTTTGGAAGTTTGTACTTTTATGTTTAAAAAATTCACAGCAGTAATAAAAATTGCAAACTTGTTTCGTATTGCATAACAACAAAAAAATCTTTGACATATGTATTACTTTTTGTATATTGTTTATTTTTGGTACATGTACGTATTTGGATAATAATAATGTAGAAATATTAGCGTATTTATTACATGTCCGCTAATAGGAACTAGCGGTGGTTCCAATTAGTTCGGATTTTCGACGCTGTACTCTATTCATAGGCGCCGACTATAGGGAGACAAGGTGAATCTTGCCCCTCCAATAACTTTTTTGGGGAGGGGGGAGCAGTGCCCTCCCAATATTTTTGGTTCCGTTCAATTAAATAATCGCTTTAGCCTCATAAGGTGGACCAAGCTCCACCTTATGAGGCCAAAGCGATATATTTCAAAAAAATTAATAAATAACAAAATAAATAAAAACATTTTTCCCATTCTCAGCATTGGCCGCCCCCATGGCGTAGTGGTCTAAGCGATGGCTTCTGATAAGAACAAGTCACATATTCGTAGACCTCTCGAGTGATAATCGATTCTTGCTTGACCTTGGATTTTTGTGTTGGTTTAAGTGTTCCTGGTATCGTTTTGCTGTGTTCAACACTCGCTTCCATTTCCCAAGCAGTGATTGTGGACAGCCACAGGTTTGTGGTTTTATCTTTTGAGTGTTGCGAGGTGCAGCATTCGCTCACGTTAGGGTTCGTAGCCGAGATGGCCGCAACCTCTGTTATTGTCTCTACCGCTTCACATGCTGCTTTATCGTCTTCTAGTTCTACTATTTCGCATTCATCAGCGTTGAATGTGCTTGCTTCCTTACCTGTGCTTCCTGATATCTTTACTATGTCTTCTACAAGCAACGTCCCATATACTGATGGAACCAACTCAAATGTCAGGGCTAGTGATGTGTGCCCCCCTCACCCCTGCTTGCATTTGCGACTGTTGTTGGTGACTCATTTCAGCGGATTACTTCACTTTCTGGTAACACTGAATTAACCAGAGTGGATAAAGTATTGAAGATTTTGATTCCTGAAGAATCTCATGAAGGTAAGCAGTACAACTCTGCTTTACTTCTTAGTCTCTTTTTTCAATCGTTGCCCTCCCACTTTATCTAGATGCTGTTTATAAAGTTGTTCCCGAAAAACAGATAGTGTCTATTATTCGTATGGGAGGGAGAATTATAGTTCAATTTACAGACCACACTTGATAAAAATTTTCCGTCAGGAATTGATATTAGACATTTTCATTTGCAACCTATTCCTGCTTCACATAGGCCTATTACTGTTACCCTCTCGCCGGTGCCGACAGCCATCCCGAATGCAATATTAATTAAAGCACTAGGGTCTTTTGGACGAGTGATTGGTAAAACGAAAATTCTTCTAGCTTTAGGTCGCGACTCGCACTACAGTGCAGTGCAAGGAGGACGTCGACAGTACCGTATCATATTCCCTAGTGATGAAGCTATTGTTGAACGTCCCACATCTATGGAACTCAGCATTGGCACCCGCACATTCGTTTTTAATGTGTTTGCGGGTGTCCAGTGCTTTAAGTGCAAGGCTGAAGGGCACGTCGTGTCTGAATGTCCACATCGTGTTCTACAGGACAGTTCTGCTGCCGCTGCTACTTCTTATTCCAGCCTACAGGAACCTTCATCGGCTTTATTTGCCGCTCAACCAGGAACTGCAGGAAAATCAACTGTAAAACCTTCTACAGACTCTACTTCTACTGGTAACCCAGTTGCTTCAGATCCTGGATCTCGTCAATTTGATAATGTTAGACCATGTCCGACTTTGACCTCTACTGCAGTGGGTTTACATAATCCCCTTGATATGGACACTTCAAATTTTCCACATCTTCTACCACCTCAACAGGCTACCCAGTCTCAGACAGCTAATAAAGACTCTATTTCCCCAGATTCACCACGATGTACTCGTGCGTCTTCTCGTTCCAGTTTACGACATAAAAAAACAAACAAAAAAAAACGCACTTTAACCCCGCACTCTCGACGTTCTTCTGCTTCACCTAGCCAGGACAGTCAATGCGCTGTTTCCACATCCAACACCTATGGCATCCTTACCGATTCGGCAGAAGAAAGAATGGAAACTGCCCATGATAGTGAATCTCAGTCTGCTTCTTCAGAAAGTGAATGCGCCCCTCCCACACCCTTCTTGGCTTTCCAGAAGTTTTCCAGGACAGCACTGTCCCCAATTCGCCATTTACTCTCCCTGAATTAATATCTCTCTATCAGTGTCCGAAAAAGAGCAACATTACGCAAATACCATGTGTGCGGAAGAATTTACAGCGCCTTCCCGAAATGGTTCAACAACTCGTAGCGCTCGAGAAAGTTTTTATTAATGTCTCTCTGCCGTCTTGGGCCATCCAATATGGTAGAAGGACAAAATATATGCTTAAGGTCCTCATGCCTTAATTGCAGACCATCTTCAACCAACCCAATGATGCTTCGTTTTTATACAAATCAGTTATTTTTTGTTTAGCTGCTACAGGCAAAATTCTCTTGTAGCAACCGATCAACGCTCTTCTTTTGTCCATACAAATGGACGGGCACACCATTTCTTTTTTCTTTTTTGCGGGAACGAACCAAGATTTTTTTGGTTTTTTTTTGTTAAGAACGTGTTTTTGTAGTATGTGCTTATTGTGTGTTTTTTTTTCCTTCATCACCAGGAAGTGTGACTAGTGTTTCTTTCTCGTGATGAGAATGCCGCATGTTATGTTAACAGTGTCGCATCGTGTTGTGCGTAGTCATCACTGAACTTTTTGAGTCTTCTAATGATGAGCTCCTTCCTTCCCAGTGAATCATAGCTCTTTCCACGACGGACTTTTTCTGCGAAGCCGGCCCCCCCAAAAAAAGCTGGCTTTTTTCTCCTTTTCATCAGTGATTTTTCTACATTTCTTCAACAATTGATCACATTGTGTTTTGTTCCTCCGAAATTTGAACATTCTCCGACTGACTTTCATCGACTTTTATGAACAGTCCTATGTTTGTGTCACTTTATTTGTTACTTCTGTTAATTGCTTTGTAAGGTGAAAAGCATGATGGGATAGCCAACGCGTGACGACAACCTGGTGATTGTAAATACTTGTATATACACTGACGGAAAAAGAATTCCCAACACCAAGAAGAGGTTGTGTTAGATAAACGACAGTTGGTAGGCGGTGAGAGTACATCTGCAAGATGACGTCTATGCAAATTTCGCGCTCGGCGCATACGTGTGGCGCTAGTAGCGCCCCTCGGAACATGCAAAGCAGGTTTGCTGTAAATACGCGCTGTAACGTTCGTGAATGTAGCCACTGTGCATGATTGTTGGCAGCGGTGGTCAAGGGAAGGTAGTGCCTGAAGAAGATCGGGTTCCGGCCGGCCACGTGGCACTACTGAGAGGGAAGACCGCCGTGTACGGCGTATGGCCGTGGCGCATCGTACCGCGTCTGCGGCAGCAATTCGAGCTGCAGTTGCCACCACAGTGACACAACGAACTGTTACAAATCGGTTGCTTGAAGGACAGCTCCGAGCCAGATGCCCTGTAGCGTGCATTCCACTTACTCCAAACCACTGCCGTTTGCGACGCCAGTGGTGTCAAGCTAGAGCTCATTGGAGGACGAAGTGGAGATCTGTTGTGTTTTCTGATGAAAGCCGGTTCTGCCTGGGTGCCAGTGATGGCTGTGTGTTGGTTAGAAGGAGGCCAGGTGAGCGCCTGCAACCAACCTGTCTGCGGCCGAGACACACTGGACCTACTCCTGGAGTTATGGTCTGGGGAGCAATTACCTATGACAGCAGGAGCTCTCTCGTGGTAATCCCATGCACCCTGACGGCACAGTTGTACGTCGGTCTGGTGATTCAACCTGTTGTGCTGCCATTCATGAACAGCATTCCAGGGGGTGTTTTCCAACAGGATAACGCTCGCCCGCATACCGCTGTTGTAACCCAACATGCTCTACAGAGTGTCGACATGTTTCCGTGGCCTGCTAGATCACCAGATCTTTCACCAATCGAGCACGTATGGGACATCATTGGAAGACAACTCCAGCGTCACCCCCAACCAGCATTAAAGGTCCCTGTATTGACCGACCAAGTGCAACAGGCATGGAACTCCATCCCACAAACTGACATCCAGCACCTGTACGACACAATGCATGAACGTTTGCGTGCTTGCATTCAATATTCTGGCGGTTACACCGGTTAATAATGTACCAGCATTTCACATTTAAAATGGCTCTTCTCGCGCTTACATTAAGCTGTGATCTTGAAACCTTAATCGATTAAATATGTTACCTATACAAATGTATTGCCGCCATTTCATTCCTCTACAACTATTTTTTCGTGGTGTTGGGATTTTTTTTTCCGTCAGTGTATTTGTTTCTCAATCAATACCATTTGAATTTTGATCATTCGTCCGAAAGGGGTCCAGGTTCAAATCCCGTGAGGCATGGATGTTGTGTTTGTCTTACGGCCCTGGCTCTCTCCCTTCCCTGGAACCAGTGACCCTAAATTAGGGCCAGACAACTGCTTCTAGCACATTGAGTTTCTTATGGTGGTCGTTAAACCTCCAATCAAAAATAAAAAAAATAATAAAAAATTATCAGCATTGCTCATTTGATAAGAAACTGGACTGCCAGGCCAGTATTAATTGTGTTTAATATGTTCTGTTGATATGTGGTAAATGATTAAAACAATTTTATCGTAAATAAAATACAGAAACGTATAATCTAGCGCCTTTATTTAAATATTTAGTTTTTGCGCTTCTTGCTCTTTGTTTGAGTAACTCAGCTAATTTCACATGTTTTTTACTAAACTTTGGAAATCTTTCTGGATATTTTTGTAAAATCACAGGCTCAACTTTATTTTTTTAAATATTAATATTCAGCGAAAGAATATTTCTGTTTCCTTGGTCATTTGATTATGAGCAATTAGAGTTGCATTTTTTAAATATACGTCGAATCTCGTAGTTTATCTTCAGATCAGATCATATGTAAAGGATTTTAGGAAGGGAGTGTCTGACCTTAGGTCTTAAACAACCCTTAGAAATAGGAAACTAGGAAATTTGGGCTAGAGCGCCCGATACGAAAGTGACACGGAGGCGAAGTAGAAAGAGGGAGGAACACGCCCTTATTTATTACCGGGGGGCCAGTACCAGGGGTCCGACGGCTTAACGTGCCCATCCGACGCACGGCTGATATTTAAGGATTCGAGCGTTCGTACCTGCCTGGGATCGAGCCTGAGGCCCTTTCCGTGGCAGTCACGAACGTTGCCCACTAGGCCACCCGCGGCCTCAGCGTAGTTTATATTTTTGCCTCCCCCGCCCTTTTATTTCCCTAATGACAATGGAAGAGACATGCCCCTCCCACGTCTGATCTCTTCACACCTGCCCCCCCCTACCAATAATTTGGAGAAGTGGGCGCCTCTGACTGTACTTAAATCACTTGGGCGCATAGGCGTAGGGTGACCAAAAATTTGGGGGGAGCACAAAAAAGTGTAAAGTGATGTTGGGGTTGCGTATATCCCATTTAAAAAAATATTTTGTTAAATCCGATTTATTGACAAAGAAATGACGCATAATGATAATCGGTTAGACAAAAAGGTATATTGCAAGAACAGAAAGTTTTAAAGATGCAGACTTCGATCAAGAACGTGCTAACACGCTTTTGATGTAAGCACGAATCTTTGGAAAATGGTGTCCTTGAGGCATTTTTAAAAATGAAAATTGAAACAATAGGTAGTGATAATTTTTTTATTAGCAATTCCAGTCGTCCAAAAATTGAAAGACTGGTTCTGTTTTTTCTCATATTTTTCGATAATTATTCAATTGTGAAATGGGAATGTATTCGCGTATCAATATTATGCAAATCACCAAATCCATCCACAATAAAATTTCTAGAATGGAAGAAATAACAAAAACCGTGAAAAGTAAAATTGGAAAAGTAAAAATAATCTAGGCACAGGACTTTTTGGCGATAAGAGCTAATGAAAATAAAAGTAAAACGAAAGTAGTGAGAAAAGTCTTTATTCAGTAGTTGTGCATTAAGTTTTATAATAAACAGCTTTAACTTATTTTGAAAAAAATCACTTATTTCACGGATTCATGCTAAGCACATATGAGGAACAAAAAGAAAATCGGTGAAAGGAAATTTTTTAAGTTTCACGAAAATTGCAGTCTTCAGGACAGTAAAGTACGTGAAACAAAACTTGACCTGAATTAATTCCCTTTACGTGTTCATAATTTACCGGTAGATGGCAGCACATAAATTGAAATGCAAAGTTCAGGAATATGTTATATGGCTGTTTCATCCCTGGATGCAAGAATGCGCTGCGCAGAAATGATTCCGGTAAGCAATACTTTTAGACTTAAATAGTTATACACTTTTTTTTTTTGATTTATGGTATTTTAAAGATATGCCATCGGTGGAAACAAATACAGACCCCAAATATATTTCAGACATGTTGCCATATAATACGCCGAACATGCGAAAGTACCGTAAAAAATGGAAAGGAAGAAATGCAAGTGAGAACCTTCAGCTGAGGTTTTTTTATCCCTCTCTTTTTCTCCTATTTGGGGAAGGAGGGGGGGGGGGGGTAAATTGTTCATTTAAAAATTTATTAAGGTTTCACATAGCGGTTTGCAAAGGTAGAACTTATCAACATAATCTATGTTTGTGTGCGTGCGCGAAGTTATGTACTCAAGGACCCCCATGACTTAGTCTCCAGGAAGGGGCAAAAATAGAAACTGTAAACACAAATAGCATAAACAAACATCTCATGTGAACTTTTCCTATGCCGTCTTTTACCACACACACTTAGATAAATTTAATTAAAAACTAGACGACCGAAAAACTACGTAAAAAAAAAAAAAAATCAGAGGGGCACAGTAGAAATTGTGTGGCAACCTACAACGTAGAACTACGTCAACTGTCACTATTCCATGGTACTATCTCAGCGTCCAAAACATCAAAGGGCACAATAGCAACTGTGCGGCAACCTAGAACTACGTCAACTGTCACTATTTCATGGTACTATCTCAACGTCCAAAACAAGGTAAAACTACGTCAACTGTCACTATTTCATGGTACTATCTCAACGTCCAAAAGTCAAAGGTGCACAGTAGCAACTGTGCGGCAACTTACAACGTAGAACTACGTCAACTGTCACTATTTCATGGTACTATCTCAACGTCCAAAAAATCAAAGGGCACAGTAGCAATTGTGCGGCAACCTACAAGGTAGAACTACGTCAACTGTCACTACTTCATGGTACTATCTCAAAGTCCAAAACAAGGTAGAACTATGTCAACTGTCACTATTTCATGGTACTATCTCAACGTCCAAAACAAGGTAGAACTACGTCAACTGTCACTATTTCATGGTACTATCTCAACATCCAAAAAATCAAAGGGGCACAGTAGCAATTGTGCGGCAACCTACAAGGTAGAATTACGTCAACTGTCACTATTTCATGGTACTATCTCAACGTCCAAAACAAGGTAGAACTATGTCAACTGTCACTATTTGATGGTACTATCTCAACGTCCAAAACAAGGTAGAACTACGTCAACTTCACTATTTCATGGTACTATCTCAACGTCCAAAAAAATCAAAGGGGCACAGTAGCAATTGTGCGGCAACCTACAAGGTAGAATTACGTCAACTGTCACTATTTCATGGTACTATCTCAACGTCCAAAACAAGGTAGAACTATGTCAACTGTCACTATTTGATGGTACTATCTCAACGTCCAAAACAAGGTAGAACTACGTCAACTTCACTATTTCATGGTACTATCTCAACGTCCAAAAAAATCAAAGGGGCACAGTAGCAATTGTGCGGCAACCTACAAGGTAGAATTACGTCAACTGTCACTATTTCATGGTACTATCTCAACGTCCAAAACAAGGTAGAACTACGTCAACTGTCACTATTTCATGGTACTATCTCAACATCCAAAAAATCAAAGGGCACAGTAGCAATTGTGCGGCAACCTACAAGGTAGAATTACGTCAACTGTCACTACTTCATGGTACTATCTCAAAGTCCAAAACAAGGTAGAACTACGTCAACTGTCACTATTTCATGGTACTATCTCAAAGTCCAAAACAAGGTAGAACTACGTCAACTGTCACTATTTCATGGTACTATCTCAAAGTCCAAAACAAGGTAGAACTACGTCAACTGTCACTACTTCATGGTACTATCTCAAAGTCCAAAACAAGGTAGAACTACGTCAACTGTCACTATTTCATGGTACTATCTCAACATCCAAAAAATCAAAGGGGCACAGTAGCAATTGTGCGGCAACCTACAAGGTAGAATTACGTCAACTGTCACTATTTCATGGTACTATCTCAACGTCCAAAACAAGGTAGAACTATGTCAACTGTCACTATTTGATGGTACTATCTCAACGTCCAAAACAAGGTAGAACTACGTCAACTTCACTATTTCATGGTACTATCTCAACGTCCAAAAAAATCAAAGGGGCACAGTAGCAATTGTGCGGCAACCTACAAGGTAGAATTACGTCAACTGTCACTATTTCATGGTACTATCTCAACGTCCAAAACAAGGTAGAACTACGTCAACTGTCACTATTTCATGGTACTATCTCAACATCCAAAAAATCAAAGGGGCACAGTAGCAATTGTGCGGCAACCTACAAGGTAGAACTACGTCAACTGTCACTATTTCATGGTACTATCTCAACATCCAAAAAATCAAAGGGGCACAGTAGCAATTGTGCGGCAACCTACAAGGTAGAACTACGTCAACTGTCACTATTTCATGGTACTATCTCAACGTCAAAAAAATCAAAGGGGCACAGTAGCAATTGTGCGGCAACCTACAAGGTAGAACTACGTCAACTGTCACTATTTCATGGTACTATCTCAACGTCCAAAAAATCAAAGGGGCACAGTAGCAACTGTGCGGCAACCTACAACGTAGAACTACGTCAACTGTCACTATTTCATGGCATTATCTTACTAGTTCTACGTCCTTAAAATATTCAGCGAAGGACAGTTCATGTAGCCCTACGTTGTAGGTTGCGGCACAGTTGCCACTGTGCCCCTTTGATTTTTCAGACATAAAATTTTTAAGAAATAAAACGAAAGAAATATTTTACTTTATTTACTTAAAAGCATCTTATACTGCTAATATATATACAATTCATAGTAACATTCATAGTGCTGATTATAAATTAATGTTAGAAGCAGAAGGCGTAGTATCGTCGTTGTCAGTAGTTATTAGTAAAATTGTTTCTGAAGAAATCGTTCTTCAGAAACAATTTTTCAAACTCCTTAGTTGTCTTGTTATAAATTTGGCGATACGTCTCGGGCCTAATGTACTCTTCTTGTTGTCGCTCTTGTTCTTGTCTAGATTCAGAATGCATCGGCGGTGTAAAGGTTTCAGACGTAATACATTCATTATCCAGCGAAGGTGTGAAGACTGGCGATGTACATTGGTATTCCATGCTCGGTGTGAAAATTTGATAATTTAGATCGATGACATCAATCTCCATCTATTCTTGCTGTTCAGGCTCAATTTGTGCAGTTGAAATGGAAGGTTGTGGCTCTAGAGTCGAACTCGGGTGAAACGCATCCTGGCGCGCGGTTTTTGGACGCACCCTACATTCCCGTGACACAACCTTGATGACTTAGCGGGTCTTTCCGGATTCCTCTCTAGCTGTTTCGTCGGGACTTAACAGTAAATTTCCCCAAATTTTCGCGGCATTTCGAAATTTTCGTCACCAAATTCTTTTTATCTAAAAAAAAAAAAAAAAGAATTTTAAATCCACTTTATTTCGGTTTATCACATACGTCCGTTAGCTCTAACCGTCAGCTACGGAATGCGGGGCTTAGGTCATCGCTATCGTTATCTATTCACTAGTTATCAACCTTAAAACGGCATGCGGCGAAACAAAGTCACGCCAAATTTAGCTTAACTTTCTAACGCTACTGTATCGAAGGGTTAAGGGGTGGAGGGTTGGAACTTATTGTCAAACAACACAATATAACTTAAAAAAAAAATACAGGTATTACAGAATAGATATATAAGATTAATAGACCTAAAAACTCTTAATTATTCTATACCTAATTTTACCTTCAGGTCAGAAGTAAATCCCAATAAATATAATATACTTACAATAAAACAATTATTTGACTATAATCTTGGTAAAATAATGTTCAGAAGAATTTAAAATGATTTATACCATGACTTAATATCATTAAATATTCGTACTCATACTTATGAAACCAGGAATCGATCAACACTAGTACCTAATTTCCCTCGGACAGAAACAATTAAAATGAATATTAATTATTCGGGTCCAAAACTTTGGAACTCCTTGCCTTATGACATAAAATCTATGAACAATTTTGACCTATTTAAAAAAATTCAAGCATCACCTTATTAACAAGTCTCTCAATTAGTGCTGAGTTGACCTGATCTGGTCGCTGGATTGATTTCAAGGCTTATGAATAGACCTTGCATCTATATACACTTATGTATTTACTTAATCTTTCAGTTATATTCAATGTGCCTTTGACTTGTCTTTTGTATTGTTATTTGTTTTTTGTTTTTTTAGTACTAGGGCCTTACGGCCTTTTCCCTCCTCCTCCTGGTTGCTAAATTTTTTGTAATAGATTATATTGTTTGTATTTTGAATTGTAATATGTGACAACTGAAAAATGAATAAATGAAAAAAAAAAACGAAATTATAAATGGAACTATATAAGCTATCTAATGATGTATTATTTATTACTCTGTGATTATTAGTTTCGAAGATATAAGCGTTCGAAGTGCGACATGTTTTCGTTGCATCCGTGCTTCCGATATTACCCCCTACTCAGCGAGGAAAAAAACGTAGTTCTACGCAAAAAAAAAAAAAAAAAAAATGTGTTCTCATCTGGAAATAAACGGGAAATTGAGAAATTTATCCACTCTGCATGTCTGTTTGAGAAATATTTTTATTGAATATGAAAATAAATAATTTTGAAAAAGTGGTATTTATTTCCTCCGGATCTGTGCAATAAAACTCAAGCCGGTGAGGGGAATGGGGGGGGCGAAGATCACTCCCTTTTGCTACGCCCATAGGGTGTGTGTGTCCAAGTGTGCCTACAGAACATTGGTGGATCCAATTGAGAGGAGCAGAGGACGAAGACCCCCTCACGATTTTTTTTTAAATCTGTTATAACGTAACCCTTTTTCGAGTGCGTGATTGGTGTTACGCTATGTCTAAAGCCATGACTAAGGAAATGTTGAACTAAATGAGAATACGATGTAATAGTTGCACGTAATAGCTCAAGTTAAGGTTTTACCGCCAGACGAAACATATACAGAAGTCAAACTTACGATAACCTTTTATTGGTCCAGCAATATTTGATAAAATCCAAAATATAGCACTGCGAGTTTTACACTTCACATATAATGCCTTAATTTTCTGTCGTATAATCTATCTAAACAACAATCGAACATCTCCACACACACACACACACACACATACACTAAGCAACTGCTAAATCGTCCTTTTTATCTAACGTTTTTATTTATTTATTTATTTATTCATTTATTTATTTATTTTTGTTGTTACATGGTCTTAGAAGAAAAGAAAGAAAAAAGAAAAAAAAACGAGTGAAAAAAACAAAATTGACAGTACATAAATGATGAACGTAGACTGTAACAACAGGGAAGACAAGGGAAAAGGCCAAAATGGTCTGACATAGCCCTATACTACCCGTAGACGAAACAAATGAAACAACAGACAGACACATCAAGTCAGACAATCAGAAGACATTTTGCCAATCTTTTTTTTTTTTTTTAATTATTGAAGAAGATAGAGTTTGAATTTTTTTTAAATAAATTAAAATTGTTTAAGTCAGGTTGCTAGGTAAAGAATTCCAGTATTGAGGGACTCTGTAATTTAGAGTAAGTTTAATTGATTCCGTTTTTGGAAAAATAGGTTGTAATTGTAGTTTATTCCTTGTTTCATACGAATCACTCCCTTTTGCTATGCCTATGAAATATGAGATCTGAATATAAATTACATTTAATCCGTTTGAACATAATTTTACCAAGATTAAAATAGTATATTTGAGTAATAGTAAGTATATTATATTTATTAGGATATACTTTTGTTCTAAAATTTATCATAGGTCGAGTATTAGGATGTGATTTGAGATCAGTTAGTCTAATGAATTGATTTTGTAGGATTTGTAATTTATTAATATTGGATAGTGTCATTTGTCCCCATGATAGTATGCAGTAATTGATATTACTCATTATACCAATATTTCTAGATGGTTTAATTAAAAGAATATCAATATGTTTATTTCATTTGAGGTCAAAACTAATTGTACTTCCCAGGTAGTTGAATGAAGGTGCTATATCAATTCTTTTATTATTAAGGGATATTTGTACATATGGTGTTAAAGGAGATAACGTATTAGAAAAAAATCACTGCTTTAGTTTTATTATTATTAATTATTAATTAATTAGAATTTAACCAGTCAGAAACAGTTAGCCACTGTTTATTACATTGTGTTAGTATTTCACCTAAGTGTTTTCCTTTTATAAGAACAGCTGTATCATCAGCATACAGAAAAAGATCCATATGAGTTATCACATTCATACGTCACTCTCTTTGACCTCAAAAGTGTTGCCAACCTCATTCATGTGAGAGAGAAGATATCACGTTAAGTTTGGAAAGTGCAAAAGAGAACAAACTCAAATTTACGTGAGAAAAGGAATTAAAAATGAAAGTTAAATTAGAATATTCGTCACACTGTTTAAGCAATTGACAAACATTAGGTTGAAACCTTTCATTCTCCAAGTATACACACATTTTTTTTACCGAATTTTAGCAAGAGATAATTTACCTGTGATATTTATGTTGTGTACGAAACTACTTGTATCAATTTGTTTCGCCCACTCACCCCTAAATAAATGCTGGACCCTATGGTGGTGTGGAATAAATTTGTCTAAGTTCGTACGCGGCTGCACATTTTGGGCGTCCGCGAAATTTTTTTGACAATTTCAAAGACCACTAAAAACATAGCTATACGTGAATCTGAAACATGGTCTTTTACTAAAAAAGACATAGGCTGCAGACAACTCTAGGAGGCATGGAGAGATGAATGCTTTGTTACACTAAGCAGGAGAGGAACTCATGGATCAGGGAACTACAGGAACGAATGACATCAAGATCATAGCGAAGACCCTCAAGTGGTAATGAGCTGTGCATATTGCTAGCAGAACTGACCACTGTCGGACAACTGAACAACTTGACTGGGTGCAAAGGGACAAGAAAGGACCCAGGAAAAAATCAGGAAGGACCCAGAAGAAGACCAAAAAGAGGTAGGCTGTAAAAGACAATCGTGCGATTATCAAGAACTAAGCATAATTGCTGCCGTCTATACACGATAACACTTGTACATGCTAAACACACTACAGGTTAAAAAAAATTATTATGATGACGCAAGCTAAAAACCTCTCATGAGATCTTTCGGACATTGCTGGAGGTCTATCCTTGGTTATCGTGTACAGACGGCAGCAGTTATGCGTAGTACCAGAAAGAGGTACAACAAAGTCAAGAAGGACCCAGAAGAAGATCAGAAAGGAACCAGAAGAAGATCAGAAAGGAGCCAGAAGAAGATCAGAAAGAAACCAGAAGAAGATCAGAAAGGAACCAGAAGAAGATCAGAAAGGAACCAGAAGAAGACCAGAAAGCACCGAGATAAGACCAGAAAGCACCGAGATAAGACCAGAAAGCACCGAGATAAGACCAGAAAGCACCGAGATAAGACCAGAAAGCACCGAGACAAAACCAGATGAAACCCAGAATACCAGAAAAAACCCAGAAGAGGGTTAGAAAGGACTCAAGACCAGAAAGGACTAAGAAGAAGACCAGAGAAGACCCAGAAGAAGACCAGAAAGGACCCAAAAGTAGGCCGGGAAAGACCCAGAGGAAGATAGATGGATGAAATTCGAGAGCATGTCGGAGTGATGACAAAGAGTGGCTCAAGACAGGGAGTCGAGGAAGAGACTTTGGGAGACATCCAGCAGTCAAAAACACTTACGTGGAAACGTATATCAAGTTAAACGCTGTCTATGTACGTTAAATTAAACCGATATGTTCCAATTGCAGAATTAAAATACGCGTACGCGATTTATTTACCATTAAAACACAATGATTAAAAACTACTTGCAAGATCTTTCGGGACGAACTATAGTCCCGTCATCAGGCCGACTGTCACTGAGAAACAGTGGGGCTGGTATTAAATACAGAGGCATTCCATTTACATTAGGCTCCATGTTACCACAACATAGTAATCAATAAGAAGAAATATAATAGCTGATCACGCAGCTTGTTCGTCATAGGCCCCATCATCATTCGCAGAAAAAGTTCCAATCAGTAACCTCCACGGTTGTGGAATAAAGGCTGGCTGGTCCTCATTGCAGCAGTCAGCAGTAGGTTCAGAATAGTTTACGGTGTTATGAGTCAAAAGATGAAGTTTGTGGCAATACACAATAATTGCCACAAACTTTACAATATACATTCAAATGATTATATCATGTCGCAAAAATTACGAAAAGAGAAATTACGTCGTACAACATTGTGGAGTGTACATGGTTCGCAAATAGTCCCTGGTATAGCTGGCGTCAATACGTTGGCTCACACACATCATGGGTCCCAGTTCATGCCAGCTAAACATGCACCAATTGAAGTGGACAGTCGAGCCATGCATGAAGGTCACGGTCTCACTTCTGACAACAAATAAGGGCGCAACCATCCGCAGAATTGAGTACGTACCGTGATTCATATAGCCAACACACTTGGCTTATCGTCCAATCCGCATGCTGTTGGTACCAGGAGAGTCGCTTATGCTGATGGACTGTTGTTACTAAAGAGTGACATACAGACCGTCTGCTCTCGTAGCACATCGGTGTTAGTGTGTGAGCATAGTCGCGTGAAATATTGTTCCTGGTTGGCTCATATTGTACTGGACCGTCAACTGCAAAACCATGATGTTCCAGTGGCCCAGTACAAAGCGACGCACCCGTCGTTCACATCTGGAACCCACCATTTTACAGATGTGTTGCCGATTGGTTGTTTCGCCATTTTGGCACCACTCCTTGTACAATTTAACCATGGGGCTTTCGAACAACTCAAGTGTCCCCATTTTCGAAATAACCTTTTGTACACCTACAATTTTGGCCTTTTCAAAACTCCATTAAGTCTTTGGTTCTATGTATCATGTCCGTAACTTCGCTCTCAACTGAACCACGAATCTCTTATACACTGAGTGGCCACTTTATTATGACCACCTGACAGTTTTAAGCAAATGAGCTATGGCTGCACGCTGTTGCCGCCAGAGGACGAGGCTATTATAAAAAGGGAAAGCTTAGTGCTTGCGACAGTAGTAGTAGTAGTGAGTTTTCGGTGACGAGATGGGTAAAAAATGCGATTTGACGGACTTTCAACGTGGGATGATTGTAGGAGCTCGGAGCCATGGAGCGAGTATCACCGAAACCGCTGCATTCGTGAAACGTTCCAGAGCAGTTGTTGTTAAAGTGTTTAAAGACTGGACTGTCAGCCAAAAAACTTGGTCACTACGTGCAACGTGTGGTCGTCATCGACTAGTGACTGCTCAGGCGGAACTTAGAGTGTCCAGACTGGTAACAGACAACAGAAGGGCAACAGTGCTGCAAATTACAAACCATCTTAATCAAGGATCCCGTCAAATGATCTCTGCACGCACTGTTCGCCGTACACTGCATCGGATGGGATATGGCAGCCGAAGGCCTGTTCGAACACCTTTGCTGTCTGCAGTTAACAAGAGAAAACGTCTCCAGTTTGCACAGGAGCACAAGGATTGGACAGTCAATAATTGGAAACACATTACGTGGTCCGATGAATCACGTTTTCAGTTGCACCATGCCGATGGCCGAGTGAGAATTTGGCGGAAACAGCACGAAAGCATTGACCACAAATGCATTGCTACAATCCTTCAAGCTGGTGAAGGCAACGTTATTGTTTGGGAAATGTTTTCCTGGCATGCGTTGGGCCCTTTAATTCGTGTTGATCAACTTCTGACTGGCACATCCTATCTAAACATCGTTGCGGACCAAGTGCATCCTGTCATGTGGATGGTTTATCCCAATGGCGATGGCTACTTTCAACAAGATAATGCTTCCTGCCATAGTGCTCGTATTGTACAGGATTGGTGTCAGGAACATGCCGGTGAGTTTGCTTTGCTTAGGTGGCCCCACAATCTCCAGATCTCAACCCCATTGAGATTTTGTGGGATGAAGTTGAACGAGCCATCAGACAGCTGGATCCACAGCCCTGCAATCTCACACTCCTGGAAAGTGCTATTCATCAAGCATGGTCTCAGATTCCACAAACCACCTATCAACATCTCGTGGAGTCCATGCCACGAAGAATCGACGCAGTATTTAAAGGCAAAAGGTGGCCCAACGAAGTACTGAGGGGGTGGTCATAATAAAGTGGCCACTCAGTGTATACATCTCATTAGCCTACAGTCTAAGTACTCAGTGTATATTTCAAAGATATCACTACTGCACCGCTGACAAGATTTACACACAGAGTGCACAAATAACGAAATTTTTCTTCCGTTAACAGGTTCACAACGCAATCATTCACTACAGTAAAAATCAGATGACTGGATTAACTGAGCTTTTTTGTCTGGATTAACTGAGCTCTTTGCGAAGACAATCCTACCGCGATCCGCAGGAGCTGGGCTTAATCGGTTCGGGGCACCGGCCAGGTATTACAGCTCCCATGGGACCACCACCAATCTTCTCCAACTCAAAGCCAATCGGTATGGCGTGCTAATGGGCTGGCTTTAGAATGCGGGTGACTAGAAGATGCATTCACCGGCGCGAATTTGTTTGGGACCTGATGGTTCCTTATTAAAATGAAAGATCAAAAATACAATTTCCTGATTAAAATTTGCATTTTTAATTAAACTGGAAATTAATCATTTATTGGGCTCAATGAGAAATTTCACCGTTTTCGGGACAGTGCTGAAAAGTGGTATTGACACTGAAACTATGTACAACCTTAAGCATTGGGGAATGCTAAGGTGATAACTCTGAGCCGGAGTCGTTCTTCTCTTCATCTGTGCTGCCGTGTTCTGCATCTACCTCTATGGATCTAAGATAATCTTGCTTCGCGACTAGCTCTTGCACCATCTCACGGATTTCCTGTCTAGTCCTGAGCAGACCTATCAGGACTGAGAAGTTTCTCGTCTTCGCTTCGGGGATGAATATTCTTCTTCCAGCTGAAAGAAAAGAGCACTTCAGGTGTCATGGCCTAGCAGAAGATTGCCGATTGTTTCTCTCTTTGTTCCGTTGTTTAAAATTTTTACTTTTTTTAAATCTATCATTCACTTTTTGATATTTAACTCATTTTTGACGCTTTCCAACCGTAGGTTGAAGAAGTGTATATGCTCCGGCTTTGTCCGTCTGTCTGTCTGTCTGTCCGCACGATAACTCGCGTAAAAATGGTTCGATTTCAATGAAATTTTAGTATGTGGTAGGGAACAAAATAGGGAAGAACCCTATTGAAAATGGACGAAATGGGGTCAAAGGTCAGGACATAGGAGCGGATCCATTCCATCGCCCTTATGCGTCATAACTTATGTAAAAATGCTTCGATTGCGACAAAACTTTATCATGTTGCTTTGGAGGTATTTTGAACTGCTTCTGTTGAACATAATCGAAATGGGGTCAAAGGTCAGGGCACAGGAGCGAGATTTATTCCTCAGCCATTATCCTCATAATTTGACTAAAAATGCTTCTATTGCGACAAAACTTTAGTATGTTGTTCCGGAGGTACACTAAACCAATTCTGTCTAATACCATTGAAATGGAGTCAAAGGTTAAGGCACAGGAGCGAGATTTATTCCACAGCCATTATCCTCATAACTTGACTAAATATGCTTCGACTGCGACAAAACTTTGGTATGTTGTTCTGGAGGTATACTGAATCAATTCTGTTTAATATCGTCAAAATGGGATCAAAGGTCAGGGCACAGGATCGAGATTTATTTCACAGCCATTATCCTCATAACTTGAGTAATAAGTTAAGTAATGATTCCTGGTATGTTGGAAAGCTTATCATAATTAATGCATTGCATCATTTTACTGCCGCCCCGGTGGCGCAGTGGTCTAAGCGATGGCTTCTGATCATTTGCACGGAAGGGGTCCGGGTTCGAATCCCGGTGAGGCATGGATGTTGTGTTTGTCTTACGGTACTGGCTCTCTCCCTTCCCTGGAACCAGTGACCCTAAATTAGGGACGGGCGACTGCTTATAGCCCATTGAGTTGCTCACGGTGGTCGTTAAACCTCCAATCAAAAAAAAAAAAATCATTTTACTAATTTGTACTTCAATAAGTGGCTGTTTTCCGTTTTAACGAGAAGAGTTTTATTCAGCTTATTCAATAATTATTAATAATGTTACGTACGTTTTCATTCAACTTCCCGTTGGTGACCAATTTGAGCGTCGTCTATAGCAGAGATGGAAACGGGTCGCGGGCCAGCTGGTCAACGGGTCACGGGCCAGCGGGTCAACGGGTCGACAATTTCTTGAGGGTCAAACGGGTCGGGTCGGGTCAAGGTGTTCATGACTCAGTTTCGACCAGGTTTAATTTCCGTTTATTTTTGAAAAGAAAAAAAAATATTTCAAAGAAAATTGCGTACTTTGAAATTTTGGGCTAGATGCTGGTGCCAGCGGAGTGAAAAATAATTTGCCATTACAAAAATATTACCATCTCTTTCGTAAAGCAACGAAAATTTCCACTGACCTACGATACGACGCAGACGCTGGACTCACTGAGACCATATCGTAAAATGATACTTCCTTTGCGTTTGTTTTTACTGCGATTGTCCGGAGCAAGATACAGGCAAACGCCTGTCGCCTGCTTCTCTGATGATTCACTCTCTCACACCCGCGTGTCACATTGTAAGACTGGGAGTTACTTTTCTCATCGTATCTTTTGCATTGAGCACTCAGAAATTTTCGTTTGACGTGCTAACATTCCGTTCCATTGCTTGTCGTGTCGGAATTAATGCTTTATTTGTTAACATGGATGAATTTAAGATGGACGACAAGTAATTTTGCTTCCTATACTTCCAATGGAAAAACTTTTGTACACATTTCCTTCACAATTAGTGTGTTTCCAAGGATGAAAATTTGAACATCTATTAAAATAACTTCATATTATAACTTGGAATACTAAATATTTTCTGAAACATAACCATAATTATATTAAAAATCAATAACTTTTCTTTTGGTGGTGGTGAAACCAAAAAAAGATTGCGCCACCTGTACTTTGATGACGTCAGTAGACAAACAAATGTTGGATTGCATAATTATGGTTATGTTTTAGAAAATATTAAGTATTTCTAGTTATAAAATGAAGCTATTTTAATCGAGGTTCAAATTTTCATTCTTGGGAACGCATTAATTGTGAACAAAATGTGTACAGAAATTTTTCCATTGGAAGTATAGGAAGCAAAATTACTTGACGTCCACCTTAATATTAAGGATATTGAAAAAGGCGTCGAGGCCAACAAATACGTGCTTATTGGAAACAAAAAGGGTAAGAGTGAATACTGGAAGTTGCTTCGTCTCATTGAGAAACCAGAACATGTTTCACAGTAACACCGATTTACACAAGCTTGTGATGAGTTGAAAGTTTCCAAAATGTGAAGGCTGATTTCATGTGTGTTCCTTCCTTCTGAGGGGCAATGATGAAATCAACATCCACGTTTTGGAAACTTTGAACTCATTAAAAGCTGGTGTAAATCGGCATTGATGTGAATCATATTGTGAAGCTTGATATGTTATCAAGAAAACAGAAACAAAAATTGAAATTAAATATACAACTAGTTATTTTTTAAACATTTTGACTGTAGCACCATCAAAATTAAGTAGAACATCCTTAACATCATTGCAGAGGGACTTCTTGACTCTCGCAGATGCGTTTTAAAACATGTGTAAAATAGTTAGGTTACGTGAATTTTATACAGGGTGTCCACAAAATCTCTTTACAACTTTGCACGTTTATTACCGGTATACTGTATGAGATAGACAAATGTGGTTCAGCACATAAGTAAGAGCAAATACTGAAGTTTTTTCTACCTCATTACAAAAGCCCAATATGCGCATCATTTGTTGCGCGTAGAACATCTAGCCGAAACTCCAGTTCCAACCATATGGGCTGCAGCATGTTGATCCTCGATTTAAGGTCATCGATGTCCTGAACCTTTGTCCGATACACGATATCCTTCACATGCTCCCATACAAAAAAGTCCAGAGGTGTGACGTCGAGGGAAGGCGGTGGCCATGCGATTGGACCATCCCGTCTAATCCACCTCCTAGGGAACGTCGTGTTTAAAACGTCCTGAACGTGCCGCGTCCCCAATGTGGTGACGCACCGTCCTGTTGGAATATCACGCTTGGTTGAAGGTCCTCCAACTGTGGCACAACATACTCACGCCAAACATCCATGTAAACATCTGTCGTCACTGTTTTCTCACTGAAGAAAAATGGTACAAGAACTCAGTTATGCATGACACCGCTCCACACGTTCACTCTAGGACTGTCTCTCGGAAGTTCCACAAACGCATGAGAATTTTCAGACCCCAAATCCTGACACTGTGCCTGTTTAACTGCCCAGAGACGTGAAAAGTTGCCTCATCCGTAAAACAAACATGTGTGAGAAACTCGGGATCTTCACTCAGTCTATCTAGCATCGTTACCGCGAATTCTTTTCGTCGTGGTCTATCGTTCGCCTCAAGTGCTCGTAACAGTTGCACTTTGTTTGCATATAAGCGTGGATGTCTATGTAGCGCCATGTGTACGGTGGACCAGGGCACTTGTAGTTCTCTGGCAGCGGAACGAATTGACATCTTCGGGCTTCGTGAAAATGAATCACGAACACGTTCGATATCTTCACTCGATTTTCGTGCGCGGCCACTACGATCTTGATCCAACACGGACTCAGCCTCCATAAAATACTGGTGCCATCGGCGGATACTAGGACGAGATGGCGAGGTTTCCCCATACTTAGTCCAGAAATTTCGTTGCGTTTGTGTATCAGATTTTGTTTCGACGAACCAAGCGACGCACTGCGCTCTCTCTTGTGGGGACCACATTTTCATAGAACAACAGCTGCTACGTCAGTGAAGGACCTATAACAAAAAAACGATAATGTCAATTAAAACTTTGATATTTACAGTATATTATACAACAAATACCACGATCTTACATAGTGCAGGGTGTCCGTAATAAATGTACAAAGTTGTAAAGAAACTTTGTGGACACCCTATATATATGTACACTGCTGGCCACTCAAAATGCAACACCAAGAAGAACACGAGATAGCAAAGCCAGATTTACTGGACACATAACAACAGATACAAAGATGAAACGATTGAGCTTACAGGCCCGCGCGACTTGCGGAACACGCAGACATCAATAGTTCGTGTGGCCCCCATGGCTGACAATAACGGCCGCCACACGTCGCGGCATCGAACGAAAGAGGTTTTGGATGTGGGCTTGAGGTATGTCGGTCCAGGCTGCTTCCACACGCTCCCACAGTTCATCAGGCGTAGCCGCGGGTGGTGCTTGCCGAGCCACTCGGTTGCCGATCAGCGACCAGACTTGTTCGATGGGCAACATATCGGGAGAACAAGCAAGCCACGGCAGCAGTGACACCGGGTGAGCCGTAAAGAATTGTTGTACAATGCGTGCCACGTGCGGGCGTGCATTGTCCTGTTGAAACGTGGCCGCTGGCAGGTCCTGCAGGTAAGGGAGGACTACAGGCACCAAAACGCCGGAGATGTAGCGGTGGCTGTTGAATGTATCGGCGATGCGAACCAGAGGGGTGCAGGTGTCATATCCAATCGCGTCCCAAACCATAACGCCAGGCGACGGACCGGTGCGATGCATAATGCAGGCGTCATACAGTCTCTCGCCGCGGTGCCGTCACACGCGGATCCAACCATCGTGGTGTTGTAGACAGAAGCGGGATTCGTCGAAGAAGAAAATGTCGTGCCATTCCGTAGTCCAGGTGCTGCGTTCAACGGCCCACTGCCGCCGCACTCGCCGGTGGTGTAACGTCAATGGTAATCGGAGCAATGGGCGCCGTGCGACAAGTCCCCGCTTCTGCAGGCGACGTCGAACGGTACGTGCTGACACAGATTGTTACGCAACACACCCTAATTCCTGCGCTAACTTTCGTGATGTGGCGGTGCGATCCGTCAATGCCCGCCGCACAACATGCCGGTCCTCTCGTTCGGTGGTGTGCCGCGGCTGCGGCAATCGCTCACGTCGGTTCGTTCATCCCTCCTGCACCCGCCGAATACATACTCGCCTCACTGTGGCTGGGTGTAGTCCTACACGGGCGCCGATATCTCGGTACGATAAACCGCTATCTCAATAAGCCACTATTCGTCCTCTGCCGAACTCCGAAACGTGCTGGAATGACTGCCGTATTCAGCGACGAGGCATCAGGAAGCTTCCCCCGCACAGGTCCGGCAGCACAACACACTTCCACTACTTACACCCAGCCTTCTGTGCACCCTTCTTATAGTGCTTCTCGGTGGCGTGCCGGGCGCACATGATTTGCCTATGACCTGCAACGGTAATCGTTTGCATGTCCTCTCGTGGGCGACGCATGCTGCGAACTTCAAGCCAATCGGATGCTTCCTTCTTGGTGTCGCATTTTGTGTGGCCAGCAGTGTATATACAGTATATATGCATGCATGCATACATATATACATTCGTGGCCAAAAGTCCTGCACCAGAGGACCGAAAGTTAGTTTGTGATCTTTGAAATCAATTTATACAGCGTAATGATATAGTCAGGAATACATACATTTTAAAGGAAATTCTAAATGTTTATGCTAAATTCAAATAATTTTACAGAATGCTATTACCAGTAATATAAATGAAGTTACAAGCAAAAATATGCAAGTGAGGAAACACAAATCCAGTTCTGAAAAAGCGTTCGCGCCCCTTTAATCCACTACAGCTTTCTCCGACATTCGCTGGTGAGATATAAAGGATGTAGGAATCGTCTGCCGACTTAGAACGCAGCTGCTTGTAGTCAGTTGGCGAAAGTTTATGCTAAATTCCTGGTGATATTTGAATTTCGGAATGTCAAAGACCCGAAATTTTGTCCTGCCTCTTCAAAGCAGGGCAAATGTTTAAACTTTGCATGAACTTGGATTCAGTGGTCGTGAAATTGCTGTTAAATGCGGCTGTGATTATTCCTCTGTCTTGCGCACCATTAAAAGAGTTGCAGAAACTGGATATGTGGGAAACGTTAAAAAGCAGGTCGACCAAGACGGTGTACTGAACGTGATGATCTCATGTTGATTCGCCGTTCCTTAAAATCAAGGTTTAAAACAGCCACTGATTTAAGAAATGAGTGGGAGAATGAAGTAGGCATTATTGCATTTGCACGTACACTTTGTTGTTGCAGGCTACAAGAAAATGGACTGACTGCACGAAAAGCTGCACGAAAACCTTTCATTACTGAAGAACAACAACGGCTCAAAAGAATTGCTTGGGCCAAGGCTCAAAAGAATTGGACTGTTCATGAATTGGAAAACGTTATTTTCAGTGATGAAACAACTGTTACTATTTCCGCTAATAATGGAAATAATTATGTACGTCATCAAGCTGGTGAGAGATACAAGTCTTGCTGCACACAGCCAACAATCAAACACCCACATTCGGGGATGTTATGGTCCTGTATTTCAGCCAGTGATGTTGGCCGTCTGCACATTGCTGATGGCACATTGAATGGATCGAAATACGTGGATATTTTGCAGTCCAAACTGCTACCATCTGCACAAGACATGGGTTTTGCGGAATTTTATTTTTCAGGACGATAACGCGCAACGTCATCGGTCAAAGTTGGTTGACGAGTGGTTTAACCGAAAAGTTGTAAGAAAACTTCAGGGTGCGGCACAGTCACCGGATCTTAATACCATTGAGAATCTGTGGGTGAGCTTGAAGAAAAAAACCTGTTAACAAGGACGCACATCTAAAACAGCATTGATTGAGTCTGTAAGGGCCGTATGGCACCGCGTTATCACCAATGGTCAACTAGAGAAGCTCATTATTTCCATGCCAAGATGGTGCACTTTGTTACTAAGAAACCGTGGTTATGCAATTAAATATTAAAGCGTATTTTGCTGGTTGGTCAGTTATTTCAAGTGTCTTGTAAGTGTCAATAATACACTGTTCAGTAATTGTACGTTAAAAGCATTGTACACTGATTTCACAAATTCCACTATTTTTTGCTTTTTAGATTAGACGCTATATTTTTGCTTGTAACTTCACTTCTATTACTGGTAATAACATTCTGTAAAAATATTTGAATTCAGCATAAAATTTCCTTTAAAATGATGTATAGTATGTATTACTGACTTTACCATTACGTTGTAAACTGAGTGGCCACTTTATTATGACCACCCCCTCAATACTTCGTCGGGCCACCTTTTGCCTTTAATACTGTGTCGATTCTTCGTGGCATGGGCTCCACGAGATGTTGATAGGTTTGATGATAATTCCGTATCGTGTGTGGACTGGCCAGCACATAGCCTTGATCTTAATCCCACAGAGCACCTATGGAACGAATTAGAGCGTCACATAAGAAGTTTGGAACCAAGGCCTATACTACTAAGCAACAGTTAGCGGCAGCATTATGTACTGAACGGAAGCGCATGCCCATTACTGTGTTCCAAAACCTTGTCGAAAGCATGTCTCGAAGGGTCAGTACATGCATTAAGGTCAAAGGTGGACCCACACCGTACTAATGTATGTCAATAAATGCTATGTTGTGTTTCTCTCCTAGGTGTCCACTCACTTTTGCAATTTTTCCGGACTTCCTCTTCTTCCAAAACAGAAATCCTGGATACGCGCCTTTGTTGCTCCCTAGCCAGTATTGATGCTGCTGCGAGCCAACGATTGTTTAAAAAAGTTTAGTTTTACTCCCCGCATTTAATAATGGGTTGAGCCGCTCGGTTATCCGAGTGGTCAGAGGTGCGTGCTTCTGGTTAATCTTCTCGGATATCCAAGTTGTCATAGATGCGTTCTTCTGGTTGATCTTTCTGATTGGGCGGTGGCCTTTGGAAAATATAGGTCCATGACAATGGTCGCATATTGCTTAGTTTTTAGGAGGGGCTAAAACAGAAACTGTAACTACGAATAACATATGCAAACACCATATGTAAATTTACGCTGTGATTCCTTGCTATCTAATCATTGTTACTATATTCTTAGCACATAAAGTTAACTAGAACCAGAACACTCAATTACTACCTAAAAGAGATGAATAAGCGAAAGTTGACAGCTAGCTGATACAATAAGGAAATTTCTTTACTATTCTTTTGAACCTTTGCTCTTTTTAACCACTTGCATACCATGAGTCACGAAAGTCCAGAGATCACTCAATCGGTCCATAACATATCCCATTTTGCAGGTGGTGAAATTTTCCAAGCTACGTCTTCCTACTCCTGAGCTTTTGCTCTATAAACTGAACAACTCTGGCGGGTTTATCGCTGCCACATTGTCGATTTGACCCGTACGTCAGCACAGAGGTGCATCATCTATTTTACATCCAGTTACGTAGTTACGCTACAGGTCATCAAGAAGAAGAAGATACCCACAATACAAAGTTCTTAAAAAAAATAAATTCGGGAGATCTTTGTTCACCAGTGAGTGGCTTCTGCAGAGGATTATGTATTGGGCTGATGCATAAGTTCATGCCGTTTTTTTTCACCGCACTACAAGAATGAATTACATCAGAAGGGAAAACGGAATCAATCAACTCTGTATCTCCTCCCTAGTTGGTGTCCCAACGTCTGGATAGATGTGCAATGCCATTCTTGAAAAAACGTGCAGGCTTTGCTGCGAAGAAATCATCAAGGAAATTCTGGAGATCAACATCATTGTTGAACATTCTGCCACAGAGTGCATTCGACAGAGATCGGAACAGGTGACAGTCTGAAGGGGCGACATCTGGGGAATAGGCCGGATGTGGAAGAATCTTCCATTTCATGTCCTGAATTGCCATTTTGGGTCATGATTGCACTGTGAGGGCGTGCGCTATCATGTTGGAGAAGGACACCATGACACCGATGTGGCCATTTCTGCTGAATTGCTCCCTCCACACGGCGGAGTTGCTCACAATAGAGGGCAACGTTGATGGTCCGATTCCTCGGCAGCATTTCCCAGTGAGTAACGCATTCCATGTCCTACCAGACACACAACATGATCTTCGCAGGATGAAGGTCATGTTTTGGATGTGGTGTGGGCATCTTGTTTGGGCTTAACCATTCCCTCCGATGCCTGAAATCCACGTACAGGCACCACTTTTCATCTCCAGTAACAATACGTGACAGAAAGGATTTGTGTTGCTGACAACATTCGCGATAAATGGCAAGCAAGGAACCACATATAGCAACACCCTGATTCTTGTTGTCCTCGGTGAGAGCGTGAGGCACACCAAATCCCAATTTCTGGAACTTCCCCATACGTTCCAGGTGTCTCACCACTGTGGCCTTATCACAGTCCATCTCAGTGGATGATTCGCGTGTGGTTTGACGTGGATCCAAGTGGATAAGATGGTTCAAACGATCCTCATCAAAGTGAAATGGACAGCCTGAGCGTGGTGAGTCGTTGAGGTCAAATTGTCACCTCAGAACCGCTCAAACCATTTACGGGCTATCCTCGAAGTAATAGCATCCTCCCAATACACAGCACAAATTTGTCAAGTAGTCTCGGCGGCTGTGGATCCCTTGTTAAACTCGTAGAGGAGCAGATGTCGAAAATGTTCATTCCTCTCTACTTGACACTCCATACTTCCGGACCTCAAAACCAAACAAGCCATTAGTCACAATCACTAAACGCAATATGATTTAGATACACGATATCAATGGCTACATTTTGATATATTAGGTGTACAAATGAGTTTTAAAGCATTTTTTGTGTGAAGTATACCGCTAATTTACATATCCGCCACTCCCCCGAGTTGTTGTCATGTGACCGTAACTGGTCCAGAGTATAAAATGTGACACAGAAGTTTGCCAAGCTTGCGCATCGGTAAGTGAAAAATGGCAACCGATATTGCATTTATTCAAGACTGCATTCGTCACGAATTTGATCAAGGAAAAGGTGCTGAAAAAGCATGTGCATCGGTTTGTTCTGTTCTGGGGGAGAACATTGTATCGAAAAGCACGTGTGAGGTTTGGTTTAGGTGGTTTAAAGCAGGTAATTTTGGTGTTAGCGATCGAGAACGTAGCGGCGCCCAGCAGAATATTGCACATGAGGAACTGCAAGCATTGCTGGATGAAGATTCGTCTCAAACGCAAAAAGAACTATAGCTGAACAACTGGGGGTAACTCAACAAACCATTTCTAATCGTTTACGCGCAATGGGAAAGATTCAGAAGGAAGGAAAATGGGTGCCATATGACCTGAGCCTGAGGAACAAGGATGAGCGTGTCATGAAGTGTTTGAATCTGTTCAATAAATAACACAGAAAGTCTTTCTTGTGGAAAATCGTAAAAGGTGATGAAAAGTGGATAGGGCACGACAATCCCAAACGCGAAAAAACACTGGGTAGACTCCGGTGAAGCAACGACTTCGACACCGAAAAGCAATATTCACTCCAAGAAAGTTCTACTGTGCATCTGGTGGGATATGAAGGGTGTGCTCTATTATGAACTATTGGAATAGGGTCCAAATGTTACTGCTGATCCCTACAAGCTACAATTTCTGCGATTGAACCAGAAAATCTGTCGGAAACGTCCATTCAAAGGCAAAAGATTGCTTCCCGTGAAGTTACTGCATGACAACGCTAGGCCGCATGTCGCGAAATCGGTCAAGGAAACGTTATTGACGCTTGGCTGGGAAGTTTTGGAGCACCCGGCGTATAGTCCCGACATAGCCCCTTCAGACTATCATTTGTTCCGATCGATGAAACATGGTTTGTCTGTTGTACGGTTCCGGACATGTCACGAAGTGCAAAATTGGGGTTGACGACTTCATCGCGTCACACGACGAAGTATTCTTCATGGCTGGAATCCGTCAGCTGCCCGACCGATGGCAGAAGGTGATAGGTAATGACGGCGCGTATTTTGATTCGTAAAGGTATTGTTGGTTTCTTTCAAATTACATGTTGCATTGTCTTAAAACGCTTTAAAACTTATTTGTACACCTAATGCAACTGGCCATCTGCACCGTCACTACTAACCTGGGAAGCACTCGTCAAATAAAGCAGCATGAACTTATACATCAACCCAATATTTTGTTATTTTTTTAGCCTTTCATACTTCTCTCTGCTGGAGCACCGTGTACCTATGTACAGCATAGGTACACGGTGCTCCAGCATGAAATTCATTATTACATTTACTGTGAATTTCTGTTTTTTTCTACTGAAAATTCCCAATGTTTTATCTATTTTTACAGCGTACACACGCGTCCAGAAGTTGAACAGAAAAATTAGCAATCAAAATTAATATCATCAGGAAAATATCCGTAGTACTTTCCAACTACAGAAAAAACAGGGTCAGATTTATAGGGAGCCAGAGGGGGTATTGATGTTACATGATCCATCTACAATCACTCCATCAATCGATCTTCCAGAGGTTTCTGAGGCTAATTCAATTTCAGCTGTATAGCTAGGAAACACACACACACACATACACAAAACAAAACGAAACGTAATAGATGCGGGAAAGGGCACTCCAATTATAAAAGTTTAAAATGTTTAAATTAAAAGTGAATACAATTATGACAGTTGTAGATTTAGACTCCATGCCCGCCCAAGAAAAAGGAGGAGGTAAGAGGGGTTGGGAAAGAAGACAAGGGATAACACAGAACGAGAAGTTAAGTAAGAGAAGAAAATACGTTTCAGGGGGAGTTGTTTCAGATATTTAAATTGAAATAGAGGAACAATTAAGCACAGGTCGGGGGAATGGGGAGGATAGATAGGAATTTTGAGAGCAAGACAAATATTTATTAGTGAGGAATGGAGAAGGATGGTAACAGGGTGAAGAGAAATTAAGGGAAATTACGATGTGGGGTGGTGATCTGGGAGCTGACGCCGATGCCGCTTTCACGAACTTATCCTCTGTCAATTCCAGGAGTCCTTCTTAGATCCATGACGATGAAGTGCTGTTTGGTAATTCCGTAAACAGACGTTATTCATTCGATCCATAAAATTTTATTTACAATTTCTCTTTCAAAATAAATAAATGTTATTGTGAAATGGTTTAATCTACCTAAAAGAACAACAATATTATCTTAGTAAAGTAAAAACTTCGTGCTAGATGGTATAGTCAAGAATCCATAGCTGTCGGATGCACGATTAAAAAGTTGAAGAAGAACTTACAATTAAGATTGACATTTATTTATAATTTAAAAGTGCAAATAAAATCCCCCACACTTTCAAAGCTACCTTAGCTTCATCATCGGGCCAAATGCACGAAATGTCGGGTACAGGCAGTATAACGAAGTAAATTTCTCCGTCATTTTTGGTCTACGCCGGGATTCGAACCCGAGGCCGCTTATTCCGGAACAAGTCGCTCTACCAACTGAGCTACGCAGACATTTTATTCTGATTCCTATCTGCCTTTATGTCGTGTGCGTCTTTCTGGCAGGTACGTCACATCTCCTGGTACGTTACATCATCTCCTACTTATTTTTTTTTTTTTTTTTTTTTTCGAAGTGCTGCTTTTATTTTTCCTATCTCGCGGTGTGGAAATAACATCACACCATTGCGAGATTTTGAACGGTCGGGTCATCCGGATAGTTCGGGCGCCATTATAACGAAGTAAATTTCTCCGTCATTTTTATCCGCGCCGGGGTTCGAACCCGGGTCCACTCATTCCGGAATAAGTTGCTCTACCATTTGAGCTACGCGGACATTTTATTCTGATTCCTATCTGCCTTTATGTCGTGTGCGTCCTTCTGGCAGGTACGTCACATCTCCTGGTACGTTACAGCAGTTATATACAATCATGAAACTATACAAATGACTAGTGTTGCCAAACTGAAAATGGCGTACAACAAATAATTATAGGTAAATGGAACTTACGTATCTGGAGAATTACCAGGTGTTACACTTAGCTTATTCAACAGTAGACTACAAGGGCGAGGTATGGTCACAGGCAAGTCGTCATTACAACAGCTGGAGGAAAAGCATGTTATACAAAGACTTTCCGCAAGTAACAGATAATGTTTATCAGGTGCAGAAGATAGTAGTGTGGTGCGACTCCAGTCTGGGAAATGTTCACCATGCGCAACTGTGCGGGCTAAGGCAGAAGAGGTTGAACCGGTTCTTACTGCGTATTTGTGCTCCGCCACCCGCACTTCCACCGAAAGTAGAGTAGAGCCTATGTAAGAGGTGTCCTCAGAGTCCGGATGTATTAGACACGAGTGGAATGTTATAAATACCATGTCTGCGTAGTGGGTAGACTTTGTCTCGGTCCCTGCGCAACAGATTAAATAAATTATAAGTGCGTATTCCAAAAGAGACGCGAAATTTAGCACAGTTATTCTTAAGAATGCTGACAATGGATGGATTGTAATCAATCGTACCCACATATCGGGTAGTGGGTGACTCTCGTTGTAACGTCGTGAAGTGGAGGCGATTCATCCTTCTGTCCAGGCGAAATACACTGAAGAGCAATTGAATTACAGATACCTGTCTAGTAAAGTGTAGCACCACCTTTCGCCCTGATGACGGCGGCGATTCGTCTCGGCATGGACTCGACAAGACACCGGAAGCGTTGGGAAGCCATACAGATCCACGACCCCTGAACAAACTCCCACAGTCCACGAAGATTTGATGGAGGGGGTCAGAGCCTCGAACATCTCTCTCGATGGCATCCTAGATGTGCTCGATGGGATTGAGGTCAGGTGACCTAGCTGGCCAAGGAAGCGAGGTCACGTCGGTGGAGTGTTCATCCAACCATTCGGATACAATTCGGGAGCGATGGCACGGTGCATTGTCTTGTTGCAGGATGAGGTCCCCAGTGGGATGTTGAAGACGCACAAACGGGAGCAAATGGTCGTCCAGGATATCCCGGTAACGTTGACCTGTGAGGGACAATGTCACACGTACCAGGGATCCCATTTCAGTCCACGTAAACAGTTCCCAGACGAGAATGCCACCCCCACTAGCTTGAAGAGTACCCTGCTGGCAAGAAGGATCCATCGCTTCATGTGGTTTGCGCCGTACTCGTATCCTGCCATTCGCATGTACCAACGTGAATCTCGACTCATCAGTCCAGGCTACATTTTCCCACATGTCTAGGGTCCAGTGGCGATGTTCCCGCGCCCATGCTAATCTTTGTACCCTGTGATGTGCGGTCAGCAGCGGTACCCTCGTGGGACGATGGCTTTTGTACCCCATAGCGAGGAGATGGTTCTGGATGGTGTGGCTGCTTACACGTTTTTGTGCACCAGCGTTAAATTGCCGAATGATTTCTTGCACTGTAACCCGTCTATCCGCTGTTACAAAGCGAGCTAGCCGACGTTGACCCCACTCATCCACACGATGTTGTCCATGGCAGTTGGCCCTTGCAGGGATGGTTATACCGGATTCGATGTACTCACGGTGCACCCGTGACACAGTGGCTCGTGAAAATCGCAATGCCTGCACGACTTCCGAGATGGAGTGACCCATTCGTCGGGCCCCGACACTTTTCCCACGATCAAATACGCTTAGATCCTTCGTCTTACCCATACTGCGTCCGACTCTTACTGATTCCCTTTGTATCACTCCTTATTATGTCGGATCGCTGCATCGTTTCCGTTTACAGGGCCGCCCACAGCGCTACATTTGCGTAACGCCAGCTGTCTCTAATTCAATTGCTCTTCAGTGTATATCGTCATAGGAATAGCCAAACGTGGAAGCAATGGTCAAAATCCTCTAAAGTTCCGCACGTTGTAGACAAAGGTTCGAAGAGTGGGAATAAGAGCGTTTGAGTAAAACTCTAAACGTAGCTAATTTATGCCTCCAAGAGTGTGAAGAGTCTCCAGGAATAAGGACGGGACACGCAGATGGTTTTCCATACACCGAAAACTGTAAACCTGTAGGACTATGGGAAAGAAGAAAGTTCAAAAAAGGGAGGGATATAAATTTGCTTTTCCAGTCTGCTGTGGAACATATTTCAGAGGATTTTGACCATTGCTTCCAAGTTTGGCTATTAGTAGTCGCCATCGTTTGCCACAACCTGCTCCCATCGACCGGGCAGCTGTCGGATACCGTCCCCGTAGAATAATGGCGGCTTGGGCATTAAGTAGTGAATAAGTACGCCTTCGATATCGTTCCGGTTGGTGAATTCCTATCCGTTCAGGAGATGCTGGTAGTTTCTTGGGGCAATGTCCAAGGAATATGCTGGATACAGCACAGTTCCCAGCCCAGGTCTCTGACCTTGTGACAGATCACCTGTGCCGTGTGAGGTGTCGCTCCATCCTGCTGTAGGAGGGCGCCCTTGCGGTTTTCAGCAGTGCTTGTCATTTCGACGCGATCAATGCGTGCCGATCGTCGAGCAGACACCGGTACACATCAGCGGTGATAATGGTGTTGTGCGGCAGCAGCTCAAAAAACACCACTCCCACATATCCCACCAAACAGACAGCAGGACCGCACGTTGGTGTAAGCCGGCTTTGGGGGTCGGCATGGGCTTCTGTTTTGGATCAAACTACTGTTTCCTTGCCCTGACATCTTCACGGAAGACCCATTTCTGGTCAACTGACACAATATGATCCAAGAATGGCTCAACTTGGTCACGTGCATGCATTCCCTGCTTGCACGTGACCAAGTTGAGCAGGGAATGCATGCACTCATGCGATTTGTTTCCAGATCAACTATGAGGTGATGGGGTACAAAAACTCCCTCTTGTGCACCTTCCCACGTTGACGAAGGTGCAACTCCCGCGTGGTAACACGTGGGGTAACGCGTGGTAACACACAACTCCCGCGTGGTAACACGTGGGGTAACGCGTGGTAACACACGGGTCTTTCGCAGGGACGTCGCCAAGGGAATGCGAGGGTGGGCTTAAGCCCACCCTGATATTTGTCTTGCCCACCCTGCCGCCCATCCAGTTAAAATGTGACATTTTTCAATCTATTTAACTTTAAAATACAGTATAATCTGTATTTTTCCAAGTAACAAGTCTTGTGTTTTATTTCATGTAACCCTACGTATTTTCCCCTAGGAAGTGTGTTGTTTACGTCCCCAAAAGAGGTTATCAAAATAGCACCGCAGTGCCGTGAAAACTCAATTGCTCTCCAATCTTCAAATTCCTTAGTTTAAGCCTATTTTTCATGTTTGTATAGCCAGGGCGCTAATGAGGAGGGTGAGCAGGAAATCACTCAGGGGGCCACTACTAATTGCTCTGTTTGTTTTCTCTACAAAATAGGGATATCAACACGGGAAATGTAGTCTAAAGTTACACTAACGTTCTTAAGACTGCCCCGGGATAGTGAAAGTGCAGAAAGTGGCTGACGACAGCTTTGTATGAGAGGAGTGCAAGGCAAAGTCACTGGCTGGAAGGAAGGAACTTAAGGAGGGGTGAATGTATTGTTTTTGTGTGGCACGACGTTAAGATTTGAGTTCTTTACAAAACAGGGGATTTCAAAATGGAAAGTGTAGCCTAGCGCTCTTAAGACTGCCCCGGGACAGTGAAAATACAGAAAGTGGCTGACGACCGCTTTGTAGGAGAGGAGTGCAAGGCAAAGTCACTGGCTGGAAGGAAGGAACTTAAGGAGGGGTGAATGTATTGTTTTTGTGTGGCACGACGTTAAAATTTGAGTTCTTTACAAAACAGGGGATTTCAAAATGGAAAGTGTAGCCTAGCGCTCTTAAGACTGCCCCGGGACAGTGAAAATACAGAAAGTGGCTGACGACCGCTTTGTAGGAGAGGAGTGCAAGGCAAAGTCACTGGCTGGAAGGAAGGAACTTAAGGAGGGGTGAATGTATTGTTTTTGTGTGGCACGACGTTAAAATTTGAGTTCTTTACAAAACAGGGGATTTCAAAATGGAAAGTGTAGCCTAGCGCTCTTAAGACTGCCCCGGGACAGTGAAAATACAGAAAGTGGCTGACGACCGCTTTGTAGGAGAGGAGTGCAAGGCAAAGTCACTGGCTGGAAGGAAGGAACTTAAGGAGGGGTGAATGTATTGTTTTTGTGTGGCACGACGTTAAAATTTGAGTTCTTTACAAAACAGGGGATTTCAAAATGGAAAGTGTAGCCTAGCGGTCTTAAGACTGCCCCGGGACAGTGAAAATACAGAAAGTGGCTGACGACCGCTTTGTAGGAGAGGAGTGCAAGGCAAAGTCACTGGCTGGAAGGAAGGAACTTAAGGAGGGGGGTGTATTGTTTTTGCGTGGCACGACGTTAAAATTTGAGTTCTTTACAAAATAGGGGATTCCAACATAGAAAGTGTAGCCTAGTGCTCTTAAGACTGCCCGGGACAGTGAAAGTGCAGAAAGTGGCTGACGACTGCTTTGTAGGAGAGGAGTGCAAGGCAAAGTCACTGGCTGGAAGGAAGGAAGTTTAGGAGGAGGGGATGTATTGTTTCTACGTGGCACGACGTTAAAATTTGAGTTCTTTACAAAATAGGGGATTTCAACATAGAAAGTATAGCCTAGCGCTCTTAAGACTCCCCCGGGACAGTGAAAATACAGAAAGTGGCTGACGACCGCTTTGTAGGAGAGGAGTGCAAGGCAAAGTCACTGGCTGGAAGGAAGGAACTTAAGGAGGGGGGGTGTATTGTTTTTGCGTGGCACGACGTTAAAATTTGAGTTCTTTACAAAATAGGGCATTCCAACATAGAAAGTATAGCCTAGTGCTCTTAAGACTGCCCCGGGACAGTGAAAGTGCAGAAAGTGGCTGACGACTGCTTTGTAGGAGAGGAGTGCAAAGTAAAGTCACTGGCTAGAAGGAAGGAAGTTTTGGAAAGGGGGGGATGTATTGTTTCTACGTGGCACTACGTTAAAATTTGAGTTAGATAAACAAAAAATGCCCTTTTCTTTTAAATAAATTGTTCAAGTACAGCACTATATTCGTAAGAAAAATGCAAAATTTTGAAAACCAATTCATTCAGTCCAAGCAAAAATTTGAAGACAACATTCTGCCAACACTTGTGTCTTACACCAATGGCGTAACTAGTCAGATCCGTGTATATATGTATGTATGTGTGTCCAGGTAGAGAGGGTGGGGATTGAAGGAATTCCGTTGTAGCTGATAGCGAAAAGCATTAAAGCTGTGGTTTAAGTGTTGGCATATGACCATTCGTCCGACAAGAGTTTGGGTTCCAATTCTGGTGAGGCATGACAATTGTGTTTGTCTTACGGCACGGCCTCTCACACTTCCCTAGAACCAGTGACCTTAAATTAGGGACTGGCAATTGCTTATAATCCATTGAGTTGCTCACTGTGATCGTTAAACCTTCAATTAAAAAAAGAGCATTAAAAATGTGTTCTTTCAGAGTATTTCATATATAAAAAAGTTGCTATCAAGCTTGCCCCACCGTTGCCCATCCAGATTTCGAAGTCTAGCGACGTCTCTGTTCTTCCGACTTTGGGACGGTCTGACAGGTCAAGCTTTCGCTCTCGAAACCGTTCGAACCAACGACAGCACTGACGATGTGGTATAGCATTGGGGTACACACTGGTAATATTCCTTACAGAACTTGTGGGGATGCTACCGCGACGAAACTCATACAGCATTCAATGGCGGATGTGCTCCTTGTCTACTTCCATGTCGGCTGGCGCTTACACCCTTCGTCTTCTGATGGCTAACTGCCACCGACTTAAGCCACCTACCTGCTGATGTCATACCGGTGTTCTGCGCAATCTCAGTGGCCAATGTGCACCGCGGCCGGGGCTTCGACTCCCGGTACCTCGTCATCGGACATTACTTTCTTTCCAACTCAATAACATAGGTATCGTGTTAACTGCATCGTTTCTTTTTCCGAAAGTTAAGTTTTTAGATTCAAAACGTCTCTGAAATAATCGACATTCATAATTAACACATCCCTTTTTTACTCGTCTTGCTAAGATGGCCCATGAGCCCTATTCCATTTGTCACGTTGTCCGCGATTCAGAAAGGGCTGAAGACCCCCTTCCCTAGAGAAATAAAGCTGCTTTATTGAACTATTGGCGTGCTTTAGTGGCAAAAAGGTTGTAACGCAGAGACACATGCCGTTTCTCGTAGGGAATACTTCGAAATTCTTCATCTTCGTTGTAACAACAAATGCGCCAGAAGCTCGTTTCGGTTTTGGTTTCTGATTACGTACAGAGATATTATAAATTAATGTGAATTGTTCCTAACTTTTCTTTCATTTTGAATATATTCAAACTCACCAGTTTCAGCTGCTAATAATTAGTATAATATTAAGTACCAAATGAATCATATTTAAATATTAATACTTAGTAAACAAAATTTTTTTTTCGGAAAAGAGTTATTAAATTTTACCACATAAAGCTTTCGCTTAAGTAACGTTTCCCGCAATTAAAGCTGAGTCCTTATCCTCTGAGAAATCTCAAATTAGGATGATTTTACCTTTAGTTTGGGGTATCCTTTTTTCAATCCGTGCTGTACAGTTTCTGTTTTCTCCATGACTCGTGATTAATATCTTCTGAAAATACTGAATATACGACGGTTGTACCGAAATTAATGCAAAAGTGGGCATAACTTTTTTACTAATTGACAGAGGTAGTTCAAATTGCACATGTTGGTAGAGTAACTCTTCCTCTATACAAAGGTACTACTCAACATAGTCTCCATCACAAGTGATGCATTTGCAGCATCGTTCAACCCAACTCTCGAATCCTCTTCGGGAAAATTCAGGTTTGGACTGTTGTACCCACTTCTTCACAGCCTCTTTCACCCCATCTGTGTCATCAAATCGTTGTCCCCGGAGACTGTCCTTCATTGGACCGAACAGGTGGAAGTCGGAGGGCACCAGATCTGGGTTGTACGGTGGATAGGGGACCACCGATCATCCTAATTTGCTGATTGGCTGATTTGTTGAAAAAGATGTGTGTGGTCTCGCATTGTCATGGTGGATGTGGATCCTTTTCAGATTCTTTATCGAACTCTTCCTCCTTATGACTTCTCTAAGCTTCTGGAGTGTCTCAATACACCGCTTGCTGGTCAGGGTACGGCCACGTTGTTCCAGAAAATCAAGAAGAATGACACTCCTGTCATTCCAAAAAACAGTCACCATGACGTTCTGTGCTGATCGCTGCCTCTTGGACTCCTTAGGCCTTGGCGAAGAAGTGTTACGCCATTCCATGAATTGATTCTTTGTTTCAAAAGATACGCCCACGTTTCATCCCCTGTCACACATCGAAAAAAAAACGTGTCTTCATTGGCTTGAAACTCTTCCAGCAGATCAGAGCAGACTTCTACCCTTCTCTCTTTCAAATCGGGTGTCAACTGCCGAGGTACCCAATCTGCACGCACTTTCCGATACCCTGAATCTTCCACCATCTTCTCTATGGCATTGTGACCACAGTCCAGTTGTGCAACTAGCTCATGTTGCATTGTGACTCGTCTCTTCGCGTGAATCAATTCATCCACTCACTGACAATTCGTGTCAGTGGTCGCAGATGATGGTGTCCCACTGCGTGGTTTGTCTTCAATGCTGATTTCCCCTTCTTTAATCTTCTTCATCCATCTGTGCACATTGGTCTTGTCAATGGTTTCATCTCCGTAAACATTCTGTAGCCGTCTGGGATGTAGGACATCCTTCACCCTTCCTTCGTCAAGAACTGAATGACGGCACGTTGCTTCTGCTTGGAACATATTATTTACCTGTAAGGAAAAAGAAGGGTTACTATAGAGGAAGAGTTACTCTATCAACATGTACCATTTGAACAACCGCTGTCAGTTAATAACAAGAAAGATGGCACCGAATTTTCGGGTGTAATAAGATCGTCTTTTGAATCTGTTCTGACGAAAATTAAATTTTTCAAAGCTATTCGAAGTCAATGGAACCGGTATGGTAAACAATAGTATCTGAAGGACCAAAAAAGGTTTTTCAATCGGGTTTTAAATCCCTCAGATATTGCTGTAAACAGGCTTACGCCCTCTGGTTGCAGACTTGTGCGTTAAGAAAAACATGTATTTATATGAGAAACATTTCGCTCCGGAAACACTCTCCAACACAGAATAAATTTTTCAAATCGGACTCTTAGAAACAGAGATATCAACAAAAATAAGATGTGACTTTACGTCCTCTGGTGGGAAAACCATGCATTATTTTAGGAAGAAATTTTTCTCAAAAGGTTTTTCCATATGAGCGGTATATATAAAAAATTTTAGTCGAATTTTCAGGAGCCCAGATTTTGCTACACATACATCAGAAGCAGAAATTAACACTTATGCTCCCTGGTGGCCAAACCATTCTTTACCAAACATTAGAAATTATGTGAAAAGCATTTTCCATCAGGTCTTGTATGCGATACAGAAAGAATTTTTCAAATCGGAGATTTAGAAGCAGAAATAACGCAGAAAACGCAACTTACCTTTGTGCCCCCTAGCGGAAAGTCTATGATTTACTTGAAAATTTTGAATTTAAAGGAAAAACATTTCGCATCGGAAACACTATCCAACAAAGAAATAATTTTTCAAATCGGATTCCTAGAAGTAGAGATATTGACAAAAATAAGTTATACATCTACGCCCCCTGGCGTAGAAACCATGCATTATTTCAAAAAGAAAATGTTCCTACAATGTTTGTCGGCATGAGTAGTATCGGTCCACAAACGACTTTTTTTGCAATCGAGATTTTAGAAGCTCATATTTTGCTACAAATACATCAGAAGCGGAAATTCAGAACTACGCCACCTGGTGGCCAAACCATTTTTTTTTCAAAAATTAGAAATTATGTGCAAAGGATTTCCGATCAGGAGTTGTATCCAGTGCAGAAAGAATTTTTCAAATCGGAGATTTAGAAGCAGAGATATAGGGGGCAAAAGCATTTTACTTTTACGCCCCCTAGCGGAAAGTCTATGAATTACTTGAAAATTTTGAAATTATATGAAAAACGTGTCATACTGGAAACACTATCCAACAAAGAAGGAATTTTTAAAATCGGAAACCTAGAAGTAGAGATATTGACAAAAATAAGATATACGTCTACGCCCCTGGCGGAGAAACTGGTGAATAATTTAAGAAGAAAATGTGCCGAAAAGGTTTATCGATGTGAGTGGCATCAGTCCACGAAATACGTTTTTCAATCGATATTTTAGAAGCTCAGATTTTATGGAAAATACATCAGAAGCAAAAATTAACACTTACGCCCCCTGGTGGCCAAAGTGTTCTTTAACAAAAATTTGAAATTATGTGCAAAAGATTTTCCATCAGGAGGTGTATCCGCTGAAGAAACAATTTTTCAAATCGGAGTTTTAGAAGAAGAATTATCGGAAAAAATGTAACTTACTTTTACGCCCTCTAGCGGAAAATCTATGCGTAATTTGAAAAAGTAACTATATCTAAAATACTCTTCAACATAAATGGAATCGAAAGTTAAAAGAATTTTTTCAATTGGATGTTTAGAAGCAAATATATGGAATAAAACGTATTTTTGAATTCGATATCATCTGCATTTACGCCCTCTAGTGGCGAAACTGTACATCGTAAAAAAAAAAAAAACGAAATGAAGGTCATTAGTACTTTTGGTCCTACTTTAGAATTTCATTAGTACTTTTGGTCCTACTTTAGAATTTCATTAGTACTTTCGGTCCTACTTTAGGACCATCGTCAGATGAAATGAAACACGACCTAGAGATCACAGAGGTTAATATAACATACACATTGCCAGGTTACCGTATGCACATGATATTGATACTATTGATGTAAGCAATTAAGGTGGTTTCACCTAAAATTTTTGCGTTATGTTTCCAATGATAAAACTTCTATACATATTTTCTTCACAATTAATGTATTCCCAAGGACCAAAATTTGCACATCGATAAAACTAACTTTAAGTTATAGCATGGGATACTTAATACATGTTAAACCATAACCATAATTATATTAAAAATCAAGAATTTTTCTTTCAGTAATGTTCAGACCTGTTAATAGATGGCGCGACCTGTACGTTGATGATGTCATGAGACAAACAAATGTTGGATTGCTTAGTTATGGTTATGTTTTAGCAAGCATTAAGCATCCCATGCTATAACTTAAAGTTAGTTTTATCGATGTACATATTTTCATCCTTAGGAATACACTAAATGCGCAGAAAATATGTACAGAAGTTTTACCATTGGAAACATAAGGCACATATTTTAGGTGGAACCACCTTAATGTCCTATGAAATAGAGTAGGCATTCACGATGAAAGATAGGGTTGTGACGTCCAGACTGTATGATATGTTTCCACACTCCCGATACAGATACCGGAACCTCATCATTGGTCTATGTCCTTAAGAATTAACAAACTACCTGCAAATAACAAAGATCACTTACTTGATGGAGACTTACCACCAAATCCGGATGGAGCTTTTGCGGGGCCCGGGGCGAAATTTCATTGCGGGCCCCGGAACAAAATTTCATTGCTGGCACTAGGAAATAAATCTCATATTTTAATAAAGTCGTTATATGAAACATATCGTCTGTAATGAACACGCACGAAAACTATCGCACAGAAAAAAATTATTTTCTCGAAGAAATATTTGTTTTAAGCTTACGAAAAAGACCATAATATGGACTTAAATTTCCAGGAGAGAGAGAGAGAGAGAGAGTAAAAAGTGTTGAAATCTAAGATTTTCTTCCCGGGGAGAAGAGGGAGGGGGTATTGTGCGTGTGTGACTCTTATAGAAAATTCCTCACAAATTGATATACTTGCGAGCGAATATTTTTGCATTACGGAAATAATATCAGGATCCCTCTAAAATAAATTCGTACAAATAATTTTCCACCCTGTTATATGTTTTAGTGATTGATTTTTTAATGGAAAGTGGAGTAAATGATAAATTAGTGATTTAAACTTTTATACGCGCTCATATATAAATATTTTTTTTATTTCTAGTAATGTTTTTAAAGTCACTGAATAATTAGGCTTCACATGTAGCTTTGATTTTGTTATTTTTATTTCTTTAAATTTTAGTGTCTCTTTTGAACACATACTGTTGAATGAACCACAAAGTGATGAAATTTAATTATGTTCTTTCATGAATACGGAAAATATTAACGTGGTTATAATACAGCAGATATCAGTATCTGTACGGCAAAGAGCGATAACCTATTCGAAAATGGGGGTGGAAACTAAAAAAAAACTTACAAAAAATTACTTTTTAAGGGCCTCGATTCCCATTTAAGGGCCTCGATTCCCAAAACTTATATAAAAAAAATAATTGTGAAAAAGTCTGCAGAAAAGGATTTTTTCACAAAACTGCGGGGCTCCTTGAAGACGCGGGGCCCTGGGCGATTGACCCAGTTGCCCCTATGGTCCGGCCGGCCCTGCTTACCACTTCAGCCGCATTGTCCCATTCCGGACAACTATCACGCTGTCCAGAAAGGTCCGAATCTCAAGATATGTAGGATCAGCACAATATGTGCCGCCTATTGTTCAAGCCCTAAAGAATATCTGCCGAAAATTTCATATTGATTTTGGGGTGAGGACAAAAAAACATCTGTACCCTGATCTGCAGCCACCGAGATTCTGTGAAAGACAAGGACAAATGGGGAATTTACAATATTCCTTTACGTTCCAATGATGCAGGCAATCCGGAGTCTGCGTACATCGGCTCTATCTCCAGGAAATTACAGACTAGCATTATGGAACACAAATACAGTGTCCGCAATGGTGCACTAAATACAGCGTTGGCAAGGACTGTTTGCGGAGGAGGATAAGAACCGGAATGGGACAAAGCGGCTGTAGTGGTGACCCCATCAAGTAAGTCATATTTGTTATTTGCAGAGAGTTTGTTAATTCTTAAGAATATGGACCGGTGCTGCAATGATGAGGTTCTGGTATCTGTATTGGGAGTGTGGAAGAACCTCATGCAGTCTGGACGTCACAACCCTATCTTTTTCATCGTGAATGCTGACTTTATTTCATAGGACATTAATTGCTTACATCAATGGTGTGTTGAAACTTAATCATGTGTATACGGTAATCTGGCAATATGTATGTTATATTAACCTGTGAGGTCGTGTTTCATTTAATCTGAGGATGGTCCTAAAGTAGGACCGAAAGTGCTACTGAAATTGGTTTTAACTTATCATTAAAGGTTTTTAAATGTCATTTTTATCATTTTATCGTGCATAAAACTGCATGCTCATAGTTTGGAGATATTCAGCACGACTGGTTTTTGGTGATGGCCAAGGACTGCTATCTTCTGGCATACACGTGATATTTTCATCCCGCTAGCGTTACGTCATCTATGCGGTCAGTCCTGTAACTTAGCGGACGAAGATTGTGTTTTTACCCATTTAAAACAGCAAAATGCTATTCTATGGTCCTTGATACACGACGTCCACTTCGACTCAGGCATGTTTGTTCATTCAAGTGATATTTAATTATTTTTGGTGGCATTTTGAAACGACAGATTTTCTCTCTTTAAAAATTTATCAGGAGTAAGCTGCGAGGTTGGAACTTAAGTCGGCGGTGTCTTTTGTTTTCATATCGCAGCCTTTCTAGGAAGAAGTTCATAGGATTAAAGATACCAAACTTTAGTTTCTGAAGAGTAAACACCAGACAGTTTTTGCATTTTATAAATTTCTAACTTTTCGCGTTCTAGCGAAAACGAAAAAAAAAAAAAAAATGGGACGTCACGAAAAAAAAAAAAAAAAAAAAGGAAACTAACCACACCATCTTTAAAGAGGAGAACTGGTGTTCTGTTGTGAGATAATAGTTCTTTTGTTAAGGAAAGCCTCTTTTTGCAGATTAAAATGTTCAAAAATGAAAAAAAAAGGGTTGCACAATTGCATTACGCATGCTATATAAAAGTACACCGAACTTCACAAGCAAATACGGAAAAAAAAAAAGTGCAATCTCGAAAAATCTTCCAGCGATTTACAAATCAATCTTTTTTTATTCTCATATGTTATTATTCTATTTTAATCCTTGCCCTTCTCTGCATTTTTTTTAACCCTAAGTTACAAAACCCATTTTTATAGCTTCGGGTTGGAGGGGGCGAGGGGATGGAAAGAACTGCATTCTCCCGTGAGCCTTTGTGCGGAGCAATTAATTATCTTGTTCTGCCCTGTGTATTATTAGGATTGGTCGCTTCTTTCTTTTGTTCCTTCTTTTTTTATTCTGGTCTTGGCTCTTTGAGCTGGCAATTACTGACGGTTAAAAACTCCGCTTTACATATTTCTTGTTTCGGCAGAAAAACTCGGTAGGGAATTTTCACCCTAAGTGGCTGGCGATTAGAACTCATTATCTGTGTACCCTCGACTCCGGCAAACTCCATCATTACTCTGTTAGCTGAGATAACACCTCGTGAGCGCCTCCTGGCGGATAATTAATTATTCCACAGATTTCCCCCTTTCAACTCGATACGGTTTGCCACCACGTCACGTAAACCAAGCACGTTCTTTTTACTCGCTTTTTGTTCAGCATCTTTTTTTGTTTCTTTTTCTCTTTCTCTTTTCAAATTCTACCTCATTGCTGTTCAACATATTTTTAAATCTTTTTATTTTCGTTCTTCGGCTTCTTCCACAATCGATTACTGCTTAACGGGCTGAGAAAAGCCGTTTTTTCCCCTTTAGATTTTTTAGGAGGATGTATTCCACCCCTTGCCCCTCCCCCTTTGTTCCCATTCAAACATTTTTATCTTTGCATTCTTTCCTTTAATTATAAGTTTAAAGAACACCTAACCGTTTGTTGTTTCGCACCTTTTGATAAAGGTGTGACGCGACAAATTTCGTATAAACAACTTTTATTGTACTGTGTATCTCAGTATACGAACTAAAGTTCAATCGATAAGATTCACGCAATATATATATATATCATCATCATCATCATCATTGTCAACCATTATCAATCCACTGCTGGACGAAGGTCTCCCCAAGTTTCCTCCACAACGGTCTGTCTTGTGCCAGTCTCCTCCATGTCACCCCTGCATACTTTCGAATTTCATCCACCCATCTCCCATGTGGTCTTCTTCTGGGTCTTTTCCTGTCCCTTGGAATCCAATCTAAAATTTCGGCTGTCCATCGATGATCTGTCCTTCTGGCAGTATGTCCAGCCCATTGCCATTTCAGGGATTTAACTCTGATCATGATGTCTTCCACTCTTGTCATTTTTCGGATCCACGAGTTCCTCTTCTTATCTCTCCTGGTTACACGAAGCATGCACCTCTCCATGCTTCTTTGAGTTGTCTGCAGTCTTTGTATATCTCTTTTAGTTAAGCTCCACGTCTCTGCACCATACGTAAGCACTGGAAGGATGCATTGATCAAACACTTTTCTTTTAAGACATAATGGCATATTGCTCTTGAAAATTATGTTGTTTCTTCCAAAAGCTCTCCAGGCAAGTTTTGTACGCCGATTAATTTCTTCATCAATGTGACCCTCACTTGATATCTGCTGTCCAAGATAAACGTACGTGTCTGTTATCTCCAGCTTTTGTCCATCAATCAATAAATCTTCATTTCTTGTAAAAGCATTGAACATCACTTTTGTCTTCTGAAAGTTCACTTTTAATCCCACTTCTTTACTCTTGTCAGCAAGTTCCTGGATCATACTCTGCAGCTCTGATGGGGTAGTTGCAAAAATGACTACGTCATCAGCAAAACGAAGGTGGGTTAGATAATCTCCATTAATCTTTATCCCTTTGTTTTCCCAGCTCAGCGACTGAAAAACACCCTCCAATGTGGCATTAAAGAGCTTCGGAGATATGGTGTCACCTTGTCTCACTCCCTTTCCAATTTTTATGTGTGTTGTATTTTCAAACAGCCGAATCTTTGCACTTGCATTTTCATAGATGTTATTAATAATATTAATGTATGCATCTTCAATACCGCAGGTTTTCAGAGCCATTGTAACTGCTGATGGTTTCACCGAATCAAAGGCTTTTCATAATCGATAAAAGCCATGCACAATGGAAGTTCATATTCCCTCGCTCTTTCAATTAGTTCTCTCAGTACGTGGATATGATCTATTGTGCTGTAGCCACTCCTGAATCCAGCTTGTTCTCTCGGTTGAGCCATGTCCAGTGTTACCTTCAAACGGTGTGAAAGAACTTTAGTGAAGATTTTATAAACTACTGATAGGAGGCTGATAGGTCTGTAGTTTCCGAGATCCTCAATGTCACCTTTCTTATGTAGCAGGATCATTGTAGCGGTGTTCCAATCCTCAGGAATCTTTCCTTCATTAAGGCATCGAGTGAAAATTTGGGCGAGTACTGTTTCAATTTCTCCACTTGCTTCTTGTATGATGTCTACAGTAATTCCATCTTCTCCTGGAGCTTTTCCCCGCTTCATGTTCTTGATTGCATGTGCAACTTCTGCTGGAAGGACTGGAGGAACTCTGGTACTGGTATCTTTCATGATGTCTGGAGTGCATGTATAATCCCTTTCATATAATTTGGAGTAGAAATCTTTCACTCTTGTCAAAATTTCGCCTCTATTTCTTGTTACAGAACCATCTTCTTTTCTCAGTGCCATAATCTGTTTTCTTCCCTTACTGAGATGTCCCTTTGCTATCTTTAGGCTTTGGTTGTTTTCAATTGCTTTCCTCACTAGTTCACAGTTGAATTTTCTTACGTCTTCAGTGATACTTTTTCTTACTGTCTTGCATAGCTCTATATATTCCACTTTGGAAGTCACATCTTCTTTAGTTGTCCTCATCTCTCTTCTTTTTTGCATCAACATTTTCGTTTTTCCTGATAATTTGTTTACATGCAACTTGTTCTTAGACCCAGCTAATTTTGTTGCTGTTTCCATAAGAGCTTTGGTTACTTTTCTGTTAACTTCAGAGATGTCCACTTCTTCCGATGTTAGGCCTTCTAAAGCAGAGAACCTGTTCTTCAGTTCCAACTTGAAGGTATTATGGTGTTTTTTAAGGTTGGTTATGTCAAAAGATTTTGTTTGTCTTATGAGCTTGCCACGTTCAAATTTGGTGTTGAGGTGCATCTTACATCTCACCAATCTATGGTCACTACCTGTGTTGAACTTGTTTAGCACACTGCAGTCTTCTATGACGAATTTTTCGTTACACATAATAAAATCAATTTCACTTCTCGTCCCATTTGGATGTCTCCATGTCCATTTCCTGTGTGGCTTTTTCTTGAAGAAGGAGTTCAAGATGAAAAACCCTTCTGCCTCTGCAAACTCAACGAGAGTATTTCCACGCTGGTTTCTGTTGCCGTGACCGAATTTACCTACTGAAGTTTCATTCTGTTGCCGTTGCCCTATTTTTGCATTGAAATCTCCCATAATTATTTTCAAGTGCTGCTTACCTTTATTATTTAGATGACAAATTTCCTCATAAAATTCTTCAATTTCTTCTTCAGGATGACTTGTGGTGGGTGCATAAGTTTGAATAATCTGAACCTGGTATCTTTTCGAGAGTTGGATAACGAGGTCGTGCAGCTCTGTCAGAGGAACTTTCAACTTCTACAACTTTATCCTTCAGTTTCTTGTTTATTATAAATCCAACACCACTAGTTCTGCCAGTATCTGTCCCACGATAGTAGAAGAGATGTCCACTTTTCAGTTCGATGAGATCTTCTCCTTTTCTCCTTACCTCACTTAGCCCCACGATGTCCCACTTGATCCTTTGTAGTTCCTCTTCCAATTCAAGAAGCCTTGAATCAGAAGATGAGGAGCGTCCGTTGTACGTAGCCAAGGTCAGCATCAGATGGCAGCCTAGTCCGGTCCTCCGGGGATTCTTAGCACCCTCGGCCTTCATGTCGTACTGGCCGCTGCCTTTGGCCAGGTACATTCCAGCTGCCGGAGACTGAGGGCCAAGATTTAAGTTGTGGAGTCATTTTGGAGGGTTTGGCCATAACTCACCACGCTGGCCAAGCGGGTTGGTGAGTGTGGGATAGAATTTCCTCTAATCCCGATGGTATAGTTATACCGCTATTGGCGGTCGTCAGAGCCCCTTTAGTGGGAACAGGATGTACCACGAGAAGGCGGGGTTGACATTTGTCAAGGAGAGGCTGTGATGTTACGCATCACCTGACCTTACATCCCATATATATATATATATATATATATATATATATATGAGAAAAATCAATCCGAACAAACCATCCAAAAATAACGTAAAACATACACACAACCTCAGTCACGGACATCAAAGCCACGGACTACATCTATAATGCCTAAAAAGTTTTTAAATTAATATATTTGTACATTAAATTAACTTTTGAAACCTAGGAAAAAAGAACCAATCGAAAGCTGTGCTCACCCATGTTGAAACCCCATTTCAGTGATTAAAAAAATAGTAAACATCACAGGGTGCGGGATCCCAAAAGAGTGAGAAAGACCATTCGAATTAGAAAGGTATAGTTCTCGTCAGGGAAGCACTTTACCCGTCGTGACCTTTCGAAGAGGGTAGCAATGTGCAAGCCATTGAAACTAACCCTGGTGCCCCCAAGGTCACGAGGAAATCCAACAAAGAGTCAGCAACAACAAGAGGAAATCCAACAAAATTGCTGACTCTTTTTTGTATTTCCTCGTGACCTCGGGGGCACCCAACAAAGAGTCAGCAACAAATGTCAGCTCCAACAAAGAGTCAGCAACAAGAGGAAATCCAACAAAGTTGCTGACTCTTTTTTGTATTTCCTCGTGACCTCAGGGGCACCCAACAAAGAGTAAGCAACAAATGTCAGCTCCAAAAAAGAGTAAGCAACAAATGTCAGCTCCAAAAAAGAGTAAGCAACAAATGTCAGCTCCAACAAAGAGTCAGCAACAACACGAAAAAATCTAACAAAGTTGCTGACTCTTTGTTGGATTTCCTCGTGACATTGTGGGCACCCAACAAAGAGTCAGCAACAAATGTCAGCTCCAACAAAGAGTCAGCAACAAATGTCAGCTCCAACAAAGAGTCAGCAACAAATATCAGCTCCAACAAAGAGTCAGCAACAACACGAGGAAATCTAACAAAGTTGCTGACTCTTTCTTGTATTTCCTCGTGACCTCGGGGGCACCCAACAAAGAGTAAGCAACAAATGTCAGCTCAAACAAAGAGTCAGCAACAACACGAAAAAATCTAACGAAGTTGCTGACTCTTTGTTGGATTTCCTCGTGACATTGGGGGCACCCAACAAAGAGTCGGCAACAAATGTCAGCTCCAACAAAAAGTCAGCAACAACACGTGGAAATCCAACAAAGTTGCTGACTCTTTTTTGTATTTCCTCGTGACCTCGGGGGCACCCAACAAAGTGTAAGCAACAAATGTCAGCTCCAACAAAGAGTAAGCAACAAATGTCAGCTCCAACAAAGAGTCAGCAACAACACGAAAAAATCTAGCAAAGTTGCTGACTCTTTGTTGGATTTCCTCGTGACCTCGGGGGCACCCAACAAAGAGTCAGCAACAAATGTCAGCTCCAACGAAGAGTTAGCAACCACACGAGGAAATCCAACAAAGCTGCTGACTCTTTTTTGGATTTCCTCGTGACCTTGGAGGCACCAGGGTTAGTTTCAATGGCTTGCACATTGCTACCCTGTTCGAAAGGTCACGATGGGATAGGTGTTTCCCTGACGTGAGCTATCCCTTTCTGGTTCTAATGGTCTTTCTCATTGCTTTGGGATCCAGCACCCAGTGATGTTTACTAATTTTTTAATCACTGAAATGGGGTTTCAACATTGGTGAGTACAGCTTTCGATTGTCTGTTTTTCCTAGGTTTTAAAAGTTAATTTAATGTACATATATACTTATTTAAAAACTTTTTATGCATTATACACTGCTGGCCACCCAAAATGCAACACCAAGAAAGAAGCATCCGATTGGCCTGAAATTCGCAGCATACGTTCCAAGCGAGAGGACATGCAAACGATTAGCATTGCAGGACATATGCAAATCATGTGCGCCCGGCACGCCACCGAGAACCACTATAAGAAGGGTGCACAGAAGGTGGGGTGTATGTAGTGGAAGTGTGTTGTGCTGCAGGACCTGTGCGTGGGAAGCTTCCTGATGCCTCGTCGCAGAATACGGCAGTCATTCCAGCACGTTTCGGAGTTCGACAGAGGACAAATAGTGGCTTATCGCGACAGCGGTTTATCGTACCGAGACATCGGCGCCCGTGTGGGTCGACATCCAGCCACAGTGAGGCGAGTATGGATTCGGTGGGGGCAGGAGGGACGAACGGACCGACGTGAGCGATTGCCGCAGCCGCGGCACACCACCGAACGAGAGTACAGGCATGTCGTGCGGCGGGCATTGACGGCTCGCACCGCCACATCACGAACGTTAGCGCAGGAATTAGGGTGTGTTGCGCAACAACCTGTGTCATCACGTACCGTTCGACGTCGTGTGCTGTAGCGGGGACTTGTCGCACGGCGCGCATTGCCCCTATTATCATTGACGTTACACTACCGGCGAGTGCGGCGGCAGTGGGCCGTTGAGCGCCGCACCTGGACTACGGAATGGCATGACATTGTCTTCTCCGACGAATCCCGCTTCTGCCTGTAACACCACGATGGTCGGATCCGTGTGTGGCGGCACCGCGGCGAGAGACTGTATGACGCCTGCATTATGCATCGCCGCACCGGTCCGTCGCCTGGCGTTATGGTTTGGAGCGCAATTGGATATGACACCCGCACCTCTCTGGTACGCATTGCCGGTACACTCAACAGCAAACGCTACATCTCCGAAGTTTTGGAGCCTGTAGTCCTCCCTTACCTGCAGGATCTGCCAGCGGCCACGTTTCAACAGGACAATGCGCGCCCGCACGTGGCACGCATCGTGCAACAATTATTCACGGCCCACCAGGTGTCACTGCTGCCGTGGCCAACCTGTTCTCCCGATATGTCACCTATCGAACACGTCTTGCCGCTGATCGGCAACCGAATGGCCCGGCAAACACCACCCGCGGCTACGCCTGATGAACTGTGGCAACGTGTGGAGTAGCCTGGACCGACATACCCCAAGCCCACATCCAAAGCCTCTTTCATTCGATACCGCGGCGTGTAGCGGCCGTTATTGCCAGCCATGGGGGCCACATGAACTATTGATGTCTGCGTGTTCCGCAAGTCGCACGGTCCTGTAAGCTCAATCGTTTCATCTTTGTATCTGTTGTCATGTGTCCAGTAAACCTGGCTTTGCTATCTCGTGTCCTTCTTGGTGTTGCATTTTGGGTGGCCAGCAGTGTAGATTTAGTCCGTTGCTTCGATGTTTGTGATTGAGGTTGTGTGTATATTTTGCGTTATTTTTGGATGGTTTGTTCGGATTGATTTTACTCATATATAATATGAGTATATATATATATATATACAGCAGGTCCGCCAGTTCTCGTACATTTCGGAGTGGTGGTGTTTTAGTGCGAACCCGCTTTTCCAAGTCGAACCACAAATGTTCGATTGGGTTCATGTCAGGTGAATTTGCAGGCCAGAACATTAACAGAAAGTCACCAGCATGTTTATCGAACCACATCTTGACGTTTCTGGAAGTGTGGCACGGCGCATTATACTGTTGGTAATGGCCATCACCAGCAGGGAACACAGTTGCCATGAATGGGTGAACTTGGTCCGCAACGATGTTCAGATACCTGACAACTGTCAGAGATTGCGCTATTGAGATAATGAGGCCTAAAGTGTCAAAAGAAAACATCGCCCACCGCATAACACCGCCGCCGCCGACCTCTTTCCGCCCAACAGTGCATCCAGGTGCCACAGCCTCCGTTGGTAAACGGCGTATCCGCGCTCAGCCGTCTACGTGATGCACCAGGAATCTTGATTCGTCAGACCAGGTCACTTTCTTCCAATCATCCATGGACCAATCTTGATTATCTTGGGCCCATTTCATGCGCTGTTGGCGATGACGTGCAGTGAGCATGGGGACCCGGCTGGGTCTTTGGCTACGCAGGCCCATGCGCAAAAGGCTGCGATGAACTGTATGCTATGACATATTGCTCTGATCACTACTGTTGTAGCTGCGGGCGATTTGTCGCACTCGTCACTGCGGTCTCTGCGAACAATGCGCGACAGTCTCCGCACCCCTCTGGCATCAATGAGCTACGGACGAGACACGGCTGGACGAAGGTTCCTCGTTTGCCCATCTGTGCACCGCATTTGATACGTACTCACCACAGTGGCACGTGAGCAACCCACAAGCCGCGCCGTTTTCGAGATCGTAGTCCCGAGGCGCCGTACCACCGCAATTTCTCCTTTATTAAAATCTGATAAATCGGCAGCTTTTCCCATTCTGACTCCGAACACTCTACTAATTGGAAGCTGCTCCTCGTGTTATATATATATACTGCTCTATGAACTTCACCTGCGCCATGGGCTGCGGATGGCCTAGTGGTCAACGTCATCAGCAAAACGAAGCTACGTCATCTGCAAAACGAAGGTGAGTTTTGCTACGTCATCAGCAAAACGAAGGTGAGTCTTGCTACGTCATCAGCAAAACGAAAGTGAGTTTTGCTACGCCATCAGCAAAACGAAGGTGAGTTTTGCTACGTCATCAGCAAAACGAAGCTACCTCATCAGCAAAACGAAGCTACGTCATCAGCAAAACGAAGCTACGTCATCTGCGAAACGAAGGTAAGTTTTGCTACGCCATCAGCAAAACGAAGGTGAGTTAGATAATCTCCATTAATCTTTATTCCTTTGCTTTCCCAGTTCAGTGATTGAAAGACATTTTGCAATGTAGCATTAAACAGTTTAGGATATAGTGTCACATTGTCGCACTCCCTTTCCGATTTTTATGGGTGTTATATTCTTAAATGGGATGTAAGGTCAGGTGATGCGTAACATCACAGCCTCTCCTTGACAAATGTCAACCCCGCCTTCTCGTGGTACATCCTGTTCCCACTAAAGGGGCTCTGACGACCGCCAATAGCGGTATAACTATACCATCGGGATTAGAGGAAATGCTATCCCACACTCACCAACCCGCTTGGCCAGCGTGGTGAGTTATGGCCAAACCCTCCAAAATGACTCCACAACTTAAATCTTGGCCCTCAGTCTCCGGCAGCTGGAATGTACCTGGCCAAGGCAGCGGCCAGTACGACATGAAGGCCGAGGGTGCTAAGAATCCCCGGAGGACCGGACTAGGCTGCCATCTGATGCTGACCTTGGCGACGTATAACGGACGCTCCCTATCTTCTGATTCAAGGCTTCTTGAATTGGAAGAGGAACTACAAAGGATCAAGTGGGACATCGTCGGGCTAAGTGAGGTAAGGAGAAAAGGAGAAGATCTCATTGAACTGAAAAGTGGACATCTCTTCTACTATCGTGGGACAGATACTGGCAGAACTAGTGGTGTTGGATTTATAATAAACAAGAAACTGAAGGATAAAGTTGTAGAAGTTGAAAGTTCCTCTGACAGAGCTGCACGACTCGTTATCCAACTCTCGAGAAGATACCAGCCTCAGATTATTCAAACTTATGCACCCACCACAAGTCATGCTGAAGAAGAAATTGAAGAATTTGATGAGGAAATTCGTCATCTAAATAATAAAGGTAAGCAGCACTTGAAGATAATTATGGGAGATTTCAATGCAAAAATAGGGCAACGGCAACAGAATGAAACTTCAGTAGGTAAATTCGGTCACGGCAACAGAAACCAGCGTGGAAATACTCTCGTAGAGTTTGCAGAGGCAGAAGGGTTTTTCATCTTGAACTCCTTTTTCAAGAAAAAGCCACACAGGAAATGGACATGGAGACATCCAAATGGGACGACAAGTTAAATTGATTTTATTATGTGTAACAAAAAATTCGTCATAGAAGACTGCAGTGTGCTAAACAAGTTCAACACAGGCAGTGACCATAGATTGGTGAGATGTAAGATGCACCTCAACACTAAACTCGAACGTAGCAAGCTCATAAGACAAACAAAATGTATTCACATAACCAACCTTAAAAAACACCATAATACTTTCAAATTGGAACTGAAGAACAGATTCTCTGCTTTAGAAGGCCTTACATCGGAAGAAGTGGATATTTCTGAAGTTAACAGAAAAGTAACCAAAGCTCTTATGGAAACGGCAACAAAATTAGCTGGGTCTAAGAACAAATTGCATGTGAACAAATTATCAGGAAAAACCAAAATGTTGATGCAAAAAAGAAGAGTGATGAGGACAACTAAAGAAGATGTGACTTCCAAAGTGGAATATATAGAGCTATGCAAGACAGTACGAAAAAGTATCACTGAAGACGTAAGGAAATTCAACTGTGAACTAGTAAGGAAAGCAATTGAAAACAACCAAAGCCTAAAGATAGCAAAGGGACATCTCAGTAAGGGGAAAAAACAGATTATGGCACTGAGAAAAGAAGATGGTTCTGTAACAAGAAATAGAGGCGAAATTATGACAAGAGTGAAAGATTTCTACTCCAAATTATATGAAAGGGATGATACATGTACTCCAGACATCATGAAAGGTACCAGTACCAGAGTTCCTCCAGTCCTTCCAGCAGAAGTTGCACATGCAATCAAGAACATGAAGCGGGGAAAAGCTCCAGGAGAAGATGGAATTACTGTAGACATCATACAAGAAGCAAGTGGAGAAATCGAAACAGTACTCGCCCAAATTTTCACTCGATGCCTTAATGAAGGGAAAATTCCTGAGGATTGGAACAACGCTACAATGATCTTGCTACATAAAAAAGGTGACATTGAGGATCTCGGGAACTACAGACCTATCAGCCTCCTATCAGTGGTTTATAAAATCTTCACTAAAGTTCTTTCACACCGCTTGAAGGTGACACTGGACATGGCTCAACCGAGAGAACAAGCTGGATTCAGGAGTGGCTACAGCACAATAGATCATATCCACGTACTGAGAGAACTAATTGAAAGAGCGAGGGAATATGAGCTTCCATTGTGCATGGCTTTTATCGATTATGAAAAAGCCTTTGATTCGGTGAAACCATCAGCAGTTGCAATGGCTCTGAAATCCTGCGGTATTGAAGATGCATACATTAATATTATTAATAACATCTATGAAAATGCAAGTGCAAAGATTCGGCTGTTTGAAAATACAACACACATAAAAATTGGAAAAGGAGTGAGACAAGGTGACACCATATCCCCGAAGCTCTTTAATGCCACATTGGAAAATGTCTTTCAATCACTGAACTGGGAAAACAAAGGGATAAAGATTAATGGAGATTATCTAACCCACCTTCGTTTTGCTGATGACATAGTCATTTTTGCAACTACCCCATCAGAGCTACAGGGTATGATCCAGGAACTTGCTGATAAGAGTAAAGAAGTGGGATTAAAAATGAACTTTCAGAAGACAAAAGTGATGCACAATGCTTTTACAAGAAATGAAGATTTATCGATTGATGGAAAAAAGCTGGAGATAACAGACACGTACGTTTATCTTGGACAGCAGATATCAAGTGAGGGTCACATTGGTGAAGAAATTAATCGGCGTACAAAACTTGCCTGGAGAGCTTTTGGAAGAAACAGCATAATTTTCAAGAGCAATATGCCATTATGTCTTAAAAGAAAAGTGTTTGATCAATGCATCCTTCCAGTGCTTACGTATGGTGCAGAGACGTGGACCTTAGCTAAAAGAGACATACAAAGGCTGCAGACAACTCAAAGTTGCATGGAGAGGTGCATGCTTGGTGTAACCAGGAGAGATAAGAAGAGGAACTCGTGGATCCGAAAAATGACAAGAGTGGAAGACATCATGATCAGAGTTAAATCCCTGAAATGGCAATGGGCTGGACATACTGCCAGAAGAACAGACCATCGATGGACAGCCGAAATTTTAGATTGGATTCCAAGGGACAGGAAAAGACCCAGAAGAAGACCACATGGAAGATGGGTGGATGAAATTCGAAAGTATGCGGGAGTGACATGGAGGAGACTGGCACAAGACAGACCGTTGTGGAGGAAACTTGGGGAGACCTTCGTCCAGCAGTGGATTGATAATGGTTGACAATGATGATGATGATGATATTCTTAAATAGCCGAATCTTTGCACTTGTAATTTCATAGATGCTATTAACAATATTTATGTACGCATCTTCAGTACTGCAGGATTTCAAAGCCATTGTAACTGCTGATGGTTTCACAGAATCAAAAGCCTTTTCATAACTGATAAAAGCCCTGCATAATGGGAGTTCATATTCCTTTGCTCTTTCAGTTAGTTCTCTCAGTACGTGGATATGATCTATGGTGCCACTCCTGAATCCAGCTTGTTCTCACGGTTGATGTATGTCCACTGTTACCTTCAAGTGGTGTGAAAGAACTTTTAGTAAAGATTTTGTAAACCACTGATAGGAGGCTGATAGATATGTAGTTCCTGATATCCTCAATGTCACGTTTTTTAATATACGTGCAGTAAAATTGATTATATTCGTTGAAAAGCGTGACACCTACAAAAACCTTTTTGGAAGTAATAAGACTAGTTCTGTTCCTTTATTCCTCGTTAGAGATTATGCTCTACCATTATAGGTATAATACATTCTTTTTATAACCCCTCATCTTAAAACCACTTGTTAGAAATCTTTTATACACTTGCACAGAAAGTGCACGGTATTCGACTTGTACAGAAATCGCTTGAACGGATCTAACAAATAATCTCCCTATCCATTGGTTATAACTAGGGATACGTAAATTTCGCCAAAAAAAAAAAAAAAAAAAATTCAAAATTTCGCAAAAAAATAAATAAATTTGTAAATCAAAAAAATTCGCATTTATTGGCAAAAACTGAAGACACAAAAAATTTGTTTTTCGAAGTTTACTTTCTTAGTTTATACTGTTTTTCAAAGTTTACTTACTGGTAGGCTAAGTACTAAAGTACTTAGTTAAAAGCTAACATTGTAGTAGTATCTATATTATCTTCCTTTAACCTTTGCCTTCTGTCAGTAATAACGATGTTGCGCATACTGAAATATCTCTCAGCATCCACGCTGTTAACGGGACTATGGAGGCTTTGAATAGCTTTGCATAGTTTAGGTAGCAGCATTTTGTTGCTTTTAAAATCTGTGACATCGACATGAGTCTCCTAGTTGACCACTGTAAGTAACTGTCTGTGAAAATGATTGTATCCATCCATGAGCTCATCCCGTGGCATGTCTTTAAAAATGGTATTTTTAGGGAAACTTTCCAATAACAACACACCTCTCTTGTTTATCGGATGTTTCATCGGCAACTACAACTACTGGTTTATTTTTCAGCTGCTCTTTTATTGCATCTTTTTCCGAAATTCCGCAAAGTGGTACGTATTTACGTCTGAAAGTGTCTCCAGAAGGAAGGTTACCTGAACCAGGTACATATTTTGCGAAATAATCGCTAACAGCTGTGTGATCTAGTTTATGCATGGGAATATTGGCTTTTAAGCACATTCTTACCATATCTTCGGCAAAATCATCTCTTTCCTTTTTGGCACGTTTCAAAACCACCGACGTTTGTAGTCTGCTGCTTAGCTCCAGATGGGCCTGGCTGATCTACGTTTTTCTTCTTTAAGTGAGTAGCAGAGGTCGTATGTTTCATTAAAGTATCCCATTTCTGCCCTTCTAGACGAACATTACAAAATTTGCACATCACGATATTTGTATCACTTAAATACAATCCCTCGTGGTCAAACTCGTTCACTCTTTCAACTAATTCCTTCTTAGGGCGGCCCATATTGATATACGTCTATCAAACGGATCGCGAGCGTTGTAGTTTGTAGTCTACTAGCGAAATGCAAAAAAAAAAAAAAAATGTGTTCATTCGTATTCCTTCAAAGCCAGCCAGCCAGTGCGACTGAGCGGCGCCGACTGGCCCGTCGAGAGGAAAAGAGGCGTGGCCTGAGGTTTCCCAGGTAACGCACGCTGAATAGGACACGCATGGCGTAAGTGCTGCGCGAAATTACGTCCTATTTTCGCTTTAAAAAAGGTTAATTATCGAGATGTTAAGATCAAAGTTTCGTATTTATTGGCTTATATTGGCAAATTTCACATTTATTCGCATCTATTTCGTAAATACGAAAATTACGTATACCTAGTTATAACCTATCTTTTGCCGACAGTGGATTCGAATCCACACCTTCCCACTGTGGAGCGGCTGTGCTCTCAATTGAACTACGCCAGCAATCTTATCGCTGCTTCATTGTCCACTTAACTCATACGTCACGTTATCCGTCCCCCTACCTCCTTGAGATAAGCAAGGGCACGAAATCCCTCAGCAGGTTTCGGATTAACCGAAAGCAACGCTCGACGACCATTTCGTTGCAGAAGTGTTTATTTATTTATTATTTACGAATGTTGTGCGGAAAACCCATCGCACAATTGATTTTTCAATCCTCCCTGCCAGGAAGTACTTTTAGTTTAGGAGCCGATATAACCGCGTTTCTTTTGTCGACAGTAGAACTTGATACCTAGACTTCCTACTGTGTTCCGGCTGTTCTTCCAACTAAACTATGCCGGCAGATTTGTCGTTGCTTCATTGTCCATTTGACTCATACGCCACATGGTTTACAATTTTTGTACAAGGGTATCTCTGTTAGATTGACTTTGATGGGGGGGGGGGGTATTAACGGCTACTGTGAGTAGCTCTGTGGACTGTTAGCAGTCGCCCGCCCCTAATTTGAAGCTAATGGTTCCACCGACGGGAATAGCCAGTTCCGTGGGACATACACTGTTAAAAAAAAATCTACTTAAAAATGAGAACCAGAACCTACTCGGGTTTTTTTAAGTACAATCGTATCGTAATCGAGTACATGACATGCTCAAATATAAGTTACCATACGTACTTACAAATAACTGCGTCAATAAATATAAATATAATCTCGTATTACTTCATTTTAGATATTATAGGTTTCAAGAGAAATTGTTTAATGAATGTGTGAAGTGGCACGCATAAATAATTAGTACAACAAAGTCACTGATCACAAGTAATTTAATTATGCATAAAGTATCTTTGTGTACGTTTTTACATTAACTATATTTGTGTCAATCTCATAAATAATATATTGTCGTTTCATCACTACATTTGCCATAAAACTGTGCGGTCCATTTGCCCGGTATGTGACAACGAATATATCTATTATCCCAGATGTGCCATCGAATAATATACTTCCAGTTGATTTTATGAATAAATATGTATGTATGGAGTACCCGTATTCCAAACACTAAGTATCCGCCGTGCGTCGGATGGGCACGTTAAGCAGTCGGACCCTGGGTACTGGCCCCCCGGTAATAAATAAGGGCGTCTTCCTCCCCCTTTCTACTTCGCTTCCGTGTCACTTTCCTATCGGGCACTCTAGCCCAAATCTCCTAGCTTCCTATTTCAAAGGGTTGTTTAAGACCTGGGGTCAGACACACCCTTCTTAAAATTCTCTACATACGCAAAAAAAAAAAAAAAATTTAAATCGAGCAGCGGATGGCTTAGTGGTTAGAGATTCAGACTACTGATGGAGGGACCCAAGTTCAAACCAAACCGGATATGCTTGAACCTGGGAGCTCTCCGGTGTGAATTTCTAACAATCGCTGAATATTCGCTGTGCATCGGACGAGCACGTGAAGTGAAAGCCCCCCGGGTAGGAATCCCTGTGTTAAAGTTCCTAAGCACCTCCTAATTTCTCTCTGCCTTCTACGTGCGAAATCGTACGGTGGCGCCATCTAGCGTGCTCTCTCTCTCACTTACAAACTATCGTGTCAGAATCGCTAGATGCGCTCTTACTTCATTCAGTTTCTGTGCCCTGCACGAAAGGGCACAGAAACTGAATGAAGTTAGAGCACCTATATTTGAATTATATGGATTTTTTGAGTACATATATTTGAAATACCAGATATACTCATAATTGATTACCTGTATGTACTCAAAAAGGAGTACGTGTCTTTTCCAAAGATGAAACACAAGTACTCGGAGCTATTATAAGCCCAGAATGTACTAAAAAACGAGTACATTTTGATTATTTCTAAGTACTAATTTTTAACATTGTGCGCGCCAGAGTTAGAAACGGGTCAAAAACTTTGGACCCGGACGTCACATAATTGGATATGACCCGGATCTGTAACTGATCCGGATCCTACTACCAGGACAAATCTGTTTTGAGTCTTTTCGCACTGGGTACCTTAGGTTATATGGAAATCAAACAAATGTATTATAGGAACGTATAATTTACTCCCTTATTTACAAGAAGTATTGAAACTGTCGTCCTTCATTTGCAACATATAACCTAACTGTTTTGCACATGTTTTCAAAAAAATTTTGCGAGAGTCAAAAAGTCGCTCCGCAGTAATGTTAAGGCTGTTCCACTTAATTTTGATGGCGCTACAGTAAAACTTTTTGAATTAAGCAGCTTGTTGTATGTTCAACTCCTTTTTTTTTTTTTTTTTTTTTTTGATTGAAGGTTTAACGACCACCGTGAGCAACTCAATTGGTTATAAGCCGTCGTCAGTAATTAATTTAGGGTCACTGGTTCCAGGTGAGGGAGAGAGCCAGTGCCGTAAGACAAACACAACATCCATGCCTCACCGGAATTCGAACCCGGACCCCTTTCGGACGAATTATCATAAGCCAGCGCTTAGACCACTGCCCTACCGGGGCTGCGGATTAACTTCAGTATTTCCTTTTTTCTTGATAGCATACCAAGCCTTAGAATATGTTTCACAGCAACACCAATTTTCACAAGTTTATGACGAGTTGAAAGTTTCCAAAATGTGGATGTTGTTTTCATCATTGCCTCTCAGAAGGAAAGGACACTTTTCCTTCATATTGCATGACAATTTTTTTTTCAGTTCGAGGGCACCAGTATCAAGCACAAGCTCCCAAGTGCGCATTTTTTTTTTTTTTTTGAATTTTTTTTTCTCATTTCGAAAATAAAAAGGTTATAAAACCGGGTTCAAATTGGGCCAGGAACACCTGGAACTGCTAGAAATTGTCGAGCCGTTGAACCGCTGACCCTTGACCCGTTTCCATTTCTGATGCGCAACACCCATGCCTCACCAGGGACTCGAACCCGGGCCCTATTCGGAAGACTAACAAGAAAATCTACGCGCAGGGTTGTCTGGACCATCGAAGCAACCGAAGTGAAACAAGATTATCTTCAGTAGAATTTTCTGTTTATAACAAGGAACTGTACACCAATTACACTTAAAATGGCACTAGTAATCCGAATTTCTTGGCGTAGAACATAAATAAGAGTTCCCAAGCTTTCGCACATCCACCAGGTGGCTTTTCCAAGGAAAGTAGACAGCTAACTGCAAACTGGATAATGGAACACTTCAACACTTGGAACGTGGTGACTTGACTAGACAATAAATGAACAAGCGCAAATGTGATCAGACATTCAAAGACACGAGGTCACGTTGGTTGGGCGCGCGGTACTGTGGTAGAAAACACAGCATTATTTGATGAGTTGATTCCAAATGCGTGGCAACTCGAGAGAGACGCTATCATTACAAGCCTCGCTGCTGGTCAAGATTTCCAAGGTTTCGCGAATGACAGTAGATTTAGGTGTGGACTATGAAGCTAATTTCTTGATATCATTTCACATAGGATCAGCGGACTTGACCTCTCTTTATAGGGCAGTGGTTATTTTACCGTCTTTTGTATCTCATTAAGAAACAAGAATATTTTTCACAGCAACACCAATTTTCACAAGCTTGCGATGAGTTGAAAGTTTTCAAAATGTGAATGTTGATTTCACGAGTCTTCCTTCTTTCTGAGGGGCAATGACGAAATCAACATCCACATTTTGGAAACTTTCAACTCATGAGAAGCTGTTGAAAATTGGTGTTGCTGTAAATCCTGTTCTGAAGCTTGATAAGAAAACAGCAAAAACTGAAATTAAACATACAAGCTACTTAATTCAAAAAATGTTTACTGTAGCACCTTCAAAATTAAGTGGTGAATTTGATAAATTGCACTTAATTTCTAACTTTTACTGGCGAGTTTACATAATTCCGAAAGGAACTTGGTAAATTTGATAAATATGCCAGAATTTCTCACTTTTACCGGCGATTTTTTATGATTCCCAAATGAAGTCGGTAGATTTGATAAATATTCTAGAATTTCTCACTTTTACCGGTGATTACGATAAATATATATAATCGAGATACAGCTAAGAATACCAGATGTGGACAGGGGAAGAGGCGATTCGCGGAATATATTGGCAGTAATATTAGCTACTGAAAATGACGAGTATTATCAGTTGGGAACAAAGGAGAGACGTCTTTCACAACTGTATACCAGAAACCAGTTTGTGCTATGTGACGAACAATTTCTTACAGTAGAGAATGTACCAGATATCACCCTGTCTCTTAGGGAGTGCGCAAAAAAACCCTCAATTTTACGAGGTCAGGGGTACCAAAGGTGCTAATGTAAAGGAAAGTGTAATTCAACCAAATACAAATGCAAGAAAAATGAAAAATTATGTAACTCAAAATATCATGATAGCATGCCATGTTTGAATAAGCAATAAGGATTATCAGAAAATATATGGAATTGGCACCCTATTCGGCCTTTGGTCGCTGATTATGTTCGCCCGACTCGACCTCTTGAAAAAGCTCTTGTCCAGTATTTAGCAAATTTTACTGCGAACTCACCTTATTCTGTTAAGAGTTCCACTAGGGCAATTGAAAGAGTTAGAATGTTTCAGCCACATGCTAAGGCTTTTATTCTTGCCTCTCTGGATGTTGTTTCACTGTACCCTAACGTACCGGTAGACGCCACCCATCTCATTATAGAGACTAAACTTGCTGAGTCCCGAGTCCTCATTTCCGAAATTTCTGCTGTTATGAACGCATTTCGTTTGGTTAAACAACGTTCATACTTTAAGTTCCATAATCGTATTTATAAGCAAGTCGGGGCTCACCCATGAGCTATCCACTTTCCGCTGTACTTGAAAAAATTCTGCTCCAACACATTGAAAACAAAGTTCTCAATGAGTTTCCCCTTGCACCCAGTTTCTATAACAAGTAGTACGTCAACGCTAACCTCGTGTTCTGGCCTCATTCACAGGATGACTGAACTAGGTTCGCCGGCGTGCTTTCATATGTTTTCCCCCTATCGGACTCACGATAGAAATTGAATCTAATTAATCTCTGCCTTTCCTGGATTTCCAAATCTTTCGTAACCCTGAAACTTGCAACCTATCTTTCTCTGTCTATCGAAAACCCACCGCCAGTAATAACCTAACTCCGTTTTTTTTTTTTTTTTTGATTGGAGGTTTAACGACCACCGTGAGCAACTCGATGGGCTAATTCCGTTTAATTCTTCCCAGTCTATCCCACACAAGCTGTCTGTTATTAACTTCTTACTTAGAAGAGCACTCACGTATTCATCTGCTGATTATTTACTATTATTTACCGCCTGAGATAGATTTCATATTCGGTTTAGCAGCTAAATACGGGTACCCTACACTAAGAAAAGCGTTTTGTTAATTCAACAAAATATTTTGCCGATATGCAGTCAACAAAAATGTTGTTGAATTTGCAAAATTATTTTGTTGAAAATTATTGTTAATTTAACAAAATTTATTGTTATCACGACAAAACGTTTTGTTCATTTACCAAAATGATTCGGTCGATTTTTGGGAATTTGTTTGATCAAACGAAACGTATTGTTATCCTGATAAAATGTTTCGTTGCTGCAACAAAACATATTGTTATCGTGACACAATATGTTTTGTTGCAGCAACAAAACATTTTGTCATGATCACAATATGTTTTGTTGGATCAAACAAATTCCCCAAAATCGACCTAATCATTTCGTTAAATGAACAAAACGTTTTGTCGTGATAACAAATTAATTTTGTTAAATTAACAATAATTTTCAACAAAATAATTTTGCAAATTCAACAAAAATTTTTGTTGACTGTATATCGACAAAATATTTTGTTGAATTAACAAAACGTGTTTCTCAGTGTAGATATCTGGTCAATCGAATCTACCATAGAATATAGAATGATAGATCTACATGTCTGACTAAAGACCATAAGCCTACAAAACGATTTGTGGGAACATTAGAACAGTACCCATATATCACAAATGTTCTGTCACACATTTGCTCGAAATACGACATTCAGTTTGGCACTAGATCCAGAAACCTTCTTTCATACAATAAAATAGATAGGGAAAGGACGGACACCCTGTGTAAATGGGGTGTATGCAATATCCCCCTGAAGGATACTTCTATGGTGAACATGAAAGCAATTACGTGGGATCCACAAAACGTAGCCTTGGCATTCGAGTGCAAGAGCACAAGTATGACATTCGTGTCAACCATGGCAACACAGCACTCGCCAGGAACGTCGTATGTGGGACTGTTCAACCGGACTCGACTAATGTCAAATATCTAAATACTCCTGCACCCATACATTTCTTACACATAACTTAAAGCTTGTACATCGAAGCTTTTGGGGATCGCTGTTGCAATGACAACAGCCCCACTGACTTACGCAGAATATGGAAATGCCATATTGCAGCTATGAACTTTAATAACAAAGATCATAGTTAACTTTTGAACTTTAACAACTTGTATATGTTATTGTACCATATAGATGCAATCTATCATGTACTCGCTTTGGTATACTTGATGGGTACTTCAGCTATGTTGCGATGGAGGGCCGCTGGTGGCCTAGGAGACAACGTTCGTGACTGCCGCGGAAAGGACCTCAGGTTCGATCCCAGCAGGTCAGAACGCTCGATCCACTAAATATCCGCCGTGCGTCGGATGGGCACGCTAAGCCGTCGGACCACGGGTACTTGCCCCCGGTAATAAATAAGGGCGTCTTCCTCTCCCGTTCTACTTCGCTTCCGTGTCAGTTTCCTATCGGGCACTCTAGCCAAAATCTCCTAGCTTCCTATTTCTAAGGGTTGTTTAAGACCTGGGGTAAGACACTCCCTTCCTAAAATCCTCTAGATCTGATCTGATCTATGTTGCGATGGCAACAGCTGGGACACCCTTGCGCTGAAGCTTTACCCACAATACGTCATCATATTCCGCTGTATATATTGGTGTACATGAGCAGTAATACTCTATTCCATCTGAAGATGATCAAGGTGATTTTCACCTCGAAAGTGCTCATGGGGTTTAGAGGTTTTTTAACTTGTAAATATCTATCGTTTTTTTAGTATTAAATCAACGTGCATTGACGGTGTGTGTCATTAAGTTAGAATTATTAGAGTTCCATATTTTTCCCAACAATTTTTAGCACGTCTTTTGTAAAAAAAGATCGTGCTTATGTTATCGGTTTGTCCGTTCGTCCGTCTGTAGACACGATATCTCTGCAACTATTAGTCCTATTTGAAAAATTATTTTTGCATTGGAAAGCTTGAAATATCCGAATGATGATCCTTTATTTCGTTTTGTTTTACGATGTATAAATTCGCCGCTAGAGGGCGTAAACGCAGATGATGTCGAATTCAAAAATACGTTTTATTCCACATATTTGCTTCTAAACATCCGATTGAAAACATTCTATTATCTTTCGATTCCATTTATGTCAAAGAGTATTTTAGGTGTTGTTACTTTTCTCAACTTACGCATAGATTTTCCGCTAGGGGGTGTAAAAGTAAATTACGTTTTACCCGATGTCTCTTCTTCTAAAACTCAGATTTGAAAAATGTTTTCTTTAGCGGATACAGCTCCTGATGGAAAATCTTTTGCATGTAATTTCTAATTTTTGGTAAAGAATACGTTGATCACCAGGGGGCGTAAGTGTTAATTTTTGCCTCTGATGCATTTGCCATAAAATCTGAGCTTCTAAAATCTCGATTGAAAAAATTCTTTCGTGGACCGATGCCACTCACGTCGATAAACCTTTCCGAATATTTTCTTCTTAAAATATTCCATGGTTTCTCCGTCAGAGTGCGTAGATGTATATCTGATTTTTTGTCAATATCTCTACTTTTAGGGGTCCGATGTGAAAAATTCCTTCTTTGCTGGATCGTGTTTTCAGTGTGACATGTTTTTCATATAATTTCAAATTTTCAAATGATTCATGGACTTTCCACTAGGGGGCGTAAAGGTAAATTGCGTTTCCACTTATATCTCTGCTTCTAAATCTCTGATTTGAAAAAAAAATTCTGCACCGGATACAGCTCCTGATGGGAAATCCTTTGCACACAATTTCAAATTTTTGTAAAAAAGTGGTTTGGCCAGCAGGGGGGGGGGGGAGTCTTAATTTCCGATTCTGATGTATTTGCAGCAAAATATGAGCTTCTAAAATCTCGATTGAAAAAAAAGTCGTTTGTAAACCGATACTACTCATGTCGACAAACCTTTTAGGAATTTTTTCTTCTTGAAATAATGCATGGTTTCTACGCAAGGGGGCGTAGATGTATATCTTATTTTTGTCATAGGCGTCCGATTTGAAATATTCCTTCTTTGTTGGATAGTGTTTCTGATGCGAAATGTTTTTCATATAAATTCAAAATTTTCAAATAAATCATAGACTTTCCGCTAGGGGGCGCAAAGGCAAATTGCGTTTTCTGCGTTATTTCTGCTCCTAAAACTCCGATTTGAAAAAATCATCCTGTATCGCATACAACACCTGATGAAAAATATTTTTCATATAATTTCTAATGTTTGGTAACGAATGGGTGGCCACCAGGGGGCACAAGTGTTAATTTTTGGTTCTGATGTATTTGCAGCAAAATCTGGGCTCCTGAAAACTCGACTAAACATTTATTATTTTTTTTGGACCGATACCCTCATATTGAAAAACTTTTGAGAATAGTTTCTTCCTAAAATAATGCATGGTTTTCCCACCAGGCGGCGTAAAGTCACATCTTATTTTTTTCGATATCACTGTTTCTAAGAGTCCGATTTGAAATATTCTTTCTGCGTTGGAGAGGGTTTCCGGTGCAAAATGTTTCTTATACAAATTCATATTTTTCTTAACGCACAAGTCTGCAACCAGAGGGTGTAAACTCACGATTCCGTTTACAACAATATCTGCGGGATTAAAAGCCCGATTGAAAAACGTCTTTCTTCCGTCAGATACTATCGTTTTCCATACCAGCTCCATTGACTTTGAATAACTTTGATAAATTTAATTTGCGTCAGAACGGATTCAAAAGACGTGCTTATTACATCCGAAAATTTGGTGTCATCTTTCTTGTTTTCAAATGTCTGTACATTCTTAGTTTCGTTTCCTTATATTCATTAAATCGTTCTAATATTAATAAAACAAAAATGTATTTTTGATTTATTTCATTAAAATTAGTTTAAATCCATAAGTTGGTAATTTACACATAAGTCGGAATTACACATAATCGCCTGCAAAAGTAAGAAATTCTGGGATATTTATCAAGTTTACCAACTTCATTTGGGAATTATGTAAAATTGCCGGTAAAAGTGAGAAATTCTGGCATATTTATCAAATTTACCATGTTTATGATTATGTATAATTATAAATTGAGTTTCGAATTTAGAGGTCAAAGCAGATTTGTCTGGGTAAAGCCCGGGTCGTGTCCAATCATATGACGTTTGGGACCGGGTCCAAAATTTTGGACACGTTTCCAACTCTGCTCTGAACTTTCAATATATATTACTGATTTTTTCTTAAACTTAATGCAAACACTTCTTGGATATAATTTCTTTTTTTTTTTTTTTTTTTTTGATAGATTTCGTGTGTGGTCTTTATAAAGAGCATTTTTTCATGGAACTGGTTTATTAAAATATGAGATTTATTTTCTCTTGGGCCAGCAGTGAAATTTTGCCCCGGGACCAACAATGAAGTTTCACCCCGGGCCCCGAACATTTCCATCCCGCCCTCCCTTCGCATGTGACACCTCAGACTGCCAATCTGACTCCATTCACTATTAAAGAAAACTGAATCTTTTTGAACACGATTTTATGAACCGCATATTAATATCTTCCGAAGTCTTTAAATTATTTTTTTTTTAACTATCCCCCGGAATTTCGGAAGACCTCGAATCACTTGCTGTAGTAAAACTGCTTCCATGTCAAGGGTCAAATGCCAGAGTATCACGGACCAACGAGCCGTGACCTTTAAAACACCTCATGGCACACTCCTCCTAGTCAAAAAGATTTCTACGAACAGTTTTATTTCTACTTTCTTTTCTTCCCCTGTGCTTTTTTCTCGCTCTTTTTTTCCCGCAAGTGTTTAGAAAACTCTGTCCGCTCGAGTATCCAAAGCTCCCCGATCTGTCTATACCTTGTATTCCGGTCGGCTGCCCTTTGCTTTTCACTCCTGCACACAACATTCAGAATTGAAGCGTGAATTCTTGCGTTGGATATTTCAACGTATCTCAACACACACACACGCACGTACATACGTACGTGCCTCTACCCCATCTTCTTTTTCTCCCCACTTCAGATGCTCTTCTTGATATTCCTTCCGTCTTCCGCCTCTGTTACCTCACAGCTGTTGCCGGCCGCTCCTCTTCCTCTTGATAAGTCGAACAACACATGCGCAAAACTGCTGGCCCGTATACGTTTTCTTGAGTGAACTTCACAACTAACTCGACTCCAGATCCCCCAACTCTCCCGCATACATTCCCTGTTTGCTTCTCTTCAGCGCTGCACGAAGGGAAAAAAATGGTGAAGTGGTAAAACAATAAAGTACCTTAGCAACAGTAGTCCATGCATAGAAGTCCATTTTTGTGTCGCCCCCTCCCCAATGTTCATTCCATGGCTAACCTGCCGTATACTAAACAAAGAAGAAAAAAATCTTTCCGTGACACACAAAGAAATATTTGATGTACAAACTTGCGGATATTTCCATTTATCTTCATTGGCCTCTTGACCGTGAAGGTATTTTCTTCTTTAAAGAGGATCGCAAAATGCTATGATATTTTTATTTAGTAGAATTATATCACGGTGGAGAAATCTGTTTCACACCGCACTGCAAATAATGCCCAATTTAACGGCGATAGGCAAGAAATCCTCGTAATGCCCGATTTTACGACGAATAATGCAGTTTTACTGCCATTTGCGCAATTTTACGACGCCTTATAAATATACTCAGTACACAAAACATTAGAGGTAGAGGTGATGAGCTGTTGATATGGCTACTCCCCGCGCAAGTGGAACAGACCCAAGCCGAACTCGGGCGGTAAATAGGCAAACAGCAGGGCTTCCCAGTAGTCTGTCGCAATCGACGAACATGGGTAAACGTGGTGATCTGAGCGACTTTGATCGTGGACGTATTGTCGGTCCAAGACAGATAGGTTCTTCTACCGGGTGCGCCATATAAAAGAGGCCCCGTGGCCAGACATTGTTAAGCGGCCGCGGGTGGCCTAGTGGGCAACGTTCGTGACTGCCGCGGAAAGGACCTCAGGTTCGATCTCAGGCAGGTACGAACGCTCGATCCACCAAACATCCGCTGTGCGTCGGATGGGCACGCTAAGCCGTCGGACCCCGGGTACTGCCCCCCGGTAATAAATAAGGGCGTCTTCCTCCTCCTTCCGTGTCACTTTCCTATCGGGCAATCTAGCCCAAACCTCCTAGCTTCCTATTTCTAAGGGTTGTTTAAGACCTGGGGTCAGACACTCCCTTCCTAAAATCCTCTATGATCATTTGACGTTGTTAAACGGGTTAAAGTTGTCTAGCGGGTTTCCAGTTAAAACCGCTTTGTTCCACTTCTAACCGGTTTGTGCGTGTGCAAAGGAATTCTCCGGAGTGGTTAGTCACTGCCAGAGCAGTGTAGGTACGCGGTCATAAGTGTAAGTGAAGAGAGAACAAGTGCAACGGAAATGATTTTAGGTAAGGAACAGTGGATTTTTACTGTGGAACAGTATTTTAGAAATAACTACTACAAGATTTCAAATGAGTTCTTTATAGAAAACTTTCCACATTGTGCAGCACCGGAGAAATCAGTGGTACAGAAGTTAGTGCGGAAATTTCGTGAAATCAGCACGGTGTGCAACAGGAAAAGAAACAAACCCAAGACAATTCGTACTGAAGACAATATCAAGGATGTGTGCACAATGATGTTACGAAGCCCTCGGAAGTCGATTCGCTGATTATCGTCTGCAACGGGAATATCTGCCACGTCATGCCGACGCATACTTAAGGTGGATTTGCATTTTCGGCAGTACAAAGTTATGGCGCTCCAAGAACTTAAAACTCGTGATTATGCAAAACGGATGCAATATTGTAAGTGGTTTCAGAAGACCATTGTAAGTGGTGAAATGGACCCAACACGTTATTATACGACAGAGGAAGCATGGTTTCATCTGTCCGGGTATGTCAATGCGCAAAACAACAGGATTTGGACCGACACGAATCCCAGAACGGACAATGGAGACTCCTCTGTACGACCAAAAGATAGGCGTTTGGTGTTCTGTGTCTGCGAAGAGGATAGTCGGCCCTTTCTTTTTCACTGACACCATCAACTCGGAGCGCTATGTTCAGCAACTGCTCAGCCCATTTGTTGGAGCACTTACAGAAGAAGAGCGAACATGTGCTTTCTTTCAGCAGGATGGTGCAACGGTGCATACTGCGCGGAAGAGTCTACGTGCTGTGCATGAAATGTTTGAGGAGGACAGAACTGTATCGAAAGGACTATGGCCATCCAGATCACTCGATCTATCCACCTGTGACTTTTATCTGTGGGAAGCATTGAAAGGGAAAGTGTACGAAAGTAATTCGCACACCCTTGATGAATTAAAAGTGGACATTAAGGATGTCACAGCCCAGATTACTGCCGATGAGTTGTGGCGCGTTACGAACAACATGTTCCGTCGTGTGCAGCTGTGTCTTGATGTCGGAGGAGAGCACTTTCAGCAGTTGCTGTAAACGCAGGTAAGTTATTCCTGTTTTCTGTAATTTCAACTATTCTTTACCATGTATAGTAACATTGCCTGACTGTTGTCGTTGAGATCAGATCAGATCAGATCATATGAAGAGGATTTTTGGAAGGGAGTGTCTGACCCCAGGTCTTAAACAACCCTTAAAAATAAGAAGCTAGGAGATTTGGTGTCCGATAGGAAAGTGACACGGAAGCGAGGTAGAAAGGGGGAGAAAGACGCCCTTATTTATTACCGGGGGACCAGTACCCGGGGTCCGACAGCTTAACGTGCCCATCCGACGCACGGCGGGTATTTAGTGGTTCGAACGTTCGTACCTGCGCAGGATCGAACCTGAGGTTATATCCATGACAGTCACGAACGCTGCCCAATAGGCCACCAGTGGCCTGTTGTCGTTCATGATCATGATCATATGTAGAGGATTTTAGGAAGGGAGTGTCTGACCCGAAATCTTAAACAACCATTAGAAATAGGAAGCTAGGAGATTTGGGCTAGAGTGCCCGATAGGAAAGTGACACGGAAGCGAAGTAGAAAGGAGGAGGAAGACGCCCTTATTTATTACCGGGCCAGTACCAGGGGTCCAACGGCTTAACGTGCGCATCCGACGCACGGCGGGTATTTAGTAGATCGAGCGTTCGTACCTGCCTGGGATCGAACCTTCGGTCCTTCCCGCGGCAGTCACGAACGTTGTCCATTCGCCCACCCACGGCCTTTCCTGTTGTCGTTCATTATACTCGGGCCCCTTTTATATGGCACACCCTGTATTGCCCAAGTGGTTAGAACCGTAGTGTTCCCGAGGGCAACCGTATCAAGGGTGTACCTCGAGTTTACCATCGACGGGCGCATCACCGCTGAGAGAACAACGCGTGTCCCACCACACGCCATTGGGGTTCGACGTATACTTCCCAGGATCGTACAGACAGACCGCTTGGCAACGGTGGCGTAAATCATATCCAGGTTAAATGCTGGAGACCCAAGCAGCGTCGGCCAGTGAACGGTATGGGGCACGATCCATACCTTGCGCCACGAGAGACGACACCCTACTCGTACGCCAAATGCTCGTCATAGGACATTACGAATCTCCTGGTTCCACGAACTTTAAAAACTAGACCTCTGCAGTGTCGCGCCGCATCGTGTGGCCAGATGAGTCCCGTTTCCAGTTGTACCGAGCTGACAGGAGGGTGCGGGTGTGGCGTCGACAGCATGAGGCCATGGCACCGTCGTGCCAGGTTGGCTCTGTTCAAGGTGGTGGTGGCGGCGGCTCTGTGATAGTTTGAGGAGCCTTCAAATCGGCACATTAGGTCTCTTAGTGTATCTTGAGACGCCCTTAACCGTTGCGTGCTACCAGCATGTGTTAGCTCATCACCTACACCAGTGGTTCTCAAAGTGCCCGTCGCGGCTTCCTCACAGGGGCGCAGCAAAAATATTCGAACACTTTCATAATTTTATTTCCATTTTCAATTCAATGTGATAGGACGCGACATCTGGTGCAAACCAGTGAATCACTTAGTAATAACGGCTCGCAGAAGCCACTAAAAATGTTTGCTTGAAGCTCTGCAATAATGTTACAAGCGTCAGCTTTCCCCGCACCATTGCCGCCCGACGGACGCACGTGTGTGTTCCGCGCGGCCGCTACCGGAAGTAACCTGAGCTTTCGCACCAGCCTCCGTGGTTCTGATAAACATTTCTCCCTCGTTCTCCGAGCGTCTAGAAATGAGACTCTCAGTCCAGAATTTTCGAGGTCATCAGATCCTTTAAATATGCTCATCCGTTGTCATTTGTGACTCATTTGGCGGTTAGCAGTCTGTTATGTTGATGCTCTGTCGCTGAGTTTCGACGTTTGTAAGCTTTCGGCGTATCAACTGAATATTGTTGTGATTAAGTGAAATGAAGTTCTTGAAGCTTTTCTTCACGTATGTATTTTTAAAAATCATCGGTTTTTACTAAACAGTAAAAACCGATCCATTTACTTAGCTTATTTTATCACATCAGTCGCTGTGATGAAAACAAAGTATCGCGCGAAAATCAATGTGGAGAAGGAAATGAGGGTGGCTGTGTTCAGTTTGAATCCAAGATTTGAGAAAATGTGTGGTGATCAACAGGCTCATCCATCCCACTAATTATTATTAGTTGATTTTTTTCTATGACATTTTTTTGTGATCTTCAATACGTGTTTGTTTATTTTTACCTAAGTGTACTTGTTAGAATTTGACATAGGGCGCTTGGGAAAACCTGGATTCAGCAAAGGCGCCGAGAATCGAAAAAGTTTGGGAACCACAGACCTACACCATAGGTTGGGAGCCTTTTCATGTTGGAAAGCCGCATTAAAAAAGCTTCGGTAAAATATACTTCGAAATGTACATTATTTTGTAAAAATGTACTAACTAACAACAAAAATGAAAAAAAAAATGGTTAATTCTGAAGTTAGCTAACCTTTTAACGACTTTGTTGTGACTGCGTTTTGTTAGAAAGCATAGGGTTCCGATAAAAGGCAGTCACAACAAAGTAAATAGCCCTTATGACTTAATATTTTATTGCAACATGGAGGTCCGCACTTTTAGCTGATCCTCTGGGTGGGTATTCGTCATTTGTGACCTTAAGGTGGTTCCACCTAAAATCTTTGCCTTATGTTTCCAATGGTAAAACTTCATTACATATTTTCTTCGCAATTAATGTATTCCCAAGGAGGAAAATGTACACATCGATAAAACTAACTTTAACTTATAGCATGGGATATTTAATACTTGCTGAAACATAACCATAATTATATAAAAAATTAATCAATTTTCTTTGAGTAATTTTCAGACCTGTTTACAGATGGCGCGACCTGTACATTGATAACGTCAGTAGACAAACAAATGTTGGATTGCTTAGTTATGGTTATGTTTTAGCAAGTATTAAGTATCCCATGCTATAACTTAAAGTTAGTTTTATCGATGTGCAAATTTTCATCCTTGGGAATATATTAATTACGAAGCAAATATGTAAAGAAGTTTTACCATTGGAAGCATGAGGCAGAGGTTTTAGGTGAAACCACCTTAAGGGCGTCTTGACTTTTTTTTTTTTTTTTTTTTTTTTTTTTTGATTGGAGGTTTAACGACCACCGTGAGCAACTCAATGGGCTATAAGCAGTCGCCCGTCCCTAATTTAGGGTCACTGGTTCCAGGGAAGGGAGAGAGCCAGTGCCGTAAGACAAACACAACATCCATGCCTGACCGGGATTCGAACCCGGACCCCTTACGGACGAATGCTCAGAGGCCAGCGCCTTAGACCACTGGGCCACCGGTGCGGCCGTCTTGACTTGGGTTAGACAGGAGAATATAGATTCGCAGCAATAAGTGGTTGAAAAGGAAGAAAGAATTTTTCGTGCATGTTTTGGAAAGCGTGGCTTTCTATTGCATTTTTCCATATTTCAACTGGATCTTTTTTTTGAATCAAATAAAGACTTTAAAATGTCATCTTCTGAGAGCTCAATCAATTCCATCTGTATAGTTCTTTAGGAGCCATCGAACGAAATCATGAGCGTAGCCGGTGTCAAAATAGCCCTTATGACTTTCTAATGTTTTAATTGTGGCCGTCAGCCGGGGAACATTATTTCGTTGAATTTTGTTTTATTCTTTGGTATTTTAAATACGGTCATTTTAAAATTAAAATTAAAATAATAAGAGACGAACAAAGAATATTAATAAAAATAAAAGGATTTTTTCTGCAAAATTTGGATTCATTCAAAAGGCCACAGGTTTTCCACCCCTGAATTACACGCTTTCGTGCCGTTCGCGCATCCTGCAGCCTGGTTCAAAGAAAAATGCGCTGTCCCACCGGATCGTAACCACTCAGGTTTGGTTGGAGGAACACTCATCTGAGTTTGGAACCATTCAGTGTCCCCCAAAGTTCTCTGATTTAAACTCTGTGGAAGCTCTCTGGGATGCAACGGAGAGAAATATCAGATCCATGGATCCCGAAACGTCGTCTCGGGTGGAGTTGTGGGCAAAGCTGGAACAGGCATGGCTGGTGTTACCTCCGGAAACCCTCCAGCATCTGGCGGAGTCGGTGTCTTGGCGTGCACAGGCTGTTATTCGCGCTAGTGAAGGACCAACATGCCATTAGGTAGGTATCTCAAATGTTTTGTCCATTGAATGTAATACGGATTTGTTATTTCCCCGATTTTTTACTAATAACAACTTCATAAATATACGGGACTCACGAAGCTCGTATGGTTTGGTCGACTACATTGTTTCTCCGCCCATCTGGCCGAGCGGTCCGAGGCGCGGGCTTCTGACCACTCTGCCCGGGTTCGAGTCCCAGATAAGTCATGAGGGGTGTGCTTGTCCTGCGCTTGTTTTCTCCCTTCTCTGGGGCAGCTAAATTTGGTGCAGACGACACCATATATCCTAAGTCTAAGAAGCTCTCGGGGATAGGTAAATTCCGGAAGAAATTTAAAAATTCCAATTTTCTTTTTCGAGGTTTAATGGTACGCACGAGTCGGACAAGAACACCCTAGGTGGTTAATTGGGCACATTGGTTAAAGAGGTGGGCCGGGCTAGCGCCGGAGGACGGGCGCACCAACCATGTTTAAACCAGGGTGCAGACCAAACTCGGTCGATTGGTCAGAAGCACGCGCTTCTGACTACTCGGCAACGGGACCGGCCGATTTGACTTTATGAAGATCCTTAAAGTGTCATGTTTTTTTTTTTTTTTGGAGGTTTAACGACCACCGTGAGCAACTCAATGGACTATAAGCAGTCGCCCGTCCCTAATTTAGGGCCACTGGTTCCAGGGAAATGAGAGACCCAGTGCCGTAAGACAAACACAGCATCCATGCCTCACCGGGATTCGAACCCGGACCGATCTCGGACGAATGATCAGAAGCCATCGCTTAGACCACTGCGCCACCGGGGCGGCGTGTTATGTTTGCACCGAATTTTACGACGAATAATACGATATTGCAATAATGCTATTTAGATGTTTTCTGAACAACACTGCTTCGTCGGAACACCCTAATTATGGAAATGTGGTCAAAGATGCATGGTTCTTACCTCTCCTAGTTTAGGGTCTGTGTTCAAATACTAGAGCAAGACGTGTGTTCCATGTTTATCTTCTGGGTAATAGGTGCCTTTTTTTCGATGGAGCCAGTGGATCAAAATTGTTAGGGAGATCGTTACCCCCCCCCCCCCAAAGAAAAATAATCTGATTTTTGCGGTTTTTTATACATAATACAACTTCGTTAATTCCTAGAATCTACGGCATTCCTAGAATCTAAGGACAATATCTCAGGTTTAATGCGAGCAGTGTACGAAGCCTGATCAATAAATAATAAATACGCCACAAACTGGTGACGTGTGGTGTTTAGCGATGAGTACCGCTTCGTTTTGGGGACAGATGATCATCGTGTCCTGGTGTGGAAATCTCCGGGTCAACGGCACAATCCCAAGCTCTCTATGGAGCGCCACACTTTCCCTACTGCGGGCATTATGGTCTGGGGAGCCATTGTCTACGATAGCAGATCAGCTCTAGTAATGGTACGTGGATCACTGACGGGCTTGCGGTATGTGAATGAGATCCTACGGTCCGATGTGCTACCATTCCTGGCGGAAATTTCAGGTGCACTATACCAGCAGGATAATGCCCGCCCGCACACTTCTCTGGATGCTCAGGACTGTCCACGTCATGTCCAGACATTTCCATGGCCTGCCCGCACCCCGGACATGTCCCCTATCGAGCATGTGTGAGACCGGTTGAAACGCCGGCTGCCGCCATGCCGCACCATCCTGGATTTAGAGCACACCGTCCAACATGTGTGGGACAGTCTGCCGCAGGACAACATCAGGCGTCTGTTTGCCTCCATGCCGGACCGTATTGCAGCATGTATAGCCGCACGAGGCGGTGTGACGTACTGTTGAAGATGACTGGATTGCGTGCCACAGATCCCTCTGTAATTGTTCTGCAGCTCTGTTTTTGCCATCATGTGTGTCATTCATCTGTGTCATTACGTCCATAAAATTTAAGTTCAATCCGATGCTTCCTTTTTGGTACGCAAATTTCATTGTCCGTGAGTATAACTACCAATGACCTTTGGCGGCTGATTAGGGGTGTGTAAGTCGGTGTCTCGCAACATCATCACACTCTCCAGACTAGAAGGCGTTGTTAGGCACTTGAGTTTGAATAACGAGGAAAGACTGATCAATAAATAACTGCCGATGACCTTTTGCGGCAGATAAGGGAAGTGTAAGTCAGTACCTTCTGAATAGAAGGCATTGTTCGGCACTTGAGTTTGCCTTTGGCGGCGTATTAGGAATATGTAAATCGGTGTCTCCCAACGTCGTTACAATCTCCTATACAATGTGTGGAATGCACGAAATGAGATGAAACTTATCACACATGCAGATAAGTGAACGGTAAAGAAGCGATTTAATTTCTGAGTGATTATATGCGTGCGGTGGGCTGTGGTCTGAGTCAGTAGATGGTGAAATCGCCATGCTGGGATGTACATTCGGCAACGCAGCGTGACGTCGAGATGAAAAATTCTCCGAGGATGTTCTGAGATATTTCTGACCACGCGTCTCTGACCTATGTCCACAATTGATCAACATTGCAGAGGGGTCGTACAGAAGCGTTAAGTCGTCTGCCAGTGAAGTCTCATACGTTCTCTATTGGGGAGAAGTCTGGGGATCCGGCTGGCCAGGGCAGCACCTGGACATCTTGTGAGCATCATATGCTGACGTTGGCAGTGTGCGGGCGGGCGTTATCTTGCTGAAACTGGGTACTAGGTACGGAAACAAAATGTCCTGCACAGCCTCATCGACGTTTCGTCGTGCTGTCACTGTACCCCTTATGTGTGTGCGTATGTGTACGAGCGGTAAGCAGCTGTTGAACCCAAACCACGATACCAGCCTGAGGGGCAGTATGACTCTCACACATGGCAGCAATGTCAGGCAGGTAACCACGTTGTCTCCAGACTCTCAATTTCTCATCTTCGGTATTGAGACAAAATCCAGACTCATTGTGGAACACGACATGGTTTTATTCGTCCCTCCACGCATGTCTGATCCGGCACAGAGTTGGAAACTCGTCAAAAGTTTGGACCCGGACCCGGCTGTCACGTAATTGTATCTTACCTGGCCCTGACCGAGACAAATATGCTTTGAGCTATAAGCTCGAATATATCATCATAATTATCACTTCAATGATTATCAATCCACTGCTAGATGAAGGTCTCTCCAAGTTTCTTCCACGACGGGCTGCCTTGGGCCAGTCTCCTCCATCCACCCATCTCCCACGTGGTCTTCTTCTGGGTCTTTTCCTCTCACTTGGAATCCAGTCTAAAATTTTTGTTGGGCATCGGTGGTACCTTCTCCCGGCAATATGTCTAGCCCATTGCCATTTCAGGGACTTGAGTCTGATCGTGATGTCTTCCACTCTTCTCATTATCCTTATTCACGAGTTTCCCTTATTATGTTTCTTGGTTACACCATGCATGCATCTCTCCATGCTTCTTTTAGTTGTCTGCAGTCTTTGCGTGTCTTTGTTTACGCTTTCCAACCGTAGGTTGAAGAAGCGTATATGCTCCAGCTTTGTCCGTCTGTCCGCACGTTAACTCGCGTAAAAATCGTTGGATTTCGATGAAATTTTAGTATGTGGTAGGGAACAACCTGGGGACGAATCCTATTGAAAATGGAAGAAATGGAATCAAAGGTCAGGACATAGGAGCGGGATCCATTCCATTGTCTTTATGCATCATACCTTGCGTAAAAACGGTTCGATTTCGATGAAAATTTAGTATGTGGTAGGGGACTACTACCTGGGGATGAACCCTATTAAAAATGGACGAAATGGGGTCAAAGGACAGGACATAGGAGCGAGATTTATTCTACAGCCATTATCCTCATAAATTGTGTTATAACTTAAGTAATGATTTCTGGTATGTTGGAAAGCGTATCATAATCAATGCATTGCATGATTTTACTAATTTGTTTAGTTAAGGTCCACGTCTCTGTACCGTACGTAAGCACTGCAATGCTGCTTTGATTAAACACTTTTCTTTTAAGACACAATGACACGCTCTTAAAAAGTGTATTCTTCCAAAAGCTGTCCAACCTAGCTTTAAACATCGATTAATTTCTTCCTCAATGTGACGCTTGCTTGATATCTGCTGCCCAAAGTAGATAAATGTAGGAATTGGTTATCTCCAGCTTTTCCCCATCAATTGATAAATCTTCTATCTATGCAAAAGCATTGTATATTAGTCTTTTCTCTTGAAAGTTCATTTTTAATCCCCATTTGTTTACCCTTCTCAGCAAGTTCCTGGATCATACTCTGCAGCTCTGAAGTATTATTTCAAAGACCTCTGAAGGGTTCTTTGAAAAAATTTCTATTCAAAAATAAAACGGAAATAAAACCGGGTCAAAATGGTGTCAAGAACACCTTGACACGACCCATTTGACCCGTTGGTCCGTGACATTTTCTCATCTCTGGTGGAGCACCATTGCAACTTTCGCCACGTTGTGCTGCAGTGAGTGGTAGTCGTCGCAATGGCTGGCGGGAGCGCACACAACTGTCTCAGGCCAATCGGGGATTCACTGTCCGCCTTGTTACGGATATATCTACAGCTGCCAGTACACCACGTTGAATATCATTCGTTGTGGATTGTGGGGCAATTACGGCATGTCATCGAATTCGACGATGTCTGGCCAGCTCAATGCAGATGTGAAACTTTACCCCCATTATGGGATGGCTTGTATCACATAACAAATTCTTCGTGCACCAGATACAGCTCCTGGTGGGAAATGTGTTGATTGTAATTTCTAATTTTTTTATAAAATATGGTTTGGTCACCAGGGGGCGTAAGCGTTAATTTCTGCTTCGTAAATATTTGCAGCAAAATCTGAGCTTCTAAAAGCTCAATTGAGAAAATTCTTTCGTGGACCGATACTGCTCATGTCAATAAACATCTGAGAATATTTTATTCTTAAAATGATGCATGCTTTTTCTACCAGGGGGCGTAGATGTATATCTTATTTCTGTTGATATATCTGCTCCTAAGAGTCGGATTTGAAAAATTCCTTCTTTGTTAGATAGTTTCATCGCTATGTGTAGCGTGAGAAAAAAAAATCCATGAAATTATAATGGTGTAAAAAGTTTAGATTGATATTTATTGTGAATTTGAAGGAAAACAGAGACTTTTTACACCGATAAGTCATTACATTATGACCACCTACCTAATAAACTGTAGGACCCCATTTAGCCCGCAAAATAGCAGCCACTCGACGAGGCATCGATTCCACGAGGTGGCGATAGGTATCCTCGGTTATATCGTACAATAATATCAACAGCAGGTCCTCCAGTTACCGAAAATTTCGAGGTGGTGGTGATTTAGCGCGAACTCACTTTTCCGAGTCGAATCGCAAATGTTCCATTGGTTCATGTCAGGTGCATTTGGAGGCCATGGAAGTAACAGAAAGTCACCAGCATGCTCCTGTAACCGCTTCTTGACGATTCTGGCAGTGTGGCATGGCGCATTATCCTGTTGGTAATGGCCAGCACCAGCAGGGAACGCAGTTACCATGAATGGGTGATCTTGGTTCGCAACGATGTTCAAATACCGGACAGGTGTCAAAGATTGTGCTATTGGGATAACGGGATCTAAAATGTCCCAAGAAAACATCGCCCACAGCATATTACCTCCGCCGCCGGCCTGTTTCCGCCCAACAGTGCATATAGGTGCCATAGCCTCCATTGGTAATCAGCGCATCGGCTCTCGGCCGTCTGCGTGATGTACCAGAAATCATGATTCGTCAGACCAGGCCATTTTCTTCTAATCATCCACAGTCCAATCTCGATGATCGTGGGTCCATTTCATGCTGTGTTGGCAATGACGTGCTGAGAGCATGGGTACCCGGCTGGATCTTCGGCTACGCAGGCCCAGGCTCAGAAGGCTGTGATGAACTGCGTGCTGTGAAACATTGCCCTGATCACCCATGTGTACACAGTGAGACACAGAGACACAGTGCTAGCGATTTGTCGCACTGTGTCCCTGCGGTCACTGTGAAAAATGCGCGACAGTCTTCTCTCTCCTCTGGCATCAATGGTCTGCGGACGACACGTGGCTGGACGACGGTTCGTCGTTTGGCCATATGTGAGCCACTTTTGATACGCACTCACTACAGCGGCACGTGAATAACCCACAAGCTGCACCGTTATCGTTGTTCCGGGGAGTCGTGCCATCACAATTTGTCCTTTATCAAACTCCGATAAATCGGCAGATTTTCCCATTCTGACTCCGAACACTCTACTAACCGAAAGCCGGTCCTCGGGTTGTATATATACTGCTCTGTGAACTTCACCTGCGCCACCGTTCGGTCTTCAGGCGCGCTCATTTCTCTAGGCTGGGGGTGGTCATAATGTAACGACTCATCGGTATACATAAAGAAGAAAGAGCGGTATAAAATGTTCCTCCTCAATCAAACACATTTATATCCATCAGAATAAAATTTTTACAAATGATTTTGCGAATAAAATATAATATCACTCAATAAATATACTGAAAAGCGAAGAGCTATATGGAAACAATATACAAGATGTGTTTCAAAATATGAAAAGATTTTTGTAAAACTTTGATTTATATCATAGTAATTGATATCGTACTAGCCGCCCCGGTTGCGCAGTGGTCTAAGGCGTTGGCCTCTGATCATTCGTCCGAAGGGGTCCGGGTTCGAATCCCGGTGAGGCATGGATGTTGTGTTTGTCTTACGGCACTGGCTCTCTCCCTTCCCTGGAACCAGTGACCCTAAATTAGGGACGGGCGACTACTTATAGCCCATTGAGTTGCTCACGGTGGTCGTTAAACCTCCAATAAAAAAAAAAAAAAAAAAAAAAAAAAGATATCGTACTACGCAAAAGAGTTAAAAAAGCTCTTCAAAAATCAGTTCCTCGTTTTACTTTCAATAACTTTTAAATATTTATGTTTTAATCGAAATACTTAAACAGGAAAAAGCATGTAAGCAATGTCCGCTGACCTGTTTTCCTGCCTAGAAACCAAAATTTCATCAAAACAGAAAATTTCCACGGTGTTGCATCCATTCTGAAGACGAAATGAATGTAGACAAAGTGAACGGTGGATGAAATGAACAGTGGATTAAATGAGCAGCTGACAAAGTGAATGGTGAACAAAGTGAACCGCTTTTTCAAACACAAAACAATCTGATTTACAAAATACTTGCTTTGTCGGGCAACGCTTCCAGAGTTGGAAATGGGTCAAAAATTGGGGACCAGGACCTGAACCAGACCGGCCGTCACATAATTGGACCCGACCAGGGCTCGACCTCGACCTGACTCCGACGAACCTGTTTCGGCCGCCCCGGTGGCGCAGTGGTTTAAGCGATGGTCTCGGATCATTCGTCCGAACGGGGTCCGGGTTCGAATCCAGTGAGGCATGGATGTTGTGTTTGTCTTACGGCACTGGCTCTCTCCCTTCCCTGGAACCAGTGACCCTATATTAGGGACGGGCGACTGCTTATAGCCCATTGAGTTGCTCACAGTGGTCGTTAAACCTCCAACCAAAAAAAAAAAAAAAAAAAAAAAAAGAACCTGTTTCGAAATATAAATTCGAATATATCATCATCATCAACTGCAGCATTGTCAATCACTATCAATCCCCTGTTGGATGAAGGTCTCCTCAAGTTTCTTGAACAACGGACTGTCTTGGGCCAGTCTCCTTCATCTACACATCTCCCACGTGGTCTTCTGGGTCCTTTCCTGTCTCTTGGACTTCAGTCCAAAATTTCGGATGTTCATCGGTTGTCCATTCTCCTGGCAATATGTCCAACACATTGCTCGTTCTTGACAGACGTTGTGTTGGTGGCTCCTACATTTTATGCATTGTAGTGTGATTTACCTCGTCCCGCACTCACCTGTTGCGCGTCTTGCCTGTACCATGCATGTTTGTTTTAAGCTACTTTTCTGACGATCTCGTCCTTGTATTTGTTCATATTCCTACGTTTTCATATCGATAGCTCGTTTGTTAACGTTTGGAAGCTGCCAACATGGCAGCTTCCTGTCTATCCTTATCATCTCTGGGTGTGCCGCCCCGGTGGCGCAGTGGTCTAAGGCACTGGCCTCTGATCATTCGTCCGTAAGGGGTCCGGGTTCGAATCCCGGTCAGGCATGGATGTTGTGTTTGTCTTACGGCACTGGCTCTCTCCCTTCCCTGGAACCAGTGACCCAAAATTAGGGACGGGCGACTGCTTATAGCCCATTGAGTTGCTCACGGTGGTCGTTAAACCTCCAATCAAAAAAAAAAAAAAAATCTCTGGGTGTGGCGGATTCACGTCAGGTCGCACTTCCCGCGTCCATGAAAGTTTACATACTCTAGGCCTCAGATGTGTTTGTTCCGATGCCTTCCCAGCTTCCTGGTACTCCTGCTGCGGTGCCTTCTCTGGACTTTGCTGCGCTTTCTCCTTCTGCCTCCTCCTCGGTGCCCTCCCTGGGTATTGCTGCGCATTCTGCCTCTGCTTCTCTTCCCTCACTGCCTTGTGTACCAGCAGGCTCTGCACAGACTTCCCTTCCGAGGATGTCATTTGCCTCTACAGTGCAGCGAGGTGCTGCTTCTACGTCAGTTTCTCAACCTGATGGTCTCTTGCAACCAACACCTATTATTCAGGTATCCAACCACAAGGTTCGCATGTTGGCCGTGAGTTCCATCATCTCCTGGATAGAGGTGTGCTACTTAATGCCTTACAGAATACTCCTTTGCCACGCTACATGGAGGCTCTCTCAGGTCATGCGTCGTCCGCATCTATTGCTGGAATTTCTCGTACCTCTCGGGGTATCTCAGTGCAGATCCCGCGCAAAGAGGATGCTGATTTTCTTCTTGTACACGGACTTTCGATTCGAACAAATCATATCATCCCTTCACCATTTTTCAGGCGTTCGGTGAACCTCACGTTCTATCCTGTTCCACAGAAAGTGCCTGATACTGCGCTTCCTTTCCTTGTCAATCATATTTGTAAACTTGTGGGCAAGGTCCGTCGCCTTTCTGGCGCACCACGCGAAACTCGATTTGCACATGCTACAGGACCTCGCCGCCAACTATAGTAGTCTTTCCCACTGAGAAAACGCCTTGGGGGATTGCACGATAGAGGCTACTGTTGAGATCGGCTCACATACTTACAGTTTCAACATTTTCACCACTCACTATTGTCTTACACAGAATCGTGTACAGACAGCAATATGTATTTTAATATCTTCCAGCACGAATAAAGTAGTTTGTATGGTCTTACACAGTATTACACCACTGCTTACTGTGTGCGCATACGCCGTGGTCTTTATTCCAGCTAGCATCCCAATGCCGATCACTTGGGTCTTTCTACCATCCTTTCTTCCACTGGTTTGCCTGCCGCCACCTGTCCATTTCTCCGTCCGACTCACTTTCCACCCCAGGACAGTGATCCTTTTCCTTCTCTGCAGCACCGTACGGTAGTGCATCTTCCTTCTGAGTTAGCAGACATGTCTTCCATAACTGATGTGTCTACGGCGGAGTTTGTTCAGGTGTGTCGAGTGGTGCTTCGTGACTCCGGCAGCCTGGATCTTCTACTTACCTCTCGCGTATCGGATCTCCATCTACGAACTTATGTACTGTTTCCCTGTTGCCGCATCTGCCTGATGCCTCGTCTGTGATTAAAGTGTCCACCGATGCTGATGGAAAGCAAAGTGATTCCTCGGCGCAACTTGTTTCCTCGTCTCCCGTTTCAGGTGTATAACGAAGTAAATTTCTCCGTCATTTTTGTCCACGCCAGGATTCGAACCCGGATCCCCTCATTCCGGAATAAGTCGCTCTACCAATTGAGCTACGCGGACGTTTTATTCTGATTCCTATCTGCCTTTATGTCGTGTGCGTCCTTCTGGCAGGTACGTCACATCTCCTGGTACGTTACATCATCACCCCCTTATTTTTTTATTTTTTTTTTTTTATTTGAAGTGCTGGAGAAGGGATTCTCTTATTTTTCCTATCTCGCGGTGTGGAAATAACATCACACCATTGCGAGATTTTGAACGGTCGGGTCATCCGGATAGTTCGGCCGCCATTATAACGAAGTAAATTTCTCCGCCATGTTTGGTCCACGCCTGGATTCGAACCCGGATCCCCTCATTCCGGAATAAGTCACTCTATGAATTGAGCTACGCGGACGTTTTATTCTGATTCCTATCTGCCTTTATGTCGTGTGCGTCCTTCTGGCAGGTACGTCACATCTCCTGGTACGTTACATCATCACCCCTTATTTTTTTTTTTTTTATTATTTGAAGTGCTGGAGAAGAGATTCTCTGATTTTTCCTATCTCGAGGTGTGGAAATAACATCACACCATTGCGAGATTTTGAACGGTCGGGTCATCCGGATAGTTCGGGCGCCATTATAACGAAGTAAATTTCTCCGTCATGTTTGGTCCACGCCAGGATTCGAACCCGGATCCCCTCATTCCGGAATAAGTTGCTCTATCAATTTTGCTACGCGGACGTTTTATTCTGATTCCTATCTGCCTTTATGTCGTGTGCGTCCTTCTGGCAGGTACGTCACATCTCCTGGTACGTTACAGGTGGTCTTCCTGATCCGCCAATGGATTCATCTGCCTCAACTCCGTCTTGGAAACGGTTTGGAACTTCCGCAGGCTCTATGAAACAGAAAAAGGTAAAACACCTTACTATTACTCCTTCTGTAGGTTTGTCTGCTGTCCCCGATCTTTCCAGTTCAACTGTTTCTCCGCCTGACGACATTTCGACTAGTATGCATCTCCGTTCTGGTTCTGTCAATCCTCTCTCTGATGCTGAGGTTGTGCAGGCCTTTGATACGTTTCCTCCGGTTCCTGGACCTCTGGCCAAAGAGCAACTCTTACGCCTCTTACAAACTCCTCGCACAGTTGTTTGCGGTGAAGAATTCCTCAAATCACCTGATATTGACCTCAGTGCAGCGGTGACGCAATTCGAAGCCTACATTTCACTTTTCAAATCATTGTGTGTCACAGATCCTAGGTACCAGGTTTCCATGAGACGTTACACTTGCCGGCTCGCCTCCTCGCAGGACCCCGCTGAGCTACTTATTTGTGCTTCCTCACCTCCTCACGCAGGTGACTTTTAGTTTTCCTCCCCACACCGATCGCTTTTAGTTCCCTACGGCGCCGCTTTACATCTTGTGTTCGCTGGATCCTCCGCGTTTCTCGTTTTCCTGAACCTTTATAAAAATATTACCATGTTCAGATCAGATCATATCTAGAGGATTTTAGGAAGGGAGTGTCTAACCTCAGGTTTTAAACAACCCTTAGAAATAGGAAGCTAGATTTCGGCTAGAGTGCTCGATAGGAAAGTGGCAGGGAAACGAGATAAGAAGTGGCAGGAAGACGCTCTTATTTATTACCGGGGGGGGGGGTGGCTAGTACCCGGGGTCCGACGGGCTTAACGTGCCCATCCGACGCACGGCGGATGGTGGTTCAAACGTTCGTACCTGCTGGGATTGAACCTGAGGTTTCTCTGTGGTACTTACGAACGCTGACCACTGGGCCATCAGCGGCCCATATTATCATGCTCCTTGTGTTGCTTCATGTCGTGTGCTGTCCCGTATTGCTTTTCCTTATTTGTGTGCATATTTTTTTCTGTACTCTGTTAATAACGATGTCCCTTCGCAATGGTCTTGCGCTCCTTATGTTTGATTTCGAGTTTGTGTCGCATTGTGGATATCCCTGAACTTCCTCATTTATGTTTTTTGAACTGCAAATTTCAATGATATCTCCTATGTTTGTAATTCCATTATCGCAAATAAACTGGATACCACTGGTGCCCACAGTTACCAAAACCAGAAAACCATTGCCATTTCAGGGATTTTATTCTGATCACGATGCCTTCAACTCTTGTCATTTTCCTTATCAACAAGTTCCTATCTTTATCGTTCTTGGTTACACCAAACATGCTTCTTTCTATGATTATTTTAGCCGCCTGCAGTTTTTGTATGATTTTTTAGTTAAGGTCCACGTCTCTGATCCGTACGTAAACACTGGAAGGATGCAATGATTAAACACTTTTATTTTTAAAAATATAATGGCACATTGCTATTCATACTTATAAAAATGTTATAGGCATTTTTTAGGTTAAGCTGATGCAAATGTTTAATGTTTACATTAGTGTTTACATTGGCACCTATCTTACTCAGACTTCCGGTTCTTCGTTTCCGCCCGTCATAGCGATGGCCACTGCTCTTTCAACTTCGTTCAAACATGGCGTCTTAACAAAAACTCTTCCTATTTCGATACCTTTTCTATTGTATTGTTATTACTTACCCAAAATACACATTTCTTAATATACCATTATTACGTGCGCATTTTCCTGTAGATAATTGCAAAACAAATTTGTTTTGCCTCATTGTTTTTACTCATTCGCGTGATAAGGTAAAACGAGAAATGTCCTGCTTTTGGCCATGCGATGCGCACTTTCAATCACAATTTGGAAATCCAAGCATCGTATTTCCACATTTAACAATTTTTCGGATTTAACATTAATTTTTGGTATTCCTTACGAAAGCGTTCAACAATGATTCGACTGCATCAGATTAACTGTTGAAAGAAAACGTTTCACATTCTTAATGTCGCAACAATGAATCATGAAATAACAATGTGGCTTTCTCTTTGTTGTCGGAGGTATATATAGACCCGATCAGTCTGCCCTGGAAAAAATGACGTCTGTTTCTACCTTGTGATAAGAGTTTTTCATTGTAAGAAGATTCCATGGGTTATCGATGACAGTAGATTCCAGAATATTTCACACCAAAAAATGGGTGGAGGTTATACAGAAATTTTTAAAGTTTTTATAGAACTATTTGCTATCCCAATGGTCCGACCGTTGGCTTCTGATGAAAGGTGCGGGTGCGAATCCCGCCCGGCGAGCGCTGAATTTTGTGTTTTCGTTACGGCACTGGCTGCCTCCCTTCCTTAGAGCCAGCAGCCATTAGTTAAGGACGGTCGGCTTCTTATAGCATACCAAGTTGTTCGTAGTAGTCATTGAACTATTAAACAAACAAAAAACAAACTATTTAAAATTATTAATACCATAAGCAAAAGACATTAATTTTATTTTATATTGCTCCTGCAATGTAATCCAGATTCTTAAAACTTCATCAACCAATTAACGGTGCGTTCAAGTCCAGATTTGGAAAACGAGCAATTGAGCACGGCTTCGTCGTGTCTTTGCACTGCGTTTTGGCCAATAAGAATTAATTCAGTTGGTGGTTTAGAGTATTTTCCTTTGGAAACAAAGCATGGAAAGGAGAGGTTTAGAACACTTACTGAAACTTTAACAGAATAAGCTGAAACATTGAATAAATCTAAGTGCTTGTTACTAGCAGTTCACAGGCATTGGAGTTCTTTAATTTGTCAAATGATTATTTGGAGAAATCTCACACTTGCGGGCAACGGTGTAGTACCAAATTTCGAAAAATGCCGAAAGAAAAATTATGAGGGTTTCGCGTCATTTTTTTCTTTCCAAAACAGTAGGAGTAATTTTATTTCTTTTGTGCTTGCTTTACCTTGTGGGTTTTAAATAGAGCTGGCCGAAACTCATTCACGAAGGTAAAGAATTTAGTTGAAGAAAAGGCGAATTAATTTTTCTTAACCGAAATGTTAGCATTTAATACTTTTGTATTTCCTTTTTGTCATATTCTGTTACCTTTTTCGCTTACATTCTTTCCCATTATTTTGTTTGTCCAGTTTATAGAATATAGTGCGTACGGTACATTTCTCTGTTGTCTCTTAAATGGACGTCGAAGGTTTTTCCCCGTTTCAGTGGTTATGGAAGAACGAAAAGCCTGCAACCGTTATTAACGGGTTGTAGGAAATGTATTCCGATTTGTGAGCCCGAAAGGATACTATTTTAAGAAACTAATGAAGTCTACAGATGATCGATCACGAATACAGCTGGATAGATTTTGATTCTATAATAATTTTTTTACTTTGGCTTTAGGGTACCTCAGATAACCGCAATAAATTTTTCTTTCAGATATGATTAAAAGTTTAATTGCTATACTTTTCTTTAAAGTTCACTTCTTTTCTTTATTCTCTTTTAATAACTCTGCATCTTCGATCACATTATCGGCGAAATTTTCTGAAATAATTCTCATGTGTAAAGGCACGAAATTATTTTTTGAAGAAAATAATTTAACTTATGAAACTCACAGTATTAAGGGAAATATTGCGAAACTCAGTACGAACAGTGCAGATAAATTTTTAGCAATAGGGTTTGTTTATGTCATCATCATCATCATCATCATCATTGTCAACCATTATCAATCCACTGCTGGACGAAGGTCTCCCCAAGTTTCCTCCACAACGGTCTGTCTTGTGCCAGTCTCCTCCATGTCACTCCCGCATATTTTCGAATTTCATCCACCCATCTTCCATGTGGTCTTCTTCTGGGTCTTTTCCTGTCCCTTGGAATCCAATCTAAAATTTCGGCTATCCATCGATGGTCTGTTCTTCTGGCAGTATGTCCAGCCCATTGCCATTTCAGGGATTTCACTCTGATCATGATGTCGTCCACTCTTGTCATTTTTCGGATCCACGTGTTCCTCTTCTTATCTCTCCTGGTTACACCAAGCATGCACCTCTCCATGCTGCTTTGAGTTGTCTGTAGCCTTTGTATGTCTCTTTTAGCTAAGGTCCACGTCTCTGCACCATACGTAAGCACTGGAAGGATGCATTGATCAAACACTTTTCTTTTAAGACATAATGGCATATTGCTCTTGAAAATTATGCTGTTTCTTCCAAAAGCTCTCCAGGCAAGTTTTGTACGCCGATTAATTTCTTCACCAATGTGACCCTCACTTGATATCTGCTGTCCAAGATAAACGTACGTGTCTGTTATCTCCAGCTTTTCTCCATCAATCGATAAATCTTCGTTTCTTGTAAAAGCATTGTACATCACTTTTGTCTTCTGAAAGTTCATTTTTAATCCCACTTCTTTACTCTTGTCAGCAAGTTCCTGGATCATACTCTGTAGCTCTGATGGGGTAGTTGCAAAAATGACTATGTCATCAGCAAAACGAAGGTGGGTTAGAAAATCTCCATTAATCTTCATCCCTTTGCTTTCCCAGTTCAATGATTGAAAGACATTTTCCAATGTGGAATTAAAGAGCTTCGGAGATATGGTGTCACCTTGTCTCATTCCTTTTCCAATTTTTATGTGTGTTGTATTTTCAAACAGCCGAATCTTTGCACTTGCATTTTCATAGATGTTATTAATAATATTAATGTATGCATCTTCAATACCGCAGGATTTCAGAGCCATTGCAACTGCTGATGGTTTCACCGAATCAAAGGCTTTTTCATAATCGATAAAAGCCATGCACAATGGAAGTTCATATTCCCTCGCTCTTTCAATTAGTTCTCTCAGTACGTGGATATGATCTATTGTGCTGTAGCCACTCCTGAATCCAGCTTGTTCTCTCGGTTGAGCCATGTCCAGTGTCACCTTCAAGCGGTGTGAAAGAACTTTAGTGAAGATTTTATAAACCACTGATAGGAGGCTGATAGGTCTGTAGTTCCTGAGATCCTCAATGTCACCTTTTTTATGTAGAAAGATCATTGTAGCGTTGTTCCAATCCTCAGGAATTTTCCCTTCATTAACGCATCGAGTGAAACTTTCGGCGAGTACTGTTTCGATTTCTCCACTTGCTTCTTGTATGATGTCTACAGTAATTCCATCTTCTCCTGGAGCTTTTCCCCGCTTCATGTTCTTGATTGCATGTGCAACTTATGCTGGAAGGACTGGAAGAACTCTGGTACTGGTACCTTTCATGATGTCTGGAGTACATGTATCATCCCTTTCATATAATTTGGAGTAGCAATCTTTCACTCTTGTCAAAATTTCGCCTCTATTTCTTGTTACAGAACCATCTTCTTTTCTCAGTGCTATAATCTGTTTTCTTCCCTTACTGAGATGTCCCTTTGCTATCTTTAGGCTTTGGTTGTTTTCAATTGCTTTCCTCACTAGTTCACAGTTGAATTTCCTTACGTCTTCAGTGATACTTTTTCGTACTGTCTTGCATAGCTCTATATATTCCACTTTGGAAGTCACATCTTCTTTAGTTGTCCTCATCACTCTTCTTTTTTGCATCAACATTTTGGTTTTTCCTGATAATTTGTTTACATGCAATTTGTTCTTAGACCCACCCAGCTAATTTTGTTGCTGTTTCCATAAGAGCTTTGGTTACTTTTCTGTTAACTTCAGAGATGTCCACTTCTTCCGATGTTAGGCCTTCTAAAGCAGAGAATCTGTTCTTCAGTTCCAATTTGAAGGTATTATGGTGTTTTTTAAGGTTGGTTATGTCAATACATTTTGTTTGTCTTATGAGCTTGCTACGTTCGAGTTTAGTGTTGAGGTGCATCTTACATCTCACCAATCTATGGTCACTGCCTGTGTTGAACTTGTTTAGCACACTGCAGTCTTCTATGACGAATTTTTTGTTACACATAATAAAATCAATTTCACTTGTCGTCCCATTTGGATGTCTCCATGTCCATTTCCTGTGTGGCTTTTTCTTGAAAAAGGAGTTCAAGATGAAAAACCCTTCTGCCTCTGCAAACTCTACGAGAGTATTTCCACGCTGGTTTCTGTTGCCATGACCGAATTTACCTACTGAAGTTTCATTCTGTTGCCGCTGCCTTATTTTTGCATTGAAATCTCCCATAATTATCTTCAAGTGCTGCTTACCTTTATTATTTAGATCACGAATTTCCTCATAAAATTCTTCAATTTCTTCTTCAGTATGACTTGTGGTGGGTGCATAAGTTTAAATAATCTGAGCCTGGTTGGTATCTTCTCGAGAGTTGGATAACGAGTCGTGCAGCTCTGTCAGAGGAAATTTCAACTTCTACAACTTTATCCTTCAGTTTCTTGTTTTTTATAAACCCAACACCACTAGTTCTGCCAGTATCTGTCCCACGATAGTAGAAGAGATGTCCACTTTTCAGTTCAATGAGATCTTCTCCTTTCTCCTTACCTCACTTAGCCCGACGATGTCCCACTTGATCCTTTGTAGTTCCTCTTCCAATTCAAGAAGCCTTGAATCAGAAGATAGGGAACGTCCGTTATACGTCGCCAAGGTCAGCATCAGATGGCAGCCTAGTCCGGTCCTCCGGGGATTCTTAGCACCCTCTGCCTTCATGTCGCACTGGCCGCTGCCTTGGCCAGGTACATTCCAGCTGCCGGAGACTGAGGGCCAAGATTTAAGTTGTGGAGTCATTTTGGAGGTGTTTGGCCATAACTCACCACGCTGGCCAAGCGGGTTGGTGAGTGTGGGATAGCATTTCCTCTAAAGGTCTCTAAATATCTAAATTAGAGGAAAAGCAGGTTTTCTCTGAATAATAAGGAACGTAACTAAATAGGGTGAAAAACATTTGTTTCTGTGAATAAATAGGGTCAAAAACATCTATTTCTTTGAGGTGCGGGTTCGAATCTCGCCCGGGGAGCGCTGGATTTTGTGGTTTTGTTACGACACTTGCTGTCTCGCTTCCTTAGAACTAGCAGGCCTATATTAAAGACGGTCGACTTCTTATAGCCCACCAAGTTGCTCGTAGTAGTCATTGAACTATTAAACAAACAAAAAACAAACTATTTAAACTTATTAATACCATAAGCAAAATACATTAATTTTATTTTATTTTGCTCCTGTTATGTAATCCAGATTTTTAAAAGTTCATCAACCAATTAACTGTGCGCTCAAGTCTGGATTTGGAAAACTAGAAATTGCGCACGGTGTCGTCGTGTCTTTGTACTGCATTTTGGCCAATAAGAAGGAATTCAGTTGGGAGTTCAGAGTACTTTCCTTTGGAAACAAAGCATGGAACGGAGAGGTCTAGAACACTTACTGAAACTTTAACAGAATAAGCTGAAACATTGAATAAATCTAAGTGCTTGTTACTAGCAGTTCACAGGCATTGGAGTTCTTTAATTTGTCAAATGATTATTTGGAGAAATCTCACACTTGCGGGCAACGGTGTAGTATCAAATTTCGAAAAATGCAGAAAGAAAAATTATGAGTGTTTCGCGTCATATTTTTCTTTGCAAAACAGTAGGAGCCATTTCATTTCTTTTGTGCTTGCTTTACCTTGGGAGTGTTAAATAGAGCTGGCAGAAACTTATTCACGAAGGTAAAGATCTTAGTTGAAGAAAAGCCGAGTTAATTTCTCTTAACCGAAATGTTAGCATTTCATATTTTTGTATTTCCTTTTTGTTATATTATGTTATCTCTTACCTTACAGTCTTTCCCATTATTTTATTTGTCCAGTTTATAGAATAAAGTGCGTACGGTATATTTCTCTGTTGTCTCTTAAATGGACATCGAAGGTTTTTCCCTGTTTCAGTGGTTATGGAAGAGGGAAAAGCCTGCAACCGTTATTAACGGGTTGTAGGAAATGTATTCAGATTTGAGAGCCCGAAATGATATGGCTTTAGGAAAGTAATGAAGTCTCCAGATGGTCGATCACGAATACAGCTGGACATATTTGGTTCCCCAACGTTTTATTTTGTTTTTAGAGTAACTCAGAAAATTACAGTAAATTTTTCTTTCAGATATGATTAAAAGTTGAATTGCTATTCTTTTCTTTAAATTTCACTTCTTTTCATTATTCTTTTGCAATAACTCTTCATCTTCGATCACATTATTGGCGAAATTTTCTGAAATAGTTCTCATGTGTAAAGGCACGAAATTATTTTTGAAGAAAATAATTTAACTTATGAAACTCACAGTATTAAGCGAAAAATTGCGAAACTCAGATAGCACCAACAGTGCAGATAAAGTTTTAGTTACAGGGTAAGAATAATAGTGGTTATGTAAAGGACTAAATATCTAAAGTAGAGGGAAAGCGGATTTTCTATGAGTAATAAGGAACGTAACTAAATAGGATGAAAAACATTTGTTTCTTTGAATATCAGTGATCTCATGTGGTATTGTACAAATGGGCGCATTACAGTATTCACAGTTTTTTCGCAAATGGAACTTGATAACCAACATCGTTTGACCACAAATTGAAACACGATTTTTCATAGTCTAGAATTCTGAGAAATGTTTAAATAGTTCCTGAGAAATAATTCTGAGAAATGTTTAAATAGTTCAGCTTTTTACAACAACCAGCTTTTATTGTGCTAATTATTCGCCCTATATTATTCTGGTGCTATTTTCTTAAGATTCAAGATTAAGATTTTTGATTTAGATTTTAGGTTAGGATTATGGGTTAAGATTTTAGATTAAGATTAATAATTTAGGTTAAGATTTTAGATTAGGATTATACATTTAGATTTTAAATTAAGATTATAGATTAAGATTCTAGACAGATTCTAGATTAAGATGTTATATAAATATTTCAGATAAAGATTATAGATTAAGATTATAGATTAAGATTCTAGACTAGGACTCTTGATTAAGATTCATGATTAAAATTTTAGATTAAGATTCTAGATTTAGATTTTAGATTAAGATTGTAGATTAACATTTTAGATTGAGATTCTAGATTTAGATTTTAGATTAAGATTGTAGATTAACATTTTAGATTGAGATTCTTGATTAGGATTAAGATTATAGATTAACATTTTAGATTGAGATTCTTGATTAGGATTAAGATTATGGATTAATATTTTAGATTGAGATTCTTGATTAGGATTAAGAAAACGGAGATTCTAGATTATGATCTTAAGATTCTGCATTAAGATTAAGAAAACAAAACAAACAATCATCAATAGTGTTACAATTAAAGTGATTAGGACAAATTTTGTAACACTCTGAGTGTATGGTAAGGAAAATGCAAGTTTTATTACTGCAGTACCATGTCAGCAGTGGTTCCATGTGGTCGTGCATTAAGTGATTTTGGAACCATGGGGTGTGTGCATCATGTACGTATGTTAATAACAAAATCTTTGCTATTGCTGTCATCATCGCGCACTGTAACACACATGCTAACAGACAAGTTTTTAAGGCGCACATTGTAGTAACACGCGTTTTTCCAAGGTAGGCAGGTATAAATATAATATTTGTCCGAAATGACAATGCAAACATAGCCAACGTAACTGCTGAAGCCCTGCCCGTCAGTACTGAGCAAGATCGTGACGGTTAAATACGGTTGGATCTCAGATTTCAGTCTCTACCATCGTTACTGTGTAACGTACCAGGAGATGTGACGTACCTGCCCGAAGGACGCACACGACATAAAGGCAGATAGGAATGAGAATAAAACGTCCGCGTAGCTGAATTGGTAGAGCAACTTATTCCGGAATGAGGGGACCCGGGTTCGAATCCTGGCGCGGATAAAAATGACTGAGAAATTTACTTCGTTATAATGGCGCCCGAACTATCCGGATGACCCGACCGTTCAAAATCTCGCATTGGTGTGATGTTATTCCCACACCGCGAGATAGGAAAAATAAGAGAATCCTTTCTCCAGCACGTTCAAAATCTCGCATTGGTGTGATGTTATTCCCACACCGCGAGATAGGAAAAATAAGAGAATCCTTTCTCCAGCACTTCGAAAAAAAGAAAAAAAGATAAGGGGGAGATGATGTAACGTACCAGGAGATGTGACGTACCTGCCCGAAGGACGCACACGACATAAAGGCAGATAGGAATGAGAATAAAACGTCCGCGTAGCTCAATTGGTAGAGCAACTTATTCCGGAATGAGGGGACCCGGGTTCGAATCCTGGCGCGGATAAAAATGACGGAGAAATTTACTTCGTTATAATGGCGCCCGAACTATCCGGATGACCCGACCGTTCAAAATCTCGCATTGGTGTGATGTTATTCCCACACCGCGAGATAGGAAAAATAAGAGAATCCTTTCTCCAGCACTTCGAAAAAAAAAAAAAAAAAAAGATAAGGGGGATATGATGTAACGTACCAGAAGATGTGACGTACCTGCCAGAAGGACGCACACGACATAAAGGCAGATAGGAATCAGAATAAAACGTCCGCGTAGCTCAATTGGCAGAGCAACTTATTCCGGAATGAGGGGACCCGGGTTCGAATCCTGGCGCGGATAAAAATGACTGAGAAATTTACTTCGTTATAATGGCGCCCGAACTATCCGGATGACCCGACCGTTCAAAATCTCGCATTAGTGTGATGTTATTCCCACACCGCGAGATAGGAAAAATAAGAGAATCCTTTCTCCAGCACTTCGAAAAAAAAAATAATAATAAGGGGGAGATGATGTAACGTACCAGGAGATGTGACGTACCTGCCCGAAGGACGCACACGACATAAAGGCAGATAGGAATGAGAATAAAACGTCCGCGTAGCTCAATTGGCAGAGCAACTTATTCCGGAATGAGGGGACCCGGGTTCGAATCCTGGCGCGGATAAAAATGACTGAGAAATTTACTTCGTTGTAATGGCGCCCGAACTATCCGGATGACCCGAACGTTCAAAATCTCGCATTAGTGTGATGTTATTCCCACACCGCGAGATAGGAAAAATAAGGGAATCCTTTCTCCAGCACTTCGAAAAAAAAAAAATAATAATAAGGGGGAGATGATGTAACGTACCAGGAGATGTGACGTACCTGCCCGAAGGACGCACACGACATAAAGGCAGATAGGAATGAGAATAAAACGTCCGCGTAGCTCAATTGGTAGAGCAACTTATTCCGGAATGAGGGGACCCGGGTTCGAATAATGGCGCGGATAAAAATGACGGAGAAATTTACTTCGTTATAACTGTAATTATTCTGATACGGGAGGAGGAACAAACACACTTCGGATGAAATGAAAAAGGCATACCATTTTCATAAACGTAATAGTATTTACTCATCATGATTAGTCTATTCTTTTATTTGTTACAGTCGTTGCCGTCACTGAAATAGCAAAAGTAAAGATTAGCTTTACATTTCAATGTCGACCCTTATTGGGCAAAGTCTTTTGAAATATCTGGGAGAACTTCTTCTGGGTGACAGTGCTAGACGACCGCTCCTATCTCCGTCATGAGGTTAGCCAAAATGTAAAGAAAGTTCCCTTTTTGAGGCAGAAGAAATTACACGGTCGTGGCAGAATAATATAATCATCCCCGGAATCACAGTGTACCCGCCCAGGCGCGTCACAGACTATACGTGACAAGGTCGACCACATGGAGATACAAGCGGCCGGCGAGGACAGGTTTGCCATAGTGCGTTACGTGAGAAAAATGGGCAGAAGTAGTGATAAAAAGGAATGATCATCGGATACCTGCCAAAGGTGCAAGCATCTCAGAAACAGCAGATTTCGTTGGCTGTTCGCTGTAGTAAGGGTGAAGAGGTACTGTAGTAAGGGTGTATCAAGAATGGACCGCTGGCACACCGAGTACCTCCCGACGTCATAACTGTGCAGGCCCAAAGGCCATCGACCCTAAAGGAGAATGTCACCTCCTTTGACTCGTAAAGGGAAATCGACGCACAACAGTGCAGCAATTGACCACGCAAATGAACGCTGGGGAACACAGGTACGTGTCCCCGATAACAGTAGAGAGAACCATGTTACCATGGGTCTCCGGAGTCGACGCTGCGTCAAGGCGCTCACACAAACCTATGTCCATTAGCAACGACGGCTGCAGTTCGCACGGGACTAGACGAATGCGTATCCAGGTGTCGGCAATGACGCCTGTAGCTCGTGTGGGCAGTGGAAAAAGTTGCTTTCTCCGACGAATCGAGGTTTCTACTCCACAGAAGTGACAGGCGGTGGCGGATACTGCGTCAGACACACGACAACCAACACCCAGACATGCTTGTCGGTCAAGTACAGGCTGGTGGTGGCAGTGTACATGTCTGGGGAATGTTTTCCTGGTGTGACCTGGGAACGCTGGTGCCACTGGATGGGACACTGAACGCCAATGGCTACGTGTCCATCCTCGCTGACCACATGCATCCATTTTTGGTTGAAGGTTTACCCTGGTGGGGATTGTGTCTACCAACAGAACAATGCTCCCTGCCACGTCGCTAAGGTGGTGCGTGACTGATTCCACGAACCTCAATCCCATAGAGCACTTGCGGGACTATTTGGGTCGACAGGTCCGACGTACCGATGCGCAATCACGTCATCTGCAGGAACTCCTTGTTCTTCTACAGTTCGAATGGGCACGTGTGCTTTGAGCAACTTTGGAAGTGCCTCATTGCATCCATGATACGAAGTCTCGCCGCTGTCGTCTGGGCCAAGGGTGCTTATTCCCATTATTAGGTAGGCGGTCATATTATTCTGATACGACTGTGCATAATAGGGTGGAGCAAAAAACACTTTTTTTTTTAAATTAGAAACGTCACAATGTGCAATGGTTGCGATTTTATAACTGAAATGACCCACCGAAATATGGATGATGTAATTCGATATCTTAGGCTTCCCCAAGAACCTCGAAGTTTGAAAGTTATAGGAAAAATGCTTTAAAACACTTGCTTTAATATAAAAAAAATACTGTGTCACCATGTCATTTAATATCACCTTTGAGTGTATCAGGTAAAAATCCAGCAGAGTAGGCTTAAAAATCCAGCAGTGTAGGCTTCCCCAGATCCCTTAAAGTATGTAATTTTTACGCCAAAAATGGCATGATAAGTTGCGTAAACATCAAGTTCGACAGCAACCTTACCTTTACCAATTCGAGCTTAACATTAACAATCCCCTGTCATACTTTCTGGAAACCTCGTGTTGATTTTCTGCGGCCTTGGGCTCTTCTTTGTTTTTGTTACTTTCTCCACTTCACCCCATTCCCTCCCACACAGCGCAGCTCTCTTTGTGAACTCACTGAGTCATCTCATCACAGTAGCACAGATTCTTTTGGGGGAGAGTGTTGGCGGGTGCTGGGTCATAATAATGCAACAGTTTCTTTCATCCCTAGTGACATTTATTAGAGCGTACCGGCATTTTAGCTTTGTCGTTCAACTACTTAAGATGGCTAAAACAAGAAATAAAGCTGCTTGTCCTATCCTCGGGAGTTGTAAGAAGATGCATGAAAATGTGTTGCCTACGTACGAAGATGTAATGCGCCATTACTACGTAGTGAGGCAGGAAGGTGCAAATTATGAGCCTGAGCACTTCGAAGTGTGGCAACTGATGACCCTGCGCTTCTTGATTTCATTTTCTTATAAGAGGTCCACTACACCAAATAAGTTTAGTGGGTCAAGCTGTTCTGGTGTTTCTGTAAAGCCGAATCCTTTTCAAGAGCTTTTTCTTCAATTGAAAGGTGACTTCATGTTTTTCGTCTTCCGATGAAAACATTCTACACGGAAAACAAAAGGCGGGATCTCTCTTTATACTACACTGCTGGCCACCCAAAATGCAACACCAAAGAGGACACGAGATAGCAAAGCTAGATTTACTGGACACGTAACAACCGATACAAAGATGAAACGATTGAGCTTACAGGCCCGTGTGACTTGCGGAACACGCAGACATCAATAGTTCGTGTGGCCCCCATGGATGGCAATAACGGCCGCTACACGCCGCGGCATCGAACAAAAGAGGCTTTGGATGTGGGCTTGGGGTATATCGGTCTAGGTTGCTTCCACACGTTGCCACAGTTCATCAGGCGTATACCCGGGTGGCGCTTGCCTGGCCACTCGGTTGCCGATCAAGGAACAGACGGGTTCAATGGGCGACATATTGGGAGAACAGGCGGGCCGCGGCAGCAGTGACACTTGGTAGGACGTGAATAATTCTTGCACGATGCGTGCCACGTGCGAACGCGCATTCTCCAGCTGAAACCTGGCAGCTGGCAGGTCCTGCAGGTAAGGGAGGACTACAGGCTCCAAAACGTTGGAGATGTAGCGGTGGCTGTTGAAGCACTCGACGGGAAAGCACTGAAGACTCGACGGGAAAGCACTGAAGACTCGACGGGAAAGCATCAGGCCCAAGAGGATTTAGTGGACTGACTGGAAAGAGCCTGAAGATGTGAGCAAACCTTCCTATCGTTAATTTCCAGAAAATTGAATTTTCGTTTCAGTCCGACATTAACTTTGAAGATCTTAGTTCGGATCAACTTTATTTGTGGAAAATTTGTAAGGCAGTCTCTGCAGGTGATTACCCGCTAAATCTGGCAAATCGGTGTCCTGGAACACTTACACATTCCCGTTGGCAGACCCTCGCAAATCGCATTCTACACTGGTGTGCGAAAATTATGGACGAAGAGGAGAAATTAGCATAACAGCGGAACGAGCAGGCAGAACGGACCGAAAGACCACTCAGGAGATAAATTAGGGTCCGGTACGGTAGGGCATGCACATATATGCAGCACGGCATACGGGGGAGGGGAGTGTCGGTAGGGTATAAAGCACACAGGCGGTGTACGCTCAGAAATTCGGTGAAAGCTATTGCACGGTGTACATCGGCTTGAACGACATCGAGTTGCTGCCACCGTATGATGTGGCCAACAGGCAATCCAGTAGACGACATCTGGATGACTTTACCCGAGTTCGCGTCATTGGAAAGTTGGAAGAAGGTCGAAGTGTGACTAGTGTGACCGAGGAGTTCGGGGTCGCGCACAGCATCGTTTCACGAGCTTGGAGAACATTTCAAACGACAGGAACAGCTGTTCGAGAGTTTAACAGTAGTCGGCCATGAGCAACCATGGTGTAGAACGTCCAGTATATTGTCCTACAGGCGAGAAGAGACAGACGGCAGACAGCGGGAGAAATCGCAAGGCACATACAACAGACAACTGGACTTCCGTTATCGCGTTTTACCGTGGACAGGAAGCTGCACAAAGGTGGTCTATTTGCACGACGACCAGTACGGTGTGTGCTATTAACGCCTGCTCATCGGAGACGGCGGTTTCTGTGGTGCCAGGAACGCAAGAACTGGATACATCAGCAATGGGGTCGAGTTCTCTTTACGGATGAGAGCCAATTTAGTCTGACGAGCGATTCTGGACGTATACACATCTGGAGAGAGCAGGGAACACGCAATCACACCTCCAACATCATCGAAAGGGACCGGTTTGGAGTTGGCGGAGTTCTCGTTTGTAGCGTATCATACTTGGTAGTCGTACTGATCTCCACATCTTCCAAAGAGGTTCAGTCACTGGTGTCCGCTATTGTACCGAGGTTTTCCTGCCTCACATGCGGCTGTTTAGAGGTGCTGTGGGTCCTGAGTTCCTCTTCATGGACGACAGCGATACACCTCATCGTACAGTGGCTGTCGCAGAGCTGTTGGAGAGTGAAGATATTCAACGCATGGATTGGCCCGCAATGTCCCGGACCTAAATCCAATCGAACACGTGTGGGACCTTCTCAGGAGACGCTTGGCAGCACGTCACCAGTCGCCAGCAACGATTCCACAGCTGCGATTGGCGCTACAAGAGGAATGGGCCGCGATGCCTCAACAGTTCCTTGACAACCTCGTCCTCAGCATGGACAGACGTTGTAAATCCTGCAACGCAGTCAGGGGTGATCATATCCCCTACGAAAGACTGGATTTTTCTTGGCAGCCGCCTGTGACATGGACGTTTATGTCTTCTGTCCAGTTGTGCTCGATGCTACCTTTTCAATAAAGTGCCTTTGTATCCTTTGGATTCCTTGTTTGGACGGTTTTGCTCACTTGTCCACTATTCTTACATCTTGGGGATCTTAAGGTATGATTTGAGTCGACGTGGAGCACTTCTGCACGACGTTACATTCGAAAACCCGTCTCGTCCTTAATTTTTGCACGCCAGTGTACATTCGTATGTTGAACTAGTGATCCAACACGATAACCTGCCTCATTAACCACCTGCGTAATGAAAGCATACGCACCATTGTGGTTCACAATCAAATGTAACGGGACCTGTAAAGAAGGTCCAATGAATTTGCAGGGTTTTATATGTTTCAATATCTCACAGATAAATTAAAGGATATTGTAAAAAGAGTCGTCCAAGTCAACACATATTTTTCCCGCTGCAATGTTGTTTCACGATAGAAGTTATGTCCGTGAGCTACCTGTTGAACGCACCATAAAGGCCTGGAAATCTGCTGAACAAACAGCTACCATTAGGAAGTTTTAGATTCCTAAGCTGAATTTCCAGAGCACTGATTGCATCAACTTAATCGACTGGCAAGAGTGTATTGTGACTGAGCTTCCCGTCACACGATAATGAAAAGACGATGGGTTTCTGGAATTATTGCAGTCTGATAAATATCCAAGTTCTTGCCACAAATTTACAAAAATACCCTGTCATTCTCAGGTAGTAAAGACGATGGTTAAGATTGTAACAAATTCTTCTGCTCATGTGTTTGGCCTTGCAAAAAATGGATTCATCAGAGCAAACATTTTGGATATGAAGCTGATGCCAAATTTTGAAAAAAAGTTTGATTTCTAAGAGAGATAAACTCATTCCTTAAGTTATGCTATTAGGTCAGGCTGCTGTCTATCACATTTACATAAATTATCATGTCATTTTCAGAGACATATGACAAACTTTGAGCTCTTTGAAGAAGCCTGAGAAATTAACTCACGTCTGCGGAATTTTTACCAGTGTTTATACACTCCAAGATCATATTAAATAACATGGTAACACAGTATTTTTTTATAATTACAAAATGGAGAAAGCAGGTATTTTTAAAACATTTTCCCCTATAACTTTCAAACTTCGAGGTTCTTCGGGAAGCCTAAGATATCAAATAATGTCATCCATATTTCGGGATGTGATTTCAGTAATAAAATCGGAACTACTGCAAGTGGTGACGTTTCAAATTAAAACTAAAAAGTGTTTTTTGCTCCACCCTTGTGTATAGTCTTCTGTATTGGATGCGATGTAAGTAACATTGGAAATCAGAAGCTTTTCGGAATCGATTGGCAATTATGGTTCTGACAGTTGCTAAAATAAATTCTGCTTTAAATTAATTATGCTTTAATACTTTACGATGCAACTACTTCAAGCAGTCCTGAAGGAAACTACACTGCTGGCCACCCAAAATGCAACACTAAAAGGGACACCAGATAGCAAAGCCAGATGTAATTACTGGACACATAACAACAGATACAAAGATGAAACGATTGAGCTTACAGGCCGGTGCGACTTGCGGAACACGCAGACATCAATAGTTCGTGTGGCCTCTATGGCTGGCAACAACGGCCGCTACACGCCGCGGCATCGAACGAAAGAGGCTTTGGATGTGGGCTTGGGGTATGTCAGTCTAGGCTGCTTCCACACGTTGCCACAGTTCATCAGGTGTAGCCGCGGGTGGTGCTTGACGGGCTACTCGGTTGCCGATCAGCGACAGGACGTGTTCGATGGGCGACATATCGGGAGAACAGGCGGGCCACGGCAGGAGTGACACCTGGTGGGTCGTGAATAATTGTTGCACGATGCGTGCCACGTGCGGGCGCGCATTGTCCTGTTGAAACGTGGCCGCTGGCAGGTCCTGAAGGTAAGGGAAGACTACAGGCTCCAAAACGTCGGAGATGTAGCGGTGGCTGTTGAATGTACCGGTGATGCGTACCAGAGGGATGTGGGTGTCATATCCAATTGCGCTCCAAACCATAACAACAGGTGACGGACCGGTATGGCGATGCATAATGCAGGCGTAATACAGTCTCCCACCGCGGTGCCGCCACACGCGAATCCGACCATCGTGGTGGTGCAGGCAGAAGCAGGATTAATCGGAAAAGACAATGTCGTGCCATTCCTTAGTCCAGGTGCGGCGTTCAACGGCCCACTGCCGCCGCACTCGCCAGTGGTGTAATCTCAATGTTAATGGGAGCAATGCGCGCCGTGTGACAAGTCCCCGCTCCTGCAGACGACGTCGAACGGTACGTGCTTGCACAGGTTGTTGCGCAACACACCCTTATTCCTGCGCTAATGTTCGTGATGTGGCGGTGCGACCCCTCAATGCCCGCCGCACAACATGCTGGTCCTCTCGTTCAGTGGTGTGCCGCGGCTGCGGCAGTCGCTCACGTCGGTCCGTCCGTCCCTCCTGCAACCATCGAATCCATATTCGCCTCACTGTGGCTGGATGTCGTCCCACACGGGAGCCGATGTCTCGGTACGATAAACCGCTGTCGCGATAAGCCACTATTCGTCATCTGTCGAACTCCGAAACGTGCTAAAATTACTGCCGTATTCTGCGACGAGGCATCAGGAAGCTTCACACACACAGGTCCGGCAGCACAACACACTTCCACTGCTTACACGCCGCCTGCTGTGCACCCTTCTTATAGTGCTTCTCGGTGGCGTGCCGGGCGCACATGATTTACATATGCCCTGCAATGCTAATCGCTTGCATGTCCTCTCGCGAAGCTGCGAATTTCAGGCCAATCGGATGCTTCCTTCTTGGTGTTGCATTTTGGGTGGCCAGCAGTGTATGTCGCGCAGCTTTGGTATTTCCTGTTTGGAAGGAAAGCGACCACTACATTCGTATGCAAATAAAAATAAGCAGTTATTTACCGCAGAAGTTCTTTCATTAGGTGAGAATAGAACAAATTAAATTACTCCTCGAGTCACGATAGTTTTCAGAGCATTACGCAGAGGACTAGTTGTCTTGGTGCCAAATAATTATATTATCTTGCGATGTACTAAATTTCTTCGAAAGAGAAGCTTGGCTGAGGACAAAGAAACATCTGAAAAAAGCAATAGCAGGATTTATTCCCAGAACAGAAAATTGTAATAATTGTTTCGATGCGCATGAGCGAGGGAATCCTACACCCCTCCCCCGCTCTCAGGTCTGGACGAGAGAAACGCCTGACCGTCGCGAGTGGACAGTAGCGTGTCTCTTGTCCTATGGTTCCAACAAAATGTTACTTGCCATGAGCACAAATCTTTTATGTTGTATCAGCTGTGCATCAGTGAAAATGCTGTCCCAGATTCTATTCCGTTCAGAGTCAGTCCTGTTATAGACTCAGCAATCAGCATACCTTCGGTTTACGTATTTCATTTCCTTTATGCACACGTGGAGATATACAGAAAGAGTATAATGAGTGCAGTACCGCCCAGCAGAGCCCTCGCACTCACCCTGGAAAACGTAAATAGAACGACTGACAGACGGAAAAGTTTAATTAATTGGGAGATGGCATGGTCCCAACGCTGTAATTTAATACTCCACGACGCGGAATTAACTCGATAGATGAAAGGAGATAACGGTCAAAAAATACTCCTGCCTTATCTCCAACAGTCTATTCCCTAAATTTCTGTAATGCCCAAATGACTTAATACGCTTTTATACAGTGACGTATCCATAAATTTCATAAGGAAGGGGGGAGGGGGTCCATTGACTTGGCTCATTGGTGAAAGCTCCATATATACATGTATATCGCTTTAAATTCGTACTCAATCCACCCACAAAAGAGCAGGGTTCCGGAACGAGGATCCCCTTCCCTTGGTTTGCTACGTCTTTGCTTTTCTATGAACAGCCGCTCTTCTCAGCTACGTTAAAATACCACATGGTACGTAGCAGTGGTGATAAGTGTTTGGTTTTTCGCATTTCACATGCTCTTGGACTAATAATGCCATATCAGAATTGATTTCATATCAGAATTGATTTCCACGACCGTGACCAATTATAATAATTGTCGCCTTATTATTATTATTATTATTATTATTATAAGGTATAGAATCTACCTGTTTCTGAGGTGTTCTTCTCTTCCTTCCGGAACGGAAGGAGTATTTCCTAGTATTTCTTTCTTTCAGGTACGACGTACCAAGTCTGAGAAGTAGTATTTCTTTCTTTCAGTTGTCCAGGAACTTCTTTATTATCCTACAAGTGTTCAGGATCGCTGCCTTCTGTAGTTCCATGTAGGTATTAGGTTGAAAGTCTAGTGTCTGGATAGAGCTGTGAATGGTCTTAGGTACAACTCGTTTGGCTAATATTACTATGGGAACTGTGGTGACGTTCTCCATATGCCACATTTATGACTTCGTATCTTAGGTCGTTATACTTTGACAGCTTCTCTCCGTGCGTCTTGTGAATGTTGCACGTGTTGGGCACGACTATGTCAATGAGATATGTTGACTTCTTTGCTTAAAGGAAGTTGATGATTACAGGACTTATTCTGTAGATCACAGGGACCTCTATCAGTCAGCTGTGGGGTACGTAATCGTAGGTTTTACGGTAATCAATGTATGCTGTGTACATGTTGCGGTACATCTTGAAAGCTTGCTCCATTACAACACCGTCGATGGTAAGCTGTTCCTTGCACCTTCTACAGTCCAGTTGGTATTCCTTTTGCTGTGCTGCCATAAGTGCTTCTCCTTCTATGGGCCTAATTATCTGATTGGCGATGCACGCTGTTGGGATCTTATACAGCGTAGGCAGATATGCTATAGGTCGATAGTTGGCTGGATTTCTTGTGTCTTCATCTTTAGCCTTTAGTATCGTTATTCCCTGGGTGAGAAAATCTAGGATTAGCGTTGGATTTTGGATTATGCTGGTCAATTGATCTGCCAGATATTTGTATGTAAAAGTGAACCGCTTGCACTAATAGTTGTGGATGTTATCAACACCTGGTGCTTTCCAGCTGTGAGTCTTAAGCACACCGGACAAAAAATTACGGAATGCTCATTTTATTGGTTAATATGGGGTTACATCACCACGAGCTCGAAGCACAGCCTTGATTTTCTTTGGCATGCTGTCAATATGGGAGCGGATGACATTAATGTCCAGTTTGCCCCACGCCGTGAACAACTGGTCCGGCAGAGCAGTCAAATTGGGAGGGTGTTGTTGTCTCTTCTTAACGGCCCGTTCGAGCGTGTCCCAAATTTTCTCTATAACATTGAGATCAGGCGAATTGGCGGGCCAGGTGAGATGTGGGACGACGAGCTCATGTTCTGCAAACCAATCCTGCACAATGGTAGTAGCTCTGTGGGCAGTGCAGTTGTCGTCTTGATAACGTAGATCTGGAATGGCGGCCACTTGGAGGAACTGGACAGATGGCAACATCTCATTATCCAACAGTTTCACGTAGTCCACCGCTTTCATGCCTTTAGATACGTGAACTAAGGGATCCACCCCAGCACTGGATATTTCCTCCCCAAAACATGACACTTCCACCCCCTTCTGTACAGCCCTTTGCACACACTCTGCGTTGAAGGCTTCTCCGGCCTTCCGCATGACCCTGGATAGACCATCATTGGAATAGAGGCAGAACCTGGATTCGTCCGACCAGATGATGCGTCGTCACTGTTCTGTGGTCCAGTGTCGGCGTTCTCTCGCCCATTCCAGCCGTTTTTCTTGTGTATGGCACACAGCTTGGGGCGTACCCTAGCTACAAGACTGAATATTCCCACACTATTCAGTTCTCGTCGAAGTGTTCGTTTAAAAACAGGCTGACTGGGTCCCGCATTGCACTCTTGCAGCAATTTCTGCCGAGTTTGGAACCGTTTTGCGGTTTATAATCGCCCCAGACGTCGACGATCACGGTTGCTCATGGTGTTTTTTCTGCTTCAGCTGCTCCCACAAGAATTGTCTCTGACCGACTCCTTCCACGCTAAATGAACACTACTGACTATGGACTTGAACACGACAACGAACTCCACCACCTCCCTCAGCGAATGACCATGTTCACGACCAAAGACGATAGCTTCATTTTGTCACTCTGTTACGTCACCTTTTCTACCCGTGGTACTACATGTAAGCAGCAATAAAACTGATTAGGTATGCACGTCTTACAAGTCTGAAAAAGTAACAAATAGCATACAATACTTTCCATTCCATTATACACACGCGTTTTTCTCTGCCTGACCACTTGTCAACTGTTCCTCCGGATGACAGCATCCGTAATTTTTTGCCCGGGATGCTTAGCTATGGCTTGCTGTCTTCTGCCGTGATCTTTCAGTCGACCATTTTCTGATACCGGCTAGCTGTAGCTATGCTGTTTTGCTGTTGTGGTTCGTATTACTTGCCCAGAGGTTACTCCCGAATTTTTCTACCTTTTTTCGCCTTTGATGTCTTTCTTGGTAATGTTACGATAGAAGCTTTTCTCATCGTTTTCGAATGGGTTATTGTCCATATGTCGCTGCGTGTTTTCTTTTGTCCATATGTCGCTGCGTGTTTTCTTTGTATCGTCTTAGTCTCTTGCTGATAGCTAGTAGACTTTGTTTTAGCATGGCTAAGTATTCTTCCATTTGCTGGTTTTCTTTGAACCTGGTGTGGACTTTGGCGCTTTTCAGGATGAGCTTTACTTTTCCTACCAGTTTCTTGGGACCTATTTACCTTTATGTACTGTGCTGTATGAGTTGGCCGATTTTCTTCCGGAATTCATCAACTCGGCCCTGCAGTCTTCTTTGCCATGCTGATAGGATGGGTTTCTCGGTTCTTTGTTGCTTCTGAGGGATGATATTTTTCTTGTTTAGTCTTGTGGCGGCGTCTGCGGCACAGCACACAGCGGTGTGGATGGATTCTAACGCGGTGCCGTTTTCATCTAGGTAGGCTGGTAGTACGGACTTGTTGAGATGTTCGGTTATTTGCCATAGATCTCTGTTAGGTCTTTGCCTCTGTATTCGATGTCTCATAGTAGCGTCCATTCCTTTGAACTCTTGGAGGGCTGTCCTTAATTCGTTGACAACCGCTGATGGCCCTTGTTGGCTTTGTTTGGTCCCGTCTTCTGACTCTGTCTCATGTTTGTTATCAGACATTTCATTCCCTTGTGCAGCGTGCTGCTCGCTACTCTGTGGCTTATCACCTAGTTTTTGCTTGATGGCATTCAGGACGGCAGATGGCATCATATTCTTTGCGGCAATGATCCGTCTCTGATCCGCTAGTCGCTGTTCGTTGACTTGAATGTGTGAGTATTGCTGTAGCCATTTGTCATACAATCTCTTCCTGTACATTGTCATCTCTGTCTCCATTTTAGTTACTTCGTAGTGTGTTCGCATGATGTACATGTTCATTTCTGGACTCCATCTCATGCAATTCGGTCCGGATTAGTCTTTGGCTTAGCAGCCACAGAAGCATCTCCGGCCGATCGTTGACTATTTCTTGTGGTAGCCATGAGAAGAGCAACGCCACTTGCTTCATTGCTTAACTCTGGAGACTGTAATTTACTTTTCGAACGGGCTTCTCTACCTAAGGATTGAACGCGAGTGACTTTATCCTGCGCTACACTCGATGCAGTATGTGCTAATCTTTTTCTTAGTATCATATTGATGGAGTTGAGATTTTTCAGTAAGCAGGTTTCTTAACTAGTGGAAATTGTATCTTCTTAACTGCTGTTGTAAGCCCTAGATGGCGCCACATTCCTACAACTGTTTCAACACCTTTTTAGGAAGGTAATCTCACATAAAATTTCACGGTGGCTGGCGCTGGTTCAAGGTGGAATCGAACCTGCGACCGCTTGGATGGTAGCTGCTTACGCTACCCACTAGGCCCTCCGTGGCATTATTATTATTATTATTATTATTATTATTATTGCAGTTCTGAAGTGACAATGATGCAAAACAGCACAAATTTCTCCGCAAAAGAGTGTCGAGCAGTGATGAAATATCTTTTCTTAAAAGGGACAACCGTCATCTAATGTCGGTTGCTTCATCTAATGTCGGTTGCTTCATCTAATGTCGGTTACATTAGGTGATGTGTCCTTCGTTCCCTCTGGCAATGTTTCAGAGCTGACCAGAAGCGTGATCGAGTGATAGCTTCATAAGCCATTTTGGACCGATTTCAGTGGGATCTTTATTCACGAGATTTTAGACATAAGAAAACTCTCAGTCAAATGGGTTTCCAAATGTTTCAAAGATGACAGAAATGTGATCGAGTGATTGCTTCTAAAGCTATTTTGAACTAATTTCAGGGGGACTAACCGAAAGCTGGTAGTCCTGATTATAACTCTACTAACCGAAAGCTGTTGGATTTTTCGACCGTCTCGTAACTATGAGTGAAACGTGGATCCATATACACACCAATGAACCATTGCATTATGACCACCTACATAATAAGCTGAAGCATCCCTTTTAGCACGCAAAACAGCGGCCACTCAGCAGGGCGTCGATTCGATGAGGTGGCGATAAATATCCGGGGGTATCTGGACCATAATATCAACAGCAGGTCTTTCAGTTTCCGTTCATTTCCAGTTGGTGGTGATTTAGAGCGTACCCGCTTTTCCAAGTCGAACCATAAATGATCGATTGATTTCATGTCAGATGAATTTGGAGGCAACGGCATTAACAAAAAGTCACCAGCATGTTCCTAGAGCCACTCATTGACGATTCTGGCAGTGTGATATGGCACATTATCCTGTTGGTGATGGACATGACCAGCAAGGAACACAGTTGCCATAAATGGGTGAACTTGGTGCGCAATGATGTTCAGATACCTTACAGCTGTCAGGGATTATGTTTTTTGGGATAATGGGCCCTAAATTTTCCCATGAAAACATCGCCCAGAGCATAACACCTACGCTGCTGGCCTGTTTCCGCCCAAAAGTACATCGAAGTGTCATAGCCACCGTTGGTAATCGGCGCATCCGCGCTCGGCCGTCTACGTGATGAACCAGAAAACTTCATTCGTCAGACCAGACCACTCTCTTCTAATCAAACGCTTCCCAATCTCGATGATCTTGGGCCCATTTCATGCGTTGTTGGTGATGACGCGCATTGAGCATGGGGACCCGGCTGGGTCTTCGGCTACGCAGAGTCATACGTAGAATATTGCGATTGACTGTGTGTTGTGACACATTGCCCTGATCACCATTGTTTTAGCTGTTGGTGATTTGTCGCACTGTATCCCAGCGGTCGCTGTAAACAATGTGCGACAGTCTCTTCTCCCCTCTGGCATCAATGAGCTGTGGACGGCATACGGCTGGACGACGGTTCGTCATTTGACCATTTGTGCATCACCTTTGATGCGTACCCACTACAACGGTACGAGAACAACCCAAAAGCCGCACCGTTTCCGAGATCGTAGTTTCGAGGCGCCGTATCATCACAATTTGTCCTTTTTCAAACTCCGATAAATCGGCAGCTTTTTCCCATTCTGACTCCGAACCCTCAACTAACCGAAAGCCAGTACTTAGGTTGTATACATATACTGCTCTGTGAAGTACATCCGCGCCACTGTTCGGTCTGCAGGCGTGTAAATTTCTCTAGGCTGGAGGTGGTTATAATGTAATGACTCATCGATGTATATGACCGAGATACCTAAGAATGGAGACACAGTGGTTCCCTGCGTCCAAAGGAGTTCAGGACACAGAAGTCATCAAGCAAAGATGTTGGCGTCTGTCTTCTGGGACTAACATCGAATTTTGCTTGTAGATTATGTACAACCGTCACGGCGAAGTACTACATTTTACTGCCCGACAAACTGAAGCAGCAACTGGTCGTCGAGGCAAGCTTTCGAAAGAGATGTTTCTTTAAGCGATGCCTTTCCTCAAAAAGCGGTGATTACGGAGCAGAAATTGACTGATCTTCACTTTGAAATTCTTAAATACCCGGCATACTCATCTGATTTGACCCCGTCGGACTACTGTTTCTTTCCTAAACTGAAGAAACGCCTCAAGGGAAAAACATTCAAGCACTGAGAAGGCCACAGCAGCTGCAGACGAGTAGTTAGCAGCACAACCGAAAGAATTATTTTTGATGGGTTAAAAAAAGTTAGGCCAATGATGTCATAACTGTGTGAAGTTCAGGGAAGAATATGTAGAGCAAATACACTGCTGGACAATTGCTAAGGACGGATCATAAACGGCTATATAGCGCATAAAAAAGTAAGTGTGGTTAGATGCCAAGTGAAATAAAATAATATCAGAATGCCAGGACATTACAAGAAAGACAATTTATTGTGCTCTGAAATCCAGAAGGCTTTGGAACGTGTTCAAGGGACAAACAGGCCATTTTGTGCAGAATACGTAAGCGTGAAAAAAAAAGCAATTACCGTCCGCAGGCGTTCCGGCGTAAGATGTCAATACGGGATATGGCCACCATAGAGGGCGATGCAATATTCCACACGTCGTGTCATGCTTTGCACAACATTATCAAGCAGCTGTTGGGGTAATTTATCCCATTCCTCTGTCAGTGCACGGATGAGGGTGTCCTTGTTTATTGGAGTGCATTGGCGACCAGCAAGACTCCTCCCCAAAGCATCCCACACATTTTCAATGGGATTCAGATCTGGAGAACGTGCTGGCCATACGAGGCGTTGAATATCCTCGCTCTCAAGATACTCCTGGACAGCGACTGTTCGATGACATGTTGCGTTGTCGTCCATGAAAATGAATTTATCACCGACAGCACCACGAAACATGCGAACATGAGGTGGCAGAACATCATTAATGTATCGTTGGCCAGTCATAGTCCCAGTTGGAAACACATAGAGGGACCTACGGCCATTGATCATGATGCCAGCCCATACCGTGACACTACATGTCGGATATCGCTCCCTTTCCTGTGTGTTTGCTGGACAATATGCAGTACCACTATCACGCCAGATCAGTTGTCGTCGACAATCAGACGATAGACTGAATCTACTCTCATCTGAGAAGAGGACAGCAGACCAGTCGTTATCAGTCCAATTGCGATGTTGATGGTACCATTGCAAACGGGCGGTACGGTGACGTCTGGACAATGGGATGCACACAACAGGACGGCGGGCGTATAGTCCTCCTTCATGCAAACGTCTGGCGACAGTTTTTCCGGAGATCCGTTTGCCAGTAGCAGCCATAAACTGATTTGCTACCTCACTAGCTGTGCTGCGCCGGTGTCTTTTTGTTGATAGTACTATGTACCGATCTTCTGCAGGTGTCGTACTGCGAACACGACCTCCCCGTGACGTTTGCTACACTCTCCATTTGTTTGAAATGATTTCCAAAGCCTTGAAACAACACTGTGGCTGACGTCGAACTCCCTGGCAACATCTGTTATTTGTCGCCCTTCTTCAATCTTGCCAATAATACGGCCACGCGTAAAATCATCTAGGTGATGTCGGGAAGACATACTGAAACTTGCAAGTTCGTCAATTGATTCTTTTTCTTTCAACTTTGCGTTTGAGCAACAACGGTCAATACGCGTCAAATCCTTTATATCTCTTATCAGCGCTATGACGTCACGAACAAGTTCGGCAATCCAAAATTTGCATACGCACAACACGTCTTACTGTATCCCGCACTTATGCTAATTTCCACATTTTCCTGCCTACCATTTTATGGTTGCTATCATTGCTATTGTCATCCGTCCTTAGCAATTGTCCGGCAGTGTAATTTTTTTCAACCACGTAGCTTGTTGTTTTCTTTACAAAGCCAAAGATTTATCAGCACCCTCTCGTATTGATGCTTTGTTAGAATTTTGTTCGTTGCGCTATAAAATGTTACTGTTGCTCTTATTAACTGAAGGAGAAGGTCTTCCATTGGAAGAAAGGTTGTTGTCCAGTGTAACGTACCACGTGACATGGCATAAATGACGTACTGCTGAGGTGACGCAGAAGTCAAACTGATCGTGAAACAGTGATAAGCCTGCCGGAGTTGTTCAGTAGTACAGTTGGAAGAAAAGAGTCGGAAGAAGTATGTTCGAATTCATCACCGGCAAAAAGCTATGATTTATATCTTTAGGAATTTAATAATAACCACTGTGATCTATGTAGTCCATCTTGACATTCTGTACTTTTTTGCTAAGTCTTATGAGAATTTGTTTGAACCCCGATTAAAATTTCCGAACGCAACGTCAAACTAAATTCCCCGAAAGTTTTTATGTGTCAGCAGAGGCAGCGGGTGAAGGTGAAACATGCCATGTAACAACATGAATCTTCGTGTGTGAAGTGTGATTGTGATAATTGTGAAGATTATCAATGAAAAGCTTACTTGAGAGACAATTTTTGTGGTGAGTATTAGTTAATTATTACTTAATAGTTCGCTCTTGTTGAATTTACGTGTTCTGATTCGTTGAAACATTAATTAAAGTGTTCATTTTTGTATTCTGAAACATAGCTTCCTGTTTATAATGTGCTTCTGTAAAAGTGTGTGACAAATTGATACTGAGTTCAAGAGCAGAATAAACATGGTTTCATGCTACAAGAATAGAACTGCAAGTCCTGATTATTTTGGTTCATTTTTTTGTGCATTGCGAAAAAATGAAACTAAGCACCCACTTCTTTTCAGGAGGATGACCAAGAGCTGCATTACATTCGCTGCACTCACTTTAGCTAAAGAATAAACTTCATGTTACTCATTGGTAATGTGTGCGGAAACCGCGCTTTAATTTTATAATCTACACATGTTTTCATTGTTTTGACTTGCTTTGTGACGCATAAATTCTTCGCTAGATTAGTGAACCCTGCAGTTATACGCTTGAGTGCTCCTTCATTGCATCAGGAAACTTACTTTGAAGAGCCAAAACATTATGTTCACTTGCCTAATATCATTAACTTCTACACGTGCCATCAAAACAGCTCTTATCCTAGGAAGCATAGACGCTGCAATATTTCTAGAGATGTCTTATGGTATCTGGTATCAACACGTTACCAGCAGATCCTTTAACTCTTGTAAGTTACGTAGTTGAGCCGCCGCAGATCGGATTTGCTGTTCCAACACAAACCACAGATGCTCGATTGGACGTAACCAGCAGATTTTTTTTTTTTAATTTGAGGTTTAACGACCACCGTGAGCAACTCAATGGGCTATAAGCAGTCGCCCGTCCCTAATTTAGGGTCACTGGTTTCAGGGAAGGGAGAGAGCCAGTGCCGTAAGACAAACACAACATCCATGCCTCACCGGGATTCGAACCCGGACCCCTTTCGGATGAATGATCAGAGGCCATTGCCTTAGACCACTGCGCCACCGGGGCGGCCCAGCAGATCCTTTAACTCTTGTAAGTTACGTGGTTGAGCCGTTGCAGATCGGATTTGCTGTTCCAACACAAACCACAGATGCTCGCTTGGACGTTACCAGCAGATCATTTAACTCTTGTAAGTTACGTGGTTGAGCCGCCGCAGATCGGATTTGCTGTTCCAACACAAACCACAGATGCTCGATTGGACGTTACCAGCAGATCATTTAACTCTTGTAAGTTACGTGCTTGAGCCGCTGCAGATCGGATTTGCTGTTCCAACACAAACCACAGATGCTCGATTGGACGTTACCAGCAGATCCTTTAACTCTTGTAAGTTACGTGGTTGAGCCTCTGCAGATCGGATTTGCTGTTCCAACACAAACCACAGATGCTCGAGTGGACGTTACCAGCAGATCCGTTAACTCTTGTAAGTTACGTGGTTGAGCCGCTGCAGATCGGATTTGCTGTTCCAACACAAACCACAGATGCTCGATTGGACGTTACCAGCAGATCCTTTAACTCTTGTAAGTTGCGTGGTTGTGCCGCCGCAGATCAGATTTGCTGTTCCGACACAAGTCACAGAGGCTCGATCGGATGAATGTCTGGTAAGTTTGAAGTCCACGGAAATACCTGGAAGTCTTCCCCATGTTTCGCAATTCTGCTCACTGTTCGCGCGAATTATTTTTCCGAGAAACTTGAAGATTACTATAGCCTTAGCACGTTCATTCCACTTTTTGATTATCTGTTAAATGATCTTATATCAAAATTTTCTACTGAAACGATAAATGTCTTCAATCTTTCATGTCTTATACCGGAACGGATAGCTCAGATCAGCTCATTCCAATTAGAGGAGAATGTTTCTAAAATTCGGAACGATTTCTCATAGTTACTGAAATCAGTTTGCAATGGAAAATCAATAGGAATTCTCAACGGTGAAGTATATATGTGGAAAGAAAAATGGATCCAGGCAAAAAAAGACTCGAACGTTACGTTTCCCAAAACTGCATTAAATGCATTGGATGCTTGTGATAAGGATATATCATCCAATGATATATAAGCTTCTTCCTCTTCTGGCCACAGTTCCTGTTAGCAACGCCACTTAAGAAAGAAGTTTTTCATCACTCCGACCGACTCTTGAAGACATGGCTAAGGTCTCAGATATCCGAGTCACGTTGAATTGGTTTTACTCTCTTATATATACATCGTGATATCTTCGTGGACGTAGATAAAGCCATAGAACGATTCTCCAGGTCAAATAAACGTCGCCTGAGTTTCAACATTTAACTGTTTAAATACTATTGAGAGAGAGGATATTTTCCTGTAAGTAATGCGATTTAATTACCAAACGAAATGAATTACAACTTTGAATAAAATACATTTCTTGTCGAAAGCTTACTCCTTTGCATGTTTCTGTTATGTGTTGTACCCAACCTTTTTCTTTCTGTTGTATCCTATGTACCGCCATGTTTTCTCCTCATCTCGGTTATTTCAAACATCCGCCCGGTGCCTACTTCCGTGAACCCGTCACATCGTTTTGTTCACAGAGCTTCTTCCTGTGTGCATTGTTATGCGCGATTCTCCTCTTACACCTTTCGTCACTGTCCTGGATTGCCCTATGTTGCTGTTCGCACCCAGTTAGTTTTTTCAGGTGCTCCGTGGGTTTGTTTTTCCTGTCTCGTCGAGTATTTGTCTTACGTCATGCCATGTGCCTCAGCATACCTTCTACTGTTGTGCTACGTTACTTGCTCATCCAGTGTGACTCATCTCGTCAGATACTTACCGTTATTGCTTTGCCTCATGCTAATTGATTGCCCCGTACTGTTACCTACACCATGCTATCTTTGCAAGTGTTATCTGTTGCACCTCGTTTTCTGCTTTTCATGCTGCGCCCCGGAGCATGAAAAGCAGCCTCCAGTTTGATGTATTCTCCATCTCCATGTCCGTCGTTGCTTCTGCTCAGTGACTGTTCCAGTGTGCTTCGCCTATCACAGATTGCCTTGTGCTGCTCGTTCAGCTTCGTTTATCTTTGTATGTCCTGATTGACTTTTACAGACTGCTTTGTGCTGCTCGTCCAGTACCGTTATTCTTATTGTTTTATCATGCCATGTATTTTCCGTTCTCCTGTGTACTAGTCCTCGATACCTAATAAAGCAACGTCACGTTGTTTTTGGAATGTCTTTTCAACTGCTGCGGTTCAAAGCTAGAAACGGGGAGTTCTTTCAGCTAATGACAGGAAAGAATGAAAGATTTTGTGAAAAACAAATTACTTCTTCATTATCCTCCATTACTCTTATTACAAATATCTCAAAAACCATCGAGATTCGAACGATGAAGAAGGAGGTCTTTCCGGTTCACACCATGCTAACGAATAGCTATCCTGAAATAGGAAATGTCCAGGTTCGGGGGGGGGGGAGGCAGGTGAAATCGTGGGCTACTAACATTCTTTTTAAAACATCTCCAAAACTATTGCTATTCAAACTATGAAAATGGCGTTTATTATGGTTCACACCATTTACTACCGAATGACTGTCTTGAAATTTTGAATCTACATGGTGAGGGGGGGGGGATGGTCGGACTGGAATATATATACATAAGTTCTCAATATTGTTATTTTTTTTCTCAAAAACTATTGCGGTTCAAACGATGAAAATGGATTTCCCTCGGTTCATACGATTTGCTAACGAATGGCTATTTTGAAATTTTGAATTTCCATGGTGCTGGTGCAATGGTCGTCCCCCAATTTTCTCAAACTTTTTTTTTTAAATCTATCAAAAACTGTTGGCCGCCCCCGGTGACGCAGTGGTCTAAGCGATGGCCTCTGATCATTCGTTCGAACGGGGCCCGTGTTCGAATCCCGGTTAGGCCTGATTGTTGTGTTTGTCTTACGGCACTGTCTCTCTCCCTTCCCTGGAACCAGTGACCCTAAATTAGGGACGGGCGACTGCTTATATCCCATTGAGTTGCTCACGGTGGTCGTTAAATCTCCAATAAAAAAAAAACACCAAAACAACTATTGCGGTTCAAGCGATAAAAATGGAATCCATTTCGGTTCATACGATTTACTAACGAATGGCTATTTTGAATTTCCATGGTGGGAGTCTTGATAAATGGTCGCTGTCTCTCTATATATGTAATTTCTCAATATAATTTTTTAGATATCTAAAAAACTATTGCGGTTCAAACGACAAAAATGGAGTTCATTCCCGTTCAAACAATAAAAATGGAGTTCATTCCGACCCATACGATTTACTAACGAATGTCTATTTTGAAATTTTGAATTTCCATGGTGAAATGGTCGTTCCTCTGTATATGTAAATTCTCAATATTATTTTTTAAATATCTCAAAAACTATTGCAGTTCAAACAATAAAAATGGAATTCATTCCGGTTCATAAGTTTTACTAACCAATGGCTATTTTGAAATTTTGAATTTTCATGGGGGGGGCTGGTTAAATGGTCGGCGGTCACTCTGTATGTATGCAAATTCTCAATATTTTTTTTAAATATCTCAAAAACTATTGCGGTTCAAACGATGAAAATGGAGTTCTTTTCGGTTCATACAATATACTAACGAATGGCTATTTTGAAATTTTGAAATTCCATTGGGGGGGGGGGGGAGGCTAGTGAAATGGTCGGTCTCTCTGTATATATGCAAATTCTCAATATTATTTTTTAAATATCTCAAAAACTATTACGGTTCAAACAATGAAAATGGAGTTCATTCCGGTTCATACGATTTAATAACGAATGGCTATTTTGGAATTTGGAATTTCTATGCTGAGGTCGGGGGCGGGGGGGGAATGATAGGCCTGTAACATTCTTTTTTAAATATCTCAAAAACTATTGCGGTTCAAACGATGAAAATGGAGTTCTTTTCGGTTCATACGATATACTAACGAATGGCTATTTTGAAATTTTGAATTTCCATGGTGGGAGGGAGGGGGCTAGTGAAATGATCGGTCTCTCTGATATATGCAAATTCTCAATATTATTTTTTAAATATATCAAAACCTATTACGGTTCAAACGATGAAAATAGAGTTCATTCCGGTTCCATACGATTTACTAACGAATGGCTATTTTGGAATTTGGAATTTCCATGGTGAGGCCGAGAGGGGGGGGGGAGAAATGGTAGGCCTGTAACATTCTTTTTAAATATCTCAAAAACTATTGCGATTCAAACGATGAAAATGGAGTTCATTCTGGTTCATGCGATTTACTAACGAATGGTTATTTTGAAATTTTGAATTTCCATGGAGGGGGGCAGGGGAAATGGTCCATCTCTGTGTGCATATGTAAATTCTCAAAATTAATTTTTAAATATCTCAAAAACTATTGTGGTTCAAACGATGAAAATGGAGTTCGTTCCGGTTCATACGATTTACTAACGAATGGCTATTTTGAAATTTTGAATTTCCGTGGTGGGGGGCTAGTGAAATGGTCCGTCCCTGTCTGTATATGTAAATTCTCAATATTATTTTTTAAATATCTCAAAAACTATTGCGGTTCAAACGATAAAAACGGAGTTCATTCCGGTTCATACGATTTACTAACGAATGGCTATTTTGGAATTTTGAATTGGAGGGGGGGGGGGCTGGTGAAATGGGGCTGGTGAAATGGTCGGTGTGTGTGTATATGTAAATTCTCAATATTATTTATTAAATATTTCAAAAACTATTGCGGTTCAACTGATAGAAAAGGAGTTCATTCCTGTTCATACGATTTACTAACGAATGGCTGTTTTCGAATTTTGAATTTTCATGGTGAAAGGAGGGAGGGGGTGGTGAAATGATAGGCCTGTAACATTGTTCTTTAAATATCTCAAAAACTATTGTGGTTCAAACGATAAAAATGGAGTTCTTTTCGGTTCATACGATTTGCTAACGAATGGCTATTTTGAAATTTTTAGTTTCCATGGTGGGGGTGGGGGGCTGGTGAAATGATCGGTCTCTCTGATATATGCAAATTCTCAATATTATTTTTCAAATATCTCAGAAACTATTACGGTTCAAACGATGAAAATAGAGTTATTTGCGGTTCATACGATGTACTAACGAATGGCTATTTTGAAATTTTGAATTTCCATGGTGGGGGGGGCTAGTGAAATGGTCGGTCTTTCTGATATATGCAAATTCTTAATATTATTTTTTAAATATCTCAAAACCTATTACGGTTCAAACGATGAAAATAGAGTCCATTCCGGTTCATACGATTTACTAACGAATGGCTATTTCGGAATTTTGAATTTCCATGGTGAGGTCGGGAGGGGGGGGGGGAGATGTGGTAGGCCTGTAACATTCTTTTTTAAATATCTCAAAAACTATTGCGATTCATACGATGAAAATGGAGTTCATACTAGTTCATACGATTTACTAAGGAATGGTTATTTTGAAATTTTGAATTTTCATGGTGGGGGGGGGGGGCTGGTGAAATTGTCGGTCTGTGTGTGTATATGTAAATTCTCAATATTATTTATTAAATATTTCAAAAACTATTGCGGTTCAAACGTTAAAAAAGGAGTTCATTCCTGATCATACGATTTACTAACGGATGGCTGTTTTCGAATTTTGAATTTTCATGGTGAAAGGAGAGAGGGGGTGAAATGGTAGGCCTGTAACATTGTTCTTTAAATATCTCAAAACCTATTGCGGTTCAAACGATAAAAATGGAGTTATTTGCGGTTCATGCGATTTGCTAACGAATGGCTATTTTGAAATTTTTAATTTCCATGGTGGGGGGGGGGCTAGTGAAATGGTCTGTCTCTCTGTATATATGCAAATTCTCAATATTATTTTTTAAATATCTCAAAAACTATTGCGGTTCAAACGATGAAAATGGAGTTCATTCCGGTTCATACGATTTACTAATGAATGGCTATTTTGGAATTTGAAATTTCCATGGTGAAGGGGGGGGTGAAATGGTAGGCCTGTAACATTCTTTTGTAAATATCTCAAAAACAATTGCGGTTCAAACGATGAAAATGGAGTTCTTTTCAGATCATACGATTTACGAACGAATGGCTATTTTGAAATTTTGAATTTTCATGGGGGGGAGGGGGGGTCTGGTGAAATGGTCGGTCTCTGTGCGTATATGTAAATTCTATTATTTATTAAATATTTCAAAACTATTGTGGTTCAAACGATAAAAATGGAGTTCATTCCTGTTCATACGATTTACTAACGAATGGCTATTTTGGAATTTTGAATTTCCATGATGGGGGGGGGTGAAATGGTGAAGTGGTAGGCCTGTAACATTATTTTTTAAGTATCTCGAAAACTATTGCTGTTCAAACGATGAAAATGGAGTTTTTTTCGGTTCATACGATTTGCTAACGAATGGCTATTTTGAAATTTTTAATTTCAATGGTAGGGGGTGGCTGGGGAAATGGTCGGTCTCTCTGTATTATGCAAATTCTCAATATTATTTTTTAAATATCTCAAAAACTGTTGCGGTTCAAACGATAAAAATGGAGTTCATTCCGGTTCATACGATTTACTAACGAATGGCCATTTTCAAATTTTGAATTTCCATGGTGGATGGGGCTGGTAAAATGGTCGGCCTCCTATATTTTTATGTAAATTCTCAATATTATTTGTTAAATATCTCAAAAACTATTGCGGTTCAAACGATGAAAATGGAGTTCATTCCGGTTCATACGATTTGTTAACAAATGGCTATGTTGAAATTTGAAATTTCCATTTTTGGGGGTAATATTTCACCAGCCCTCCCCCCCCCTTGTTTTTTAAATAACTCAAAAACTATTGCGGTTCAAACGAAAAAATGGAGTTCATTCCGGTTCATACGTGGTACAAACGAATGGTGCAAAAAAATTTAAAAATTTCGTGGAGAGGGCTATCGTTTCACCAACCCCCCACTTTGTTTTTTAAATATCTCCAAAACTATTGCGGTTCAAACGAAAAAGCCGAGTTCATTCCGGTTCATACGTGGTACAAACGAATGGTGTCTGAAAAATTAAAAAAATCCGTGGTGGGAGGGCTGGTGAAATGCACCTGAAAAAGCTTGAGGCCTGTGATGAGGCTATAAGATTACTGACTGACGAAGTGATCGCTCTAAAAAAGCAATTGCAGGAAGAGAAGCTTTGTGAACCAGTGAGACATCGATACCCTAATATTCAAAGCAGGTATCGAAATAGAAAGAAATGCTGCTGGACCTGTGGTTCACATTTTCACCTGCGGCGGCATTGCAGGGACATGCCTCCCTCAAATTTCTACGGCAGGCGTTATTACAGGCCTCACCCAAGGCCACCGCCTAGAGATGACCGATCGCGGTGGGAGAGAAGCGGAAACTGCGCGTCGTCGAATACTGCTCAAAGTGCCCAAATAGGCAACTGGAGAGTCGAAATCGGTCGGAAAGATAAATTACCACTAAGGAATTATGTGCACAATTTTGTGCACTTATTTTGTGCACTTCAGGGATGAGCAATTTTGTGCACTTCAGGGATGAGCAGCCGCTTAGGACTGAACATGTCGGAATCTGTTCCGTCATTAAATTATCTCCCGAAGGACATCCTAATAGTGTGAAAGATATGCCGAACCATCTCCTATCGTAAATGCCTCAGAAAAACAGGAAACTCGTCAGATGAAGACAGAGGTTTCAAAAAAGTTTAAAGTAAATCAAATTGTGTTTCTTAACTCTCCGAAGGCAGATATTGCGCAGGGTAAGAAATTTGGTCATTTGTCTGAAGGCCCATATCGCATCATAAGCATGATATACGACGTCAGTGCGAATTTGCAATTAGTCTGCAATCCGAGAAAGAAGACAATTGCTCATTTCGATCAGTTGCACTGATGCCCTACCGGGACACCCAGACAGACGGAAATTACAACAAAAGATCAAACAGCACGGCGGGATTCATCCCATGAACAAGATCGATATTTTCCTTACCGGCGTGGGAATATACCTGATGCACCCGTGGAGACTTACTTGGAAAAAGGTTATGAACTGCCCAAAATGTGGAACGAGATACAGCCGAACCATACCGTTATCGACATGGAACTTGCAAACCATGCATAGTGCGTGATATCTTTGACGAGGTGCGACACATCAACAGGAAATGAGTGTAATTTTTCAGTGCTTTTGAAACTTTTCAATCGGCTGAGTCAACGAATGCAAAGAACGTGCTTGCAATGTGTTTCGTGATAATTTACATTTTGTGATAAACTGTTCACAGCACACAGGTCATTAATGTTATATAGTGAATACTCTGTGATATAGTTATGCTATCGAACAATTTGTGGGCCATCGTTGTAATAGTTTTTGAAATAGCGAGATACTTTCCACCATTCGTGAGATCCTCAGTTTGATTGCTTGATAATTTTCAATTTGTGATACATGTACATACGAACATTATGTGTGCTTACATGAACATTTCACAAAAGACAATTTTAATTTTGTGCATAAAATTGATGATCTACGCCAAAGTAATTTTTTATGCGCCTTCATGGGCATTAATTTACACTGTTTACTTTTAATTGGTTAGATGGACAATGACCATCCATGATTTTATTGAACTTTAATTAGCAATATCTTAACTTGTTTTAGTGTGTATAATATTAGCGTAAATAATTTTAATATGTAAAAAATTGCAGTGTAAGTGTATATAAGGTTTTTAGAAAACTATTCAGGTGTTTAATCGGTAACTTATCAGCAATGTCAAAACATAAAGTTTTCTGCATTCTTATTTCCACTGATAGAGAATTTATGTATATTTTGGTAGTATATTTTTCGGAAATTTTCAGCGTAGAGCAGTGTTAAGAACTAAAATATGGGTTAATACAAACTGTACAAGAATGGTTGTAAAGTTGTAACATTTTGAGAATTAAGTGCAGCGTGAAATAAAATTTTTGTGGAGATCAGTAGTAAGATTGTAATGTAGGAATGTAGTGAAATGGAGATAGCGATAAAAGAGTAGTATCAAGTGTAAAGTATTGTTTGTAGTAGGTATCTCTACATGTATTTTTCAGGATAAAGTGATTAGTAACCATGTTTGTATATATTGTAATATCAGAAAATTTTCTGGAACCCATCATGATAGTTTTCAACGTATTTACTGGACCTCTTTCGTTAATTTTATCGCCACCTATGTTTTAAATTACTCTGCCATCAGGTCATCATCGTAAAATATATCGAAATATGTTTACCAATGGAGTCAATAAGAATAACTGTATGTAAACCTTAGCTTGCAGGTACCACTTCAAAATAATGTAAAATTGTCCTCCCAATATTGTATTGTCACGAGCTTGTCCTGATTCCACTTAATCGTGTTAGGTACTTTAGCCAAAAATGAAACTGCATGCGTCATCCTCATTTTTATTTTGGCCGGGGAGATATTTTAACCTATGCATCAATATTTATCAGAAGTGAAGTTCAGTAGCCAGTTTGGAGATAATGAATTGTAATAATTTTCCTCCATTTTTCTGCCATTTTAATGAGCTACGCAACGAACGGTCAAAGTGCGCTTTTTTCTTACACGTCCCTTCAAATGAGAGGGTGTTAGATTTATGGTTTCGTGGATGTGAGAAAAGGGGAATAGGACATTATTGCTCTTCAGCTGTCCCAGGCGAGGGGAAAACGCAAGGTAAAGATGTCGGAAGAGGACGTTTTTAGAGGGGTCATTGAAAGAAGGCATTTTAAGGCGTGTCCTCGCTTTTCTGGGAAAGTGTGGACTTCACTCTTCGGCAGTATAACGAAGTAAATTTCTCCGTCATTTTTGTCCACGCCGCGGCTCCAACCCGGGTCCCCTTATTCCGGAATAAGTCACTCTAACAATCGAGCTACGCGGACGTTCGTTCTGACTGCTATCTGCCTTTATGTCGTGTGCGTCCTGCTGGGCAGGCACGTCACAGCAGGGAATGCTTTTAAGGGGGTTTTCTGAGAAGATGACACGGCACTCGGTTGCAGAAAGTTCGGTGGGAAGGAGTAGGATTTAGCGAGGTGCGAAAGGCTCGCTGGTCGGCGTGACGGAGATAAGTACTGTAGTAAGCAATGGGGCTGATGATTAGAAAGAGAAGGAGATCCGACGTGTTAATAAAACAATGAAAGAATGAAAATGATGGACAAAGGCTTGGAGACATTTTAATAAAAATCTTCCTGACTGCAAGAGCAAAGTTTAACTTCAGTCGATTTTTTATACCTTGAATTTTATTTATCTGCTCCAGCTGGGAGAATTACGAAACCAGGAGAATATAAATAACTTGCTGAAAATGAAGCTTAAACTAACCCTCCACATAGAATGCTATAATTTTAATATAAGGACACTTGTGAGCAAGAACGCTCTATATTATATAAAACACTTCTGATACGGTTTATACGATTTCCAGCTTCCTGTAAACAATCATGTACAGGTCACTGAGGTTATCTGGCCATGTGCTTCTTTTTATTTTCATATCATTTGCCCAGTAAAGGCCGTCCGGTTTTAGCAAGATGCTCGTAAAATGACCCTCTTTATTGTGGATCGCATGCCTGAAGATAGCGGATGAAAATACGTACGGGGTTCCTGAAACTAATAAGGTTTCTTCAGGTGTGACAGTCACATTCATCTGTCGTTGCCTTGCTTCTTCAGCCACGTATTCGTTATTCTGAATACCGAGGACAAAATAGTCGCCAGGATTTTGTATATTTTCCTTAGCCCAGACGGAATTATGACACATAATGCATGTGTCTGAGTCTTGTACTGCGTTTTGGCTTTCGTCGAAGAGTTCTTGAATGGTTCCTTTGGAGAGTTTTTGTAAGTATAGCCAATGAATGTTCTCATCTAGTGTACGAGAAGATGCTGCACCACAACCTACGCAGCCACGCTCTGTTTGTAAAGTAAATTGAAAGAGGTTGTTCATTGATTCAAACTTCTGCATAACAGCAGAAAAAAAAAACGCAGCGTCTTCTTGTTCTCCCGACAGGCAGTCATACCCAATCAGAGATCTCATCGACGTCGTATTAAGAACTTCATTTTTGTCATATAGAACCATAATTTCATGCGCGGTTGTATTTAAAAGACACTGCCTGAGCGTGTTATATGTCACGTTTTCGTTCATTAGTATTTGAAGGACTGAATTCATGAAGCAAGATAAATTATCTGCATTAGCAAAACGTGGGATTTCTCTATCAGTATCCCATCTGGACTTCAGTTTTAAGCCTTTAGGTGTGTCTTTAGTTAAAGGCGTTCCTGGGAGAATTTTGGGAGTAGGAAATACGTCCGTTTCCCTATTTAGAACACCAGATTTCCGTCTTGGTAAATGATTGAAGTCTCCAGAAATGTCCGGCGGCGAGTCCTTCACGTTTTGAGGTCCGTCGCTCTCTGAAAATATAACATATATCATGCAGTAATTATTTTTACCATATAAATAATGATTAATTAATAATAAATTAATAACAAGGAACTGTACACCGATTACACTTAAATTAGTATACTAGTGATCCGAATTTCTTGGCGTAGAATATAAATCAAAGTTTACAAGCTTTCGCACAACAACCAGATGGGTTTTTCAAAGAAAGTAGACAGCTAAATGCAAATTGGATAATGGAACCTTTCAACAATTTGAACGTGGTGACTTGAGTATAACGATAAAATTTCAAAAATTGAGTATGTCTCCCAGGTGGCAAAGAATCAGAGCGCTGGTTCCTGGTAAATCATCAAAACGCAGCGTCCTCTTGTTCTCTAATATTGGACTGAAACCCGTGCCCTAGCACGGGTTTCAATCCAATCAAGAGTTTTGTCTAATATTGGACTGAAACCCGTGCTAAGGCACGGGTTTCAGTCCAATATTAGACATGGTTGGTGTGTTTGTCTCTCTCCCTACCGTAGAAACAGTGGCCCAAAATTTGGGGCGTGTGGCTTCATATGACATAGAGTTGCTCATGGTGATAAAAATAGTTTTAACAAATAAGAGAAAGAGAAAAAAAGGATAGGAAGCAACGCATACATATTGTGACTATCCCCCCCCCCTCGCATAATTAATTGGCGAGAGGCGTGGTTAATTAACGGAATTGAAACCTGATTGGGGGTTTTAATTAACAGAGAGTTATAATTTAAACACTTGCGAGGGGCGGTATATTAAGAAAAAATCTTCTAGCACTTTGAATTCAAGTGGCGAGTTGCAGGTGTTTGCCACGAGAACAAAGAGCCCATAAACGGAAATGGGACGGGTCAGAGTTTAAAAGCTATTTCCCATGACTCAAAAGTGTTTGGACGGCAAAAGCGTTTGAAGCTTTTGTCTGTGCCGCGCGCGAAACAATGGAAGCTCTTAGACTTGAAGAGCGGTTTATAATAAAAATGTCGCGGTTTCAAGTGTTGGAATTCACCGCTTACCAATTTCTTGGAGAGGGGAGATTGTTGTTGAGGACAGATCCCGTTTGATATCCGAGAGAACTGGGCCTCGATTTTTCCTCGTGCTAGAAAAATGCTTGCCGTCCGTCTGCGTGCTCTTGAAATTCTGAGCATAAGAAGTGAAGCCAGCTGAAAAACATAAGCTAAGGACTAACCAACAACAGATCTGCTTGGGAACCTTCTTCACTTTGCCGGACTGTCGATACCTGTCCTAAGGAGCGATTTCAGGTGAAATGCGGCGGAGAGAAATAATAATTACGGAATATCGCCTCACTCATGCAGAGCGGAGAAGAGAAACGCCAACATCGGAAGGGGACCCGCAGAGGAGCCGGGACCTCCCCCCCGCAGAGCCCCTTCGCAAAGAAAGCTTGGAGAGAACTTTTGTGCGTGTGTCTGAGTACGTGCGTTCAGCGACTAGGGATGATGTCGTTTTGACGAAGAGACCGTAAGCAACGCGGCGTCATCCAAAAGGGAAAAAGAGCTACCCGTAGTGCCGACATATTAGTGAATGTGAGTGAGTGTTTGTGTTGTTTTCTGAGTGCCATCCATACTGTGGATACTCAGGGACCTATGTAAGTACTTTTTACCTGTATTCTTTGCGGCTCATTGTGAACTAACAGACTTTTCGTTAGGACATATTTTCTGAAACACCGAAGAGGGCCAAAACTGGCCGGAAATTATAGCTTTGTAATTAGATGAAGAATCCGGTGTAATTTATGCATGTATCCATTAAATCCCTGTTTTAATTGTTATACTGTGCCTCCATTGGTTTATTGGTGTACTGTGTCGGCTAATTGGCTAACGAGGTATTGCCGGATTCAGTGATTCGAATCGCCGTCAATTGGGCATCCTGACAACTAAGACCCAAAGGACGCAACAATATAAATAACGATTAAACCTATGTAATGATATAGCGCAATGTTGCTCTGCTATTGATATCCAGACACCCTGACAAAGATTTCCCATATATTTCCCAGTATCTTGTGACGAACATTTTTTTTTTTTTTTTTTGCTGGATGTCACAAAACAAATGGACATTTTGTTTCCAGAAAACAGGTTACAAAAAGTACCTCTGTGTCGACCGAAGGAAAATAAAGCAGATTTTAAATGAAGTTGCATGATTTTTTTTTCGCGGGGAAGAGCAGTGGGAGGATGACCACCTCGAGCAACTCGTATGTTTATTAGCAGTCGTCTGTTTCAAATTTTGCGATACTAGCTTCAAGAAAGGGACACAGCTAGTGTCATCAGACGAACAAACCATCCATGCCTTAATGCCTTATCCGCGATCCCAAATGGTCAGAAGCCAGCGCCCCTTAGTGCAAACGGCTACAGGATCGATCATATAATTTTCATTATATTTGAGAGATACAACTTGTGTTTGAATCTGTTTATAAGAATGATAAGCGGCCTTAGACATCATACATCAATTTTCTTTAACTAACTAGCTCATAGCCCGTGCCATACAAGGGTGGAAAAACTGCGATTAGCTCTTCTTTCGTTCAAGTTCGGCAGAGTATTCGAAGATTGGTTTGCACGCCATCGCCGTTGTCGTTCTCTATTTAAGCGACGTTTTCTTTCAGTTTTATCTTTTTCCATCTTGTACTACATAGAAAAAATTCCACGGAACCAATATTTTTTTTAATTTACATCACAGTGAAATCTAACCTATACCTGCAGTTACTTTCTTACAATTTTACTTGTTCTTCTTTATGAAATAAAATAATGCTGATTTCTTTTTATGAAATTACTCTGCAATGCGAAGAAAATGAAATAAAACACGACATAGCTCCTACGTAACAGAACAAACATCGCAGACAGTAGTCTGAGCACGTGCGTGTTACCACAGATGAAGTCGTTTGTCTTACTAACTTTATTTTATTTTACGGTATTTCTCCTTCATTTTATGTATCATGGGATAGTGGCAAGCTTAGTTCCGATTTCGGCCACCGGATAAAAGCAGATGGCGCTGCAAGTACTGAATGACGTCAGAGCGTTAGGAACAGACTTAGCCTATTACATAGGTTTTATAACCGCTGGGCAGTTTTATCTTTTTCCATCTTGTACTACATAGAAAAAATTTCACGGAACCAATATTTTTTTTAATTTACATCACAGTGAAATCAAACCTATGCCTGCAGTTACTTTCTTACAATTTTACTTGTTCTTTTTTATGAAATAAAATAATGCTGATTTCTTTTTATGAAATTACTCTGCAATGCGAAGAAAATGAAATAAAACACGACATAGCTCCTACGTAACAGAACAAACATCGCAGACAGTAGTCTGAGCACGTACGTGTTACCACAGATGAAGTCGTTTGTCTTACTAACTTTATTTTATTTTACGGTATTTCTCCTTCATTTTATGTATCATGGGATAGTGGTAAGCTTAGTTCCGATTTCGGCCACTGGATAAAAGCAGATGGCGCTGCAAGTACTGAATGACGTCAGAGCGTTAGGAACAGACTTAGCCTACTACATAGGTTTTATAACAGCTGGGCAATGTACCGGGCGGCTCAAAAGTCCGTTTAAATTTTAAAAATTTGTATCAAAAGAGCAAATGCTTATTATGTTACAATGTGGTTTGCACGAAAAACATCCACTGGTGGTTTGTTTGGCAATAGAACAACTTTTAGTTCGAGAAAAAGGGCTAGAGGGGACGCTTTACACGCATGTGAACCATGAAAGATATGAAGAAGATTGAAGATTTAACGACCACCGTGAGCAACTCAATGGGCTATAAGCAGTCGCCCGTCCCTAATTTAGGGTCACTGGTTCCAGGGAAGGGAGAGAGCCAGTGCCGTAAGAAAACACAACATCCATGCCTCACCGGGATTCGAACCCGGACCCCGTTCGGACGAATGATCACAGGCCGTCGCTTAGACCACTGCGCCACCGGGGCGGCTGAAAGATATGCAAACGTGATGCTTTTAGAGGCGATAAGTGATAAACTATAGCTACTAATCGCCCGGCTTCATCCCTGTCGTTACTGAAAATGGTGTTCAAGTCAAGTATTGCTGAGATGTTGACTTTTCCAGATTTTAAATGTTAGTGTAGCTGTTAGTGAAAATGTTAGTAAAGCTCTATTATGTAATCGGAGAATTGGATACAGACGCTGAGAAAGTTCCGAACACGGAAAGAACTAAAGAAGGGCCAAGGTCCTGTGCCAGTTTACACTATATGGAGAGACGAATTGAGGAATCTGAAAGTTTGCTTGATCGTCTACGAAGAGAAAGACCAGTTTTAAGGGAGGCCAATTCGAATGCTGTGGCCTCCCAAATGGCCGAACTACTTATATATAGCATCTCAAATAACAAGTGGAACAGACAGTACTTATAAAGCAGCATGGTGTTTGGGCATACTGCAAGCATAGGTAAATCGTATCCTTCAGGGAGTGTTAAATCTGTACCCATGGAAACGGCAAACTACACCAAACAAACCGCCAGCATTTTTTCTGTTGACCTTTGGGGGATGGCGGTTTACGACAAATATGAACAACTGTAATTTGGGAGTTTAACGACCGCAGTGAGCAACACAATGGGCTATAAATTAACAGTCGCTCGTATGCAGTTTAGGTCAACCGTTTCCAGGGAAGGAAGAGAGCGAACGTCGTAAGACAAACACGGCATCCGCGTCTCACCGGGATTCGAACCCGGTCGTACTTTTTTTTTTTTTTTATTTTTTTTTTATTTGGAGGTTTGAAGACCACCATGAGCAACTCAATGGGCTGTAAGCAGTCGCCCATCCCTAATTTAGGGTCACTGGTTCCAGGGAAGGGGGAGAGCCAGTGCTGTAAGACAAACACAACATCCATGCCTCACCGGGATTCGAACCCAGACCCCTTTCGGACGAATGATCAGAGGCCATCGCTTAGACCACTGCGCCACCGGGGCGGCCCGGTCGTACTTAGACGAACGGTCATAAGCCAGCGCATGGACGCCAGAGCCACCAGTGCGATTCAGTAAAGTACGGGTTTTATACAGTGGATTCATACTTAGTAAGAGCAGTACTAAGCAGACTTATTTTCCTTACGAAATCTAGATGTAGGTTTACAGTCCAGAGAAAGGGCTGTCAGACAGAACATTTAAGAAAGAAGTAATTTTATTCCCAGCATTGATTATATTGCTTGAAAATCTTTCTAAAAATGTGTGGACACCCTCAGTAATTCCGTTGCGCATTTTTTTTTTTTTATTGGAGGTTTAACGACCACCGTGAGCAACTCAATGGGCTATAAAGCAGTCGCCCGTCCCTAATTTAGGGTCACTGGTTCCAGGGAAGAGAGAGAGCTAGTGCCGTAAGACAAACACAACATCCATGCCTAACCAGGATTCGAACCCGGACCCCTTACGGGCGAATGATCAGAGGCCAGCGCCTTAGACCACTGCGCCACCGGGGCGGCTCCGTTGCACATTGATTTAAAACTATCTGTCTGCTGGTAAGAATCCGTTCACTGCCTTTGCAAATTTGGAAAAAGCTTATTCTCGAATTAACAGGGTGCTACTTGAAAGCTCTTGAAAAATTATGGTATAGTTTTGAAGTTACTTGAATCTGGGAAAGCTGTACATATCGGCAGCAGAGCGTAGGTAAATAGTGGTCATATTTGTTCTTCATTAGTGCAGAAGACAGTCAAGTTCGTGTGATGTTACCATGGCTGTTTAATATAAAGTATTTATAAATGCAGATATGCGTCATGAAAAAATAGTTTTATGTCTTGGGAATTTCCATGTTTGTGGATTGCTTTACGGTGATGATATGGCCTTGTTGTCCGATACCAGAACTGACTTGCAGAGTGTGTTGTGCAATTCGAATAACGTATGTATGAAATTCAGAGTATACATGTAAATGAGGGTCTAAGAAGAACGTCAATACTAAACTCAGGGGGAGTCTAGATAGCGCACATTTAGAATAGGCGAATGTGTTTGCATGTTTAAAAATCATATTTGATATAGAAAATATAATAGATCATGTGTGAAATTTGGGGCCGAGTGTGTTCAGTTTTGAAGTTTATAGCTGCTTTAGAAAGATTTAACACCAGCCGTTTTTACCAAAGAGATCCTCAATGGCTGTTTAAGAAAGTGTTTTCCTTGGAACAAGTGACCCTAAGGAAAGAATGGTTTGGCCAGCAGGGTGCATAAGTGTTAATTACTGCCTCTGATATATTTGCAGCAAAATCTGAACTCTGAAAACTCGACTGAAAAAAATCTTTCCTGGACCGATACCGCTTAAATCGAAAAACCTCTTGAGAACACTTTCTTCTTAAAATAACGCATGCTTTTCCTGGCAGGAGGCGTAGATGCATATCATATTTTGCCGATATATCTGCTTCTAAGAGTCCCATTTGAAAAGTTCTTCCTGTGTTGGAGACCGTTTCCCCTACAAAATGTTTCTCATATAATTTAAAAATTTTCTTAACGCATAAGTCTGCAACCAAAGGGCGTAAGTTCACGATTCCGTTTACAGCAATATCTGCGAGATTAAAAACCCGATTGAAAAACTTCTTTCATCGGTCAGATACTACCGTTTTCCATACAGGTTCCATTCACTTTGAATAGCTTTGATAAATTTAATTCGTACCAGAAAGGATTCATAAGGCGTGCTGCTCATTACACCCGAAAATTCGGTTTCATCTTTCTCGTTAAAATAAGAGCCGATTACCAGTGGTTAATGACACAACAGTGTTTAGCTCCTCGAAGTTAATAAAAACCGGCTGGTTTCATTTTTTGCGCATTCCAACCGCAGATTGAAGAAGCGTATATGCTCCAGCTTTGTCCGTCCGTCTGTCGGCACGATAACTCCCATAAAAATGGTTCGATTTCGATGAAATAATTTTTGTATGTGGTAGAAGACCACCTGGGGGTGAAACCTATTGAAAATGTTTGAAATGGGGTCAAAGGTCACAACATAGGAGCGGGATCCATTCCATTGCCCTTATGCGTCATAACTTGCGTAAATATAGTTCGATGTCGATGAAATTTTAGTATGTGGTAGGGTACCAACTGGGAAGAAACGCTATTGAAAATGGGTGAAGTGGGGTTAAAGGTCAGGACATAGGAGCGGGATGCATTCCATTGCTCTTATGCGTCATAACTTGCGTAAATATGGTTCGATTTCGATGAAATTTTAGTATGTGGTAGGGGACCAAATGGGGTCAAAGGTCAGGACATAGGATCGGGATCCATTCCATCTCCCTTATTCCATACTATTAAAGGAGCAATTCTTGTATGTATGTAAATTTTATTTTGAAAACGGCTCTAAGGATTTTGATGAAAGTCGTTAACCTACCGTTTTCTGGTACTAGAAATTGATTTAGCTTGATCTCGACTTTAGGAAAATTCCTTTAGTGGGTTAAATAACCACCCCGAATCACCACGTTTTTAGTGTCATGGCGTCGTCCCATTAATGTAACCAATGCTTAGAAATCTTATGATGTCACAATCTCGCGATTGAGATGTTGGCGCGCTGTCACGCTATCTGTCTCATTACGTCACGCGTTGTTTGTGGATCCTATTAAAGTTTTATGACGTCACACACTTTCGAGCAGATAGTCGCGATTCCCATCTTCCTCATTACGTCACGCGTTGTGTGCGTATGCCGTCCGCACGATAACTCGCGTAACAATTGTTCGATTTCGATGAAATTTTAGTATGTGGTAGGGGACCGCCAGGGGACAAACCCTATTGAAAATGGGTGAAATGCGATCAAAGGTCAGGACATAGGAGCGGAATCACTTCCATCGCCATTATGCGCCATAACTTAAGTAAAAATGCTTCGATTTGGATGAAATGTTAGTGTGTTGTAGGAGCCTGTCTGAGGACAAATCCTATTGAAAATGGGCGTAATGGGGTCAAAGGTTAGGACACAGCAGCGGGATCTATTCCATAGCCCTTATGCATCATGACTTACATAAAAATGTTTCGATTGCGACAAACCTTTATCATGTTATTTCCGAGGTATACTGAACTGGTTCTGTTGAATATCATCGAAATGGGATCAAAGGTCAGGGCACAGGATCGAGATTTATTCCACAGCCATTATTCTCATATCTTGAGTGATAACTTAAGTAATGATTTCTGGTATGTTGGAAAGCGTATTATAATCAATGCATTGCATGATTTTACTAACTGGTTTTCATTTACGCTTTCCAACCGTTGGTTGAAGAAACTTATATGCTCCAGCTTTGTCCATTTGTCTGTCCGCAAGATAACTCGCATAAAAATGGTTCGATTTCGATGAAATTCTAGCATGTGGTAGGCGACCACCTCGGGATGAACCCTATTGAAAATGGGACAAATGGAGTCGAAGGTCACGACATAAGAGCTGGATCCATTGCCCATTGCACTACCCTTATGCGCCATAAATGGTGGATTTCGATGAAATTTTAGTATGTCGTAGAGGACCACCTGGGGACGAACCCTATTGAAAATGGGTGAAGTGGGGTCGAAGGTCAGGACATAGGAGCGGAATGCATTCCATTGTGTGTAAGTATAGTCCGATTTCGTGCGTAAGTATTGTTCGATTTCGATGAAATTTTAGTATGTCGTACAGGACCACCTGGGGACGAACCCTATTGAAAATGGGTGAAGTGGGGTCAAAGGTCAAGACATAGGACCGGGATGCGTTCCATCACATCTTATAAAAGGAGCAATCCTAATATATAATTTGCTAGAGTCCTCCTTCGTGACACTTTTTAAGTCATCATAGCAACAACCGAAAAACAAATGTTTGTGACGTCACGCTTTGCTTTTCGTGTAGGTGAGTCATCACATAAACGCGCACAGTTAAAGCGTATATCACTTTGTTTTGTTGTCATAGCAATAAAGAACACAGCTACTGCTGTGACGTCATCTAATGCAAATCATTCTCACATAACGTCAGCGATGCGTTACGTCACACGGTCAACTCTTTAGAGATTCGAAAACTTTACGTCAGGAATTTTGGTTCTATTTCATACAGGGTATATAAATAATAATAATAATAATAATAATAAAAGTTATTTTTTGCAGACTACAATGTAACAGCAAAAAATAAATTTCATTATTATTATTATTTATATACCCTTGATATGCTTTATTACGCTGTTTAAGGTGGACGTCAAGTAATTTTGCTTCCTATACTTCCAATGGAAAAACTTCCATACACATTTTCTTCACAATTAATGCGTTCCCAAGGATGAAAATTTGAACATCGATTAAAATAGTTTCATTTCATAACTTGGAATACTTAATATTTTCTAAAACATAACCATAATTATGCAATCCAACATTTGTTTGTCTACTGACGTTATCAAAGTACAGGTCGCGCCATCTTTTTCTTGGTTTCAACACCACCAAAGGAAAAGTTATTGATTTTTAATATAATTATAGTTTTGTTTCAGAAAATATTTAATATTCCAAGTTATAATATGAAGTTATTTTAATATGTTCAGAGTTTAATAATTGGGAACACACTAATTGTGAAGGTATTGTGTACAAAAGTTTTTCCATTGGAAGTATAGGAAGCAAAATTACTTGACGTCCACCTTAACAAAAAAAGACGAACATTTATATTCCGGCGTTCAAACTGTGTTATCCGTAACAGTTCCTGTTTAACGTTTTGTTTTCATCATTTTTTCTTTCGTTCGAAGTTAGAGTTGTTTTTCTTCTGGTGTGTGCGATTCAAGGTCATTTAATTCGTATTGCGGTTCATTTGTCTCAAAACATCGACTTTGTTTTGCGTGAGTTTTAACAACAACAGTGCAAATATGCGTCCTGAAATGAAAAGAATCTACTGAGGAAGTAGGTTTCCAGAAGGAAGCAGCAAAAAGACGAAAGGCTGAGCAAGAAAGGGCCCGTCGGTTAAGTATGTCCTATTGCGCAAAGAGAATGCGATCGGAATCGTCATCGCGTAGCAAATATAACTCCTCAGCAAACTGAACGAAGTCGGGAACGACACCGAATTGCAAACATGACGTCAGAACAAATCGCACAAGGTCGCGAACGACATCAGATTGCAGACATGTTACAATCGCAAATATTACGCCAGAGACATGGTGTTACAATCCGCCGACAAAATCCACGAACTAGAAACCAAGCTGTTCTTGACGCAGGTAACGTTGTAGAACCAAATGTCGATCGACTTGCGAGTGAGATGACGGCGCGCGGTCACGCCATCTGCCTCATTACGTCACGCGTTTGTGGATCCTATTAAAGCTTTATGATGTCACACTCTCGCGACCATCTACCTCATTACGTCACGCGCTGTTTGTGGATCTTATTAAAGTATTATGACGTCATACTCTCGCAACCATCTACCTCATTACGTCGCGCGCTGTGTGCGAATTACGTATTATATCTATTTTCTTCTAGAACAAAAAGTGAGTTGTGCCAGTTGCTTGGAGTTGATGCGTAGTACAGTATAAGCAGCGGAACGCTGATTTCGCATGTTTTTTCCCATCAAAATTTAAACTTAATACAGCTGCTCTGGTGGCTCAGTGGTCTAAGCGATGGTCTCTGATCATTTGTCCGAAAGCGGTCCGCGTTCGAATCCCAGTGAGGCATGGATGTTGTACTTGTCTTACGGCACTGGCTCCTTCCCTGGAACCAGTGACCCTAAATTAGGGACGGGCGACTACTTATATCCCATTTGAGTTGCTGACGGTGGTCGTTAAACCAATAATAAAAAAAAACTTAGTACAGCATTTGCTTTGTTACATTTTTGAATAGTCACTTGATGACGAGCGTATTCGCTGTGCTAAAATATGATTAGTTCATTTTTATTAATTACTATTAACAGAGTGTCACGTGGATGGTAAAACAATACAAACAAGAAAGATGACGCCGAATTTCGGGTGTAATAAGCACGTCTTTTGAATCCGTTCTGACACAAATTAAATTTATCAAAGCTATCCAAAGTCAATGAAACCGGTATGGAAAACAATAGTATCTGACGGAAGAAAGAAGTTTTTCAATTGGGTTTTTAATCCCTCAGATATTGCTGTAAACGGAATCGTAAGCTTACGACCTCTGGTTGTAGACTTGTGCGTTAAGAAAAACATGAATTCACATGAGAAACATTTCGCACCGGAAACGCTCTCCAACACCGAAAGAATGTTTCAAATCGTACTCTTAGAAACAGAGATATCGATAAAAAATAAGGTCTGACTTTACGTCCCTTGGTGGGAAAACCATGCATTATTTTAGGAAGAAAGTATTCTCAAAAGGTTTTTCCATATGAGCGGTATCGATCGAAGAAAAAAAAATTTAGTCGAGCTTTCAGGAGTTCAGATTTTGCTACTAATAAATCAGAAGCAGAAATTAACACTTATGCCCCCTGGTGGCCAAATCATTCTTTACCAAACATTAGAAACTATGTTAAAAATATGTTCCATCAGGTCCTGTATGCTTTACAGGAAGACTTTTTCATATTGGAGTTTTAGAAGCAGAAATAACGCAGAAAACGCAATTTACCTATGTGCCCCCTAGCGGAAAGTCTATGATTTACTTTAAAATTTTGAATTTATAGGAAAAAACATTTCGCATCGGAAACACGATCCAACAAAGAAGAAATTTTTCAAATCGTACTCCTAGAAGTAGAGATATTGACAAAAATATGATATATATCTACGCCCCCTGGCGTAGAAGACATGCATTATTTCAAGAAGAAAATGTTCCTAAAAGGTTTGTCGGCATGAGTAGTATCGCTGAACAAACCACTTTTTTTTTCAATCCAGATTTTAGAAGCTCATATTTTGCTGCAAATACATCAGAAACAGAAATTGAGGCTTACGCCACTTGGTGGCCACACCATTTTTTTCAAAAATTAGAAATTATGTGCAAAGGATTTCCCATCAGGAGCTGTATCCGGTGCAGATAAAAAGTTTCAAATCGGAGATTTAGAAGCAGAGATATAGGGGGAAACACCATTTACCACAACGCCCCCTAGCGGAAAGTCTATAAATTAATTAATAATTTTGAAATTATATGAACCACAGGCCACACCTGAAACACTATCCAACAAACAAGAAATTCTTCAAATCGGACTCCTAGAAGTAGAGATATTGACAAAAATAAGATATACATCTACGCCCCCTGGCGTAAAAACCATGCATTATTTTAAAAAGAAAATGTTTCTAAAAGGTTTGTCGACATGAGTACTATCTTTCTACAAACGACGAAGTTTTCAATCAAGAATTTAGAAGCTAATATTTTGCTGCAAATACATCAGAAGCGGAAATTAAGATTTACGCCCCTGGTGGTCAAACCATTTTTTTACAAACACTAGAAATTATGTGCAAACGACTTCCCATCAGGAGCTGTATCCGGTGCAGAAAGAATTTTTCAAATCGGAGATTTAGAAGCAGAGATATAGGAGGAAACACAATTTACCATTACGCTCATTAGCGGAAAGTCTATGAATTACTTGAAAATTTTGAAATTATATGAAAAACATGTCACACTGCAAACACTATCCAACAAGGAAGGGATTTTTCAAATCGGACTCCTAGAAGTACAGATATTGACAAAAAATATATATATAAATCTACGCCCCCTGGCGGAGAAACTGTGGAATATTTTAAGAAGAAAATATTCCAAAAATGTTTAACGATGTGAGTGGCATCATTCCACGAAAGAATTTCTTCAATCGATATTTTAGAAGCTCAGATTTTATGGCAAATACATCAAAAACAAAAATTAACTCTTACGCCCCCTGGTGGACAAAGTATTCTTTACCAAAAATTTGAAATTATATGCAAAAGATTTTCCATCAGGAGATGTATCCGCTGAAGAAAATAGTTTTCAAATCGGAGTTTTAGAAGAAGAGTTATAGGGAAAAATGTAATTTACTTTTACATCCCCTAGCAGAAAATCTATGGGTAATTTGAAAAAGTAACTATATCTAAAATACTCTTCGGCATAAATGGAATCGAAAGATAAAAAAAAAAAATTCAATCGGATATTTAGAAGCAAATATATGGAATAAAACGTATTTTTGAATTCGACATTATCTGCATTTACACCTATTAGCGGCGAAATTGTACTTCGTAAAAAAAAAAACCGAAATAACGGATCATCATTCGCATATATTTCAAGCTTCCCAATGCAAAAAGAATTTTTCAAATCGGATTAATAGTTGCAGAGATATCCTGGGTACAGACGGACGGACAGAAAAACCGGTAACATAAGCACGATCTTTTTTCCAGCTTTTTCCGTCAGTCTGTCCGTCCCTCTGTCTGCACGATAACTCGCGTAAAACTGGTTCGAATTCGATGAATTTTTATTATGTGGTGCGGGAACAATAGGGACAAACCTTATTGAAAATAGGCGAAATGGGGTCAAAGGTCACGGCATAGGAGCAGGATCCATTCCTTTGCCCTTATACGTCATAACTTGCGTAAATATGGTTCGATGTCGATGAAATGTTAGTATATTATAGGGGACCACCTGGGAATGAACCATATTGAAAACGGGTGAAGTGGGGTCAAAGGTCAGGACATACGAGCTGGATGCATTGAATCGCCCTTATCCCATACTACACTGCTGGCCACCCAAAATGCAACACCAAGAATGACACGAGATAGCAAAGCCAGATTTATTGGACACATAACAACAGATACAAAGGTGAAACGATTGAGCTTACAGGCCCGTGCGACTTGCGGAACACACAGACATCAATAGTTCGTGTGGTCCCCATGACTGGAAATAACGGCCGCTACACGCCGCGGCATCGAACGAAAGAGGCTTTGGATGTGGGCTTGGGGTATGTCGTTCCAGGCTGCTTCCCCACGTTGCCACAGGTCATCAGGCGTAGCCGCGGTTGGTGCTTGCCGGGCCAATCGGTTGCCGATCAGTGACCAGACGTGTACGATGGGCGATACATCGGGAGAACAGGCGGGCCGTGGCACCTGGTGGGCCGTGAAGAATTGTTGCACGATGCGTGCCACGTGCGGGCGCACATTGTCCTGTTGAAACGTGGCCGCTGGCAGGTCCTGCAGGTAAGGGAAGACTACAGGCTCCAAAACGTCGGAGATGTAGCGGTGGTTGTTGAGTGTACCGGCGATGCGTACCAGAGGAGTGCGGGTGTCATATCCAATTGCGCCCCAAACCATAACGCCAGGCGACGGACCGGTATGCCGATGCATAATGCAGGCGTCATACAGTCTCTTGCCGCGGTGCTGCCGCACGCGGATATGACCATCGTAGTGTTGCAGGAAGAAGAGGGATTCGTCGGAGAAGACAATGTCGTGCCATTCAGTAGTCCAGCTGCGGCGTTTAACCGCCCACTGTCGCCGCACTCGCCGGTGGTGTAACGTCAATGGTAATCGGAACAATGGGCGCCTTGCGACAAGTCCCCGCTCCTGCAGACGACGTCGAACGGTACGTGCTGACACAGGTTGTTGCGCAACACACCCTAATTCCTGCTCTAACGTTCGTGATGTGGCGGTGCGAGCCGTAAATGCCCGCTGCACAACATGCCGGTCCTCTCGTTCGGTGGTGTGCCGCGGCTGTGGCAATCGCTCACGTCGGCCCGTCCGTCCCTCCTGCACTCACAGAATCCATACTCGCCTCACTGTGGCTGGATGTCGTTCCACACGGGCGCCGATGTCGCGGTACGATAACCCGTTGTCGCGATAAGCCACTATTCGTCCTCTGTCGAACTCCGAAACGTGCTGGAATGACTGCCGTATTCTTTGACGAGGCATCAGGAAGCTTTCCACGTGCAAGTCCGGCAGCACAACACACTTCCATTACTTACACCCCGCCTTCTGGGCACCATTCTTATAGTGCTTCTCGATGGCGTGCCGGGCGCACATGATTTGCATATGCCCTGCAATGCTCATCGTTTGCATGTCCTCTCGCGGGCGACGCATGCTGCGAATTTCAGCCCAATCAGATGCTTCCTTCTTGGTGTTGCATTTTGGGTGGCCAGCAGTGTATTGAGGTGGACGGCAAGTAATTTTGCTTCCTATACTTCCAATGGAAAAACTTCTACACATTTCCTTCGCAATTATTGTGTTCCCAAGGATGAAAATTTGAACATCGATTAAAATAACTTCATATTATAACTTGGCATACTTAATATTTCCTAAAACATAATCATAATTATATAAAAAATCAATAACTTTTCCTTTGGTGGTGTTGGAACCAGAAAAAAGATGCCGCGACCTGTACTTTGATGACGTCAGTAGGCAAACAAATGTTGGATTTCATAATTATGGTTATGTTTTAGAAAATATTAAGTATTCCTAGTTATAAAATGAAGCTATTTTAATCGATGTGCAAATTTTCATCCTTGGGAACGCATTAATTGTGAAGAAACTGTGTACAGACGTTTTTCCATTGGAAGTATAAGAAACAAAATTACTTGACGTCCACTTTAAAGGAGCAATTCTTCTAGGTATGTAAATTTTATTTTGAAAACGGCTCTAAGGATTTTGATGAAAGTCGTTAACCTACCGTTTTCTGGTACTAGAGATCGATTTAGCTTGATTTCGCCTTTAGGAAAATTCGTTTAGTGCGTTAAATAACCACCCCGAATTAAGTGTCATGGCGTCGTCCCATTGATGTTATCCATGCTTAGAAATCTTATGACGTCACAATCTCGCGATTGATATGCTGTCGCGCGGTCTCACTATCTCTCTCATTACGTCACGCGTTGTGTGGATCCTATTAAAGTTTAATGACGTCACACTCTTGAGAACAGATAGTCGCGATTCTCATTTGCCTCATTACGTCACGCGTTGTGTGCTTGTGTCTGTCCACATGATGACTCGCGTAAAAATCGTTCGATTTCGATGAAATTTTTGTATGTGGATGGGGAATACGTGGGAATGAACCCCATTGAAAGTGAACGAAATAGAGTCAAAGGTCAGGACATAGGAGCGGGATCAATTCCACTGCTCTTATGCGTCATAACTAACGTAAAAAAGGTTCGATACCCATGAAATTTTAGTATCTGGTAGAGGACTACCTGGGGACAAACCGTATTGAAAATGTACGAAATGGGGTCAAAGGTCAAGACATAGGAGCGGAACACGTCAATCGCCATTATGCATCATAACTTACGTAAAAAATCTTCGATTTAGATGAAATGTTAGTATGTTGTAGGGGCATGCCTGGGGACGAATCCTATTGAAAATGGACCAATGGGGTCAAAGGTTAGGACACAGGAGCGGGATCTATTCCATAGTCCTTATGCATCATGACTTACGTAAAAATGCTTCGATTACGACGAAACTTTATCATGTTATTTCGGAGGTATACTGAACCGGTTCTGTTGAATATCATCGAAATGGGATCAAAGGTCAGGGCACAGGAGCTAGATTTATTCCACAGCCATTCACCTCATAACTTGAGTGATAACTTGAGTAATGATTTCTGGTATGATGGAAAGCGTATTATATTCAATGCACTGCATGATTTTACTAACTTGTTTACAAAAGACGTGCTAAAAATATGGCTGGTCGACCCCCTACGAAACGTGCGCGTTTCAACTTTAATAAGAAGAATACGGCTTTGCTGGAACAAGAACAAGCGGAAGAAGTAAATATGGAACATCTTGGACTTTCAAGGGCCGATGGTTTCCGATCACTTTCCAGTCTCGAAACGCATGACCTTCCATTGGAAGAAGATCAGCCTACAAAAAGACTATTGCGAGCAGCTAAGGCGAGGAACATGGAAATAATGTCCGACGTTATTATAACCCTCAATGGATCTATATCGGAAGAAAACCTCGATAAAATGCGGCGAATAAATAGACAGCGGTGAAGAACCAATGTTACCATGGGGTTTCTTGAAGAACCCCATATTAACTTATATTGTTTGGTGCTTCATTTTCGGAAATAGCAAAAAAAAAAAAAAAAAAAAAGAAAAAAATCTTACTCTAACACAAATAGAAAATTATCATTCATTTTTGTTTTGATGTTTATTCTAAATTCATTTGTCTCTAATTCGTCTATCATTATCATCTTGATGGTTTAGACTTAGCATTACAATACTTGGAAATAACATATCAAAATATAAATCTTTTTGTGCCCTCATCCCCCTTTACCCGAGCGATGATCTGTGTTCCTGATATTTGCCCTTATGCGTCATAACTCGCGTAAAAATGGTTCGATTTCGATGAAATTTTAGTATGTGGTAGGGGACCATCTGGGTGAAATGGGGTCAAAGGTCAGGACATAGGATCGGGATCCATTCCATTGCCCTTATGCGTTATAACTTATGAAAAAATGCTTCGATTGCGACAAAACTTCATGATCTTGTTCCGCAGATGTAGTGTACCGGTTCTGTTGAATATAATCGAAATGGGGTCAAAAGCAGTGCACAGCAGCGAAATTTATTCCACAGCCATTATCCTTATAACTTGAGTACTAACTCGAGTAATGATTTCTGGTTTGTTGGAATGCGTATCAAAATCAATGCGTTGCATGATTTTACTAACTTGTTATATATTTCCATAATCTTATAACAGGAATTCAATAATTCTAAACTGACCCTATTATGAAACGTTGTACTATTATTTCATGCGTACATTCCCGAAGCTTCAGCGTACTGAGTGCATTCTTTTTTCACCTTTTCTTAGCCCTTAATAATGCTCTCTATCATATCCTACAAATCACACCTTCTGATTCCTGGAACGCATCATTCATTTGAAACGTGGAGATGCTTCTCCAAATTCCGAAAATATCACCAGGTGAAAGGTCTTTAAAATACTGAGTGAGGAAGATAAAACATTCATTCCGGAGAGCTTTCGGGGAAACATTAGTTGTGTGCACAGGAGTTTTGTCACTACAGAAGCATGCTTAAGACTCATACTGCACACAAAAGTAGCAAACTGAGCTTTCTTGTGAAATTGCTTCTGTGACTGCAGTATACCACCGGCATAGGTCAGTTGGTTTATGTGACCTATAACCTATGGTCATTTGGTTTAACTCTCACCTATGACGATGGTCAGTTGGTTTAACAAACCAGCATTGGTCAGTTAGTTTATGTGACCTGCATAGGTCAGTTGGTTTGTGTGGGTGGCGAACGTTTCTGACGGGTGTTTAAATCCATCTAGTCTGCGGTTTTTCTGAAGTTTTCCACAGGCTCCCTGTGGTTGGGGACAAGAGTCCGATGATGGTTCTGTGAAAATACAAGTTTGCTTGCGACGGACATCGAAACCCGGTCCCCTCACTCCGGAGTTAGTTGCTCTCCCAACTAAGCTACGCGGATAGAATGTCTCGTTGTAGATTCGTCGTCTTGACACATGTTTTCACCTCTGTAGTACGTCACATCATCTTCCTCTTAATTTTTTTCCCTTTGAAGCGAAGTAGGAATTTTTCATTAATTCCAAACACTGTGTGGAACATTACACATTATTTTTTTTAAAAACACAATGTTTAGTCGATCCATTTTCCACAATCGGGAGCCGATGTGAGAACACAAGTTTGTTCGCGCTGCCTCACTCCGGCGTAATTCGCTATCTCAACTAAGCTACGCGGACAGAATGTCTCGCTCCAGATTTGTAGTCTTGACACATGTTTTCTCCTCTGTAGTACGTCACAGTTCCCTGCGAAGTCGGCCCCAGACGCAGTTTGACTCTTACCCGTATGAAGAACCGGACTGGCAAGCTGGCTGCATTAATTTGCCAAAAACCCTCGAGGGCGCATAGTCGTCTTTGCGGACGAGATAGCGAGAGAGAGGGAGAGAGACAGACTGCAACATCTAACTTTATCTCCTAAGCAATCTATCCAACCTCGCACGGAGATTTAATACAATTAATTTCTCTAACTTAACAATTGACAACAATTATTTTTCAGTAACTCCGACTGATTTAAGTGGTGCTGACCATATCTTAGTAAAATAATAGAAATTCGCGAATACATGCAGCAACTAACCAAATATAAATGTTTGGCTATCTTTTTAAGATTTGCAGTAGTCGCTTACCCTTTTTGGAAGTCTTTTTGCCAACAAGACTTATATTTTCCTTCTTTGTTAATGCAGTTCTACGCTTTCGGCTTCGAGAGTGACTTCTTCTCTTTCTCGCACGAACAGCTTTTGTCCTCCTGCTCCTAGAACGTGTGCTTGTTTTTCCAGTTTTGAATCGGCTCCTCATTTGACGTGTCCGAGACTTGGCATTATGCATTCGTTTTCTGGGAGATTTGCTGCTACTTCGACCAGCAGCCATCTTGCACTTGGCATTATCTCCATCAGGGACAGTATCTTATTTCTTCATCTGGCTTTCGAAGGGATTTCTTCTCTGGTACAACTGCGTTGATGCCGCTGCTGATAGCTTGAGGATTTCCGAAACCACCATCCAGCCTTCCAAGTTCTTCGGGATTAATGGCACTCTGCTGGCTGTCCAATACTGAAGGTTTTCGATCAGGTACACCTACTGTCAGAGGATTTGTTTTTAAGTTTGCCACAAGATCGTTGTTAATATTCAAAGTTCTAGGACTGGTATTACCACGATTTTTCTTCTTTCTTATTTTGGATCCGATCCTCGTTTGACGTGTCCGAGACTTGGCATTATGCCTTCGTTTTCTGGGAGATTTGCTGCTACTTCGACCAGCAGCCATCTTGCACTTGGCATTATCTCCATCAGGGACAGTATCTTTTTCTGCATCTGGCTTTCGAAGGGATTTCTTCTCTGGTACAACTGCGTTGATGCCGCTGCTGATAGCTTGAGGATTTCCGAAACCACCATCCAGCCTTCCAAGTTCTTCGGGATTAATGGCACTCTGCTGGCTGTCTGACACTGAAGGTTTTCCATCAGGTGCACCTACTACTGTCAGAGGGTTGGTTTTGATGTTTGCCACAAGATCGTTGTTCATTTTAGGTTTGGATGGCGAGAACCCACAGTTAAAGCACAGGCAAAGATTAGTTGCAGAGAACCAGAGATAAGTAGGACCAGAGTAAGACAAGACTTCTACGTCATTAAACTATTCAAAAAGTAAAGTAACGTACCACGCATTTACGAGGACCTTATCAACCAGTGGGTAAGAAATTCCGAACTCATTTGAATGGCTTTCGTGATGTCACCCAGAACACGTTCTCACGTTCGGATGAAGCTGACAAAATGTGGATAAATGAAGATTCTAGAATTTTTATTTCCAAATACACTTGATTTACTGCTAGAGAAAAAAATAACGGGATGTAATAAAAGAAAGCTACGTTCGTTTCACACTACAGACTATTATACGTTTCTACGTGTCACAATTTAGACAATTAAATTCTGTAAGTAATAGCCAAATTTAAGAAATGTTGAAATGTAATAAATTTAAAATACGAGGGTTGTACCGAAAGTAATGCAAAAGTGGGCAAATCTTAACTGACAGAGGTGGTTCAAATTGCACATGTTGGTAGAGTAACTCTTCCTCTATACAAAGGTACTACTCAACATAGTCTCCATCACAAGCGATGGATTTGCGCCATCGTTGAACCCAACTTTCGAATCCTCTGAAAAGATTGAGATGTGGACTGTTGTACCCACTTCTTCACAGCCACTTTCATCTCATCTGTGTCATGAAAATCGTTGTTCCCGGAGATTCTCCTTCATTGCACCGAACAGTTGGAAGTCGGAGGGAGCCAGATATATGGGCTGTACGGTGGATAGGGACCACCAACCAGCCTGAGTTGCTGATCGCCTGATTTGTTGCCAAATATGTGTGTGGTCTAGCATTGTCATGATGAATGTGGATCCTTTCAGATTCTTATTCGGTCTCTTCCTCCTTATGGCTTCTCTAAGCTCCTTGAGTGTCTCAATGTACCGCATGCTAGTCATGGTACGACCACGTTCCAGAAAATCAATGAGAATGACATATCGGTCATCCCAAAAAACAGTCACCATCACTTTCTATGCTGATTGCTGGCTCTTGAACTTGTTAGTCATCGGTGAAGAGGTGTGACGCCATTTCATGGATTGATTCTTCATTTGCGGACCGTAAAGATACGCCCACGTTTCATCCTCTGTCGCCAGATTGAAAAACAACGAGTCATCATTGGCTCGAAACGCTTCCAGCATATCGGAGCAGACTTCCACCCTTGTCTCCTTCAGATCTTTTTTCTATTTCTTTTTTTTTGATTGGAGGTTTAACGACCACCGGGAGCAACTCAATTTGGGGGTGAATTAACCAACGTTCCTGATGCGGGTAATCACTGCGGACGAGACTTGAAGATGAAAGTTTAGTCTACGGTTATGAAGCTGAAGCTCAAGGGTCACCGAAGCTGAAGTTTGGTCTACGGTTATGAAGCTGAAGCTCAAGGGTCGCCGAAGCTGAAGTTTGGTCTACGGTTATGAAGCAGAAGCTCAAGAGTCGCCGAAGCTAAAGTTTGGTCTACGGTTATGAAGCTGAAGCTCAAGGTTCGCCGAAGCTGAAGTTTGGTCTACGAAGCTGAAGTTTGGTCTACGGTTATGAAGCTGAAGCGCAAGGGTCGCCGAAGCTCAAGTTTGGTCTACGGTTATGAAGCTGAAGCTCAAGGGTCGCCGAAGCTGAAGTTTGATATACGGTTATGAAGCTGAAGTTCAAGGGTCGCTATTTCGAAACCAGTGGACGAGATCCAGCGCGAATCGCAGAGGGTACTTGACACGATTCGCGAACAGGTCTTCCTGGGAGCGTTTCAACAGTGGCAAAAACGCTGGCAGCGGTGTATCGCTGCCCAAGGAAACTACTTTGAGGGAGATCATAGCCAGACTTAAGTAACGTAAGTACTTTGTTGTATATCGGAATAGTCTCGGAAATTTTTGATCGGACCTCGTGTTCAAGATGCGAATGCATAATCGAATTGACAATTCCGATAGACACACCCGCTCTGTTCGCTAGTTTTCCGATCGCGATTCTTCGGTTGGTTGGTTTTTTACTGCATCTTCCACACGTGCAATTGTCGTCACTGAAACAGCACGACGTGCTGCTCCTGATCTTGGCTGGCCTGCCGTGCTTTTTCGTCCACAACAAAAGAGTTGGCACCACCGCATTACAGTACTGCTTAAAGACAAGCAGGCCTATACACCGCCTTCATTCGTCTGTGCATTTCACTTGGTGGCGCTTTCTCCGCTTTTAAAAACTGAATTACTGCACGTTGAGGAACTTTGGACGTATCCATCTCCTAGGAGGGAACAATAAATTTAGCCCAGCACGTTACACGGCTTCCGTAACAAGCCAGCTGCAATGAAGTTGCGTAGTCTTTAAATTTCCTGTACACAAGCGCCGCGCATTTGCAAAATTAGGAAGTGCAAACGCACTTTTGCCAAAGAGTATCACTACTTATTGAACAACCCTTATACAGGGTGCATAGGAAAGTCCCTTTAGCCTGGAATAACTTGTGAACGGAGAGAAGTACAATTATGCAAGTGAGATAACGGTATAGTAAAGCGACTACACCCGATCGAATGCAACCGATAGCAGCGCCCCTAGTGGCAAAAGGCGGAAGTTAGCCATTGCAAATCGAAAACGAAAAGAGATAAAGCATCTAATTAGAAAGTTGTAGAGCATCAATTAATTAGTACAAAACGACATTTGTTTCACACGGAGAAGATACATTGTAGCCTGAATACCGTACAATGTCCGAAATCGACGCGCGACGATTCGAATCTGCATATTCATATTTCGCAAATGTAGCCGTATGCAAATGAAGATTGTGACGTTGTACCGTACCTACAATATAAAAACCAGTAGCAGGATGTACCCTGATCAGAAGTTTAGGTCTACGTATGCTGTGTGAGAATGGCGAGCTTGGATTTCTGGGGTTACGTAAAAATTCAGGTGTATGCAACAGCGCCACAAGTCTGCTGGATCTACGTCGTCGTGTTACAGATGCTTGCAGTAGTGTGACACCTTGCATGCTGAGTTACTTTCACGAATACAAATGTGTATCGTGGGCAATGGCGGACTCTTCGAACATACTCGACATTAACTTTTTATCACTGTGCGCCAGTTTGCCTTTTTTGTTTTTGTTTTGTCTGACGTCATCAAACTGTATTGACATAAGTACGCATTTATGCAATAAATTGTGTGTATACCTATGCCTGTTCGCTTCAAACGTTCACACAAAAGGTTGCGCATCGACTTCGGACATTTTAGGGTATTCAGGCGACAATTTATCTTATCCGTGTGAAACAAATGTCGTTTTGTACTAATTAATTGATGCTCTACAACTTTGCGGTTGGAAATTTTGCTCCCTTTCTTTTCGTTTTCGATTTGCAATGGCTTGGCTAACTTCCGCATTTCGCCACTAGAGGCCCTGCTATCGGTTGCATTCGATCGGGCGTAGTAGCTTTATCTCACTTGCGTACCTGTACCTCTCTCCGTTCGCAAGTTATTCCAGACTAAAGGGACTTTCCTATGTACCCTGTATATTCTCTAGACGTTTGAAAAGTTCCCAACCAGAAAAACAAATTTTTCTGGTTGGGAACTTTTCAAACGTGTAGAGAATATACAGGGTAACCATCTCCAACCAGAAAAACAAATTTTCCGTAAAAGGAATCAGATGCTAAGTCGAAGATAGCGTCTCCGTGGGAATATTTAATTAATGAAGAAAGTTTGTTATTTTCGAAATCCACAAAAGCTACTACTAATTACGAAGTTGCGTTACAAACCAAAATAAAGCGAACTGAAGAAAAAATATCACATAAACTCATGACAGAATAAAACAGAAAAACAGCTGACTCAACCTTATTCACACTATATTGGCAAAAGTCACCAGACACCTAGAAGAGAAACACAACATAGCATTTGTTGACGTACATTAATACGGTGTCGGTCCACCTTTGGCCTACACGTGTCTTCACGAGCTCCGTGTTTGAGTGCTTCACGTAACTGTTTTGTGTGCCCCGTCATTGTTCTTCTGTGTGTGTGCCGAAGTTAAAGGTCTGTGCTTTCGTTTAAGATCCCTCACGAGTTGGTGAGTGCTTATTTTGTTTCATTATCAGTGTTTTAATTTCCACACCGAGCTGGTCATTTTCTTCTTTAACCGTTGCCATTGAATATGGCATCTGCCGATGAGGGCGCTGTTTCAGGCCGCATCGCTGCAGCTCCTCGCGTCGCCTCTTCAACGACAGACGCAGCCGATCAGTCATCTTCGCTTGCTAGTGGAGAGCCTCTTAATTTTCCTCCTGTCATTTGCACGTCTTCTCCTGCTCAGGTCTCCGACTCTGCCATTGAGAACGTGGATGTGACGTCCCTGGCCTCTGCTGACGTAGATGAATACATGAACGTCCCTGATGGCGTCGCTAATCTGCCCTCTACAGCTTCTACTGCCTCTGTTTTTAGTACATTGTACTCATGCTGCGTCAATGCCTTCCAGAGGAGGCGCTTCTGCACGCACGTATTCTGCGGCTGCCTCTGCTATTCAACCGGCTTCCTCCTCGTCTAGTCTTCCCCCTATGGATTCTTACGTTACTCTCGGCGGTTACACCATCTTATTAGACATTCCCGAGAACTCTCCTGCTGGTCAACGTCTTCATTCGACCCTCGAGTTGGGGATTTGTTTTGATGCGCTGCCCAACACTCCTTTGAAGCAGTACAGCTCCGCTCTTTCTGGTGCCATCACCCACCTCACCCGAAAGCCACGAACTGAGATTGTTTACTTTTCGAAGAAAGAACATGCCGAACTTGTCTTGTCTCGGGGCCTATCAATTGGCGATCGTCACCTCTTAGCCGAATCCATCACACAGCGTCCTGTTCTGGTCTCTCTACATCCGGTACTCCCGGAGATCTCTGATGATATGCTGTGTGCTGCACTTAGTCGATGCGGCAGAGTAGTCGGTCCAGTGAAGACTCTGTCCTCTTCCCCCTCTGACCCCGATGATAAACATATCTGTGGCTTCCGTGGAACTGCTCGCATCATCTTCCCGTCGGAAAAGCATCTCATATAGTTTCCACGGTTTATCGATGTTGGTTGCGGTAACGAGCGCCGCCGGATTGAGCTCCTCACCTCTGCTCATTGCTCACGCTGCAAGGCTTACGGCCATCAGCAGGCTCTTTGCCCCCATGCAAAGCCACTGACTCCTGCAGCTCCAAGGCAACTTCCTACCTCTTCCTCCGTTTCTACTGCCATGCCTCCTCTCGCGTCTGCACCTCATGAACTCAGTTCTGCTGAAAATCTGATTAAAGCCTTCGATCAACGCGCGTATTTCGATGTTGCTTTCTCCACTCTGTCGGATTTTCCTCCGCTTGACTCCTCCTTGCCTTCCCGTGTTCTCTCTCCATCAGAGGACATCACGGCTGATCTTCAAGCTTCATTCACCGTCGGCACTTTTGCTCCCGGCGATGAGGTGGACCTTTCCTCTGATTCCACATCTCGTGTGTCATCGATCCACGGCAAACGTCGCTCTACTACCAGTACCGAGGCCCGGAGGAAAAGACGAAGTCACCTTCTCCGACTGGCCGCCCACATCGTTCCACCCGTCTAGCAGGCTCCAAGTCTCCTTTGTCACGTTCTAGCTCTTCCTCTTCAAAGTCCAAGAGTCCTCTGCCGATGTTTGAAGATTTCTCGACTCTGCTTACCAATGCCTCTCTTCCTTCAGAACCTGTCTCTTTTGAAGATCTTTACGAGATTCTCACTCATAAAACAAATCGGGAGGCTTCTCACATCTTTTTACAGCAGTTTGAAGCAGTTCTTCCCGAGGTCTTCGACCAAGCAACCTCCATCCTCAAATTCCTCCGGCATAATGCCAAGCAACCCGACTACGTCTTGTGGTATCGTGGTATCATCAATTGCCTCGACACATTCCAGAAAGCTGCCATAGCTGCCCTTCATCCGACGTCGGACTTACCCATTCAAGGTCGCCACCCTGAATTGTAGGGGGTTTTCTAACCCCCTCGCTAAAGCTCTTGTTCTGGAAGATCTCTCGCCTCTTGGGGCCGACTTACTCCTTCTGCAAGAGACGAACTGTCACTCCTCGGCACTTTTTCATAGATGGCGCACTTGGGACTTCACCTTTCACCATGCTTTCCGTTACTCTGTGCACGGTGGTCCAGCAGGAGTAGCAGTCTGCCATCTCCGAATGCCGTGAAAGCTCCTTCTATGCTACGGGGTCGACAGTGACCCCGTGGTTCGCTGTTACACAAAGTCCGTTACATCTCACGGTGAGTTAAGACTCTGCATTAACTTTTTGATGTTCTTTCGCACTGCGGTATTCCGCCTGTAATCCTTTTGTTCTTCCTCAAGCATTGCTCTGTTTGCATCACGTTGTAAAGTTGTCATTACTCACATTACTCATTCAATGTACATACCTTTGCTTTTATCAGTTTGTATCATTCCTGTTCTTTTTTTTTCTTTAAGACTATTCCATGTTGCTCGTCTCCTCTGTTTTGTTAGATTAAAGCGATTCTGAAACCACCTTTAGCCTTAATGCATGCAATGACCCTTCGAGACATGCTTTCGACAAGGTTTTTGGAACACAGCGATAGGTATACACTTCCATTCAGTACATAATGATACCGCTAACTGTTGCTTAGTAGTAGGCATTAGTTCCAAATTTCTTTTGCGGCGCTCTAATTCATCCCATGGGTGCTCTATGGGATTAAGATCAGGGCTCTGTGCTGGCGAGTCCACACACGATACGGAATTATCGTCAAACCACCCGTAGCAGTCCTTGCTTTATGGCTCGGTGTATTATCCTGCTGGTACCAACAAGGCGGGGTTCCATAGTATTGCCACACAGTTGGTATGGCATAATTGTCCAGAATATCGAGGTAGACGTGCTGGTTAACAGATTTGTCCACGATAACCAATGGGCCGAGACCATACCACGAAAAACACGCCACACAAGTACACTGCCAGATCCAAACTTGACCGTAGGAACAGCACACTGTGGCAAATAGCGTTCCCCCGGCTGCCGCCATACCCACACACGCCTATCAGATTGAGGATCGTGTACATGAATTCATCAGTCCATAAGACCCCTTTCCACTGATCTACTGTCCACGATAAATGTTCTTTACACCATGCTAAACGAGGAGTAGCATTCCGAGTGGAGATGCAACGCTTATGAGGAGGCGCACGACCACGGTAACCCATGGAATGAAGTTCTCTGCGAATGGCACGTATACATACAGAGGTTCCAGCATTTTTACTCACCTGTACACTGAGGTCTTGTGCAGTACTCCGTCGATTAGCTGCAACGACTCTCCTGAGGCTTCGACGTTCTCTATGACTGATTTTTCTTGGTCTGCCGGTACATTTTCCTGCTTCAGGCACGCCATGTGTCTTCCACGTATTCAGTGCATCCAAAACAGTTGACTTGGGTATGTTTAAACGCCTCTCGGTATCTCTTATGGACAACTCACTAATATAACACTCAACAATCTTTCCTTTCTCAAAGTCAGTTCTCTCCCGCCGCAACATTTTCACTCAACCTCACAGTGCGACATGGTCGCGGTCAGCTGCAGGCTTGTTTTTATACCGTTTGTAGCTGTACAGCGCATCTCGACAACAAATTGGATCCGTTCATTTGCTTTTGAAGGGGTGTCCGGTGACTTTTGTCAATATAGTGTATATTCTTGATCTGTAGCTCACTTAATAGATAGTTGCCTGTTTCGGATACATAAAAAAATCAGCCAGGGTGTAAGTGTTGTGCTTTGGCTCTGGTTCCTTCCCGTGACTGTAGACAGCGGCCTCACATTAGTTGTGCGCGACTCCTTCTGACGTCAGATGCGTGTGGGTGTGCTTCACTACCATGCAATGAAGTCTGTCTGGAAAATTCCAGCGTAAACAAGCCATCAAGACGTGTCGTCAAATGCAGGGGTTGGACAGAATAATGTGAACACGTAGGAAAAGGCTTTACGTACCTAGTAGGGTGTGAGACCACCTTTGGAATTCAAATCCTCGTAAATTCTCCTTGGAATGGACGCAATCAAATCCTGGATAGTGGTTAGTAGGAAGTTACACCATTCTTCATGCAGAAAATGCTCCAGGTCCTCGAGAAATGCAGAAGGAGGATAACGGGATCTTACTCTGTTTCCAATATGGACCACGGTGGCTCGATGATGTTTAAATCTGGTGACTGGGAAGGCCAACGAAGGTGTGAACATTCGTCCTCATGTTCCTCAAACCATGATTGGACATTCCGAGCTCTATGAATTGGGACTTATCATCTTCATAGATGGAATTCCCTGCAGGAAACAATGCCTGAGCCATTGGATGGACTTGGTCTGCCAAAATGGTTTCATACCCACTGCCTGCTATCCGTCCTTTTGGGGTGATCAAGGAACCTGCTTAAAACCACGATGCGGCCTCTCAGAACATGACAGAACCACCATCATGCTGCACTGTTGGGAGCAGACAGTCTGGGTTGTACGCTTCTGACGGTGTTCTCCACACGTAAACACGTCCTGCCGTAGGGAATAGTGTGAATGTGGATTCATCCGACCACATTACAAGTTTCCATGCATCGGCAGTCCCCGTTGTATGTTCCTGGCACCACTGCCGTGGCCGTAGTGCAATAGCAGTTGTTCTGTGAATATCTTGTTTATGCAGTTCCCTGCGCACTGTTTTTGTTGATACTGGGGTATGGAGACCCAGATTGAGCTCCGCACTAATTTTCGGCGCCGTGCTCTTCTTATTACGGGTAACAATCCACTTTGATGTTCTTCTGTCTCTAACAGTCAGGGTCTTTTTCCGGTCGGTCTTGTGTTTCGAAGGTATAACGTACAAATCTGCCCGCGCCGGGTATCGGAACCGGGTCCCCTTACTCCGGAGTAAGTCGCTCTCCCAACTGAGCTATGCGGACATGTGCTCTCGCTGCTATCTGCCTTTATCTCATGTGCGTCCTGCGATGTAGGCACGTCACACCTCCCAATTCCCCGCGAAAGACGGCCGGGGGAATGTCCCACGGTTCAGCCGGGACCATGTGTCGCTGTAGGCAGTCATCCCGTGAAGAACGTGCATTTGAGAAATCCCAGACAATTTGGTGTGTGGAACGTAACATCACACTCATTTAATTTTTCGAAGCACTGAAGAAGGGATTCTCATTTTTCCTGACTCGCCGTGTGCAAAGAACGTCACATCATTGCGAGAAACATAACAGCCAGGTCATCCAGGAAGTTCGGGCGCCAATATAACGTACAAATTTTCCCGCTGAGGGCATCGAAGCCGGGTCCCCCCTCACTCCGGAGTAAGTCGCTCTCCCAACTGAGCTACGCGGACATGTGGTCTCACTTCTATCTGCCTTTATCCCATGTGCGTCCTGCGGGGGCAAACACGGCACACAGGAGAGGTTTTGACACGAACACGGTATGCTGTCATGACGCTTGACACAGCAGCTCTCGATGCCACGCTATCCTGGCGATTGTTGTCACGGAGATACCAACCAGCTGGCCACCAAGAATTAGCCCGCTTTCAAAGTCCGTTAGGTCGTTCGTTTCGTCGTCACCCTGAAAGAACTTTCGCAACAAGACCCTTTAAATGCACTTAAATATGACCTTGAGGTTCCAAACAAAGCTATTACAACAAAAAAAAAAGTGGTGGATACCGTTGCGTATTGCGATCTACGCAGCTGAATTAAATGTCACGTCTCTGAGTGTAGTGTTCACATTATTCTGTCCAACCTCTGTATGTATATTCAGACTCCGGTGTCTAAAACCTAAGAACGGAATGCGTTTTTAAATACAGTCAAACTCCTGTTTAACGAATTCCGCAATTTTAGGTAAAAACTTTTATGCTACGGATGGAATCATATTCAAATTAATGCTTGGTGTTTCTCGATTTAACGAACACATTTCTTCAATTTAGCGAACAGTTTTGATTTTTTTGTAAACCACGAAACTACATAGGTAGCACAGCCTTGCAATCTAATGTAGGCCCAACATTGAGCCACCGACTTTTAGGAATAGACGGCGGCGGTGGCTCAGTTTGGGCTTAGGTAAAATTGTGTTACCTTGGTATGTTAACCAGCATTTTCACGTTAAAAGTTAGCTAGAAAGAGAGCTTCCGTAACAGGAAAATTTTACGCATGCAGTTAGCCAGGGCTTCAAAGAACACTATCTGCGACACATCTTGACGGAATCATAAATCGCCGCCCCGGTGGCGCAGTGGTCTAAGCGATGGCCTCTCATAATTCGTTCGAAAGGGATCCGGGTTCGAATCCCGGTGAGGCACGGATGTTGTGTTTGTCTTATTACGGCACTGGCTGTCTATCTTCCCCGGAACCAGTTACCCTAAATTAGGGACGGGCGACTGCTTATTGCCAATTGTCTTGTTCACGGTGGTTGTTAACCCTCCAATCAAAAAAAAAAAAAAAAAAAAAGAATCATAAATCAGTTTGCCTTTTCAGCGACTCTCCAGCGTAAGCTTCTTACAGGGGGCAGCAAATGTCCAAGTTCCAACGTTTTCTTGCATGGGTGGGAAGCAGGAAAAAGAAAGGCGGCGTGGGGGAGGATATCTAGGGTACCCTGGGAGATCCTTATTTTTAGCTACAGACAGAACAATAGCTTTCTGTGAACTCAGGGGACCCACACGGTACGTATCTGCACCTCTCAAGGATCTGGAGCAGTTTGTGAATGAAGAATGGCTTAACATCCCACTAACCACCATCCAAGATTTGTATGCGTCCATTCCAAGGAGGATTCAGGCAGTTTTGAATGCCAAAGGTGGTCCCACACCCTACTAGGAACGTAAAACCTTCCTTCTACATGAAGAATGGTGTAACAACCCACTAACCACCATCCAGGATTTGTATGCGTCCATTCCAAGGAAGATTCAGGCGGTTTTGAATGCCAAAGGTGGTCCCACACCCTATTAGGTACGTAAAACCTTCTTTCTATATGAAGAATGGTGTAACATCCCACTAACCACCATCCAGGATTTGTATGCGTCCATTCCAAGGAAGATTCAGGCGGTTTTGAATGCCAAAGGTGGTCCCACACCCTATTAGGTACGTAAAACCTTCTTTCTATATGAAGAATGGTGTAACATCCCACTAACCACCATCCAGGATTTGTATGCGTCCATTCCAAGGAGGATTCAGGCGGTTTTGAATGCCAAAGGTGGTCCCACACCCTACTAGGAACGTAAAACCTTCCTTCTACATGAAGAATGGTGTAACAACCCACTAACCAGCATCCAGGATTTGTATGCGTCCATTCCAAGGAAGATTCAGGCGGTTTTGAATGCCAAAGGTGGTCCCACACCCTATTAGGTACGTAAAACCTTCTTTCTATATGAAGAATGGTGTAACATCCCACTAACCACCATCCAGGATTTGTATGCGTCCATTCCAAGGAAGATTCAGGCGGTTTTGAATGCCAAAGGTGGTCCCACACCCTATTAGGTACGTAAAACCTTCTTTCTATATGAAGAATGGTGTAACATCCCACTAACCACCATCCAGGATTTGTATGCGTCCATTCCAAGGAGGATTCAGGCGGTTTTGAATGCCAAAGGTGGTCCCACACCCTACTAGGAACGTAAAACCTTCCTTCTACATGAAGAATGGTGTAACAACCCACTAACCACCATCCAGGATTTGTATGCGTCCATTCCAAGGAGGATTCAGGCGATTTTGAATGCCAAAGGTGGTCCCACACCCTTACTAGGAACGTAAAACCTTCCTTCTATATGAAGAATGGTGTAACAACCCACTAACCACCATCCAGGATTTGTATGCGTCCATTCCAAGGAAGATTCAGGCGGTTTTGAATGCCAAAGGTGGTCCCACACCCTGTTAGGTACGTTAAACCTTCTTTCCCTAGGTGTTCACATTATTCTGTCCAACCTCTGTACTTTTCTCTTAGGTGGTGACAGAATATTTTGACTGCTAACCAACAGCTTACGAGTCCGAAATTTAGCGTTTTGTTATTGATCCTTAATTTTTGGACATGAGTGTAAACAAAATGAAATTTATGAAATCTTATTCAGTCGGTATTTCCTCACCACAAATTTCTCCTTAGAATTTAAAACCATCTGCAAATAAATTTCTTTTAAGTCGACAATAAAATATAAACAAAAAGGCGGAAAATCAAAACTTAAAACGGCAAAGAATTTTATAAGCGAGAAGATTGATAGGAGGATGAGTAAGTCTTTGGTTGACAAATGAGGGCGTGACTTCGCAGCATGTGAAGCGTGCACGTTGTTGCTGCTGTCAACGCTAAGTAGTGGTAATCCACAAATGGAGAATAAATCCCAAGTAAATACCCAGCCGGAGTGGCTGCGTGACGATTGTTCTCTGCTTGGGATCACAAGTGGCAGTAAACTCCTAACCCGACCCTCATCCCACACAGACTACTGTTCTACGTGATCACGGATAAGATCTTGTTCTGCCTACTCCTAAAACTTGGACAAAGCGCGGTTTTGACGCCACTCCGCTCTCTTCCACTCTGTCTGCTTGCCTCCCAGACAACAAGGGTGGTGGCACAGAATTCGAAATTATCTGAATATTTCTGCCAGTCTTCATTTTTTGTTTGGCTTCCGATAAACAGGGAGGTACCCAGTTCGAACCCTTCATACAATACATTATTGGGTCCGAACCACTAGGAACTCTTTACTGGAAATCCCCGTGGATGATTAACTGAAAATCTAAAAGAAAAACTAAGGTAAGATGAACTGAAGTCACGAATCAAAGGACACACACCAGCCACTGAACTTGAAACTTTTATTCAATACCGGGTTTGACCTAGCCAGAAATACAACACGTATACGGTTCGGCATAGATTTCACAAGGTGTTAGAATGCATCTACGTCTACGGCAGTGGCGTATATTCGAAGCTGGCTAGGCTAGTTGCGAAGCCAAGAAAACGCACAAATATGTTAAAGTTGCGGAAATACCCGGCGTTGCCCGGGATAGACATAAAGTTTGTTTTCAAGTAACAATGTAAATCGGACTATAAAAAAATCCTACCATGATGAACAACGCTCAAGTCGGGCCTCACGCCCGACTTGAGATAAAATTCAACGGCTGGATAAAAAGTCAACATTGCAGGATGGACTTGATTAGCAACAATGTTCAAATAATCCTTGGAGAATCACACACAGTAGTATTGTCATCCATGAAACAGCCTTCACCTGCTAGATAAAAAATCAACATTGCAGGATGGACTTGATCGGCAACAGTGTTCAGATAATCCTTGGAGGATCACACACAGTAGCATTGTCATCCATGAAACAGCCTTCACCTGCTAGATAAAAAATCAACATTGCAGGATGGACTTGATCGGCAACAGTGTTCAGATAATCCTTGGAGGATCACACACAGTAGCATTGTCATTCATGAAACAGCCGTCTGCTGGATAAAAAGTCAACATTGCAGGATGGACTTGATCAGCAACAAAGTTCAGATAACCCTTGGAGGATCACATGCAGTAGCATTGTCATTCATGAAACAGCAGTCACCTGCTGGATAAAAAGTCGACATTGCAGCATGGACTTAATCGGCAACAGTGTTCAGATAATCCGTGGAGGATCACACACAGCAACATTGTCATCCATGAAAGAGCCTTCGCCTGCTGGATAAAAAGCCAACATTGCAGGATGGACTTGATCAGCAACAATGTTCAGATAATCCTTGGAGGATCCCATACAGTAGCATTGTCATTCATAAAACAGCCGTCACCTGCTGGATAGAAAGTCAACATTGCAGGATGGACTTGATCGGCAGAAATGTTCAGATAATCCTTGGAGGATCACATACAGTAGCATTGTCATCCATGAAACAGCCGTCACCTGCTGGATAAAAAGTCAACATTGCAGGATGGACTTGTATCGGCAACAATGTTCAGATAATTCTTGCACGACACCCTACATTCCAGCAATATCAGGGTCCAGTTTCTTACCGAAAGAACAGGCTACCACTCCATGATACCACCTTCTGACCTTGAGTTGTGTTTACAAGAAAAGCGGGTTTATTGCTTCATGAGGGACTCTCGCTAAACTCTCTATCTACCGTCAGTACAAAACAAGGTATACCGCGACTCGTCGGACCACATGACTTCTTTCCAGTCTTCCAGTGTCCAATCACGGTGTTCCCGACACCACTTAGACGAACTTCCTAATGCTTTGCAGAAATCAGTGGTTTCCATGTCGGTATGCGACTGCCAATACGTACACAATCACAGTTGTATCGAAGATACAACTGTGATTATGTTAGGGCCAATGTCATTATTACCTACACCATTAGTTTTGTGAAACTGATTATTACTGATATCGTGTAAAACAAGTTAGTAAAATCATGCAATGCATTGATTATGATACGCTTTCCAACATACCAGAAATCATTACTCAAGTTTTGAGGATAATGGCTGTGGAATAAATCTCACTCCTGTGCCATGACCTTTGACCCCATTTCGATAATATTCATCAGAATTGGTTCAACATATTTCCGAAACAACGTGATAACGTTTTGTCACAATCGAAGCATTTTTACGTGAGTTATGACGCATAAGAGAAATGGAATGGATCCCGCTCCTATGTCCTGACCTTTGATCCCATTTCACCCATTTTCAATACAGTTCCTCCCCAAGTGGTCCCCTACCACATACTGAAATTTCATCGAAATCGAACTATTTTTATGTAAGAATTGACGCATAAGGGCAATGGAATGGATCCCGTTCTATCACGCACCACAACACATGTTAGATGAAAAATTATCTAACATTTGGTGTGGTGCATGATATGTAACCCCAAATATCAGCTACGTCCCCATGATTTAAAATAAGCCCATGACATACAAAAAGCTTATAACGAAGTAAATTTCTCCGTCATTTCTGTCCACGCCAGGATTCGAACCCGGATCCCCTTATTCCGGAATAAGTCACTCTACCAATTGAGCTACGCGGACGTTGATTCTAATTCCTATCTGCCTTTATGTCGTGTGCGTCCTTCTGGCAGGTACGTTACATCATCTCCCCCTTATTTTTTTTTTTTTTTTTTTTTTCTGAAGTGCTGGAGAAGGGATTCTCTTATTTTTCCTATCTCGTGGTGTGGAAATAACATCACACCATTGCGAGATTTTGAACGGTCGGGTCATCCGGATAGTTCGGGCGCCATTATAACGAAGTAAATTTCTCCGTCATTTCTATCCGCGCCAGGATTCGAACCCGGATCCCCTCATTCCGGAATAAGTCACTCTACCAATTGAGCTACGCGGACGTTTTATTCTGATTCCTATCTGCCTTTATGTCGTGTGCGTCCTTCTGGCAGGTACGTCACATCTCCTGGTACGTTACAACCTTTATTACAGGTGTAAATGAACATATGTGGCATTGTGCACATGACCGAAGCAAAGTAATTTGGAACAATGAGAACAAAGCAAGATCCCAAAGTTATCACAGTACTGAGAATTGTCATTGATATCTGAAAAACAAATACGTTGAACATTATCAAAAGAAGCGTCATCATTTTTACTGTATCCAATTTTTATCCACTGATATAACAACATGTTTAATTTTTCTGACTGCCATTGATTGTTCATTGATACGTTCGATGATTTTCCCCACTTGTGCTCTAAGGCCATTTTCAGACCACTGGTTGACCTTCGTCAGTTCATTTGAGCCAAAACGGAAATACACCCATTGGTTTTTGCCCTTAGTACTATCTTCTGGCCACGTTTCTTCAATTTTGGAGACTGACAGTTGAAAGCCTTCCCTTGTGAGTGACGTCACTAGTTTTCTCCTCGGCAGTTCTGAGGCTTTCTATTGGAAACGGTTTTGGTCAAACCATAAGAGTGAACAGGTATTTTCAAGAACTTGACATTTTACATGGAAAATTGTTCACCAAACAGCCGGCATTAATCAATCGCCATGAGCGCTTACTTCCCCTGACCCTGCATTGCATGTCGGACGATCCAGAAGCTGAACCGGCTGAGGTACGAAATCTTACCTATCCGTCTTATTCATCTGACCTATCCCCTATATGTATAATCACTTCTTCAATCACCTGGACACCTTTCTACCGAATAAATTCTTTTCCGATCAAACAATTAGCTGAAACCGCATTCCGTGAGTTTTACGCATCGCGAAACTCGACATTCTTTCATGACAGCAACACACTTTTTCGTTGGAAAAAGTGTGTTGCTGCTGGATGCAATTTGTTTGATCAATGAAGTTTATTTTGCACCGTACAGAGGATGCTCCCACAGTTTTAGAACGACCTTCCAGCAATATAATTAATGTTTAAAGTAAACATATTTATTTCTTAAATGTTCTACCTGATAGCCCTTTCTCTGGAATGAACCTATATCTAATTCCATAGTCCAATTATTGTTTTAGGTCTGCGTTTAGAAAGCGCTCTTTTTAGCAGTCCGTAACACATCAGGGGACTTTAAAGGAATATGAGCAAAAGGCTTTTTTTTTTTTATTTGAGGTTTAACGACCACCGTGAGCAACTCAATGGGCTATAAGCAGTCGCCTGTTCCTAATTAGGGTCACTGGTTCCAAGGAAGGGAGAGAGCTAGAGCCCGTACAACAAATACAACATCCATGCTGCGCCGGGATTCGAGCCCGGACCCTTCACGGACGAATGGTCATAAGCCAGCGCTTAGACCTTTACTCCACCGGGGACGGCTAAAAGGTTATATACTTGATACCCGTCTCTTTTTACATTTTTTTCGAAAAATAGAGAGGTAGATTTAGTAGAATCTACCTCTCTCTTTTTTTTTTAGTAGAGCCTTATTCTGCTGGAGTTCTACTCTTTGAAGGTTCTGTGGATAAAAGAATGGTATTTCCTCTTCAAATATAGAAATTAAAATATTATTGTGGTAATATGTAGAATTGATTTTTTTTTTTAGCCGCCCCGGTGGCGCAGTGGTCTAAGGCGCTGGCCTCTGATCATTCGTCCGTAAGGGGTGCGGGTTCGAATCCCGGTGAGGCATGGATGTTGTGTTTGTCTTACGGCACTGGCTTTCTCCCTTCCCTGGAGCCAGTGACCCTAAATTAGGGACGGGCGACTGCTTATAGCCCATTGAGTTGCTCACGGTGGTCGTTAAACCTCCAATCAAAAAAAAGAGAGAGAAAAAAAAAAAGAATTGATTTTAATATTCTTTTCAACATTTTATTAACTTTAATATCTCATTGTACGAGAACCCAGCAGTAATCATGAATCCTTTTCTGAAACTTTCTTTGGATTTTTGGAACCAAGTCTGTAAGTCTTTTTCTGCTCTTTTGCGATAGTAAATCGACCTTTCTTTATTACAGTCGTTTAGGTAGGTCCATGCTTGGTCAGTAGTCACAGTAAATTTGCATCTGTCACCGGCTAAGTGATTTTTTTGAAGAAGTCTACACCATGTTCTGCGCCCAGCCACATTCCTAGGCAAAAGGCGGTGAACATTATGGGGTTTTTTTTTTATTATTCATATCTTTGTTTACCACCTTGTTTGCAGTTGATACAGAGATTTTTAAAGACTTAGTGATTATTCTTTGAACCGGTGGACTTTCTTTTTTAAGACCAGAAACCTTACTTTTGAAATAGTCGTAAAAGTACGTGAAAATCACCAAGCATCGCTTTTGTACTTCCTGTTAAAAGCGATGCTTGGTGATTTTCCCCTCTATTTTATTAATAATATTGATTATTTTACACTAAGAAATGCTAAGATTTTTTTAAGTACAGAATACGAAATTTCTCTTCGTTGAGACGTACTTGACCCGTAGGACGCACATGAGATAACGGCAGCTAGCAGTGAGACCAAATGTCTGTGTAGTATAGTGGATAGCCCTCGGAGTTCCGGAGCAGAGAGTTGTGGGTTCGAATCTCACCCCTCGTGTAAAAATGATGAAGAAATGTCCTTCGTCATATCGTAAAGAGCAAAAACATAACCTCTTATTTACCAGTTTCAATTCTTTGAACTCCTTTTATTTTCTGTAATTCCTTTTCAAAAACGTTCTGAAAATGTGTGAACATTCCATGCATTTTAGATGAGTAGTTTCTATCAATATTCTGGCATTTCATCACTACAGCAACTTAAATATTAGACACCAGAATATATAAAACTTTTTAAAAAATTAAAAAGTTACTTATTTTGTAAAATCCTGTGATGAAACGATTGTGTTTGCTCTTATTTATCAAGAACTGTTATCTGTTTTCCAACAACAACAACAACAACAAAAAATGTCAGTCTATTAATGCTGCTGACTTTTCTTAATAGCTCGAGAAATCTGGGAAGACTGAAATTAACGGGTTACCCTGACGATCCATAAATTTTTATTAGTCTGTTAAAATTTCGATTTTCGGTAAATGTCCTGCTTGCCTTTTCTGGTGGGCTTCCATTACTCCCTCTTCCGAAACTCAACAGGGATCATTTAAAACCCGCTATGCCGATAATTTGTGTTGCGTCTTGGGAAGAGGGTATCGAACTGTGTTGAAGATTCTGAACAACCCTCATCGCTTTTACCCTCCGCCTCTTTTTCTCACCAGACCGTTAAGATTGACGCTGGTGCCTTCGGAAGTCAATTCCATTGAGTTTATCCAATTAGCGAGTATACTTGGACAAAAAGCACTCTAAAGTTTTGCTCCAAAGTCATGGCCTATCATCTATCTCCATGCGCTGTCAGACTCATGCACGGGGTTTGACCAAACGAAATCAACCCTCCCCTCAGACATCCCAAAATTTCCAACAGCCAACTTTTTCCTTAAACAGCACATTTAAGTTGACTGCTACTTTTTTCTGTCGACGCTTGCTAAAAGTACGAGGAAACTTCTTTTGCGTTTGTCATAAGTCTAATAAGTTAAGAATATAATAGGTAAAATTCTTTTATTTTAGAAAGTTGCAAGGAAGACTGAGAAGTTCATATCTCCATTCTTACGTGCTTCACTCTTTCAATTTTTTTTTTTTTTTTTGATTGGAGATTTAACGACCACCGTGAGCAACTCTATGGGCTATAAGCAGTCGCCCGTCCCTAATTTAGGGTCACTGGTTCCAGCGAAGAGAGAGAGAGAGCCAGTGCCGTAAGACAAACACAACATCCATGCCTGACCGGAATTCGAACCCGGACCCCTTACGGACGAATGATCAGAGGCCTGTGCCTTAGACCACTGAGCCACCAGGGCGGCACACTCTTTGAATGTTTACTTCTGGAAAGTGAAAATTCAATGACTTAAGCATGTGAGGATGACGATGCAACGTACCAGAGTGTGTCGAAAATTCGTCCTTTTTTGAGCTACAAATAATTGTGAGCCTCAGCTCTGTGTCAAATGCGCGCATGCGTCGACTGGGTACCGAGATAACGTGAAACACACGAGTCTGAGAATGTGCATTTGGCACCGAGCCACATTGCGTTATCAAGTGAGCAGGGACAAGGCCGTCTAGAAAACATAAGGTCATCACATTGGAGAGATGAGTTCCCTCCGTTTGTGACGTCACTCTTATGTTACGTCACATACGACAGCGTTGGAAACCAATCGGAAGCTTTGGTTTCCGCGTGACGTCACTAAAAGAGGGAACTCTCTTTTAGTGACGTCACGTGAACTCATGTCAGCATCTGACTTCACAAATCCGTAGGGATGGGCTCTGCAACTGAGACGTCTCCATCTGGTGGGGCTTAACGTCAAAATATATTTAATTATATCTAATAAATCCATGGGCGAGAGTAAATGGTGAAAATTTTCAAAATACGTGGAAACAATGTGAATAGGCACAGCATCGCTCTCTCCACGTTTATCTTTAATTAACACACAGCAACCGAAACAATTGCTATCGGAACACCGCTGGGATCGAATCCCAGATCTCTCGATAACAAGCCAAGTGCTTTCGCCTTACGCTACGGTGGCCAACCATCCAGGGTTCTACACTGGTGTGCAAAAATTAAGGACGAAGAGGAGAAATTAGCATAACAACGGAACGAGCAGACAGAACGGACCGAAAGAAAACTCAGGAGATAGACTATGGTCCGGTACTGTAGGGCATGTGCATATATGCAGCATAACGTAGGTGGGGGGGGGTGTTGGAAGGGTATAAAGCACACTGTCGGTGTACGCTCACCAATTCGGTGAAAGCTATTGCACGGTGTACATCGGTTTGAACGACGTCGAGTTGCTGCCACCGTGTGATATGGCCAACAGGCAATCCAGTAGACGACATCTGGATTACTTTACCCGAGGTCGCGTCATTGGGAAGTTGGAAGAAGGTCGAAGTGTGACTAGTGTGGCCGAGGAGTTCAGGATCGCTCTCAGCATCGTTTCACGAGCTTGGAGAGCATTTCAAACGACAGCAACAGCTGCCCGAGAGTTTAGCAGTGGTCGTCCACGAGCAACCACGGCGGCGGACGACCGGTATATTTTCCTACAGGCGAGAAGAGACAGGCGGCAGACAGCGAGAGAAATCGCAAGGCACATGCAACAGACAACTGGACGTCCGTTATCGCGTCTTACCGTGGCCAGGGGACTGTACAAAGGTGGTCTATTTGCACGACGACCAGTACGGAGTGTGCCATTAACGCCTGCTCATCGGAGACGGCAGTTTCTGTGGTGCCAGGAACACAAGAACTGAACACATCAGCAATGGGGTCCAGTTCTCTTTACGGGCGAGAGCTGATTTAGTTTGACGAGCGATTCTGGACGTATATACATCTGGAGAGAGCAAGGAACACGCAATCACACCTCCAACATCATCGAAAGGGACCGGTTTGGTGGTGGTGAAGTTCTCGTTTGGGGCGGTATCAGGCTTGGTAGCCGTACTGACCTCCACATCTTCCAAGGAGTTTCAGTCACTGGTGTCCGCTATTGTATCGAGGTTCTCCTGCCTCACGTGCGTCTGTTTAGAGGTGATGTGGGTCCCGAGTTCCTCTTCATGGACGACAACGCTACACCTCATCGTACAGTGGCTGTCGCAGAGCTGTTGGAGAGTGAAGATATTCAACGCATGGATTGGCCCACAAGGTCCCCGGACCAAAATCCAATCGAACACGTGTGGTACCTTCTCGGTAGACGCTTGGCAGCACGTCACCAGCCGCCAGCAACGATTCCGCAGCTGCGATTGGCGCTACAAGAGGAATGGGCCGTGATGCCTCAACAGCTCCTAGACAACCTCGTCCTCACCATGGACAAACGTTGAAAATCCTGAAACGCATTCAGGGGTGATCATATTCCCTACTAAGGACTGGATTTTTCTTTGCAGCCGCCTGTCACATGGACGTTTCTGTCTTCTGTCCAGTTGTGCTCGAAGCTACCTTTTCAATAAAGTGCCTTTGTATCCTTTGGATTCCTTGTTTGGACGATTTTGCTCACTTGTCCCATATTCTTACATCTTGGGGATCTTATGGTATGATTTGAGTCGATGTGGAGCACTTCTGCACGACGTTACATTCGAAAAACCGTCTCGTCCTTAATGTTTGCACGCCACTGTATGTGTGTTTATCTGTCAACATCTGAAATCAGATGCTGACAGATAAACACACAGAAGTACGGGGAAACTTCTGTTGCGTTTATCCATATGTGTGTTTATCTGTCAGCATCTGAAGTCAGGTGCTGACAGATAAACACACATATAGGTTCTACGTATATAGGTTCTATGTGTGTGTGTATCTGTCAACATCTGAAGTCAGATGCAGACAGATAAACACACATAGAGAACTGTGGATTGTGTTTCATCTGACTTCAGATGCTGACAGATAAACACACACATAGAACCTATATCTGTATAGAACCTACATACATAGAACCACATTTCAGATGCTGACAGATAAACACACTTAGAACCGTGGATTGTGTTTCATCTGACTTCAGATGTTGACAGATAAGCACACACATAGAATATATATCTGTACAGAACCTATATGCATAGAACCACATAGAACCGTGGATTGTTCTCCACCGTAGCTTAAGGCGAAAACACTTGGCCTGTTATCGAGAGATTTGGGGTTCCATCCCAGCGGTGTCCGGATAGCAATTTTTTGCTGTGTGTTAATTAAATATAAACGTGGAGAGAGCGATGACTTTGTCTATTTACATTGTCTCCACGTATTTGGAAGATTTTTACCTGTTCAACTCTCGCTTTTTTTTAACAGCGCTGCAGTAGTCGGACATGAAACTACATTTGTTTTATTTGTTTTTTTTATATTGAGGGTTTAACGACTACCATAAGTAACTTCTGAAACCTAAATTTGCTGGCGGCGCAATTCGAACCTAAACCCATATCCTTCTGCTCCGGAGCCGAATGCTTTTCCAATTAAGATACTCCAGCAAGGGCTTATCACTGCTACTTGCCGTCTTCACATGTGCGTCACCTATGTAGTACGCCACATCATCCTTCTGCTCCAGAGCCGAACACTTTCCCAGTTAAGCTACGCCGGCAAGGGCTTATCACTGCTATTCGACGTCTTGACATGTGCGTCACCTCTGTAGTACGTCACAAAATGGAGGGAGGGCAATTAGGGCCACCGGCCCCAGCGAAGGGAGAGAGCCAGTGCCGTAAGACAAATACAACATCCATTCTTCACCGGGATTTGAACCCGAGCCCGCCTCGGACGAATAATCATAAACCAGTTCTTAGACCACTGCGCCACCGGGGCGGGCAGGCGAAACTACATTAGTTTCTGTCACGTTATACGGTACCTTCGCTATATCAGTAACATCGCGGAGACTCTTGCGGGAAAAAAAAACTTTTACGGCCATGATTTCGGCACTTTCGTTCTAGGTCCGTCTACTGGCGTTCTGTTCTGTTGAGATCTTTGGTCAAATTGTTACCATCAGCCTCTACAGAAGATTTGCATCTGCGTCTCCTACTCTGTCGAGGTTGATAAACATGCTGTTCGGGTGCTCCTACGCCATTACTGGAAGAAAGAGTTAAACGCGGCAGAAGCAGCGAGAGAAATTGGGGAGGGGGGGGTATACACTGAAAAGCAATTGAATTAGATACAACTGGCGTTATGCAAATGTGGCGCTGTGGGCGGCCCTGTGAACGGAAACGACATGACGTATGCAGCGATCCGACAATATAAGGAGTGATGCGACGGGAATCAGGAAGAGTCGGAAGAAGTATGGGTACGACGAAGGATCTAAGCGCATTTGATCGCGGGCAAATTGTCGGGGCCCGACGAATGGGTCACTCCATCTCCGAAGTCGTGCATGCACTAGGATTTTCACAAGCCATTGTGTCACGGGTGCACCGTGAGTACATCGAATCCGGTAAAACCATCCCTGCAAGGGCCAACTGCCGTGGACAACAGCGTGTGGATGAGCGGGGTCATCGTCGGCTAGCTCACATTGTAACAGCGGATAGACGGGCCACAGTGCAAGAAATCGCTCGGCAATTTATCGCTGGTGCACAAAAACGCGTAAGCAGCCACACCATCCAGAACCATCTCCTCACTATGGGGTACAGAAGCCATCGTCCCACGAGGGTACCGCTGCTGACCGCACATCACAGGGTGCAAATATTAGCAAGGGCGCGGGAACATCACCCCTGGACCCTAGACATGTGGGAAAATGTTGCCTGGGCTGATGAGTCGAGGTTCACGTTGGTACATGTGGATGGCAGGATACGAGTACGGCGCAAACCACATGAAGCGATGGATTCTTCTTGCCAGCAGGGTACTCTTCAAGCTGGTGGGGGTGGCATTCTCGTCTGGGGACTGTTTACGTGGACTGAAATGGGACCCCTGGTAAGTGTGACATCGTCCCTCACAGGTCAACGTTACCGGGATATCCTGGACGACCATTTGCTCCCGTTTGTGCGTCTTCAACATCCCACTGGGGACCTCATGCTGCAACAAGATAATGCACCGTGCCATCGCTCCCGAATTGTATCCGAATGGTTGGATGAACTCTCCAGCGACGTGACCTCGCTTTCTTGGCCAGCTGGGTCACCTGATCTCAATCCCATCGAGCACATCTAGGATGCCATCGAGAGAGATGTTCGAGGCTCTGACCTCCTCCATCAAATCTTCGTAAACTGTGGGAGCTTGTTCAGGGATCGTGGATCCGTATGGCTTCCCAACGCTTCCGATGTCATGTCGAGTCCATGCCGAGACGAATCGCCGCAGTCATATGGGCGAAAGGTGGTGCTACACGTTACTAGACAGGTATCTCTAATTCAATTGCTCTTCAGTGCATAAACAAGTCAGTAAAATCATGCAATACATTGATTATGATATGCTTTCCAACATACCAGAAATTATTACTCAAGATATGAGGATAATGGCTGCGGAATAAATCTCGCTCCGGTGCCCTGACCTTTGACCCCATTTCGATGATATTGAACAGAACCGGTTCAGTGCATCTTCGGAATAACATGATAAAGTTTTGTCGCCATCGAAACATTTTTACGTAAGTTATGACTCATAAGAGCAATGGAATGAATCCCGCTCCTATCTCCTGACCTTTGATCCCATTTCGCCCATTTTCAACAGTGTTTGTTCTCTTGTAGTCCCCTACCATATATTAAAATGTCATCTTAACCCCGTCATTTTTAAGCAAGTTATGATGCATAAGAGCAATGGAATGGATCCCCTCCTATGTCCTGACCTTTGAACCTATTTCGTCCGTTTTCACTACGGTTCGTCCCGAGGTAGTTCCCTACCACATACTAAAATTTCATCGAAATTGAACCATTTTTACTCACGTTATGACGCATAAGGGCAATGGAATGGATCCCCCTTTTATGTCTTGACCTTTGACCCCATTTCGTCCATTTTCCATAGGGTTGGTCCCAAGGTGGTCCCCTACGACCTACTAAAATTTCATCGAAAACGAATCATTTTTACGCGAGTTTTTTTGTGCGGACGGACTGACAGACGGACAAAGCTGGAGCACATACGCTTCTTCAACCTACGGCTGCAAAGCGATAAAAAAAGCGAAAATAAAAACCTGAATTTGACTGATTCTTCGTACGCCAGGAAAATTCTGAATTTTCAGAAACCTTTCCGGAATTCCTTTTACGGTATTGATGGTAAATTGGCGTTTCTAAGAGGTGTTAACTGAAAATGCTGAATTTTCAGAAACCTTTCGCAATTCCTTTCGTATGCTAACGGATATTCTGTTCTTACTTTTTCTATATAACAGAAAAATTCCAGTAATAGAAAAGATTCCCGCGAATATTTGAGATTTGATTAGTTATTAAATCGATTGCATGATGTCTGGTCTATAGACCCCTTAAGACAAAAGCCATTATAGCTATCAAGAGTAAATTTTATATTTAGGAGTTTTGTGAAATAATACTACAAAGTAATTCAACTAAAGGTGGACGTCTAGTGATTTTGTTTTTTCTTAAGGGGATCGTCTAGTGATTTTGCTTCCTGTACTTCCAATGGGCAAACATTTGTACACATTTTCTTCATAATTAATGCGTTCCCAAGGATGAAAATTTGAACATCGAATAAAATAACTTCATATTATAACTTGGAATACTTAATATTTTCTAAAACATAACTATAATTAAGCAATCAAACATTTGTTTGTCTACTGACGTCATCAATGTACAGGTAGCGCCATCTTTTTTCTGCTCGCGACACCACCAAAGGAAAAGTTATTGATTTTTAATATAATTATGGTTATGTTTTAGAAAACATTAAGCATTCCAAGTTATAATGTGAAGTTATTTTAATCGATGTTCAAATTTTCATCCTTGGGAACGCATTATTTATGAAGAAAATGTGTACAGAAGTTTCCCCATTGGAAGTACAGGAAGCAAAATCACTAAACGTCCACCTTGAAGTTAATTTTCAATTTAAAAAGATCTCGAGATCCAAAGCACTCTGTTGCTTCGAAAATTCACGATGAACAAAATACGTAATTTGTAATAAGGCCTTCTGCAGAAAAAATAAAATTATTTGAAACGCATTCAGAAAAATAACAAGCTCCAACAGAAAATAAAATGGCTAATTCAGCCATATAAATAACACACACAAAAAAAAATCATCGTTGTTAGAGTTGTACCTTACATGAAAGCAGTTGCAACGCGTATTTGTGGCACAGCGGTACAACACGCGCTTCACGTTCTGGAGGTTGCGGGTTCAAGTCCCACCCAGAGCAACAAATGGCTAAGTGTCTTTCTACGTCATAAAAGAAGTTGACCGAAAATGTCAGAATCGAGGATTTTGCGAAATTTCAGCAAAAATACGAAAAAATTCAGAACGGGTTTTTTTCTGAAATAAACGGAATTGCTGACCACGGAAATTCTGTTGAAGTACGGAAGTTAGAAAAAACGGAGGCTTTTAAAGCGGAAATATCGTTAAACGACGGACACTTACCGGCAATTTTGCTGCACGTTGTTCTCAGATATTTTCCGGGAATTCACATTACTTGTTTTTTACAGTGTAAGCAATAATAGCTTAGAAATCTGAACCATCTTCAGAACTGCTCGAGTCGAAGTAATCCTATACTTCTTGGTAGAGTGCGAAAGACGATCCTTTCAAATACAGCAAAGAACAAAATAACTTAATAGGGACACCCAATAGTAATCAGACACGTACCATCTTCATTAACGTACGCAACTACTGTGTGAAGTTGAGATGGCTTTATAAGCAGCTTACTACAAAGGATTCAGGTCAGATGATATGTAAAGGATTTTAGAAAGGGAGTGTCTGACCCCAGGTCTTAAACACTAGCGTCTCGAGGTAGAGACATCCACATGTATCGAGTTATCTCATTGGCAGCAATACAACTGGGACCCACCAATTGGCGAACGGCATCGTAACGGCTTTAACAGTTTGGCGGTAATAATGGTGGATAATGGCTACTGCTACGCTGCGAAGAGGTAAGTTTGAGAGAATAAGTAAGTAGTTTTCTTTAAAACTTCTATCTAGTTAATAATTATATTTGGATGGATACTGCGAACAGGTTAAGTTGTTCGATTTGTACTGTTTCATTCGGGTAGAAAATTTGAGCCAGATATACGTCGTCGAAGTCGTGACACAGGTTGTTTACATCTTAGTTAACATTAGTTTCTTCGTTGGCGGTTGTCGATAGTCCTGTACAATTGATATTTTAAGGTGAAATTGGATTTATTTTATGCGCTTTTATGTTTTGCAGCTTACTGTAATCACCAATCACCAGACTGTGAGAAATCAGTGTTCTTTTTATAGATTTCCGCCAAACTGTTAAAGCCGTTACGATGCCGTTCGCCAATTGGTGGGTCCCAGTTGTATTGCTGCCAATGAGATAACTCGATACATGTGGATGTCTCTACCTCGAGACGCTAGTGGTCTTAAACAACCCTTAGAAATAGGAAGCTACGAGATTTGGGCTAGAGTGCCCGATAGGAAAGTGACACGGAAGCGAAGTAGAAAGAGGGAGAAAGTCGCCTTTATTTGAAACCGGGAGCCAGTGCCCGGGGCCTGACGGCTTAACGTGCCCATCCGACTCACGGCGGATATTTAGTGGTACTGGCGTCCGTATCTGCCTGGGATCGTACCTGAGGTGTCTCCGTGGCAGTCAAAACGCTGACCACTAGGCCATCCGCTGCCCAAAGGATTCAGACATGTACGATGCGTAAATAGCGGCAAATTAGGACAGACTCACCATTTAAGTGACTGTGAAAGAGGCATGATAGCAGGTGCAAGTATCAAAGAAATGGCAAACGTTTCCGGCTTAGCAAGAACACCTGTATCTAGGGTGTACAATGAGTGATGCACAAACAAATCAAGCTGTCAGCAGTCTTCCTGTAACAGGAAACGACTGGTCGAGTTCGAGGTCAACGTAGGAGGATTGTACGAGGTAACACACAAGCTCCATTGGGTCAGGTAACCCACAGTGCTTCTCGGCTATGCCAGAACAACTCTATCTAGGTTGTACAATGAGTGATGCGCAAACAAAACAAGCAGTCAGTAGTCTTCCTGTAAAATGAAACGACTGGTCGATGTTCGAGGTCAACGGTGGAGGATTGTTCGAGGTAACACACGAGCTCCATTGCGTCAAGTAACCACAGTGCTTGTCGGCTATGCAAGAATAACTCTATCTAGATTGTACAATGAGTGATGCACAAACAAAACAAGCAGTCAGCAGCCTTCCTGTGAAAAGAAATGACTGGTCAATGTTCGAGGTCAACGGAGGAGGATTGTACGAGGTACTTTTTCATTCCGTCTATGAAGAAAGTTTGTGGTTTGCTTTTGATCCATTTGTGCACAGCAACTTCAACTTCGGCAGCGGATGAAAAATGTTGACCTTTCAACATCTCTTTCAATTGTGGAAACAACCAGAAGTCGAACGGTGCCAAATCTGGGCTGTAAGGAGGATGTGGAACAAGTGTGAATTTCAGGCTTATCACAGTTTCCTTCGTTTGTCGACTGCAATGCGGCCTGGCGTTGTCGTGATGCAATAAATTGTCTTTCATACTTGCTTTTGCACGGAATAAATTGCTTTCATACGTCTGTGAATTTCGATTGGCGCGCAATCTTCTGGTGTCAAAAACTCTTTTACTGATCGTTGCTTTATACGTAATTCGGAGGTAGCACTCATAACTAGGGTAGTAATTTTATCTGGGAAAAAAAAGGCAAAATTTGCGGGGCGGTCGCGATGTAAATAGCGAAATTTCGGGGTATTCCCCGAAATTTCGCGAATTACCGTATTTCGTCAAATATTCGGCTTTCAGGTTCCTTCCCTACGCTTTGGATATTGTAAGAAACGTTGTTTGTCACAAAAGCGCTTATATTTGCAAAAGGTATTTCATACTTATCGACGAAATACTGTATTTCGTCAAATATTCGGCTTTCAGGTTCCTTCCCCACGCTTTGGATATGTAAGATGCGTTGTATGTCACAAAAGCGCTTATATTTGCAAAAGGTATTTCATACTTAATGACGAAATACCGTATTTCGTCAAATATTCGGCTTTCAGGTTTCTTCCCCACGCTTTGGATATGTAAGATGCGTTGTTTGTCACAAAAGCGCTTATATTTGCAAAAGGTATTTCATACTTAATGACGAAATACCGTATTTCGTCAAATATTCGGCTTTTAGGTTCCTTCCCCACACTTTGGATATGTAAGATGCGTTGTTTGTCACAAAAGCGCTTATATTTGCAAAAGGTATTTCATACTTATTGACAAAATACCGTATTTCGTCAAATATTTGGCTTTCAGGTTCCTTCCACACGCTTTGGATATGTAAGATGCGTTGTTTGTCACAAAAGCGCTTACATTTGCAAAAGGTATTTCATACTTATTGACGAAATACCGTATTTCGTCAAATATTCGGCTTTCAGGTTCTTCGCTTTGGATATGTAAGATGCGTTGTTTGTCACAAAAGCGCTTATATTTGCAAAAAGGTATTTCATACTTAATGACGAAATACCGTATTTCGTCAAATATTCGGCTTTCAGGTTCCTTCCCCACGCTTTGGATATGTAAGATGCGTTGTTTGTCACAAAAGCGCTTATATTTGCAAAAGGTATTTCATACTTAATCACGAAATACCGTATTTCGTCAAATATTCGGCTTTTAGGTTCCTTCCCCACACTTTGGATATGTAAGATGCGTTGTTTGTCACAAAAGCGCTTATATTTGCAAAAGGTATTTCATACTTAATGACGAAATATCGTATTTCGTCAAATATTCGGCTTTCAGGTTCCTTCCCCACGCTTTTTCAGCACGTCTTTTGTAAAAAAAGATCGTGCTTCTGTTATCGGTTTGTCCGTCCGTCCGTCTGTACCCACGGTGTCTCTGCAACTGTTAGTCCGATTTGAAAAACTGTTTTTGCATTCGGAAGCTTGAAATGTGCGAATGATGATCCTTAATTTCGTTTTTTATTTTACGATGTACAATTTCGCCGCTAGAGGGCGTAAATGCAGATGATGTCGAATTCAAAATTACGTTTTGATCCACATATTCGTTTCTAAACATCCGATTGAAAAAATTCTTTTATCTTTTGATTCCATTTATGTCGAAGAGTGTTTTAGATATAGTTTTTTTTTCAAATTACGCATATATTTTCCGCTAGGGTACGTAAAAGTAAATTATATTTTTCCCGATAACTTTTCTCCTAAAACTCCGATTTTTAATTTTTTTTTTTTTTTTTTTTTTTAGCGGATACATGTCCTGATGGAAAATCTTTTGCATATAATTTCGAATTTTTAGTAAAGAATACTTTGCTCACCAGGAGGCGTAAGTGTTCATTTTTGCTTCTGATGTGTTTGCCATAAAATCTGAGCTTCTAAAATACCGATTGAAAAAATTATTTATTATTTGCCGCCCCGGTGGCGCAGTGGTCTAAGGCGTTGGCCTCTCATCATTCGTCCGTAAGGGGTCCGGGTTCGAATCCCGGTCAGGCATGGATGTTGTGCCTGTCTTACGGCACTGGCTCTCTCCCTTCCCTGGAACCAGTGACCCTAAATTAGGGACGGGCGACTGCTTCTAGCCCATTGAGTTGCTCACGGCGGTCGTTAAACCTCCAACAAAAAAAAAAAAAAAAATATTTCGTGGACTGATGCCACTTACATCGATAAACCTTTTTGGAATATTTTCTTCCTTAAATATACCACAGTTTCTCCGCCAGGGGGCGTAGATGTATATCTTATTTTTGTCAATATCTCTACTTCTAGGAGTCCGGTTTGAAAAATTCCTTCTTTGTTGGATAGTGTTTTCCGTGTGACATGTTTTTCATATAATTTCAAAATTTTCAAGTAATTCATAGAATTTCCGCTAGGGGACGTAAAGGTAAAATGCGTTTCTACCTATATATCTGCTTCTAAAACTCCGATTTGAAAAATTCTTTCTGCACCGGATACAGCTCCTGATGGGAAATCGTTTGTTTTCACATAATTTCTAATGTTTGTAAATAATGGAATGGCCACCAGGTGGCGTAAGTCTTAATTTTTGCTTCTGATGTATTTGCAGCAAAATATGAGCTTCTCAAATCTCGATTGAAAAACAAAGTATTTTGTTGGCCGATGCTACTCATGTCGACAAACCTTTTAGGAACACTTTCTTCTTGAAATAATGCATGGTTTCTACGCCAGGGAGCGAAGATGTATATCTTATTTTTGTCAATACTTCTACTTCTAAAAGTCGAATTTGAAAAATTCCTTCGTTGTTGGATAGTGTTTCCGACGCGAAATGTTTTTCCTATAAATTCAAAATTTTCACGTAAATCATTTAGACTTTCCGCTGGGGCGCATGAAGGTAAATTGCGTTTTCTGCTCCTAAAACTCCGATTTGAAAAAATTATTCCTGTATCGCATACAAAACCTGATGGAAAATATTTTTCACATAATTTCTAATGTTTTGTAAAGAATCGTTTGGTCACCAGGGGTCATAGGTGTTAATTTCTGCTTCTGATGTATTTGTAGCAAAATCTGGGCTCGTGAAAACTCGACTAAATTTTTTTTCTTGGACCGATACTGCTCATATGGATAAACCTTTTGCGAATTCTTTCTTCCTAAAATAAAGCATGGTTTTCCCACCAGCGGACGTAAAGTCACATCTTATTTTCGTCGATAAATCTGTTTCTAAGAATTCGTAAGCTCAAGATTCCGTTTACACCAACATCTGAAGATTAAAGATCCGATTGAAAAACTTCTTTCTTCCGTCAGATACTATTCCGCTGCGCCTGCCGCCCCGGTGGCGCAGTGGTCTAAGGCGTTAACCTCTGATCATTCGTCCGTAAGGGGTCCGGGTTCGAATCCCGGTGAGGCATGGATGTTGTGTTTGTCTTACGGCACTGGCTCTCTCCCTTCCCTGGAACCAGTGACCCTAAATTAGGGACGGGCGACTGCTTATAAGCCCATTGAGTTGCTCACGGTGGTCGTTAAACCTCCAATCAAAAAAAAAAAAAAAAAAAAAAAAAATTCCGCTGCGCCCTCTGTCGGCGAAGTCCCAACAGCATGTGACCTGGAATTACCCGTCAATCTTGTTCGATGAGAGTCTCTTCCTAACGAACAATCTTGCGGGGTAATTCAAGGTTTAAAGTTCTTGTTTGGACTTTGGAGTAGTATTAATTTGCGGTACATTTTTCGCGTAGTTTCTAATGAAGGCAGTATTAAAATTATTTAAATATTTAAAATAATCTCAAAATTGTAATAGAAATTCGGCAAAAAATAGGAAAAGAATCTGAAATTTGCGGATATATTTTATATTCGCGAAATCCCAGTAAAACCCCTAAAATTCGCGAAAAAAATTACGGAAATTCGCCCCGTGAAACAATTGCTACCGTACTCAGGACTAATGAACGCTATTACTCAAGGACGTATATCGGAAATACTAAGTTTAAAATCTTGGTCATTATTCAGCCCATGGGATATAAGTGAACTTTGATGGTAATAACTTCGCGCTCTCAAATACAGTCATTTGCAAGAGTTTAATACTACCTTTTAGTGTTAGGAGATTTCTGCCGATTGCATCAGCTACTGTGTGACGTACTACAGAGGTGAAAACATGTGTCAAGACGCCAAATCTGCAGCGAGACATTCTGTTTCCAAGGCTCAGTTGCGAGAGCGAACTTATTCCGGAGTGAGGGGACACAGTTTCGATGTGCGTCGCAGACAAAGATGTGTTTTCACAACTGTCTGTATTACTCAACTTCCTATTGGTATTGCATCATCCTACATCAGCAGCTGTCGATAGAGTTGCGGAAAGCGTGTGGGGCATCAGTTTGCTTCTGGTTTTCATGCTGAGAAGTTTTGTACGTATTTTCTATTCATATAGCGAAACATGTGCAAAAAAGCGTCATTAAGTAATACTCAGAGTGCACAAATAGTGACTTCATATCATGAAGGATACTCCGAACGTGAAATAAGAAGAAAGGTAAATGTGAGCAAGACTGCCATTCATAATACGATACTGATATATCGAGATACAGGTGAATTTAGCGACCGAAAGAGAAGCGGACGTCCGAGGAAAACAACCCCAAGTGATGACAATACCATAAGGCGAATAGTTATGCGTTCTCCGAGGAGTTCGTGCAAGAAAATCAAGAACTTTCTACATTCAAAATGGTCTGATATTAGTATCAGCACTGTTTCTCGACGTCTTAGCTAAAATTTTGGATTAAAGTCTTATAAACCTTCACATAAACCTAGACTAACCTCTGTCATGAAAAAGAAGAGACTCCAGTTTGCGAAGCGTCATCAATCGTGGACTGCTGAAAATTGGAGCCAAGTTCTTTTTTCCGATGAATCAATTATGGGTCAATTTGAATCATGTGAAGCACACGTTCAATGACCAAAAGGCAAAAGGTTTGATGAAAAATACACCGTGAGACATCCGCCTAGTCAGATGATATGGGGTGCTATGTCAGCATCCGGTACTTCTTCATTATCCTTTTTGCCGACAGGCACTACCATGGCTGGTTCTTTTTATGTGGAAATGTTGCGTGAGAAGCTGTTAACTCATATGCAAGTGCACAGATGCACAATTTTTATGCATGATGGTGCTCCATGCCACAGATCAAAGACAGTAAAGCACTACCTGAAGAGGAGAAACATAACTGTACTTGACTGTCCTGGTAATAGTCCCGAACTTAACCCCATCGAAAATTTGTGGACCATTTTAAAAGACCAAGTAGCAGAAAAACAGCCATCAAATTTCCAAGCTTTGATTGACGCGATAAAGTACGTGTGGTGCAAAGACATTTCAAGTGACTACTGCAAATCCCTCATTAAAAGCGTGTCACATCGTATTCTGGCCGTTATAAAACACAAGGGTGGCCACACAAAGTACTGATTTCGGTCTTTTTGTGTTCTAAGGAATGAAAGTATTCATCTGTGGTGTCAGTTTTTCAAATATCTCTGTCTAGTAATTCGTTGTCTCTTTGAAAATCTTAATTTTCAATAAATTGACTGGTAGTCTTAAACTTTTGCAAATGGCTGTAATGTGCTTACACCTGTCGGGTATTCTGCTCTCGTAATACTAAATTTGAAATACGGATTTTGTTACTTCTATGGGGTAAGTGAACTTTGATGATAACAACTTCTGTACTCGTAAATACTGTTCCTATAGACTTCCTATAGACTCATGTACTCGTAAATACTGTGCCTATGGACTTATGTACTCGTAAATACTGTGCCTATGGACTTATGTACTCGTAAATACTGTTCCTATAGACTTCCTACAGACGTCTGTACGCGTAAATACTGTTCCTATAGACTTCCTATGTACTTATGTACTCGTAAATACTGTGCCTATAGACTTCTGTACTCGAAAATACTGTGCCTAGAGACTTCCTGTAGACTTATGTACTCGTAAATACTGTGCCCATAGACTTCTGTACTCGTAAATACTGTGCGTATAGACTTCTGTACTCGAAAATACTGTGCCTGTAGACTTCCTATAGACTTGTGTATTCGTAAATACTGTGCCTATAGACTTCTTATAGACGTATGTACTCGTAAATACTGTGCCCATAGATTTCTGTACTCGAAAATACTGTGCCTATAGACTTCCTGTAGACTTATGTACTCGTAAATACTGTGCCCATAGACTTCTGTACTCGTAAATACTGTGCGTATAGACTTCTGTACTCGAAAATACTGTGCCTGTAGACTTCCTATAGACTTATGTACTCGTAAATACTGTGCCTGTAGACTTCCTATAGACTTCTGTACTCGTAAATACTGCGCCTATAGACTTCTGTACTCGTAAATACTGTGTCTATAGACTTCTGTACTCGTAATTACTGTACCGATAGACTTCGTATAGACTTCTGTACTCGTAAATCTATGGACTTTCAGGTAGAATGGTCAGACAGGTCAACGATTAAAGAACAGAGGAAATAATTTTTCGATTTCAAACGACAAGATAAAAATTGAAATGTTTAGTTTTCTGGGTTTTTTTTTTTTTTTTTTTTGCAGTGTTTCTAATCCCTTGCGTTCTTTGATCAGCTTTATATCGAAAAACGGAATTTTGTTCTTTCGACACGCTTCCTATCTAGCGGTAAAAAAAGAAAAAAAGAACCTTTTTTTCAAGTGAAATATGTGCTTGCTGTGTTATTCTAGCCAAACAAAACCTGCAACCCAAAAAGCAATTTCTGTACCCACACAAAAAACGGAAATCCTTTCCTGATGATGCATTGTCCAGAGCATTTCTTTGTTCGGTAGGGAAGCCACTTTTACGCGATATCGTCCACTTCTAACGGCAACGTCAATATATTCGACCCCTCTGTCGGACAGAGATAACCGCCACCCATAAGCTCTTCTCCGGACTAATCCTCTCGTCAACCTTACATAATGTGGGTCACCCTCCCTCCCTCTCTCTACTCTCTTATCCGCTCAGCATCCCTCCTCTTCCTCCTCATCCTCCTCCATGATTCAGAGTCTACTACGGAGGTATCCCACACCGTGCTGTGTGCGTTCTTACACGAGAACTGGTGAGCTTTGGGGAAGCTTCTTCACATCTGCTCATTTCCATGATTCGTTGATCTGTCATCCGTCGGAAGCCCCTGGTGAATTAGCCGGAAGTCCTTGGACAGATAAATTTATGACGCTTTAAAACATCTCGCAGGGGTTTTCTGCGACCGATAAATCTGATAGTTCACAGTGGGAGGGAGAAGCTGATGATGGCTTAGCGTTTTTGGAGACTATGAATTATTTTCCGACGCCTGAGGTTGAAGATCGCTTGGGATTTAAATTCCCTGCCATTGTCGGATGCAGATTATAAATTATTGTAAAAGTGTTCTTATATATATTCGAATCACGGAGGCAGTAAGCTTTAAGCTATGAAACACAACCGCACGTAATGCTAGTGCATGGCTTTTATTGGTTACAAAATTTCTCATTGTCTATCCCTGTTTGTGGAGAAGTGAAATGTACAGAAGTATACAAAATAATTATGATACAGTAAAACATCTGACTGCTCGGACCAAAAAAATATGACCGCTATTGGAATTTGGCTGTTGTTCGAAGGAGACCGCTTCAAACTGTTGATTAAAGAAATTCCTTCCTTGACTCAAAGAATAAAATATGAGCATAATTTTTCAGAAACCTCTCTTTCCATCATCCATTCCTCAGTTTGTCTGTCTGTTCGTCCGAAGAAGCTGTATCTCCAATTCAAAAATTTAGGACTGATAAAATTATTTCTCTTCTTGGTAGGGAAAGCGCGAGGGTAAGATTTCAGTAAATTCTCTCTCCGTCACTTTGTCTCAATGTCTGCCGCTTCGTCCGTCTGCAGAAATTATGTCTCTGCTTCTGACGGCAAGATTGAAAAATCGTTCTGTAACTTATTGGGACAGACACGAGCACAGTATTATCATTGTCTCTCCCACCCTTCCTCGGTCTGCCCGTTCGTCAGCAGAAACGATATATCCACTTCTAATAATCGGATTGAAGAAATTATTTCTCTGCCGAATAAAAGAAAACGCGAGCGTAAGATTCTAGAAATATCTTTGTCCGTCCATTCGTAAGTATATCTGTCTGTCGGTTAGTCCGCCAGAAGAAATTATACCTCTGCTTCTGAGAATAAGATCTAAAACAGACCGAAGCAGAGATGGATCAGAAGCAGAGATAAAACGATATCTCTGCTTTTGTTGAACAGACTGAAAAACTGAAGGACGAAAAGGTGGATTTATTGTATATATGAAATCGTATACTCGTGATTTCCTCTCATGAGATATCGTTTCTACTGACGGAGGGACAGACCAAGCAAAGAAGGGACAAACAGTACTGTGCTCATACCTGTCCCTATCAGTCACAAAAAAGTTTGTTTGTTTTGGCCCGATAGAATTTCTGTTGACAAACGGGCTGACAGGCAGACAAACTGGCGAACAAAAGGATGGACAGAGATATTTCTGAAATCTAAGCTTAGTTTTCTCTTATTATGGAGTGAAAGAATTTCGTCCATATGATCATAAGATCGAAAGATATGGTTTCTGCGGACAGACGGTTAGACACCGATAATCTTGTACGCATGCATGTATTTATCAGCCACAGAATGAATTTCTTCCTGGCGGTTAGAAGTAGGAAAATAATTTAAACAGAGAACTGACGAGGGAAATGATGTAAGGAATGACATGTTAAAACTTCTACATGTCTTTCCGTCCATGAGAAAAAAACAATCATCAGATCAACATTTCGAAGCTTGAGTACCGTTCTTGCTGGGGGAGAGAGAGAGAGAGAGAGACAGACAGAAGGAAAAATAGTCCAGATCGTCGTACCCTTTGCGTCACGCGATTTGTATGTAAATAAAATTGGGGAAAGCGACGACTTTGTCCTTGACGAATTGACGTAGACGACGAATTTGCCTGTGTCGGATTGACGCAATAACCAAAGCTGTAGAAGGGTCTTCAAGAGACTTGTCCAACAGTGGATTAACCAAAGCTGTAGAAATGTCTTGAAGAGACTTGTCCAACGCAATAACCAAAGCTGTAGAAGGGTCTTGAAGAAACTTGTCCAACAGTGGATTAACCAAAGCTGTAGAAGGGTCTTGAAGAGACTTGTCCAACGCAATGACCAAAGCTGTAGAAGGGTCTTGAAGAGACTTGTCCAACAGTGGATTAACCAAAGCTGTAGAAGGGTCTTGAAGAGACTTGTCCAACAGGTCTTGAAGAGACTTGTCCAACGCAATAACCAAAGCTGTAGAAGGGTCTTGAAGAAACTTGTCCAACAGTGGATTAACCAAAGCTGTAGAAGGGTCTTGAAGAGATTTGTCCAACAGGTCTTGAAGAAACTTGTCCAACAGTGGATTAACCAAAGCTGTAGAAGGGTCTTGAAGAGATTTGTCCAACAGGTCTTGAAGAGACTTGTCCAACGCAATAACCGAAGCTGTAGAAGGGTCTTGAAGAAACTTGTCCAACAGGTCTTGAAGAGACTTGTCCAACGCAATAACCAAAGCTGTAGAAGGGTCTTGAAAAGACTTGTCCAACAGTGGATTAACCAAAGCTGTAGAAGGGTCTTGAAGAGACTTGTCCAATAGTGGATTGAGATTGATTGTTGATGATGATCATCATGTTTTAGTTCATTAAATCCTAGTGACGCTCGGAGTTTTCGGTCACCAAACGTACGTGTACTATGACAAGAACAATGGGTTTGAAACAGTTTAACGCCTTTGGATGAGAAATAAAAAAAAGTCAAGGTGTTATGTCGAGCGATTCACAGAATGTTTTTGGATAACATTATGATAAAATAGATGATAATGTAAAATGGGAACTCAAAAAATGACATTGAGCAGCAATTCATGAACTTTTAGATTGCTTTGACACAGGATATATTTCATACACACAATTGACGTGGATTAGGTTGGTTGGTTGGTTGATCGGTTTTATTGGCGCAAGGGCCAGGTTTGGCCAAGAGCGCCAGACAAAGAACTATCAGCTACAGATTTTAAAAGCGTGGAAAATGATTAAGAGCAGACAGGCTTGGTAAAAGTTGGAAAAAGGATGATGAAAGCCGTGAAGACAAGTTAGTTAATTGGGTGTATATAATAATTTATTAACTTACTATTATAAGTATTATAATTTGTTTTTTTATTTAACACAACTACACAAAAGATGAGTCACAAGAGGGGGACGAACCGTCACTCTCCTCCCCCCACACTCCTCTGCAATGCTGGCCGAGGGCGGGGACGGACTGTCACTCTCCTCCCCCATGTTCCTCTGCAATGTTGGTTGAGGCTGGGGACGAACTGTCACTCTCCTCCCCCCTCTGTTCCTCTATAATGTTGGTTGAGGGTGGGGACCTCGCTGAGTCCGAGACAGTTGCAATGTTGGTCAGGCTGACCGCGACAGTTGGATGGACACTGCACACCTTTGCGGATTGAGGGCCGGGTCTTCCGCACGTGCAGACTTTCTGCTGGGAACTGAAAGAGTCGGTCGTCTTCAAAGAGAAGCGCAGACTCAGCTATTTGAAAAATCTGGAGCTCGGGGAAATCCACCTGTGTCGCTTGTTCAGCTGTAGATCGCTTGGCAAGTGCGGCGAGAGCTACAGGGCGCGGAACAAAGGGCTGCACGGGTTGTGGCAGAGACTGAACTACTGCGGCAAAAGTACGCTGTCGATTGGTGGGTATACCCAACTTGGCCTTTGCAGCAGGGTACGAGAGGCCTTCCAGGGTCTTGAGGCGCTGGATCGCCATCTCGTCCTTCCATTTCATACAGTTGCGGGAAGTAAGCTGCATGGGCCTCACCACAGTTAACACAGCAGGCCGCAGAAGTGCAACCTTCCCCGTCATGTTCACTGGAGCCACAATTAGCGCAACGAGCGGAACTCTTACAGAAACGTTGTGAATGCCCGTACCTCTGGCACCTGAAACAGCGCAGAGGACTGGGAATGTACGGGCGAACTCCACAGACCAAGTAGCCAGCCTTGATTTCGGTTGGAACTTTCGGGGAGTTAAAAGTCAAGATCACATTTTTAGACTTAATCAAAGAACCATCGCGCCGAAACATCATACGACGTGCAGCAATAACACCTTGATCTGCAAGTTCAGTCACCAATTCTTCTTCACTGCATGGCAAGAGATCAAACTCCGAAATAACACCCCGAGAGGTGTTAAGAAACGGGTGAGTGTCACTTTGACAGGAATGCCTTGAAGACTAGTGAGGGGCAGAAAAGTGTTACTCTGAGAAACACTGCAAGTTTGGACAAGCAGGTCCCCAGAGCGAAGCTTCTTCACAGACCTCAAGGGGCCAACCGCAGCGTCCAAAGCTTTACAAATGAAAAAGGGAGATTTGGTAGACAGTCTCTCATTCGGATCGATGGATTCCACAACTAAGTGTGTAGCATGCGTAGTCACAGCAAACGAGGGGAGACGACGCTTCGGAGCGACTGGAACAGCTGCCGAAGAAGAGGTTCCACATTCTTGGTCCAGGTCAAGGTCTAAAGATCGTTTAAGGTTATGAGACTTGGTAGGTTGAGAAGACGAAGGAGAGTCATTGTCAATAATCATTTTCTCAGGCGACTTAAATTTGGAGTTTTTCTTTTTGTTTTTACCCATGGAAAAAAGGAAGAGGATTCGTCTGCAAACTACTCCACCCACCACCGAGCCCTACGAGGGAGAACTGGAGGTCTGCAAGTCAAGAAAATGACGCTGGACACAGTTCTGGAGCTTATACGTTGCAGATATAGTCCGTTGGCTGTGATCACACGCACTCGGCGGACACTTCGGCCTCCGGGTACCGTCATGCCAACGCCTTTGGCATGATCCCACAGCCCCCGGGCTTACCCTGCCGTGCTATACGACAAAAAAGCCGCTAAAGCCCTGTACACAACTTGGTACAAGACTTCTGACTAGAGGTGGGTTAGTCTCTAGCCTCCCGTTTACAGCGAAGCCGGGGTCGAAGAGGAGTGTTGGTACACAGGAGGCACTTAACCGGTCTCCTGCGACCTCAGCCGCCAGACATCCCATTTCCGCCTCACGGGTCTCCGCACGCGGCAAACATGCAGGTAGGTCTAGCACCCAAACCAGCTAAAAGGAAAAAAAGTAATCCAAGGAAGACAAAACCCTGGAAGGGAACCTAAACGGAATCTCAGCAACCTACGAACTGAGCGGTTAATATAAAACAGTTAGTGGTGGAAGGTAACAAAACCACAAGACCGGGGTGTTAGTACATAACGTGGTAGCGATTAGTTAGAGAATACAACACGGGCAACTAGCCAGTGGAGAAAGAAATGAAAACAAAAAAGCGAGACACAAGACCAGCTCGGGATCGTGGGGCCGCGACTCCCCAACAGCTGGATGAACAGCCGTCCCTGCAAACACCAACAGCACCAAAATAAGAAAAAAACAAGCTGTGGCATGACATCAGATGTTGACCAGTCACAAGGTCAGCTCGGGCCGTGGGGGCGCCGCTCCCCAAATAACTGGAAAACCAGTTATCCCCGTGCGGGAGACGTGGATTAGGAACATCAAACAGATGAGTCACTGAAAAATTCTCATCGGTGCCACCGGGAATTGAACACATGATCTTCCAGTTACGCGCCGGACATGCTACCACTGCACCACAACGGCCTGGAATTCTCCAGGCTCACAGTCTGGATAATTCCAGCCCAAAAACATTCTGGATAATTCCAGACCACTGTGAGTCGGAATAATTCCAGGCCGCTGTGGTGCTGTGGTAGCATGTCCGTCAAGTAACTGAAAGACCCTGGGCTCGATTCCCGGTGGCGACCGATGAGAATGTTTCCGTGACTCACTTATAAAAACGTGGAACGAGCGATGACTTCTGTTTGAAGATATATTCCAGTTTAATTTTTCAATATTTCATTTAAGCTAATACCTGAGCATCCTGAAGAACCTGTTAAACTTTATTTTTTTCTGCGAGTTAAAAATAAAATAACAAAATGGCTGAATCTCAATTAACATATTATAATCGTAACCGAATGAAAATCAAAACTTGTTCGCTTGGCTTCGACGTGATGTCGGTAACTAATAAATTAATTCAATGAAAAGAATGAAATTTTCGCCACGTCGCTGCAACTGCTTTCAGAAACTGAGAAGCATAATATGTTCAAGCCAACTGTGCTGCCGGTAGCAGTCAATAAAAAAAATAGAAAAATCTTGCGTGAAGTGGGTAATAACAAAATAAACTAGTATTTTCAATACCCCTCTGTATAACAGAGTAAATATAACTGAAATGCAAAGTTAATGTGCGAGTAAAGTATTTTTTAAAGCAAGACCTTAGTTACTGATCCCTTTTGGCAGAATTCATCGATCAAACCTTTTTACTTTAAAATAAGTGCTCGCATTTATTTCCCTGAGTATCATTAAATCCGTGTTGAACGTCCTTTCATTGAATGGGACTTCTCTGTTAAGGAGAAGGAAATATTTTTTCTTTATTTCTGTCTGGGAAGCAATACATGCAGCTCGGTCACTTTATTGTACTCATTTTTAGGAATATGTTTTTCCAAGAGAAATTTCTCCACGACTTTCGGAAAATTAATAATAAAAAAACAAGTTAATAAAATCATACAATGCATTAATTATAACACTTTCCAACATACCAGAAATAATTGCTCAAGTTATTGCTCGAATTAATTTATGAGGATAATGAGGATAATCGCTGTGCAATAAATCACGCTCCTGTGCCCTTACCTCTGACCCCATTTCGATGATATTAAACAGAATTGGTTCAGTGTACCTCCGGAACAGCATACTAAAGTTTTGTGGCAATAGAAGCATTTTTAGTCAAGTCATGAGGATAATGGCTGTGGAATAAATATCGCTCCTGTGCCCTGACCTTTGACCTCATTTCAACGATATTCAATAGAAGTGGTACAGTATACCTCCGGAATAACATGATAAAGTTTTGTCGCAATCGAAGCATTTTTACGTAAGTTATGACACATAAGATCGATGGAATGGATCCCGCTCCTAGTCCTGATCTTTGACTCCATTTCGTCCATTTTCAACAGCATTCGTCCCCAGGTTGTCCCCTAATACATACTAAAATTTCATCAAAATCGAACCATTTTTACGTGAGCTATCGTGCAGACAGACAGACAGACGGACAAAGCTGGAGATATATACTTCTTCAACCTACGGTTCGAAAGCTTAAAAAAGTTAGTAAAATCATGCAATGCATTGATTATGATAAGCTTTTCAGCATAACAGAAACCATTACTCAAATTATTACTGAAGTTATGAGAACAATGACTGTGTAATAAATCTCGCTCCTGTGCCCTGATTTTTGACTCCATTTCGAGGATATTCCACAGAATCGGTTCAGTATATCTCCGGAATAACATGATAAGGTTTTGTTGGAATCGAAGCATTTTTAGTCAAGTTATGAAGATAATGGCTGTGGAATAAATCTCGCTCCTGTGCCCTGACCTTTGACTCCATTTCGATGATATTCAACATAATCGGTTCAGTATACATCCGGAACAACATACTAAAGTTTTGTCGCAATCGAAGCATTTTTAGTCAAGTTATGAGGATGACGGCTGTGGAATAAATCTCGCTCCTGTGCCCTGACCTTTGACTCCATTTCGATGATATTCAACATAATTGGTTCAGTATACATCCGGAACAACATACTAAAGTTTTGTCGCAATAGAAGCATTTTTAGTCAAGTTATGAGGATGACGGCTGTGGAATAAATCTCGCTCCTGTGCCCTGACCTTTGACTCCATTTCGATGATATTCAACATAATCGGTTCAGTATACCTCCCGAACAACATACTAAAGTTTTGTCGCAATAGAAGCATTTTTAGTCAAGTTATGAAGATAATGGCTGTGGAATAAATCTCGCTCCTGTGCCCTGATCTTTGACTCAATTTCGATGATATTCAACATAATCGGTTCAGTATACCTCCGGAACAACATACTAAAGTTTTGTCGCAATCGAAGCATTTTTAGTCAAGTTATGAAGATAATGGCTGTGGAATAAATCTCGCTCCTGTGCCCTGACCTTTGACTCCATTTCGATGATATTCAACATAATCGGTTCAGTATACCTCCGGAACAACATACTAAAGTTTTGTCGCAATAGAAGCCTTTTTAGTCAAGTTATGAGGATAATGGTTGTAGAATAAATCTAGCTCTTGTGTCCTGACCTTTCACCCCATTTCGATTATATTCAACACAACTGGTTTAGTGTACGTGCGGAGCAACATGATAAAGTTCTGTCGCAATCGAAGTATTTTTACGTAAGTTATGACGCATAAGGTCGATTAAATGGATTCCGCTCCTTTGTCCTGATCTTTGACCCCATTTCGTCCATTTTCTATAGGGTTCGTCCCCAGGTGGTCCCCCTACCACATACTAAAATTTCATCGAAATCGAACCATTTTAACGCGAGTTATTGTGCGGACAGGCGGACAAAGCTGGAGCATATACGCTTCTTCAACCTACGATTGGAATGCGTAAAAAAGCTTGCCCATTCCCATTGTTTCTGCCTTACATATAGTGTCTCCATTTTGAGCAAATCTATGGAGAAAATTATGACGCAGAGGATTTTGCATATTTTCACCGAAGAGCAAAATCATTATGACCACCTGCCTAATATTATATGATGTTGGTTCTCACGTGACGCCAAAATAGCTCTTACCTGGCGAGGCATCGACGCTACAAGATTTCTAAATGTAAGGTGACCAGATTTTTTAGAATGAAACTGAGGACAAAATGACGCGCTGTCCTCATTTTCGAAGCAAATCTTTTCAAAGCAATCTTCTGATTAACATGAGGGCATTACTGAGGACTAAACCTAACAGTTTCAGGATTGAAATATCCCACTATTATTGGAAATAACTTGACATGTTTATGATTTGATGCATCCGTATAGAACGAAATATACACTCCTGGCTACCCAAAATGCACCACCAAGAAGGAAGCACCCGATTGGCCTGAATTCGCAGCATGCGTCGCCCCAGAGAGGACATGCAACGATTAGCATTGCAGGGCATATGCAAATTATGTGCGCCCGGCACGCCACCGAGAAGCACTAAGAAGGGTGCACAGAAGGCGGGTGTAAGTACCGGAAGTGTGTTGTGCTGCCGGATCTGTGCGTGGGAAGCTTCCTGATACCTCGTCGCAGAATGCGGCAATCATTCCAGCACGTTTTGGAGTTCGACAGAGGACGTGGCTTACCGAGACATCGGCGAGACATATCTTACCGAGACATCGGCGCCCGTGTGGGACGACATCCAGCCACAGTGAGGCGAATATGGATTCGGTGGGTGCAGGAGGGACGGACGGACCGACGTGAACGATTGCCGCAGCCGCGGCACACCACCGAACGAGAGGACCGGCATGTTGTGCGGCGGGCATTGACGGCTCGCACCGCCACATCACGAACGTTAGCGCAGGAATTAGGGTGTGTTGCGCAACAACCTGTGTCAGCACGTACCGTTAGACGTCGTCTGAAGGAGCAGGGACTTGTCGCACGGCGCCCATTGCTCCGATTACCATTGACGTTACACCACTGGCGAGTGCGGCGGCAGTGAGCTGTTGAACGCCGCACCTGGACTACGGAATGGCACGACATTGTCTTCTCCGACGAATCCCGCTTCTGCCTGCAATACCACGATGGTCGGATCCGCGTGTGGCGGCACTGTGGCGAGAGACTGTATGACGCCTGCATTATGCATCGCCATACCGGTCCGTCGCCTGGCGCTATGGTTTGGGGCGCAATTGGATATGACACTCGCACCCGTCTGGTACTCATCGCCGGTACACTCAACAGCCACCGCTACATCTCCGACATTTTGGAGCCTGTAGTCCTCCCTTATCTGCAGGACCTGCAAAAAGGCCACGTTTCAACAGGGCAATGCGCGCCCGCACGTGGCACGCGTGGTGCAACAATTCTTTACGGCCCACCAGGTGTCACTACTGCCGTGGACCGCCTGCTCTCCCGATATGTCGCCCATCGAACACGTCTGGTAGCTGATCGGCAACCGAGTCGCCCGGCAAGCACCACCCGCAGCTACGCCTGATGAACTGTGGCAACGTGTGGAAGCAGCCTGAACCGATATACCCCAAGCATACATCCAAAGCGCCCGGTGGCGCAGTGGTCTAAGCGATGGCCTGTGATCATTCGTCCGAAAGGAGTGCGGGTTCGAATCCCGGTGAGGCATGGATGTTGTGTTTGTCTTACGGCACTGGCTCTCTCCCTTCCCTGGAACCAGTGACCCTAAATTAGGGACGGGCGACTGCCTATAGCCCATTGAGTTGCTCACGGTGGTCGTTAAACCTTCAATCCAAAATCCAAAAATCCGCATCCAAAGCCTCTTTCGTTCGACGCCGCGGCGTGTAGCAGCCGTTATTGCCAGTCATGGGGGCCACACGAACTATTGATGTCTGAGTATTCTGCAAGTCGCAAGGGCCTGTAAGCTCAATCGTTTCATCTTTGTATGTGTTGTTATGTGTCCAGTAAATCTGGCGTTGTTATCTCGTGTCCTTCTTGGTATTGCATTTTGAGTGGCCAGCAGTGTAGCTTGCATGATCAAGTTTCTGACAAAGTTCATTTTCTGCAAAGCGAGCAAGAACACTCAATTATTGCATGCGTTTTAGTTCGATCACATGAAAACTGGGGATCATGAATGCTTTTCATGACTTTTGATAAGCAGTCCATTGATCGCAAATTAATACTATGCTTTACAGTGTGAAACGCAAATGCACCTTCAGCAGCTGCTAATTCAGCTTCCTTTTTACTTATGCCAGAAAACCCCCGAAAACATTTTATAATTATGTCAGAGGCAGAAGACTGCACGGACTTTTTATGCTTTACTGTTTGAATATGGGTTGTTATTATGCGATTTTCCACCAGTTGCTATGGAAAATGTTGCATAATACATTGTACAAAACACATTACTACCACAATCATTCTTTGTTTTTTAATGAAGGGACAGTTTCCGAACAAAGCATCATTAAATTTACATTTCCGTTTGATCGACATTATTAACTTCTGAAAATTGCAACTGCACTCAGCTTGACACTTTTGTAGACCAACAAAAACTTTGGCAGCTCTGTAGTAAGTAAATACATTTATATATCTTGACAAAAAATATTACAACTTAGAACATGAAAATGCAAAGTTCAAAGCGCAGGTACAATCTCTTCAAAAACGAGATTGAGCAAATTCAAACATGAGAGTCACACACGGTAACGGTAAACCGTAAACTGCAGGTCATGGTGGTGCTGCTGCTGATATCATGTGACTTCTATGGGTACCCATAAAAATCCCGATTTTAGTTTAAAATGGAATCAATCTCAAAATTTTTGGCAATTCTTAAAAAATTGTGGACAAAAAATACGAAACTGAGGACATCTGATGTCATTCAGTTTTTACAAAATTGAGGACGAATCATTAAAAGCATTGAAACTGAGGACTGTCCTCAGAAAATGAGGACGTCTGGTCACGTTTGTGTCTTATGGCATCTGATACCCATACGTTACTAACAGATCCTTTAACTTTTGTAAGTTACGTGGTTGAAACCTCCGCAGATAGGATTCCCTGTTCCAACACAAACCACAGATGTTGGATTGATGTCTCGGGAATTTGGAGGCCAGGCCAATACTTGGAAGTCTTCCTCAAAGAACTATTTTTGAATAATCCGGACAATGTGGCATGGCGCATTATCCTATTGAAACAAGGCACTACTACTACAGGAAAATATCTTTGCCATGAAAGGATGTACTTAGTCTGCAATGATGTTTAGGTAAATGGCACACGTCATAGTTTCTTCTATATGAATATGTCTTTTGGTACCCTGGTGCTACCTTTGGGCAATATTTTGTGATTTTCCAGCAGAATATTACCCAATGCATTACACTTCCTCCACCGGGTTATTTTCGTCCCACAGTTTATCCCGGTACTAACATTTCGTCTGGTAAACGATACACAGGTACTCGCCCGTCCACGTGATGCAACAGGAAACGAAACTGGTGTTATTGGTAACATTATGACTTATCTATCTCTAAAATTGATGCTACAGTTGTATTTCACTTTAATTCAAACTCACCTGAATTACTGTATTCTGACCTGGGGAAAAACCTCTAAATATAATATTAATAATTTACAATTATTACAAAATAAATTTATTAGACTTCTTGAGTTGAAAACTCAAAACAGTTATTCCCGAAGTTTGACAAACCGATTATACCTACATCCTAATGATTTTAATCTCTTAACTATTGAACAATTATCTCTCTATATATAAAAGTGAAAGTTTGTATGTTTGTTCCGCATGCGTTCCTAAACGGTTTGATGGATCTGCACCAAAATTGGTATACATACTCTTCATCACCCATATTAAAATACAGGTGGGACAATTTTTAGAAATTCCATCCCTAAGGGGGTCAACTGTGTTTTTACGGGGCCCTCTATAGATTGGGTGCACATCGGCTGCTGCAGTATTACTCCGCGTGTCAGAGCAACGGTCGTCAGGTGACGCTTCACTCCTCGCAAGCTTCCGCTGTTCAGGCATACAAGGAAGAGCCCGATTTTTGAAAACACAGCGCACCGGCGGAACATATTGTCATAAGTATTTTTTTGTTTATGTTACCATGGCATTTTCTTTGTAAGGATTAGGTTTCATTAGACTCCAAACAATTGGCACAGGAGTCTCAAAAATGGGTGGAGCTACAGATTCCCACCAATAGCCGTGGTCTTCTCAAATAGCATCAAGGTTAAGTTGAAGTTAAAACAGATGGTCTTCTTCATACATAAAATATAAATACAAGATTAGTATATTAATAAAATTTAAATATTTTTAATACAAGATTAGAAGATTAGTAAATATATTTTAAATATATATTTACTAATCTACTAATCGTGTATTAAATATACACATATTTAAATAAAAGATTAGTAGATTAGTAAAATTTAAATACAAGATTAGTAGTTCCTCTACCAACATGTGCAATTTGAGTGACCTCTGTCAGTTAATAAAAACGTTATGCCCACTTTTGCATTACTCTCGATACAACCCTCGTATTTACCTGCAATGAAGAAGAAGGGGCCGCCCCGGTGGCGCAGTGGTCTAAGGCGCTGGCCTCTGATCATTCGTCTGTAAGGGGTCCGGGTTCGAATCCCGGTCAGGCATGGATGTTGTGTTTGTGTTAGCAGCACTGGCTCTCTCCCTTCCCTGGAACCAGTGACCCTAAATTAGGGACGGGCGACTGCTTATAGCCCATTGAGTTGCTCACGGTGGTCGTTAAACCTCCAATCAAAAAAAAAAAAAAAAAAAAAAAAAAAGAAGAAGGGTTACTATAGAGGAAGAGTTACTCTACCAACATGTGCAATTTGAACAACCTCTGTCAGTTAATAAAAACGTTATGTACAATTTTGCATTACCTTTAGTACAACATTCGTATAAACCTAAGAAAGGTTACTATAGAGGATGAGTTACCCTAACAACATGTGCAAAATTTGAACAACCTCTGTCAGATAATAAAAACATTATGCCCACTTTTGCATTACTTTTGGTACAACCCTCGTATATACCTGCAATGAAGAAGAAGGGTTACTATAGAGGAAGAGCTACTCTAACAACATGTGCCATTTGAACGTCCTCTGTCAGTTACTAAAAAGGTTATGCCCACTTTTGCATTACTTTTGGTACAACCCTCGTGTATACCTAAGAAAGGGTTACTATAGAGGATGAGTTACCCTACCAACATGTGCAATTTGAACAACCTCAGTCAGTTAATAAAAACGTTATGCCCACTTTTGCATTACCTTTGGTACAACATTCGTATAAACCTTAGAAAGGGTTACTATAGAGGATAAGTTACCTACCAACATGTGCAAAATGAACGACCTCTGTCATTTAATAAAAACATTATGCCCACTTTTGCATTAATTTTGGTACAACCCTCATATATACCTAAGAAGAAGGGTTACTATAGAGGAAGAGCTACTCTACCAACATCTGCAATTTGAACGTCCTCTGTGAGTTAACAAAAAAGTTATGCCCACTTTTGCATTACTTTTGGTACAACCCTCGTATATACCAAAGAAAGGGTTACTATAGAGGATGAGTTACTCTACCAACATGTGCAATTTGAACGACCTCTGTCAGTTAATAAAAACGTTATGCCCACTTTTGCATTATTTTTGGTACAGCCCTCGTATATACCAAAGAAAGGGTTACTATAGAGGATGAGTTACTCTACCAACATGTGCAATTTGAATTACCTCAGTCTGTTAATAAAAACTTATGCCCACTTTTGTATTACTTTCGGTACAACCCTCGTATTTACCTGTAATGAAGAAGAAGGGTTACTATAGAGGAAGAGTTACTCTACCAACATGTGGAATTTGAACGACCTCTGTCAGTTAATAAAATAGTTATGCCCACTTTTGCATTACTTTCGGTGCAACCCTCGTATTTTTCTGCAATGAAGAAGAAGGGTTACTATAGAGAAAGAGTTACTCTACCAACATGTGCAATTTGAACGACCTCTATCAGTTAATAAAAAAGTTATGCCCACTTTTGCGTTACTTTCGGTACAACCCTCGTATTTATCTTCGTAGACGTTTCTGTGCTTTTGAAATAAAGATCTAAAATGTTCTTTCTGCTTGGGACGGCATTCTCTACAGATAACAAATCGTTTGCTTTCATTAATCCTACTGTTTAAAACTTTAAATATTCGATGATTATGGCATTTCACACTATCGCACATTCCTTTCAATCAAAAGGTGTGCTCGTTACACTGCATAATTCGGTGTCATCTTTCTTGTTAATTTTTATTCTAATTTTCTGTTGTCATTGTTAATGCGTTCAGATTCACCAACTTCAACATGTTCGGTAAGTAGGATTTACGATTATGGACGAACCGTACAAAAGTATCCAGTGCTAGCACTGGAAACAGTTTTTAATAAAAAAAAAATATATTCAAATAGAAAATAGTAATGCAATACAAAGAGTCTGTGACATTGTTCCTTCCTATTGGAACGAACAATATCACAGACTCTTGCTATTGGAACGAACGATTTCACAGACAACTATAACCTAAATTCATGTGATATGTTATCCACAATATTAGATCTCGCTACAGAACTTCAAAATCAGATTCTTCGACAAACGGCTGAAATTTAATACTTAATCAAACCTCAAATTTTCCCTTGAATCTCTCCTATTACCGAAAATTTTCCGTCACTTGGATAAGAAAAAAGTGAGAACAGTATTTTTCCGTTAATACAGGGTGATTCAAAAGTCCCTGTGACGTACCTGCCAGCAGGTCGCACACGACATAAAGGCAGATAGCAGTCGGAACGAACGTCCGCGTAGCTCAATTGGTAGAGTGACTTATTCCGGAATGAGGGGACCCGGGTTCGAGCCCCGGCATGGACAAAAATGACGGAGAAATTTACTTCATCCCCGAATTCTGAATTCAAATATTTCTACCACGAATATATTGATGTTTAACTATTTTTACATACTGTTATATGGACACTCATACTTACAGGTAATGAAAACCACTTTACAATAGATGCTGGAATTGTCCACCATTCTGTTGAAGACACAAATTCACCTGACGACACATGTTGGTGGACACTCTTTTCAGCGTGTTGGCTGGTATGTCCCTCATGGCTGTAACGATGTTGTTCCGCAGGTCCTGTACCGTCTTAGGGTTGTTGTGGTAAACTGTGTCTTTCAGATAGCCCCACAAATAAAAGTCTGGAATACTCAAGTCTGGTGAGCGAGGCGGCCAAAGATTTTTCGAGATTAATCGATGGTGCAAGAACTCACGGAGCATCTCCATTGTGTCGTTTGATGTGTGGCACGTTGCTCCATCTTGTTGAAACCAACAGTAACGTTCGTGTTCTTCCAGCATCGCTACAAATTGATGGATGATGTCTGCATACACAGCGGAATTTACAGTTGTGTCGAAAAACAAATGGCCCTACAATTCGCCGTCTAGACATGGTGCACCACACTCCAACTTTCTGACAGTGAAGTCCAACCCCGTGCAGTGCGTGTGGATTCTCCGCAACCCATATGCGAGTGTTTTGGCTATTGACATATCTATTCAAATGAAACCATGCCTCGTCACTGAAAAAAGGGTTGCTAAGCTGATTAGTCACATCGTTGCGCGTGAAACTCTTAAACCATTGGCAGTAGGCAATGCACTTTTTCCGAGTCCAAAGGACGTAGCTCTTGCGCTACTCAAATTCTGTACGGCTGTAGCTTTAGACATTTAGTAGCCCTCTGGCAGGCTGAATACGATGTCCCTAACTCTTGAGACAACCGCCGAAGTGACTTCCGGGGTAGAGCGCTGCAAGGAAACTTGAATTTTCTCGAGAAACGTGGTCGTCACCACGGCCGGCCGGTCGGCCACTTTTAGGCTTATCCTGAACACTGCCTGTCTCGCGAAACCGGCTCACAAGGTCATGCACAGTTGTTTTCCCTGGTATAGAAGCATCAGGAAAGTTCCTTTGAAAGAAATGGATGCAACGTTGGTAAGATTTTTCCGCAAAATAAACTTCCAACAAAGCGACTCTCTGTTCTTGCGTGAGACTCATGGCTGACTGAACGTTACTGCTTGCCAGCGCCTAAGTAAGCGTAGTGTCACGTGGTGCTATCACGTGGCGCAGCTCGTTCTCCAAGATCACACACAACAGCCACAAGCAGCAATACTCGGACATCTTTTATGGTTTTACAGCAAATAAGTTTTAAAATATAGAGTTCGGGAACTTTAGAATCACTCTGTATATGAAAGGAATTACGGAAAGGTTTCTGAAAATTAAGAAATTTCCTGACGAGTGAGAAATCCGTGAAATTCAGGTTGCCGCCCTGGTGGCGCAGTGGTCTAAGAGACGGCTTCTGATCATTCGTTCTAGAAGGGTCCGGGTTTGGATCCCGGTGAGGCATGGAAGTTGTGTTTGTTTTACGGCACTGGCTCTCCCTATTTCCTGGAGGTTTTTTTTTTTTTAGAGGTTTAACGACCACCGTGAGCAACTCAATGGGCTATAAGCAGTCGCCCGTCCCTAATTTAGGGTCACTGGTTCCAGGGAAGGGAGAGAGCCAGTGCCGTAAGACAAACACAACATCCATGCCTGACCGGGATTCGAACCCGGACCCCTTACGGACGAATGATCAGAGGCCAACGCCTTAGACCACTGCGCAACAGGGGCGGCTTCCTGGAGTTAGTGGCCCTAAATTAGAGACGGGCGACTGATTATAACCCATTGGGTTTCTCACGGTGGTCGTTAAACCTTCAATAATAAAAAAAAAAAAAGAAATTCAGGGTTTTTTTTTTCATCATTTTCACGGAAAAGGTTGTGTCAGAAATATGCTCCGTTAATTAACCAAAGGAATCACGGAAAGTGGCTCGCGAATTTCAGAATTTTTTTTTTCAATGTAACTTACTGCTATTTAAACGTAATCATCGTAGTTACGATAATGAATTACTTCAGCACAGTTCTTACATGCAAATATTGTTTCTATAGTTGCAGCACGTATGAGCGTTCGCTTCCGTACGCACATGATGAAGACCGCAAACTTAGAGATAAAAATGTGTCTAAAAGGAAAAAAAATTTTTTGTGAAGTTTGCTTTTCTTCTCCAAAAGCAAAAACTAGTAACTCAGCCTGGGATGTCGGAAGGACTTTGACGATCACTAACTGATAAATCTATGCATGAAACTCTTGTACTTTGGAAGATACACTGAGGAAAACAGCTCTCGGATGAGGATGATAGAGGTAGTAAGAGCAACATCCCCATGTGCCAGTTTCAGCTGATGGATGAGGCTGATCCTCCGTCGGTCTGTTTGTCCTCTTGTCCGGTGAATAATGCATCGGTCAAGGGACACTGAGGCGCACAAATTACAAGGCTCCTCACTCACTCCCTGTCAACAGCACTGCCACCGTCCATTATCCCCCTGTCTATCAGTGGTGATTCTCTCATTCCATCGAACCCTATCCATCCATCCTTCTCTACAAGCCCAATTCACGCCACCGAGCTGCTTTAACTCCCATTTGTTCCGCTACATTTCTGCGGCGCTTCAAATGCTGTAGCAACTCACTGTTATGTCACTCGGAGCACATCAACTCCTGATAAAAATACATTACTTGAAATGCATCTAAATTATGCTTAAATGTCACATTGTCTTAATATTCTTTAGAAATACTCCATTTAAGCGTACAATTCTCAGCTCGATATATTACTCAACAATAATCCACACATCAGTGTTGTCACTTAATTACCGTACAGTTAACATCCGATTCTATGGTTCATGCTGTACGTATTTTAATTGGAATCGATACAGCTGGTAGTGAAATATTGATTAACTAATAAGTATTCATCAAGTTAAAACATATAGAATAACTATTTTTTTTTTATTTGAGGTTTAACGATTACCGTAAGCAACTCAGTGGGCTATAAGCAGTCGCCCGTCCCTAATTTAGGGCCACTGGTTCTAGGGAAGGGAGAAAGCCAGTGCCGTAAGACAAACACAACATCCGTGCCTCACCGGCATTCGAACCCGGACCCATCTCGGACGAGTGATCAGAAGCCACTGCTTAGACCACTGCGCCACCGGGGCGGCAGAATAATTAATACAGACACAAATCAAGTTGTCCTTTTTACGTAACATAACCACAGAAATTTGAAATGTTTATCATCCTGCAACGGGAATCGAAGCCGTGTTTCTCGATTTGCGCTCGAGTATGCTAACCATTAGACCATACAGGACAATGAAATACAAATAACCCATGCATTAATCTGAAACGTTAGACATTTTGATTTGTTTCAGTTGGTTAGATTTCAATATGGTGTAGTGGTTAACATACTCAAGCGCAAATCGGGAAATACGGGTTCGATTCCCGTTGCAGGACGATAAAATTTTCAAACTTTTTGTGGTTATGTTACATGGAAAGAACAGCGTGATTTATGTCTGCATTAATAAGTATTCATCGCGCATCTTTGAATCATCAGGTAACGAAAAAGGTTCATGCGGTTTTATAATGCATGATAATGCACGTGGGATCGAATTGCTTAGCTTCCTGATTTTCCCAGTTGATGCAAGTGTAAACGAATTGTTTCACCACTCACGTTAAATATTTTTTTTTTTTTGATTGGAGGTTTAACGACCACCGTGAGCAACTCAATGGGCTATAAGCAGTCGCCCGTCCCTAATTTAGGGTGGTTCCAGGGAAGGGAGAGAACCAGTGCCGTAAGACAAACACAACATCCATGCCTCACCGGGATTCGAACCCGGACTCCTCTCGGACGAATGATCAGAGTCCATCACTGAGACCATTGCGCCACCGGGGTGGCTAAATATTTGTGGAAGTTCTTGACATGTTAATCTAGAATTATTTTCAACAGCGGCACGTGATTCTTTGTTATCAAATGGAGGGTCTTCCTACACGTGGGGCATCTTCAAGTGATTCATGCCGCCCCGGTGGCGCAGTGGTCTACGCGATGGCCTCTGATCATTCGTCCGAAAGGAGTCCGGGTTCGAATCCCGGTGAGGCATGGATGTTGTGTTTGTCTTACGGCATTGGCTCTATCCCTTCCCTGGAGCCAGTGACCCTAAATTAGGGACGGGCGACTGCTTATAGCCCATTGAGTTGCTCACGGTGGTCGTTAAACCTCCAATCCAAAAAATCCAAGTGATTCATCACCAGAAACAATTTTTTAAACCATTTCTACGCAGTACGTTCTACTACCACATCTTTTCCAAATGCCACACATATCTTACGGGACGCTTCTGAAGCCTTCGAACCGAGTTTAAATTCGTAAAGCAAACAAGCACGAATTACACCAGGTTGAACTGACATTTAAAATGTCAGTTCAAAGTCACAGAAAAAACAGTTCACTCCACGTTAGAGCTCCCAGATTGACAGACGCGTATCTGTACCTTTTGACGCACATAAAAAAACAAAATGGGCTCTGCAAAACACTGCAAAATAAAACAAGTCGTTGCAGCAAACTCGACCGAAAACCCCACGAACATTTTTGGTTACCTAATACATAGCAGCTTTATTTGCAATATTAACACTATGCATAGAACATGCAACCCCGGTTGCGCAGTACTCTGAGATGACGAATGGTCACTCTTCTGACCATTCGTCCGAGATGGGTCCAGGTTCGAAACCCGATGAGTCATAAATGTTGTACTTGTCCCACGGCACTTGGCTTTCTCCCTGCCAAGTGACCCTAAATTAGGACGGGCGACTATTTATTACCAAATGTGTTGCTTACGGTGATGGTTAAACACCCCAAGCATAGAAAATCTTACTTCAACGGAGATCTGATATTTTTGAACTCAGATCCCGTAGTTAGGATCTATTTATATACAATGGAATCCAATCTATACATTTTTTTAAGGGATCAAGTAAAATTATCGTGCAACGGAAAAACGTATAAACGAAACATATCGCGTTTCCGTCACTAGATGGCAGCACATTATTCTGTTGCAACCTAAGGCGTAGACGTTTATGTAATTATACTAAGCTTTACGTAGTATGCCGTATTTAGTTTTACTTTTTATGTTTTAATGTAATAGTAATTTCAGTTATCCATTTTTAATAGTTTTTGTTTTTGTTTTTAACTTAATTGATTTCAATCACACTACATCGAGTTACAGCAGTTATAAATACAGTAGGTAGTACATATATTCCATGTACGTAGTACACAAAGCATTACCACCACTTTGTTTACCACTGAAAGTTTTTACACAAGGAGATATGATGTATAAAAAAAATTGAAATACGATAATATGATTAATTTTTGTTGTTGTTATTTACCTTTAAGTGAAAACATTGAATTTTCAGGGCTATTGAGAGCCTGCGTAGTTCTCTTATCAGTTTTATGTCTATAACACAAGTCCCTAACGATGCTGAACAATTTAAGTGCATCGCTACACTTGGGTGCTGTTGCACTTACCTGAAAATCATCATCACTCTTGTCGCTGGAGACGCTCCCATTGCATTTCTTGCTCTCAATGACTTCGTCTAGAGTCATAAGTAATGACGTTCTCAACTCCGCATAATAGCGTAGTAATCTCGGAAGCTAAACTCGTCTTCCTCTACAGTTATAGCAAGCATTCCAATCAGATCGCGAAACGATATCTTCTTGGGATGCGGATCCGTCTGGAAAGCAAATGTAAAGAAAGTTATCGAGAAAATAGCCCAATATGACAAAGTCAAGCAAAAGCAGGTATACTGCATGAACCAAATGAGTTGATTATTGGTAAATGAGGAAAAGCGTGTTCATTCTCCAGAGTGAGTTATTGAGCAGGTGGCAGAGAGAAAATAGGAAGAGCGAAAGGCGAAAGGGCAAGGGAGAATGGCATTCGTGGCGAACAAAAAGGGTGGGAAGAGAATTTGGTAAACAAAATTTGCATGGTCTAAATTCCTATTTCACGACACCACAGCATCACAATTTAACGCATAAATAAGAGGAAAACTAATTCAATTAATGTACAGTTGGGAAAAAAATAAACATTAAGGACAATTCAGTACTTTTCGAGTGGCAGCATTTTACGTATGAGTATGAAAAAACGTATGAGTGAGAAACGTATAAACGGAGCTCTACTGTATTCTTTGCCGACGTAACTTGACATGACTTGGCATGTCACATGTAATAAATACACAACAGTATCGTACCTAAAAATATGTGATGAAATCAGGAGAAGAAAAAAAAACAAGTTTTAAAATAAATACAAAAAAGATGCATGTAGATAATACTAACGGACAGTCGTTATCACACGGGTTCAATTTAAGAAGTTTGCGTGAGACGCCCAGGTGGTCGAGCGGTCAGAGTCGTGGGTATCAAGTTAACTGGACTGTTTATAGCCCATAAAGTCGACCAAGGTGGTCGTGAGACCCCAAAACGAAAAAAAAAAAAAAAAAAGTACAGTTAGGTTCAGTTCTGATTGAGCCGTCAGTTTGGAACATAGGACTATCATAATCCGTCAGTCATCATCATAATCAGTCAGTCATCATAATCCGTCTATAAATCCGTCAAATGGAGTCTTTATATATTCTATAATCTTCTATAATCAAATATCTTATCTGTTTTTTTATAACCTTCTATAATCAAATATCTAATCTTCTATAATCATCAATGGATTGGGTATCTTATATTTTCTATAATCTCCTATAATCAAATATCTAATCTTCTATAATCATCAATGGATTGGGTATCTTCTATAATCATCAATGGATTGGGTATCTTCTATAATCATCAATGGATTGGGTATCTTCTATAATCATCAATGGATTGGGTATCTTCTATAATCATCAATGGATTGGGTATCTTCTATAATCAAATATCTTATATCTTCTATAATCTTCTATAATCAAATATCTAATCTTCTATAATCTTATATCTTCTTTAATCAAATGGAGTCTTTATTTATTCTATAATCTTCTATAATCAAATATCTTATCTGTTTTTTTATAACCTTGTATAATCAAATATCTAATCTTCTATAATCATCAATGGATTGGGTATCTTATATCTTCTATAATTGGGTATCTTATATCTTCTATGATTTGATTATAGAAGATTGGGTATCTTATATCTTCTATGATTTGATTATAGAAGATTAGGCATCTTATATCTTCTATGATTTGATTATAGAAGATTATAGAAGATATAAGATACCCATGGACTGGGTATCTTATATTTTCTATAATCTCCTATAATCAAATATCTAATCTTCTATAATCATCAATGGATTGGGTATCTTCTATAGTCATCAATGGATTGGGTATCTTCTATAATCATCAATGGATTTGGTATCTTCTATAATCATCAATGGATTGGGTATTTTCTATAATCAAATATCTTATATCTTCTATAATCTTCTATAATCAAATATCTAATCTTCTATAATCTTATATTTTCTTTAATCAAATGGAGTCTCTAAATCTTCTATAATCCGTCTATAAATCCGTCATAATCCATCTATAAATCATAATCCGTATCATCATAATCCGTCAATTTGGAACATAGGGCTAGGACTTGCAAATCGGAGAGTTGAAATGAGCTAGCCGAGTTTGGTTTCAAAGCGTTTATTTAATTTGTTATAGCCAACACTGGTCTATGATACGAAAAGTAGCTTACATAATTTTTACAATCAATGACCGTTAATAAGTCCCTGACCGTTAATAATGGGTTTAGGCGTTTTGAGTGTGATGTTGGGAACAGCTAAAATAATATTATTTATGAAATTTGACTTATTAGGGTAATCTTTTTGTTTTATTTTAATGGTTATAGTAGTTTGGTGGCGGGATGTTGTTCGAGAGAGAACGTTTCAGAGGTATCATATTCGAGGTCTGGTCGTAGGAATATTGTTGTTCATTGTGTCAGAACTTTTGTTTTTTTGTTTCTTTTTTCTGAGCCTTTTTTCATTCTAGTTTGGTTCCTGCAATGGAATTGTGGGTTGCGTGGCCGCCGTCGGGCGGTGGAAGCGTTTAATCCCTTTCAAGTCCCATAATTAAATACAGTGATTTTGTCATCTTCAGGTGTAAGAGTAACATGGGCTCAACAGTGTCTCTTGTTTAATGATTTAGAAAACGTGGTTAAGGCGTTAGGGGATACATTGAGAACACAAAGCAGAGTTCGAGATGGGCCGGGTATGGGTTCAATTGGTGTGTTGGATTTTTGTTTGGCGGCGGCTGCTTTCAGGCTTTCTCGATAGTTCGTTGGGCTGCAGTCTTCTTGGGCTTCTTACATTCCTCATTACTTGCTCTTGCCTCTCGTTTTGTTATTCTCCACTTTTGCTTGCGCTCATACGGCGAATTCCGCGGCACTGTCGAAAATGTTAACCCGTTCAGACGAAAACACTTTTAAAATGTTTAGTTCAAACCACTGCGAAATGTCCTTCGTATATTTGAATAGATCTTGTCGAGAGCTATAAAACGATACCACGCACAGTCGTGTTACGCTCACGGTTGTCGAGATAGACTGAGTCGAACGTGGCGGCGCACCCAGAAATATTGCATCATCCACCCAGTGCAAATGGAGCGAGGGGAACGTCGCGCGCACGATGTATTGCGCAGTACGCGAATTGGACTTCATGCTGTTTAGGAATGTGGCAACACAATTGGTGTACGGCAGTTATTTTCAACGCTATAAGGATTTCAGTTAGGACTTATTTATGTCACAGGCTGTCGGGCGTAAGCCGCGCCGTACTATCCGTGGAATTAGACGTAGTCCTACGTCAAAAAATTAAAAAAAAAAAAAAAAATCCGTGACCATGTACTGTTGATGGATTGTCAACATCAATGTACTGAGGCCTTTCGTCATGTTATTTCATAAAGAATATTAGAATTCAGAAATGTACTGAAACTGATCGATAATGAATCAAATATCACATTGCCGACACAGTAATTCTGAGAATTCAGAAAACACTGTCAACGAATTGTCGACATCAGTGCACAGGGACTTCTCAAATGAAAGTCACGTTCATTCCAAGCAGTAGCGGCTCTTGGCAGATAATTTTACACCCCCCCCTCCTCTCCCCAATTTTTTCAGACACAACCCCCTAAAATTGTCTCAACAGCCCTCCAATTTAAGGTATAGTACAGTTGCTAATAGTAGTTAGCATTTGCATGAAGTCCTCAGATTTAATATGAAGTATCTTCTACCGTGAATCTTCATATTAAATCTGAGGACTTTAATATGAAGTATCTTCTACCGTGAAAATACAACACACATAAAAATTGGAAAGGGAGTGAGACAAGGTGACACCATATCTCCGAAGCTCTTTAATGCCACATTGGAAAATGTCTTTCAATCACTGAACTGGGAAAACAAAGGGATAAAGATTAATGGAGATTATCTAACCCACCTTCGTTTTGCTGATGACGTAGTCATTTTTGCAACTACCCCATCAGAGCTGCAGAGTATGATCCAGGAACTTGCTGACAAGAGTAAAGAAGTGGGATTAAAAATGAACTTTCAGAAGACAAAAGTGATGTTCAATGCTTTTACAAGAAATGAAGATTTATCGATTGATGGAGAAAAACTGGAGATAACAGATACATATGTTTATCTTGGACAGCAGATATCAAGTGAGGGTCACATTGATGAAGAAATTAATCGGCGTACAAAACTTGCCTGGAGAGCTTTTGGAAGAAACAGCATAATTTTCAAGAGCAATATGCCATTATGTCTTAAAAGAAAAGTGTTTGATCAATGCATCCTTCCAGTGCTTACGTATGGTGCAGAGACGTGGACCTTAACTAAAAGAGACATACAAAGGCTGCAGACAACTCAAAGAAGCATGGAGAGGTGCATGCTTGGTATAACCAGGAGAGATAAGAAGAGGAACTCGTGGATCCGAAAAATGACGAGAGTGGAAGACATCATGATCAGAGTTAAATCCCTGAAATGGCAATGGGCTGGACATACTGCCAGAAGGACAGACAATAGATGGACAGCCGAAATTTTAGATTGGATTCCAAGGGACAGGAAAAGACCCAGAAAAAGACCACATGGGAGATGGGTGGATGAAATTCGTAAATATGCGGGAGCGACATGGAGGAGACTGGCACAAGACAGACCGTTGTGGAGGAAACTTGGGGAGACCTTCGTCCAGCAGTGGATTGATAATGGTTGACAATGATGATGATGATGATCTTCTACCGTAATGCAAAAATTCTATATTTTTATGTTTCACTAGGTAGTCTCCCCTAAAGAATCAGTCACATTTTGCAACAAACGCTCTACATAGAAACATGACATGTGGTTTACAACGTAACCATTCACAATAAATGCTGGAAATGTCCTCCACCGAAATCCAAACACACTCCAACGCGACGTTGCGTATTATCGAAGGCCCTTCGCAGCATGTCTTCATCAATAGTCTGGATAGCTGCAGTGATGTTGCTTTCTAAGTCCTCTAACGTGCGAGGCGTTGTACGCACGACACGTCAGATATCCCCATAAGAAAAAATCGGGTGAAGTTATAATAACGCCGCCGGAGGAGAATTTGTCATTTTCATGTAGGACTTCCGTCCACAGGTAGTAGAGTTTAGGTCCCAGCCACCTACAGCGAGATCGCCTTTTGGGCAGGACACAGAAACGGAAGGAATGAGAGCAAGTCTAGCGACTTTTTTGACAGAACAGTTTGTAGTGAGATTAGAGTACAGTAGATGGCGCCACCGTACAAGTACGATATTGCACATAGATGGGCGAGAGAATTTCAGGGAGGCCATAGGAAATGATACCCATTTAACCAGTGGGGTCCAGCCTGGGGGCCGTCACTTTACGTGCTCGTCCGATGCACGGCGGATATTCAGCGATTGTTAAGTAATTCACACCATCTCTGAAAGATCAGCCCAGGCTTGAACCTGGGAACCCAGCATCGATAGTCTGAAACACTAACCACTAAGCCATCCGCGGCTAAATCGGGTGAAGTAGGTGGCCACAGTCCTTTGAAGATCACTCGGTCACCGAAGAAAGAGGATATTTCACTCATGCTCACACGGGACATGGGGCATGTCGCTCCATCCTGTTGAAAGCAATCGATGTTGGTTAATTGGTCCACAAATGGTTTGAAAATGTTCTCATATTACGCCGAGTTTACTACGCTCTTAAAAAAAATGTGTCCAACTATTCTGGTTCGTGACACAACACACCAAAAACCGGCTTTTGCAAGATGTAATGGGGTTTCATGTAATTCATATGGCTTATCTGTAGCCCAGATGTGGGAGTTTGGGGAATTTACATGCCCGTCGAAATGAAACCATGCTTCGTCAATGAAACATGTGAAATCCAAAATTTTCGGAATTGCGAGTAAACATACACAGTGCGTCAAAAAAGTTTTAAGACTGGCGCTAGATTTCAGCCTACGGTGGCGCCACCAGTGTAATCGCGAATGCGTTATAAACAGTGACCATCTGCTTGCTTTCTGCCAAAAGTACTGCGCAGTTGTTAAAGTAACTCAAACGAAACGGCCATTCATTAGAGAAGTTAAACTTTTTTCATGTAGAATTATTTAGATGGAACAAAGGGCTGTTATTAAATTTAACGCAAAACTTGGTAAAAGTGCCTCGGAAACGTACCAAATGATGAAACAAGTTTACGGTGAGTTTTGTTTAAGTAGATCAAATGTTTTCTTGTGGCACAAACGTTTTTTGGACGGAAGAGAGACGCTAGAAGATGATAAGCATACCGGAAGACCAAGTTCATCTAGGACACCTGAGATTATTGAAAAAGTGCGTGATTTCGTGACAAACAATCGATGTGCGTCACTAAGAATGATGGAAGAGTCTTTAAACATCAACAAAGAAACGATTCGAACCATCCTGCATGAAGATTTGGGCAAAACAAAAGTCTGTGCTAAATTTGTTCCACACACGTTAACCAATGAACAAAAATCAAGGAGAAGTGCACATTGCAGAGACATCATTCCAGCTGCTGAAAGTGATCCAAACTTCTTAAAGTCAATTGTTACAGGTGATGAAACATGGTGTTTTCAATATGATCCTAAAACAAAGCGACAAAGTGCGGAATGGAAGTCAAAAACTCACCACAAGCCAAAAAAAAAAAAAAAAAAAAAAAAAAAAAAACAAGAAAAGTTCCATCGAAAATCAAAACAATGCTCATTACATTCTTCGATAGTAAGGTATTATCCACAAAGAATTTGTTCCAAGTGGACAAACAATTACTGGTGAGTTTTATTTAAATGTTTTGAGGCGTTTGATGGGCAGAATTCGTCGCATTCGTCCAGAATATCGAGATGAAAGCAGTTGGTGTTTGTTGCACGATAATGCACCCAGTCACACCTCACTTCTTGTTCATAGGTTTTTGGAAAAAAATAACGTCCGTGTATTGAATCATCCACCGTATTTGCCTGATTTAGCACCCTGCGACTTTTCTTTATTCTCAAAACTTAAAATGACGTTAAAAGGGCGTTATTTTGAGGATATTTCGACCATACAAACAGCTTCGACGCGTGCTTTGGAGGCAATTCCGCAAAGTAAACTGTAATAAGCATTCGAATCATTATTAAATCGCTGTAACAAGTGTATTGAAGCCGGAGGGACTTATTTTGAATAACAAACCAAAACAAATTATAATTTCTTGTTTCCATTTCATTTTACAGACCCAGTCTTAAAAATTCTTTGCCACACTGTGTATCAGGAGCCAGTAACAATAAAACACACGCATTTCAAGATCCGACTCTTGCACAGATGACACACGGTGCGGAAGAGGCAACACTTTCTTTACGGCTCTTTGACATGTGCAAACAGAATACCCAGTTTCTTGTGACAAACGTTGTGGTGACTTTATAACGAAGTAAATTTCTGCGTCACTTCTGTCCACGCCAGGATTCGAACCCGGATCCCCTCATTCCGGAATAAGTCACTCTACCAATTGAGCTACGCGGACGTTTTATTCTGATTCCTATCTGCCTTTATGTCGTGTGCGTCCTTCTGGCAGGTACGTCACATCTCCTGGTACGTTACATCATCTCCCCCTTTTTTTATTTTTTAAGTGCTGGAGAAGGGATTCTTTTATTTTTCCTATCTCGCGGTGTGGAAATAACATCACACCAATGCGAGATTTTGAACGGTCGGGTCATCCGGATAGTTCGGGCGCCATTATAACGAAGTAAATTTCTCCGTCATTTCTGTCCACGCCAGGATTCGAACCCGGATCCCCTCATTCCGGAATAAGTCACTCTACCAATTGAGCTACGCGGACGTTTTATTCTGATTCCTATCTGCCTTTATGTCGTGTGCGTCCTTCTGGCAGGTACGTCACATCTCCTGGTACGTTACAACTTCTTCGCGATGCCAGCAGCCTGTACTCCTCTTCGATTTTTTCTTCCGATAAAGGAGGACGTCCACCACTGTATTGGTTCAATACACTGCCGGTGGTTTGAAATTTCTTCGCTAACCTTGCGATTTAACGTTTGTCTGGTGCTTTTCTTCCCCCCCCCCCAAACTACTCCTGGAATTCACGCTGTGTTACCTTTATAGACTTTGTTATCCAATTACTCTTCACAATAAACACCCGCTCCGCAACGGTATACACAGCCATCCTGAACGACGTTCAACTGCACAGTAAAACACGCAGATTGCCTCCAGACAGAATTAGCGTGCCCGGCCATCTGGTGGGGTGACGTACGTCACAATGAGTCATCGCCGTATCAGGAAAATCACTCCCGCCCATTTCTCAAGGATCAAGGTCACTTGTAAACCAAACGTTCTGTTTTTATGTAGAGTGGGGAGAAAGCGATAGTTGCTTCTTTGGGGGTGGGGTGGGGGACTACCTAATGAAACATTCTGTATTTGAAGTCGTTGTTTATAGCAGCCTAATCTGTTCTTTTTTTTTTTTTTTTTTTTTAGTTTTTTCTTTTTTAAAGCGCATATAATTAGTCATTGCAACCACAAAGTGTATTCGAATATCTCTTTATTTCAGTCTGCTACAAATTCAGCAGGTATACTTCTCAATCATTTCAATTTGCACAAAATTTGCGAAAATATCGAAATGTGCTGATTCGGCAACCGATATGTTAGTATTTCTTTGATCTAGCCTTGTTTAGGAAAGCATTTGAGTAAATAAAAGCACCACAAAAATGAAAAAGAAATAACCGTGTATATTATTGGAAAAAATGATTTCCGGTTTTAACCTGTTTCTTTTCTCCGAACTTGATGCACTTACTACATTTTCCCTGATAAGAACTCACAGTTGATAAAGTTTTACCTATTTTTTTCTAGCTTTGGTTCAGTTCAGTTGTTTCCTCATTGTTGTCCGTATTCCCTCCCCTATCCTTTTTGTTACAGGCAGCATTTTCGTCTGAAATTCCCTCCTCGATTTCCGCATTCAATCAACCTAGTATTGTCGCATCGCGGAAAATGTTCAGTTTTATGATTCGAGCGGTTATTGAATGATAATACAACTCTAATAGCGCAATTAATTTCTGGAACGAAAGGTCCCGTTAAATGAGGGCCGTTGCTACATGCCGGAGTCCGAGGAAGAGAGCAAACGGTCGGTCAGTTTGAAAAACTCTGTGCAGAACTTAAAATTAGAGCCGAACATTAATACCCCCGCCTACGTCTTCCGCCCACTGCTCAATGTTTCAAAAATCTTATTTTGTTCTACTAAATGGAAATTTCCCCCTTTAAACCGCAACCTCGCTGACCGCCATCCACCAGAACACTCTAGGTGACATTTTGATGAACCTCGTTGGAGAAATACCCAATTGAACCACCTCACAAAATATTCACTTTCTACCGACTCTCCGAATCGTCCACTTTAGCTTCTTGAATGTGCCCTGAAAGCAAGTTAGATGAGCCCTCCTCGAAAACGTCTTACAGAATGGGTGAGATAACAGCACCGCCACGCCCACTCCCCTGAAAAATAAAAGGTGATGCCGTTAGCAAAGTGTGGTCAGCTGCCGACGAAAATCAGGGGCAGATTCTGATTTATTGCATCTGACAAAAGTGAGACAACTGGTGTGTGTGTGTGTGTGTGTGTGTGTGTGTGTGTGTGTGTGTGTGTGTGTCAAAGAACACGTGCCACAGAACAGCAAAGGAGGCTGCAATTTATCTGCACCGTTTGTCTATTGTTTACGAACTAACAGCGCCAGACCGAGAGAAAAGAATGAGGTGCTGTCAGTGGTTTCAAGCATTTGATGCGAAACGAGCGGGCATCTTGGACTACACCTCTTTTTTCGACGAAGCGTGGATTCATTTATCGGGATACGTGAATGCACAAAACACGGGTATTTAGGGCATTGGCAAATCCTCAGGCATTTATCGAGAAACCACTTCACACACAAAAAATTGGAGTGTGGTGCGCACTGCCATGTCGGCAGATCATTAGGCCCATCGTCTTTTAGAATACGGTCACAACAGCCTTCTGTCTACATGGAAATTTTTCAGGTATTCGTTAACCAACTGCACCCTGAAGAGCTGACCACAGGATATTTTCAACAAGATGGGGAGCAACTTGCCATACATTACATGTGAGTATGGCTGAAATTGAGTCATTCTTTGGTGATCACGTGGTTTCTAAAGGAATGTGGCCACCTCGATGTCCTGACCTAACAACCCCTGATTTCTTTGTCTGGAGGTATTTCAAATCAGTGGTGTTTCAAAATAAGCCGACAACCCTTGAGGCATTGAAGAACAACATCTGCGAAGCAGTGACAGCGACTATACCGGAGCAACTGGCACGAACTTTCCGAAATATGGAGTCTCGTGTTCAAGCCTGTCTGGATGCCACCCCGGTGGCGCAGTGGTCTAAGCGATGGCTTCTGATCATTCGTCCGAGATGGATTCGGGTTAGAATCTCGGTGAGGCATGGATATTATGTTTGTCCCTTTGAGCTGGCTCTCTCTCTCTCTTCCCTGGAGCTTAGGGACGGGAGACGGCTCAAACTTAGGGACGGGAGACTGCTTATAGTCCATTGAGTTGTTTTTTGTTTGTTTAATTGGAGGTTTAGCGACCACCGTGAGCAACTCAATGGGCTATAAGCAGTCGCCCGTCCCTAATTTAGGGTCACTGGTTCCAGGGAAGGGAGAGAATCAGTGCCGTAAGACAAACACAACATCCATGCCTCACCGGGATTCGAACCCGGACCCCGTTCGGACGAATGATCAGAGGCCATCGCTAAGACCACTGCGCCACCGGGGCGGCTCCATTGAGTTGCTCACGGTGGTTGTTAAACCTCCAATAAAAAAAAATCAAGCCTTTCTCAGTGCACAAGGCGGACATTTTCAACATTTCTTATGATATGGTTCTGTTTTCTATGGATGAAGGTATGTTCTCACCAAGTATCATTGAATTACTCTAATTATTCACGATGTTGTTAATAAAAACTTGGGTAAAGTAGCGAGTGAGACTCCCTGTACATTCGGCATAACTGCATGACATCGAATGGAAAAGTCTCCGGATGATGCCTTCCTCGTAGCGCAGTTGCATAAGCGCTAGCTACTGACCATTGTATAACGAAGTAAATTTCTCCGTCATTTTTGTCCACGCCAGGATTCGAACCCGGATCCCCTCATTCCGGAATAAGTAACTCTACCAATTGAGCTACGCGGACGTTTTATTCTGATTTCTATCTGCCTTTATGTCGTGTGCGTCCTTCTGGCAGGTACGTCACATCGCCTGGTACGTTACAATTGGTCCGACATGGGTCTGAGGTTTGAATCCCAGTGTGGCATAGATGTGTTTGTCTCACGGCACAGGTTCTCTCCTTTCTCTGGAGCCGGTGCCTTAACTTGGGAACGGGCGACTTCTAAAGGCCCATCGAGTTGCTCACGGTGGTTGTTAAATCCAAACCAAACTAAAAGTCCCCGGATGGAGGCCAGATGTATCACACATCATGCATCGCTGACCTGTGTCAACAATTCATAGATCTTGCGGGCGGGTCTTGCAAGGACGTCAAGTCAGTTATGTCTCACACGTTCTATACTAGAGAGAAGACTGGGGATAGCCCTCGCCAGGGCAGTAAGTGGACACATTGTAGACACTGTCAGCTGATGTTAGCCATGTGTGGGCTGGTGTAATTTTGCTAAAACTGGTGGAGCTGTGAACGGCTGTCGAAATAGATAGCGCCCAAAAACATAACATCGGTGTGAGGAGCAGTATGACGCTCACGGATGCCAACAAGATTCACTTCGAAATAACGTCGTCTTCAGACTCTTAGTCGACGATCGTCAGCGTTGAGACAGAAGCGAGACTCGTCGTTAAGCATGGCATGGTTACATTTGTCTTGCTACGTTTGTCCGGTGCGGCAACACTGGTACCTTCCGCGACGATGTGCTGCGGTGAATCGTTGTCATCGCAATGGCTGGTGAGAGCACAAACCTGCTTCAGAGAATCTGCGATTCATAGTTTGCGTCAACAAGGGGATGTCCATAACTGCCTGCACATCACGTCAAATATAGTCCTTTGTGGGTTGTGGGGCAGCTACAGCTTACCGTTATATGCAGCGATCGCGGCATTTGGACATCCGCCCTCATGCTCTAGTCCCACTACTGCTACGCACGTGACCTTCTCCAAAACCTGTAGGCATATTTCGCTCTCTCGATGCATTTCCATCGTGATGCGAAGCAGGGACCAGCCAGGCGTGCGTAGCCCTAAGATGAAGGCTTCGGGAAAGGTTTCGGTGTGAAGGTAGTATTTCGACCAGGCATTCTTAATCATCGCACGTGCTTTCACCACCAAGATCACTTCAGTGCGGTGGTCCACACAACCAGGTGAGAACCAAACTTAGCTTCTCCGAGCCGTTTTACCTCTTTATTTCCCTTCCCTATCATGTGACTAGCTCGCAACTGTGATCATTTACATAACTTTCTGTAACGTATACTCTAGATTCAGTTTCTTTTTGATTTTACTATCTCTTGTTATTTTATTTTCCTATGCAAATTATCTTCTCACTTAACGAGATGTTGTTTCTCTCTCTCTCTCTCTCTCTCTCTCTATATATATATATATATATATATATATATATGTAAGGTCAGGTCAGGATGTAAGGTCAGGTGATGCGTAACATCACAGCCTCTCCTTGACAAATGTCAACCCCGCCTTCTCGTGGTACATCCTGTTCCCACTAAAGGGGCTCTGACGACCGCCAATAGCGGTGTAACTATACCATCGGGATTAGAGGAAATTCTATCCCACACTCACCAACCCGCTTGGCCAGCGTGGTGAGTTATGGCCAAATTCCTCCAAAATGATTCCACAACTTAAATCTTGGCCCTCAGTCTCCGGCAGCTGGAATGTACCTGGCCAAGGCAGCGGCCAGTGCGACATGAAGGCAGAGGGTGCTAAGAATCCCCGGAGGACCGGACTAGGCTGCCATCTGATGCTGACCTTGGCTACGTACAACGGACGCTCCCTATCTTCTGATTCAAGGCTTCTTGAATTGGAAGAGGAACTACAAAGGATCAAGTGGGACATCGTGGGGCTAAGTGAGGTAAGGAGAAAAGGAGAAGATCTCATCGAACTGAAAAGTGGACATCTCTTCTACTATCGTGGGACAGATACTGGCAGAACTAGTGGTGTTGGATTTATAATAAACAAGAAACTGAAGGATAAAGTTGTAGAAGTTGAAAGTTCCTCTGACAGAGCTGCACGACTCGTTATCCAACTCTCGAAAAGATACCAGGCTCAGATTATTCAAACTTATGCACCCACCACAAGTCATCCTGAAGAAGAAATTGAAGAATTTTATGAGGAAATTTGTCATCTAAATAATAAAGGTAAGCAGCACTTGAAAATAATTATGGGAGATTTCAATGCAAAAATAGGGCAACGGCAACAGAATGAAACTTCAGTAGGTAAATTCGGTCACGGCAACAGAAACCAGCGTGGAAATACTCTCGTTGAGTTTGCAGAGGCAGAAGGGTTTTTCATCTTGAACTCCTTCTTCAAGAAAAAGCCACACAGGAAATGGACATGGAGACATCCAAATGGGACGACAAGTGAAATTGATTTTATTATGTGTAACAAAAAATTCGTCATAGAAGACTGCAGTGTGCTAAACAAGTTCAACACAGGTAGTGACCATAGATTGGTGAGATGTAAGATGCACCTCAACACCAAACTTGAACGTGGCAAGCTCATAAGACAAACAAAATCTATTGACATAACCAACCTTAAAAAAACACCATAATACCTTCAAGTTGGAACTGAAGAACAGGTTCTCTGCTTTAGAAGGCCTAACATCGGAAGAAGTGGACATCTCTGAAGTTAACAGAAAAGTAACCAAAGCTCTTATGGAAACAGCAACAAAATTAGCTGGGTCTAAGAACAAGTTGCATATAAACAAATTATCAGGAAAAACGAAAATGTTGATGCAAAAAAAGAAGAGAGATGAGGACAACTAAAGATGATGTGACTTCCAAAGTGGAATATATAGAGCTATGCAAGACAGTAAAAAAAGTATCACTGAAGACGTAAGAAAAATTCAACTGTGAACTAGTGAGGAAAGCAATTGAAAACAACCAAAGCCTAAAGATAGCAAAGGGACATCTCAGTAATTGAAGAAAACAGATTATGGCACTGAGAAAAGAAGATGGTTCTGTAACAAGAAATAGAGGCGAAATTTTGACAAGAGTGAAAGATTTCTACTCCAAATTATATGAAAGGGATGATACATGCACTCCAGACATCATGAAAGATACCAGTACCAGAGTTCCTCCAGTCCTTCCAGCAGAAGTTGCACATGCAATCAAGAACATGAAGCGGGGAAAAGCTCCAGGAGAAGATGGAATTACTGTAGACATCATACAAGAAGCAAGTGGAGAAATTGAAACAGTACTCGCCCAAATTTTCACTCGATGCCTTAATGAAGGAAAGATTCCTGAGGATTGGAACACCGCTACAATGATCCTGCTACATAAGAAAGGTGACATTGAGGATCTCGGAAACTACAGACCTATCAGCCTCCTATCAGTAGTTTATAAAATCTTCACTAAAGTTCTTTCACACCGCTTGAAGGTAACACTGGACATTGCTCAACCGAGAGAACAAGCTGGATTCAGGAGTGGCTACAGCACAATAGATCATATCCACGTACTGAGAGAACTAATTGAAAGAGCGAGGGAATATGAACTTCCATTGTGCATGGCTTTTATAGATTATGAAAAAGCCTTTGATTCGGTGAAACCATCAGCAGTTACAATGGCTCTGAAAACTCTGCGGTATTGAAGATGCATACATTAATATTATTAATAACATCTATGAAAATGCAAGTGCAAAGATTAGGCTGTTTGAAAATACAACACACATAAAAATTGGAAAGGGAGTGAGACAAGGTGACACCATATCTCCGAAGCTCTTTAATGCCACATTGGAGGGTGTTTTTCAGTCGCTGAGCTGGGAAAACAAGGGGATAAAGATTAATGGAGATTATCTAACCCACCTTCGTTTTGCTGATGGCGTAGTCATTTTTGCAACTACCCCATCAGAGCTGCAGAGTATGATCCAGGAACTTGCTGACAAGAGTAAAGAAGTGGGATTAAAAATGAACTTTCAGAAGACAAAAGTGATGTTCAATGCTTTTACAAGAAATGAAGATTTATTGATTGATGGAGAAAAGCTGGAGATAACAGACACGTACGTTTATCTTGGACAGCAGATATCAAGTGAGGGTCACATTGATGAAGAAATTAATCGGCGTACAAAACTTGCCTGGAGAGCTTTTGGAAGAAACAGCATAATTTTCAAGAGCAATATGCCATTATGTCTTAAAAGAAAAGTGTTTGATCAATGCATCCTTCCAGTGCTTACGTATGGTGCAGAGACGTGGACCTTAACTAAAAGAGATATACAAAGACTGCAGACAACTCAAAGAAGCATGGAGAGGTGCATGCTTCGTGTAACCAGGAGAGATAAGAAGAGGAACTCGTGGATCCGAAAAATGACAAGAGTGGAAGACATCATGATCAGAGTTAAATCCCTGAAATGGCAATGGGCTGGACATACTGCCAGAAGGACAGATCATCGATGGACAGCCGAAATTTTAGATTGGATTCCAAGAGACAGGAAAAGACCCAGAAGAAGACCACATGGGAGATGGGTGGATGAAATTCGAAAGTATGCAGGGGTGACATGGAGGAGACTGGCACAAGACAGACCGTTGTGGAGGAAACTTGGGGAGACCTTCGTCCAGCAGTGGATTGATAATGGTTGACAATGATGATGATGATGATATATATATATATATATAGGCGCGCTCAAGTATACCGTGGAGCTTCGTTTTGTATGTGATAGGTTCTTCCTGATTATTGATATGCGATTTACCTACTTTTCTACGATATTACGATAGTACGAAAGTTCGGGCTATCAGTAGTTGTGTTATTTTGGAGTGTGTATTTGAGTAATAGCAGGAGCTCCCCAATAAAAGGTTAAAAGTGAGTACGTTTTCTTAGTTCATTTTATTGTCAGACCTCTGTCTGGCCGTTAAGTCTATTTCATTGAGTGTTTACGTTAAGTTCAGGGTATATTGTGTTTACCGCTCTAATAAGGAGCCTTCAAGGTACTAATGTACTAAAACCGAAGTTATATTACTGATATTCAAGATAATGAGGAACGCTGAGTAAAAATAAATTCCATATTCTTGGAATTTATTGCACGTGCGAGTCTTACCTAAACAAACTCTAGCACTTTGAAGATTAAGCACACTTTAGCTATGTCAAGTAACCTTTCAATAACCCTAACGTGACTTAACGTAAGCTTTCCTGCACTTCACGTCCAGCCGGAGAATTTTATTCATTATATGTCGACATGCACAATTTGCATGGTATTCCGACTAATGATTCTTGGAGTGGCATTTTCCATGTCGATCAGCGTATTCGAAGGTCTTGCGGTGATTTGTTGGCACATTTCTTACACCACCGGCATAGTGCAGTTGGTTAGTCGCTGTTGTAGGAAGCGGACGTTTCTGACGGGTGCTCGAATCCCGGTCCTGCTGGCCGTGTAATCTGCGGTTTTTCCGGTGTTTTCCGCTGACTCTCTGTGCGTGGGGACACGAATGTGCTGATGGTTCCCTGTGAAGTCAGCGCCGGACGCACTTTGCCCCTTGTCCCGATATGCAACAGAGGAGTGACGAGCCGGCTGCATTGTTTCACCATTATCCTCATACATGAAATTTTCGTCTTTGAGGAACTCAACCCGCCCTGAGCGGAAGAGGGAGACGACGACGGCGACATTTCTTATATGCAGTGTGAAACTCAAATTTTCCGGACTAATAGCCGAACTCGAACCCCACATCCTTCTACTCCGGATCCGAATGCTTTTCCATTTAGGCTTCGCCGGCAAGGGCTTACCACTGCTACTTGTTGTCTTGATATGTGCGTCACCTCTGTAGTACGTCACACATATCACCCCCTTGAGAAAGAGGGTGGAAAGGGGGTGGCACGAAATCGCAGGTTTCGGGTCCGCCGCAGACCACGCTCGAAGTAACTCTTTGTAAAAGCAGGAATTCTCACTAATTCCAGACGATGTGTGGGGAAAGCATCACACAGTTTTTCGAAGCTAAGAAGGAATCCTCATTAATTCCAGACGATTGCAGAAGGAACGTCACACATTTTTCAAACAACATAACTTCCAGTAGACCCATTTTTATTTTCGGGCGCCAACATGAAACCCAAATTTACCGGTGGCGAGGTAGAAGCCCACTGTGCTCCCTAGCCAAATGCTTTCCCATTTACGCTATGCCGGCATAGTATGTCACAAGAGTTGATAACTGAAAAGGTACACCAGCTATGAGTGCTCCATTTCATACACATAGTAGAGGGCTATTCAAAATGATTATCAGGGTTTCAAAACTTGTTTGAGGGTCGTGCATTTAACATGTGACAAGTATAGCAGTACTAGTAGTTAGAGAAACGCTTAAAGTTCTTTTCGAACCTCCCGCCATTTAACAGTTTACGTGTGCTCCCGCCAGATGGCATCTGACGGTCAGGAGCCGGCCAGTAGCTTACGTATTTGAGAGATGGCGTCTGACTGGAAGGAGTAAGCTTTTCGAATCCTTGAATTTCAACAAAGTCATTCCGTTTCCATTGACCAGCGGTACTTCCGCACGAACTTTCGGAAGGATCTGCCCTCCGACAATTTCATTCGCAGATGGCATGCCCAGTTTCAGGAGCTAGGGTGCCTTACCACCGCGACGGCTCATACGCGGAACCAACGTTGATCAGAAGTTCCTGTCTTGGCTGCCTCGTTCCCCAGTCTTAAAGCCATGTTATTTTTTTCTGTGGGGCTACGCGAAGGTTTGCCCCTCCTTTACCAGCGACCATACCGGAACTCAAGATACGTATAAACGCCATTCAAACCATCAGCGCTGAGATGATACGCCGTGCAAAGAAAAAAATGGACTTCCGTGTAGAATGCATAAAGACAAAAGGCGCTCATATTGAACATTTGTAAGGTACAGAATAAAACTTAGCAAGTTTACTTGCACAATTTACAAAAATGTACATTCCTATCTCAAGCGCAGTGCAAAGGCAGTTCCATAAAAACTGAGAGTAATTTGTTTTTGAATTGGCAACAGCGCGAAGGGGAAAAATAACTACGCAGACGACTAACTGAATTAAGGAAGTATCTATGGCAACAGTTATTAGCCGTGGCAGACGATTCTGGTTTTGTTATAGCGCAGTTGTTTAAGGTACGTCTGCATTTCGCTATACAGCTATGGAGGTGAGTGATTCAAAGTTAAAAAGTGAAATGCGTTGTGCAATAAACTTTTGCTATCGTTTGAGTAAAACGGCTCCAGAAACAGTTGATTTAATGAGAAAAGCTTACAGAGACAAATGTTTGGGTGAATAAACTCTTTTTAGATGTCACTATGATCTCAAAAAAGGGCGTTTGTCGGCAGAACTCGATCCTAGGCCTGCTCGACCTGAAAGTGTTGTTATGGAGCGTATTGTTAGCACTGTTTGGGAAATCCTGCAAGAAGATCGACGAATGACGTGTGAAGACATAGCGGCGTCAACTAATATTTCAAAAACGTTTGCATTCCGCATTCCACGCGACAAATTACTGCTGCATCGTGTGTGTTCCGGATGGGCACCTCATCACCAAGACAAGAGAACAATTTTTAGCCAGAGTTCAGGTGTGTCATGAATGGAAACAAATGATTGCAAAGAATTCAAACTTTCTAAACACAGTGACAACTGCCGACGAAACATGGGTCCACTATTTCGACCTCCTCACGAAGCGTGCCACGGGTGTCTGGAAACACACAGGCTTTCCTCCTCCGAAAAAATTCCGCCAAACCAAATCAGCTGGGAAGGTGATGATGATAACTTTCTTTGATCATAAAGGTGTAGTCTACCAGCATGCCGTTCCTCCACGAATTACTATCAATGCTGACTATTACATTTAAGTCTTGAAGTATCTGCGACGACACATATCGATTAAGCGACCGGAACTGGTGGGCAAGTGCGTCCTACACCATGACAACGCCCGCCCACATGTAGCTACGTGTGTTCAACAGTTTTTTACGAAACTGAAATCATACCACAGCCTTCTTACAGTCCTGATCTCGCCCCGTGCGATTTCTTATTGTTTCCAACAATGAAGGAGAAGTTCCATGGCGCAACATTCAACACATATGCTGACATTATTGAAGCTGTACAGGGGTCGTTAAGGCAGCTTCCACAAAATGCCTGCGCGTCACGCTTTGAAAAGGGGATCGAACGATGGGTGCTTTGCATATCATGCAAAAGAAGATATTTTAAGAAAAAATAATATATTTTGCTGTACCTATATTTCTTCGTTTTGTGTGATTTTTCACTCAGTTTTTATGGAATGGCTTTTGTACTTGCAGCGATTTTTTTAAACCCCGACAATCATTGTGAGTAGCCCTATATAAGAGTGTCACTAATAAAGTGCCCATTCAGTGTACATTTCATTTCATCGTGATGGGGTTTGACGGGATGCTGAATCACTGATCCAAGAATGTCCCTGTATATATGGATTTTAAATAATGGTGGTCGGTTCTGTTGAAATATGTTGTCGGTCGAGAAAAACTATAAAATCTGCTCCCCATTTCTTTGTAAAACAGCCATCTTGTAGCATTTTCAAAATTATGAGAGAAGAAACAAAAAAAAAATGGGTGTAAAATATTTCGAGAGGCCAATATGATAACCCAACTAAAATTTAGTTTTCCTTGTTGAAGTTGTTTCGGAGAATACATAGGCGTAAGAGCGTGGAAAAATGAATGGGTTTTTAATAGAAGCAGGTGCGCCCCAGAATTCCCAATACTCGGAGGTGGGTTCATCGACGTGTATCGGAATTTCCTAGTCTTGTTGCTGCTGTCGGATGGAGGGGATTTATGGCCCCCAGCGGCGCACCTTAGTCGAAACAGACGAACACGTCCTTGCTCTTCGTGTCTTATCCTGATTGGGCCAATTGAGGAGACGTTAATAGCCCGGGGCCCAGGGCCCAACAATGATGAGCTTCTTGGTCCCCAGAGTGAGAGCTCTGCGAGGTATACGATTGGCAATGACTTTTCTCTCCTCCCTAACAAGCGGCGCCAAAGGATGTTCGATGCTAATTATCAATTCACAGACGTGACTTTCTTATAAACATTTAGTTATCTCAAGTATACCAATTACTTTTCTCCGCCTGTTTCCATAAAATGATATCATCCCTCATCAGGAGGATGAGATGAAGATGCGGCGCCATCCTGGTCAAGCGATATTGCTGGTTTACAAGGGATGCTTCTCAACAGGGGAATCGCATGATTTGAAAGTGCTTCGCCTACACTTCTTAATTACAGACGAAACCTACTTTTAATCGGAACTCGATTTCAGAAACTACTTTACTCTACTCAATTTGCGGCGGGCAAAAGGTACTTTTATCAATTTGCAACTATTCCTTAAGAGCATTTTTTTCTGTATGTCGTTGGAAATCCGCTTTAAAAAAAATATATGCCGCCCCGGTGGCGCAGTGGTCTAAGCGATGGCTTCTGATCATTCGTACGAACGGGGTCCGGGTTCGAATCCCGGTTAGGCATGGATGTTGTGTTTGTCTTCCGGCACTGGCTCTCTCCCTTCCCTGGAGCTAGTGACCCTAAATTAGGGACGGGCGACTGCTTATAGCCCATTGAGTTGCTCACGGTGGTCGTTAAACCTCCAATAAAAAAAAATTACATGTCATTTCGTCTGTCCTGCCGTATCTAGACACAGCAGCAAGCGATTTATCAGTCACATTAGAGTTTGTTTTGTTTTTTCTTTCATCTGGTACTGTTTTCGAAGACACACAACTTCCCAGCTTTTCTCGTACGCACATTATCCACTTGGTGGCGTACGCGTACCTTTCAATATGGCAGGATACCACCACTTTCAGGAATCACTTTCGAAAAAATCCTAGGAGCAACCAAAACTCTTTTTTTTTTTTTTATTTGGTTTTAGGTTTAACGACCATTGTGAGCAGTCGCCGGTCACTAATTTAGGGCCACTGGTTCCAGGGAAGGGAGAGAGCCAGTGCTGTAAAACAAACACAAACATCCATGCCTCCCGGGATTCGAACCCGGACCCTTCACGAACGAATGGTCATAAGCCAGCGCTTAAACCACTGCGCCACCTGGGCGGCAACTCAAACTTTTCAGTCATTTCCTCTTTACTTCCTCCTCCAAATTGATTAAACATACACTGCTTTCCATAAATAAAGGAACAACATGAAAATTGGAGTTTCGGTAAAAAAAACCTACTGAAAGTGAATGAACTTAATGTTTACCTGGCGATGTCAAATGCAGGGTGGCCCAAACAAAACTATACCCATAGTGACCCGAACAAAACTATACTCATAGTGGCCCAACCAAAACTATACCAAATGAACAAATAAAATAAACACAAGTTTTATTTAATGTTATAGTGTCCAAGACAGTTCCTACAGCAGGTGTTGGAAATGAGCGCCCTCATTATTAAGGCACAGGTCAGTTCTTCGCAGCATGTTTTGGAACACAGTTAGTTTGAAGTTGTGGTGTAATCTTAGCAATTTCAGCGGATATGTTGGTTTTAAGCTCTTCAAGAGTTCTCGGGTTATCGGAATACACCTGACCATTTAGTGCACGCCACAAGTAAAAGTCACACACACAGACAGATCAAGGGATCGAGCAGGCCAAAGGTCACGCCTCACAACACGGTCTTCCTCAAACACCTCAAAAATCACATTCATTGAATGGTGGGCAGTATGAGCAGTAGCTCCATATTGTTGAAAGTAACAATTTGTATTTTCCTCGTTGGTAAGCTGATTGACAAATGGGTTGAAAATGTTTGTAATATATCGAGCTGAGTTTATGGTTTCGTGCAAAAACAGAAATGGTAATAATCCTACGTGCTGATACAGCACAGAACACACCAAGTTTCTGCGCATGTAGAGGGATCTCCACAAATTGATGTGGATTTTCTGTGCTCCAATATATGCCTCGACGATGAAAATTCTTTGCTGCAAAGTCAGAACCATCTTCTCTGTTGCTGGGAAGCTCCTCACAAGTAAACTGGTATGTAGATCGATGGATTGTCAGCAGCTGTAACCAAAAAAGTTATAATTAACAAGTAACAAACTGTTCCGTTAATACTGTAGATTGTCAGTACCTGTAACCAAATAAGTCATCATAAAATTGGGTTACCATGGGCATAGGTTTGTTTGGGCCACTATGGGTATAGCTTTGTTTGGGTCACTCTGTATGATAAGCAAATCAACATAAAGTGTGTCTAAATATTGTGACGTACCTACTTCAGAGTTGACAGACACATTTGTCAAGATGGAAGAATTGCAGCAATAAGCTTCGTCGGTATATTTTAGTGGGGAGAAAAACTGGCTCCGGAGCGAGGAGGCTTGGATTCAAAGTCCACGGCCGGCAAAAAGAGCATTATATTCTTCACATTGGCGCCCGAACGTAAAAATAAATCGCCTGGCCGTGAAGTTCAAAAAAATGTGTCATGTTTCTTTCACACATTGTCTGGAATTAATGAAAATTACTTCTGTACAGTGAGTTCTTTCAAGCATGGTTTGCCATCTGACCCGGAAACCTACGATTCCATTCCAGCCCTTTCCCAAGGGAGGATATACGTGACGTACCTACCTTAGAGGTAAAGCACATGTCAAGACGGCAAAGTTGCAGCGAAAAGCTTCGACAGTGTAGTTTAGCTGGGAGAATAACTATTTAGGAGACGTGAGTTCGAACCCCGCCGCCGACAGAAAAGAGCTTTTGTTCACAAAATGAAAATCTGCTTCAGGTTAAAAAGAGACATTTGAGGCAGTCTTTCCGCTTTGGGATAGTGTGCAGAACGCGTATGACTAAGCCAGTAATTATTTAACGAAATTCAGGGGTTTTTCTGTAACTTCACCAATATTAAATACATCCGCGAATTTCAGATTTTTTCCTATTTTTTCAGAATCTCTATTACAATTTTTAGATTGTTTTTCACATTTACATAATTTTATTACTGCCTTCAATAGAATTTACGCGAAAAATATACCTCAAAGTAATCCTACTCCAATATTTAAACCAGAATTTTAAACCTTGAATTACCCCTCAAGATTGTTCGTTACGAAGAGATTCTTATCGAGCAACCTTGACGGGTAATTCCTGGTCCCATGCACTCTCCTGAAGAATGCACGTGTGGTCTTTCGTGATTTCTATCCCCCGCTACGGTTGGATGACTTTGGCGACTTGCTGCACTAGTAAACCGTAAACCGAATGTCGTCAGTTGTATTAGTAGTTTTAGCTGGGAAAATGGCTCACAGAAAAGAGTGTTTGAGCTTCTTTGACACTTAGCTTAGGAAAGTTTTGCGCTTTCGTGTGAGTATTTAGTTTATAAAATTTATAGATATCGTCTGCTAATTTCGAGAATGAGATACGTGAGTAAAATGAATGCATGTGAAAGATGCAAGCAGTACAGCAAGGGAACGTTTCATGTGAACAAAAATCTATTGCTCTGTTCGTGTTGCGACATACCAGTGGATTTTTCAAGAAACGACAATTGTGAAAAGCATTTAGCAAGCAAGCTACATAAAAAAATTGTATCCGAACAATCAACCGAAAATAATGCGGAAATGTGATTAATTGATTGAGAAAAGAACTAAACAAGAGCAGCATCGCTAAACTGAACGTTCAAAATTCGCCCTTCTGCTTTGCCAGAATTGTGTGACTTTTCATCATCCACATCTTTGTCGGCTTTTCCTTTTACATATTCGCAGCTTCCGGTTTCGAGTGGTTTGTTCCCGGCCCCTGATTCTTCTACTTCACGTGTTTCTCCGGAGAATATTTTTCCTGATCATCTACTACTGATAGCTCTCCTGGATGTTCTCCCTTCTGTTACTACTACACCACTTTGCACGCCTCCGTCGAGCCCGTCTTCTGCCCAGATCTCGTTGAAATGCCCTCTGTCACCCTCTCCGCCTTAAACTCCTGCTCCTGTCAGTCCATTGTCTCCATGTTCGACTGCGGTCTCCACTTCTATGGTTCCGTTCTTCGTCTCCACGGAGCCAGCGTCTACCAGCTGTTTTATATCTCCTGCTTCCTCACCGCCCCAGTGCAACTTATCTGTTTCTGTGCCTCCAGATTCTAGGTCATCTCATTTTCCTTTACCTACGGCTGATGTTGCTTCATCTCCTGCTCGTCACCTCCAGTCCTCACTCATAGATGCTCCTGTTACAACTTCATGTTCAACTCCGTGCTCATTTCAAGCAAGTCTATTTTCTACTGGGCCCTCCACTGACAGCCCTGTAGTGTCTTCTGGGTTGCACTTGTCTTCTGGTGATGTCTCCATTCGGCCTTTTTCTCTAGACACTTCTGCTTCGCCAACTCCTGAGTCACCGGACGAAGATCCTACTCCGCCTCTTATCAGCTGTCTCATGCCAATCGTCTCTGTGAGTTCTTCCCTCCCAGCAAATCTTGTCATGTCCATTAAACCTGCATCCTCCGACTCACAGTGGGCTCATTTGCCTTCAGACGTGTCATCTTCCTCTACAGTCGTTCCTGTCGTCCTTTCATCAGCTTCAGCCACTGTTCCTGCCTCATCGATTGTTCCTGCCAGTGCTCCTTCATCTGTGCTTCATCATGCTCCAATGTTGCCTTCCTCGATTTCTGCTGGTAGGACTTCCCTTACTTGTACATCTTCTACGGCTCGACGTTCCCGACGGCGGCGTAAGCCTCTTACTCCAGATTCTCCTTCACAACAAGACTTTGCTTCTTATGGTGATTATTGCCGCGCTTATGAGCGTTGGGTGAAACGTGCTATGTATAAATATCCAGACTTCTCCTTCCCTTATCCGCTAACACCAGTTCCTTATTATTCCAGTATCTTCCAGAGTGTGAGCCCTTAGACTTCTGCTTGACTTTTGCCATGCTTAATGTCCTGTGTATTTCATGTTCCTCAAAATATCTCTCTGTTTGAGAGAGTGGCCTGCGCGCCCATAGTTCTTTTTCTTATGTTTTGTTCTCCTCAATGCCTCACGTGTGAGCCTGTGATTTTGTCCACGTCTTTTTGGCCTTTTGTCCATGTTATATGCCCCCGTTTTATTGTACACTATTAGTTGTCTAATAAAGCGATATTGAACGACAAAACTTTAGTATGTTGTTTCGGAAATATACTGAACCGGTTCTGTTGAATATCATCGAAATGAGGTCAAAGGTCAGGGCACAGCAGCGAGATTAATTCCACAGCCACTGTCCTCATAACTTGACTAAAATAGCTTCTATTGCGACAAAACTTTAGTATATTGTTTCGGAAATATACTGAACCGGTTCTGTTGAATATCATCGAAATGAGGTCAAAGGTCAGGGCACAGCAGCGAGATTAATTCCACAGCCACTGTCCTCATAACTTGACTAAAATAGCTTCTATTGCGACAAAACTTTAGTATATTGTTTCGGAAATATACTGAACCGGTTCTGTTGAATATCATCGAAATGGGGTCAAAGGTCAGGGCACAGAAGCGAGATTTATTCCACAGCCGCTGTCCTCATAACTTGATTAAAATAGCTTCTATTTCGACAAAACTTTAGTATATTGTTTCGGAAATATACTGAACCGGTTCTGTTGAATATCATCGAATTGGGGTCAAAGGTCAGGGCACAGCAGCGAGATTTATTCCATAGCCGCTGTCCTCATAACTTGACTAAAATAGCTTCTATTGCGACAAAACTTTAGTATATTGTTTCGGAAATATACTGAACCGGTTCTGTTGAATATCATCGAATTGGGGTCAAAGGTCAGGGCACAGCAGCGAGATTTATTCCACAGCCACTGTCCTCATAACTTGACTAAAAAAAGCTTCTATTGCGACAAAACTTTAGCATGATGTTTCGGAAATATACTGAACTGATTCTGTTGAATATAATCGAAATGGTGTCAAAGGTCAGAGCACAGCAGCGAGATTTATTCCACAGCCGTTGTCCTCATAACTTGACTAAAATAGCTTCTATTGCGACAAAACTTTAGTATATTGTTTCGGAAATATACTGAACCGGTTCTGTTGAATATAATTGAAATGGTGTCAAAGGTCAGAGCACAGCAGCGAGATTTATTCCACAGCCGTTGTCCTCATAACTTGACTAAAATAGCTTCTATTGCAACAAAACTTTAGTATATTGTTTCGGAAATATACTGAACCGGTTCTGTTGAATATAATCGAAATGGGGTCAAAGGTCAGGGCACAGCAGCGAGATTTATTCCACAGCCGCTGTCCTCATAACTTGACTAAAATAGCTTCTATTGCGACAAAACTTTAGTATATTGTTTCGGAAATATACTGAACCGGTTCTGTTGAATATAATTGAAATGGTGTCAAAGGTCAGAGCACAGCAGCGAGATTTATTCCACAGCCGTTGTCCTCATAACTTGACTAAAATAGCTTCTATTGCGACAAAACTTTAGTATATTGTTTCGGAAATATACTGAACCGGTTCTGTTGAATATCATCGAATTGGGGTCAAAGGTCAGGGCACAGCAGCGAGATTTATTCCACAGCCACTGTCCTCATAACTTGACTAAAATAGCTTCTATTGCGACAAAACTTTAGTATATTGTTTCGGAAATATACTGAACCGGTTCTGTTGAATATCATCGAAATGGGGTCAAAGGTCAGGACACAGCAGCGAGATTTATTCCACAGCCGCTGTCCTCATTACTTGATTAAAATAGCTTCTATTGCGACAAAACTTTAGTATATTGTTTCGGAAATATACTGAACCGGTTCTGTTGAATATCATCGAATTGGGGTCAAAGGTCAGGGCACAGCAGCGAGATTTATTCCACAGCCACTGTCCTCATAACTTGACTAAAAAAGCTTCTATTGCGACAAAACTTTAGCATGATGTTTCGGAAATATACTGAACTGATTCTGTTGAATATAATCGAAATGGTGTCAAAGGTCAGAGCACAGTAGCGAGATTTATTCCACAGCCGTTGTCCTCATAACTTGACTAAAATAGCTTCTATTGCGACAAAACTTTAGTATATTGTTTCGGAAATATACTGAACCGGTTCTGTTGAATATCATCGAAATGGAGTCAAAGGTCAGAGCACAGCAGCGAGATTTATTCCACAGCCGCTGTCCTCATAACTTGACTAAAATAGCTTCTATTGCGACAAAACTTTAGTATATTGTTTCGGAAATATACTGAACCGGTTCTGTTGAATATCATCGAAATGGTGTCAAAGGTCAGAGCACAGCAGCGAGATTTATTCCACAGCCGCTGTCCTCATAACTTGACTAAAATAGCTTCTATTGCGACAAAACTTTAGTATATTGTTTCGGAAATATACTGAACCGGTTCTGTTGAATATAATCGAAATGGTGTCAAAATTCAGATCACAGAAGCGAGATTTATTCAACAGCCATTATCCTTATAACTTGAGTAATGATTTCTGGCATGTTGGAAAGCGTATCATAATCAATGCATTGCATGATTTTACTAATTTGTTTGTATTGTAGCTTTGGTTTCTGTGATTAAAGGTTAAGCAATTGCAGCTCTTTCATGCATGTTGGCTTTGTAAAATTTTCTGAGGAATGTTTACGTGGAAACCGGGTATTGATATTCGTGGAAACCGAAGATGAATATTGAGTACTGCAGTCACTTTTGCTGCAGTAGTTCTGCGTTGCTTGAACACAATCCTTGTCAATATTCAACGGTTTCTCTCATTAAATCTTGGTTTCTGCCCTCTATTCTTCTTCGCCGATGAAGTCTTGCCATGCTTTGTGTGCGCAGTTATAATCGTAGGGACTGTTGCTCTTGAAACACAAAACATTTTGGCTGTCACGGGTACAGACGCTCCTGCTATACGGGCTTGCACGATTAGTCCCATTTGGAAGTTTGACTGGTCACCTATTTCACCTTTCTCTCGTAGTAACCGCTGCTGAACACAACTTGTTGCACTGGCATACAACCTAAGAATACATATACAAAGAAAAGATACACAAAATGTAATCAAAACGTTTTTTTTTCAGTGTAGTCTATAAGAATAACATTAACCCTTATAATAATGGTGTTCACATTATTTTGTCCAAACCCTGTACATAAAAATTAATCGCTATGTGCACATTTTAACTTTCAGAACTATCTTCATGGTGACTTAATTGGAAATCTAGTTTGCGAGAGATTGATTTTTTATTTTATTTTTTCTTGTCAATTTTTCAAATAACAAGTTAGCAAAATCATGCAATGCATTGATTATGATACGCTTTCAAACATACCCGGAATCATTACTCAACTTATTACTCAAGTTATGAGGAATTGCCTGTGGAATAAATCTCACTCCTGTGCCCTGACCTTTGACCCCATTTCGATGATATTAAACAGAATTGGTTCAGTATACCCCCTAAACGACATACTAAAGTTTTGTCGCAATAGAAGCATTTTTAGTCAAGTTATGAGGATAATAGCTGTGGAATAAATCTCGCTCCTGTGCCCTGATCTCTGACCCCATTTCGATTGTATTCAACAGAACCAGTTCAGTATACCTCCAGAACAACATGTCACAATCGAAGCATTTTTACGTAAGTTATGACGCATAAGGGCGATTGAACGGACCCCTCTCTTATGTCCTGAAATTTGACCCCATTTCGTCCATTTTCAATAGAGTTCCTTCCCAGGTTGCCCCCTACCACATACTAAAATTTTATCGAAATCGAACCATTTTTTCGCGAGTTATCGTGCGGACAGACAGACAGACGGACAAAGCTGGAGCACGTACGCTTCTTCAACCTACGGTTGGAAAGCGTAAAAAAGAGTTATCTACTACAGCACCTCGTTTGGAACGTGGTTTGATGTTGCATTCAACAATGAGAGGACTTCTAAAATCCTTTCGCAGTTAAATTGTTAAGATTTGGTCACGGTTGCATTCGTTTTACAATGCATATTTCAACCGTTGTTTTTATTTCACCCTGTAAAAGCACAAGTTTGTTCGTGACGAAGATCGAACCCGTCACTCCGGAGTACGTTGTTCTCCCAACTAATCTACACGGACGGAATATATCGCTGCATATTTGTCGTCTTGACATGTGCTTTACCTATGTATAGTACGTCACATCATCTCCCTCTTAACTTAAAATATATATCCGTCTGTGCACGATATACAATAGAATTATTAAAAACGAGTATTAAAAACGTACATTTGTTAAAAAACTTTAATACTAAAAAGCATAACTAACTGCGCAATATCTTTCGAAGTGCCCTGCACTTCATCATCAGGCCGAGTGATCAACTTTTGCTGCAGGAACTTATTTATATATACAAGACACCCGATTGATTCTTGTATATATAAATGAGTTCCTGCAGCAAAAGTTCACTCGGCCTGATAATGAAGTGCAGGCACTTCGAAAGATCTTGTGCAGTTAGTCATGCTTTTAGTATTAAAGTTTTTTAACAACTGTACGTTTTTAATACTAGTTTTTAATAATTCTATTGTATATCGTGCACAGACGGCTATATATTTTAAGTTATGAAGATTTAACCGACATCTCCCTCTTAATTTTTTTTCATTTGAAGCAAATTATGAATTTTTTCATTCATTCCAGACGATGTGTGGAACAAACATCACACATTTTTCGAAGAGCCCAACGGCCATTTGATCCATTTTTACGTTCGGGCGCCAATGTGAGAACATAAATTTTTCCGTGACGGGAATCCACGCCCTGTTACTCCGGAGTAAGTTGCTCTCCCAACTAAGCTACACGGGCAGAATGTGACGGTGCAGATTTGTCGTCTTGACACGTGCTTTACCTCTATAGTACGCCACAACCCACGATCTAACAGAATATTTTCATGAGGGAATTTATGAAGTGTTTCTCTATATTTACGCGTGTTTTTCTAGTGGGTGACAAAACAAAAAATCACCGGCCTGGTCTGGTCATCCCTTTCTGGTTCTGGTTTTCCTTTGCCAGGAGAACGGTGAGGACGCGACGCCGATTCGTCTTTAATTCGTTTGAAATGCTGGTAGCATTAAAGTTCTTTAAATGAAAAAGTTTTGGAAACTTTTCCCGATTTATCCTCTTTAAAGAATTCGCATAAAAAGAAACTGGAAGCTCTGCTTTTCGAGCAGCTTCCGTTTAATATATTTCTACAAGATTTCCAGATTAATTTGCAAAAATTTGCCCCCAAACCTAACGATTCAGCTTTTTGTCGATTACTTATGCTCATTTACACAGTTAAATCTATGTGCGCCAGAGTAATTTTGAGCCCTAGATTTCTTCTTTACATTTATTTATTTTGTTGGTTTCCTTCAATATGGAAGAGACTGAATAATGTCGATGTAACAGTATACCAAACATCTTGGAAGATTTCAGGGTGAGGAAGCTTCGTCCCTTATATGAGGACTAAAAATTAACTTATCAATCAAAAGTTCTCGCTATTTAAAAGAAAAAGAAAAAAAAAGAGAAAAACGGGTCGTCAGAAAGTAAATGATTCTTCACCTGCAGCCGAAGGCGATTTTCGAAGCTTTAAAGTTAGCAAACTAACTTGAGTGGCAGACTTTTGACTCTTAAGTTGCTGTCGGGTTTAATAAAGGCTGCTTGCCATTCGAGCTGGGCAACATATTCTCATCTGCCATCTTGTTAATCACATGAACTTCCCGTCCAACGTTTCCACGCTTCGCCCCCAAGAGTTCGCTGCAGCATATGCCGGCAATTGCTTATGCGTTTTAAGTTTACTTGTTCGCTTTGCGTGCGTACGTGCGTGCGTGTGTCGGATTTCTGTAGACGGATTTTTCCTTCTTTCCATCTCCACCTTCTTTTTGCTTCGGGATTTTCTAATAACCGGTTACAAGTGAGAGAACTGTTGTGTAGCAAAGTAGATGGGGGGAGAGGGAGTCATGTGGGGGGAGGGAATGAGATAGGCAACATAGATGGGGAGGGTGGAAGATCGTATTCGCTAATAACTTGGGAACGGAAGGGCGCCGAAGATGAAAGGGAGGAGGAGGAGGAGAAGAGGATGCTGGAAGAGCAAGAAGGAATGACAAATGCCGCACAAAATGCCTGATTGCTGTTTAACAAGTAAAAGTCTTGATGCTTCCCACTCTTTAGCTGTCTTTTAAAGTATACTCAAGTCCTCTGCCTCTGATGATCCTTTCCCTTCGAGAGAGATCGTGAGATGAAGTGACAGTAATATGAAGAAGAAGGGAGCGAAAAAAAAAAAAAAAAGATAAAATAAAATCGGAGTAAATAAACCTTCCCGTGATTGGCAACAAGCAGCAAAAGAATTATTAGCGCCAAACATCGACAAATCTCATAATTACAAGGGACGGGTTTTCCTTTGACGGAGGACGGAGGAGGAAACTTTATCCTCCTTCGCTTTGCGTAATTTTAAGACGTCTGTTAATCTTCTCTTCGAGTCGGAGCTAATGAAGAAATTTTAATTACTCAAAGGTGGGGAAGCAATGAAGGTGATAACTGCGGTTTCCTTTACCAAACACAAGACGTAAAGGGACGTGGTTAAAATGCTCTCTTCTTTTCTTGGGAATAATCAGTGATGTGCTCAGCTTCTTTTGTTATTCTTATCCAGATCTTTTTATCTTTTCCTTCATTTGCTCCATTGGAACTTAGCGGTAAGTAATCACACCAGGAGGGGAAGTAGCGGATCTGTGGGGAAGAGAAAATCTTGTCAAAAGGAGAAGCTTGATTTTAAGGAAAGGAAGGATTATAGGTGTTCTGAAAGTGGGAAGAAAAACTTGCTATTGATGCTGGTTCTGTATTTTTAAACCGCCACTCGCAATTGTTTTCTTATCAAAAGCCGGAGGAAAGCAGATTACCGACTCGTTTTCAGCCCTTTGTGCGATGAAATATCCGATTGCAATTAGCAACCGAAACCATTGGATGAATTAGCCGATTAGTCTGGCATTATTTGTATGTCATTATTTATTGATTTTCACTATTCTTGAGGAAACCGCGTTGCTCTGAAGCAAGAAGCAGCGGAGGAGCGTGCCTTAAGAAACAAAGTCACTTTATCTCCCGCGTAATGGCTTGCCGTGTCTTTAGTAAAAACTTCGTTGTAACTTTAACTAATTGATTTAAAGTTCGCTTGGCGATCATGTGAACAGGAAATTGGTGACAATTGTTTTGTCAGAAGATTATTGCAACAGTCACGCAGTCGATCGTCAGATTATCCAGTTGCGAAATAAATTATGAATGACGATTTTTTGTGTGTGTGTGTGTGTGTGTGTGTGTGTGTGTGTGTGTTGGTGAATGACATTGACGATTAAATAACGTTGGCTTCATTAATCTTTTAGAAATTATCCACACTCGATTTTGAGAAAATTTATCAAAGTTACAGTTGCAGTTGCAAATGTTATGACAGTTCATGTGCAGAAGCCAGAACAGTATTTTTTCTTTTCTTTTTTTTCTTTCTTTTTCATTTCTTCTACAGATAAAAATAAAAGAATACCAGAACACTCAAGAGACGCAAATAGCGTATTAAATCCGTTTATTTTTGCGGCGTAGGGAGCACCACGCTGCAAAAATAAACGGATTTAATATGCTATTTGCGTCTCTTGAGTATTCACAGTGTGGTGTATTTATAATAATGTTAAATATATATCAAATACGTGGAGATAATGTAAATGGACGATGTGATCGCTCTTTCCACGTTATTTTTTAAACAACGCATAGCGACTGAAAAATTGTATTCCGGCACCGCTGGGATAGAACTTTGAATTTATCAGCTACAATTAAATAGCTGTTGCGTTAAATGCCACCAGATGACGACATCTCTGTTGCTGAGACCATCAATACGTATTCGTGTAGTCAGATGCTGACTGATAAACCACGCATGGCGCTGAGAATTGTTGGCGCCGTAGCGTAAATTCGAACGCACTCGACTAGTTATCGAGAGTTCTGGGGTTCGATCCCAGCGGTGCCACAATACAATTTTTCAGTCGCTATGCGTTGTTTAAAAAATAACGTGGAAAGAGCGATCACATGATCCAATAATGTTAAAGAATACCAGGTTATATTACGAGAAAAAATTCAGTTGTATTCTAAGAATTTCGTGGTTTACGGTAAAATATAGTTCCCGAATCACATTTCTTCAGCATACGCATGAAATAATAGTAACACACTGTTATTTACTGTATTGGAACTCTCAATTTTTAGACTTAAATGAGAAAAGAAACTGGTTTGAAAATCTAAAATAATCATTTGAGGTTCGCAAGGGGGAATCTTAAAATTAAATGCCATACGATAGGATTCTAAATGAAAAATTCTGTACGTCGTTGATGAACAGCAAAATGGAAGAAAAATTCCTGATTTAACGTTTTCCTGTTTCTAAAGAGTTTCTGGAACGATTTTAATCGTGTGACGTAACGCATTTCTGACGTCATGTCAGAATGATTTAGATGAGATGACATTACACCAGCAACTGTGAAAAATCGGGTTTTGTTGCTATCACAACCAAGCAAAGTGGTACACGCGTGCATTGTGTTGATTGGCTATATTTTATTGCTTAAAGAATCTTACCTTGATATGGAGTGTCACGAAATTACACGAAACAATTTTTCGTCAAACTGAAACATGTGTGTTCCAGCTGTGAAACAATGAGCATTACCAAAATTAGCATGAACATCGCGACAATAAACATTACAATAATAGAAAATAGTGTATTGTTTGAGGCAGAGATTCAACAATTAAAACAGGCAAGCGTAAGAAGCCGCCAACACATAATCTACACAGACGGAATATATTGCTGCAAAATGTTCAAACTTTCAGACAAAGAAAATTATATGTGTTTGGATGATTTGCTTTACATAGCTGGACTACCCAAATCAGTCGCTTTTAATAAAAAAATATTTTTAAAGACTGAATTAAAAATATGACACCAGCAATTATATTCATTATGATAGATACCAAACTATTGCCACTGACTTACACATTGTGTGAGGCGGTGGCAATAGTTTGATAGCTAAGCTACTGTTCGACCAATTCAGTTTCTCGCTATGTCGCGTCTCTTCAAAGCTCAGGCGTTAATACACTGTGTAACGTACCAGGAGAGGAGATGTGACGTACCTGCCAGCAGGACGCACACGACATAAAGGCAGATAGGAATCAGAACAAATGTCCGCGTAGCTCAAATGGTAGAGTGACTTATTCCGGAATGAGGGGATCCGGGTTCGAACCCCGACGTAGACCAAAAATAACGGAGAAATTCACTTCGTTATAATGGCGCCCGAACTATCCGGATGACCCGACCGTTCAATATCTCGCATTGGTGTGATGTTATTTCCACACCGCGAGATAGGAAAAATGTGAGCAGCACTTCGAAAGAAAAAGAAAAATAAGGGGGAGATGATGTAACGTACCAGGAGAGGAGATGTGACGTACCTGCCAGCAGGACGCACACGACATAAAGGCAGATAGGAATCAGAACAAATGTCCGCGTAGCTTAATTGGTAGAGCAACTTATTCCGGAATGAGTGGACCCGGGTTCGAACCCCGGCACGGATAAAAATGACGGAGAAATTCACTTCGTTATAACTGGACTCAGGGATAAAGGCTCTGATGGGATGTGTGTGTGGGCATGGCAATCCACTGCGTTCATAGACTTTGCGTTCATTCATAAGAAACTGCAGTGTTCATTTATGACTTTTTAGAAGCAATCGTCAGGAGAAAGAACACAAAACAATAAATAATCTTTCTGGGCAGAATTTTGGAATAGCTAGATTATTTTAACGCTCAAGCGGGGAGGATTGGTGGTGGTGGGGGGGGGGGTCCTCCGGCTTGGTATTTCTAACAGTTATTTCAAATCCGCGTTAAAGTTAAGCGTAGGTAAGGCAATAATAAAATTCATTTTTAAAGATATCAGTGGAGGCCCCCAAAGGAGGTTGCGGCCCATCAGGGCTTCAGCTCCCAAAGCCTCTCTTTAATCCGGCCCTGTTGCCATTGGAAAAGGTTTAATTATACTCTCACACTCATTTCTAATATCGGAATTCTGTGACACTTCCGCAGAAGCCACGCGACGCTGGTTTTAGCACAGGTCTCACGCACCGATTTTCCCAGGATGCCTCACCAGGAAGGCTAATTTCTAATCCGGGGGTGAAACTTTTTCAAAGCCTTTACGCAGTTACAATTCAATACCATTTCTCAACTCGGTATCTCATTTTATATCTATGAAAACTTTTTTCCGCACACTGATTATTAAAATGTGGATGTGATTTAGTATATATTTTAAAACCACCGGCATAACGCAGATGGTCACGTCTCTATGCGCTGTGTGAGAGGCGGGTGTTTCTGACGGGTGTTCAAATCCAGGTCCTGTCGGCCATCTAGTCTGCTGGTTTTCCTGGGTTTTCCGCAAGCTCCTTGTGGTTGGGGACGCGAATGCGTAAATGGTTCCCTGTGAAGATGGGCCCGGACGCGCTTTGTTCCTTATTCCGAAGACGCAGAGGAATGGCATGCCGGCTGTATTAATTTGCCAGTAACCCTCAAGGGCGTATCGTCGCCTTTGAGGGACTCAACCTGCTGTGGGTGGTCGAGATAGATGGATGGATGTATATGCTTTAAATAGAGAAACATTCACATTCGGCCTACCGAGGGGGGGACGGCAAGGATGCATTTGCACACCCCAATTTTCTGTGTTTTGATGTTTAATTGCATACGCACACGGACGTACAAGAGCATAGGAATGACAGGGATACAACTTTTTCTTAAGTAGGGACTGTCCTCCTCAACTTTAGGCTTTAGTTTGTCACCCAGCATTCTGTAGTTAAAAAGGTCGTTGTCAGATTGTATTTCACTTTTAGATTCGATGTTTATGCCTAGTTGCAACTCATTGCGAAAAGTATGTAGCAAATGAATGGCTGAGAAAGTTGTAGTCAAACATTGTTTATTAACTTCTACGTTACACGTGCAGATTTTCCTGGATTGATCATAGATGAAAATTACATCTTTACTTTTCTGTACTCTCTCTGCCTGTTTTATTTCTCAGTTATTCGCTCGTTCGTATTTACCATCCAATTCCACGTAACATTTCATCACATTTTCCCATCCGGTCCAGAAAGCCGAAAAGTGCTTCCTTCTCAAACCATCATCCCACCACTTCTTCCTGGACCTCTGTTGTCCCCAAGTTCGGCTTCTAAGCTTGATCTCTGTGTCTGTCCTTCACCCATCTCGCTAAAAGAGTCTGACGCCTCTAAAGCAATAAACAAATTTAGCCCTCTAGAATGGGCTTTCTTATAGCAGAGTAGGCCAATAAAAGGATTTAAGCAATCGATTTGGAAAGGCTCTTCTGTGCAAAGAACGATTCCCTGATAAACAGATTTTCCCATCCTCAAATTACCGATTGCCATCGTAGATAGTTCCATTCGAATTTACCGCCAGAATGTTTCCTTGCTTGGAAAAGATTTGATTCTAAAATCCTTTAAAATCTCCAAAATCTATGTAACACTATGCTTCCCTAAATATTCCAAATTCAACAGCTCATCATTTCCAGAATTTAATTTCAAACTCAGAATAGCCGCCGCAGTGGTCTAAGCAATGTCTTCCGATCATTCGTCCGAAACCCGTGAGACATGCATGTAGTGTTTGTCTTACGGCACTGGTTCTCTACCTTCACTGGAACTAGTGGCCCTAAATTAGGGACGGGAGACTGCTTTTAGCCCCCTGAGTTGTACACGGTGGTCGTTAAACCTCCAATAAAAAAAAACTCAGAATAATTGAATACTATAGTTTTCTAGTATCAACTGCTTCGTTGTGAGATTAATTTTGTCATCATACCAATATGTATAATTTAATAGCATGGAAACGGGATTTTCTTCATGACGTGGGTGGACAAGTACGAGCTCTGAGCATCTGGTCTCCGGCACTGTACCCTTCCTAATCCTCTTTGCTTTCTCCGAATGTCTCATTCAATCTGCAGACCTAGAGTGGCCCTTCGATTTTGTGGCACGTCATTCAATTAACCCCTCCCTGCAATAACCTTCTCGCCGTCAACTAGTGAGAATGATCGCAGGCCGAAGTTTTTAACTATTACTTTTACCTTGCAGTTTAGGCATTTGCACTTTTTAACGCGTTCCAACCGTAGGTTGAAGAAGCGTATATGCCCCAGATTTGTCCGTCTGTCCGTCCGCACGATAACTCGCATAAAAATGGTTCGATTTCGATGAAAGTTTAGTATGTGGTAGGGGACCACCTGGGGACGAACCCGATTGAAAATGGGTGAAATGAGGTCAAAGGTCAGGACATAGGAGCGGAATCCACTCCATTGCCTTATGCGTCATAACTTGCGTAAACATGGTTCGATTTCGATGAAATTTTAGTATGCTTTAGGATACTGCCTGGGGACGAACCCTATTGAAAATGGGTGAAATGGGGTCAAAGATCAGAACATGGAGCGGGATCCATTCCATTTCCCTTATGCGTCATATCTCGCGTAAAAATAGTTCGATTTCGATGAAATTTTAGTATGTAATAGGTGACTACCTGAGGACGAATCCTATTAAAAATGGGAGAAATGGGTCAAATGTCAAGACATAGGAGCGGGATCCACTCCATTGCCCTTATGCGCCATAACGTGCGTAAATATGGTTCCATTTCAATGAAATTTTAGTATGTGGTAAGAAACCACCTGGGTACGAACCCAATTGAAAATGGGCGAAATGGGTCAAAGGTCAGGACATAGGAGTGGGATGCATTCCATTGCCCTTATGCGTCATAACTTGCGTAAAATTGCTTCGATCGAGAGAAAACTTTATCATGTTTTTCCGGAAGTATACTTTAATGTACTGTTTAATATTATCGAAATGGGGTCAAAGGTCAGGGTACATGAGCAAGATTTATTCCACGGCCATTATCCTCATAACTTGAGTAATGATTTCTGGTAGGCAGGAAAGCGTATCATAATCAATGCACTGCATTATTTTACTAACTTGCTAGTTATCTGAGTGAAACAAAACATTGTACTCATTTCTTGTTAAATGTATAGTAATTAAGGTAATTCTTTAAAAAAAAAATTGTATATATACACGGTATGTAGAGACATCATGGGATACCTACATAGTAGCGAGTAGGCCTACCTTTCAATCATGTAAGGGCAGTCCCACAGCAAGGAATTGAGTCCACGAGTCGCGCATGGCTTAACGGTTAACGTATGTGACTACTGATGGCAAGGACCCAGGTTGGAGCCTGAGTGTTGACACATGTTAACAATCGCTGAATAGCAGACGTGATTCAGACGAGCACGTAAAGTCGACGACCACCAGGTACTGACCCTCCACTTATAAATAACGGGGTCTGTTCTTTCCCCCTACCCTTCTCTCTCCCTATCTATGCGCAACACGGCTTATATGGTGGCGCCATCTGCTGACGTCTTTCTGACCTACAAACTGTTTTGTCAAAGTCGCTAGACTTGCTTCCGTTTCTATACTCCTCCCGAAAGGCTGACCAGCTGTAGATGGATGGAGTCTAAACCTCTCTCTGTGGACGTAAGCTACATGAAAATGGATAGTTGTGTCAGTGTTGGTGCTCAATTGCCACTGGTAGAGAGAGTACCGCATTAAAGGTATATTGAGCATAAATGGGTTATACGGAATTGAGTCCACTAGGTCACGAACGCGTTCCATAGGTGTCTCCACCCATGTTTGCTGAGCCGCTGTCCATAATTTTGTCGCATTCCTGTGTGGAAGATCCAAAGCTTTAACGGACTTTTCCAAAGATTTTCCAAGGGGTTCATGTCCGGTTAAATGGGAGGGGATATTCCAGGATGGGAACTTCTACGGAATGCTCTTCTAACCATTTTCTGGTCACCACGTCTCTGGAGGGAGGAGCATTGTCCTGCTGGAAGATTCCAATATGCCCTGAGAGTTCATGATGGCAATGAATACAAGCAGATGTTGTGCAAGGACGGGCACATAGCGTGTACCGTTTAGTGTTGCATGTAGCAGCACCAGATGCCCCAATGTGTGCCACCAGTCTATAGAGTTCCTTGCTGACATCCCAGGTAGCACGGCCGTGCAATTTAACAAAGGCCCGACACTAAGCCATCGTTTTCTATTCCTAAAAGACGGTGGCTCAGTGTTTCACCTACGTTAAATTGCAAGGCTGTGCTATCTGGGATCCAGGTTCATCGCTTCATGTGGTTTCCGCCAGACCCGCAGCCTCTCGTCTACGCGAAATTACTGGAAACCGGAGTAATTGGACTATGAGACTTGTCTTCAATCACCTAAGGTCCAGTTTCAATGTTCCTTTGCCCAGCTGAGACGTACAGTCCAGTGATGTGACGTCAGCAATGGGGCTCTGGTGGGTCGGTGCTCACATAACTTATTGCGGCTAATGGTCGCCGGGAGGTCTTGGTGAAGACGTTTCTGACACCTCCCTCGTTAAAGTCAGCGGTCACTTGTTCCACTGTCGCACGTCGCTTGGGAACTAACTATGCGAGACAGTGGTCGATGGCCATATTCATACACCACCTTTCTCCATCCACAGCGCTGTCCACGATGCGATGTTATTCCAGAAATGGCATATTCCCGATACACTCTTAACACTGTGGAATGGATATACTGCAATTCTTGTACCACCAAAGCGATAGAGTTACCCATGCGTCAAGGCCCCACTATCATCCCTCTTTCAAATTCTGTTAACGCACGACGTTTATTTATACTGACGTCGAATTACCGTTTACCTGAATACAGTGATGTTTTCCTACCTATATACACTGACGGAAAAAAAATCCCAACACCACGAAAAAATAGTTGTAGAGGAATGAAATGGCGGCAATACATTTGTATAGGTAACATATTTAATCGATTAAGGTTTCAAGATCCCAGCTTAATGTAAGCGCGAGAAGAGCCATTTTAAATGTGAAATGCTGGTACATTAATAACCGCTGTAACTGCCAGAATGCTGAATGCAAGCACGCAAAAGTTCATGCATTGTGTTGAACAGGTGCTGGATGCCAGTTTATGGGATGGAGTTCCGTGCCTGTGTCACTTGATCGGTCAAAACAGGGACGGTTAATGCTGGTTGGGGATGACGCTGGAGTTGTCGTCCAATGATGTCCCATACGTGCTCGATTGGTGAAAGATCTGGTGATCTAGCAGGCCACGGCAACATGTCGACACTCTGTAGAGCATGTTGGGTTACAACAGCGGTATGCGGGCGAGCGTTATCCTGTTGGAAAACACCACCTGGAATGCTGTTCTTGAATGGCAGCACAACAAGTTGAATCACCAGACCGACGTACAACTGTGCCGTCAGGGTGCGTGGGATAACAACGAGAGTGCTCCTGCTGTCACAGGAAATTGCTTCCCGGAGCATAACTCTAGGTGTAGGTCCAGTGTGTCTCGGCCGCAGACAGGTTGGTTGCAGGCGCTCACCTGGCCTCCTTCTAACCAACACAGGGCCATCACTGGCACCCAGGCAGAAACAGCTTTCATCAGAAAACACAACAGATTTCCACTCCGTCTTCCAATAAGCTCTAGCTTGACACCACTGACGTCGCAAACGGCAGTGGTTTGGAGTAAGTGGAATGCACATTACAGGGCGTCTGGCTCGGAGCTGTCCTTCAAGTAACCGATTTGTAACAGTTCGTTGTGTCACTGTGGTGGCAACTGCAGCTCGAATTGCTGCCGCAGACGCGGTACGATGCGCCACGGCCATACGCCGTACACGGCGGTCTTCCCTCTCAGTAGTGCCACGTGGCCGGCCGGAACCCAGTCTTCTTGAGGCAGTACCTTCCCTTGACCACCGCTGCCAACAATCATGCACAGTGGCTACATTCCTGCCAAGTCGTTCAGCAATATTGCGGAAAGAAAATCCACATTCTCGTAGCCCTATTACACGACCTCGTTCAAACTCCGTTCGCTGTTGATAATGGCTTCTTCGTCTTCTTAAAGGCATTCTTGACTAACATAAACACACTACGTCTAATCTCAACGATAACTAACGCTCACGAACGTTACAGCGCGTATTTACAGCAAACCTGCTTTGCATGTTCCGAGGGGCGCTACTAGCGCCACACGTATGCGCCGAGGGCGAAATTTGCATAGACGTCATCTTACAGATGTACTCTCACCGCCTACAAACTGTCGTTTATCTAACCCAACCCCTTCTTGGTGTTGGGATTTTTTTTCCGTCAGTGTACCTTCCAAGCGGTGGGTTCGCCCACTAGCAAGAGGGGTGACAGCGCTGTGTTTCCGAGGAATCAGATATCCGATGATTTCCGTCCCCTTATGTACACCCACCTCACATCCCAGAATTCGCACCAAGTGATTTTTATTTCTTCCTTCGGCTAAAAGAAGCATTTTGTGGCGATTGTTAGTAATGAAAAGGTGAAAGGCGCGGTGCACCCATGGGATGATTGAGAGCCGGACATCTTCTCCGATAAGATCAAGAAACTTATGAACCTTTATAAAACGTATGTGGTACTACAGGATGAATCAATTGAAAAATATGCTTCAGTTATGTAAGTTTCATTCTTTTTAGGGAAATGCAATGTAATTGTCTATACATTTAGCTTTACCCTTCTATGGATAAAGATTAATGGATAGTATTTAACTCACCTTTGTTTAGCTGATGACGTAGTCATTTTTGCAACTACCCCTTCAGACAAAAAATTAGTCACCCCTAACAGAAATGACAGTAGGAAGTTACCAGTTGCATAGAGGGCGCCATGATAGCATTGTTGGGAAATAAATAGCGCTGACGTGGCCTACGGGATCATTTCTGTCTCGAACAGTGGTGAAGAGTAAGGTGTGTGTTCGTAAGACAGATGCTACTGAACAGCAAAAAAGGAACCATCGTAATACACTGCCGGACAATTGCTAAGGACGGATGACAATAGCAACGATAGCAACCATAAAATGGAAGGCAGGAAAATGTGGAAATTAGCATAAATGCGGGATACAGTAAGACGTGTTGTGCGTATGCAAATTTTGGATTGCCGAACTTGTTCGCGACGTCATAGCGCTGATAAGAGATATAAAGGATTTGACGCGTATTGACCGTTGTTGTTCAAACGCAAAGTTGAAAGGGAAAGAATCAATTGACGAACTTGCAATTTTCAGTATGTCTTCCCGACATCACCTAGATGATTTTGCGCGTGGCCGTATTATTGGCAAGATTGAAGAAGGGCGAAAAATAACAGATGTTGCCAGGGAGTTCGACGTCAGCCACAGTGTTGTTTCAAGGCTTTGGAAATCATTTCAAACAAATGGAGAGTGTAGGAAACGTCACGGGGGAGGTCGTGTTCGCGGTACGACACCTGCAGAAGATCGGTACATAGTGCTGTCAACAAAAAGACACCGGCGCAGCACAGCTAGTGAGGTAGCAAATCAGTTTATGGCTGCTACTGGCAAGCGGATCTCCCGAAAAACTGTCGCCAGACGTTTGCATAAAGGAGGACTATACGCCCACCGTCCTGTTGTAACGTACCAGGAGATGTGACGTACCTGCCAGCAGGACGCACACGACATAAAGGCAGATAGGAATCAGAACAAATGTCCGCGTAGCTTAATTGGTAGAGCAACTTGTTCCGGAATAAGCGGCCTCGGGTTCGAATCCCGTCGCGGATAAAAATGACGGAGAAATTCACTTCGTTATAATGGCGCCCGAACTATCCGGATGACCCGACCGTTCAAAATCTCGCATTGGTGTGATGTTATTTCCACACCGCGAGATAGGAAAAATATGAGCAGCACTTCGAAAGAAAGAAAAATAAGGGGGAGATGATGTAACGTACCAGGAGATGTGACGTACCTGCCAGCAGGACGCACACGACATAAAGGCAGATAGGAATCAGAACAAATGTCCGCGTAGCTTAATTGGTAGAGCAACTTGTTCCGGAATAAGCGGCCTCGGGTTCGAATCCCGTCGCGGATAAAAATGACGGAGAAATTCACTTCGTTATACTGTTGTGTGCATCCCATTGTCCAGACGTCACCGTACCGCCAGTTTGCAATGGTGCCATCAAAATCGCAATTGGACTGATAACGACTTTTCTGCTGTCCTCTTCTCAGATGAGAGTAGATACAGTCTACCGTCTGATTGTCGACGACAACTGATCTGGCGTGATGGTGGTAATGTATATTGTCCAGCAAACATTCAGGAAAGGGACCGATATCCGACATGTAGTGTCATGGTATGGGCTGGCATCATGATCAATGGCCGTACGTCTCTCTATGTGCTTCCAACTGGGACTATGACTGGCCAACGATACATTAATGATGTTCTACTACCTCATGTTCGCAGTTCCGTGGTGCTGTCGGTGATAGATTCATTTTCATGGACGACAAAGCATCATGTCATCGAACATTCGCTGCCCAGTAGTGTCTTGAGAGCGAGGATATTCAACGCCTCGTATGGCCAGCACGTTCTCCAGATCTGAATCCCATTGAAAATGTGTGGGATGCTTTGGGGAGGAGTCTTGCTGGTCGCCAATGCCCTCCAATAAACAAGGACACCCTCATCCGTGCACTGACAGAGGAATGGGATAAATTACCCCAACAGCTGCTTGATAATGTTGTGCAAAGCATGACACGACGCGTGGAATCTTGCATCGTCCACCACAGTGGCCATATCCCGTATTGACATCTTACGCCGGAACGCCTGCGGACGGTAATTGCATTTTTTTCACGTTTACGTATTCTGCACAAAATGGCCTGTTTGTCCCTTGAACACGTTCCAAAGCCTTCTAGATTTCAGAGCACAATAAATTGTCTTTCTTGTAATGTCCTGTCATTCTGACATTATTTTATTTCACTTGGCATCCAACCACACTTACTTTTTTATGCGTTATATAGCCGTTTATGATCCGTCCTTAGCAATTGTCCAGCAGTGTATATAGAGATTAAGTACCTCTTTTAAAATTGCTATTACGCACATTAAAATACGGATATATGATTATGGTGGTACAGTTAATTATGACGTTTATTATTTCAAAAAAGTACAGACTAAAAGAAGGTTAGAGCAATTACTCACATATATTCGTCCAGAGGGTCACCTTCGTTCGCATACCACCACAGTTCCGCAAGTTGTTTGGTCCCAGATCAGCGGCTATGCATTGCAAAAAGTCCGATGGTGACTATGACAAAGTAGTTAGCAATGCAAAGGTAGTAGTCGACCCAAAGAACCATGTCATATATTGTATCGTAAGCTCGAAGAATAATACGACTGATAATAAAAACCATTTAATTACCTATGCAACAGGCAGGTTAAAAGGCTAACAATGAACAAATCCAAGAAACTATAATGAACGAGTCTAAAAGGCTGATAGTGAACGAAAGGTTCATCGGCTTGAGGAAGTAAGGTATCACAAAATTGTTTTTCCAGCGAGGTCTTTCAAAGAGGAGAGACGGCGAGTGTATCGTCTCATGAAAACCTGGCACCTAGGATCCGTGATACTCAGAGATATTCGTTCACTATCAGCCTTTTAGACTCGTTCATTACTGTTTCTTAGATTTGTTCATTGTTAGCCTTTTAACCTGCCTGTGGCATAGGTAATTAAATGGTTTTTATTTTCTGTCGTATTATTCTTTGAGCCTTACGATACAATATATGGCATGGTTCTTTAGGTCGACTACTACCTTTGCATTGCTAATCACTTTGTTATAATCACCATCGGACTTTTTGCAATGCATAGCCGCTGAACATCTGGGACCAAACAACTTGCGGAACTGTGCTGGTATGCGAACGAAGGCGACCCTCTGGACGAATATATGTGAGTGATTGCTCTTGTCTTCTTTTAGTCTTTACTTTTTTGAAATAATAAACGTCATAATTAACTGCACCACCATAATGGCATGTCCATATTTTAACGTGCGTAATAGCAATTCTAAAAGAGGTACTGAATCTCTATATATTATGTATTTTAACCAAGTATAACTTGTGACTTCCTTATACGGAAGATATACATGAATTATCTAGGAACCATCGTGTTTGGCCGTGCCCATGGACACAAAGTGGATGAAGTCGTCTAATTTGTTGGTGTGTCGAAGCGTACTGTCCAGCGGGTCTACAAACAGTGGTGTAGTTCGCAGTCAACTGATAATCGGCGACGTAACTGTGGCCGCTAAACGATTCTCACCAACAGGGACCGCCGCCATGTTTCACGCCTAGTAACTGGAATTCGGTTTCAAACCAGACTACAATTGCTCCAAATAGTCAATGAAAATCCACTCCAACCAATTTCTGAAAGGGCATTGCAACAAGAACTGCATGCGATGGACATCTGGAGCAGAGAGAGGCCTCTTTTAACAGAAAATCACAAAATTGCCGGTTATCAATGGGCTCAAAGGCACCAAACCTATACTGTGGTGGATTGGAAAAGTGTAAATTTTGTCTGATGAGTCTCGTTTTTTACGCTTTCCAACCGTAGGTTGAAGAACCGTATATGATCCAGCTTTTTCCGTCCATCTGTCTGTCGGCCCGATAACTCACGTAAAAAATGGTTCGATGTCGATGAAATTTTAGTATATGGTAGGGGACCACCAGGGGACGAACCCTATTGAAAATGGGTGAAGTGGGGTCAAAGGTCACGCCATAAGAGCAGGATCCATTCAATTGCCCTTATGCGTCATAACTTGCGTAAATATAGTTCGATTTCGATGAATTTTTAGTATGTGGTAGGAGACCACCAGGGGACGAACCCTATTGAAAATGGGTGAAGTGGGGTCAAAGGTCACGCCGAAAGAGCGGGATCCATTCAATTGCCCTTATGCGTCATAACTTGCGTAAATATGGTTCGATTTCGATGAAATTTTAGTATGTGGTAGGGAACCACCTGGGCACGAACCCTACTGGACATGGGCGAAATGGGGTCAAAGGTCAAGCAGGTCATGAGAGCGGGATTTGTTCCATTGCCCTTATGCGTCATAACTTGCGTAAAAATGGTTCGATTTCGAAGAAATTTTAGTATGTGGTAGGGAGCCACTGGGGACGAACCCTATTGAAAATGGGCGAAATGGGGTCAAAGGTCAGGACACTGGAGTGGGATCCATTCCATTGCTTTTGTACATCATAACTTACCAAAAAAATGTTTCGATTGCGACAAAACGTTATCATGTTGTTCCGGAGGTATAGTGAACCGGTTCTGTTGAATATCAACGAAATGAGGTCAAAGGTCATTGCACAAAAGCGATATTTATTCCACAGCCATTATCCTCATAACTTGAGTAATAATTTCTGGTAAGTTGGAAAGCGTATCATAATCAATGCATTGAATGATTTTACTAACTTGTTGTTTGTACTCCGGTGATGGGAGGCGACAAGTGCATCACAGACCCATTGAAGCCTTTAATCCTGATTGTGTCGAAGGTGTTGTTCAAACTGGAGGGGGTTCTGTGATTTCTTGGGGATGTTTTTCATACCACGAAATGAGCCCTCTCGTTGCAATGACGATGAATGTGAACCAGAATGCGTACCTCTTCATTCTGAATGACGAAGTGTTGCCCTTTGTCCTACATCTCCAGTAGCAGCATTACATTATTACTCTTGTCTCACAAGACAACAATTGCCGCGTGCACACGGTTAAAACAGTATCTGAGTGACAGGACGAACAATCAGCAACACTGTCTCACCTCGATTGCCTCGCCAAATCCCCAGATTTAAATCCAATTGAAGATCTGTGGGATCATTTGGAACAGAAGGTGAAACGCCTGAACAGCACCTACGTACTGTGGCTGAACTTCGGGACCAATTGACGCCCGAGTGGCTGCAAATCGATGTCTGATACATCCACAACCTCGTGGAGTCTCTACCACACCGGATTCATGCTGTTACCAAGGCAAGAGGCGCCGTCACCCGCTATTAGGTAAGTTCTGACAGGGGTAACTAATTTTTGTTCCGCAGTACTTAATGACAAGAGTAAAGAAGTGGGCTTATAAATGAACTTACAGAAAACAAAACTGATGCACAATGGTTTTACAAAACATGAAAATTTAGTTGTTGATGGGACAAATATAGAAGTAACCGATGCCTACATCTATCTTGGACAACAGATACCAAGCGAGGGCTATATCGAAGAAGAAATTAATAGGCATATAGAACTTAGTTGAAGAGCATTTGGAAGAAATAGTGCATTTTTCAGGAGCAATTTACCATTGCGTCTTAAAAGTGCAAAATCAGTGCATCCTTCTAGTTCTTACTTATGGAGCAGAGAGCGAGTTGGGCAAAATCGTAATTGAATTAATCGGTAATGTATTACAGCGTAATGGCAATGGGAACAAGAACTTAGCGTTATCATTGCATGGTAATGGTGAATTGGTCATTAGAATTACATGGTAATTGTAATGACATGTAGCAGTTACCCATTATAAAAGTAATGGTTAATGGTTAACCATATGCTGGTAATTAACCAATAACTTCTGAGTAACAATACAGCGTGAATAAAACAGCAACCAGTACACCCTTACACGTTGTGTAGCTTATTTGACAATTGTTCCACCCCTCGGACCTCAAATGCGTGTATGTAGGTATTGGAGATTGTGCGTGTTTGACATCAGTATTTGCCCCGTCTTCGCCGCAAGTCAAGTGATTTGCACGAAATTATACATATGAAGTAAGTATGAATGAGATGCTTATTTCGGTTACAGAATAGTGCAAAAATTAAAGAAAGATCAATGCCGTTGCATGTGATCTTAGTTTTCAACAAAGAACAATTCATCTTAGTCTTCAACAAAGAACAATTCATTTTAGTTTTCAACAAAGAACAATTAATCTTAGTCTTCAATAAAGAACAATTCATCTTAGTCTTCAACAAAGAACAATTCATCTTAGTCTTCAACAAAGAACAATTCATCATAGTCTTCAACAAAGAACAATTCATCATAGTCTTCAACAAAGAACAATTCATCATAGTCTTCAACAAAGAACAATTCATCATAGTCTTCAACAAAGAACAATTCATCTTAGTCTTCAACAAAGAACAATTCATCTTAGTCTTCAACAAAGAACAATTCATCTTAGTCTTCAACAAAGAACAAGAACATAACGTCTAACCCATTCTTGTCGCTTCGAGAACATTCTACACAACACTTCGGTCTCTATCTGCTATGTTACATGGCCGAATTTTCTAGACATAGCTTTTGGCACACGTACATTTCGATAAACGATTAGTATGTAATTAGTATTTGCAAATTGTGTAATTTCATTACCAAATAATTCCATTGCGTTGGGATGGCATTATTAAATAATTGAATTATATCCTGTTCATTGTAATGCATTACAGATTAATTCCATTATCTTGTGCAAACCATACTTGGGATTACCTTGTAATGCATTACGTACCTGTTACTGCATTACCTTGTAATGCATTACACGTCAATTGAAATCTGTACTTCCATTACTTTGTAATGCATTCCTGCCCAACTCTGATTCAGAGGCTGCAGGTGCATGCCTGGTACAACCAGGAAAGATAAGAAAAACTCATGGATCGGGAAATGACGGAAGTTGATGACATCCTGATCGCGGTAAAAAAAACTGAAATTGCAATGGTTTAGACATACTGTTAAAACTGACCACGGTTTTTTGAGAGCTAAAACATCAGACTGGATTCCAAGAGCTCTCTCTTGGAATCAGAAGACCGAAAAACACTTAGAAGAAGACCACTTAGGAAATGGGTGAATGAAATTCGGAAACATACCCGAAAGACATAGAGGGGACAGAAATTTGTGGAAGAGACTCCAGGAGACCTTTGTGCTGCGGTGGATTGATAATGGTTGATGATGATACACTTTATGAAACACAAAATATTTTACAGCCTGATGAATTTAAGCATAAGCAATTAAATTCCAAAGTTTTTGAGTTTGGCGTTTAACTGTAAAACGAAGGTTACCATATACTTAGAGCGATAGGGTTGGGTTAAGTAGGAGAGTACACAGAAGGTTTCCCTTGCGTATACATTCGAATTTGTGGTTGGCACTGTTGGAATCATTATTTGTCTGTCAAACAGCGAGCATTATTTCACAATTCACTTTGCTGTTATTGGAGAAATGGCAAGAACTTTATTTCTGCAAGAGGGATTTCCATTCACATCAGTTTCTTTCCCCCCTTTCTAATGTTCTCAGACTTCCTGGTTCCAGTATACATTATCTGCATTAGGAAGAGGTGACCCCTCATTAATCCACCCTTAGGGAGATACATAAGATGTGATGGGAATGGAAGAGAGAGAGAGAGAGAGGGTGAAGGAGGGGGACGGAAAAGGACATAGAGCTGTGGGACGAATCCCATCAATTCTCCCATCTGCGGACCACAATTTTAATCCCTGGAGAGGCTGATAACAAGACCGAAGCGAACTCCCTTCTGACTAATGCATGCTGATGTTCTGGATGGCCATCAGAGATCATGCATACTTCTTACTTTCGGTCCTTTTCGTCGCATGTTCAGCTGGCTCCTTGCAAATCAAATGGGATTTTCCCATCTCCTCTCCTACGCATCTTTAGTTAGAGGATCCTCACTCTGAATTTTTATCCTGATTAGACACCAATTTTTTTTGGAGCTCAATCTATATCTCAGTGATCCTCAGACTTTTTTCTGTAAGAGATCATTCTTTTTTTCTCCTCATTGAAACATGGAACTACGTAAAAGATGGTTGTTTAGTTACGATTTAAATACTAGGAGCATTTAACAATTTTATACTTCCACGTCAAAACATCAGAACTATAGAGTTGCAATTTCACTACCCTTCAAAAGTTAATTTCACAACCGCTTCAAAATATTAGAACTGTATACAATTGCAATTTCACAATCGCATCAAAACATCAGAATTATAGAGTTGCAATTTCACTGCCCTTCAAAAGTTAATTTCACAACCGCTTCAAAATATTAGAACTGTATACAATTGCAATTTCACAATCGCATCAAAACATCAGAATTATAGAGTTGCAATTTCACTACCCTTCAAAAGTTAATTTCACTACCGCTTCAAAATATCATAATTGTATACAATAGCAATTTCACAACCGCATCTAAATGTTATGACTATAGGGTTGCAATTTCACTACCGCGTAAAAATATTAAAATTACCGGGTTCCAATTTCACTACCTGTCAAAAGTGAATTCCATTGCCGCGTCAAAATATTACAATTATACAGTTGCAATTTCACTACCGCCGAAAAATGTTAGAACTGTTGAGTTACAATATCACTACCGATCAAAGGTTAATCCCACTGCAGCGTCAAAATATTAGAACTACATACAGTTGCAATTTCACAACAGCATCAAAATGTTAGAAATATAGATTTTCAATTTCACTACCCTTCAAAATTTCATTTCATTACCGCGTAAAAACATTAAAACTACCTGGTTTCAACTTCACTACCTGTCAAAAGTAAAGTTCAGTACCGCTTGGAAATATTACAACTATAAAGTTGCAATTTCACTACTCATCGAAAGTTAATTTCTCTGCAGCGTCAAAATATTAGAACTACAGAGTTGTAATTTCACTACCCGTCAACAGCTAATTTCACTACCGGCTCAAAATTAGAACTACAGACGCAGTTTTACTACCGCGTCAAAATATTACAATTATGCAGTTGCAATTTCACCACAGGTCAAAATATTAGAACCAGAGAGTTGCAATTTCACTACCCGTCAAAAGTTAATTTCATTGACACTTCAAAATATTACAATTACACATTTGAGATTTCACTACCAGCCAAAAGTTAATTTCATTACCGCCCCAAAATATTATAACTGCTGAGTTGGAATTTCACTACCCATCAAAAGTTAATTTCACTGCAGCATCAAAATGTTGGAACTACACAGTTGCAATTTCACCAATCGTCACAAGTTAATTTCACTACCGTGTCAGGACATTAAAACTACAGAGTTACAATTTCACCGCCCATTAAAAGTTAATTTCACTAACGTGTCAAAATATTAAAACTACCGCGTTGCAATTTCACTACCCGTTAAGGCTGCCTTTGAATGAGTGTAACAGAAATTCTGTCCTATATCTGTAATGCAAATTCTTTTGTACATATTTTCTCGAAAACTATTACTTTGTAGGGTTTGACATTTTGAGCACAAATAAAAACGACCCATATCTAATACGTGTCGCAGTTATTTTTCCGAAAAATTTGTTAATTTTTTTTTTTTTAATTCAATTTATCTGACTCGAAAGTATTCCAATTTAGATGGCGCCAGAATTCAATTTATCTGACTCGAAAGTATTCCAATTTAGATGGCGCCTAACGTTCATTTTTTGAAGAGAAAATGTGGACATTACCAGAAAACACTTGAATTTGAGACAGAAACTACGGCTACCTACTAAGCTCCACCCCCAAACAATGTCATTGGTTAAAACGTAACAGCGCGTGTTTTGTCTTTCATTGCGGAGCCAACGAGAGACCGCTTCCATTCTGAATATGGTAAGGTCTTCAGTCATTCGCTGACGCCAATTTTTGGGACAATCCCTGAGGACGTAAAAACCACGCCCAAGGAGTGATATTTTGCTCTATCTATCGCAGAAGATGAAGCCTAACACTCATTCAAAGACAGCCTTAAAAGTTAATTTCACTACCGTGTTAAGAGTTAATTCCATTGCCGCGTCAAAGTATTGGAACTGTATAGTTAAAATTTCACTACCCGTTGAAAGTTAATTTCACTATCGCGTCAAGAGTTAATTTCACTACCGCGTCAAAATATTGGGACTGCAGGGTTGCGATTTCACTACCCGTTAAAAGTTAATTTCACTACCGTGTCAGAATATAACAATTCAACAGTTGCCTTTCACTACTCGATAAAAGTTAATTTCACTACCACGTCAAAATATAACAATTATACAGTTCCAATTTCACTACCACCACCGGCATAGCGCAGTTGGTTAAGTCACTATGCGCTATGTGAGAGGCTGACGTTGGGTGTTCGAATCCCGGTCCTGCTGGCCATCTAGTCTGCGGTTTTTCAGGGGTTTTCCGCAGACACCCTGTGTTTGGGGACGCGAATGCGTAGATAGTTCCCTGTGAAGTCGGCTGCGGACGCACTTTGTCCCTTACCAGTATGCAGCAGAGGAATGGTAAGCCAGCTGAATTTATTTGCCAGTAATCCTCAAAGGCGCATAGTCGTCTTTGCGGAACTCAACCCGCCATGGGTGGACGAGAGAGAGAGACTTTCACTACCCGTCAAAAGTTAATTGCACTATTGCGTCAAAATATTACAAGTACACACTAACTACTTCACTACTGCTCAAAAGTTTCGCTCGAAACGCATAACGACCTCCCTGGTGACCAAGTAGTCTGAGGCTTTGGCTTCGGAGCATTCGTTTAAGGTGTACCGGGTTCGAGTCCCGAATGAGGCATGGGTGGTGTGTTCTATTTTACGGCAATAGCCCTAACCTGAAATCAGAAGCCTTAAATTAAGGACAGGCAAAAATTTAGAGCCCTACGAATTACTCATGGCGATCATTAAGCTCTGAAGAAAAAAGAAACTGCGTAGTAAATATTTACGTAAAATTTTCAGTGTGGTGCTGCGTTAAAACATGTAAATGTCAAACTACGTGTAGGATGGCTAATCGAGCAGTGAGTATTATGCAAATCAGAACTTTCGATAAAATGAGGGGAAAAAAGTATTTTTCCATTGAGATTTTCAAAATTGGAATATCATGCCAAGAAACGAATGCGGATTAATTTACGTTCTAGCGGTAAAACTGCGTACCATGCAAATCAAAAGAAGCATGTGAAGGTTTTTTTTTTTTTTTGTTATTTATCGCGTAAACGCCATTTGCCGGTGGCGAAAATCGAATCCACTTCTCCGAAACCGAATGCTTTCCCACCGTTTTGACATGTGCGTCACCTCTGAGGTATGTACGCCACATATAACCCCCCTTCCCTTGATAAGTGATGGGACGTAATCGTAGATTCCCTGGTCAGCTAACAAACCACGCTTGAAGGAGAGTTCGCTGTAGAAAGGGAAACTCTGACAAATCTCAGATGATGAATGGAACGAACACCACATATTTTTCGAAGAACCCAAAGACCATGAAATTCAGTTTACGTTCGGGAGCCAATATAACGTACAAGCCATTTGCCGGTAATGGAAATCGAACCTGCATCGTTCTTCTCCGGAGCCGAATGTTTCTCTGACACTGGCCTGCGCAGAGCCCGAACCATAACCCTATCGAGCACCTCTGGGACGAGTTGGAGCGTCGACTTAAGGGGTGCCCCCACCGTCCGAAATCGGTGAAGGAACTGACCTGTCTACTCCAAGCCGAGTGGAAGAAAATACCGCTAGCCGTCGTACAACGCCTGTGAGAGTATGCCCCGGAGGGTCGCAGCTGTAATCGCCGATCGTGGAGGCTCCACCAACTATTGAAGGTGAATAAACTTCGTTTTCCTGTGGTATCACAGGTGTCCAATTACTTGTTGGTAGATAGTGTATATACACACTAAAAAACGCTAGATCTTTCGCATGTGTTACATATACACATGCACATATCAGGCTATGTACTGATCAAGTTCGGCGCATGTATTTATATATACATATATATCAGAAAATGTATGCGCATAGATCTGCGCGGGGTAAAATAAATAAACATGGAAAGAGGTATGTATATAATTTCAGACACTAAATTAAATCTGAATCTCTTGCCAAATGTTTCCAAGAAGAAGATATAATAACTGGGGTTTCATTATTGCAACATTGCTTATCATATGCGGTAATAAACATACTTTCAGAAAATAAAGTAAGTCTTTTGGTATGGTTTCGCAAGATAATAAATGCATAGTGGTATGAAAGAGTCTTCATTCACTAGGCGGGCGAGGGCTGTAGCAGATGAACCAGTTCTTACAGAATACTTGTGCTCCTGGATTCGAGTCGATAAGCTACGAAGGGTGGATCGGATGTAAGATTCGAGTCGACAAGCTACGAATCCAGGAGCACAAGTATTCTGTAAGAACTGGTTCATCTGCTACAGCCCTCGCCCGCTTGGTGAAAGAAGGCTCTTTCATATCATTATGGAACGACGCATTTATTATCTTGTGAACCCATACCTAAAGACTTAGTTTACCTTCTGAAAGTATGTTTATTATCGCATATGGTAAGCAATGTTGCAATAATGAAACCCCCAGTTATTATAACTTCTTCTTGGAAACATTTGGCAAAAGATTCAGTTTTAATTTAGTGTTTGAAATTATATACATACCTTTTCCCATGCTTATTTATTGTACCCTGCGCAGATCTATGCGCATACATTTTCTGATATGTATATGTATATACACTGAGTAGCCTCTTTATTATGACCACCACCTCAGTACTTCGTTGGGCCATCTTTTGCCTTTAATACTGCGTCGATTCTTCGTGGCATGGACTCCACGAGATGTTGATAGGTGGTTTGCGGTATCTAGACCATGCTTTCTTGATGAATATCACTTTCCAGGAGTGTGAGATTGCAGGGTTGTGAATCCAGCTGTCTGATGGCTCGTTCAACTTCATCCCACAAGTTCTCAATGGGGTTGAGATCTGGAGATTGTGGGGGCCACTTAAGCAAAGTAAACTCACCGGCATGTTTCTGAAACCAATCCTGTTCAATACGAGCACTATGGCAGGACGCATTATCTTGTTGAAAGTAGCCATCACCATTGGGATAAACCATTCACATGACAGGATGCACTTGGTCTGCAACGATGTTCAGATATTATGTGCCAGTCAGACGTTGATCAACAGGAATTAAAGGCCCAAAGCATGCAAGGAAAACCTTCACCAAACCATAACGTTGCCTCCACCAGCTTGAAGGGTTGTAGCAATGCATTTGGGGTTCATGATTTCGTGCTGTTTCCGCCAAATTCTCACTCGGCCATCGGCATGGTGCAACTGAAAACGTGATTCATCGGACCACATAATTTGTTTCCAACTATCGACTGTCCAATCCTTGTGCTCCTGTGCGAACTGGAGACGTTTTCTCTTGTTAACTGCAGAAAGCAAAGGTGTTCGAACAGGCCTTCGGCTGCCATATCCCATCCGATGCAGGATATGGCGACCAGTGCGTGCATAGATCATTTGAGGGGATCCTTGATTAAGATGGTTTGTAATTTGCTGCACTGTTGCTCTTCTGTTGTCTGTCACCAGTCTGGACACTCTCCGTTCCGCCCGAGCAGTCATTAGTCGATGACGACCACACGTTGCACGTAGAGACCCAGTTTTTTGGCTGTCAGTCCAGTCTTTAAACACTTTAACAACAGCTGCTCTGGAACATTTCACGAATGCGGCGGTTTCGGTTACACTCGCTCCATGGCTCCGAGCTCCTACAATCATCCCACGTTGAAAGTCCGTCAAATCACATTTTTTACCCGTCTCGTCACCCAAAAATCACTTCTACTACTGTCGCAAGCACTGAGCTTTCCCTTTTTATGCTAGCCTTGCTCTCTGACGGCAACAGCGTGCAGCCATAGCTCATTTGCTTAAAACTGTCAGGTGGTCATAATAAAGTGGCCACTCAGTGTATACCTGCATGCACCAAACTTGATCAGTACATAGCCTGATAATGCATGTGTAGCACATGCCTAAGATCTAGCGTTTTTTAGTGTGTATATATTTTAGATTTTATTAAACGCCTTTAGACTTACATCGTTTTATTGTGCAATGACAGCTTTTTATCGTGCTATTGAATTACGAAAGTTTTGTCGTAATAGAAGCATTTTTAGTCACTTTAAGAGGATAATGACTGTAGAATAAATCTCGATCCTGCGCCTTGACCTTTGACCCCATTTCAATGATATTCAACAGAATTGGTTCAGTATACCTCCCAAACAACATACTAAAGTTTTATCGCAATAAAAGCCTTTTTAGTCAAGTTATGAGGATAATGGCTGTCAAATAAATCTCGCTCCTGCGCCCTGACCTTTGACCCCATTTCGATGATATTCAACAGAAACGGTTCAGTATACCTCCGGAACAACATGATATAGAGTTTTGTCGCAGTTGAAGCATTTTTACTTAAGTTATGATGCATAAGGTCGATGGAATAGATCCCGCTTTGACCCCATTTCGCCCATTTCCAATAGGATTCGTCCCCACGTTGTCCCCTACCACACACTAAAATTTCGTCGAAATCGAACCATTTTTACGCGAGTTATCGTGCGAACGGGCAGACAGACGGACAAAGCTGGAGCACATATGGTTCTTCTTCAACCTACGGTTGGAAAGCGTAAACAAGCTTATTTGTCACAGTGTATAATATATATATTTATATTATTTACATTTATTCAATGTGTCTATATTAGTTGCATCTATTCAGTGTGAATCAAGTAATAATCACACTGAACATTTGTAATAATGTGAAATGACAGCGTTACTTGAAAAAAACACTCCATGCTTTTCGGATGTGATTTAACAAACATTTTGAAGCGGGGAAAAGCTCCAGGAGAAGATGGAATTACTGTAGACATCATACAAGAAGCAAGTGGAGAAATCGAAACAGTACTCGCCCAAATTTTCACTCGATGCCTTAATGAAGGAAAGATTCCTGAGGATTGGAACACCGCTACAATGATCCTGCTACATAAGAAAGGTGACATTGAGGATCTCGGAAACTACAGACCTATCAGCCTCCTATCAGTAGTTTATAAAATCTTCACTAAAGTTCTTTCACACCGCTTGAAGGCGACACTGGACATGGCTCAACCGAGAGAACAAGCTGGATTCAGGAGTGGCTACAGCACAATAGATCATATCCACGTACTGAGAGAACTAATTGAAAGAGCGAGGGAATATGAACTTCCATTGTGCATGGCTTTTATCGATTATGAAAAAGCCTTTGATTCGGTGAAACCATCAGCAGTTGCAATGGCTCTGAAATCCTGCGGTATTGAAGATGCATACATTAATATTATTAATAACATCTATGAAAATGCAAGTGCAAAGATTCGGCTGTTTGAAAATACAACACACGTAAAAATTGGAAACGGAGTGAGACAAGGTGACACCATATCTCCGAAGCTCTTTAATGCCACATTGGAGGGTGTTTTTGAGTCACTGAGCTGGGAAAACAAGGGGATAAAGATTAATGGAGATTATCTAACCCACCTTCGTTTTGCTGATGACGTAGTCATTTTTGCAACTACCCCATCAGAGCTGCAGAGTATGATCCAGGAACTTGCTGACAAGAGTAAAGAAGTGGGATTAAAAATGAACTTTCAGAAGACAAAAGTGATGTTCAATGCTTTTACAAGAAATGAAGATTTATCGATTGATGGAGAAAAGCTGGAGATAACAGACACGTACTCTTGGACAGCAGATATCAATCTTGGACAGCAGATATCAAGTGAAGGTCACATTGATGAAGGAATTAATCGGCGTACAAAACTTGCCTGGAGAGCTTTTGGAAGAAACAGCATAATTTTTAAGAGCAATATGCCATTATGTCTTAAAAGAAAAGTGTTTGATCAATGCATCCTTCCAGTGCTTACGTATGGTGCAGAGACGTGGACCTTAACTAAAAGAGACATACAAAGGCTGCAGACAACTCAAAACAGCATGGAGAGGTGCATGCTTGGTGTAACCAGGAGAGATAAGAAGAGGAACTCGTGGATCCGAAAAATGACAAGAGTGGAAGACATCATAATCAGAGTTAAATCCCTGAAATGGCAATGGGCTGGACATACTGCCAGAAGGACAGACCATCGATGGACAGCCGAAATTTTAGATTGGATTCCAAGGGACAGGAAAAGACCCAGAAGAAGACCACATGGGAGATGGGTGGATGAAATTCGAAAGTATGCGGGAGTGACATGGAGGAGACTGGCACAAGACAGACCGTTGTGGAGGGAACTTGGGGAGACTTTCGTCCAGCAGTGGATTGATAATGGTTGACAATGATGATGATGATGATTTTTCATTTATTAAAAATTGCGATTTAAATAAAAATAATTAGTAATAAAAATTTTATGAAATATTCTGAACAATAAAAATAGCAAATCAAAATTCACAATGCTTTTAAAAACTTTCAGTCTTGTTCCCAAGGCGTTTTTTCGTAATCAGTTCACCCCTAAGGCACTTTTTAATTAGAACTACATCACGGACAATACCCTACAGTTTGGTGGCAGTGGTTGAAATATGATTAATTAATTCAGTTCAGCGTTATTATTCGATTTTTGTGCAAGTAGCCAAAGTAAGAATACCACATTAATGGACCACTCGTAGTAGGTGGAACCTGCGCAAGTTTGGGCGGAAACGGATCCGCACTGCTAACAGTTAATCCTGTTGTAAGGAAGCAAAAAAAAAAAAAAAAAAAAAAAGACTTTGGGCGTTTTTCCTGAACAAAATCCATTAATATCCCGACAGAACTTTATATTTAACGTTTTTGCAACATAGTAGAGTGACAGACGATTAATTCACAAAAGGGTAAAAAGTATCTTTCAGTGTGTTCATAAATGACGTACGAATTATAAAAAAGGTGGATGACACTTAAAAGAAACGAAAGCCAATTGTAGGCATAGAATTAAATACAGTGGGATTTTTCGCAACAAATTTGAGAGCAGAGTAGGATATTTCAGCAGAAATAAACCATAGATTAAACATTACAAATTCTGAAATTGCCGTCATTGATAGATATATAAAATTCAGTGATAAGCGGGGAAAATGTAAAATTTGTTTAATGAGATGTGTTAATAAATGCATGGAACTCCAGGTTTCCCTTTATGAAGGCGCAGCTTCTTCGAAACCACAAGCTATCCTCAAATGCATGAAACGCGAATTTTTCTTGAGTTTCTTCAGAACTCCAAGTTATTTATAAATACTCAGGGTTCTAATATTCCTTTAAACTACAGCTAGCGTCTCCGGGACTGAAGGCTATAACATCATAGATCCCCAATATATTTCTCAGCTGCAGAGAGAGAGAGAGAGAGATGAACTTCTTTACAACTCGAACTCCAGGTCAAACTTTGAGTCCTATTGTAGAACTTCTTCAGAATTCCATGCTATCCTTAAAAGCACAAAGCCCCATGCTTGCTCTCAAGAGTGGTTGAGCTTTCCTAGAACTCTTTAAAAATCGGAAATTTCGCACTTTTAAAAATCGGAAATTTCTGAGAAAGACGGATACCTGCCGGCAACTTTGTTGCGCGTTATTTTCAGAAATTTTCCGTGAATTCACACCACTTATTTTTTACAGTGAAGTTTTTACAATATTCCCTTACAAAAAGCCGGCGTCTATTTGATTTGTTTTCAATCTGCTTCGGTTAAAAATTTCATGCCTTCTTAGTACGAGAAACATCCCTTATATATTAACATTTATTTAAAGCTTAAAAACAACCGTCCTGAGATGGGCTATAGGCTACTGTTTACTAAAATCTCAAAAATATAGTTATAAAATTTCGGAACTCCGTGAATGAAGAACAAGAAATTGATAAATTTTACTTATTCGACTTATAAGCCGAAAAATATGGTAATTTGCCAGGATTTTATGTGTAGAACTGAATTTTTCTATGTTTAATGTTGAGTAAAGGAAGCTACTTCTGTTATAATCTATGGAACTGAATGTGTGGATGAGACTGAAATACTGCACAAAAAATGTATATATTTAAAACACAAGGCCGTTTCTTTCTACAATCCGCCACCGCCCACTGGAGCGATTTTCATGATTTTTTTTTAAATTAAAGCTACTGAACGACAGATTTGTCATCGCTAATTTTTATTGCCATAAGTAATTCTTTTTATGCTACCATGGCAGTTTCTTTGTACAATCCGCCGTTTGTTATTCTGTTTTTTTTTTCGCTTCAGTACTTGCAATGCCATTTGCCTTTCGGCGGTGGTCGGACATGGAACTAAAAACCCTCCGCTATCAACTACGTAGTTGTAACTATCCGAGTCGGTTCAGTAGTTTTCGAAATTAGTAAAAAAATTCCGTATATTATCGTGAACTACTTTCTTTCGCGTTATGTGTGATCAGGTTGTATGTAAACAAAGCGGAACGATATACGGGAAATCGGGAACTACTTGAAAGTGATCTGATTTGGTAGTACAGCCAAAAAAAAAATAACAAAAATAAAAAATAAAAAGAATAGCTTATGCCCACCGGAAAGAAATAGGCTTTCAAATGGCGAAAGAATTATCTAAATCGGTTCAGTAGTTTTCGATATTACCTCAAACACACACACACAAAATATCTCTCTTTATACACTATCTACCAACAAGTAATTGGACACCCCTGCAATCGACGATATCTGCGGTCCTGATACACATCACTGCCGCCGCCGTTAAATATCGTGTGGGAAACAACAACGCAACCAGTCGCATGCAAGATGCCACGCAGTTCGGAGCTCTCTGATTTCGAGAAAGGTGTGATCGTCGGGTAACACAGAAATGGTCGATCCATACGTGATATATAAAGCGAGTTGAAGTACCCAAAATCGACAGTGGTCTATGTGATTGGCAAGTGGAAGATGAGAGGTGACTGTCGGAATGTGCCCCGACCAGGCAGATCCACAAAACTGGGAGTTAGAGTCCGACCGGTGCTGGCCAGAGAAATTCGTTAGAACCGCACCAAATCGATGGGCCGCATCCGCGACGAGTTTCAACAGGCATCCGGGAGTGTTCTTTCGATGAATACCATTCGTAAGGAAGCCCATCTGCTCGGTTATCATGGACGTGCTGCTTCCCACAAGCCTTTGATCACCAAGTCCAATAGCGCTGCTCGGCTAACGTGGTTCAAAAACGTCGACAGTAGACCGTTGAACAGTGGAAACAAGTTCTCTGGAGCTACGAATCAAGGTTCACCCTCTACCGTTCGGATGGCAGGGTCTGGGTTTGGCGTCTGCCTTGAGAACGCCTCCTGCAGGAACGTATTGTGCCAACTGTGAAGTTCGGCGGCGGTGGAATTACTCTATGGGGGTGTTTCTCCTGGTATAGCACGGGACCCTTGGTCACAATTCCTGGTAGACTCAACGCCGAGACCTAGTGCACCATTTTGGATGACCATGCGCTTCCTACGTTGTGGCAGTTTTACGGGGTGGACCCATGTTACTTTCAGGATGACAATGCCATCTGTCATGCTGCGAGGTCCACCATGGCTTGGTATGGTGACAATGGGGTTAATCGAATGGACTGGCCTGCGCAAAGCCCAGACCTTACCCTATCGAGCACCTCTGGGACGAGTTGGAGCGTCGACTTAACGGGTGCCCCCACCGTCCGAAATCAGTGAAGGGACTGACCTGTCTTCTCCAAGCCGAGTGGAAGAAAATACCGCTATCCGTCGTACAACGCCTGGTTGAGAGTATGCCCCGGAGGGTCGCAGCTGTAATCGCCGCTCGTGGAGGCTCCACCAACTATTGAAGGTGAATGAACTTCGTTTTTCTTTGCTATCACAGGTGTCCAATTACTTGTTGGTAGAGAGTGTATATCAGTATAGATGATATAATGATACCAACAAAAATTGTTAAAACCAAACTGGCAAAATGAAACACATTTTTACCCCCACTATGTACTTATGTATACACGATATCGTTTTGGGTCACTGAAACAATGCCTCAATACTCCAATGCAAGCCCGTCAACAACGGGTAAGCACATGTTTATATATTAATGAGGAACATCATCGGTAAATTCGTATTCGAGTAGTTGGAAAAATTAAAAATTAATGGGAATATTACGAAAATTTTGTTGTTGGTCACCTATCTTTTATTTTGCCCATTAATAATTCAACTGTTTATTATAGTTATGTATTTTAGTACGATTCGTGTTATATGACAAGAAAAAAATTCAGTCACAGCTTTTTCAACCGTCCATGGCACGGTTACGGACTAGTGTAATGATTAAAATGGAATTTGCTGGTGGAATTGAATTTTAAGGGTTTAATGTGTGGAGCTCAGTGTATGGGTAGAACACAACTTACAATTCTGAGTAAAATGTTTGCAGTTATATGTTGCATGAAATAGAATTTTTTTAGTATAACGTGTGAGAGGAACAAATCTTTCGGAGTATAATACGAGAATGCATCTGAATTGTTCGCGATATTTTATGAATTTGAAGCGAAAGTGCTTCATAGTGCAAACGGAACAGCATATTTCGATGCATACTACCTAAATGGAACTTAATTTCTCCATGTGTAATAAAACATCAAATTTCTCTGAGTGTAACAGAGGAATATAGATGAATAATAATGAAACGCATATAACGTATTAAATCCGTTTATTTTTGTGGTATAGACAACATAAAGATTCGCCAAGCTTTCGCACTCCACTGGGAGACATTTTCAAGGCAATGGTAGGCATGCAAGGATTTGGAACACGTAAAGAACGAAGATGATTTTTGAAAATCACGTGGGTGACATCACGAGCATATTACATGAATTTTTATCACGCTATTATACGGTGCGCCGTGAAATGTTTTCCTCTTTTAATAACGTATGCCAAATCATTGGTAGTTCAGTAGAGACTATATCATTACATGCCAGTTTGCTGGATAGGATTTCCACTGTTTCCCTGATGGCAGTCTCTTTAAAATTCGTGTAAGGGGCAATTCTAATATTATTCCATACAGGAGCGGCCGAGCAATGCATCACTTCTTTGGCGAGGGCTGTATTCTGCATGTCTTTCTTTATATCTTTACATCTAGTGTCCAAGGATCGCTTTGTCATTCCGATATATATCTTTTCCGTGTGGTCAGGATATACCAACGGTATAGCGTACACTTCTGCCTTTTCTTTCTCACACTGTGTTTCCCTGCACCCTGATATTATACACTGAAAAGCAATTGAATTAGAGACAGCTGGCGTTATGCAAATGTGGCGCTGTGGGCGGCCCTGTAAACGGAAACGACATGACGTATGCAGCGATCCAACAATATAAGGAGTGATGCGCCGGGAATCAGTAAGAGTCGGACGCAGTATGGGTAAGACGAAGGATCTAAGTGCATTTGATCGGTCCCTCCATCTCGGAAGTCGTACAGGAACTGGGATTTTCACTAGCCACTGTGTCACGGGTGTACCGTGAGTACATTGAATACAGTAAAACCATCCCTGCAAGGGCCAACTGCCGTGGACAACAGCGTGTGAATGAGCGGGGTCATCGTCGGCTAGCTCGCATTGTAACAGCGGATAGACGGGTCACAGTGTAAGAAATCACTCGGCAATTTAACGCTGGTGCACAAAAACGTGTAAGCAGCCACACCATCCAGAACCATCTTCTCGCTATGGGGTACAGAAGCCATCGTCCCACAAGGGTACCGCTGCTGACCGCACATCACAGGGTGCAAAGATTAGCATGGGCGCGGGAACATCGCCACTGGACCCTAGACATGTGGAAAAATGTTGCCTGGACTGATGAGTCGAGATTCACGTTGGTACATTACTGCGCAAACCACATGAAGCGATGGATCCTTTTTGCCAGCAGGGTACTCTTCAAGCTGATGGGGATGGTATTCTCGTCTGCGGACTGTTTACGTGGACCGAAATGGGACTCCTGGTACGTGTAAGAGGTCAACGTTACCGGGATATCCTGGACGACCATTTGCTCCCGTTTGTGAGTCTTCAACATCCCACTGGGGACCTCATCTTGCAACAAGACAATGCACCGTGCCATCACTTCCGAATTGTATCCGAATAGTTGGATGAACACTCCACCGACGTGACCTCGCTTCCTTGGCCGGCTAGGTCACCTGACCTCAATCCCATCGAGGACATCCGGGATGCCATCGAGAGAGATGTTCTGACACCCTCCATCAAATCTTCGTGAACTGTTGGAGCTTGTTCAGGGGTCGTGGATACGTATGGCTTCCCAACGCTTCCGGTGTCTTGTCGAGTCCATGGCGAGACGAATCGCCGCCGTCATCAGGGCGAAAGGTGGTGCTACACGTTACGAGACAGGTAACTCTAATTCAATTGCTCTTCAGTGTATGTGCTAACGGGGTCGGAGCTTCACTGCTATTTATATGTTGTATTTGTGTAATAAATTCTTTAACCAATATGTAAAGCCTGGGATATATGTGGTGGATCCTGCGTATCTCATCATCGTACTAGGTGATTTTGTTATTGCTGACACTATACGATTTCTTACAGTCCTTCTGACTGCATTTTTATGTCTACCATTCCCTTGAAAAAGCCTCCCAGTGAAGTGCGAAAGCTTGGAGAATCTTTATGCTGACTACACCACAAAAACAAACAGATTTAATACGCTATAGGCGTTTCATTATTATTCAGGTCTGGTGTATTGAAAATAAAGAATAGAGATGAATTTCTTCGTGCATTATATTTGTGAAGCAGTGGCGTATATTCGAGGCTAGTAGCTAGGCTAGCTGCGAAGCCCAGAGAATGCACGTATAAAAGTCAATTATCAACGGTATTCAGATATGTCGATGCTTTTGCTGCGAAAAAACTCGTAAGAATTCGCTTCCTTTGACTAAGAGAATCAGTCTTGCGAGCAAAAACCAAAGGGGCTCCTGGTGGAGAGATGGTGTCATAGTGACGCAACCAGCCCTACCAGTCTTCGCTGAGTGATTCGAAGACTTTCGATATGATCGCTGGCTAGCGTTTCCAATACAACATGAAGGAGCGGGTGAAGGGTGAATGGGTTATTGCTTTGGGCAACGGTTCGCTCAGAAAAGAGAAGATTTGGGACTACATTAGTCACTCGCATGATCCCTCCAGTAAAGCATGTGTTTCTGGAGAATTGTTTCAGTTGCGTGAAGTGTCAATGAATTAAAATCAGTGATATTATATCTTAAATTCGTGGCTTTGTTGAATGCAGACAGCTTGGATAAATTTTGTAAAAGCTCTCCTGATCGTCTACTGTCGGAACTTAAAGAACCCTATGCTTCAAATTTTGATACAGTTCGACTCAAAAATGAACTGCAGGTGTTTTATTCTCCTGATGAATACAAAAAGAAATTAGTGAGGGACATTACTTGTTACATAAAACTGAATAAATTGGACATTGCGTTTAGTGAGGTGTGCAAATCAGCAGCTCTAATATTAAAGTTTCCATCAACATCTCCAATTGCCGAAAGAAGTTCTAAACTGCCGAAAGAAGCATTGAAAAGAAGTGAGACCTGTCTTAGAGCCACACAAGGACAGGTATATTTGAGAAACTTGGCTATTTTGTCAATAAAGAAACTTTTTAAATATGAAAAAGTACTCGGGAGGAACTTTTTATGAAAACGTAACACTCAAGTTCACACAAAAGGAAAGAAGAATGGTGTTCATGTAAAAATAAAGTATTCAAAGGTAAAGTGTTAAAATCCTAATCCTCATAATTATTTGGTATTATAGCATGTACCTAAAATTTTGAAATGAAATTATGTTTATCACTCATGTAAAATAAACTTCGCAATTAAATAAAAAACAGAACTGCGCAGAAGGGGAACGAGTGAGATAGCCCAGGTTTTGGACCCAAGATGTGAAGCTGTAAAGTATGCATGTGAATATTATTGAATTTTTCCAGGCATGATGTATTTTTCCAGGCATCACCAACTAAAAATTCTTAAATTGTTAAAAAAAAAAAAAAAAAAAAAAAAAAAAACGAAAGGTTCGACCTGGTAAAAACATGCTAATTTCATCTTTAAGAGCTTGTCCATGTTCTGTTTTTTGAATCTATTCCGAAAAAAAAAAAAAAAAAAACAGAAAGAAAGAAAATCTACTGTACCATACAGAGTAGACTTTTTCTAATTTCTTTTTATCCCTATCGCAATATGTTTAACTTCTATAACGTATTGTTCACCTCAATTTTAAGAGAGAGAGGAGGCAAAAAAAAAGTAGATTTTATCTCTGGTGAGATCCAGATTTCAAATGAAGAACATAGGCAAAGCCTGGGATGGAAAAGATAAGGATGGTAAGAATGTATTCTAAGGGAAGACGCAAATCGAAATGAGAGAAGCATCCCTGGTACAATGGCAAGGACATAGATGATAGAGAAAAAGAAAAGTAGCATCCAGAGGAGAAGGATGTGGAGGAGGAGGGAATGCTCCTTTTGTGTTCCTCCATCCATCAAGCCGCGTAATTAGCATCCAAATTGGCCGACGAACTCGCATTTTTCTCCTTCTCCAATGACGATTTGAGGCTTCCTCGCGCGACCATTATTACACCCCACCGATGCAGCGAGGATTCTCAGCTCGGGAAAGGTTAAATTTCCCCGTCCCCAAGATTAATGCCATGAAGTAGGGGAGAAACAAAGCGCAAAAGGGGCAAAGACATGCCGGTCAGAAAGAGAGAGAGAGAGAGAGAGTCCCACCGCTCGAGATTGCTCGTGGCCCCAGAGACGCGAGATTGGTCTGGGGAACGGTAATTAATGAAACTCTACCGTCGAAGATCGAGGACCAAGGATCCACCAAGCACGTTTCACTAGTATCACAGACACAGTCACCCTCCCGTCAAACTCCCCTCTTAGCTAACCTCACTCATATGCTTAGTTTTAGTGGGATGTGCAAGATACACATTCATTTATTTGCGCCAATAGGAATTCACACATCTTTGCGGAAAGAAAGGGTAAAATGTTAATGGGGGGATTTTTACAATTCATCGCTTTAAGAGTCCCTCGTTCTAACGCGGAAGTGCGAAAGTGGAAATGTTGAATTACGGTGAGGTCAGAGTTGTCTGTGCTGGGCCTTTTGTTTTTAAATATATCACTGCGGTAAACCAAGAGCTTTCATTAATTCCTGTTTGAGTATTTAATATTTTTTCTTGCAGTTCAAGATGAAACGACATTTTTTTTTACTGCACATTCCTTTCAAACAAAACGGATTCAAATAAAGTATGTAATAGGTCTTTCGGGAAGTAAGTGAACAGTTTCAAATTTCCATGATGCTTGTAATACCAAAGCAATGATCATAATATTTGAGGGTAATTATTAATTATATTCAAATACAGTATGTATTACGTCTTTCGGAAAGTAAGTGAGCACCTCCAAATTTCCATAATTCATGTAATTTCAAAGCAGTGATCACAATATTTGAGGGTAATTATTTATCAATTATATTCAAACAGACTATGTATTACGTCTTTCAGGAAGTGAGTGAAGAGATTTAACTCACTATAAATTCTGTAATTTCAAAGCAATGATCAAAATATTTGAGGGTAATTATTTATCAATCATATTCAAATAGAGGATGTATTACGCCTTTCAGGAAGTAAGTGAATAGTTTCAACTTACTATAATTCCTATAATATCAAAGCAATGATCAAAATACTTGAGGGTAATTATTAATTATATTGGAAAAGAGTGTGTATTAGGTCTTTCGTGAACTAAGTGAGTAGTTCCAACTAAATATAATCCCTGTAATATCAAAGTAATGATCCCAATATTTGGGAGTAATTATTTATCAATTACATTTAAATAGGAGTATGTGTTAAGTCTTTCTGCAACTAAGTGAACACTAAGTGAACAGTAATTATTTATCAATTACAAATTCTGCAACTAAGTGATTCCATGCAATACCAAAGGAATGATCCCAATATTTGAGGGTAATTATTTATCAATTATATTTAAATAGAGTATGTATTAAGTCTTTCTGCAACTAAGTGAACAGCTTTAACTTTCCATAAATTCTGTAATACCAAAGGAATGATCACAATATTTGGGAGTAATTATTTATCAATTACATTTAAATAGAGTATGTGTTAAGTCTTTCTGCAACTAAGTGAACAGCTTCAAATTTCCATGATTCCTGCAATACCAAAGGAATGATCACAATATTTGGGAGTAATTATTTATCAATTACATTTAAATAGAGTATGTGTTAAGTCTTTCTGCAACTAAGTGAACAGCTTCAAATTTCCATGATTCCTGCAATACCAAAGGAATGATCACAATATTTGGGAGTAATTATTTATCAATTACATTTAAATAGAGTATGTGTTAAGTCTTTCTGCAACTAAGTGAACAGCTTCAAATTTCCATGATTCCTGCAATACCAAAGGAATGATCACAATATTTGGGAGTAATTATTTATCAATTACATTTAAATAGAGTATGTGTTAAGTCTTTCTGCAACTAAGTGAACAGCTTCAAATTTCCATGATTTCTGCAATACCAAAGGAATGATCACAATATTTGGGAGTAATTATTTATCAATTACATTTAAATAGAGTATGTGTTAAGTCTTTCTGCAACTAAGTGAACAGCTTCAAATTTCCATGATTCCTGCAATACCAAAGGAATGATCACAATATTTGGGAGTAATTATTTATCAATTACATTTAAATAGAGTATGTGTTAAGTCTTTCTGCAACTAAGTGAACAGCTTCAAATTTCCATGATTCCTGCAATACCAAAGGAATGATCCCAATATTTGGGAGTAATTATTTATCAATTACATTTAAATAGAGTATGTGTTAAGTCTTTCTGCAACTAAGTGAACAGCTTCAAATTTCCATGATTCCTGCAATACCAAAGGAATGATCACAATATTTGAGGGTAATTATTAATGATAGTCAAGTAAAGTATGTATCAAGTCTTTCGGGAAGTAAGTGCACAGCTTCAACTTACCGTGATTCTTGTGATATCAATGAAATGATCACAATATTTAAAGGTAATTATCAATTACGAGGTTTATTATTAATTAATGACAATGGTTCATATTCATATAGAGTATGTGCTACAATCTTTGGGAAGTAAGTGAACAGTTTCAGTTTACAATAATTCCCGTAATAACAAAGCAATAATCACAATATTTGAAGGTAATTATTAATGACAGTCAAGTAAAATGTGTATCAAGTCTTTCGAGAAGAAAGTGTACAGTTTCAACTTACCGCAATTTTTGTGGTATCAATGCAATGATCACAATATTTAAGGGTTATTATCAATTACGAGGTTTATTATTAATTAATGACAATGGTTTTATTCAAACAGAGTATGTGCTACATCTTTTGGGAAGTAAGTGAACAGTTTCAACTTACAATAATTCCGGTAATAACGAAGCAATAATCACAATATTCGAGGGTAATTATTAATGATAGTCAAGTAAAGTACGTATCAGGTTTTTCTGGAAGTAAGTGAACATTTTCAACATAAAATAATTCTTGCAGTAACAAAGCAAGGCAATAATAACAAAGCAATAATACCACACACAGTAAAGTTAGCACAGAAACATTTTTTTAAATGAAAAGAAGTAATACAAAACCAGAAGAAATTTTATAAATTACACAACATACAAATTATGGAGTTTTGGGGATTATTAATCTTGTTCTCATGATGTGTATTAATGTTTGGTTTTTAGGCTTAATGTAGGTGTGATATAGCAGAGACCCACGTTCACTAGATACCTATAGAAATGAGGGAAGGGCGGTTGTACTGGACCTTGATAATGCTACAAATTACTGGTCGCATTATTTTGTGCAATTCTTCCAGTTTGTTCCGATCTAGTTTTAAATTTTTGTTTGGAATACATTTTTTTATGCATGTTTTCTTTTGAAAAAATGTTGTTGCATTTTTTTGTTTTTCCGTTTGTACATCTTTTTGCTATTCATAATTTTAAATGATTTTTCTAAAGTTCTTTTCCGCAGATCTTGCACGCTTAGATTTTCAATTATTCGATTTTTCAATAGTATAACTATACGAGTTATACAGATTTATTAGTGTAAAATAGAAATCAAAGTTTCGAAGCTTTCGCACACCAGCTTATTTACTTCACCTATTTTACGCCAGTAAATTCGGACTAGTAGAGTAATACTTTTCATGAGGGATTTTTTTACTAATAAAAATGGTGTGAAAATTTAAAGAATATTCTATGTAGTGAAATAAAGCCGGAAAACAAAGCAAAACTTTTCAATCAATACATAATACTTATTATGACATATAGCACTTATACCTGGCCTATCAAGAAAAGCACCTTAGACAAATTGCAAAAAACACAACGTAAAATGGAAAGATCTGTACTAAATATAAGACTTCAAGATAAAATAAGGAATACAGATAGAAAATCCCGAACAAATTTTTCAGACATAGGTGAAAAGATATTCAATTTAAAATGCAAATGAGCTGGCCATATAGCAAGAATGGAAAACAATAGGTGGACTCAAATAGTAACAGAATGGAGACCATACAAAGAAAAGAGAAGAGTGGGAAGACCAAAAGGAAGATGCACGGATGATATAACAAAACCGCGGGAAAGCTGTGGAATTGGAATAGACAAGCCCAAAACAGGAACATTTGGAAAGAGGTGAGAGAAACATATAGCCCCAATTGGCTATAACAAGTAAGTAAAATCATGCAGTGCATTGATTATGATACGCTTTCCAACATACCAGAAATCATTATTCAAGTTATGAGGATAATGGCTGAAATCTCACTCCTGTGCCCTGACCTTTTGCCCCATTTCGATGATACTCAACAGAACCGGTTCAGTATACCTTCGGAACAACATACTAAAGTTTTGTCTCATAGAAGCATTTTTGGTCAAGTTATGAGAATAGTAGCTGCGGAATAAATCTCGGTCCTGTGTCCTGACCTTTGACCCCATTTCGATTATATTCAACAGAACCGGTTCAGTATACTTTCGGAACAACATGATAAAGTTTTGTCGTAATCGAAGCATTTTTACGTACGTTATGATGCATAAAGGCAATGGAATGGATCCCACTCCCATGCCCTGACCTTTGACCTCATTTCTTCCATTTTCAGTAGGGTTCATTGCCAGGTTGTCCCCTACCACATACTAAAATTTCATCGAAATCAAAACATTTTTACGCAAGTTATGGCGCATAAAGTCAATGAAATGGATCCCGCTCCTATGTCCTGATCTTTGACCCCATTTCGTCCATTTTGAATAGAGTTCATTCCTGTGTGATATCCTACCACATACTAAAATTTCATCGAAATCGACCCAGTTTTACGCAAGTCATGAGGCATAAGGGCAATGGAATGGATCCCGCTCCTACGTCCTGACCTTTGACCCCATTTCGTCCATTTTCAATAGGGTTCTATCCCATGTAGTCCCTTACCCCATACTAAAATTTCATCGAAATCGAATCATTTTTACGCAAGACATGAGGCATAGGGGCAATGGAATGGATCCCGCTCCTATGTTTAGACCTTTGACCCCATTTCGTCCATTTTCAATAGGTTTCATTCCCAGGTGGTCCTCTACCACATACTAAAATGTCATCGAAATCGAACCGTTTTTACGCGAGTTATAGTGAGGATGGACAGACAGACAGACGGACGGACAAAGCTGGAACATATACGCTTCTTCAATCTACGGTTGGAAAGCATAAAAAGGGTTGGAAAAAGAAGAAGAGAGTTATAATATTTTACGTATAGTTGGTGCAGAGTTCCTCTTTATTAACTCAACGCTTTTATTATTTTCCTGTGTTTCTCGGGGGGATTCTTAATAAAACCCCTATGTACACGGTCGAGTCACATTATTGTGACAACCAGCTAATATCCAGAGTAACTCCCGTGCACAGCAGCTAGACAGACTAGGAGTGACTCATAAAGGTGCTGGAATGTATTCACAGGTATCTGGAGCCATGCTGACTGCAGTGCATCTGACAGCTGCTGGAGGGTGCATGGAGGAGGATCTATAGAGCGAACTACACCATCGAAGTGGTCTCACAGATACTCAATTGGTTTAAGTCTGGGGAATTAGGGAGTTAGGGAAGTACTTTGAAGCGTTCATCGGGCTCTTCCAACCACTCTCGGACATTTCTAGCTGTGTGACACGTCGCACTGTCGTTCTGGAAGATCCCATCCGCCTCAGGAAAGACAATCAGTATGTATGGGTGTACGTGGTCTGCAAGGATGGATTCATAACGATTTCGGTTCACAGTGCCAGCGACGGGCATGAGTGGACCCACGGAATGCCACGTAAACATTCCCCATACCATACCGCTGCCCCCTCCAGCTTATGTTCTTCCAGCAATGGTTGAAGAGTGTTTGTTCTCCGATGTTTCTCGTCTTATACGCCAACATCCATCCGTTCGATGAAGCAGAAAACGTGACTCATCGGAGAAAGCAATCCTTTGCAAATCAGCAGATGTCCAATTCCGATACTGCCGTGCAAATGTAAGCCTTTTCTGCCGATGCACCTTCGTTGGCACAGGGGCAGTGATCATCCGTCTGCATCGGAGCCCCATACGCAGCACGGTTTGCTGAACTGTCGTTTTAGACACACTTCCGGTAGCCACCTAGTTCATTTGGCCAGTGAGTTGCTCCGCTGTAGCGTGTTGATCGACCCTCACGCACCTTCGAAGCCGACGTTCATCTCTCACATCAATGGCACATGGTGCTTTGCAGTTTCCACATCGCTTATTTGCAATGGTGCCATTTCTCCAATCACGATACACTTTAACCACAGCAGCACGTGAACAGTTCACAAACTGTGCTGTTTCAGAAATACTGCCACCCTTGGCCCGAAAGCTGATAATCATCCGTTTTTGAAAATCTGATAAATCGCTCCTTTTATCCCTGACAGCAACGAGTGATATGTTTTCAGAATGCCTACAGAGCACCTTGTATACTCTCCAAGCCAGCTCACAACACGTGCCTCCTTTCATTGGCTATGCGCTGTTGACGTCAAAAGTAGGAGGTGGTCACAATAATGTGACTCGACTGTGTATATATAAGCTAGGTAGATATATATCTTATATATATATATATATATATATATATATACATAAGCTAAGTTTGCTTTGCATTCGGAACATATTCGGAGCGATAACGAAGTACCGCGCGATATCAACGCCACATTCGGCTACTATAAACTCTCTATGTATTCAATTTGCAAGTAATGGAGACACGTGGCGACGTAAGTCAGTTTGACCGCAGCCAGATAGTTGGTGCCCGGAGGACAGTTGCCAGTATTTCCGAAACAGCCGCACTTGTTGGCTGCTCCCGTACTACTGTATCAAAGGTGTACCAAGACTAGATTAACCATGCACAGACATTCAGCAGAAGTGTTCACATTGGTCAGCCACGCGTGGATCATTCTAGAGGTGAGCGTCTGGTGTCAAGAGTGGTATCTCAGAAATGACGTGCAACAGTCACCCAGCTCACCCACCAGCACAACAGCGGTGCAGTTCGATCTATTTCCACATGCACCATGGGCTGTACCTTGCTTCGCCTAGGGTTCCACAGCTGGAAACCAGCGAGGGTAACCACGGTGACGCCCAATCATCGCAAACAACACCCAGCATGGGCCAAGGAATGCCAGCAATGGACCCTCTACAGATGGAAGAAGATCGTCTGGAGTGACGAGTCCAATTTCCTGCTGCACTATGCTGATGGCCCTGTTCGCAAGTGGCGTAAACAGCATGAAGCCCTATACCCTGATTTCACAGTTGTGGTTCAGCAGGCCGGTGGATGTGGTGTTCTGGTCTGGGGAGCTTTTTTCTGGAAAGCCGTAAGTCCGTTGGCTGTCAGCCTCCAAACACTGAATGGCGGACTCTACAAGGACCTGTTAGCCGACTATCTCCATCCATAGCTGCAGGAGGTTTACCATGACCACAGGGCCATCTTTTAACAAGACAACGCACCCTGCCATCGGGCTCGTATAACTACTGAATGGTTGGAGGAACACGACAACAAATTCGTCACATTGCCTTGGCCCCCAAACACCCCTGACTGCAACCCAATTGAGCATTTGTGGATATGCTAGAACGGGGTGTGAGAATTGCTGACCCTCTTCCACGGAATGCGCGTGAAGTGACTGTGCTTTTGCAACGGACATGGGTCAAGTAACGCATGGAGGATGTTCGAAATCTTGTAGAATCTGTCCCTAGGAGTCTGCGAGCTGTGGTTGCACAGGAAGGTGGTCCAACGCGTTATTAGGTAGATGTTGCTAATACAAAGCTAGCTCAGTGTGTTTATGTATGTGTGTGCGTTTGTGCACACACAATACATCATCAACAACAACAACAACAACGATTATCACCACTGCTGGATATAAGTCTCCCCAAGTTTCTTCCACAACGGTCTATCTTGTGCCAGTCTCTTCCATGTCGCTCCTGCATATTTTCAAATTTCATCCACCCATCTTCTGGGTCTTTTTCTGTACTTTGGAATCTAGTCTAGAATTTCGATTGTCCATCGACGATCCGTTCTTTTGGCAACATGTCCAGCCCATTGCCATTTCAGCGATTTCACTCTGATCATGATGCCATCCACTCTTGTCGTTTTCTTTATCCATGAGTTCCGCTTCTTATCTCTCATGGTTTCACCAAGCATGCACCTCTCCATGCTTCTTTAGCTGAGAAACAGAGATTCTCCGCTCTAGAAGATGTAACATCAGAAAAAGTAGATATATACCTCTATTTTGAAATAGTTCGTGTAATCGTAAAAATCTTCACCCCCCGCCCGCCCACCCCCACACACGGACTTTTGGGACAAGTCTACAACCATGTTTCTATCTAATTGGATAATTGCATCAGTTGGATTGTACGTGTAGCTCCTTACTTTTGTCTTCGTAATTAAGTTTTGCACCTCCGTTTCTGCTTTTGTAAGTTATTGAGTGTTTCATTTTTTACGCTTTCCAGCCGTGTATTGAAGAAGCGTATTTACTCCAGCTTTTTCCGTCTGCCTGTCCGCACGATAACTCGCGTAAAAATGGTTCGATTTCGATGAAATTTTAGTAGGTGGTAGGGGATCACCTGGGAACGAACCCTATTGAAAATGGGTGAAATGGGGCCAAAGGTCAAGACATAGGAGCGGGATCCATTCCACTGCCCTTATGCGTAATAACTTACATAACAATGCTTCGATTGCGACAAAACTTTATCATGTTGTTCAGGAGGTTTACTAAACCAATCTTGTTGAATATCATCGAAATGGGGTCAAAGATCAGGGCACAGGAGCGAGATTCATTCCACAGCCATCATTCTCATAACTTAGCTAAAAATGCTTCTATTGCCACAACACTTTAGTATGTTCTTCCGGAGGTATACCGAACCAATTCTGTTTAATATCATTGAAATGGGGTCAAAGGTCAGGGCATAGAAGCGAGATTTATTCTACAGCCATTATACTCATAATTTGAGTAATAACTTGAGTAATGATTTCTGGTATGTTGGAAACCGTATCAATGCGTTGCATGTTTTTACTAACTTGTTTAAGTTTTCTCTAATTTCAGAAGAGCGAAGTGTCATATCTCGTTAGAATAAATGGCAAGAACACGTAACACATTCCTGCATTTCTTCTGACATGTTTTTTTGTTCGCGTTTGTTCTTTCTCAATATTATTTCCAAAAATTAATTTCTGTTTGAAAGAAAAAAAGTACTTTAGTCTCTGGTTGCACTTAAAAACCAAGCTCTTATTAAACAGCAATGTTCAGAAGATTACTAAAAGAAGTGAAAGGGGTTGCGTGCGATCTTTTCAATGTCTAAATATTTTTTTTAAGAAAAGTTTCGTAGAATTCTTACGTTTTGCATTTTGCGATATTATTTTTTTTTCCCCTTTTTCTGACACGTCGCAAGTGACGATCGGAAACTGTGGTGACCACTGACCGGGACAGAATCCACTATGGAGTCACCACTGGTGGAATAGAGGGAGGGGAAACAGGAGGGCATCCCCCTCCCCTTCTACTGCCAGTCACCATTGACTGGCAAGTGTATCGATGCTGACACGGACATCTGGTGATGTCAGGTCTCCGGTAGTGGTAAAGGGACGTCCGGAAGCAAGGAGGATGCGGGAATCAGAAGGCGGGATGAAGTTTCCTCATATTTTCCCTTATCCTCCATCCCCTTCCTTTTCCTATAAGCAGAAGAATTTCCTTCTTTGCTGTATGGCACATTCTGCGACTGGCGCTTTATCGACAACGACTGGGTCAACCATGCTAAGAAGTCAGACAGTTGGAGAAAGAAAAAAAAAATAGAAGGCGAAGAAATGATATTTGGATGGAAAGAGAGAGAGAAGAGAAAGGTTTGCTCTTGATGCTCTCTCTCGACTTTATTTGTTTTTTTCCTTTATATTTTTCTTCAGTTTGTTTGTGACGTGCTGATGGCGAGGAATCAAACGTGAATTCAACCTTGTCTGTCTACTTGCATCGTTTATTTCTATCTCCCCTTCTCTTTCTAGTACCATCATCTGATAGAGGGAATGCAGGAGAGAAAAAGGTCTGATATTTCTCAATAAGTGAGTCACCAGCTGTGGGTTTCCCTCCCCCACCCTCATCCCCGACTTTTCACTCGGAATCCCTGCGATTCGACAACTGTCCAAATACTTCCCATCATCAAGTGATGGCGAAACAAACAAAAAAATTCATATATATAAAAAATTTTGCTTTTTTAAAGAATTCATTCAAAGCCTCTTAAGTCTTCACGACAAGAAATATTTGGCATGCTCCTTCCCCATACAGCATAATTGTCATCTTTGAATGGAAATCTTTTACTCGCGGTTCCTCAAATCCCCAAGTTCGTCTCAAGTGACAGGCTGCATTATGTGTTTAGATTTCCTCTCGGAATCTAGAGAAACAGTGAATGAACAGGATTTATTTTTTTAATTTTTAGCAGCTCATTTCCCTTTGTAATGCCTAGAGTTGTGGAGAAATGGGACATAAACGGAAGTTTTCCTGTGATTAAATATTTCCGGGGGTATGTACACCTCATTCTATTCGTTTTAAAAAATTCAGACTGTTTCCTCCATGATCGAATATACATGTACGCTCATGAACCACAAGATTAAGATTACCCTCCCAATACATAGGTCGGAAATTACATCGCTGTTACGACCAGTGACTAAATGTAACAGCTCCAAAATCACTGTTAAGGTGCCACAGCTATCGGTGTCACGATGAGGGTAATGTTTAAGGATAAACAGGTCCAAAACCACTGTCGCCGTTATGACCAGTGACTAAAAATAACAGTGCCGCGTCGCGGTCAGGACAATGCTTGGGGATAAACAGATCCAAAATCATTGTTACCGTTATAATAAGTAACGAAAAGTAACAGTTCCGAAATCACTGTTAATGTGTCACAGTCAGCCGTGTCACGATCAAGACAATGCTTGAGAATACATAGGTTCAAGATCACTTTCATCATTATGACAGATGACTAAAATAACAGCACCGTGTCAAGATCAGGACGGTGCTTGGGGATAAATAGGTCCAAAACCGCTGTCACCATTATGACCGATGACTAAAAATAACAGCGCCGTGTCAATATCAAGACGATGCTTGGACATAAAAAGGTTAAAAATGGCTATCACCATTATGACCAATGACTAAAAATAACAGCGCCGTGTCAAGATCAAGACGATGCTTGGGGAAAAAAAGGGCAAAAATCGCTCTTACCATTATGACCGATGACTAAAAATAACAGCGCCGTGTCAAGATCAGGACGATGCTTGGGGGAAAAAAGGGCAAAAATCGCTCTTACCATTATGACCGATGACTAAAAATAACAGCGCCGTGTCAATATCAAGACGATGCTTGGACATAAAAAGGTTAAAAATGGCTATCACTATTATGACCAATGACTAAAAATAACAGCACCGTGTCAAGATCAAGACGATGCTTGGGGGAAAAAAGGGCAAAAATCGCTCTTACCATTATGACCGATGACTAAAAATAACAGCGCCGTGTCAAGATCAGGACGATGCTTGGACATAAAAAGGTTAAAAATGGCTATCACCATTATGACCAATGACTAAAAATAACAGCGCCGTGTCAAAATCAAGACGATGCTTGGGGGAAAAAAGGGCAAAAATCGCTCTTACCATTATGACCGATGACTAAAAATAACAGCGCCGTGTCAATATCAAGACGATGCTTGGACATAAAAAGGTTAAAAATCGCTATCACCATTATGACCGATGACTAAAAATAACAGCGCCGTGTCAAGATCAGGACGATGCTTGGGGAAAAAAGGGCAAAAATCGCTCTTACCATTATGACCGATGACTAAAAATAACAGCGCCGTGTCAAGATCAGGACGATGCTTGGACATAAAAAGGTTAAAAATCGCTGTCACCATTATGACCGATGACTAAAAATAACAGCGCCGTGTCAAGATCAAGATGATGCTTGGGGGAAAAAAGGGCAAAAATCGCTCTTACCATTATGACCGATGACTAAAAATAACAGCGCCGTGTCAAGATCAAGATGATGCTTGGGGATAAAAAGGTCAAAAATCGCTGTCACCATTATGACCGATGACTAAAAATAACATCGCCGTGTCAAGATCAAGATGATGCTTGGGGATAAAAAGGTTAAAAATCGCTGTCACCATTATGACCGATGACTAAAAATAACAGCGCCGTGTCAATATCAAGACGATGCTTGGACATAAAAAGGTTAAAAATGGCTATCACCATTATGACCAATGACTAAAAATAACAGCGCCGTGTCAAGATCAAGACGATGCTTGGGGGAAAAAAGGGCAAAAATCGCTCTTACCATTATGACCGATGACTAAAAATAACAGCGCCGTGTCAAGATCAGGACGATGCTTGGACATAAAAAGGTTAAAAATGGCTATCACCATTATGACCGATGACTAAAAATAACAGCGCCGTGTCAAGATCAAGACGATGCTTGGGGATAAAAAGGGCAAAAATCGCTCTTACCATTATGACCGATGACTAAAAATAACAGCGCCGTGTCAATATCAAGACGATGCTTGGACATAAAAAGGTTAAAAATGGCTATCACCATTATGACCAATGACTAAAAATAACAGCGCCGTGTCAAGATCAGGACGATGCTTGGGGGAAAAAAGGGCAAAAATCGCTCTTACCATTATGACCGATGACTAAAAATAACAGCGCCGTGTCAAGATCAGGACGATGCTTGGGGATAAAAAGGTCAAAAATCGCTGTCACCATTATGACCGATGACTAAAAATAACATCGCCGTGTCAAGATCAAGATGATGCTTGGGGATAAAAAGGGCAAAAATCGCTGTCACCATTATGACCGATGACTAAAAATAACAGCGCCGTGTCAAGATCAAGATGATGCTTGGGGATAAAAAGGTCAAAAATCGCTGTCACCATTATGACCGATGACTAAAAATAACATCGCCGTGTCAAGATCAAGATGATGCTTGGGGATAAAAAGGGCAAAAATCGCTGTCACCATTATGACCGATGACTAAAAATAACAGCGCCGTGTCAAGATCAGGACGATGCTTGGACATAAAAAGGTTAAAAATGGCTATCACCATTATGACCAATGACTAAAAATAACAGCGCCGTGTCAAGATCAAGACGATGCTTGGGGAAAAAAGGGCAAAAATCGCTCTTACCATTATGACCGATGACTAAAAATAACAGCGCCGTGTCAAGATCAGGACGATGCTTGGGGATAAAAAGGTCAAAAATCGCTGTCACCATTATGACCGATGACTAAAAATAACAGCGCCGTGTCAAGATCAAGATGATGCTTGGGGGATAAAAAGGGCAAAAATCGCTGTCACCATTATGACCGATGACTAAAAATAACAGCGCCGTGTCAAGATCAGGACGATGCTTGGGGGGAAAAGGGCAAAAATCGCTCTTACCATTATGACCGATGACTAAAAATAACAGCGCCGTGTCAAGATCAGGACGATGCTTGGGGATAAAAAGGTCAAAAATCGCTGTCACCATTATGACCGATGACTAAAAATAACATCGCCGTGTCAAGATCAAGATGATGCTTGGGGATAAAAAGGGCAAAAATCGCTGTCACCATTATGACCGATGACTAAAAATAACAGCGCCGTGTCAAGATCAGGACGATGCTTGAGGATGAAAAGGTCAAAAATCGCTGTCACCATTATGACCGATGACTAAAAATAACAGCGCCGTGTCAAGATCAGGACGATGCTTGGGGATAAAAAGGTCAAAAATCGCTGTCACCATTATGACCGATGACTAAAAATAACATCGCCGTGTCAAGATCAAGATGATGCTTGGGGATAAAAAGGGCAAAAATCGCTGTCACCATTATGACCGATGACTAAAAATAACAGCGCCGTCAAGATCAGGACGATGCTTGGGGAATCAGGACGTCACTGTCACCATTATGACCGATGACTAAAAATAACAGCGCCGTGTCAAGATCAAGACGATGTTTGGGGATGAAAAGGTTTAAAATCGCTGTCACCGTTATGACCAGTGACTAAAAGTAACAGTTCAAGAATCACTGTTAAGGTATCACCGTTAGCCGTGTCACGATCAAGACAATAATGTTTGATTATATGTAGGTTCAAGATCACTATCACCATTATGACCGATGATTAAAAATTACAGCTCCTTGTCAAGATCAGGACGATGCTTGGGGATAAATAGGTCCAAAATCACTATCACCGTTATGAAATAATTCAAAATAAATGCATTCGATTAATAGATTTTAAACATAATTTATATGGTGGCAACTTACTAGGGCAAAATACGTTCAGATATTCCAGAGCCAACCCGAACAAATATAATATTCTAACAATTCAGCAGCTGTTTCGCTTCAACTTAGGCAAAATTATGTACAAACGAATTAAAATGAACCTTGGACATGAGCTCATAGAAATTAATACTGCTACGTACCGTCATAATATTCGTAACCAAGCATTGTTGAGACTTACTACACCTAGAACACAAACTACTGAACAAAGCTTATACATGTATTATTCTGGTCCGGAGTTTTGGAACTCTTTGCCTGCAATATTAATATCTATTAATAACTTCAATTTGTTCAAAAAGAAATTAAAACACTACCTACTTAATAACTGATATCCATTCATTTGTGCAAGATGGGAGGTTGATTGACAGGGATTATTCGACTAAGGGGAGAAGGCGAGGGACTTACCAGGTGAAGATTCGGTGACCAAGGGACGGGAGATCTATACAATAAGGATCGGAAAGTGGGGGACAACTCACGTTTTCCATTACTTTAACATTATTTTCCCCCTGATATGCTGTCAATTTAATATCTTGCTTAGATATTTAATTTGATATTTGTTTTCTTTTTTGTTTTTGTTGTTGTCATATCAATGTTCTTGTCTTGAATTAAACCTAGGGAGATCAAGGCTGGTCAGGTCTCCTCGAGGCTGTGACGTATATTCTAAATTAACTTTCCTTTTTAGTTTCTTTCCCTATGTAAATCTTGATTTTGTTCTCAGTTATACTACACCCTTAACGTGATATCTTTTCTCTCAAACGAATACTGTTGGCAACAATTGAGGTTCAAGGAACGTGACATATGCCTGTTATGAGATAAGAACGAGAGATAAAAACTAGGAGACAACAGTTGCTCGTGTGGTGGTGGAGTGTGGAATGTTGATTTGTGTTATGTGATTGCTATACTATCCTGAAGGGCTATAAACTGTGCTGGAGAAATCAAGCCAATTTCCGTAAGTTTGACTTCTGTTTTAAATGTCTCGTCTGGCCGTTAAGGTTTAATTTAGGAACTATTTAATCGTATGGTTATGTTTTTAAAATAACGTATCAGTACGAAAAGACGTTTACATTATAAGACCGTTTCCTAGATCAGACAAGGAAGCTAAGCGACTGGCACTCAAGCGCCTTTAACAGTCACCATCCACAATTAAACTCTGGTCTCGCAGGGCCCGCGGGTGGCCTAGTGGGCAACGTTCGTGACTGCAACGGAAAGGACCTCAGGTTCGATCCCAGGCATTTACGAACGCTCGATCCACTAAATATCCGCCGTGCGTCGGATGGGCACGTTAAGCCGTCGGACCCCGGGTACTGGCCCCCCGGTAATAAATAAGGGCGTCTTCCTCCCTCTTTCTACTTCGCTTCCGTGTGACTTTCCTATCTGGCACTCTAGCCCAAATCTCCTAGCTTCCTATTTCTAAGGGTTGTTTAAGACCTGGGGTCAGACACTCCCTTCCTAAAATCCTCTACATATGATCAAATACCAGCTCTGGTCTCGCATAGAAGCAGCCTGACAGGCTATTCCCCAGGACGGTATCAGAAACTTTGTCCATTCAATGTCACGCCCTGTAGAGGCTGCTCTTTCTGCTCGAGATGGATTCAGACGACACTGAATTTATCGAAATAATCTTATATAGTACCACAAATGTAGTCAGTTATCTCCTATAACATGAGGAATCTGTGACATAAATTTCAATAAGGTGGTTTCACCTAAAATCTCTTCTGCCTTATGTTTCCAATGGTAAAACTTCTTTACATATTTTCTTGGCAATTAATGTATTCCTAAGGATGAAAATGTACACATCGATAAAACTAACCTTAAATTATAGCATGAGATACTCAATACTTGCTAAAACATAAACATAATCTCTCTATTCTAAAAAAAGTAACTACCTCTGTTTTAGAAATTTCGCGACACTCTTGCTTTCCTAGCTCGCAGCGCAAAACATATTGAACACAAAAATATGAAATTTACATCGTTTGTAGAGAATTTTTTGGAGAACACGCTGAAATAAATCGTTTTTCGATTCTGACGATACTTCAAGAGCTATTGTATTTCAAAGTTAAGGTAAGCAAAAAAGTGCTATCATGTCGCGTTCCGGACACACTAACAGCAACAGAACCACGAAAATTTGTAGGCATGCACTTCCATGACCGAATTTTTGTACCTCGTCGCCCTTTTTTTGAATCTCGATTTAGTTTACCAGAAATTAAATTTCTAAATTTCACAAAATTCTCTCTTTTGGGATGGGATCCATTTAAAAAAACGGATGTATGGCAAACTATAAAATATAACGCTTTGCAATTTTTACAGTATGAACTTACAACTATCATCCCTTTTTTACAAAAAAAAAATTAAGAAAAAAGTCATTTTCTGATTTTTAAGCATATTTTAAAGACGCAAAGGAAAGAAACGAACGGCTTGTCTGTTTTCACAATAACCACAGAGGAACGTTCTGGTCTCGTGACCTGCTGCCATGGTGACCCAGAAAATTTTTTATGCATAGGTTTTGTGGGTAAAGCTATCTCAGTTGTTTAAGGTGGACGTCAAGTAATTTTGCTTTCTATACTTCCAGTGGAAAAACTTCTGTACACATTTTCTTCACAATTAGTCCGTTCCCAAGGATGAAAATTTGAACATCGATTAAAATAGCTTCATTTTATAACTTGGAATACTTAATGTCTTCTAAAACATAACCATAATTATACAATCCAACATTTGTTTGTCTACTGACGTCATCAAAGTACAGGTCGCGCCATCTTTTTTCTGGACAATTAATGCGTTCCCAAGGATGAAAATTTGAACATCGATTAAAATAGCTTCATTTTATAACTTGGAATACTTAATGTCTTCTAAAACATAACCATAATTATACAATCCAACATTTGTTTGTCTACTAACGTCATCAAAGTACAGGTCACGCCATCTTTTCTTTGGTTCCAACACCACCAAAGGAAAAGTTATTGATTTTTTATATAATTATGGTTATGTTTTAGAAAATATTAAGTATTTTTAAGTTATAATATGAAGTTATTTTAGCCGCCCCGGTGGCGCAGTGGTCTAAGCGATGGCCTCTGATCATTCGTCCGTAAGGGGTCCGGGTTCGAATCCCGGTGAGGCATGGATGTTGTGTTTGTCTTACGGCACTGGCTCTCTCCCTTCCCTGGAACCAGTGACCCTAAATTAGGGACGGGCGACTGCTTATAGCCCATTGAGTTGCTCACGGTGGTCGTTAAACCTCCAATCAAAAAAAAAAAAAAAAAAAAAGAAGTTATTTTAATCTATGTTCACATTTTCATTGTTGGGAACACAATGATTGTGAAGGAAATGTGTACAAAAGTTTTTCTATTGGAAGTATAGGAAGCAAAATTACAGCAAAATTACTTGTCGTCCACCTTAACGGTTTAGCATAACGGTTTACGGAAATGCTTTTTGGACCGCTTTGTTTTCCTTAGTGGTAAATTTAGTAAGTGCTATAAGTTCAAATGACAAAAGTCCGACCTTCCAAAAATTAACGACAGTAAAAAAAACCTCTGAAATTTCAGAATAACAAGCCTTATTTGCTCAGACATGCAATAAAAATTGAAATTTGTATGAATTTTCCAGTTTTTATTTCATGTGATATACTTGGAGATCGGGCGGCAGGGCCCGAGTGCTACTCTGGAAAAGAGCGTAGCGCGCCTAGAGGCGCAGCCCCTAGTTATATTAAAAATAAATCATTTTTCTTTATGTAATGTTCAGACCTATTAATAGATGGCATGGCCTGTACAATGATGACGTCAGTAGACAAACAAGTGTTGGATTGCTTAGTTATGGTTATGTTTTAGCAAGTATTAAGTATCCCATGCTATAACTTAAAGTTAGTTTTATCGATGTGCAAATTTTCCTCCTTGGGAATACATTAATTGCGAAGAAAATACGTAAAGTAGGTTTTACCATTGGAAACATAAGGCAGCGATTTTAGGTGGAACCACCTTAATTAGCGCTATATTCTTTCTTGATGTTGCAATTTTCACAAACAGTAGTGTATCAGATACTTGTGCTTATAAAGTTACTACACCATGCCATCCACGGTGATGGGGGTGTTGGTAGGGGGTTGAGCTGTGGTTAGAGTTCTTTTTTATTTAGCAGAAAGGGGTTTCAATTGAAATGATAAAAAATACTTCATTTCTTGTTAAACTGACGTGTAGAAAAAACTATTTTCTGTAGATTTTGGAAGATCTGGTGACAAACAATTTCTCAAGGGTTTAGCCTTGCCGCAATGGCTTCATTAGGAGAAGATAATCAAATTGTCTTATTTTTGTAAATGATAAATCGCATCGGTTGAGAGCGATATCCTCATAGCTGTTTACCCGTCAAGGAATGGCGGAATTAATTATTCGAAATTTCTTCATCAGCTCGTTTCGGTTTTGGTTTATGATTATGTACAGAGATATAAATTAATATGAACTGTTCCTAACTTTTCTTTCATTTTGAATATATTCAAACTCACCAGTGTCAGCTGCTAATAATGAGTAAAATAGTAAGTGCCAAATGACTCATATTTAAATACTTAGTAAGCAAAATATTTCTTTTCGGAAAAGAGTTATTAAATTTCACCACATAAAGCTTTCGCTTATGTAACGCTTCCCGCAATTAAAGCTCAGTCCTTGCCCTCTGAGAAATCTCAAATTAGGATGATTTTACCTCTAGTTTAGGGTATCCTTTTTTTCAATCCGTGCTGTACAGTTTCTGTTTTCTCCATGACTGGTGATTAATATCTTCTGAAAATACTGAATATACGAGGGTTGCACCGAAAGTAATACAAAGTGGGAATAACTTTTTAAATAACAAATTGCACATGTTGGTAGAGTAACCCTTTCTCTATACAAAGATACTAACTACTCAACATAGTCTCCATCACAAGCGCTGCATTTGCGCCATCGTTGAACCCAACTCTCGTATCCTCTTTGAAAAAATTCAGGTGTGGACTGTTGCACTTACTTCTTCACAGCCTCTTTCACCTCGTCTGTATCATCAAATCGTTGTCCCCGGTGACTGTCTTTCATTGGACCGAACAGGTGGAAGTCGGGGGGCGCCAGATCGTGGCTGTACGGTGGAACGGTGGATGGGGGACAACCGACCAGCCTAATTTGCTGATCACCTGATTTGTTGCCAAAGATGACTGTGGTCTCGCATTGTCATGGTGAATGTAGATCCTTTTCAGATTCTTGTTCGGTCTCTTTCTCCTTATGACTTCTCTAAGCTTCTTGAGTGTCTCACCGTATCGCTCGCTGGTCACGGTACTGCCACGTTCCAGAAAATCAAAGAGAATTACACCTCTGTCACCCCCCCCCCCCAAAAAAAAAACATTCACGATGACTTTCTGTGCTGATCGCTGACTCTTGAACTTCTTAGGCCTCCGTGAAGAGATTTGACGTCATTCTATGGATTGATTCTTCGTTTCCGGATCGTAAAGATACGCCCACGTTCCATCCCGTCACTAGATCGAAAAGCAACGTGTCTCCATTGGCTTCAAACGCTTCCAGCAGATAAGAGCAGACTTCTATCCTTCTCTCCTTCAAATCTGCGATGAAGAAGAAGGGCTACTATAGAGGAAGACTTACTCTACGAACATGTGCAATTTGAACGACCTCTGTCAGTTAATAAGAAAGTTATGCCCACTTTTGCGTTACTTTCGGTACAACCCTCGTATTTACCTGCAATGAAGAAGAAGGGTTACTTACTATAGAGGAAGAGTTACTCTACAAACATGTGCAATTTGAACGACCTCTGTCAGTTAATAAAAACGTTATGCCCACTTTTGCATTACGTTCTGTACAACCGTCGTACTTACCTGCAATGAAAAAGAAGGGTTACTATAGAGGAAGAGTTGCTCTACCAACATGTGCAATTTAAACGATCTCTGTCAGTTAATAAAAAAAGTTATGCCCACTTTTGCATTACTTTCGGTACACCCACGTATTTACCTGCAATGAAGAAGAAGGGTTACTATAGGGGAAGAGTTACTCTACAAACATGTGCAATTTGAACGACCTCTGTCAGTTAATAAAAACGTTATGATCACTTTTGCATTACGTTCTGTACAACCGTCGTACTTACCTGCAATGAAAAAGAAGGGTTACTATAGAGGAAGTGTTGCTCTACCAACATGTGCAATTTAAACGATCTCTGTCAGTTAATAAGAAATTTATGCCCACTTTTGTGTTACTTTCGGTACAACCCTCGTATTTACCTGCAATGAAGAAGAAGGGTTACTATAGAGGAAGAGTTACTCTACCAAAATGTGCAATTTGAACGACCTCTGTCAGTTAATAAAAAAGTTATGCCAACATTTGCATTTCTTTCGGTAAAAACCCTCGTAGTCCCGTATGTGCCTGATGCTCGGCGTCATCAGATTTCATTCTGTTTTACTACCAGCGCGCCGACACTTATCTGGTAAACCCAAGCAACCTGTGGAAGGGGGAGTCCGAGGGAAAAGCGCGTCCGGTGCCGACTTCAGAGGGTACTTACTATCTATGCATTTGCGTCCCCAAACACGCGGAGTCCCCAGAAAACCCCGGAGAAAGCGCAGACTAGATGGCCGGCAGGACCAGGGAGTTCTAACACCCGTCAGAAACGTCCATCTTCAACACAGTGCATAGCGACTTACCTAACTGCGCTTTGCCGATGGTTCGAATTTCTTCAGCTAGTTTTATATACCATGAGGCCTAAAGCTGCCAAGCCTCGCAATTTATTTGCTCCTTTTTAGCAATGTTTGTTGTTAACAAGTTAGTAAAATCATGCAATGCATTGATTATGAAACGCTTTTCAACATACCAGAAATCATTACTCAAGTTATTAGGATAATGGTTGCGGGATAAATCTCGCTCCTGTCGCCTGACCTTTGACCCCATTTCGATGATATTCAACAGAACCAATTCAGTAATATCTCCAGAACAACATGATAAAGTTTTGTCGCAATCGGAGTATTTTTACGTAAGTTATGATGCATAAGGGCAATGTAATGGATCCCGCTCCTGTATCCTGACCTTTGATACCATTTCTCCCATTTTCAACAGGATTCGTCCCGATGTTGTTCTCACATACTACAATTTCATCGAAATCGAACCGTTTTTACACGAGTTGTCGTGCGGGCAGACAGACTAACGGACAAAGCTGGAGCATATACGCTTCTTCAACGTACGGTTGGAAAGCGTAAAAAACCGCGAGGCCTGTAGTTGCTAACAACAAACAACCCGGCAGAGTTACAGAGTTAGTCTGGGTGTTTATATGTACACTGCCTGGCCACAAAAAAAGTCGCGGTGTGAATGGAATGCAAATACCGAGGAGGGGGTGACTGGTGAAGCATTTCGAATATTTGCATAATGCTGCGGCCAATACAACCTTTAAATGGAATGGGATGAACGTGAAGCTCATCAGTTCTAAGTGATCATGGCGGAAGTCGTTATACGCGGTCGTGGAAAGGATGTGACAGAGTTTCACCAAGGGCCAAATTATTAGCCTGTGGCAAGGACAGAAGACCTGCAAGGAAATTGCTGAAATCACTGGAATCCGATTACGAAGTGGCCAACGCTTTATTAAATCGTGGAATGATAGCGGTGAAGCATCACTTCGCGGAAAATGTGTGGTCGGAAAACAGTCATGAATAATCGTGACCGAAGATCAATTAAAAGCTTAGTGAAATCGCATCGCAAAAAAAAAAAAAAAAAAAAAAAAAGACACTAGAACTCACAACCATGTTCAATAGTGTAAGTAAGACCATTTCCACTCGCAAAAGGACGGATTTAAGTGCTGTGTTCCAAAAAGGAAATCACTGGTTAGTTAGAGTAATCTGGAACATAAAGATTGGACTGCTGGGCAATGGGAGAGAGTCGTGTGGTCTGATGAGTCGAGGTATACTCTGTTCCAACATGGTGGATGCATCAGGGTTCGAAGGGAATCGCATAAAGTATTGGATCCTTCCTGTACTGTACAGGCCTCAGGAGGAAGTGTTATGATCTGGGGTTGCTTCTGTTCGGCTGGTCTAGGCGCAGCAACATTATGCAGCAATAAAATGAAGTCAACTGAGTATCTCAGCATTCTGAATGACCACCTTAATCCATCAATGGAATTTTTCTTCCCTGAAGGAAATGGGTTATTCCAGGATGATAATGCCACGATTCTGACCATTGAGGGTCTGTGGAATATACTGGAGAGGAATCTAAGGAGTAATTCCACTCTTCCGTCATCAACCAAGGATCTTGGAGAAATGTTACTGCAAAGCTGGCCACAAATCAGTGGAGAGACAATGCATAATCACATAAACACCGTGTCACGCCGAATGCGTGCTGTAATTCGTGCTAAAGGTGGTCCCACGAAGTATTAACATGCACGACCAGGCAGTGTATAAATATTAGGCCTGCCGTTAAAAGAATGCTGAAACTTGGAGGTTTAGAGACGCAGAAGGAAAATCTTTACAATGCACGAAAGCAAGATCCCGAAGAAAATATTTGGACCCATCAAACAAAGTAACAGAAGGAGGAAGAAAAATACAGAGCCTAAAATTTTACGTTACCTTTGGGTTTCCTTTACTTATTAATTAATTCAAACTCTTAAGATTGAGATAATCCGGGCATGTTGAAAGAAGGGTGGTGCGCGAAAAGGTTTTTTAAATGAGATCGGCGTGCTGTGACGTATATTTTAATTTAACTTTCATTTTTAGTTCCCTTTCCCATGTAAATTTGAATTTGTTCGCCTTTACACTTTCCAAACTTAACGTGATATCTTCTGTCTCACGAGAATGAGGTTGGTAACACAATTGAGGTCAGAGAGAGTGACGTATGAATGTGATAAGAACGATAGATAAAAAGGACGGTACAGCAGTTGATGATATATGTGTGTGTGTGTGGCGTGTGTGTGTGTGTGTGTGTGTGTGTGTGTGTGTGTGTGTGTGTGTGTGTGTGTGTGTGTGTGTGTAGAAGTTCGATCGCTGTTAAGATAAATTGTACGACAAATAATTAAGGTATTATATGTGGCTATATTGTAGATGTCATCATTCGGTGCTGGACCAATAAAAGGTTATCGTAAGTTTGGCTTCTGTATGTTTCGCCTAGCCTCAAAACGTTAAATTAAAGCTATTCGTGCATCTATTGCATCGTATTCTCATTTGGTTCAGCATTTCCTTAGTCATGGTTTTAGACATAGCGTAACACCAATCTCGCACACGAAAAAGGCTTACGCTGTAGTGCACAAAACCAAGAGAATAACCTCAACGAACGTGGTGAGACAGTGTGGAAAGACATCGAACAGAACTGAATTTAAAAGGCTCCTTCAGAATTTGTGATAGACAGAGGAAAATACAAGAAGATTGTATTTGCAGCCAAGAAGCTGGCAGTTCTACAGGAGTAAAAGAGAAATTTTTGTCTCTTAGTACGTATGTACGTAAATCGATCAGAAATAAAGGTAACTCGTGCTGTAAAAGTAAATGTGGGATGTCGTACGAGTGGAATAGATGACATGTACGTTAAAAAAAGTGAACTTCTGTGCCCAGTGTAACATGCGCAGTGACATTTCGAAATGGCGACGCGGTTGTAAACGTCGTCTCAGGTCAAAATGCGAGCAGTGATGAGGTTTTCGTGGGCCCAGAACGTGCCGAAAACCGAAATTCATCGGCAGCTCGTCGAAGTTTATGGTGATCACGTGTTATCTTGACAGCACGTGGCGAAGTGCAATTCGTTTCAATCTGGCACCGACATCGTACAAGCAGTGGACGTTCAATTTCGTCGACGACAGAGATCAACAATGCACGTGTGGATGAAATGATTCAAGACGACAGAAGGGTAACTTTGCGCCAGATTTCGTCCCAGCTGGGATTGAGTTATAACGTTGTTTAACATCTTATGATGAATGTTTTGCAGTACTACAAAGATTATGCCATATGGGTACCACATTCGTCATTCGGCGATCACAAAGCAGCCCGAATGATGGCATGTTTGACGTCCCTGAAGCATTACGCTGAAGACAGACAAAGCTTTCTTGACCGTATTTTGACTCGGGAAGAGACGTGACTTCACCACTTTGCTCCCACCAGAAAGAGAGCTTCCATGCAATGAAAACATGCTGCTTCACTGCCGAGGAGGAAGTTTGAAGTCACACCGTCTGCTGGAGAAATAATAACATCCGTTTTCTGGGATTCCTTGGGTGTGCTTTTGGGGGACTTTTTAGAGCGTGAACGCGCCATCAACGTTGATCGGTGTTGTGCCCCGCTGAAAACATTGCACAAGAGTATCCGACGAAAACCACCACGTCTGCTGAGCTACGATGTCATTCTCCTTCACGATAATGAAAGGCCACACACCGCCAACACCACGCAGCACTTGCTCCACAAATTCCGGTAGGAGGTGTAGAAGCACCAGGCCTACAGGCCGGACTTGGCGTCAAGTGACTTTCACCTCTTTTCTGCCCTGAAACAGCACCTGTCTGGTACTCGCTTCACGTGCGACGATGACGTGAAAACAATTGCTACAAACTGGCTACATCAGGAGGGACATGAATTTTTTCGGTTCAGGATAGACAAGCTGCTCGTGCGGTCCGACAAATGTGTGAATCGTCACGGTGATTTCGTCGAGAAATATTGCCGAATCCTTTGTCACACTTCACAAACACTTCTTAGTTAGTGAGTTTTCCTTTCTCCTACTCAAACAACCTTTGTGTGTCTGCTAAGGTCCATATCTCTGCTCCATATATAAGACCTGGAAGGATGCATTGATTTTTTTCAAAATACATATTTTTTGTATTGGAGGTTTAACCACCACCGTGAGCAACTCAACGGGCTATAAGCAGTCGCCCGTCCCTAATTTAGGGTCACTGGCTCCAGGGAAGGGAGAGAGAGCCAGTACCGTAAGACAAACACAACATCCATGCCTCACCGGGATTCGAACCCGGATCCATCACGGACGAATGATCAGAAGCCATCGCTTAGACCATTGCGCCACCGGGGCGACAATGCATTGATTAAACATTGCTCTTGAGAAATTGTACTGTTTCTTCCAAAAGCTCTCCAGCCAAGTTCTATAAGCCAATTAATTTCCTCATCAATGTGACCCCTTTAAAGTTACCGCTGAGGATGTTTTATTGTTATGGCGACATAGAGCTTTTGGATAATTTCATTATAGGCATGAAACGTCGCTATGAAGCATGAACTGCTGTGAGCTGTAATCACACTTCATACTGCCTCACTTTGGCTATCTCATTTTAAGCATGTTTTGTGACCAGGTATTCTTACTATCTGTACGTTAATTAATAACTTTCTTATTTTGTACATTTAATGTGAAAAAGCGTATTAAATTATACGTTTTCCTCAAATTTCAAATGAAAACTCTTAATAGTTTTCGAGTCATTTCAAAATTTCATTTTGTTCCTTAATTTATGGAAACTAGTGTATTTTTGTTTTACGTCGTTCTGTCGAAAACGCCGCTGTCGTTTCAGTATTAAAATTTCTCATGTATTACATACCTGTATGATAACATGGAGATTCTTTAAGAAGACAAGTGATTTATTATTTTGTCACTACAGCCAAAGAAAGGAATGCTCCTCAGAGCTATGCGCTGTGGGTTCCCCGTCGTCGTTCTCCAAAGAAGACTTGCGTGCGAGAGGGTGGCTGTTTCTCTCCGCAGAGACAAATGATTCGTAGGTGGGGAAATTAGATTCATGGGACAGGATTCCCCGCATACTTTGCATTAAAACTATTTACTTTCCTGGTTTCTTTCAGGAATCTCATACGACGAAGGCATAGGAATTTATTCCCCATTTTGTCCGGAGAACATTTTTTGAACAAACTTCCGGTGGGTAAGGAGGAAATTTTTCCAAGAATTTGCTGCGTGCTAGTGGAGTCCGAAAAGCCTAATTTTTTAATTTACTTAAATTTTTGGGCACTAACGTCTGGCCAATTATGTTCGAGCACTTGCTAAGTTAAGTATATTTTTTGAAACGACTGGTTGATGAATCATTTCATCTTACAAAAGTCTCTATGAGGGAGAGGATTAGTTTTCCACCCCGTTGACCGAGTGAGAAGAAGCGCTGGTTACTGGCAAGTAATCAGAAATAGGATCGGGTTCGAGTCGTGGATGAAGCAGGGTTGTTGTGCTTGTCCAACAGCGTTACCTCTATCCCTTCTCTGGAACCAGTAGCTTCAAATTAGGAATGCAAGAGAGCTGATATCCCTTAGAGTTGCTCATGGTGGTCGTTTACCCCCGGCCCTTTCCAAAGTCAGCTTAAAAGATGATGTCACTTCCATGCTATTCATTAATCATGTCTTTTCTGGAGCTTAGAAATTAGAGAGCCTCCTAAATGACGCTGTCCGTTTGTCCGAATGGTTCTCGGTTCGAGTTCAGTCAGTGGCGAATTTAGAGCTACAGAAGCCTTGCGCACAGCATCGTATTTTGAGAAGGGAAGGGGAGGTCTCACTTTGCCTGGCATCCCTGAAACGTGGCGTTTTTTTGTTGTTGTTGTTGTTGTTGCCTCGCATCATCACCTTATTTATGCTTTCCAACCGTATTTTGAAGAAGCGTATATGCTCCAGCTTTGTCCGTCTGTTTGTCTGTCTGTCCGCACGATAACTCGCGTAAAAATGGTTCGATTTCGATGGAATTTTAGTATGTGGTAGGGGACAACCTGGGGACTAACCCTATTAAAAATGGACGAAATCGGGTCAAAGGTCGAATCAGATATCTACAAACCAAAATCTGGTTGAAAATCAGGTAAATTAGCTGACCTGATTGGCTGGACATTTAATCTAAGATACGCGCAATTGTTAGAAGATACAGTTCCTTTATTTCTAGGAGAGGGGGAGGGGTGCAAAAGAACTTCTCGGTACTACGTTGACCAAATAGTCAGCACATCGACTAGCAATCTGGGGATCAAACCCGGACTCAAAACCGCAAATGGGTCGGAACTGCTCGTCAAACACCACTCGATCCGAAAGCATTTTAAAGGATGAAAACAAAAAATTATATCATTTTGACCCAGTTGTTTTTTGTGGCAATACTGAATTGACTAGATACTTTACTACAAAAAAAGAAAGCATCTGTACCGGATTTTGTTGTCCGTGCAGATTATGCATTTGTTCTTAATCAACAGAAGTTATCGCATACTTTGTAAAATATTTATTAACATTTATTCAATGCGTTCAGCGTAATTTAAAAATATAAAGCACTCTACCTCTTTTTTGTTTTCTTCCGCGTTCTCGCTTGAATTGGCTTGTTGGTTGGGTGGTACCAGTTTGCTGCATCTTCTCCACTTTTTTTTTTTAATTTGGTAAGTTTGAATACGAAGTAATAAAAAGAAAGAAAGAAAAAAAAGCTTTCTGATCTTATATTTCTCCATCTATTTTTCTTTTCACTTTAACGCCTTAAATATGGCGTCACTGCTCTTGTTTTCCAATGATCCGAAGCGCCCCCTAGCGTTTCAGCTTCATATTTTCTTTTTTTTTCGCAGTGCCCTCTGGCGACGTAATGAAGCAACGAAATCGACCCACTCTGCACAGCTATTATACTCTCGTTTCCCACTCGAAAGCGCGGCAGAGCGTGCTAGCTCAACAGACGAAGAATATGAATTCGAAACTGAGGGTACTGTGGGATCCGCGAAAAAGGCCTGTTATGAAGTGTAATGAATCTTCGCTTTCGGGAAAGAACTACCCCAAGGGTCTGCTACAAAGTTGTAGCACCACTACTACATGTTGGGGGAAAAAAGCGAAAGAAACCTGGCTATGAAAAGGTGATTTCCCTGAAAGTATTAGGGAAACTTTGTATGGATGGATGATCACGTTTATATTACGGTTCAATATTTTTATCTCTTGGTGGGATGTTTACTTTATATGTTGCACGCATTAACAGGCTTAAGTAAACATTTCCATGGAATAAATTCGTTTGGCTTTAAAATACGCATTAAATTTTGGTAATTGCGCATTTCTTGGGCATAACTTAAAGCTATTAACGAGCAAGAAATATGAAACAAAATTTTCGCTTGCAAAAAGCACGTCTTTTGAATCCTTTCTGACGCGAAATAAATGTATCAAAGTTACTCAAAGTCAATGCAATCAGTTAGAAAAAGATCACAACAGGATTTCAACAATCGATCTTCGGAGAGAAACAGATTTTAAATCAAACAGTATGACGTACTACAGAGGTGAAAACATGTGTCAAGACGAGAAATATGCAGCGCGAGACATTCTGTCAGCATAGCTTAGTTGGGAGAGCGACTTACTCCGGAGTGAGAAGACACGGTTCGATGCCCGTCGCGGACAAACTTGTGTTTTCACAACAGTTAAAAGAAATACAGAAGGAAGCATGATACGCCTTCTAGCGGAAGAATTTTGTATAATGGGAAAAGTTGAAAATAGGCGAAAAATATTCTTCATAGAAAAAGCTATGCTAAGGAAAAGGAGCTTTTCAGACACGTCTCCCGCAGCTAGAGATGATGGGAAAAAAGGTTATGCCAAACTAGCGGGAAATCTGAGCATTATTTAAAGAGTGTAATGCTACACATCTCTATTGTAGCGAATGAAATAAAGTGAAAAAAGAATTTCTCAAATAGGGGTTTTAGAAGTGGTGACACAGCTGCAAAACAGAAGTACACAAACATAACCTAGCGATAGAACTGTGAACTGTAAAACTTCTCAAATACTAAACTTAAAGTGTTCCCACAAGGGAAATGGCATCCGGCATTAAAATAGTTTTTTTAACTGCACATTAGAAGCAGAGATATTAAAAAAAAAAAAAAAAAAAAAAAAACATCGGCGCCCCCTAGCGGTGAAATTGGGCATTTTTGGGGAAGAAAATACACAAAAAGTGTTCTCATAGTTAGTAGTATCTGACCGGAACAGAATTCTTTATATCAAGTTTTTGGTCCCGCGGATATTGCTGAAAATGGAAACGTTAACTTACGTCCTCTAGTGGCAAACTTGTGAGTCAAGAAAATTTTGAAATTATATGAGAAATACTTCGCACCGGAAATGCTTTCCAACAAAGAAATATTTTTTTTAATCGGACTCTTACAAGCACAGATATCGAAAAAATTAAGATACATAGCTACGCTCCCTGGTGGGAAAACTATGCATTATTTTAAGAAGAAAGTATTCTGATAAAAAATTTCGAGGTGAGTGGTCTCGGTCCACGAAAGAATTTTTTTCAATCGAGTTTTCGATGGTTTAGATTTTGCTGCAAATACGACAGAGGCAGAAATAAAAACACTTACGCCCCCTGGCGGCCAAACCATTTTTATCAAAAATTAGAAATTATAATTAAAACATTTCCCATTGTTTTGTATCCGATGCAGGAAGAATTTTTCATATCGAAGTTTTAGAAGCGGCGATATCGGGGAAACGTAGTTTACTTTCACGCCCCCTAGCATAAAATTTATGCATTACTTGAAAAAGGAACTTGCCTGAAATAGTCTTCGTTATAAATGGCATCGAAAGGAAGAAATATTTTTTTCAATCGGATATTTAGAAGCAAATACACGGTTGAGTCACATTATTGTGACCACCAGCTAATATCCAGAGTAACCGCCGTGTGCAGCGCGGACAGCAGCTAGACTGGCTGGGAGTGACTCAATAAGGTGCTGTAAGATGTTCACAGGTATGTGGAGCCATGCTGACTGCAGTGCATCTGACGACAGCTGCTGTAGGGTACGTGGTGAAGGATCCATAGAGCGAACAACACGATCGAGATGGTCCCACAGATGCTCAATTAGGTTTAAGTCTGGGGAATTAGGGGCCAGGGAAGTACTTTGAAATCTTCATCGTGCTCTTTCAACCACTCTCAGATATTTCTAGCTGCGTGACGTGTCGCATTATCGTGCTGGAAGATCCCATCCGCCCCAGGGAAAACAATCAGCGTGTATGGGTGTACGTGGTCTGTAAGGATGGATTCATATCGAATTCGGATCATAGTGCCTTCCACAGGTACGAGTGGATCCAGAGAATGCCCCGAAAACGTTCCCCAGACCATTGTGTTCTTCCAGCAATGGTTGAAGAGTGCTTGTTCTACGATGTTTCTCACCTTATACGCCAGCGTCCATCCGTTCGATGAAGCAGAAAACGTGACACATTCGAGAAGGCAATCCTTTGCCAATCAGCAGATGTCCAATTCCGATACTTCCGTGCAAATGTAAGCCTTTTCTGTCGATGCACCTTTGTTAGCATAAGTGCAGTGACCATCGGTCTGCATCGGAGCCCCATACGCAGCAGGGTTTGTTGAACTGTCGTTTTGGACACACTTCCGGTAGACCTCTGGTTTTATTCGGCGAATGAGTTGCTCCACTCTAGCATGTCGATCGTCCCTCACGCACCTTCGAGGCCGAGGTTCACTTCTCACATCAATGGCACGTGGTGCTCTGCAGTTTCCACATTGCTTATTCGCAATGCTGCCATATTTCTCCAATCACGATATACTTTAACCACAGCAGCACGCGAACAGTTCACAAACTGCACTGTTTCAGAAATATTGCCATCCTTGGCCCGAAAGCCGATAATCATTCCTTTTTGCAAATCCGATAAATCGCTCATTTTATCCATGACAGCAGCGAGTGATATGTTTTCAGAATGCCTACATAACATCTTATATACCCTCCAAGCCAGCTCACGACACGTGCCTTCTTTCATTGGCAACGCGCTGTTGACGTCAAAAGTAGGAAGTGGTCACAATAATTGTGACGTACCTGCCAGCAGGACGCACACGACATAAAGGCACATAGCAATCAGAATAAACGTCCGCGTAGCTCAATTGGTAGAGTGACTTATTCCTGAATGAGAGGATCCGGGTTTGAATCCTGCGTGGACAGAGATCACGGAGAAATTTATTCATTATAATTGGCGCCCGAACATTTCTTGAACACGAGGTATTGACACCTATTGACTATGTCTTCATTACTTGAGAAAACTTCACTATTTCAACCTGAATCAAGTTTCGGTGGAGGTGGGGTTATTTTCGGCAATCTGCAGGAAGCCTGTGGGTCTAACTTTGATGTCAATGATTTGCAAGTACCCAGGCATTCCTCACAATTTCGTCATTCACCAGCTTCATATCACTCTGAGTCGCGGGTCGTACCTGAGGTATTTCAATCCTCTCACAGAAGCAAAATGCTTGCACATTTCGTGCCGCATGAGGGAGCAATTACTTTCAATGGTTTGGAGGGGTCCTTGAAATTTCTCGAGGATTTGGAGGATCATTTCGACTTATACAATATTCCTCAAGATTGCAAAGTGCAAATAGCAGGCACTTGCTTGAAAGATACCGCTAAGACCTGGTATCGGCAGTGGAGAGTATCGAACCCGGGTTCTCGTTATGAGAATTTCCGAGCGGAATTTTTAGAAGTCTTTCCTTTCGGCCTCAGTCGAGCTGGCCTTGCACAACAACTTTTTTCTCGTAAGCAAGGACCCAACGATAGCCCTGTTGCGTTTGCTTTAGAAACAACACGCTTGTATAAATTATGGGATCCACATGGCAGTCATGTCGACATGTTGGACACCCTATTGCAACAGCTCGATCCATTTCTACAGGATTTTCTTGAGGTCCGACACCCTGCTACAATACATGAATGCCTTCGCCTCATACGAAAGTATGAGGAGCGACACGGCAAACATGGACCAACTAAACATGCTCAAGAACCCCGGGAGGCTTATCACGAAAATCCTCAGCAGTATATATAGGCGCGCTCAACTATACCAACCAAGCTTCGTTTTATGTGATAGGTTCTTCCATTATTATTGTTATGTGATTTATTCTACGAAAGTTCGGATATTCAGTAGTCGTGTGGTTTTAGAGTGTGTGTGGATAATACCAGGAGCTCTCCAATAAAAGGTTTAAAGTGAGTACGTTTTCTCAGTTCATATTATTGTCAGACATCTGTCTGGCCGTCAAGTCTCTTTCATTGAGTGTCTCCGTTAAGTCCAGGGTATATTGTGTTTACCGCTCTAATAAGGAGCCTTCAAGGTACTAATGTACTAAAACCGAAGTTATATTACTGTTATTCAAGATAATGAGGACGCTGAATAAAAAGAAGTTCCATATTCAATGAATTTATTGCACGAGCGTGTCTTAGGCACACTTTAGCTACGTCAAGTAACCTTCCAATAACCCTAACGTGACTTAACGTAAGCTTCCCTGCACTACACGTCCAGCGGAGAACTTTATTCATTATATAATGTGACTCGATTGTGTATATTCAATAAAATGTATTTTGAATTCGATATCATCTGCATTTACGCTCTCTAGCGGCGAAATTGTGCACCGTAAAACAAAAAACAAAAAAACGTATTGAAGAATCATCATTCGCATATGTCAGGCTTCTTAATGCAAAAAGAATTTTTCAAATCGGACTAATAGTTGCACAGATATGGTGTCTTCAGATGGACGGACGGACAAACCAATAACATAAAAGTGACCTTTTTTTACAAAAGACATGTTAAAAAGTTGTCAACGATTTTCATGTAATAGATTATATATTATGTTGTAGTACATTGAACGAACAGAAATCATGAGATAATAACGGATAGGTCCACCACCTAATAACGGATAGGCCCACCTTTCGCTTAGATAAGGGCAGTCACACGGCGAGACATTGAGTCCAATAAGTCATGAAATCGTTACACAAATATCTCCATAAATGCAATACCTTGTATAATAATACAAGAACACGAGTAAACACTACCATGCAATATAATAACACAATAATACGAGTAAACATTACCATGCAATATAATAATACAAGAATACCAGTAAATATTACCATGCAATATAATAATACAAGAATGCGAGTAATAATTACCATACCATATAATAATACAGGAATACGACGGAATAATAGACAGCTGCACTGCTGTCCATAATTCCGTGGTATTCCTGGGTACAGGATCCACAGTCGAATGGACCTTCCCACGGCATCAAAATATTTTCCACATGGTTCACAACCGGTGAACGTAAAACCCATTCCAGGGTGACACCTTCTGCGGAATACCTTTCTAACCATATTCTAGCCACCACAGCTCTGCTGGGAGACGCGTTGTTCTCCTGGAAGAATCCATTGCTCTGTGGGTGTGTGATGACCATAAACGGATGCAGATGTTTTTTAACGATGGACACATAGCGTGGACAGTTCAGAGACGCATCTAGACATACAAGAGGTCCCATTGTGTGCCAGTTAAACACGCTCCAGGCGATAACCGAGCCTCCACCAGCTTGAGCAGTTCCTTGTTGACATGTCGAGTCCATCGCTTCGTGCGGTTTCCTCCAAATCTGCACCCTTTCGTCTGCGCGAAATAACTAGAAAAGGGAGTCGTCGGACAAGGATACCCGGTTCCAATCATTCAAGGTTCAATCTCGATGTTCTTTCGCCCAGCTGAGGTATACAATCCGCAGATATGCGTTAGCAACGGAATTCTGGGATGCTCGGCTGCTACCGTAACCTATTCGGCTAATGATTGCCTGATGGTCTTGGTGGAGACGTTTCTAGCACCTTCCTTGTTGAAGTCAGCTGTGATTTGTGCCAATGTCGCTCTCCTGTTGGTTGCAACTATGCGAGACACACGTCGAGGGACACGTTCAAGCACATTTCTCCGCCCATGGCGATGTCCACGGCGCAATGTTAATCTGGAAATGGAGTATTCCCGACACTGTTGAATAGAGATACTGCAGTTCCTGTACCACCTACGCAATAGAGTGACCCATGCGTGACACGCGTCGAGGGACACGTTCAAGCACATTTCTCCGCCCATGGCGATGTCCACGGCGCAATGTTATTCTGAGAATGGAGTATTCCCGACATTGTCGAATGGAGATACTGCAATTCCTGTACCACCTGCGCAATAGAATGACCCATGCGTCAGGCACTCACTATCACCCCCTCTTTCAAACTATATTTACTCACAACTTTTTTTCATACTGACATCGAATTACCATCTACGTGAATGCAGCGATATCTTCATTCCTATATATCCGCCGAGCAGTCGGCTCGTCCACTAGCGAGAGGGGTGACAGCGTGATTTCTGTTCTCTCAATGTATATCGACTTCATGTCCGAGCCAATAAAACTTGGTAACCATCTGATTTTTTTTTATTGGGGGTTTAACAACTACCGTGGGCAATTCAGTGGGCTGTAAGCAGTCTCCCGTTCCCAATTTAGGGCCACTGATTCCAGGGAAGCAATGCCGCAAGACAAACAGAACATCCATGCCACACCAGGATTCGATTTATTGTTGATTGATTGGGAGTTTAACGACCACCGTGATCAACTCAGTGGGCTATAAGCAGTCTTCTGTCCCTAATTTAGGGTCACTGTTTCCAGGGAAGGGAGATAGCCAGTGCCGTAAGACAAACACAACATCCATGCCTCACCAGAATTCGAACCCGGACCGCTCTCGGACGAATAGTCAGAAACCAGCGCTTAGACAACTGCGCCTCCGGGGCGGCCATTTGAACTTTATAAGTGATATGAAATATATATTTTGTTATGTACAAAATTATGATGTACGTAATTGGTTCAAGGTTGACCAGGACTATTTTTTTTTTTTTACAAATGAATCGAATAGGAATTTACTTACTGTGGAATACTCTGTATTCCATCAACACATTCTTCATGATGACTGGAACAATGCTACAATGATTCCACTGTGTGTAAGAGCTGACCTTGAGGAACTCAGGAACGAAAGACCCATCTGTTCTCTATCAGTTATTTATAAAAACTTAATTAAAGTTCTGCCATATTGATTGAAGAAAACACAGGCCATGGGTCAACCAAAAGAACAAGCTGGATTCAGAGTTAACTAATGAATTTACCTTTAGTGGCAAGCGAGTGTATATGAACTACGACTAGTGGTGTAGTGGGGCCAGAACGTCCCGGAACAGCGTTCCGGTGCTTTATTTTTCTAGCCGGCACGCATTCCGGTAAACCCTATACAGCATAATTTGTTTTCTTTTTAAAATGCGAATATGCTATAATTCTTTTCCAATAAAAAATACAACAAAAAAAACTGCGTAGTTAGTGGAATTATCGTCTCATGTTTGTTTGAAAGAAGAGTTAGAATCTAAATCCATTCTTCCTTGCTAGTTCTTTGAAACTTCTTTTTCTACTATTGTTAAGAACGTTGAGGTGGGGATATTTCAGTGAGGAAATTATTGTAATTGGAAATTTAATGAATCTAGTGAAGTGTAAATCCAGAAGTCTGATATCGACTGATCACTATTCTCTCTTATACAGGGTGTTCTACTCGCTACCGAACCCCGCATTTCTTTAATAATATTAACACCAATGAAGATATTGCAACGAAATTTCAAATGGACTTATCTCATTTCGTGCGAAATGTGATGACATCACAACATGTGCTGGAAATGGCCACCATTTGTGTCAAGGCAGCATTGAACTCGGCGCTGGGCTTTGCCAGTTTGCTGAGCGTGTCTACACAATACGGTTGTTGATTGTGAGTGCTCGTGCTCGTGGCTGTTCGCGTACGTGTGAAAATGTATCGGTATAATCTGTAGGAGCGAGTGTTTATTGTTCGCTCTTATTGGAAAACAGCATCGATAAAGTCTTGTCAACAGCAATTCCTGGAGACGCTTGCAGACAGACATCCGCCGAGCAAATCCACCATCTGGGCATTGTCGGAGAAATTGGAAATCAAGAGGACTTTATTAGACGACCAGGCAGGAGGTCGTCCACAAATCTCCAAGAAAACGATCCAGAATGTAAAGGGCCGACTACTTGCGTCTCCCAGGAAGTCACTTCGCCGACTGTCACAGGAAACAGGGTTGCACAAAAGCACTCGTCAACGTGCTGTGAAAAAAGCGAAGCTTCATGCGTACCGTATCTCCGTGGTCCACGAACTGAAAGAGCCTGACCACGTGAAACGAGTGACATACTATCGATGGTTTCGGACATTTCTTCAGAAAATCCGGCCACTCTGGACTACACGTGATTCTCGGACGAGGCGTGGTTTCCCCTGACCAGATACGTCAATTCTCAAAATTCCCGTATTTGGGCCAGTGAAAATCCAGACGCGATACGTGAAGAACCCCTTCATTCACAGAAAATTGGTGTTTGTTGTGGGATGACCCGACGTCGCATAAGTGGACCCATTTTCTTCGATACAACCATCACAAGAGCTGCATATATGGAAACCACACCTTTGTAAATCAATCGGACGATGAGGAACTCTCCATTGGATATTACCAGCATGATGGAGCGACATCACACACATCACACATCACTATGGCCGAAATTAAGTCCTTTTTCGGCGACTGCGTCATTTTAAAGGGTCTTTAGCCACCGCGCTCGCCCAATCTGACGCCTCCTGATTACTTTTTATGCGGATATCTAAAGTAGAGAGTTAACCAAAAGAAATCGCTAACCATAGATGCCTAGAAAGCAAACATCACCGAAGAAATTTAGGCAGTGACGGCGGTCATACGGCAAGGACTTTCCACAATACGGTGCGCCAGGTTCAATGCTATCTGGACGCAAATAGCGGCCACCTCCAGCACATGTTGTCATGTCACCACATTTCGCACGAAATGAGGTAAGTCCACTTCAAATTTCGTTGCAATATCTTCACTGGTGTTAATATTATTAAAGAAATGCAGGGTTCGGTAGCGAGTGGGACACCCTGATGGGTTTTAAGAAGGAAAAGGTATTGAAGACGTAAAGGCACCGCGCGTTCGTGTCTTTTTTTTTTTTTAAATTAGCACACCACTGACTATCACTATGTACGGCTTTCGTTGACTGTGAAAAGGCTTTTGATTGCGTGAAACCATCAGTGGTTACAATGTCATTGAAATTCTGCGGGATTCATGATGCATACCTTAATGTTATTCATATTCTCTATGAAAGTGAAGGTGCAAAGATTCTACTGTTCGAGGATATAATACGTATAAAATATGATAAGAGAATGAGACAAGGTGATATCTTATCTTCCAAACCTTTGAACGCCTCATTACAGTATGTCCTTCACTGCGAAGACGATTGGGTAGAGATTAATGGAGATTATTTAACACATCTTCGTTTTGCTGATGACATAGCCATTTTTGTAGGTACCCCTCAGAGTTACAGATTATGACCCCAGAACTTGCTGACAAGAATAAAGAATGCTTAAAAATGAACTTTCCGAAAATGTAAGATGTCTTTGCTAGAATTCCAGATTTAGAGGTTGATGTTGGGCAAACTAGAAGTGTGATGCCTATATTTACCTTGAACAACAGATATTAAGCAAAGGCCTCGTTTTAACACATCTTCGTCAGCTTCAGTTGTGATTTAACACATCTTCGTCAGCTTCAGTTGTGATAAATCTTCGTCAGCTTCAGTCAGCTTCAGTTGTGATAAATCTTCGTCAGCTTCAGTCTTCGTCAGCTTCAGTCAGCTTCAGTTGTGATTTAACACATCTTCGTTTAGCTGATGACATAGCCATTTTTGTAGGTACCCCCTCAGAGTTACAGATTATGACCCCAGAACTTGCTGACAAGAGTAAAGAATGCTTAAAAATGAACTTTCCGAAAATGTAAGATGTGTGTGCTAGAATTCAAGATTTAGAGGTTGATGTTGGGCAAACTAGAAATGTGATGCCTACATTTACCTTGAACAACAGATATTAAGCAAAGGCCTCGTTGAGGAAGAAATTAATAGTCTTATGAAACTTGACTGGAGAGCATTCGTAAAAAAATGCAATTTTCAAGAGCAATTTACCGTTATGTCTTAAAAGAAAAATGCTTAAGGTGGATCCACCTAAAAACCTTCCCCTATGTTTCTAATGGTAAAAACTTCTGCAGGCATTTTCTTCGCAATTTTAATTCATTCCTAAAGATGAAAATTTGCACAATGATAAAAAGAACTTTATATTATAGCCTAGTATACTTAATATTTGCTGAAACTTAACCATAATTAAATTAATTATATTAAGAATCAATAACTTTTTCTTTGGTGGTGCTCAGACCTGGAAAATAGTACATGTGACTTATTAAATGTAATCACATCGCATTTTTTCAATAATTTTATTAAGTTTCGGAATGGAATTAAAATTTGAGTCTCTCCATGCGATAGTTTGGGATGTTTAGAATGTTTTGAGCCACTTAGATTAAATTTTTTGACAATAATTTAGCTCAAAATGTCGCAGGTGGTTTATTTCGGAATTAAAAATCAGCAGTTCCTACAGTTCTGGAAACATTTGCAGCTAAATTATTGTCTGAAAATTTAATCTAAGTCGCTCAAATCGTTCTAAACATTCCAGAATATCCCATGGACAGACTCAAATATTGATTCCATTTCGAAAATTAATCCGATTATTGGAAAAAATGCATGACGTGATTGTATTTAGTACATGTAGTGCCATCTATTTGCAGGTCTGTACACCACCAAAAGAAAAATTACTGATTATTTATCTAATTATGGTTAAGTTTTAGAAAATATTAAGTAAACTGGGATATAATATGCAGTTATTTTTATCGATGTGCAAATTTACATCCTTGGGAATGCATTAATTGCGAAGAAAATGTCTACAGAAATTTTCACCATTGGAAACATAGGGCAAAGTTTTTAGGTGAAACTACCTTAATCAATGCATTCTTCCAGTTCTTACTACCGATCAAAGATGTGGACCTTAACGAAAAAAGAAGTCCGACAGAGGTTGTGGGTAATACAAAGAAACATGGAGAGATGCATGCTTGATATACAGTATAACCACGGAAGATAGGAAGGAGGACTCATGGATCAGAAAAATGAAAAAGGTTGATGACATCATGATCAAAGTAAAGAAGATGAAATGGGCTGGGCATATTTCTAGAAGAATTGACCATCGTTGGACAACTTTCTGGTTTGTTCTTTCTTTCAAAAAAAAACCAAAATATTGCAAGTAGGTCCATATATATTTGTGTGGGTGGCCCTTTTTTTATTATACTGTATGAGTTATTGCACTTATTTTGAGAACATTTGGAAATTATCCAATATAAAGTAAACGTTTAGGAACGTTTGTTAAAAATGCAGATTTCCTCACTTTAGAGGTAATATGATCTGGACCAACATTAGTTTTGATGATGCGTTTTCTCAATAAAAAATGGTCTATAAAAGCAATATGTAGAGATAGTTTACAAAACAGTTGAACTCTCTAGATACATTTTGGTTGGAATTTGTGCTTAGATGTTGAATAGCAGTGCGTAAAGTAATGGTTAAACTTCTCGCTTTACTATCCAGTTGGATACATCTTCTCATTTAGATAACATACAGAGCTATACAAATACGCACGTAGGTATACTCCGTAACACTGAAATTGCAACCCCCAGGAGCGCAGGTTAAATTCAGCTGATGTTAAGAGATTGAATTGTATGAAAGACAAGAAAGACGTGATTTAGTTTTCGGAACTAATGAATAATTTTATTACCTGAAAAATAAGGCACATAAGTAAAAAGTACAATAACCTGCGTTAACAATACATCGTGGCATTGAGCGGTAGGACGTCATGCCTCTTTCCCCTAAGGCTGTCGGTCATGCCTCTTACACCTGGCCTTGCAGGCTGGCCGCTGTTTGCTCTGGTTGCACGTGGTTGTTGAGATGTCACCCAACCATGTCCCATACATGTTCTATTGGGAACAGATCCTCCGATCTTGCTGATCATTCCAGGATGTCGATAGCGCGCCGACGTTCTTTTTAAGATGTTTGCAGAATGTGGACGCGCAATTTTTTGCAGAAACGTGCTGCCAGGTGTCCGTCTTATGAGAGGAATACCAACAACATCTACGATATTCTTCACGCACCGCCTAGCTGTGAAACTGCCTGAGAGGAGTTCCAGGAATATTTAGGGCGTCCTGGTGGTGCAGTAGTCTAAGGACTCCGAGATAGGTCCGGGGTCGAGTCCCGGTGAGGCATGGATGTTGTGTTTGTCTCCCTCCCATGGAAGCAGTGTCCTTAAATTAGAGACGGCCGACTGCTTATAGTCCATCGAGTTGCTCTCTGTAAACGTATTTGGCTGTAATAACCGGTTCCTTCCCAGACCATGACCCCTGCAGTTCGGGTTGTTTGCCGCTGGATAATTTCTTTCGGATTTATCCTTCCCTGTCTGGTGTTCATACATGACCGACTATCGTCGGACTCTAAACAAAGCAAGATTTGTCGCTGAACATCACACGACGTCCATTCTGTTTGCCTGTTCACTTGAGCACGTCAGTACTCCAGACGCTAGCGACGATGATAACTGGATAGGGGAAAGCGATCCAGTGGACACCATGTGTGAATCCCTGCGCCCTTTTTCAGGCCTGTCTTGTGATCGGATAACTTAAAGCAGCATTTACTGCTCTTATTATGGTAGAGAGAGTGGTTGTCCGCGCAGCGGAAGCTTTTCGTCGGATCAAACTGTCTTCTCGTGTTGTGGTCTTCCTGAGAGTTCCAGTTCCAGTTCAATGAGAGGTCGTACCTTCTCTCCAAAATAGCATCGATTCTTTGTTGTCTTGTAACACTCCGATTTTCTGGGCAACACGGCTAGTTGACCATTCACCAGTGGCGGCTCGTCCATAGGAGCATATGTGTACGTACTATACCCACCTCTTTTTATGGAATTTTATTAGACTAACGAAAAAGATTACGATAAAAAAGAAGATCTGTGAGAGCGAAGACTGCATTGAAAACATTGAATTAATACGTCATTTTGCGTTCTGAAAAGCTTCATTACGCCAGTGAATGCGTCTTACGTTTCCTTGCACTCAAAAAATATTCACAGTTTCCCATCCACGATCTATGCGCAAATTTAAATTCTGCCTCATGTGAGCACAATAACCTGTGACCATGGGCACGGTGATAACCCCCGCAACCCTCGCAGTGCCGGAAGGGGCATCTCTACCCTTAGCAGAAGGATTTTACAAACATTTTTGCTGAAACATCATATGAAACTGTTTAAAAAAATACCAGGAATTTTCGAAAAGCAATTTTTGGTATTTTTATTTTTAGTAAATAAGTAAAATCGTCAAGAAATTGTTTTCGCTTTAGTTTATAAAAACAGGGTAACGGGAAAGTAGCTATTCCAGAGGACTTGAAGCCCCTTTTTACAGCCATAGCGATAGTTCTTATGCATATATATTAACAAGAGAATGTGGAAAACATATCAGTTGGATGAATGAAATGTTTATATCAATGAGGATAAAGCATTATGTATCACAGTTGTTTGCACATAACTATGTATCCTTCAGATATAATGAGCTAGGAGGTGTTCTTCGCGGGAACGAAAAAACAGATACGTGTGTCATGTTTCCTTTATAACGGAGTCAAAAGAAAAGATGTTTTTTTTTTGTTAAAATCGAAGAAAAGATTCTTACCGAAAAAAAAAAAAAAGTTACCGAGGAAAAGATTTTTATGTGTGCAAAACATTGTTAAGTGTCATAAAAGAAATACGGGATCACACCATATAACACAAATTTTGAAGATGACAATCGGATTTTTGGTGTAAATGTGACAAAGGATGGTAAGTCACATAATATCCAAAAACTTGAAAATCTCATCGCCCTGGAGCGAGACTCGAACCCGCCCCTCCTAGATAGTGCCCGGGTATGCTAACCACTACACCACCCAGAACGACGAAGTCTCAAGTTTCCGATTAATTTGAATATAACCATCACAGGATTCGCTAGTCGAAGCAACCGGCGTTCATGTTTAGCGAATCTGGAGGTTAAGAATCCTATCTCGTGATTGCCCGGAGTAGCAGATAAATCATGAAAGTAATACGGGATTACACCATATAATACAAATTTTGAAAATGACAATCCGATTTTTGGTGTAAATGTGACAAGGATGGTAATATTCAAATCAATCAGAAAACTTGGGCGTTCTGGGTGGTGTAGTGGTTAGCATACCCGGGCGCTATCTGGGAGACGCGGGTTCGAGTCCCGCTCCAGAACGATGAAGTTTTCAAGTTTTCGAATAGTATCTGACTTACCATCCTTGTCACATTTACACCAAAAATCGAATTGTCATCTTTAAAATTTGTATTGTTAAGTGTGTTTTTTTATTCAAGAGTAAATAATTTAATTTTGCTCTTTTTGTGCACAATTCTTAATTGTTACTTTTTTATTTGCTTACTTATGTTTTATAAATATTTTCGTGTAAATGGAAATAGGTCATTAGACAATGTCACACGCCGCTTCGTGTTTTGTGTGTGTGATCGTGCGGCATTTCAAATTTCAAAAGGGCTGGCCTAAGTTCTCTAAAAGAATAAAATTTGCATGACGTGATTAATTGTGGTGCAAGTGTTTTGTATTACTTCGTATTGGTATAAAACTAGTATAACGTAATGTCTTTTTCGTGTGCGTGATTGGTGTTACGCTATGTCTAAAACCACGACTAAGGAATGTTGAACTAAATAAGAATACGATGCAATAGTTCCTAATTAAACTTTTACGGCCAGACGAAACATAAACAGAAGTCAACTTACGTTAACCTTTTATTGGTCCAGCAATACTTCAGTAGATCCAACATATAGCACAGCAGGTAAACTTCACATTTATCTTAACAATCGAACGTCTACACGGAGACACATACCCATAAGCAACTCTTGTATCGCCCTTTTTACCCATCGTCCTTATCACATTCATACGTCACTTTCTCTCTGACCTCAAATGTGTTGCTAACCTCATTCTCGTGAGAGACAGAGCAGATATCACGTTAAGTTTAGAAGTATAAAAGAGAACAAACTCAAATTTACATAGGAAAAGGAACTAAACATGAAAGTTATATTATAATATATATATCACACTAGGGCAGTCATTTTAATTTCAGCGTGTGCATTTGTGTTACAATCAGTAAAGTGTAACAATTTTGCTTTTAGGAAAAATGCCTATAGGTTACAAATAACTTGAATTATTAAAGCGCCCGTAAAACCTAGTTAATAATATGGAATTAAAAATGTTCAATGATTGAAAGCAAATACATTTTAGCAAAAGGACCTCGAAGATATTTTTTTGTGGGAGGGCCACGAGTTTTCCAGGTACGCCACTGGAGAAGGATTCTATATGCCTACCCTGTATATGCAAGAAACGGTTGTATGCAGATATTAAAGTACTAAAGGATTATATGATGTATGCTGACATTTAAAGCTCCTAAAAGAATCTAATAAATATTTTAGAGCCGTAAAAAGCAAAAAGAAGATTATTAGAAACTGTTTACGAGAACGAATCAAATTTTACACGGATAACAGGAATAAAAAAAAGACAGTTAAATTAGAGTATACCACACACTTTCCTACATTTTGTAATGTAATTTTCATTATGATTTTCTAAAGTTCGACGAAGGGCATCATAATTCGAAGTATTTGCGTTCAATACAAACGGGTTTGACTGTATAAGTTGCATACAACCAATTTTCTCTTACATACATGGAACTGACAGAGAGCATTAAGTGCGGCCTGACCTTTAAACAACGGCCTTCTGTTATGACGTACCTCTCTCAGAGGTGACCCGCATGTCATGATGGCAAATTCGCAGCGACAATCTTCGTCGGTGTAGCTTAATTGGTAAAGAATTCGTCTCCACAGCAGAAGAATGTGAGTTCATTTCTCGCGACCGGCAAATGGCTTTTACTTCATATTTGTCCCCGTATGTAAAATGAATCTCCCGGCCGTTGAATTCTTCGAAAGATGTGTGATGTTCCTTCCACATATCGTCTGATATTAGTAAGAATTCCCTCTCCTACAGTGAGTTCTCCTTCAAGCGTGGTTGGCCGGCTGACCTGCAAGCCTACGATTCCGTCCCAGCCCTTCCTCAAGGGGAAGGGGGGGGTATACGTGACATGTGCTACGTTTGTTCCACACATCGTCTGGAATTAGTCAGAATTCCTTCCCCTACAGTGAGCTCTCCTTCAAGCGTGGTTTGCCTGCTGACCCGGAAACCTACGATTCCGTACCAGCCCTTTCTCAAGGGGGATACGTGACATGTGCTGTGTTCGTTCCACACATCGTCTGGAATTAGTCAGAATTCCTTCCCCTACAGTGAGCTCTCCTTCAAGCGTGGTTTGCCTGCTGACCCGGAAACCTACGATTACGTACCAGCCCTTTTCTCAAGGGGGGATATACGTGACATGTGCTGTGTTCGTTCCACACATCGTCTGGAATTAGTCAGAATTCCTTCTCCTATAGTGAGCTCTCCTTAAAGCGTGTTTTGCCTGCTGACCCGGAAACCTACGATTCCGTACCAGCCCTTTCTCAAGGGGTTATATACGTGACATGTGCTATGTTCGTTCCATGCATCGACTATAACTAGTCAGAATTCCTTCCCCTACCGTGAGCTCTCCTTCAAGCGTGGTTTGCCTGCTGACCCGGAAACCTACGATTCCGTACCAGCCCTTTCTCAATGGGGGATATACATGACATGTGCTGTGTTCGTTTCACACATCGTCTGGAATTAGTCAGAATTCCTTCTCCTACAGTGAGCTCTCCTTCAAGCGTGGTTTGCCTGCTGACCCGGAAACCTACGATTCCGTACCAGCCCTTTCTCAAGGGGGGGGTATACGTGACATGTGCTGTGTTCGTTCCACACATCGTCTGGAATTAGTCAGAATTCCTTCCCCTACAGTGAGCTCTCCTTCAAGCGTGGTTTGCCTGCTGACCAGGAAACCTACGATTCCGTACCAGCCCTTTCTCAATGGGGGATATACGTGACATGTGCTGTGTTCGTTCCACACATCGTCTGGAATTAGTCAGAATTCCTTCCCCTACAGTGAGCTCTCCTTCAAGCGTGGTTTGCCTGCTGACCCGGAAACCTACGATTCCGTACCAGCCCTTTCTCAAGAAGGGATATGCGTGACATGTAATGTGTTCGTTCCACACATCGTCTGGAATTAGTCAGAATTCCTTCTACTACAGTGAGCTCTCCTTCAAGCGTGGTTTGCCTGCTGGCCAGGAAACCTACGATTCCGTCGCAGCCCTTCTCAAGGGGGGATATACGTGACATGTACTGTGTTCGTTCCACACATCGTCTGGAATTAGTCAGAATTCCTTCTCCTAAAGTGAGCTCTCCTTCAAGCGTGGTTTGCCGGCTGACCCGGAAACTTACGATTCCGTCTCAGCGCTTGCTTAAGGGGTAAATATGTGTTACGTACCTATCTGAAAGGTGACGGCAAAGTTTCTACGACAAACTGCGTCGGTGTAGCTCACTTGAAAAAGTACTCAGCTTTTGAGCAGAGGGTTCAATTTCCTGCACCAGTAAATGGCTTTTACGCTGTGCTCTAAACAACTGCCACTTTTCTGCTGTTCCGGCGATGACTATCATTTTGAGGTTTCGTTGTATTATTGTGATTTTTCCTGCGCAAAAATAAATTATGAAGATTTTCGCGTTGTTCGGTGCTATTTTTTTTTTTTTTAATTAAGTTCGTTCAAGGGGAGATTACGCATATGTTTTTACTTATTCTACGGAAAATGACTTGATGCTGTGCTTTAAACAACGGTCACTCTTGTGCTGTCCAGGTGATGACCGTCATTTTGTGGCTCCGCCGTATTATTGCGGTTTTCACTGCATCAAAATAAATTATGCAAATTTTCGCATTGTTTTGTGCTATTTCAATTTTGGTAAATTAAGTTTGTTCAAGAGGAGATTACCCATGTGTTTTTCTTGTTCTACGGTTCTGGAATTTTACAAATATCTCAGTACGCGCTGATTCCGACGAAAGCTTATTATCAGGTGGATGACGTAAATAACAAAACTAAAATAACTTCCTTGAAAAATTCTGCAAGTTTAACAAGTACATCTTGAACTTCTCCTCGTCTTCCTGTTCATAGTGGTGTGCTTAAAATTTTCATTCCAGAGACATTGTTAGGGCGACATCTTGAAGTCTGAGCTGTAGAACACCTCAATGCATCTCTCCAATGAACGCAATTACAGGAACTGAGTTCACAAACATGCCTTCTCTAATGCAACTAATAACTACCTCCATGCCCAAAAGCGTGGATCCCCCTATTTCGGATAAACTTTTGAAGTTTGCCTGTCTCACTTTAGTGACTCGAACATATACCTTCTAGATAGATTAGCTTCGTTGTTACTCCTCTCCCCCTTCCTACCCCCTTAATTCCTTCTTCTCGTTCTTCTGCCTCGTGTTTCCTCTCAGATGTCATTTTAGATGTCTTCCATTCCTTGTTGTTTTCTTTTTAGATACTACAAATAATCCGAGGAATTAGACGTACTTTTACCTAAGGTTTCTGTTTCTTAATTTTATTTCTATCTTGTTTCATATCTCTCGTTGTCATTTGTTATTTCCGCTGCTTTCTTTCGGGAATCATTTTAAGAAGAAAGTTGCTTTGAAGATTTTGATGAATGACAGCGGTTTTACCCCCCCCCCCCTCTCTCTCTCTCTCTCTCTCTCTCTTTCTCTCTCTCTCTCCATCTGTTTGTATCTATTGCTTTCGGGTTTTTGATCTCAGTTTCGTTTAAATAAATAAAATATTATTTATTCGAGAGTGCGCTATTTGGGCGTTCCATTCTTAAATGTGACGGATCAAGACAAAAGCACGTTACACTGTATCTGGACAAAAGCACATTACACTGTAAAAAATAAGCAGTGTGAATTCACGGAATTTTTATGAAAATAACGTGCAGAAAAGTTGCCTGTAATTGTTCGTCTTTTAAGGTATTCCTATAGGCCTACCCTAAAACGGTCAAAAATACGAAAAAAAAAATAATTATGAACTTATTTTATTCCCCGTTATTTCTGCTTTCAGGATCTGTAGTTGTTTTTTTACAGATTCGAAATAGTTTTCGAGCTATTTTCATTTTTAAGAATCCTTATCTACGCAGAAAATTCATTTAAATCTATTTTATTTTTATTTCACATGCATCGTTTGGTACTTTGGTACATCATGGACTTAGTCAATCCTATATATGAGAGACTAACCACCACGGAACTGTTTAGCAAATATCTCCATGGTAAAACTCAGAAAAGCAATGAGAGTTTCCATTCCCTAATTTGGAAACGTTGTCCGAAGGAGACATTTGTGGGAATGGACACTTTCAAACTCTTTGTTTATGATGCTTTATGCCACTTCAATGCTGGGGCAAAAGTAGAATTAGAAATTATTAAAAGATTGGGACTAAATCCAGGAAAATACACTGGCGGAAAGTGAAAAAGGAACACCAAGAAGGAATTGGCGGACGATCATGAAATTTACATATATGTTAATGGGGTCGAGTTTACGTAGGTGTGATGTTAATTTCGGGACCAACCGGTGAGCGCTTACGCCACAGCACGGCATAATATGCAAATTATCGTCGGTGGTATTTAAGGAGTATGGCGAAGTGAATGTAATCAGTCGTCGGCGTACGGACACGTGCGAAGACCCTGAAGAAGCTGCAATGGCTGGACATGGAAGACGTGTACGATTTCAGCAGTTATCGGACTTTGAGCGAGGTCGTCTAGTCGGACTCCGCGAGGCCGGGTGGTCGTATCGTCCTATTGCGGAGCGAATTGGACGGGAAGTATCGGTGGTGGTACGATGGTGGCGTAGATGGTCCGAGGAACATTCCCACGTGAGAAGACGTGGAACCGGGAGTCACAGACGGACTGATGAGCGGACCGATTGACGCAAAAGAAGAGTGGCGTTGTCAAGAAGAACATCCACTGCGAGGCAAATCCGAGCTGCCGTTGCACCCGAGGTGACTGTGCGAACAATCCGCAACCGTCTACTGGATGCAGGACTACGTGCACGTGTGCCTCTGGCATGTGTACCTCTGACTCCAGCCCACCGTCAGGAACGGCTGCAGTGGTGTCGCCAACGTCTGCACTGGAGAACGCAATGGCGATCTGTTGTGTTCAGCGATGGAAGGAGATTCTGCTTGGGAGCCTCCGATGGCCGTATGCGTGTTCGCAGACGCACAGGGTAGCGTCTCCACCCTTTTTGCATCCGTCAGCGACACGCAGGGCCTACGCCTGGTCTCCTGGTGTGGGGAGCGATCAACTGTCACTCCCGTACACAACGAGTGTTTGTACCGGGTACGTTAAACAGCACCTCCTACATCAACAACATCATTCAGCCCGGTGTTGTGCCATTTTTAAGGTCGGTCCATCGTGGTGTTTTCCAGCAAGATAACGCATGCCCACACACGGCACGTGCAACGCAACATGCACTTCAGGGTGTGAGACAAGTTCCATGGCCTGCACGTTCACCGGATTTGTCCCCCATTGAGCACGTGTGGGATTTTATGGGACAACGACTTATCCGGTCTCCACGGCCAGCCACGACCATCCCCGATTTACGCGTCCAGGTTGAGGATGCTTGGAACTCAATACCCCAAACTTACATCCAACATCTGTACGACAGACTCCATGCCAGAATTGCACAGTGTGACACAGTTCATGGCGGTTCAACCTCGTACTAACCATGTTACATGGAAATGTTATTTTTCAGTTTACCAGCAAATACAGCTGTATTTTGCCATAATGTTTTGATCACGTTATCTTCTGTATTCCGTTATTATGCACACTTCTACAACTTGCGCCCCGCCTTCTGTGCACCCTTCTTATAGTGCTTCTCGGTGGCGCACATGATTTGCATGATTTTCATGTGCCGGGCGCACATGATTTGCATATGCCCAGCAATGCTAATCGTTTGCATGTCCTCTCGTGGGCGACGCATTCTGCGAATTTCAAGCCAATCGGATGCTTCCTTCTTGGTGTTGCATTTTGGGTGGCCAGCAGTGTATAAGCTTTACAACATCCTTATTTTTTAACCTCGATTTGACGATTTCTAAGAATTGGAAAAAAAATCTGTGCAATTTTCAAGAGCGTTTTATCATTACGTCCTAAAAGAAAAGCTTCTAGTCTTTTTAAGTTCTTACTCATGGATCAGAGAGGAGGACCTTAATTAAGCAAGTTAGTAAAATCACACAATGCATTGATTATGATACGCTTTCCAGCATAAGAGAAATCATTGAGCGAAGCGAGGCCGATAGGGGGTTCTGCAGCTTAGTAGGTAGGTCATGATGTAATGGCTTATTGGTGTATTACCGAAGACTACTGTCATTGGATTGGTTGTTACCGAAGACTAATGTCATTGAATTGGCTGTTACCGAAGACTACTGTCATTGGATTGGTTGTTACCGAAGACTACTGTCATTGGATTGGCTGTTACCGAAGACTACTGTCATTGGATTGGTTTCTGTGTGAAGACCTGAGAGTCAAGTTGTATCAGCGAATTTGACCTTTCAGTAAGTGTAGGAATAATTAGTGTCCATAACGTAAGCCTATTCTCCCACGCAGATCCTTTTCTCTGATCGTTTGGTCATTTACTTAACAAAGTGTAGCTTATGTGCAACGCTGTTATTCAAGAACATCAGCCGATTGGTTAGATTGTACAAACGATACACATGGTCGTATCGGAATAATATGGCCACCCCAGGAATCATACTGTACCTGCCCAGGCTCGTCACAGATTGCACGTGACAAGATCGACCACACGGCCCCCCAAGACAGATGAGCCATAGTGCGTTGCGTGAGCACAATGGGCAGAGGTAGTGATTTCACGGACGTTCAAAAAGGAATGATCATCGACCAACGCGCCAAGGGTGGAAGCATCTCAGAAACAGCAGACTCCGTGGGCTGTTCTCGAGGTGCTGTAGTAAGGGTGTACCAAGAATGGACCGCTGGCACGCCGAATACCTCCCGACGTCATAGCCGTGGAGCCGTAAAGGCCATCGACCCCAGAGGAGAACGTCGCCTCCGTCGACTGGTAAAGGGCAATCAACAAGCAGCTGTGCAGCAATTGAGCCTGCAAATGAACGCTGGGACACCCAGCTACGAATCCCCGATAACAGTAGAACGCACCATGTTATTCACGGGTCTCCGGAGCAGACGCTGCGTCAAGGCACCCATGTTAACCCAGGTCCATCGGCAACGACGCCTGCAGTTCGCATGGGACTACGGTCATTGGACAGTGGAAGAGTGGGAAAAGGTTGCTTTCCCCGACGAATCAAGGTTTCTATTCCACAGAAACCTCGTGGCGGATACGGTGTCAGACACACGAGAACCAACACCCACACACGCTTGTCGGTCAAGTACAGGCCGGCGATGGCAGTGTATATCTGGGGGATGTGTTCCTGGTATGACCTGGGACCGCTGATACCTCTGGATGGGTCCCTAAACGCCAATTGCTGCCTGTCTATCCTCGCAGACCACATGCATCCATTCATGTTGGGCGTTTACCGCAGTGGTGATGGTGTCTACCAACAGGATAGTGCGCCGTGCCACGTCGCTAAGGAGATGCGTGATTGGTTCCAGGAACACGACAGCGATGTCTCCGTTCTCTCTTGGCCGGCGAAATCGCCTGATCTCAATCTCTTAGAGCACTCGTGGGATTATTTGGATCAACAAGTTCGACGTGCTGACCCACAACCACGTCATCTGCGGGACCTCCGTGCTCTACTGCAGTCCGAATGGGCACGGGCAACCTTCCAGGGCCTCATTGCATCCATGCCGCGCCGTCTCTCCGATGTCATCCGAGTCAAGGGTGGTTATTCCCATTATTAGGTAAGTGGCCATATTATTCTGATACGGCTGAGTATTCATCAACAGATTAACAATTGAGACTCTCTACCCTGTTGCTATTGCTTCTAATTGGCTATCTAAAAATTAGCACTAGTCTTTGTACATTGTTCGCCAAAGTAACACATGAACAAAGTGGCATAATATTATTTACATCAAGCTTCTGGTATGGTGTCTGCCATCGATAAGGTATCAACTGGTATGAGATGGAATCTTAAGTGTCGAGGGGGACTAATTTAGAGTTGAACATACTAGCCATGGGCAAATCGATTCTTTTAATTCTACTCACTAAAAGAATTCGTTCGCACTGATTTGTTCATTGACACTTCCGGTATAGTGAACTATTTACGCAAGAAATGAATCTCAACATTCTTCAGATCCTTTCATTCGTCGACACTTCATCTCAGGAATCAACTGTAAGTCGCATCCTTCAGTTCGTTATCATTTCCTGTTTAGTTAAGGACAGAAATGATTCTAACAATTGTCCGTTCCTTTCATTCGTTGACACTTCCGGCTAAGTGAACTCTTCATCCAAGAAATGAATCTCAGCAATCAGTTCTGAGTCGGATCCTTTTGTTCGTTGACACTTTCGGTTTAATAAACTGCTCACGCAAAAAACGAATCTTAAGAATTGTCGCATATTTTCATTGGTTGACACTTCCAATTTAGCGAACTATTTATGCAGAAAATGAATCTCGGGAATCAATACCGAGTCGGGTCCTTCCGTTCGTTCGGTTTAGTGAACTCTTTGTAGAAGACATGAATCTCGGGTATTGTGGAATCCTTTCATTCGTTGGCACTTCCAGCTTAATGAGCTATTTAAACAGGAAACAAATCTCGGGAATCAGTTCTGAGTCGGATCCTTTCGTTCGTTGACACTTCTCGTTTAGTGAACTCTTTACTCAAGAAATGAATCTCAGCAATTAGTTTTGATTCAGATCCTTTCGTTGGTTGACACTTCCGGTTTAGTGAACTCTACGCAAGAAATGAATCTCAACAATTGTCGGATTCTTTCATTCATTGACACTTCTGGTTTAATGAACTATTTACGCAGAAATGAATCTCAGGAATCAATCACGTGTTGCATCCTTTCGTTTGTTGATAATTCCGGGTTAATGAACTGTTTGCCCAAGAAATGAATTTCAAAAATTCTCAGATACTTTCATGCGTTGACAATTTCGGTCTAATGAACTATTTACCCAACAAATGAATCTCAGGAATCAGTTTCGAGTCGCATCCTTTTGTTCGTTGACACTTTAGGTTGCACTCTGTAGGCAAGAAATGAATCTCAGCAATTGTCGGATCCTTGCATTCGTTAGCACTTCAGGTTTAATGAGCTATTTACGCAAAAAATGAATCTCATGAATCAATTCTGGGTCGCATCCTTTCGTTTGTTGATAATTCTGGATAAATGAACTGTTTTTGCAAGAAATGAATCTCTGCAATTGTCGGATCCTTGCATTCGTTAACACTTCGGGTGTAAGGAGCTATTCACGCAGGAAATGAATCTCATGAATTAATTCTGAGTCGCATCCTTTCGTTCGTTGACACTTTCGGTTTAGTGAACTGGTTATCCAAGAAATGAATCTCAACAATCAGAGTTCTTAGTTGAATCCTTTCATTCGTTGACACTTCCGCTTGAATGAATAATTTATGTAGGAAATTAATCTCAGGAATCAATTCTGAGTCAGATGTTTTTGCTCGTTGACACTTCCGGTTTAGTAAACTGTTTACGAAGGAAATGACTCTCGGGAATCCATTCTGATTCGAATCCGAACTGAAAAGCTTAAATCGTTCGTTGACTCTTCCAATTTAATGAACGATTTTTAGTTAAAAGTTTATGTCTGAATCTTACGACAAATTTCCCCCTTAGTTTTGAAATAAGTTCGTTTCGAAATATTGACACTTTTGAGTAAGGTAATGTTTTCTGACTGAGATATGAGATTCATCGAGACACCTGGATGAACTTTTGATTTCTAGTGAAAAGTAATTCTGACTGATTCATTCTTGGAATCAGCTCTTTTCAGAAAATAGTTAATCGTTCGCGATTATCTCTTCAACATACGTTAGAATTTAAGGGAATGTACGCCGGAAATGAAAATCTTTAACAAAGGTTGGAGAATTCCAAAGAGGAAACAGCAAACAAATATCTTTTTTGAACATTTAAACAAAATCTTATAAAAACCAATCTCAACTACAACTGCACTTTTCACTTTGTTTCTTTCTTCTTCACTTTGTTTCTTTCTTCTCCTAAGCTGGGTGCTTTCGAAATTACATCCTGTGGTACGTATTAATGCTGTGCGCAACTGTGAAAACACAAATTTGTCCGTGACGAAATCGAAACCGCGCCCCCACTCCAGAGAAAGTTGCTCTCCCAACTAAGCTATACGGACGGAATGTATCGCTGCAGCTTTATCGTCCTTACACGTGCTTTACCTCTACAGTACGTCACAGCATCTCCCTCTTAATTTTTTATTTTATTTTATTTTATTTTATTTATTTATTTTTATTTTTTGAAACGAAGAACGAATTTTCATTAATTCTAGACGATGTATGGAACAAACATTACACATTTTTCGAAGAACCCAGTGACTGGTACATCCATTTTTACGTTCGAGCGCCAATGTGAAAACACAAATTTTGTCCGTGATGGGGATCGAACCCGCGCCCCCACTACAAAGTAAGTTGTTCTCCCAACTAATCTACATGGACGGAATATATCGCTGCAGATTTGTCGTCTTGGCACGTGTTTTACCTATATGGTACGTCACCCAACATATTAAAATATTAGAAAAAATATGTTTCGTGTTTTCTCACAATAATGCATTCTAGTTTAGAATGGAAAAAGAACAATTCTGAAAAAAAAAAAAATAACAATTTCACACACACGCACGCAAAAAGTGTTTTCTCGTGTTAAAATCATTCGTAATAAAAATGCATGTGACTTGTAAAAAAAGCTAAAATCGCAATAAAAGATTGTAACTCTAATTATGCGCCTGAAATTCTCATTGCAGATTTCATTCTAAAACTAAAGGAGAAGAAAAGACAAAGGCAAATGAAATATTAAAAAAAAGGAAGAAATCTAAAGGCGACGAAGTAGAAGAACTGAGGAGAAGTGAAGAAGTTACAAGAAGTAAAACGACGGAGAGAATTTAAGCGAGACACAAAATGGAAGAATGACCAAAGCGGCACACCAAACGCAAAACTTTCCTTTCCACACAGCCAATCCCTTCTCTGACTTCCACCCCTCCGCCTCCCCCCTCAAACCTCCTACTTAATGCTTCCTTTTGTGGCCCTCCCACTCCCCATTCGCCAGCTGGCGCACTCCCCGAATTATTAAAATTTTTACAGAAGAATAAGTCCAATTCCTGCCTCAAAATCTGCCGCGGGCTTTCCACTCGGCTGCTCCTCATCCAACAGGGCCTTACGCTTTAGTGCTCACCCATTCGTTGCAGTGGGCCCCACAAAGTCTCAGCTGCAACCCCCCCTTCCTCGACTTTGAAATTATCTCTTCACTGTTGGGCACACGTACACACACTCCCTGTAAAATACAAGCTGATATCCAGTGCTCTGTTTCACCTGGGTGTTCATAGCGTTGTCCCCAATTTAAGTTGAAACTTGAATGAATTTCTCCTCTGCACCCTACGAGCACGTTGCTCTTATTTATTTTATATATTTAATTTTAATGAAACACTGAAATTACCCGGCTGGGACAATGCAAAACTGACTTCAGAAAAGTCGTTTGCCTTATATCCGAAACCATAGAAATGCTTTCCAAAAAGCGAATTAGTCACAAAAGCGAATAAGAACCCGTGACAAAGCCGAAACTATTCAAAACTACTTTCTTATTTTGTTTTGTTTAATAACTCCCATGCGTATCGAAGACTAGGAGGAGTTCCTCATCCCAAATATGGAGTTGCGGTGATAGGAGGAGTTTCCTCATACTAATATCAGTTCATTCCTCCTAGCCCTCGATAAGATGGAGAGTTCTCTTATCCCAAAAAATACGAGGGTCATTTCGAAAGTTTTGCACACTGTGTGTTATCTCTTAAAAAACGAATTTATTTCACAACATACTTTTACAGGCCTTCGAAGTAATCTCCATATTTCTTTATGACAGCGGCTCAACTGTTACGTACCTGCCAGCAGGACGCACACGACATAAAGGCAGATAGCAGTTAGAACGAACGTCCGCGTAGCTCAATTGGTAGAGTGACTTATTCCGGAGTGAGGGGACCCGGCTTCGACAAAAAGGACGGAGAAATTTACTTCGTTATAATGGCGCTCGAACTTTCCGGATGACCCGGCCGTTCAAAATCTCGCAATGGTGTGATGTTCTTTCCACACCGCGAGATAGAAAAATAAGAGAATCCCTTCTCCAGCGCTTCGAAAAATGAATGTGTGTGACGTTGCATTCCACACCCCAGATTGACTGGGAGTTCTCAAGTGCACGTTCTACAGAGGATGGCTGCCTGCAACGATTCATGGTCACGGCTGACCCGTGGGCCAAGCCCCCGGCCCTCTTTCGGGGGGGGGGATGTGAAGTACCTGCCAGCAGGACGCACACGACATAAAGGCAGATAGCAGTTAGAACGAACGTCCGCGTAGCTTAATTGGTAGAGTGAGGGGACCGGGTTCGAGCCCCGGCGTGGACAAAAATGACGGAGAATTTTACTTCGTTATACAACGTTTAAGCAAGTCTTGTATTCCAGTCAGAACACCTCCATCGTTGAGGCGTCGGATTACTCGGGTCCAGGGGCGCCGACTTCACCAAATTATTGAGGGGGCAGACATGAAGAGATCAGACCCATGTGCATGTCTGTTCCTTTGTCAGGAGGAAAATAAAAATTAAAAGGGGAGGGGAGCAAAAAGATAAACTACGAGATTCGACGTATATTTTAAAACGCATTTGCAATTGCTCATCAGCAAATGAACAAAAAAATTAGAAATATTCTTTTGCTGAATATTAATATTTTCAAAAATTAAATTCAGCTTGCGATTTTGTAGAAATATCCAGAGAGATTTTGTTTCCAAACGTTTATCAAAAATAAGAAAAATTAGCGCTGTTACATAAACAAAGAACGAGAAGCGCAAAAAAATATATAGATACATAAAAGCGCTAGAGCTCATACGTTTCCGCATTTTTATTTGTTTTATTTTTCATAATTATTTTAAACATCACGAGAACATGTCGAACAAAATACGGGGCTGACAATGAAGTTTCTTATCAAATAAGCAATGCTGAATATGGGGGAAAAGTTTACTTATTTTGTTTTTCATAATTTTTTCGGAAATAAATCGCTTTGAGCTCATAAAGTAGAGCTTGGCCACTTTATGAGCCCAAAACGGACAACACAGGACGAAAAATATTGGGTGGGCACTACCCCCTAGTAAAATTATTAGGGGGCAAGATTCATCTGGCCCCCCTATAGTCGGCGTCACCTCATTAGAAGCATCATGAATCGTTTCCTGTGGAGTGTCTGCTTCAGCTTTAAAAAAAAAGTCATAGTCTGATGGGTTAGAGCTGAGACGGGCTGAGCCCGAGCCCGAAAGACAGAAGCAGAGCGCGGGCCCGAATCGGGCTCTGGCTGTGGAATATTTACTGCGCTTCGGGCTTGGGCTCTTATAGAGGGAGAGCGAGATAAAAAAAAATTTTTATATAAATATGATTTTTTATGATTTAGCAAATGAGACACTATATAATTGGTAAAAGGAATTTCTTCGGCAACTGGTTCTGGTTAGGGAGCGCGCTTTCGAGATGGCTATTTATTCCGGGCATGGGTAGAAAATGCCATAGGCCTCGCTTTAGTGTGTTTCTGCAGAGATGAAAAAGCTTTTTCAAGAACTATAGATATTGGACAGTTGATAGCACGCCGACGATAATTTACCCTCTATCTCCACGCAGAAGATCCCTACTAATTCTATTTAGCAACATACATACATTGTATTACAACGCATTATGGCGCGATAATATTAGCATTATTTGAGCAACATACAATTAATTGCAGCACCGCCCGATCATTTTGGATGTCCGGCCGCCCGAAGCACTTCGGGTGGAAACGAACGGTCAAAGAAAATCGTACAGTTACACTGTAAAAATAGATAGAGGTCCCTTCCAACCACTCCGCATTTGAGAAATACATTGGTTAATTGCAGGAGGAAGAGAGAGTGGAAGTGTGGAAAAGGAGATGTTTTTTTTTTAATCGTTGTACATGTTAGCCAGTTTTCGGGCTCGTTAGGGACTGGGCTCTATCTTTCAATATAAAATTCGGGCACGGGTGGGCTCGTGCCCGCCCGTGCCCGAATTATATAACGGGCTCGGACGCGCTAGGGCCCCGAAAATTGAGCACGAACACCATAACACCGGCTCGGACGCGCTCGGGTTCCAAAAATTGAGCACGAACGTCATACCACGGGCTCGGACGTGCTCGGGCTCCGAGAATTGAGCACGAACACCATACCACGGGCTCCGACGTGCTCGGGCTCCGAAAATTGAGCACGAACACCATACCACGGGCTCAGACGTGCTCGGGCTCCGAAAATTGAGCACGAACACCATACCACGGGCTCCGAAATTTGAGCGCAAACACTACCACCGGCTCGGACGTGCTCGGGCTCCAAAAATTGAGCACGAACACCATACCACGGGCTCGGACGTACTCGGGCTCCGAAAATTGAGCACCAACACCATACCACGGGCTCCGAAATTTGAGCGCAAACACTACCACCGGCTCGGACGTGCTCGGGCTCCAAAAATTGAGCACCAACACCATACCACGGGCTCGGACGTACTCGGGCTCCGAAAATTGAGCACCAACACCATACCACGGGCTCCGAAATTTGAGCGCAAACACTACCACCGGCTCGGACGTGCTCGGGCTCCAAAAATTGAGCACGAACACCATACCACGGGCTCGGACGTGCTCGGGCTTCGAAAATTTAGCACGAACTCAGCTCTATGGTGGGCTCCTTTCAGGACTTTGTAGCGCGTGGGAAAACAATTCCCATCCATATTTTTCCAGAATGTCTCTTATTATACGGGCAACATGTGGCCTCGCATTGTCGTGCAAAATGATGACACCAGCTTCGAGCATGTCGGTCCTTCTTTGGCGAATATTTGGGCGCAAAACATTTTGCAGAAACCTTCTGCAGTAGTCCGCTGTTGCAGTGGTCCCCTCGGGCACTCTGTCTGTTGATATCACACTAACCTTGTCACAGGCCATAATCATTATCAGCTTAACATTCGATTGTTGGCAGCAGAATTTTTTCTGACAAGGTGATTCTGGATGTTTCCACACAGCGGACTGAGATTTCAGTTTTGGTTCAAAAGCTCGTATCCAGGTTTCGTCTATAGCAACAATTCTGTCCAAAAACTGCTCGACTTCTGTCTCGTACCGCTGAAGCAATTCTTCTGCAATCCCTTTGCGAACTGCTTGCTGTTCTTCACTCAATTTATGCGAAACCCATTTGGCAGCCACTTTTCTCTTCTGTTAATTTTTCAGTTGGGCTTCTGAAAACCGAAGCGGTAGACATGTTTGCTTCATATGGCATATCTTCACATATTTTCCGTCGATCTTCTTGCAAAATGCTGTTGACGATAACCACAGAAGTGCCGTCCATTGCATCTGATAGCCAGCAGCTCCTTGTGTCGTCTTCGATGCTTTCTCGACCTTGGCGGAAACGAGAAGCCCACCGTGACACTGTGCTACGATCCGCTACACTAAGTCCACCGTGACACTGTGATACGATACACTAAGTCCACCGTGACACTGTGCTACGATACACTAAGTCCACGGTGACACTGTGATACGATACACTAAGTCCACCGTGACACTGTGCTACGATACACTAAGTCCACCGTGACACTGTGCTACGATACACTACACTAAGTCCACCGTGACACTGTGCTACGATCCACTACACTAACCCCCAGACTTCACACAAAGCTTTAGGAATGTTGGTAGGATTTTCCTTGCAAAGTTTCAATTTTAATGTAGGATCGATGGTCGCCACGCGAGATCTGACTGGACTCACTTCCTTCTTCCATTTGTAGGCAGAATTTTTCGTAACAGGAACAAATTAGCCAGCAAACGTAGACACAAATTTGTATAGTTAAGTATGACCCACAACTGGCGCAACGATTGGAACGATTTCATCATCGTACGGGAAGCGCTCGGGCAGTGTGAAATGACCTACGTTGTTTCTCCCTCCTCCTAGTCTTCAACAAGGAGGAGTTTCGTCATTCTAATATCAGTTCACTCCTTCTAACCTTCGATAAGGAAGTGTTCTCTAACCTTAATGTGAATTCAGTCTTCTTAGCCTTCGATAACGAGGAGTTTTCTCATGATCATATGAGTTCACTCTTCCTAGTCTTCGATAAGTAGGAGTCTCCTCCCTTTATTATGAGCTCACTTTTCTCCCCTAGCCTGCGATAAGGAGGAGTTCTCTCATACTAATGCGAGTCCACTCCTTCATTCCTTCAACAACGAACAATTCACTTCTCCTAATATGAGCTCTCTGCTCTCTCTCCTAGCTCGCGATAAGAAGTTCCATCGTCCTTTATAAGTTCACTCCTTTTACCTCTTGATAAAGAGGAGTTCTCTCTCCTCATATGAGTTCTTTGCTCCTAGCCTTAGGTAAGGAGGAGTTCACTCCTCCTAGTTCTGGATAAGGAGCAGTTTCTCTACATGAGTCATCTCCCTCAGGAGTTCTCACATTTTAATACGAGTTCACTCCTCCTAGCTCTGGATAAGGAGGTTTTCCTTACGTTAATTATCTCCCCTTCGGTAAGGAGGAGTTCTCTCATGCTAATACGAGTTCACTCCCCCTAGCTCTTGATAAGGAGTTCCCCTTAATATGAGTTCTCCCTTCTAGCCTTCGGTAAGGAGCCGTTCTCACATCCTAATATGAGTTCACTCTTTAGCCTTTGATAAGGAGTGTGAGAACACAAATTTGTAAATGGCAGAGATCGAAGTCGCTTCCCCTCACTTCAGAGTAGGTTGATCTCCCATCTAAGTAACACGGACGGAATGTACCGCTGTAGATTTGTCGTCATGACACGTGGTTCATCTCTGTAGTACGTCACAGGAGGTGTTTCCTCATTGTAATATCAATTCACTCCTCTTAGCTTACGATAGGGATAATTCCCTCATCATTTTCTTAGCCTTCCGTAACGAGGGGAGAACTCGCCCATATTGAAGGCTAGGAGGAGCTATTTTATCCTTAATAAGGGTTTCAAGGATCAGAGGTAAACAGAACGTAAGAGAAAACACAGTACTCGTGTCACACACTGGATTCAAATTCAGACCTTCAGCGCGATCAACCCTTAAATAAGAATTTATGCCGTACAATGAACTAAAGGCTAGGCGAAAGGACGGCTTCTTCGTAACGAGAAGTCTGTCGTAAGATCAACGGTTTTGCGTGACTTCCGAACAACAGCGGACGGCAGCGAAGCCTTCTGTCTCGAAGCAGTACCTATAACCACTTGGTCATCCGCAATCCTTGACGAGTGGCTAGAACCTCATTGTGTTAGGCAATGAGTGGTAGTAAAAATTATTGATTTGTTAAAAGCCCATAAAAACAATGAAAGAAAATTTTAAAATTATAATAAAAGTGGAAAATAAAATTTAGTTCGAAAACTGATGTATATGTTACCGCTAAAGCTCGAAAGCCGTTAATGTGCACATTACCTAGCTAATCTGCAGATTAACTGATTTGCTCCGTTAACGTGCGGAATCAAGAGTTTTCCGCATTTTACCTAGGTAATGTGCACATTAACGGCTTCCGTATCGTTAAAGTTCAAAAGTTTGTTTCTCTCATTTCCTTTCCTTACACCTTCCCCCTCTCCCTCCACTTTTAGTTTGGTTTCGCCTGTTTCTCTCATTTCCTTTCCCTACACCTTCCCCCTCTCCCTCCACTTTTAGTTTGGTTTCGCCTGTTTCTCTCATTTCCTTTCCCTACACCTTCCCCCTCTCCCTCCACTTTTAATTTGGTTTCGCCTGTTTCTCTCATTTCCTTTCCCTACACCTTCCCCTCTCTCCCTCCACTTTTAGTTTGGTTTCGCCTGTTTCTCTCATTTCCTTTCCCTACACCTTCCCCCTCTCCCTCCACTTTTAGTTTGGTTTCGCCTGTTTCTCTCATTTCCTTTCCCTACACCTTCCCCTCTCCCTCCACTTTTAGTTTGGTTTCGCCTGTTTCTCTCATTTCCTTTCCCTACACCTTCCACCTCTCCCTCCACTTTTAGTTTGGTTTCGCCTGTTTCTCTCATTTCCTTTCCCTACACCTTCCCCCTCTCCCTCCACTTTTAGTTTGGTTTCTGCCTGTTTCTCTCATTTCCTTTCCCTACACCTTCCCCCTCTCCCTCCACTTTTAGTTTGGTTTCGCCTGTTTCTCTCATTTCCTTTCCCTACACCTTCCCCCTCTCCCTCCACTTTTAGTTTGGTTTCGCCTGTTTCTCTCATTTCCTTTCCCTACACCTTCCCCCTCTCCCTCCACTTTTAGTTTGGTTTCGCCTGTTTCTCTCATTTCCTTTCCCTACACCTTCCCCCTCTCCCTCCACTTTTAGTTTGGTTTCGCCTGTTTCTCTCATTTCCTTTCCCTACACCTTCCCCCTCTCCCTCCACTTTTAGTTTGGTTTCGCCTGTTTCTCTCATTTCCTTTCCCTACACCTTCCCCTCTCCCTCCACTTTTAGTTTGGTTTCGCCTGTTTCTCTCATTTCCTTTCCCTACACCTTCCCCCTCTCCCTCCACTTTTAGTTTGGTTTCTGCCTGTTTCTCTCATTTCCTTTCCCTACACCTTCCCCCTCTCCCTCCACTTTTAGTTTGGTTTCGCCTGTTTCTCTCATTTCCTTTCCCTACACCTTCCCCCTCTCCCTCCACTTTTAGTTTGGTTTCGCCTGTTTCTCTCATTTCCTTTCCCTACACCTTCCCCCTCTCCCTCCACTTTTAGTTTGGTTTCTGCCTGTTTCTCTCATTTCCTTTCCCTACACCTTCCCCCTCTCCCTCCACTTTTAGTTTGGTTTCGCCTGTTTCTCTCATTTCCTTTCCCTACACCTTCCCCCTCTCCCTCCACTTTTAGTTTGGTTTCGCCTGTTTCTCTCATTTCCTTTCCCTACACCTTCCCCCTCTCCCTCCACTTTTAGTTTGGTTTCGCCTGTTTCTCTCATTTCCTTTCCCTACACCTTCCCCCTCTCCCTCCACTTTTAGTTTGGTTTCGCCTGTTTCTCTCATTTCCTTTCCCTACACCTTCCCCCTCTCCCTCCACTTTTAGTTTGGTTTCGCCTGTTTCTCTCATTTCCTTTCCCTACACCTTCCCCCTCTCCCTCCACTTTTAGTTTGGTTTCGCCTGTTTCTCTCATTTCCTTTCCCTACACCTTCCCCCTCTCCCTCCACTTTTAGTTTGGTTTCGCCTGTTTCTCTCATTTCCTTTCCCTACACCTTCCCCCTCTCCCTCCACTTTTAGTTTGGTTTCGCCTGTTTCTCTCATTTCCTTTCCCTACACCTTCCCCCTCTCCCTCCACTTTTAGTTTGGTTTCGCCTGTTTCTCTCATTTCCTTTCCCTACACCTTCCCCCTCTCCCTCCACTTTTAGTTTGGTTTCGCCTGTTTCTCTCATTTCCTTTCCCTACACCTTCCCCCTCTCCCTCCACTTTTAGTTTGGTTTCGCCTGTTTCTCTCATTTCCTTTCCCTACACCTTCCCCTCTCCCTCCACTTTTAGTTTGGTTTCGCCTGTTTCTCTCATTTCCTTTCCCTACACCTTCCCCCTCTCCCTCCACTTTTAGTTTGGTTTCGCCTGTTTCTCTCATTTCCTTTCCCTACACCTTCCCCCTCTCCCTCCACTTTTAGTTTGGTTTCGCCTGTTTCTCTCATTTCCTTTCCCTACACCTTCCCCCTCTCCCTCCACTTTTAGTTTGGTTTCGCCTGTTTCTCTCATTTCCTTTCCCTACACCTTCCCCCTCTCCCTCCACTTTTAGTTTGGTTTCGCCTGTTTCTCTCATTTCCTTTCCCTACACCTTCCCCCTCTCCCTCCACTTTTAGTTTGGTTTCGCCTGTTTCTCTCATTTCCTTTCCCTACACCTTCCCCCTCTCCCTCCACTTTTAGTTTGGTTTCGCCTGTTTCTCTCATTTCCTTTCCCTACACCTTCCCCCTCTCCCTCCACTTTTAGTTTGGTTTCGCCTGTTTCTCTCATTTCCTTTCCCTACACCTTCCCCCTCTCCCTCCACTTTTAGTTTGGTTTCTGCCTGTTTCTCTCATTTCCTTTCCCTACACCTTCCCCCTCTCCCTCCACTTTTAGTTTGGTTTCGCCTGTTTCTCTCATTTCCTTTCCCTACACCTTCCCCCTCTCCCTCCACTTTTAGTTTGGTTTCGCCTGTTTCTCTCATTTCCTTTCCCTACACCTTCCCCCTCTCCCTCCACTTTTAGTTTGGTTTCGCCTGTTTCTCTCATTTCCTTTCCCTACACCTTCCCCCTCTCCCTCCACTTTTAGTTTGGTTTCTGCCTGTTTCTCTCATTTCCTTTCCCTACACCTTCCCCCTCTCCCTCCACTTTTAGTTTGGTTTCGCCTGTTTCTCTCATTTCCTTTCCCTACACCTTCCCCCTCTCCCTCCACTTTTAGTTTGGTTTCGCCTGTTTCTCTCATTTCCTTTCCCTACACCTTCCCCTCTCCCTCCACTTTTAGTTTGGTTTCGCCTGTTTCTCTCATTTCCTTTCCCTACACCTTCCCCCTCTCCCTCCACTTTTAGTTTGGTTTCGCCTGTTTCTCTCATTTCCTTTCCCTACACCTTCCCCCTCTCCCTCCACTTTTAGTTTGGTTTCGCCTGTTTCTCTCATTTCCTTTCCCTACACCTTCCCCTCTCTCCTCCACTTTTAGTTTGGTTTCGCCTGTTTCTCTCATTTCCTTTCCCTACACCTTCCCCCTCTCCCTCCACTTTTAGTTTGGTTTCGCCTGTTTCTCTCATTTCCTTTCCCTACACCTTCCCCCTCTCCCTCCACTTTTAGTTTGGTTTCGCCTGTTTCTCTCATTTCCTTTCCCTACACCTTCCCCCTCTCCCTCCACTTTTAGTTTGGTTTCGCCTGTTTCTCTCATTTCCTTTCCCTACACCTTCCCCCTCTCCCTCCACTTTTAGTTTGGTTTCGCCTGTTTCTCTCATTTCCTTTCCCTACACCTTCCCCTCTCCCTCCACTTTTAGTTTGGTTTCGCCTGTTTCTCTCATTTCCTTTCCCTACACCTTCCCCCTCTCCCTCCACTTTTAGTTTGGTTTCGCCTGTTTCTCTCATTTCCTTTCCCTACACCTTCCCCCTCTCCCTCCACTTTTAGTTTGGTTTCGCCTGTTTCTCTCATTTCCTTTCCCTACACCTTCCCCCTCTCCCTCCACTTTTAGTTTGGTTTCGCCTGTTTCTCTCATTTCCTTTCCCTACACCTTCCCCCTCTCCCTCCACTTTTAGTTTGGTTTCGCCTGTTTCTCTCATTTCCTTTCCCTACACCTTCCCCCTCTCCCTCCACTTTTAGTTTGGTTTCGCCTGTTTCTCTCATTTCCTTTCCCTACACCTTCCCCCTCTCCCTCCACTTTTAGTTTGGTTTCGCCTGTTTCTCTCATTTCCTTTCCCTACACCTTCCCCCTCTCCCTCCACTTTTAGTTTGGTTTCGCCTGTTTCTCTCATTTCCTTTCCCTACACCTTCCCCCTCTCCCTCCACTTTTAGTTTGGTTTCGCCTGTTTCTCTCATTTCCTTTCCCTACACCTTCCCCTCTCCCTCCACTTTTAGTTTGGTTTCGCCTGTTTCTCTCATTTCCTTTCCCTACACCTTCCCCCTCTCCCTCCACTTTTAGTTTGGTTTCGCCTGTTTCTCTCATTTCCTTTCCCTACACCTTCCCCTCTCCCTCCACTTTTAGTTTGGTTTCGCCTGTTTCTCTCATTTCCTTTCCCTACACCTTCCCCCTCTCCCTCCACTTTTAGTTTGGTTTCGCCTGTTTCTCTCATTTCCTTTCCCTACACCTTCCCCCTCTCCTCCACTTTTAGTTTGGTTTCGCCTGTTTCTCTCATTTCCTTTCCCTACACCTTCCCCCTCTCCCTCCACTTTTAGTTTGGTTTCGCCTGTTTCTCTCATTTCCTTTCCCTACACCTTCCCCCTCTCCCTCCACTTTTAGTTTGGTTTCGCCTGTTTCTCTCATTTCCTTTCCCTACACCTTCCCCCTCTCCCTCCACTTTTAGTTTGGTTTCGCCTGTTTCTCTCATTTCCTTTCCCTACACCTTCCCCTCTCCCTCCACTTTTAGTTTGGTTTCGCCTGTTTCTCTCATTTCCTTTCCCTACACCTTCCCCCTCTCCCTCCACTTTTAGTTTGGTTTCGCCTGTTTCTCTCATTTCCTTTCCCTACACCTTCCCCCTCTCCCTCCACTTTTAGTTTGGTTTCGCCTGTTTCTCTCATTTCCTTTCCCTACACCTTCCCCCTCTCCCTCCACTTTTAGTTTGGTTTCGCCTGTTTCTCTCATTTCCTTTCCCTACACCTTCCCCCTCTCCCTCCACTTTTAGTTTGGTTTCGCCTGTTTCTCTCATTTCCTTTCCCTACACCTTCCCCCTCTCCCTCCACTTTTAGTTTGGTTTCGCCTGTTTCTCTCATTTCCTTTCCCTACACCTTCCCCCTCTCCCTCCACTTTTAGTTTGGTTTCGCCTGTTTCTCTCATTTCCTTTCCCTACACCTTCCCCCTCTCCCTCCACTTTTAGTTTGGTTTCGCCTGTTTCTCTCATTTCCTTTCCCTACACCTTCCCCCTCTCCCTCCACTTTTAGTTTGGTTTCGCCTGTTTCTCTCATTTCCTTTCCCTACACCTTCCCCCTCTCCCTCCACTTTTAGTTTGGTTTCGCCTGTTTCTCTCATTTCCTTTCCCTACACCTTCCCCCTCTCCCTCCACTTTTAGTTTGGTTTCGCCTGTTTCTCTCATTTCCTTTCCCTACACCTTCCCCCTCTCCCTCCACTTTTAGTTTGGTTTCGCCTGTTTCTCTCATTTCCTTTCCCTACACCTTCCCCCTCTCCCTCCACTTTTAGTTTGGTTTCGCCTGTTTCTCTCATTTCCTTTCCCTACACCTTCCCCCTCTCCCTCCACTTTTAGTTTGGTTTCGCCTGTTTCTCTCATTTCCTTTCCCTACACCTTCCCCCTCTCCCTCCACTTTTAGTTTGGTTTCGCCTGTTTCTCTCATTTCCTTTCCCTACACCTTCCCCCTCTCCCTCCACTTTTAGTTTGGTTTCGCCTGTTTCTCTCATTTCCTTTCCCTACACCTTCCCCCTCTCCCTCCACTTTTAGTTTGGTTTCGCCTGTTTCTCTCATTTCCTTTCCCTACACCTTCCCCCTCTCCCTCCACTTTTAGTTTGGTTTCGCCTGTTTCTCTCATTTCCTTTCCCTACACCTTCCCCCTCTCCCTCCACTTTTAGTTTGGTTTCGCCTGTTTCTCTCATTTCCTTTCCCTACACCTTCCCCTCTCCCTCCACTTTTAGTTTGGTTTCGCCTGTTTCTCTCATTTCCTTTCCCTACACCTTCCCCCTCTCCCTCCACTTTTAGTTTGGTTTCGCCTGTTTCTCTCATTTCCTTTCCCTACACCTTCCCCCTCTCCCTCCACTTTTAGTTTGGTTTCGCCTGTTTCTCTCATTTCCTTTCCCTACACCTTCCCCCTCTCCCTCCACTTTTAGTTTGGTTTCGCCTGTTTCTCTCATTTCCTTTCCCTACACCTTCCCCCTCTCCCTCCACTTTTAGTTTGGTTTCGCCTGTTTCTCTCATTTCCTTTCCCTACACCTTCCCCCTCTCCCTCCACTTTTAGTTTGGTTTCGCCTGTTTCTCTCATTTCCTTTCCCTACACCTTCCCCTCTCCCTCCACTTTTAGTTTGGTTTCGCCTGTTTCTCTCATTTCCTTTCCCTACACCTTCCCCTCTCCCTCCACTTTTAGTTTGGTTTCGCCTGTTTCTCTCATTTCCTTTCCCTACACCTTCCCCCTCTCCCTCCACTTTTAGTTTGGTTTCGCCTGTTTCTCTCATTTCCTTTCCCTACACCTTCCCCCTCTCCCTCCACTTTTAGTTTGGTTTCGCCTGTTTCTCTCATTTCCTTTCCCTACACCTTCCCCCTCTCCCTCCACTTTTAGTTTGGTTTCGCCTGTTTCTCTCATTTCCTTTCCCTACACCTTCCCCCTCTCCCTCCACTTTTAGTTTGGTTTCGCCTGTTTCTCTCATTTCCTTTCCCTACACCTTCCCCCTCTCCCTCCACTTTTAGTTTGGTTTCGCCTGTTTCTCTCATTTCCTTTCCCTACACCTTCCCCCTCTCCCTCCACTTTTAGTTTGGTTTCGCCTGTTTCTCTCATTTCCTTTCCCTACACCTTCCCCCTCTCCCTCCACTTTTAGTTTGGTTTCGCCTGTTTCTCTCATTTCCTTTCCCTACACCTTCCCCCTCTCCCTCCACTTTTAGTTTGGTTTCGCCTGTTTCTCTCATTTCCTTTCCCTACACCTTCCCCTCTCCCTCCACTTTTAGTTTGGTTTCGCCTGTTTCTCTCATTTCCTTTCCCTACACCTTCCCCCTCTCCCTCCACTTTTAGTTTGGTTTCGCCTGTTTCTCTCATTTCCTTTCCCTACACCTTCCCCCTCTCCCTCCACTTTTAGTTTGGTTTCGCCTGTTTCTCTCATTTCCTTTCCCTACACCTTCCCCCTCTCCCTCCACTTTTAGTTTGGTTTCGCCTGTTTCTCTCATTTCCTTTCCCTACACCTTCCCCCTCTCCCTCCACTTTTAGTTTGGTTTCGCCTGTTTCTCTCATTTCCTTTCCCTACACCTTCCCCCTCTCCCTCCACTTTTAGTTTGGTTTCGCCTGTTTCTCTCATTTCCTTTCCCTACACCTTCCCCCTCTCCCTCCACTTTTAGTTTGGTTTCGCCTGTTTCTCTCATTTCCTTTCCCTACACCTTCCCCCTCTCCCTCCACTTTTAGTTTGGTTTCGCCTGTTTCTCTCATTTCCTTTCCCTACACCTTCCCCCTCTCCCTCCACTTTTAGTTTGGTTTCGCCTGTTTCTCTCATTTCCTTTCCCTACACCTTCCCCCTCTCCCTCCACTTTTAGTTTGGTTTCTGCCTGTTTCTCTCATTTCCTTTCCCTACACCTTCCCCCTCTCCCTCCACTTTTAGTTTGGTTTCGCCTGTTTCTCTCATTTCCTTTCCCTACACCTTCCCCCTCTCCCTCCACTTTTAGTTTGGTTTCGCCTGTTTCTCTCATTTCCTTTCCCTACACCTTCCCCCTCTCCCTCCACTTTTAGTTTGGTTTCGCCTGTTTCTCTCATTTCCTTTCCCTACACCTTCCCCCTCTCCCTCCACTTTTAGTTTGGTTTCGCCTGTTTCTCTCATTTCCTTTCCCTACACCTTCCCCTCTCCCTCCACTTTTAGTTTGGTTTCGCCTGTTTCTCTCATTTCCTTTCCCTACACCTTCCCCCTCTCCCTCCACTTTTAGTTTGGTTTCGCCTGTTTCTCTCATTTCCTTTCCCTACACCTTCCCCTCTCCCTCCACTTTTAGTTTGGTTTCGCCTGTTTCTCTCATTTCCTTTCCCTACACCTTCCCCCTCTCCCTCCACTTTTAGTTTGGTTTCGCCTGTTTCTCTCATTTCCTTTCCCTACACCTTCCCCTCTCCCTCCACTTTTAGTTTGGTTTCGCCTGTTTCTCTCATTTCCTTTCCCTACACCTTCCCCCTCTCCCTCCACTTTTAGTTTGGTTTCGCCTGTTTCTCTCATTTCCTTTCCCTACACCTTCCCCCTCTCCCTCCACTTTTAGTTTGGTTTCGCCTGTTTCTCTCATTTCCTTTCCCTACACCTTCCCCCTCTCCCTCCACTTTTAGTTTGGTTTCGCCTGTTTCTCTCATTTCCTTTCCCTACACCTTCCCCCTCTCCCTCCACTTTTAGTTTGGTTTCGCCTGTTTCTCTCATTTCCTTTCCCTACACCTTCCCCTCTCCCTCCACTTTTAGTTTGGTTTCGCCTGTTTCTCTCATTTCCTTTCCCTACACCTTCCCCCTCTCCCTCCACTTTTAGTTTGGTTTCGCCTGTTTCTCTCATTTCCTTTCCCTACACCTTCCCCCTCTCCCTCCACTTTTAGTTTGGTTTCGCCTGTTTCTCTCATTTCCTTTCCCTACACCTTCCCCCTCTCCCTCCACTTTTAGTTTGGTTTCGCCTGTTTCTCTCATTTCCTTTCCCTACACCTTCCCCCTCTCCCTCCACTTTTAGTTTGGTTTCGCCTGTTTCTCTCATTTCCTTTCCCTACACCTTCCCCCTCTCCCTCCACTTTTAGTTTGGTTTCGCCTGTTTCTCTCATTTCCTTTCCCTACACCTTCCCCCTCTCCCTCCACTTTTAGTTTGGTTTCGCCTGTTTCTCTCATTTCCTTTCCCTACACCTTCCCCCTCTCCCTCCACTTTTAGTTTGGTTTCGCCTGTTTCTCTCATTTCCTTTCCCTACACCTTCCCCCTCTCCCTCCACTTTTAGTTTGGTTTCGCCTGTTTCTCTCATTTCCTTTCCCTACACCTTCCCCCTCTCCCTCCACTTTTAGTTTGGTTTCGCCTGTTTCTCTCATTTCCTTTCCCTACACCTTCCCCCTCTCCCTCCACTTTTAGTTTGGTTTCGCCTGTTTCTCTCATTTCCTTTCCCTACACCTTCCCCCTCTCCCTCCACTTTTAGTTTGGTTTCGCCTGTTTCTCTCATTTCCTTTCCCTACACCTTCCCCCTCTCCCTCCACTTTTAGTTTGGTTTCGCCTGTTTCTCTCATTTCCTTTCCCTACACCTTCCCCCTCTCCCTCCACTTTTAGTTTGGTTTCGCCTGTTTCTCTCATTTCCTTTCCCTACACCTTCCCTCTCCCTCCACTTTTAGTTTGGTTTCGCCTGTTTCTCTCATTTCCTTTCCCTACACCTTCCCCCTCTCCCTCCACTTTTAGTTTGGTTTCGCCTGTTTCTCTCATTTCCTTTCCCTACACCTTCCCCCTCTCCCTCCACTTTTAGTTTGGTTTCGCCTGTTTCTCTCATTTCCTTTCCCTACACCTTCCCCCTCTCCCTCCACTTTTAGTTTGGTTTCTGCCTGTTTCTCTCATTTCCTTTCCCTACACCTTCCCCCTCTCCCTCCACTTTTAGTTTGGTTTCGCCTGTTTCTCTCATTTCCTTTCCCTACACCTTCCCCCTCTCCCTCCACTTTTAGTTTGGTTTCGCCTGTTTCTCTCATTTCCTTTCCCTACACCTTCCCCCTCTCCCTCCACTTTTAGTTTGGTTTCGCCTGTTTCTCTCATTTCCTTTCCCTACACCTTCCCCTCTCCCTCCACTTTTAGTTTGGTTTCGCCTGTTTCTCTCATTTCCTTTCCCTACACCTTCCCCCTCTCCCTCCACTTTTAGTTTGGTTTCGCCTGTTTCTCTCATTTCCTTTCCCTACACCTTCCCCCTCTCCCTCCACTTTTAGTTTGGTTTCGCCTGTTTCTCTCATTTCCTTTCCCTACACCTTCCCCCTCTCCCTCCACTTTTAGTTTGGTTTCGCCTGTTTCTCTCATTTCCTTTCCCTACACCTTCCCCCTCTCCCTCCACTTTTAGTTTGGTTTCGCCTGTTTCTCTCATTTCCTTTCCCTACACCTTCCCCCTCTCCCTCCACTTTTAGTTTGGTTTCGCCTGTTTCTCTCATTTCCTTTCCCTACACCTTCCCTCTCCCTCCACTTTTAGTTTGGTTTCGCCTGTTTCTCTCATTTCCTTTCCCTACACCTTCCCCTCTCCCTCCACTTTTAGTTTGGTTTCGCCTGTTTCTCTCATTTCCTTTCCCTACACCTTCCCCCTCTCCCTCCACTTTTAGTTTGGTTTCGCCTGTTTCTCTCATTTCCTTTCCCTACACCTTCCCCCTCTCCCTCCACTTTTAGTTTGGTTTCGCCTGTTTCTCTCATTTCCTTTCCCTACACCTTCCCCCTCTCCCTCCACTTTTAGTTTGGTTTCGCCTGTTTCTCTCATTTCCTTTCCCTACACCTTCCCCCTCTCCCTCCACTTTTAGTTTGGTTTCGCCTGTTTCTCTCATTTCCTTTCCTACACCTTCCCCCTCTCCCTCCACTTTTAGTTTGGTTTCGCCTGTTTCTCTCATTTCCTTTCCCTACACCTTCCCCCTCTCCCTCCACTTTTAGTTTGGTTTCGCCTGTTTCTCTCATTTCCTTTCCCTACACCTTCCCCCTCTCCCTCCACTTTTAGTTTGGTTTCGCCTGTTTCTCTCATTTCCTTTCCCTACACCTTCCCCCTCTCCCTCCACTTTTAGTTTGGTTTCGCCTGTTTCTCTCATTTCCTTTCCCTACACCTTCCCTCTCCCTCCACTTTTAGTTTGGTTTCGCCTGTTTCTCTCATTTCCTTTCCCTACACCTTCCCCTCTCCCTCCACTTTTAGTTTGGTTTCGCCTGTTTCTCTCATTTCCTTTCCCTACACCTTCCCCCTCTCCCTCCACTTTTAGTTTGGTTTCGCCTGTTTCTCTCATTTCCTTTCCCTACACCTTCCCCCTCTCCCTCCACTTTTAGTTTGGTTTCGCCTGTTTCTCTCATTTCCTTTCCCTACACCTTCCCCTCTCCCTCCACTTTTAGTTTGGTTTCGCCTGTTTCTCTCATTTCCTTTCCCTACACCTTCCCCTCTCCCTCCACTTTTAGTTTGGTTTCGCCTGTTTCTCTCATTTCCTTTCCCTACACCTTCCCTCCACTTTTAGTTTGGCCTGTTTCTCTCATTTCCTTTCCTACACCTTCCCCCTCCCTCCACTTTTAGTTTGGTTTCGCCTGTTTCTCTCATTTCCTTTCCCTACACCTTCCCCCTCTCCCTCCACTTTTAGTTTGGTTTCGCCTGTTTCTCTCATTTCCTTTCCCTACACCTTCCCCCTCTCCCTCCACTTTTAGTTTGGTTTCGCCTGTTTCTCTCATTTCCTTTCCCTACACCTTCCCCCTCTCCCTCCACTTTTAGTTTGGTTTCGCCTGTTTCTCTCATTTCCTTTCCCTACACCTTCCCCCTCTCCCTCCACTTTTAGTTTGGTTTCGCCTGTTTCTCTCATTTCCTTTCCCTACACCTTCCCCTCTCCCTCCACTTTTAGTTTGGTTTCGCCTGTTTCTCTCATTTCCTTTCCCTACACCTTCCCCCTCTCCCTCCACTTTTAGTTTGGTTTCGCCTGTTTCTCTCATTTCCTTTCCCTACACCTTCCCCCTCTCCCTCCACTTTTAGTTTGGTTTCGCCTGTTTCTCTCATTTCCTTTCCCTACACCTTCCCCCTCTCCCTCCACTTTTAGTTTGGTTTCGCCTGTTTCTCTCATTTCCTTTCCCTACACCTTCCCCCTCTCCCTCCACTTTTAGTTTGGTTTCGCCTGTTTCTCTCATTTCCTTTCCCTACACCTTCCCCCTCTCCCTCCACTTTTAGTTTGGTTTCGCCTGTTTCTCTCATTTCCTTTCCCTACACCTTCCCCCTCTCCCTCCACTTTTAGTTTGGTTTCGCCTGTTTCTCTCATTTCCTTTCCCTACACCTTCCCCCTCTCCCTCCACTTTTAGTTTGGTTTCGCCTGTTTCTCTCATTTCCTTTCCCTACACCTTCCCCCTCTCCCTCCACTTTTAGTTTGGTTTCGCCTGTTTCTCTCATTTCCTTTCCCTACACCTTCCCCCTCTCCCTCCACTTTTAGTTTGGTTTCGCCTGTTTCTCTCATTTCCTTTCCCTACACCTTCCCTCTCCCTCCACTTTTAGTTTGGTTTCGCCTGTTTCTCTCATTTCCTTTCCCTACACCTTCCCCCTCTCCCTCCACTTTTAGTTTGGTTTCGCCTGTTTCTCTCATTTCCTTTCCCTACACCTTCCCCCTCTCCCTCCACTTTTAGTTTGGTTTCGCCTGTTTCTCTCATTTCCTTTCCCTACACCTTCCCCCTCTCCCTCCACTTTTAGTTTGGTTTCGCCTGTTTCTCTCATTTCCTTTCCCTACACCTTCCCCCTCTCCCTCCACTTTTAGTTTGGTTTCGCCTGTTTCTCTCATTTCCTTTCCCTACACCTTCCCCTCTCCCTCCACTTTTAGTTTGGTTTCGCCTGTTTCTCTCATTTCCTTTCCCTACACCTTCCCCCTCTCCCTCCACTTTTAGTTTGGTTTCGCCTGTTTCTCTCATTTCCTTTCCCTACACCTTCCCCCTCTCCCTCCACTTTTAGTTTGGTTTCGCCTGTTTCTCTCATTTCCTTTCCCTACACCTTCCCCCTCTCCCTCCACTTTTAGTTTGGTTTCGCCTGTTTCTCTCATTTCCTTTCCCTACACCTTCCCCCTCTCCCTCCACTTTTAGTTTGGTTTCGCCTGTTTCTCTCATTTCCTTTCCCTACACCTTCCCCTCTCCCTCCACTTTTAGTTTGGTTTCGCCTGTTTCTCTCATTTCCTTTCCCTACACCTTCCCCCTCTCCCTCCACTTTTAGTTTGGTTTCGCCTGTTTCTCTCATTTCCTTTCCCTACACCTTCCCCCTCTCCCTCCACTTTTAGTTTGGTTTCGCCTGTTTCTCTCATTTCCTTTCCCTACACCTTCCCCCTCTCCCTCCACTTTTAGTTTGGTTTCGCCTGTTTCTCTCATTTCCTTTCCCTACACCTTCCCCCTCTCCTCCACTTTTAGTTTGGTTTCGCCTGTTTCTCTCATTTCCTTTCCCTACACCTTCCCCCTCTCCCTCCACTTTTAGTTTGGTTTCGCCTGTTTCTCTCATTTCCTTTCCCTACACCTTCCCCCTCTCCCTCCACTTTTAGTTTGGTTTCGCCTGTTTCTCTCATTTCCTTTCCCTACACCTTCCCCCTCTCCCTCCACTTTTAGTTTGGTTTCGCCTGTTTCTCTCATTTCCTTTCCCTACACCTTCCCCCTCTCCCTCCACTTTTAGTTTGGTTTCGCCTGTTTCTCTCATTTCCTTTCCCTACACCTTCCCCCTCTCCCTCCACTTTTAGTTTGGTTTCGCCTGTTTCTCTCATTTCCTTTCCCTACACCTTCCCCCTCTCCCTCCACTTTTAGTTTGGTTTCGCCTGTTTCTCTCATTTCCTTTCCCTACACCTTCCCCCTCTCCCTCCACTTTTAGTTTGGTTTCGCCTGTTTCTCTCATTTCCTTTCCCTACACCTTCCCCTCTCCCTCCACTTTTAGTTTGGTTTCGCCTGTTTCTCTCATTTCCTTTCCCTACACCTTCCCCTCTCCCTCCACTTTTAGTTTGGTTTCGCCTGTTTCTCTCATTTCCTTTCCCTACACCTTCCCTCTCCCTCCACTTTTAGTTTGGTTTCGCCTGTTTCTCTCATTTCCTTTCCCTACACCTTCCCCCTCTCCCTCCACTTTTAGTTTGGTTTCGCCTGTTTCTCTCATTTCCTTTCCCTACACCTTCCCCCTCTCCCTCCACTTTTAGTTTGGTTTCGCCTGTTTCTCTCATTTCCTTTCCCTACACCTTCCCCCTCTCCCTCCACTTTTAGTTTGGTTTCGCCTGTTTCTCTCATTTCCTTTCCCTACACCTTCCCCCTCTCCCTCCACTTTTAGTTTGGTTTCGCCTGTTTCTCTCATTTCCTTTCCCTACACCTTCCCCCTCTCCCTCCACTTTTAGTTTGGTTTCGCCTGTTTCTCTCATTTCCTTTCCCTACACCTTCCCCCTCTCCCTCCACTTTTAGTTTGGTTTCGCCTGTTTCTCTCATTTCCTTTCCCTACACCTTCCCCCTCTCCCTCCACTTTTAGTTTGGTTTCGCCTGTTTCTCTCATTTCCTTTCCCTACACCTTCCCTCTCCCTCCACTTTTAGTTTGGTTTCGCCTGTTTCTCTCATTTCCTTTCCCTACACCTTCCCCCTCTCCCTCCACTTTTAGTTTGGTTTCGCCTGTTTCTCTCATTTCCTTTCCCTACACCTTCCCCCTCTCCCTCCACTTTTAGTTTGGTTTCGCCTGTTTCTCTCATTTCCTTTCCCTACACCTTCCCCCTCTCCCTCCACTTTTAGTTTGGTTTCGCCTGTTTCTCTCATTTCCTTTCCCTACACCTTCCCCTCTCCCTCCACTTTTAGTTTGGTTTCGCCTGTTTCTCTCATTTCCTTTCCCTACACCTTCCCCCTCTCCCTCCACTTTTAGTTTGGTTTCGCCTGTTTCTCTCATTTCCTTTCCCTACACCTTCCCCTCTCCCTCCACTTTTAGTTTGGTTTCGCCTGTTTCTCTCATTTCCTTTCCCTACACCTTCCCCTCTCCCTCCACTTTTAGTTTGGTTTCGCCTGTTTCTCTCATTTCCTTTCCCTACACCTTCCCCCTCTCCCTCCACTTTTAGTTTGGTTTCGCCTGTTTCTCTCATTTCCTTTCCCTACACCTTCCCCCTCTCCCTCCACTTTTAGTTTGGTTTCGCCTGTTTCTCTCATTTCCTTTCCCTACACCTTCCCCCTCTCCCTCCACTTTTAGTTTGGTTTCGCCTGTTTCTCTCATTTCCTTTCCCTACACCTTCCCCCTCTCCCTCCACTTTTAGTTTGGTTTCGCCTGTTTCTCTCATTTCCTTTCCCTACACCTTCCCCTCTCCCTCCACTTTTAGTTTGGTTTCGCCTGTTTCTCTCATTTCCTTTCCCTACACCTTCCCCTCTCCCTCCACTTTTAGTTTGGTTTCGCCTGTTTCTCTCATTTCCTTTCCCTACACCTTCCCCCTCTCCCTCCACTTTTAGTTTGGTTTCGCCTGTTTCTCTCATTTCCTTTCCCTACACCTTCCCCCTCTCCCTCCACTTTTAGTTTGGTTTCGCCTGTTTCTCTCATTTCCTTTCCCTACACCTTCCCCTCTCCCTCCACTTTTAGTTTGGTTTCGCCTGTTTCTCTCATTTCCTTTCCCTACACCTTCCCCCTCTCCCTCCACTTTTAGTTTGGTTTCGCCTGTTTCTCTCATTTCCTTTCCCTACACCTTCCCCCTCTCCCTCCACTTTTAGTTTGGTTTCGCCTGTTTCTCTCATTTCCTTTCCCTACACCTTCCCCCTCTCCCTCCACTTTTAGTTTGGTTTCGCCTGTTTCTCTCATTTCCTTTCCCTACACCTTCCCCTCTCCCTCCACTTTTAGTTTGGTTTCGCCTGTTTCTCTCATTTCCTTTCCCTACACCTTCCCCCTCTCCCTCCACTTTTAGTTTGGTTTCGCCTGTTTCTCTCATTTCCTTTCCCTACACCTTCCCCCTCTCCCTCCACTTTTAGTTTGGTTTCGCCTGTTTCTCTCATTTCCTTTCCCTACACCTTCCCCCTCTCCCTCCACTTTTAGTTTGGTTTCGCCTGTTTCTCTCATTTCCTTTCCCTACACCTTCCCCCTCTCCCTCCACTTTTAGTTTGGTTTCGCCTGTTTCTCTCATTTCCTTTCCCTACACCTTCCCCCTCTCCCTCCACTTTTAGTTTGGTTTCGCCTGTTTCTCTCATTTCCTTTCCCTACACCTTCCCCCTCTCCCTCCACTTTTAGTTTGGTTTCGCCTGTTTCTCTCATTTCCTTTCCCTACACCTTCCCCCTCTCCCTCCACTTTTAGTTTGGTTTCGCCTGTTTCTCTCATTTCCTTTCCCTACACCTTCCCCCTCTCCCTCCACTTTTAGTTTGGTTTCTGCCTGTTTCTCTCATTTCCTTTCCCTACACCTTCCCCCTCTCCCTCCACTTTTAGTTTGGTTTCGCCTGTTTCTCTCATTTCCTTTCCCTACACCTTCCCCCTCTCCCTCCACTTTTAGTTTGGTTTCGCCTGTTTCTCTCATTTCCTTTCCCTACACCTTCCCCCTCTCCCTCCACTTTTAGTTTGGTTTCGCCTGTTTCTCTCATTTCCTTTCCCTACACCTTCCCTCTCCCTCCACTTTTAGTTTGGTTTCTGCCTGTTTCTCTCATTTCCTTTCCCTACACCTTCCCCCTCTCCCTCCACTTTTAGTTTGGTTTCGCCTGTTTCTCTCATTTCCTTTCCCTACACCTTCCCCCTCTCCCTCCACTTTTAGTTTGGTTTCGCCTGTTTCTCTCATTTCCTTTCCCTACACCTTCCCCCTCTCCCTCCACTTTTAGTTTGGTTTCGCCTGTTTCTCTCATTTCCTTTCCCTACACCTTCCCCCTCTCCCTCCACTTTTAGTTTGGTTTCTGCCTGTTTCTCTCATTTCCTTTCCCTACACCTTCCCCCTCTCCCTCCACTTTTAGTTTGGTTTCGCCTGTTTCTCTCATTTCCTTTCCCTACACCTTCCCCCTCTCCCTCCACTTTTAGTTTGGTTTCGCCTGTTTCTCTCATTTCCTTTCCCTACACCTTCCCCCTCTCCCTCCACTTTTAGTTTGGTTTCGCCTGTTTCTCTCATTTCCTTTCCCTACACCTTCCCCTCTCCCTCCACTTTTAGTTTGGTTTCGCCTGTTTCTCTCATTTCCTTTCCCTACACCTTCCCCTCTCCCTCCACTTTTAGTTTGGTTTCGCCTGTTTCTCTCATTTCCTTTCCCTACACCTTCCCCCTCTCCCTCCACTTTTAGTTTGGTTTCGCCTGTTTCTCTCATTTCCTTTCCCTACACCTTCCCCCTCTCCCTCCACTTTTAGTTTGGTTTCGCCTGTTTCTCTCATTTCCTTTCCCTACACCTTCCCCTCTCCCTCCACTTTTAGTTTGGTTTCGCCTGTTTCTCTCATTTCCTTTCCCTACACCTTCCCCCTCTCCCTCCACTTTTAGTTTGGTTTCGCCTGTTTCTCTCATTTCCTTTCCCTACACCTTCCCCCTCTCCCTCCACTTTTAGTTTGGTTTCGCCTGTTTCTCTCATTTCCTTTCCCTACACCTTCCCCCTCTCCCTCCACTTTTAGTTTGGTTTCGCCTGTTTCTCTCATTTCCTTTCCCTACACCTTCCCCCTCTCCCTCCACTTTTAGTTTGGTTTCGCCTGTTTCTCTCATTTCCTTTCCCTACACCTTCCCTCTCCCTCCACTTTTAGTTTGGTTTCTGCCTGTTTCTCTCATTTCCTTTCCCTACACCTTCCCCCTCTCCCTCCACTTTTAGTTTGGTTTCGCCTGTTTCTCTCATTTCCTTTCCCTACACCTTCCCCTCTCCCTCCACTTTTAGTTTGGTTTCGCCTGTTTCTCTCATTTCCTTTCCCTACACCTTCCCCCTCTCCCTCCACTTTTAGTTTGGTTTCGCCTGTTTCTCTCATTTCCTTTCCCTACACCTTCCCTCTCCCTCCACTTTTAGTTTGGTTTCGCCTGTTTCTCTCATTTCCTTTCCCTACACCTTCCCCTCTCCCTCCACTTTTAGTTTGGTTTCGCCTGTTTCTCTCATTTCCTTTCCCTACACCTTCCCCCTCTCCCTCCACTTTTAGTTTGGTTTCGCCTGTTTCTCTCATTTCCTTTCCCTACACCTTCCCCCTCTCCCTCCACTTTTAGTTTGGTTTCGCCTGTTTCTCTCATTTCCTTTCCCTACACCTTCCCCCTCTCCCTCCACTTTTAGTTTGGTTTCGCCTGTTTCTCTCATTTCCTTTCCCTACACCTTCCCCCTCTCCCTCCACTTTTAGTTTGGTTTCGCCTGTTTCTCTCATTTCCTTTCCCTACACCTTCCCCCTCTCCCTCCACTTTTAGTTTGGTTTCGCCTGTTTCTCTCATTTCCTTTCCCTACACCTTCCCTCTCCCTCCACTTTTAGTTTGGTTTCGCCTGTTTCTCTCATTTCCTTTCCCTACACCTTCCCCTCTCCCTCCACTTTTAGTTTGGTTTCGCCTGTTTCTCTCATTTCCTTTCCCTACACCTTCCCCCTCTCCCTCCACTTTTAGTTTGGTTTCGCCTGTTTCTCTCATTTCCTTTCCCTACACCTTCCCCCTCTCCCTCCACTTTTAGTTTGGTTTCGCCTGTTTCTCTCATTTCCTTTCCCTACACCTTCCCCCTCTCCCTCCACTTTTAGTTTGGTTTCGCCTGTTTCTCTCATTTCCTTTCCTACACCTTCCCCCTCTCCCTCCACTTTTAGTTTGGTTTCGCCTGTTTCTCTCATTTCCTTTCCCTACACCTTCCCCCTCTCCCTCCACTTTTAGTTTGGTTTCGCCTGTTTCTCTCATTTCCTTTCCCTACACCTTCCCCCTCTCCCTCCACTTTTAGTTTGGTTTCGCCTGTTTCTCTCATTTCCTTTCCCTACACCTTCCCCCTCTCCCTCCACTTTTAGTTTGGTTTCGCCTGTTTCTCTCATTTCCTTTCCCTACACCTTCCCCCTCTCCCTCCACTTTTAGTTTGGTTTCGCCTGTTTCTCTCATTTCCTTTCCCTACACCTTCCCCTCTCCCTCCACTTTTAGTTTGGTTTCTGCCTGTTTCTCTCATTTCCTTTCCCTACACCTTCCCCTCTCCCTCCACTTTTAGTTTGGTTTCGCCTGTTTCTCTCATTTCCTTTCCCTACACCTTCCCCTCTCCCTCCACTTTTAGTTTGGTTTCGCCTGTTTCTCTCATTTCCTTTCCCTACACCTTCCCCCTCTCCCTCCACTTTTAGTTTGGTTTCGCCTGTTTCTCTCATTTCCTTTCCCTACACCTTCCCCTCTCCCTCCACTTTTAGTTTGGTTTCGCCTGTTTCTCTCATTTCCTTTCCCTACACCTTCCCCCTCTCCCTCCACTTTTAGTTTGGTTTCTGCCTGTTTCTCTCATTTCCTTTCCCTACACCTTCCCCCTCTCCCTCCACTTTTAGTTTGGTTTCGCCTGTTTCTCTCATTTCCTTTCCCTACACCTTCCCCCTCTCCCTCCACTTTTAGTTTGGTTTCGCCTGTTTCTCTCATTTCCTTTCCCTACACCTTCCCCCTCTCCCTCCACTTTTAGTTTGGTTTCGCCTGTTTCTCTCATTTCCTTTCCCTACACCTTCCCCTCTCCCTCCACTTTTAGTTTGGTTTCGCCTGTTTCTCTCATTTCCTTTCCCTACACCTTCCTCTCCCTCCACTTTTAGTTTGGTTTCGCCTGTTTCTCTCATTTCCTTTCCCTACACCTTCCCCCTCTCCCTCCACTTTTAGTTTGGTTTCGCCTGTTTCTCTCATTTCCTTTCCCTACACCTTCCCCTCTCCCTCCACTTTTAGTTTGGTTTCGCCTGTTTCTCTCATTTCCTTTCCCTACACCTTCCCCCTCTCCCTCCACTTTTAGTTTGGTTTCGCCTGTTTCTCTCATTTCCTTTCCCTACACCTTCCCCCTCTCCCTCCACTTTTAGTTTGGTTTCGCCTGTTTCTCTCATTTCCTTTCCCTACACCTTCCCCCTCTCCCTCCACTTTTAGTTTGGTTTCGCCTGTTTCTCTCATTTCCTTTCCCTACACCTTCCCCCTCTCCCTCCACTTTTAGTTTGGTTTCGCCTGTTTCTCTCATTTCCTTTCCCTACACCTTCCCCCTCTCCCTCCACTTTTAGTTTGGTTTCGCCTGTTTCTCTCATTTCCTTTCCCTACACCTTTCCCCCTCTCCCTCCACTTTTAGTTTGGTTTCGCCTGTTTCTCTCATTTCCTTTCCCTACACCTTCCCCCTCTCCCTCCACTTTTAGTTTGGTTTCGCCTGTTTCTCTCATTTCCTTTCCCTACACCTTCCCCCTCTCCCTCCACTTTTAGTTTGGTTTTCGCCTGTTTCTCTCATTTCCTTTCCCTACACCTTCCCTCTCCCTCCACTTTTAGTTTGGTTTCGCCTGTTTCTCTCATTTCCTTTCCCTACACCTTCCCCCTCTCCCTCCACTTTTAGTTTGGTTTCGCCTGTTTCTCTCATTTCCTTTCCCTACACCTTCCCCTCTCCCTCCACTTTTAGTTTGGTTTCGCCTGTTTCTCTCATTTCCTTTCCCTACACCTTCCCCCTCTCCCTCCACTTTTAGTTTGGTTTCGCCTGTTTCTCTCATTTCCTTTCCCTACACCTTCCCCCTCTCCCTCCACTTTTAGTTTGGTTTCGCCTGTTTCTCTCATTTCCTTTCCCTACACCTTCCCCCTCTCCCTCCACTTTTAGTTTGGTTTCGCCTGTTTCTCTCATTTCCTTTCCCTACACCTTCCCCCTCTCCCTCCACTTTTAGTTTGGTTTCGCCTGTTTCTCTCATTTCCTTTCCCTACACCTTCCCCCTCTCCCTCCACTTTTAGTTTGGTTTCGCCTGTTTCTCTCATTTCCTTTCCCTACACCTTCCCCCTCTCCCTCCACTTTTAGTTTGGTTTCGCCTGTTTCTCTCATTTCCTTTCCCTACACCTTCCCCCTCTCCCTCCACTTTTAGTTTGGTTTCGCCTGTTTCTCTCATTTCCTTTCCCTACACCTTCCCCCTCTCCCTCCACTTTTAGTTTGGTTTCGCCTGTTTCTCTCATTTCCTTTCCCTACACCTTCCCCCTCTCCCTCCACTTTTAGTTTGGTTTCGCCTGTTTCTCTCATTTCCTTTCCCTACACCTTCCCCCTCTCCCTCCACTTTTAGTTTGGTTTCGCCTGTTTCTCTCATTTCCTTTCCCTACACCTTCCCCCTCTCCCTCCACTTTTAGTTTGGTTTCGCCTGTTTCTCTCATTTCCTTTCCCTACACCTTCCCCCTCTCCCTCCACTTTTAGTTTGGTTTCGCCTGTTTCTCTCATTTCCTTTCCCTACACCTTCCCCCTCTCCCTCCACTTTTAGTTTGGTTTCGCCTGTTTCTCTCATTTCCTTTCCCTACACCTTCCCCCTCTCCCTCCACTTTTAGTTTGGTTTCGCCTGTTTCTCTCATTTCCTTTCCCTACACCTTCCCCCTCTCCCTCCACTTTTAGTTTGGTTTCGCCTGTTTCTCTCATTTCCTTTCCCTACACCTTCCCCCTCTCCCTCCACTTTTAGTTTGGTTTCGCCTGTTTCTCTCATTTCCTTTCCCTACACCTTCCCCCTCTCCCTCCACTTTTAGTTTGGTTTCGCCTGTTTCTCTCATTTCCTTTCCCTACACCTTCCCCCTCTCCCTCCACTTTTAGTTTGGTTTCGCCTGTTTCTCTCATTTCCTTTCCCTACACCTTTCCCCTCTCCCTCCACTTTTAGTTTGGTTTCGCCTGTTTCTCTCATTTCCTTTCCCTACACCTTCCCCCTCTCCCTCCACTTTTAGTTTGGTTTCGCCTGTTTCTCTCATTTCCTTTCCCTACACCTTCCCCTCTCCCTCCACTTTTAGTTTGGTTTCGCCTGTTTCTCTCATTTCCTTTCCCTACACCTTCCCCCTCTCCCTCCACTTTTAGTTTGGTTTCGCCTGTTTCTCTCATTTCCTTTCCCTACACCTTCCCCCTCTCCCTCCACTTTTAGTTTGGTTTCGCCTGTTTCTCTCATTTCCTTTCCCTACACCTTCCCCCTCTCCCTCCACTTTTAGTTTGGTTTCGCCTGTTTCTCTCATTTCCTTTCCCTACACCTTCCCCCTCTCCCTCCACTTTTAGTTTGGTTTCGCCTGTTTCTCTCATTTCCTTTCCCTACACCTTCCCCCTCTCCCTCCACTTTTAGTTTGGTTTCGCCTGTTTCTCTCATTTCCTTTCCCTACACCTTCCCCCTCTCCCTCCACTTTTAGTTTGGTTTCGCCTGTTTCTCTCATTTCCTTTCCCTACACCTTCCCCCTCTCCCTCCACTTTTAGTTTGGTTTCGCCTGTTTCTCTCATTTCCTTTCCCTACACCTTCCCCCTCCCTCCACTTTTAGTTTGGTTTCGCCTGTTTCTCTCATTTCCTTTCCCTACACCTTCCCCCTCTCCCTCCACTTTTAGTTTGGTTTCGCCTGTTTCTCTCATTTCCTTTCCCTACACCTTCCCCCTCTCCCTCCACTTTTAGTTTGGTTTCGCCTGTTTCTCTCATTTCCTTTCCCTACACCTTCCCCCTCTCCCTCCACTTTTAGTTTGGTTTCGCCTGTTTCTCTCATTTCCTTTCCCTACACCTTCCCCCTCTCCCTCCACTTTTAGTTTGGTTTCTGCCTGTTTCTCTCATTTCCTTTCCCTACACCTTCCCCTCTCTCCCTCCACTTTTAGTTTGGTTTCGCCTGTTTCTCTCATTTCCTTTCCCTACACCTTCCCCCTCTCCCTCCACTTTTAGTTTGGTTTCGCCTGTTTCTCTCATTTCCTTTCCCTACACCTTCCCCCTCTCCCTCCACTTTTAGTTTGGTTTCGCCTGTTTCTCTCATTTCCTTTCCCTACACCTTCCCCCTCTCCCTCCACTTTTAGTTTGGTTTCGCCTGTTTCTCTCATTTCCTTTCCCTACACCTTCCCCCTCTCCCTCCACTTTTAGTTTGGTTTCGCCTGTTTCTCTCATTTCCTTTCCCTACACCTTCCCCCTCTCCCTCCACTTTTAGTTTGGTTTCGCCTGTTTCTCTCATTTCCTTTCCCTACACCTTCCACCTCTCCCTCCACTTTTAGTTTGGTTTCGCCTGTTTCTCTCATTTCCTTTCCCTACACCTTCCCCCTCTCCCTCCACTTTTAGTTTGGTTTCTGCCTGTTTCTCTCATTTCCTTTCCCTACACCTTCCCCCTCTCCCTCCACTTTTAGTTTGGTTTCGCCTGTTTCTCTCATTTCCTTTCCCTACACCTTCCCCCTCTCCCTCCACTTTTAGTTTGGTTTCTGCCTGTTTCTCTCATTTCCTTTCCCTACACCTTCCCCCTCTCCCTCCACTTTTAGTTTGGTTTCTGCCTGTTTCTCTCATTTCCTTTCCCTACACCTTCCCCCTCTCCCTCCACTTTTAGTTTGGTTTCGCCTGTTTCTCTCATTTCCTTTCCCTACACCTTCCCCCTCTCCCTCCACTTTTAGTTTGGTTTCGCCTGTTTCTCTCATTTCCTTTCCCTACACCTTCCCCCTCTCCCTCCACTTTTAGTTTGGTTTCGCCTGTTTCTCTCATTTCCTTTCCCTACACCTTCCCCCTCTCCCTCCACTTTTAGTTTGGTTTCGCCTGTTTCTCTCATTTCCTTTCCCTACACCTTCCCCCTCTCCCTCCACTTTTAGTTTGGTTTCGCCTGTTTCTCTCATTTCCTTTCCCTACACCTTCCCCCTCTCCCTCCACTTTTAGTTTGGTTTCGCCTGTTTCTCTCATTTCCTTTCCCTACACCTTCCCCCTCTCCCTCCACTTTTAGTTTGGTTTCGCCTGTTTCTCTCATTTCCTTTCCCTACACCTTCCCCCTCTCCCTCCACTTTTAGTTTGGTTTCGCCTGTTTCTCTCATTTCCTTTCCCTACACCTTCCCCCTCTCCCTCCACTTTTAGTTTGGTTTCGCCTGTTTCTCTCATTTCCTTTCCCTACACCTTCCCCCTCTCCCTCCACTTTTAGTTTGGTTTCGCCTGTTTCTCTCATTTCCTTTCCCTACACCTTCCCCCTCTCCCTCCACTTTTAGTTTGGTTTCGCCTGTTTCTCTCATTTCCTTTCCCTACACCTTCCCCCTCTCCCTCCACTTTTAGTTTGGTTTCGCCTGTTTCTCTCATTTCCTTTCCCTACACCTTCCCCCTCTCCCTCCACTTTTAGTTTGGTTTCGCCTGTTTCTCTCATTTCCTTTCCCTACACCTTCCCCCTCTCCCTCCACTTTTAGTTTGGTTTCGCCTGTTTCTCTCATTTCCTTTCCCTACACCTTCCCCCTCTTCCTCCACTTTTAGTTTGGTTTCGCCTGTTTCTCTCATTTCCTTTCCCTACACCTTCACCCTCTCCCTCCACTTTTAGTTTGGTTTCGCCTGTTTCTCTCATTTCCTTTCCCTACACCTTCCCCCTCTCCCTCCACTTTTAGTTTGGTTTCGCCTGTTTCTCTCATTTCCTTTCCCTACACCTTCCCCCTCTCCCTCCACTTTTAGTTTGGTTTCGCCTGTTTCTCTCATTTCCTTTCCCTACACCTTCCCCTTCTCCCTCCACTTTTAGTTTGGTTTCGCCTGTTTCTCTCATTTCCTTTCCCTACACCTTCCCCCTCTCCCTCCACTTTTAGTTTGGTTTCGCCTGTTTCTCTCATTTCCTTTCCCTACACCTTCCCCCTCTCCCTCCACTTTTAGTTTGGTTTCGCCTGTTTCTCTCATTTCCTTTCCCTACACCTTCCCCTCTCCCTCCACTTTTAGTTTGGTTTCGCCTGTTTCTCTCATTTCCTTTCCCTACACCTTCCCCCTCTTCCTCCACTTTTAGTTTGGTTTCGCCTGTTTCTCTCATTTCCTTTCCCTACACCTTCACCCTCTCCCTCCACTTTTAGTTTGGTTTCGTCTGTTTCTCTCATTTCCTTTCCCTACACCTTCCCCCTCTCCCTCCACTTTTAGTTTGGTTTCGCCTGTTTCTCTCATTTCCTTTCCCTACACCTTCCCCCTCTCCCTCCACTTTTAGTTTGGTTTCGCCTGTTTCTCTCATTTCCTTTCCCTACACCTTCCCCTTCTCCCTCCACTTTTAGTTTGGTTTCGCCTGTTTCTCTCATTTCCTTTCCCTACACCTTCCCCCTCTCCCTCCACTTTTAGTTTGGTTTCGCCTGTTTCTCTCATTTCCTTTCCCTACACCTTCCCCCTCTCCCTCCACTTTTAGTTTGGTTTCGCCTGTTTCTCTCATTTCCTTTCCCTACACCTTCCCCCTCTCCCTCCACTTTTAGTTTGGTTTCGCCTGTTTCTCTCATTTCCTTTCCCTACACCTTCCCCCTCTCCCTCCACTTTTAGTTTGGTTTCGCCTGTTTCTCTCATTTCCTTTCCCTACACCTTCCCCCTCTCCCTCCACTTTTAGTTTGGTTTCGCCTGTTTCTCTCATTTCCTTTCCCTACACCTTCCCCTCTCCCTCCACTTTTAGTTTGGTTTCGCCTGTTTCTCTCATTTCCTTTCCCTACACCTTTCCCCTCTCCCTCCACTTTTAGTTTGGTTTCGCCTGTTTCTCTCATTTCCTTTCCCTACACCTTCCCCCTCTCCCTCCACTTTTAGTTTGGTTTCGCCTGTTTCTCTCATTTCCTTTCCCTACACCTTCCCCCTCTCCCTCCACTTTTAGTTTGGTTTCGCCTGTTTCTCTCATTTCCTTTCCCTACACCTTCCCCCTCTCCCTCCACTTTTAGTTTGGTTTCGCCTGTTTCTCTCATTTCCTTTCCCTACACCTTCCCCCTCTCCCTCCACTTTTAGTTTGGTTTCGCCTGTTTCTCTCATTTCCTTTCCCTACACCTTCCCCTTCTCCCTCCACTTTTAGTTTGGTTTCGCCTGTTTCTCTCATTTCCTTTCCCTACACCTTCCCCCTCTCCCTCCACTTTTAGTTTGGTTTCGCCTGTTTCTCTCATTTCCTTTCCCTACACCTTCCCCCTCTCCCTCCACTTTTAGTTTGGTTTCGCCTGTTTCTCTCATTTCCTTTCCCTACACCTTCCCCCTCTCCCTCCACTTTTAGTTTGGTTTCGCCTGTTTCTCTCATTTCCTTTCCCTACACCTTCCCCCTCTCCTCCACTTTTAGTTTGGTTTCGCCTGTTTCTCTCATTTCCTTTCCCTACACCTTCCCCCTCTCCCTCCACTTTTAGTTTGGTTTCGCCTGTTTCTCTCATTTCCGTTCCCTACACCTTCCCCCTCTCCCTCCACTTTTAGTTTGGTTTCGCCTGTTTCTCTCATTTCCTTTCCCTACACCTTCCCCCTCTCCCTCCACTTTTAGTTTGGTTTCGCCTGTTTCTCTCATTTCCTTTCCCTACACCTTCCCCCTCTCCCTCCACTTTTAGTTTGGTTTCGCCTGTTTCTCTCATTTCCTTTCCCTACACCTTCCCCCTCTCCCTCCACTTTTAGTTTGGTTTCGCCTGTTTCTCTCATTTCCTTTCCCTACACCTTCCCCCTCTCCCTCCACTTTTAGTTTGGTTTCGCCTGTTTCTCTCATTTCCTTTCCCTACACCTTCCCCCTCTCCCTCCACTTTTAGTTTGGTTTCGCCTGTTTCTCTCATTTCCTTTCCCTACACCTTTCCCCTCTCCCTCCACTTTTAGTTTGGTTTCGTCTGTTTCTCTCATTTCCTTTCCCTACACCTTCCCCCTCTCCCTCCACTTTTAGTTTGGTTTCGCCTGTTTCTCTCATTTCCTTTCCCTACACCTTCCCCCTCTCCCTCCACTTTTAGTTTGGTTTCGCCTGTTTCTCTCATTTCCTTTCCCTACACCTTCCCCCTCTCCCTCCACTTTTAGTTTGGTTTCGCCTGTTTCTCTCATTTCCTTTCCCTACACCTTCCCCCTCTCCCTCCACTTTTAGTTTGGTTTCTGCCTGTTTCTCTCATTTCCTTTCCCTACACCTTCCCCCTCTCCCTCCACTTTTAGTTTGGTTTCGCCTGTTTCTCTCATTTCCTTTCCCTACACCTTCCCCCTCTCCCTCCACTTTTAGTTTGGTTTCGCCTGTTTCTCTCATTTCCTTTCCCTACACCTTCCCCCTCTCCCTCCACTTTTAGTTTGGTTTCGCCTGTTTCTCTCATTTCCTTTCCCTACACCTTCCCCCTCTCCCTCCACTTTTAGTTTGGTTTCGCCTGTTTCTCTCATTTCCTTTCCCTACACCTTCCCCCTCTCCCTCCACTTTTAGTTTGGTTTCTGCCTGTTTCTCTCATTTCCTTTCCCTACACCTTCCCCTCTCTCTCCACTTTTAGTTTGGTTTCGCCTGTTTCTCTCATTTCCTTTCCTTACACCTTCCCCCTCTCCCTCCACTTTTAGTTTAGTTTCGCCTGTTTCTCTCATTTCCTTTCCCTACACCTTCCCCCTCTCCCTCCACTTTTAGTTTGGTTTCGCCTGTTTCTCTCATTTCCTTTCCCTACACCTTCCCCCTCTCCCTCCACTTTTAGTTTGGTTTCGCCTGTTTCTCTCATTTTCTTTCCCTACACCTTCCCCCTCTCCCTCCACTTTTAGTTTGGTTTCGCCTGTTTCTCTCATTTCCTTTCCCTACACCTTCCCCCTCTCCCTCCACTTTTAGTTTGGTTTCTGCCTGTTTCTCTCATTTCCTTTCCCTACACCTTCCCCCTCTCCCTCCACTTTTAGTTTGGTTTCGCCTGTTTCTCTCATTTCCTTTCCCTACACCTTCCCCCTCTCCCTCCACTTTTAGTTTGGTTTCGCCTGTTTCTCTCATTTCCTTTCCCTACACCTTCACCCTCTCCCTCCACTTTTAGTTTGGTTTCGTCTGTTTCTCTCATTTCCTTTCCCTACACCTTCCCCCTCTCCCTCCACTTTTAGTTTGGTTTCGCCTGTTTCTCTCATTTCCTTTCCCTACACCTTCCCCCTCTCCCTCCACTTTTAGTTTGGTTTCGCCTGTTTCTCTCATTTCCTTTCCCTACACCTTCCCCTTCTCCCTCCACTTTTAGTTTGGTTTCTGCCTGTTTCTCTCATTTCCTTTCCCTACACCTTCCCCCTCTCCCTCCACTTTTAGTTTGGTTTCGCCTGTTTCTCTCATTTCCTTTCCCTACACCTTCCCCCTCTCCCTCCACTTTTAGTTTGGTTTCGCCTGTTTCTCTCATTTCCTTTCCCTACACCTTCCCCCTCTCCCTCCACTTTTAGTTTGGTTTCGCCTGTTTCTCTCATTTCCTTTCCCTACACCTTCCCCCTCTCCCTCCACTTTTAGTTTGGTTTCGCCTGTTTCTCTCATTTCCTTTCCCTACACCTTCCCCCTCTCCCTCCACTTTTAGTTTGGTTTCGCCTGTTTCTCTCATTTCCTTTCCCTACACCTTCCCCCTCTCCCTCCACTTTTAGTTTGGTTTCGCCTGTTTCTCTCATTTCCTTTCCCTACACCTTCCCCCTCTCCCTCCACTTTTAGTTTGGTTTCGCCTGTTTCTCTCATTTCCTTTCCCTACACCTTCCCCCTCTCCCTCCACTTTTAGTTTGGTTTCGCCTGTTTCTCTCATTTCCTTTCCCTACACCTTCCCCCTCTCCCTCCACTTTTAGTTTGGTTTCGCCTGTTTCTCTCATTTCCTTTCCCTACACCTTCCCCCTCTCCCTCCACTTTTAGTTTGGTTTCTGCCTGTTTCTCTCATTTCCTTTCCCTACACCTTTCCCCTCTCCCTCCACTTTTAGTTTGGTTTCGCCTGTTTCTCTCATTTCCTTTCCCTACACCTTCCCCCTCTCCCTCCACTTTTAGTTTGGTTTCTGCCTGTTTCTCTCATTTCCTTTCCCTACACCTTCCCCCTCTCCCTCCACTTTTAGTTTGGTTTCGCCTGTTTCTCTCATTTCCTTTCCCTACACCTTCCCCCTCTCCCTCCACTTTTAGTTTGGTTTCGCCTGTTTCTCTCATTTCCTTTCCCTACACCTTCCCCTCTCCCTCCACTTTTAGTTTGGTTTCGCCTGTTTCTCTCATTTCCTTTCCCTACACCTTCCCCCTCTCCCTCCACTTTTAGTTTGGTTTCGCCTGTTTCTCTCATTTCCTTTCCCTACACCTTCCCCCTCTCCCTCCACTTTTAGTTTGGTTTCGCCTGTTTCTCTCATTTCCTTTCCCTACACCTTCCCCCTCTCCCTCCACTTTTAGTTTGGTTTCGCCTGTTTCTCTCATTTCCTTTCCCTACACCTTCCCCCTCTCCCTCCACTTTTAGTTTGGTTTCGCCTGTTTCTCTCATTTCCTTTCCCTACACCTTCCCCCTCTCCCTCCACTTTTAGTTTGGTTTCTGCCTGTTTCTCTCATTTCCTTTCCCTACACCTTCCCCCTCTCCCTCCACTTTTAGTTTGGTTTCGCCTGTTTCTCTCATTTCCTTTCCCTACACCTTCCCCCTCTCCCTCCACTTTTAGTTTGGTTTCGCCTGTTTCTCTCATTTCCTTTCCCTACACCTTCCCCCTCTCTCTCCACTTTTAGTTTGGTTTCGCCTGTTTCTCTCATTTCCTTTCCTTACACCTTCCCCCTCTCCCTCCACTTTTAGTTTAGTTTCGCCTGTTTCTCTCATTTCCTTTCCCTACACCTTCCCCCTCTCCCTCCACTTTTAGTTTGGTTTCGCCTGTTTCTCTCATTTCCTTTCCCTACACCTTCCCCCTCTCCCTCCACTTTTAGTTTGGTTTCGCCTGTTTCTCTCATTTTCTTTCCCTACACCTTCCCCCTCTCCCTCCACTTTTAGTTTGGTTTCGCCTGTTTCTCTCATTTCCTTTCCCTACACCTTCCCCCTCTCCCTCCACTTTTAGTTTGGTTTCGCCTGTTTCTCTCATTTCCTTTCCCTACACCTTCCCCCTCTCCCTCCACTTTTAGTTTGGTTTCGCCTGTTTCTCTCATTTCCTTTCCCTACACCTTCCCCCTCTTCCTCCACTTTTAGTTTGGTTTCGCCTGTTTCTCTCATTTCCTTTCCCTACACCTTCACCCTCTCCCTCCACTTTTAGTTTGGTTTCGTCTGTTTCTCTCATTTCCTTTCCCTACACCTTCCCCCTCTCCCTCCACTTTTAGTTTGGTTTCGCCTGTTTCTCTCATTTCCTTTCCCTACACCTTCCCCCTCTCCCTCCACTTTTAGTTTGGTTTCGCCTGTTTCTCTCATTTCCTTTCCCTACACCTTCCCCTTCTCCCTCCACTTTTAGTTTGGTTTCTGCCTGTTTCTCTCATTTCCTTTCCCTACACCTTCCCCCTCTCCCTCCACTTTTAGTTTGGTTTCGCCTGTTTCTCTCATTTCCTTTCCCTACACCTTCCCCCTCTCCCTCCACTTTTAGTTTGGTTTCGCCTGTTTCTCTCATTTCCTTTCCCTACACCTTCCCCCTCTCCCTCCACTTTTAGTTTGGTTTCGCCTGTTTCTCTCATTTCCTTTCCCTACACCTTCCCCCTCTCCCTCCACTTTTAGTTTGGTTTCGCCTGTTTCTCTCATTTCCTTTCCCTACACCTTCCCCCTCTCCCTCCACTTTTAGTTTGGTTTCGCCTGTTTCTCTCATTTCCTTTCCCTACACCTTCCCCCTCTCCCTCCACTTTTAGTTTGGTTTCGCCTGTTTCTCTCATTTCCTTTCCCTACACCTTCCCCCTCTCCCTCCACTTTTAGTTTGGTTTCGCCTGTTTCTCTCATTTCCTTTCCCTACACCTTCCCCCTCTCCCTCCACTTTTAGTTTGGTTTCGCCTGTTTCTCTCATTTCCTTTCCCTACACCTTCCCCCTCTCCCTCCACTTTTAGTTTGGTTTCGCCTGTTTCTCTCATTTCCTTTCCCTACACCTTCCCCCTCTCCCTCCACTTTTAGTTTGGTTTCGCCTGTTTCTCTGATTTCCTTTCCCTACACCTTTCCCCTCTCCCTCCACTTTTAGTTTGGTTTCGCCTTTTTCTCTCATTTCCTTTCCCTACACCTTCCCCCTCTCCCTCCACTTTTAGTTTGGTTTCGCCTGTTTCTCTCATTTCCTTTCCCTACACCTTCCCCCTCTCCCTCCACTTTTAGTTTGGTTTCGCCTGTTTCTCTCATTTCCTTTCCCTACACCTTCCCCCTCTCCCTCCACTTTTAGTTTGGTTTCGCCTGTTTCTCTCATTTCCTTTCCCTACACCTTCCCCCTCTCCCTCCACTTTTAGTTTGGTTTCGCCTGTTTCTCTCATTTCCTTTCCCTACACCTTCCCCCTCTCCCTCCACTTTTAGTTTGGTTTCTGCCTGTTTCTCTCATTTCCTTTCCCTACACCTTCCCCCTCTCCCTCCACTTTTAGTTTGGTTTCGCCTGTTTCTCTCATTTCCTTTCCCTACACCTTCCCCCTCTCCCTCCACTTTTAGTTTGGTTTCGCCTGTTTCTCTCATTTCCTTTCCCTACACCTTCCCCCTCTCCCTCCACTTTTAGTTTGGTTTCGCCTGTTTCTCTCATTTCCTTTCCCTACACCTTCCCCCTCTCCCTCCACTTTTAGTTTGGTTTCGCCTGTTTCTCTCATTTCCTTTCCCTACACCTTCCCCCTCTCCCTCCACTTTTAGTTTGGTTTCGTCTGTTTCTCTCATTTCCTTTCCCTACACCTTCCCCCTCTCCCTCCACTTTTAGTTTGGTTTCGCCTGTTTCTCTCATTTCCTTTCCCTACACCTTCCCCCTCTCCCTCCACTTTTAGTTTGGTTTCGCCTGTTTCTCTCATTTCCTTTCCCTACACCTTCCCCTTCTCCCTCCACTTTTAGTTTGGTTTCGCCTGTTTCTCTCATTTCCTTTCCCTACACCTTCCCCCTCTCCCTCCACTTTTAGTTTGGTTTCGCCTGTTTCTCTCATTTCCTTTCCCTACACCTTCCCCCTCTCCCTCCACTTTTAGTTTGGTTTCGCCTGTTTCTCTCATTTCCTTTCCCTACACCTTCCCCCTCTCCCTCCACTTTTAGTTTGGTTTCGCCTGTTTCTCTCATTTCCTTTCCCTACACCTTCCCCCTCTCCCTCCACTTTTAGTTTGGTTTCGCCTGTTTCTCTCATTTCCTTTCCCTACACCTTCCCCCTCTCCCTCCACTTTTAGTTTGGTTTCGCCTGTTTCTCTCATTTCCTTTCCCTACACCTTCCCCCTCTCCCTCCACTTTTAGTTTGGTTTCGCCTGTTTCTCTCATTTCCTTTCCCTACACCTTCCCCCTCTCCCTCCACTTTTAGTTTGGTTTCGCCTGTTTCTCTCATTTCCTTTCCCTACACCTTCCCGCTCTCCCTCCACTTTTAGTTTGGTTTCGCCTGTTTCTCTCATTTCCTTTCCCTACACCTTCCCCCTCTCCCTCCACTTTTAGTTTGGTTTCGCCTGTTTCTCTCATTTCCTTTCCCTACACCTTCCCCCTCTCCCTCCACTTTTAGTTTGGTTTCGCCTGTTTCTCTCATTTCCTTTCCCTACACCTTCCCCCTCTTCCTCCACTTTTAGTTTGGTTTCGCCTGTTTCTCTCATTTCCTTTCCCTACACCTTCACCCTCTCCCTCCACTTTTAGTTTGGTTTCGTCTGTTTCTCTCATTTCCTTTCCCTACACCTTCCCCCTCTCCCTCCACTTTTAGTTTGGTTTCGCCTGTTTCTCTCATTTCCTTTCCCTACACCTTCCCCCTCTCCCTCCACTTTTAGTTTGGTTTCGCCTGTTTCTCTCATTTCCTTTCCCTACACCTTCCCCTTCTCCCTCCACTTTTAGTTTGGTTTCGCCTGTTTCTCTCATTTCCTTTCCCTACACCTTCCCCCTCTCCCTCCACTTTTAGTTTGGTTTCGCCTGTTTCTCTCATTTCCTTTCCCTACACCTTCCCCCTCTCCCTCCACTTTTAGTTTGGTTTCGCCTGTTTCTCTCATTTCCTTTCCCTACACCTTCCCCCTCTCCCTCCACTTTTAGTTTGGTTTCGCCTGTTTCTCTCATTTCCTTTCCCTACACCTTCCCCCTCTCCCTCCACTTTTAGTTTGGTTTCGCCTGTTTCTCTCATTTCCTTTCCCTACACCTTCCCCCTCTCCCTCCACTTTTAGTTTGGTTTCGCCTGTTTCTCTCATTTCCTTTCCCTACACCTTCCCCCTCTCCCTCCACTTTTAGTTTGGTTTCGCCTGTTTCTCTCATTTCCTTTCCCTACACCTTCCCCCTCTCCCTCCACTTTTAGTTTGGTTTCGCCTGTTTCTCTCATTTCCTTTCCCTACACCTTCCCCCTCTCCCTCCACTTTTAGTTTGGTTTCGCCTGTTTCTCTCATTTCCTTTCCCTACACCTTCCCCCTCTCCCTCCACTTTTAGTTTGGTTTCGCCTGTTTCTCTCATTTCCTTTCCCTACACCTTCCCCCTCTCCCTCCACTTTTAGTTTGGTTTCGCCTGTTTCTCTCATTTCCTTTCCCTACACCTTCCCCCTCTCCCTCCACTTTTAGTTTGGTTTCGCCTGTTTCTCTGATTTCCTTTCCCTACACCTTTCCCCTCTCCCTCCACTTTTAGTTTGGTTTCGCCTGTTTCTCTCATTTCCTTTCCCTACACCTTCCCCCTCTCCCTCCACTTTTAGTTTGGTTTCGCCTGTTTCTCTCATTTCCTTTCCCTACACCTTCCCCCTCTCCCTCCACTTTTAGTTTGGTTTCGCCTGTTTCTCTCATTTCCTTTCCCTACACCTTCCCCCTCTCCCTCCACTTTTAGTTTGGTTTCGCCTGTTTCTCTCATTTCCTTTCCCTACACCTTCCCCCTCTCCCTCCACTTTTAGTTTGGTTTCGCCTGTTTCTCTCATTTCCTTTCCCTACACCTTCCCCTTCTCCCTCCACTTTTAGTTTGGTTTCGCCTGTTTCTCTCATTTCCTTTCCCTACACCTTCCCCTCTCCCTCCACTTTTAGTTTGGTTTCGCCTGTTTCTCTCATTTCCTTTCCCTACACCTTCCCCCTCTCCCTCCACTTTTAGTTTGGTTTCGCCTGTTTCTCTCATTTCCTTTCCCTACACCTTCCCCCTCTCCCTCCACTTTTAGTTTGGTTTCGCCTGTTTCTCTCATTTCCTTTCCCTACACCTTCCCCCTCTCTCTCCACTTTTAGTTTGGTTTCGCCTGTTTCTCTCATTTCCTTTCCCTACACCTTCCCCCTCTCCCTCCACTTTTAGTTTGGTTTCGCCTGTTTCTCTCATTTCCTTTCCCTACACCTTCCCCCTCTCCCTCCACTTTTAGTTTGGTTTCGCCTGTTTCTCTCATTTCCTTTCCCTACACCTTCCCCCTCTCCCTCCACTTTTAGTTTGGTTTCGCCTGTTTCTCTCATTTCCTTTCCCTACACCTTCCCCCTCTCCCTCCACTTTTAGTTTGGTTTCGCCTGTTTCTCTCATTTCCTTTCCCTACACCTTCCCCCTCTCCCTCCACTTTTAGTTTGGTTTCGCCTGTTTCTCTCATTTCCTTTCCCTACACCTTCCCCCTCTCTCTCCACTTTTAGTTTGGTTTCGCCTGTTTCTCTCATTTCCTTTCCCTACACCTTCCCCCTCTCCCTCCACTTTTAGTTTGGTTTCGCCTGTTTCTCTCATTTCCTTTCCCTACACCTTCCCCCTCTCCCTCCACTTTTAGTTTGGTTTCGCCTGTTTCTCTCATTTCCTTTCCCTACACCTTCCCCCTCTCCCTCCACTTTTAGTTTGGTTTCGCCTGTTTCTCTCATTTCCTTTCCCTACACCTTCCCCCTCTCCCTCCACTTTTAGTTTGGTTTCGCCTGTTTCTCTCATTTCCTTTCCCTACACCTTCCCCCTCTTCCTCCACTTTTAGTTTGGTTTCGCCTGTTTCTCTCATTTCCTTTCCCTACACCTTCACCCTCTCCCTCCACTTTTAGTTTGGTTTCGTCTGTTTCTCTCATTTCCTTTCCCTACACCTTCCCCCTCTCCCTCCACTTTTAGTTTGGTTTCGCCTGTTTCTCTCATTTCCTTTCCCTACACCTTCCCCCTCTCCCTCCACTTTTAGTTTGGTTTCGCCTGTTTCTCTCATTTCCTTTCCCTACACCTTCCCCTTCTCCCTCCACTTTTAGTTTGGTTTCGCCTGTTTCTCTCATTTCCTTTCCCTACACCTTCCCCCTCTCCCTCCACTTTTAGTTTGGTTTCGCCTGTTTCTCTCATTTCCTTTCCCTACACCTTCCCCCTCTCCCTCCACTTTTAGTTTGGTTTCGCCTGTTTCTCTCATTTCCTTTCCCTACACCTTCCCCCTCTCCCTCCACTTTTAGTTTGGTTTCGCCTGTTTCTCTCATTTCCTTTCCCTACACCTTCCCCCTCTCCCTCCACTTTTAGTTTGGTTTCGCCTGTTTCTCTCATTTCCTTTCCCTACACCTTCCCCCTCTCCCTCCACTTTTAGTTTGGTTTCGCCTGTTTCTCTCATTTCCTTTCCCTACACCTTCCCCCTCTCCCTCCACTTTTAGTTTGGTTTCGCCTGTTTCTCTCATTTCCTTTCCCTACACCTTCCCCCTCTCCCTCCACTTTTAGTTTGGTTTCGCCTGTTTCTCTCATTTCCTTTCCCTACACCTTCCCCCTCTCCCTCCACTTTTAGTTTGGTTTCGCCTGTTTCTCTCATTTCCTTTCCCTACACCTTCCCCCTCTCCCTCCACTTTTAGTTTGGTTTCGCCTGTTTCTCTCATTTCCTTTCCCTACACCTTCCCCCTCTCCCTCCACTTTTAGTTTGGTTTCGCCTGTTTCTCTCATTTCCTTTCCCTACACCTTCCCCCTCTCCCTCCACTTTTAGTTTGGTTTCGCCTGTTTCTCTCATTTCCTTTCCCTACACCTTTCCCCTCTCCCTCCACTTTTAGTTTGGTTTCGCCTTTTTCTCTCATTTCCTTTCCCTACACCTTCCCCCTCTCCCTCCACTTTTAGTTTGGTTTCGCCTGTTTCTCTCATTTCCTTTCCCTACACCTTCCCCCTCTCCCTCCACTTTTAGTTTGGTTTCGCCTGTTTCTCTCATTTCCTTTCCCTACACCTTCCCCCTCTCCCTCCACTTTTAGTTTGGTTTCGCCTGTTTCTCTCATTTCCTTTCCCTACACCTTCCCCCTCTCCCTCCACTTTTAGTTTGGTTTCGCCTGTTTCTCTCATTTCCTTTCCCTACACCTTCCCCCTCACCCTCCACTTTTAGTTTCGTTTCGCCTGTTTCTCTCATTTCCTTTCCCTACACCTTCCCCCTCTCCCTCCACTTTTAGTTTCGTTTCGCCAGCGTCTAGTCGTCGCCGGTTGTTTTTATTTCTCATAATTGGCGTCGGCTGCCAGTGCGTAGCATAGCTAATTCTGTTTTCTGAATTCAGTGTTTGCAAAGAGAGATTTTTAACGAAAGATGTCCCTGCCGTATAAATATCTTTACGTCAAACAGCAATAAAACAATCCCTTGGTACTGGGCAGGGTTTCAGGAAATGTGACTGCAAATCTAAATGTACCACAAATAGGTGTGCTTGTCGCAGAAACCAATTGCTATGTAATTCAAAGTGTCACCAATCTTTAGATTGCACTACTAAGTAAGCATAATTTTATCATATGGTTTGCAAATTCATTTCCTTAATTATAATAATATTTTAAACCGTTTGATTCTTTCTATTATAGTTTTTTAATTGTTTGATGATTGATTCTATCAACTAATTTGTTGATTGTTTGATTGTATTAACTTGATTCTTTATATATCGAAAAATAAATAAATAACATTATGTTAATTTAAGCGTACAGAAACGTTGCTGTTGTTCCAGCAAAGATCTTATTTTCGCTTTAACGAGTGCCTAGTAGGTAATGTGCAGATTATCTAGGTAATTTGAGCAATGAAACAATTTTCGGCACTTTAACGGATCCCCCTAGTTAATCTGCACATTACCTAGATAATCTGTAGAATAACTGATTTCTGCACTTTAGCGGTAACATTACAAAATTTTGTTTCCGCATTCCCGTAATCTCCTTCCTCTTCGACTTGACAAACATAAGTTTATCTTTTTAGAACTTTCTTAAAACTTGGTTATTATCAAAAGTTTGGCACTGTTAAAATTTTGATTAATGTAGCACTTGTGCAGGAATTCTAAAATTCGCTTTTATTTAAAATCCAAAATTTATTTATTACTTCACTGCATTGAAAGAAACATGACACAACGAATTGTATGTATTAAAATTGTAAACAAAATCAGTGTTCAAGAGGTAAATCGTCAATCAGTTTTCAGCCAACAGGTGTCCTTAGCTGACGAGTGAAAACTGTGGCCAAGCGTACATACGTCCTATTGTGCTGCCTGAAACACTTTTGTGTTGCCACAGATCAAAACATTAAAAATTGTTAAAAAACAAAGAAAGAAATGAAAAAAGACAGAAACTTCCACCAAAATAACTGATTAATTACAAATATTTAATCAATTCAGGAATTGATGGCGAAAATCAAAAGTAAAGAATTTCTGACAACAATAGACGAAATATTGTTATTAATGGTTATATAAGAAAACTTTTTTTTGGACAGTTTCACCATATTTAGGCTGTAAGTCATTTTTATTTGTACTTTGCTAGGCTACATTCCTATTTAGGCAAACGTCCTATTGTCCTGTGTAGACACTCAAGAATAAGGACACTGCTGTGTGAAAACACAAATTGCCGCCCCGGTGGCGCAGTGGTCTAAGCGATGGCCTCTGATCATTCGTCCGAACGGGGTCCGGGTTCGAATCCCGGTGAGGCATGGATGTTGTGTTTGTCTTACGGCACTGGCTCTCTCCCTACCTTGAAACCAGTAACCCTAAATTAGGGACGGGCGACTGCTTAGAGCTCATTGAGTTGCTCATGGTGGCCGTTAAACCTCCAATAAAAAAAAAAAAACAAAAAAAACACACAAATTTGTCCGTGACGGGGATTCAAAGCGCACTCCCTCACTTCTGAGTAAGTTGCTCTCCCAACTAAGATACACGGACAGAATGTATTGCTGCAGATTTGTCGTCTTCGATTTCACACGTACTTTACCTCTATAATACGTCACACCATCATCCTATTTTTATTTATTTTTTTAAGTGAAGAACAAATTTTCATTAATTCTAGACGATGTGTGACACAAACACCCAACATTTTTCGAAGAACCCAATGGCCCTTACATCCATTTTTACGTTCGAGCGCCAATGTAAAAACAGGAGTTTGCCAAAAAACTTCAGGAAGAGGGTACTTGCGGTTAGTCTTAATTCAGCCAACACTTTTTATCACTTTCAATAAGGCACAAATACAACTCAATTAACTTAATCCAACTAATGTGAGTTAACAAACAGAACGCTTGATTTAGGAAAAACACTAAAGATATAGCACACAGCTTTCAAATAGATCACTTCAATTAAGGCTGTCTTTGAATGAGTGTAAGAGAAATTCTATCCTATATCTGCAATGTAAATTCTTTTGTACACATTTTCTCGAAGACTATTACTTTGTAGTGTTTGAAATTTTGAGCACAAATAAAAGCCACCTATAGCTAATATGTGCCATAGGGATTATCCGAAAAAACTGTTGGAACTTTTTTTTTAAAATTCAATTTATCTGACTCAAAAGTATTCCAATTTGGGCGCTAGATGGCGCGACAAGTTAGCTTAGCAGCGATTCTGTCTGGAAGAAACGAAATCTCTCATTTTTGTATGATTTTTTTTTTTTTTTAATTATTTAGGCCCACTGGAAATAATTGAATGGGGCCAAAAGTGAGACTGGAATCTTGTCTTCCATAAATCATCTTAAATCCTACTGTACGTTCATTTTTTTTGAAGAGAAAATGCGTACATTAGCAGAGAACCCTGACTTTGAGCTATAGAAACTCCGCCTACCTACTGAACTCCATCCCAAACAACGTTATTGGTTAAAACGTAGCAGCGCGTATTTTGTCTTTTCATTGAGGAGCCAACGAGAGACTGCTTCCATTCTGCATATGGCGAGGTCTCCAGTGATTCGGTGACGCCAGCTTCTGGGACAATCTCTCAAGACGTAAAAACCACGCTCAAGGAGTGATTTTTTGCGCCTTCTATCGCAGATGAAGAACCCTAACACTCATTCAAAGACAGCCTTAAACCAAGCCGCTTCCACGATTATAGAATTACAACATCCACCATCTCCAGACCTTTGCTACTTCTTGAGCATTATATATCTTCGAGTTCTCGTCGGACATATACACACGGCATACGTTCCTACCTCAAGGTGTTGCCAACCATTCACTTGCAAGAGTGAAGATATAACGTTAAGTTTGAAAAACGTTGAAGAAGAATGAACTCAAATTTACATAGAAAAAGAAACTAAAAAGGAAAATTAAATTAAAGTATACGGCACAGCTTGTGCTAGGGAACAGAGACACGGCTTTGTGCTGCCACGTATCAAAACATTAAAAACTGTTAAAAACACACACACTAAAAAAAAAAAAAAAAAAAGAAAGAAGACAGAAACTGATTAATTACGAACATTTGATCAATTTGGGAATTGATGGCGAAAGTCAAAAGTAAGGAATTTTTGTCAACGATAGACGAAATTTTGTTATTAATTGTCATAAGAAAACATCTTTTTGATAGTTTCACCATATTTAAGCTTTTTTTTTTTTTCCTTTGATTGGAGGTTTAACGACCACCGTGAGCAACTCAATGGGCTATAAGCAGTCGCCCGTCCCTAATTTAGGGTCACTGGTTCGAGGGAAGGGAGAGAGCTAGTGCCGTAAGACAAACACAACATCCATGCCTGACCGGGATTCGAACCCGGACCCCTTACGGACGAATGATCAGAGGCCAGCGCCTTAGACCACTGCGCCACCGGGGCGGTTATTTAAGCTTTAAATCATTTTTATTTGTGCTTTGCTTTGGATAGCCTACATTCCACCTCCCCGTAACATTTCGTGTTGCTCCTGGATCGGATCCGAATGACTTACATGAAATTGCAGCCATGAAATTCTTTATTTTAGAGGGGAGTGGGGACGAAAAATTTGTCTAGGCCTAGGGGCGGAAAAACCCTAAATCCGTCTCTGAGCACATTGTTTAAAAAAATAAGAAAGTAGAATACTGGATCATCCGCAACACCTCTTCATGAAAAAAGAAATATGTCGCTTTGCAGTACCACAGGAATTTTAGCACAAAAATGAACACAAGTTCCTTTTATCTCGATTTCTTAAACGTTCGATAACGCAGTTTTTCTTCTCAGAAATTCAAACTAAATGGAATCCCAGCACTTGATCCTTCTCTCTATGCGAGTTTCGTAACTGCGTCTCGATGGAAAAATTTCCCGACATCGCCCAAGTGCCTATTCAGCGCATCAGCGTAGGAAAGATTAGAAAGAAATCCGGAGAAGTAGGAACTTGCCGGTTAGTCGTTAGGAAACGGCCATTCCAGAGGCCTTAGCAGCTGCACTTGACACCCATAGCTGCATTACAGAAACTGGTAGCGGTTACTCCTGGTTACGAGGATAATTACGCGAACACTGAACGAGGGCCATCCACGTTCTTCTGGTTACGCCAGTGAGAGTTTCCATGCAAACATCCTCCTCCTCCTCACCCAGCAGACATTAAACGACTTCTTGCAGACTTCATTTCGCGTTTAGAAAATGAAAAATTCCTGCTTATTGATAGCTCTCCCGGATACCTTTGCTGTCGAATCGTCCTCATTTTGCCACTTTTCTCTAACCAATTGTCAATAAATGTTCAGTTACTTTGTAACTGTTGATACAAGCTATCTGATTTTTTTGCGCTGCTATTGAAGTGTTTCATACAGTGCCTGGACATTTTATTAAGATCACCTTCGAAACAAAAAAAAATTATGTTAAAATTGAGCTTAGTCGCCCTGGTTGCGCAGTGGTCTAAGAGCTAGCTACCCACCATTCGTCCGAGATGGATCCGGGTTCGAAACCCGGTGAAACATTGATGTCGTGTTTGTCTTACGGCGCTGGCTCTCTCCCTACATTGGAACCAGTGGCCCTAAATTAAGGAACGGGGACTGCTTATATCCCGTTGAGTTGCTCACGCTGGTCATTAAACCTCCAAACAAAACAAAAAATGAGCTTAAGAAATATTAAACTAGGAAGCACCTACGCAGGGGCCGTAGCTCTAAGGGTTTTTTTTTTTTTTTTTTTTTTTTTTTTGAGATTTAATGACCACCGTGAGCAACTCAATGGGCTATAAGCAGTCGCCCGTCCCAAAATTAGGGTCACTGGTTCCAGGGAAGGGAGAGAGCCAGTGCCGTAAGACAAACACAACATCCATGCCTGACCGGGATTCGAACCCGGACCCCTTACGGACGAATGATCAGAGGCCAGCGCCTTAGACCACTGAGCCACCGGGGCGGCACTCCAAGGGTTTGGTCCCGCGAGGCAAGCAAACCCTCCCACTGGGAAAGGGATGTTGTAAATTCTCTGAAATTATACTTTCGGCGATTTATGAAAATAAGCATAAATGATTTACCTCCTTTATTTTTGTATTGCACTTTAAAAAAAAAAAAAAGCAAAATTGAAATGATACAACACGAACGACGACGAATCACTCAAAGTAAATTATTTTTGGAAGTGACACTGATGTTCAAAATTAAGAGAATCTGCACATTTTGTCGAATTTCTGAAAACTAATGGACACATTTTAATGAAATTTGGTATGGATACACAGTTATATAGGAGAAAAAATTATAACATACAACAGTCATGGTACGCACTCATGATCGTCAATAAGGCTCATCAGGGCAGGAATGTCCAAAATCCACGTTTCAAGATCGAACATAAAATGACTCTAATACGGAATACGGTCCCCTCTCACAGCGCGACGTCATACTGGAAACGAGGCAGTTGATGAGTCCCTGTGGCATTCGGCCCCACTCCTGCGGCAACACAGTTTTCAGCTCCTGGATGGTTCTCGGAGGGTGGCGAGCTGTAAATTGCCCTCCCAAGTGCGTCGCAGACATGCTCGATAGGGTTTAGGTCTGGCGATCTGGCTGGTCAATCCATCCGGCAAATATCCTCATTTTCAAGAAAATCGTCGACCAGGTGAGCCCTATGTGGACGAGCGTTGTCGTCCATAAAAAAGAACCGAGGGCCAACTGAGCCCCTGAAAAGTCGAACATAGGGCTGTAAGATCTCATCCCTATACCTCTCAGCAGTCAGGGAGCCTCTGTCAAACACATGGTGAGGTGTGCGACCGTCCAACATGATGCCTGCCCACACCATGACTCCTCCGCTGACATAAGGGTCCCTTTCTCTGATGTTGGAGGAAAGGTATCGGTTCCCAGGTTCTCTCTAGATTAAGGTACGTCGAGAATCAGTGTCCAGGCTGAATCGCGACTCTGTGAAGAGAACGTTACCCCACTGAAGTCTGGTCCAAGGCTGATGTTGTCTGCACATCAACCTTGCTAAACGCGCTCTCTTGTGTGCTGAAGTGAGCGGGCGCAAACAGCGGGTCTTCTGGCAAAAAGCCCTCTCTCATGAAGACTTCGGGAAACAGTAACACTTGAAACTCGGGTTCCATTGGTGGCACGCAGCTCACGAGATAGCTGTGCAGCTGTAGGAGTCCTGTTGGCGCTTCGCTGAAAGTGCTAAACAACGATCTTCATTGGCCGTCGTGGCTCTTGGACGACCTTGTCTAGGCTTTCTCGATATGGGTCTTGTGTTCTTAAACTGTTTCCACAAATTGCAGACGACACTGGACGTTACATTGAGCACTGTAGCAACCTGCACTTGCGATTGCCCTGCCTCCAATCTACCGACGATTCTCCACCTCATTCCGTCATCAATACGTTCGTAGCAACTCATTTTACCTGATTGCTTATGAAATTGAACACAATGAATGTCGCCGAGGAGTACGAGCGAACTAATCGCGAAAAAAGCCACGTGTGCTTTTCATGCCCTCCGCTGTCACAGCTCCGCCCACACGCACGTGTACGCTTACGTATTCGACTCTACAAATTTGCATTCTTATTCGGCGGCATAATTTGTACCTTTGGTTCCGTACTTTTTTCTGAAAATGGACAAAATGTGTAAATTCTCTTAATTTTGAACACCAGTGTGAATAAGTAGGAATAGCTGCTCCAATGGTTCTCTGCCGCACCAGCACGGGACTTGTTGCTGCTAAGGGACAGGGAAGACAGAAATCTTGTTTTCTTTTCTTTCTTTTCTTTTGGGAAAACGTAAGGTATAACAGAATATTACGGAAAAAGGAGAAAAAATAAAAAAAAAGGGAGAGAAAGAGAGGGAGGCAGAAGTGGAAGTGCAATTGCGTGTGCAGGTGAAACACTGTTCGTCACTTCGTAAATGACTATGAGATAATAAGTTGCTCTTAGAAAATTTCCAGGTAGTTAATCACATACAAAGAAGTGTATTTGCGGAAAGTCGTCCTAAATGTGTCCCTCTAGATAATGTAAAACAGTGCTAAAGAGAAATATCTGTGTGCGCGCCAGAGAGAGAAAGTTTTGAACGTTTTCCTTTGTCTCTCTGCCAGTAAGAGCTTTGCTTTTATGCGATGCACTTGCGAGAGAAGCGCTTATTGGCGGGAATATTAGGGCTTTTAGTGTTTGAGTGGGAAGGTTTGGCTGTTAACCACGGTAAGAAGAGCTTAATTTCGAGCACCAGCAAAAAAAAAAAAAAAAAAAAAAAAAGAATGATAGATTAAAGATGCAGAAGAAAAGGCCGAAATGCTGGACCACTCGATACCATTGTGCGTGTCGAAGGAAAGGAAGCTGTAACGTTGCTTCTCAGAAGTGACGTGCATGTTAAGACGGCAAAGCTCTAGCTACAGACTTTGCTAAGGGACAGGGAAGACTTTTTGGGAAAGCATTCTGCTCCGGAGCACAAGAATGCGCGTTCTATTTCCATAAGCGGTAAATGGGTTCTTGAACTAAAAGTCGCAGGTTCGAATCCGCTCGGTGAGTGACTTTTCGCTGGCTCTGAAAAAATTTTCTTGTGACGTAACACCGTCGAAATTCATTTAAACACCACTAGAAAATAAATACGGCGGGGGTAAAGATGGCGAACACCCAGGGTCGAAATGCACCGACTAAAATTACTGCACTGGTGAAGTGTTGCCATCGGAAAAAGTTTAGGGACAAAGTAACCCAGCTACATAACTCTAAATTTTGTTGGAGCAAGAAATTACTACTGTGTCACGATAACAATATGTTTGGTTGCAGCAACAAAACGTTTTATCACGATAACAATATATATTGTTGGATCAAACAAATTCCCAAAACTCGACCTAGGCATTTTGTTAAATTAACAAAGCGTTTTGTCATGATAACAATAAATTTTGTAGAATCAACAATAATTTTCAGCAAAATACATTTGTAAATTCGACTGCATATCGACAAAAATGTTTGGTTAATTCAACAATTTTTTCGCGGAATTAATAAAACGTTTTTCTCAGTGTGGCAGCCATGCTGGACTATACATTCGGTAACACGGTATGGTGTTAAGCTAAAAAGTCCCGGATGGTGGTCAGTGACCGTGCGTCTTTGACCAGTGTCCACAATTCAACGATCTTGTAAGAGGCATTGAGTCGCCTGACATCGATGTCCCACACTTCCTCTATTGGGGAAAAATCCGGGGATTGCGCTGGACAGGTTGGCACCTGGACACCTTCTATACACTGTCTGATGACGTCGGCAGTGTGCGGCATGGCATTATCTTGTTGAAACTGGGAATCAGAAGTACCACAGAGATACGGCAACAGAACGGGCTGCAGGACCGAATCGTCGAATTGTCGTGCTGTCGTTGTGCCCACTATGCGTATGAGCGGTTGAACGGTTGTTGAAACTTATACCATCCTAAACCGTGACAACAGGCTGAGGAGCCGTATGGTGCTCACTAAACCGAGACAACAGGCTGAGGAGCCGTGTGGTGCTCACGAATGGCTGAGGAGCCGTATGGTGTTCACTAAACCGGGACAACAGGCTGAGGAGCCGTATGGGGCTCACGAATGGCTGTGGAGCCGTATGGTGCTCACTAAATCGTGACAACAGGCTGAGGATCCGTATGGTGCTCACTAAACCGTGACAACAGGCTGAAGAGCCATATGGTGCTCACTAAACCGTGACAACAGGCTGAGGAGCCGTATGGGGCTCACGAATGGCTGAGGAGCCGTATGGTGTTCACTAAACCGTGACAACAGGCTCAGGAGGCGTATGGTGCTCACGAATGGCTGAGGAGCCGTATGGTGCTCACTAAACCGTGACAACAGGCCGAGTAGCCGTATGGTGCTCACGAATGGATGAGGAGCCGTATGGTGCTCACGAATGGATGAGGAGCCGTATGGTGCTCACTAAACCGTGACAACAGGCTGAGGAGCCGTATGGTGCCCACGAATGGCTGAGGAGCCGTATGGTGCTCACTAAACCGTGACAGCAGGCTGAGGAGCCGTATGGTGTTCACGAATGGCATCTGCCCGGGGACCAATCTTTACAGTAGTGCTTTGTTCTTATCTGTGTGAAGCGGTTCGAAAAAATTGATCAACGAATTTGGAGCAGATTTTGTTAAAAACTTGGCGAAACTTGCAAAGACCCATGTTTAAAGTAACAGAAAATCTATGGGAGATTGTATGAGTCATGCACAAGTCTGTGAGGGTGTAAACGTTTTGAAGACGGTCGTGAAAATGTTGAGAGTGATGAACAGACTGGGATGCGCCCAACCCGCAAAAGTGAAAGTAATGCCGAACTTGTGGGCCCAACTGCGCAGGAAAATCGCCAAATCACTATTCGTGAGTTATCTGGAGATTTTAACATTAGTTTCGGTTCAGTTCAGTCGATTTTTACGGATGATTTGGGTGTCAGACAAATCGGTGCCAAAATCGCTCTCATCTGAGCAAAAACAGTTCTGTGTTTTAGTTTCTGGTGACTGCTTGAGTGCGTCGAAAACAACGAATTTTTTTTTTAAACTGTCATAAATGGTGATAAATCGCGGGTTTTAGGATATGACCCCGAAATTAAGGCCCAGTCTTTACAGTGGAAGATCCCCAAACTCACCCAGACCCAAAAAACTCACGACAGAGCCGCAGCAATATCAAGATGATGCTATTTTTCTCAATCATGAGGGAATTGTGCATCATGAATGAGCTCCATCAGGCCAGACAATCAACAAAGAGTAGTACTATTGTCAAGTTTTGCAAAGTTTGAGGGACGCAGTTCGTCGCAAAGGGCCGGCACTGCACAAGAGTGTCAAGTGGCAACATCACTATGACAACGCGCATGGCCATGCATCGCAACCTGTGCAGCAGTTTGTTGCTAAGCAACGTATTGCACAGGTTCAACGGCCACCCTATTCACCAGATCTCGTTCCCTGCGACTTTTTCTCTTCCCCAAAATACAAATACTACTTGAAAGGAAAAATGTTTCAAGATATTGAGGAGATACAACAGAACGCGACGAAACAGCTGTTCGCTATTTCAGATGATTTCTAAAAATGCTTCGAGCAGTGGAAACAGCGTTGGTAAAAGTGTGTGGATTTGGAAGAGGACTACTTCGAAGGCGATTAAGTTTCAGCATTGTAAGTCTTGCACTTTCTTTTTAATCCAGTCTAGATACTTTTTGATCATACCTTGTAGAATACCAGTCACTATGATAAATATTTGCGTATATTTCCTGTTCTTAACGGACGGCATATGTATAATTCAACAGCGTCGTAGAGGGTTCTTAAAAGCGAGACGGCTGAATTTCTTCAGAATTTCGTGCTGTGGATGTAAGGTGGCAACACTGCGTCGAATACCCGTGTTGACGGGCAGCCCTCAGGGGCCGTGAGTTGAGCTAGGACACGGTGACACACATAGTGCATATACGTCACTGTTGTTCATGTTTAATCTCAGGAAACCCACTGCAGAAGCACGAGAATGGATTTGTTCCGCGTACGGTGTGAGAATCTGCAGATGCAAGTACGTATCCTGAGTGGTTTGTGAAGTAGAAGTGGTGATTGTAGCGTGGCGGACAAGTGGCGTGGAGCACGACCAAAGGAAATTTTAATTTTGTTTGCTCCGCAGAGTGCTAACCATGAAGACTGAGGCATTGTCGACATTTTTGATGCATAGTTTTTCTGCTGGAACGATAAAAAGTTGTTGTTGTTTTTTTAATGAAATCTATACACCCAAAAGTAGGTTCGGCAAAACACTTTTTTCGTTTAACTGCTAGAGTCATAATCTCTCGGTTCTCTCTTACATACGGACCGCACTTTTCCTGGAAGATTGCACAAATTAATAATCTGAAGGATTGCGGAAGGGGTGGGAATCGCTAGGGAAGCCGTCGGAAACTGCTCAGACATCGACGGCCGATTTCCGGGAACCCATCCACGTTACCTTTTCGGAAAATCCTGGAAAACCCCTGTATTTGATGGACGGCAACACGAAATCGAGCCCACAATAGTCGCCTACCGATTACGAGACTGAAGATCATCGGTTCCCGTATTTGGATAAAATGATATGTCACGTAGTGTAAGTTTCAACATCTATGAGATGTCATGAAGTAGTGACGACAAATTTAAAGTAGCTGAAAGGCCGTAACTAGGTCACAGTCACACTATACGGGGGAAGGGGATGAAGGCTCATCTGGTGGGCTTTGTGTTCAACGATAAATTATATTCATCCACGAACACAGATTCAAGTTTGGCTTTGTATTTTCGTTCCTTCCGTTAATTTATTTCACTGGCGAAAAATTTCTCCCTACCGAAAAGTAAATAAAAAACGAAATTTGAAAACACAAGGAAGGCGATGTTGGGGGAAGGGGGGCTAAACTTTCTTGAAAAGTAAAAAAAAAAAAACGCTCTATCAGTATTTGACGAAGGCTGACTTGCAAGGTCATTCATTACCGCTGGAGGAAAAATGACTGGCATGAAAATACTACTTATTTTCCCGTTTAATATTGTGCTTTGTAGCGCACAAGCCATCTTCCGGTGGTGGTAATCGAATACGCATCCTTCTGCTCCGGAGCCGAACGCTTTTTTTGCTTGATTGTAGGTTTAACGACCACCGTGAGCAACACAATGGGCTATAAGCAGTCGCCCGTCCCTAATTTAGGGTCACTGTTTCCAGGGAAGGGAGAGAGCCAGTGCCGTAAGACAAACACAACGTCCATGCCTCACCGGGATTCGAACCCGGGCCCCATTCGGACGAATGATCAGAGGCCATCGCTTACACCACTGCGCCACCGGGGCGGCCGAACCCTTTCCCAATTAAGCTACACCGACGAAGTTTGTCACTGCAGTTTTTGCCGTCTTGACATGTGCGTCACCTCTGAGGTAGAAACATCACATATATCCCCATCTGCTCCCTGAGAAAAGGCCGGTACAAAATCGTAGGTTTCCGGGTCAGCCGGCAAACCACGCACGAAGGAGGCCACTCCAGAAGAAGGAATTCTCTTAATTCTAGATGATGTGTGTGGAACGAACGTCACACATTTTTCGAAGAACCCAACGACCAGGGGATTAATTTTACGTTCGGGCGCCAATATAGCGTAAAATCAGGCCTGCTAACCACTTGGCTATACCTGTTTTGATGAATCAATTCTTTTCTGCGAATTCAGCATTTGAAGGTCGGTTTATTACCTTCTGGAATGTTCACATACGATTTACACTTGACATAACGATGTACTGACATTATTTTGGTGCGTGTGTCACATGTTTCGAAATCCGATTTCTTCTTAAATGTTTTCCTTAGTTTTTTTGATGAAACAAATTATTGACGTTTTTGGTTAAACAAAAAAAAAATCGTAATATTTTTCTTAACGTTCTGTATGCTCCAGGGTACTATCACCATACAACCTTCGGTTGGCGCACGAATTTTGAAACACACTGTATATATAGCCTATACATGAAATCAAACTGTATAGATAAATTACAACTCTTAACATTATTACCTCATGTGTAAATTTTTATTTGCGATCAGGAACCGCAAGCCGTCAAAAGAAATGTATTATTGCTTTATCAGAAATCTGGGTTTAAATTTAATACTGACCCCTGTGCATCTAATAAGACGTGGATTCTATCGTGTTCGTTGTAATTATGAGTCGACAAAGTGAGGCCAAATTATCACTGAAATTCACTGAATCCAACCAAAATAACACACAATAAACACTAGCATAAAAATACATCAGAATTATTAAGATATATTAAAAATTCTTACCTCTGAATGTCTTTATCAGAGTTGACAGCTCCCAGTCTTTTAACAATGCACTCACTTCGCAGTCAGCCATAATTCAAAACGAAATCTTCAGCGCAAAACGAGATTCTTCTGGTCCGTGATAGTCTGGTAGTGCCCGTATGGAGTAGCTAGTAATCACGTGCGCTTTGGCGTAAGGGCAATGCGACCTCCATATACACTGGCGGAAAGTGAAAAAAGAACACCAAGAAGGAATTGGCGGACGATCATGAAATTTACATATGTTAATGGGTCGAGCTTACGTAGGTGTGATGTTAATTTCGGGACCAACCGGTGAGCGTTTACACCACAACACGGCATAATATGCAAATTATGGTCGGTGGTATTTAAGGAGTACGGCGAAGTGAATGTAATCAGTCATCGGCGTACGGACACGTGCGAAGACCCCGAAGAAGCTGCAATGCCTGGACATGGAAGACGTGTACGATTTCAGCAGTTATCGGACTTTGAGCGAGGTCGTCTAGTCGGACTCCGCGAGGCCGGGTGGTCGTATCGTCGTATTGCGGAGCGAATTGGACGGGAAGTATCGGTGGTGGTACGATGGTGGCGTAGATGGTCCGAGAAACATTCCCACACGAGAAGACGTGGAACCGGGAGTCACAGACGGACTGCTGAGCGGATCGATCGACGCATAAGAAGAGCGGCATTGTCAAGCAGAACATCCAGTGCGACGCAAATCCGAGCTGCCGTTGCACCTGAGGTGACTGCGCGAACAATCCGCAACCATCTACTGGATGCAGGACTACGTGCACGTGTGCCTCTGGCATGTGTACCTCTGACTCCAGCCCACTGTCGGGAACGGCTGCAGTGGTGTCGCTAACGTCTGCACTGGAGAACGCAATGGCGATCTGTCGTGTTCAGCGATGAAAGCAGATTCTTCTTGGGAGCCTCCGATGGCCGTATACGTGTTCGCAGACGCACAGGGGAGCGTCTCCACCTTTCTTGCATCCGCCAGCGACACACAGGGCCTACACCTGGTCTCCTGGTGTGCGGAGCGATCAGCTATCACTCCCGTACACAACTATTGTTTGTACCGGGTACGTTAAACAGCACCTCCTACATCAACAAAATCATTCAGCCCGTTGTTGTGCCATTTGTAAGGTCGGTCCATCGTGTTGTTTTCCAGCAAGATAACGCACGCCCACACGCGGCACGTGCAACGCAACATGCACTTCAGGGGTGAGGCAACTTCCATGGCCTACACGTTCACCGGATTTGTCCCCCATTGAGCACGTGTGGGATATAATGGGACAACGACTTATCCGGTCTCCACGGCCAGCCACGACCATCCCCGATTTACGCGTCCAGGTTGAGGATGCTTGGAACTCAATACCCCAAACTTACATCCAGCATCTGTACGACAGACTCCATGCCAGAATTTCACAGTGTGACGCAGTTCATGGCGGCTCAACCTCGTAGTAACCATGTTACATGGAAATGTTATTTTTCTGCCATAATGTTTTGATCACGTTATCCTCTGTATTCCGTTATTATGCTGTATAAATTTCGTTGGTATCAGACGTCTCCTTCTTGGTGTTCTTTTTTCACTTTCCGTTAGTGTAGTTGAATTAACAAAAATGGCCAGCGAAATAATGTTGTGCTGCTAACAAAAGAATTCCAATGGAGTTTGGCTAAAGCAACAAAATAAATCGACAAAACAGCTCAACAAAGCTATTTTGTTGTTTCAAACAAACATTTTTTCTCAGTGCATACGACCTGCTGACTCAGACCGCATTATATTGTCTCCTCACCTATCGCTTACATGTAATCCCTCCGAAATTAAATCGCTTCTTCCCCATCTATTTGTCTACAAGCGTGAAAAGTGTACTCTTATTTCGGGAATCCTTGCACTGTGTGACATTTTCTACGTCCAGGAGTGTTATGAATAAATGCTTTCCGACACAAAAGTATTTTTTTCAAATTGCATTTTTAAGAGAGGATAGGATAATCAGGTAGAAAGATGAGCATTTATTTACTTGCAGACATAATGTGCGTATTGCGTTCTTCGTAACGAACGGTCTGGTATGAAAAGAACATTTTCCTTCTGGCTTTATGGAAGCGGGAAAATATCTGCAAGTAGATTTATGAATTTGTGCCCTCTGGTGGCTGAAATGCGCATTATGAAGAAAAATCGGAAAATATGCACAAAATGTTTTCCATAGTGAAAGATATCCGACACACACACACACACACACACACACACACACAATTCAAGTAGAACTTTTAGAAGCAGAGATACCGAGGAAAACAATGCAATTTTATGCTTCCTAAGCGCAAAATCCTGATTTATTTGAAACACAAACTTCTGAAAAGAATGTGTGATGATCTTTTTCGTTGTTAAGGCTAAATGGCCAAGAGAGCATTTTTTTCCATCGCATGTATTTTCTAAAACGGAGACATGTACAAATAAACATATACAGTGACGCTCCACAGCGGCAGAACTGCATTTTTTTATTTTTTTTATTGGAGGTTTAACGACCACCGTGAGCAACTCAATGGGCTATAAGCAGTCGCCCGTCCCTGATTTAGGGCCGCTGGTTCCAGGGAAGGGACAGAGCCAGTGCCGTAAGACAAACGCAACGTCCATGCCACACCGGGATTCGAACCCGGACCCTTTTCGGTGGAATAATCAGAAGCCATCGCTTAGACCACTGCGCCACCGGGTCCGGCCTGCATGTGCATTATAAAAAATGTTGAAAATGTACTCAAAGAATTCCTCATAGTAGGTGCGCTACAGGAAAAGAAATTTTCAAATCGAATTTTGGAGCCAGACGCTACGCGAAAAACGGGAAATCAGTTTACACCCCTAGCGGGAAAACTGCGCACTTTATTTTACAGTAAACGGCATACAGTGCAATAAGAATTTTTTCCATCGGTTTTTTAAAAGCATAAACACAGTCAAAATGAGGGGAAGGGAGGAAACCAACGTCGTAAGACAAACGCACCATCCATGCGCAGGCAGGGATTTTAGTCTGGAATTGTCTACATAGTATGAATTATTGCACGCCATAACTTAGGACCACTCGGCCACAAAAGCGTTTGCCGACCTTGTGCTCTTACATGAGTCGTGGCATGAACTCAATCGTGTTTGAAACATTCGGGCGGTATTGCAACACATGCTTCCAGAACAGCAGTCACTAAAGTACGGAGACTTGGCCGTGATGGGTTTGGGGATAGAATGCATTGCTCCACAAATCCTCAACCAGATTCAGATCAGTCTCAGAAGTTTTGCTGTCGCGGAAATGGAGCACTTCCTCGCATCGACTATCTGCCCACGACCAAAGTCGCCTAGGTTACCATGTGTACCCATCATCACAGTCGTGGGTATGCTGTACAGAAGGTAAGTATCTAATCTGCTTCTGACCTGCAGATGGTTTCCGCATTATTGTGGAGGGGTAAGCCAAGTTTCTGGATAACCGCGGTGTATATAAAATGTTGTCCATACGGAAATACGAGGTAGGATCCGAAAGTTTCCGGACTGGGTCCGTAAGTCCATAGATAGATAGTTAGAGTTACAAAGCTGAAGCACATCCTCCTACAAAATAAGACTCTCTTGCTACAACACACTTCTTCCAAATGCTGTACAGTTCGTCGAAGCAATTTTGGAGCCCATTCTTTGCAATGTCCTTCAGTGCAACCAGCTGAAGCACATCCTCCTTCAGTATAAGACCCTCTTTCAACAACACACTTCTGCCAGCAGCTGTACAGTTCGCCGAAGTACTTCTGGAGCCCATTCTATGCAATGTCCTTCAGTGCAACCGGCTGAAGCACATCCTCCTTTAAAATATGACCCTCTTGCAAAAATACACTTCTGCCAGCAGCTGTAGGGTTCGTCCAAGCACTTCTGTAACCCATTACTTGCAATGCCCTTCAGTGCAACCAGATGAAGCACATCCTTCTTCAAAATAAGACCCTCTTGCAACAACACACTTCTGCCAGCGGCTGTAGAGTTCGTCGAAGCACTTCTGGAGTTCATTCTTTGCAATGCCTTTCAGTGCAACCAGCTGAAGCACATCCTCCTTCAAAATAAGACCCTCTTGCAACAACACACTTCTGCCAGCGGCTGTAGAGTTCGTCGAAGCATTTCTGGAGTCCATTCTTTGCAATGCCTTTGAGTGCAACCAGCTGAAGCACATCCTCCTTCAAAATAAGACCCTCTTGCAACAATACACTTCTGCCAGCGGCTATAGAGTTCGTCGAAGCGCTTCTTGAGCCCATTCTTTGCAATGTCCTTCAGTGCAACCAGCTGAAGCACATCCTCCTCCAGAATAAGACCCTTTAGCAACAACACACTTCTGCCAGCGGCTGTAGAGTTCGTCGAAGCACTTCTGGAGCCCATTCCTAGCAATGTCCTTCAGTGCCACCAGCGATGCGTTTTTCAATTCTCCTGCGCTCGAAAACCGACGACCCTGAAGTCGACGTGTGTTAGCTCAAGGAAGAGGTAGAAGTCGCAAGGGGCGAGATCATGTGAGTACGGTGAGTGTGGGAGGACAACAGTTCTTGTTTTGGCGAGGAAATCTCGAACGAAGGGTGACCTGTGTGCCGATGCATTGTGTTGCAACAGCACCCACGATTGATCGCGCCACAATTGAGGCCTCTTCTTGCGGATCGACTCATGTAGACTTCGCGTGATATCCAGATAGAGCTCCTTGTTGACAGTTCGTCCTTCTCGGATAAATTGAAGATGAACAATAATACTCTGGATCTCGAAGAATACCTTTAGCATGATCCTGCCTTTGTTGCAATCTCTGTGGAATTTCTTGCGTGGAGACGATGGCGATTTACACTTGGCTGATGCCCGCTTAGTCTGTGCATCGAAGAGGAAATACCATTTTTCATCATCCGTTATGATTCTTGTAAGAAATTATGGGTCTTGCTCGGCGGGGTTTACGAGATCGCTCGCCATTTCCATCCGTATTGGCAACTGATCTTCAGTTAACATAACATGCATGGGATGATGTGTTGACACACCCGGTGCATATTCAGATCATCTATTAGTATCCGTTGCCGTAGTCTCCGATATCCCAACAGCCTCTGCTATTTGTCCGGTAGTCTCCCGCACAGCACAGAATATTTCGTATATGTTACAAGTACGTAGCACTGAAACATTGAGACTTTTCGGATACGTTGCGCAATGTAACAGTAATGTTTGAGAAACCTTACGGTTACGTCAAAATGTCCTCAAACGTTGCGTAACTTTGAAACATAACCGATACTAACAGTAAAAGGTCTTTGTAACTTCAACATACCAACTTCATGTTACTGTTACGTATTTGAAAGATATTTGTGACACCATCATATTACTGTTACGTATTTACTACGTTGAACATTACAGTTTGAATAAACTTTGTGAAATCACAATAAAAAATATTACACTCGACAGCTGTTTCAAAAGCAACAACAGTCGTATTACGAGTTGTTTACGTTTCACAGGTTCAACGCAGTCCGTTGTCCATTGGGAATAGTAGCGGCGTTCATACGTATTGATAACAAAAGAAGTAAAAATCGGTCCCCAATGAGGGTGTCGAATTTCTATTATACATGTGGAATAGGCTAAATTTCAGCGAAAAAAAGAAAGAAAATCAAATTCGTCATTTCTCTAAATACCTACCAATCTGAAATTTCTCACTTTCAAGTAAAAAAATTATGCTGGTATAAAATACTAATACAACAACACAGCCGTCTAAATTAGATTTTATAAAATGCTTTTTAGAATTTAAAAATGATAATAATCAAAACAGTTACAGTGGTGCCGCATTTTACGTGGATTCAGCTGTACGCGGACAGCCCCACTGCTATATTCATATCACATGGGAAATGGAACTACGAAAGAATCAATCAATGCGTGCTGACGTCCCCTGTAGTGTGACTGTGGCAATGATTTTAAAGTTTTTCCTATATACCATCAACGTGGAAGCAAAACATACACTGACGGGAAAAAAATCCCAACACCAAGAAGGGGTTGTGTTAGATAAACGACAGTTGGTAGGCGGTGAGAGTACATCTGTAAGATGACGTCTATGCAAATTTCGCGCTCGGCGCATTCGTGTGGCGCTAGTAGCGCCCCTCGGAACATGCAAAGCAAGTTTGCTGTAAATACGCGCTGTAACGTTCGTGAGCGTTAGTTATCGTTGAGATTCGACGTAGGGTGTTGGTGTTAGTCAAGAATGCCTTTAAGAAGACGAAGAAGCCATTATCAACAGCTCACGGAGTTTGAACGAGGTCGTGTAATAATGCTACGAGAAGGTGGATTTTCTTTCCGCAATATTGCTGAACGACTTGGCAGGAATGTAGCCACTGTGCATGATTCTTGGCAGCGGTGTTCAAGGGAAGGTACTGCCTCAAGAAGACCGGCTTCCGGCTGGCCACGTGGCACTACTGAGAGGGAAGACCGCCGTGTACGGCGTATGGCCGTAGCGCATCGTACCGCGTCTGCGGCAGCAATTCGAGCTGCAGTTGCCACCACAGTGACACAACAAACTGTTACAAATCGGTTACTTGAAGGACATCTCCGAGCCAGACGCCCTGTAGCGTGCATTCCACTTACTCCAAACCACTGCCGTTTGCGACGTCAGTGGTGTCAAGCTAGAGCTCATTGGAGGACGGAGTGGAGATCTGTTGTGTTTCCTGATGAAAGCCGGTTCTGCTTGGGTGCCAGTGATGGCCGTGTGTTGGTTAGAAGGAGGCCAGGTGAGCGCCTGCAACCAACCTGTCTGCGGCCGAGACACACTGGACCTACACCTAGAGTTATGCTCCGGGAAGCAATTTCCTGTGACAGCAGGAGCACTCTCGTTGTTATCCCACGCACCCTGACGGCACAGTTGTACGTCGGTCTGGTGATTCAACTTGTTGTGCTGCCATTCAAGAACAGCATTCCAGGTGGTGTTTTCCAACAGGATAACGCTCGCCCGCATACCGCTGTTGTAACCCAACATGCTCTACAGAGTGTCGACATGTTGCCGTGGCCTGCTAGATCACCAGATCTTTCACCAATCGAGCACGTATGGGACATCATTGGACGACAACTCCAGCGACACCCCCAACCAGCATTAACCGTCCCTGTATTGACCGACCAAGTGCAACAGGCATGGAACTCCATCCCACAAACTGACATCCAGCACCTGTACGACACAATGCATGAACGTTTGCGTGCTTGCATTCAACATTCTGGCGGTTACACCGGTTATTAATGTACCAGCATTTCACATTTAAAATGGCTCTTCTCGCGCTTACAATAAGCTGTGATCTTGAAACCTTAATCGATTAAATATGTTACCTATACAAATGTATTGCCGCCATTTCATTCCTCTACAACTATTTTTTCGTGGTGTTGGGATTTTTTTTTTTTCGTCAGTGTATTACTCAGATGGCCAAGGAGATTGGGAGGTGAAGGCTTCGTCAATATTCTGAAGAAATAACAGATTTAATTGGACATCAAGAACCGTTGACTAATGAAAAGTTAGAAGAACTTGTGAAAACTTCCTCGGACGAAGATGATGATGACGACGTCGACGAACAAGATGAAACTGACAGCGGTAATCTGCACAAGTTTGCCGAAATTATCCATGCAGCAAAGCACTTGAAAGATTTAATTTCTAACCCTCTATGTTACGTAGCCTTAAAATAAACCGAAGTATTGCGGACTCTTTAATGCCGTATTATTAGATTCTTTAGCAGCTAAAGACGCGGCGGCAACAGTTGCTGACAACGATGTTTTTCTAGAAAAAAACTCCTTTTACTGGCTCCCCTAACTACTGCACCTAATACATCAGCTTTGGACTTCAGCTCTGACAACCCCGCAGTGGTGTTACGTAGTGAAGGCAACGATTAGGTAGGTATGCATAAGGATTTGCATCATGCTATCTCATATTTTAACTGTAACTGTTACAGAAGTACTTATAGATTGTTCTTTGCAAAATACACATTATATTGTAATAGATATATGTAGGCAAATAATACCGTACATATATAACGAAAAAAGGCGTGTGAAGTAATTTATCGTATGAAGTTTTATTATTGATTTTGAATGTACGCGGTTTCGGCTTTACGCGGTCTCGTCGGAACGTAACCCCCAGCGTAAAATGCGGCACTACTGTACTTACTTTCAGATGATATTGAGTCACAAAAAACAAGTTAGTAAAATCGTGCAATGCATTGATTATAATACGCTTTCCAACATACCAGAAATCATTACTCAAGTTATGAGAATAATGGCTGTAGAGTAAATATCGCTCCTATGACCCGACCTTTGATCCCATTTCAATGTTATTCAACAGAACCCGTAAAGTATATTTCCGGAAGAACATGATAAAGTTTTGTCTCAATCAAAGCATTTTTACGTAAGTTATGACGTATAAGGGGGATGGAATGGATCCCGATCCTATGTCCTGACCTTTGACCCCACTTACCCCATTTTCAATAGGGTTCGTCCCCAGTAGTCCCCTAAGACATATTAAAATTTCAACGAAATCGAACCATATTTACGCAAGTTATGACGCATAAGGGCAATGGAATGCATCCCGCTCCTATGCCCTGACCTTTGACCCCACTTCACCCATTTTGAATATGGTTTGTCCCCAGGTGCTCCCCTACCACACACTAAAATTTCATTGAAATCGAACCATATTAACGCAAGTTATAGCGCATAAGGGCAATGGAATGGATCCCGCTCCTATGTCGTGACCTTTGGCCCCATTTCGCCTATTTTCAATAGGGTTCGTCCCCAGGTGGTCCCCCTACCACATACTAAAATTTCATCGAAATCGAACCATTTTTACGCGAGTTATTGTGCGGGCAGACGGACAAAGCTGGAGCATATACGCTTCTTCAACCTACGGTTGGAAAGCGTAAAAAAAGGGATAAAATGTTAAATCAACTAACTAGCTAACTCGAGTTCGACAGTATCACCAAAGAATATCGCAGTAGCACCTGGAAATACGACTACGAGAGTGCTTCGGGGAAATGGTATAAATGCGCATGGGCATCAACGCCGTTGCCAACTAAAAATCTTAAATATCGCCGGAATGTAACATCAAGGTAGCAATTATGTACAATAGAAACTATAAAACAGTAGTATCAGTGAATGCTATTTTTAACGTAACCGTAATGTACAAAAAAGTTTTGTTCCAAAATAGATGTTGCTGAAACGTAATTGTAAGATATCTCTGAAAGTGTAACGAAAATGAGAGATTGTAACATTCCTGATACATATCTGAAACGTTTTGTGCTGTATGGGCTGTTATCTGTTGGCGCGTGTGATGGCCGCAATCTTTGAAATGTTTTCACCCATTCGAGTTGTCACTGGCCGCTCCTTCGTTCCTCGTCTTCGAACTTATGTCTGCCTTCTGTGAAGCGCCGATGACAATCGAATGTCGACAGGGTGTTTTGGCCATAAACTGGCTTCATCGTCTCGTGAGTTCCTGTTTGACTTTTGCCCAAACTCACGCAAAACTCAATGCAATGTTAACGCGCTTCTCAAGAAACGCCATTTTTTTCATCAATCACCGAACACTGCGTAAGTTGCTCACAATACCCGGATGTACCTCAGCGAGCGCGTGACGTGCATGAACGAAACCAATTTACCTATAATGTCGTAACGTCATTCAATAATCACCGTGGGTATGCGATACACGTACTTTGCAGTACAGGAGCAATCCGGGAACTTTCTGATCCTGCTCCGTATATTCGATACAAAGGTAATTTACCAAATTGGTCTTTTGCCGCCCCGGTGATGGCGCAGTGGTCTAAGCGATGGCTGCTGATCATTCGTCCGGAAGAGGTCCGAGTTCGAATCCTGGTGAGGCATGGATGTTGTGTTTGTCTTAGGGCACTGGCTCTCTCCCTTCCCTGGAACCAGCGGCCCTAAATTAGGGATTGGCGACTGCTTATAGCCCATTGAGTTGCTCACGGTGGTCGTTTAACCTCCAATAAAAAAAAGACAAATGAAATTGGTCTTTCAAAAGTATAGATAAAGAAGAAAGTAAAATAGGGGTTTATGCCCCTTACTCGGAAAACTGCATATGAGCGGGAAATATGCATAAATAATTTTTGACAGTAGGAGGGGTATTTTGGCAAAATTGAATTCTTTCAACTGGGTCTTAAGCAGCTGAAATATTGTTGCAAATCAAGATATGCACTTATACTCCCTTGTGGCAAAACTGTGACCTATGAAAAATTGGAAAATACTTGCGAATCATGGCTAACAGTTGAAAAGGAAGAGGCCTAAGTGACCGTAATTGTAATTGGCCGATTTTCCAATAAGAAGGATTACGTAAACTTAAAGTAGTAAAGAAACCAAGAGTTCTGAAAGACTTATTTTGCGTATGTATGCATCTAAGCTGCCGGTGTTCGAGAAAACGCAGATGCAAGCACACACACGCACACACCTTTTTTTACCTCATATTTTACCTCTCTTTTTTCTTGAATATTGCGGACCCCTTTCACAAAACAACTAGAGTCACAATGAATAGCAGAAAGATCACATGTGCATCATTAGTATCGCTGATTTTAAGACAAGAAACTGAGCAACACTATCTTCCGCCGAGAATCGATTGCATATTAAGAGAATTTTTTCCCTTTCTTTCGTCGACGTGTTTGCCTTTGTTCCTACGTTATTCCACCTCGCACGACAATGTTCCTGAGAAGAGCGTTGTTGACTTTGGCAAAGACAATTGGAACGAATAGCTCAACAGGTTTCTCGACCCAACGTTCATGTACGTAGAGTACAATTATCGGGGTGCCAAGCAATCCCTGGCAGAGAATTTATTCCTTTGTCAGCTCTACATAGGCCGAACAGATTAATTCGGAACAAAGGAGAAAAAGTACTCGTGATGGAACAAGTACGAGCAATGGTAACATATCGACACACACACACACATGCAAGCGAGAGAGAGGGGGCAAGAGAAAAGGGAACAAGGGAGCAGAAGAGAACAGAAAAAAGAAACAGAAATAGAAGAGCAGATGGAAGAGGACGAAACAAAGAGAAATGCATATAGAGGGGAAAGACTAAGAAAGAGAGGAAAACGGAGAGAGAGGGAGAGAGAGAGCGCAAAAGGTAGTGAAGTATAGTAAGGAGGGCAGGAAAAGAAAGGAAGAAAGATGAAGAAGAGAAGTAATTGATCAAGTGAGTGAGAGTGAAAGCAACGAAATAGGGTGTAAAAAAATGGAAACAGGAGAAAGAAAAGAATGTATAGAGGGAGAAAAGGAGAAAATGGGGAAGAGATAAGGTAGTGAGAGTGAAAGTGAGAAACAGAACGAAGGGGAGCGAAAAGAGAGAGAAGATTAGGGAGCAAAAGGGTGACAGAGAAAAAACGAAAAAAGAAGGTAGAGAAAGGACGAAAGATAGAGAGAGAAACAGAAGATAGAGAGAACGAGAGAGTGATAAAGAAAGAACATAGAGAAGAAGAGAGAGAGAAATTAAAAATTGTTTTCCGCAACTTGACACTGCTGGATGGTAACACATCAAGATCGTGTTAAGACTATCTTAATGAGTTAACAATAAAATTCTGGAAATTAGCATTAAGACCTTTGCAATCTTGGTACCATTAAGGTCTTCATAATCTTGGTAATATTAAAATCTTGGTAACCTTAGTAACCTTAAGGTCTTGGTAACCTTGGTAACATTAAGATCTTGGTGTAGTGTTTCTACCATAGTGCGATCTCGTTGTGTTAATATCCAACCGCGTCAAGTTGGTGAAAAGGATTTTTTAATCTCTCTCTCTCTCTCTCCCTCTTCTCTTTCTTTTTCCACCACGTCACAACGTTATGAATTTCACCACTTTATCTTTATCTGTGTACGACACGTTATAAGTTCCACAGCGTTCGAAGCAGAGCAGAATTTCATTCTCGGAACCTTTCTCCCCATCCATAAGGGCAGAACATCTCTCCCTATCCAGGCAGTTAGTTTGGAATAACCGAAGGAATAAATGGTGCCCGAAAAAGGTACCGCAGTTGTTTAAAAAAAAAAAAAACGCACACGGCACTCCACTCGTGTCACAAGTAGCACAGTGAAGATGGAGAAATTTGACCTGAAAGCCAAAGGGGACCAGATGCTCAAAATGAACAGCACATTTCCTTGTTATCGTTATGGTTGCGGAAACAGCAGATGTGAGGGAAACAGTACCGTGAACCATACTGTTTGTGAGGATGTAATGCTTTTTACCAAATGAACAAAATTCACATCTCGAAACTGCATTAAAAATTTAGGTGGCAATTGCAACTATTGGGTGTAAAAAGGAATTTGTCACACCGGACTTTTATACATCCAGAAATTGAGTGGAATTCAAACATACAGCAGAAATATGCTGCCGTACTTTTAATATACGCTGCCTGATAGAGAAAATGCAACGCCATGAAGGAATGCGCCGACCAAACTGCACATACAGATAGCCAAGTAGGTCCTAAATAAATGATATAATTGACACATACAGACTAGGCTCCAGTGGCCGAATATACAGGATGATCAATAAGGAGTGTGGCCCACATTTTGGGAGATACAGCGTTGAATCCGACGTGATATCGAGGCAATGAGAGTCCGAATAGAGTTCTAGGGTATCGTGGACAATGTGGTGTTGATCCGAGTCTACAGTTCATCTTCATTTTGCGGGGGTGGGAGGGTACTCAACCGACGTCTAATCGTGTCCCACAGATGCTCGATGGGCGAGAGGTCGGGGGATCATGCTGGCCACGGAAGCATCCGCACACCGTGTAAAGCATTCAGGCTGGTCTGAGCGGTATACGACTGGGCGTTATCCTGTTGAAAAACGGCGTTTGAGATGTCCTGCAGATATGGTAGTGCGACAGGCCGCAGCATCTCGTCAGGCGCGCCATCAATGTGCCCGATATGCGTACCAGCGGTCAGCGGCTGTTGGCGCTGATAGCACCCCACACCATGATTCCACGTTGCCGGGCAGTGTGGCGCTCCACAACGAGGAAGGAATCCGCCCTTTCACCACGTCACCTCCAGATTTTCACACGGCGATCGTCCCTGGTGAGACAGAACCGCGATTCGTCGCTGAACACCACACTGTTCCACTCGGCACCCCAAGCAGCTCTGGAGCGACACCACGCCAAGCGTTGACGACGATGGCTCGCTATTAAGGGTAGCCTTCGCAACGAATGGCTAGACAGCAAACCAGACGCAGCCAATCGGCGCGACACTGTCCGCGTCGATATCGGAGCATCCAAGCCTCCACATACACTCCGCAAAATATTGCCCGTTGTGGCCAGTGGGTTCGTTACGACATGATGTCGGATGCGACGATCGGTACGCTCGGACGTCCGTCTCCGTGTTCCGGTCCCTTTGCGACGTTGCACAGATCCTTCCTGGGACCACTGTCTCCAAATGCGACCGGCGGTTGTGGCATCATGTTGCGTTTCTTTCACAATACCACACCAGCAGCAAGCATCATCCGGCGGTACGAAGGCCTACGATGACATCTCTCGTGAACTCATCCGTTTGACGAAATCGCGTACGACGGTGTCTTAACGGCATTGGCACCCTTTGATCGTTCTCAAGACACAGTTACAGCAGAACCACTCACTTCTCGCGAGCTTGACGACGTCTCGACTGATGGCCTTACGGGCTAGTTGTCCGCTTATATCCAGCGCGCCGTTCCTGTGATGGGCCTGCAAATGCAGTCATTTGCATAACTTGTACGTGCGTACCCACCGTGCAATTTGCATGGCGCTGCGTTCACGTCTTCGTGGTGTGGCATTTTCTCTGTCAGGCAGTGTATGTGCACCTACATGTCTACAGGTGATCTTTATGTTTACAGGAAATTCAAGAGTCTGTGCTGAAAACTACGGCGCTTATGACGTCCTATTGTCTTAGATTACTCTCCACCAAAAGCTGGTTGAGATAATTCTAAGATAATATATTCTCTTCCATATATCCTGTTATCATTTTTCAATTTAAAAAATTCTCTTTGCCTGGGATACCTTCAGCTATAAGAAACATTTTGTGCTCAATTTGTGATTTTTTGCGGCACACATTTCAGCTGTTGTTGGCCGAAATTGCTTAATTCTTGTATGTGTGAATGTCCTAACGATTGTATAAATTCGGTTGATTATTTTTTGATTGGGTTTAATTAATGGTAAAGAACATCGCTTACATTGCCTATTTTAGGTTACGCGGTTCGTTTTTAACCAGTTTCATGAACGGTGAAGAACATTGCTCACATGTTTTAAAATACGCCCGATTTTTTTGACCGGTTTCTTTTATGGTGAAGTACATTGCTTACTCTGTATTTCAAATTACGCGCTTCTTTAACGGTGGACATTGCCCACACTACGTATTATAAATTACGCGCATTTTTTTTATTTTTTTTTATTGACCGGTTTCATTAACGGTGAAGAACATTGCTCGCTCTGCTTATTTTAAATTACTCGCAGTTTTGACTGATTTCTTTTACGGTGAAGAGCATTGCTCACACTACGTATTTTAAATTACGCGCAGTTTTTTTTTTTTTTTTTTTTTTTTTTTTTGTTACTGGTTTAATTAACAATGCACCATGAGAAACGTTTTGTGCGCCACTTCTTCATTGCTCACATTTGCGTATGTTAAAGTGCGCGCATTTCTTGACCGTTTTTTTTTTAAGGGTGAAGAACATTGCTCACACCATGTGTACTACATCGCGCGTAGTCTTTTTTTTTGTTTTTTTTCTGGCCGGTTTATTTAACAGTAAAGAACATTGGACACATTGTGTATTTCAAATTACGCACAGTTCATTACTTTTTGATCGATTTCATTAACGATGCAGAACATTGTTCACATTGCGTACTTTTAAATCACTCGCAGTTTATTTTTTTATTTTATTTTTACCTGTTTCGTTAACGTTGAGGAACATTGCTCACATTGTGTATTTTAAATCAATCGCAGTATTTTTTTTATCCGTTTTGTTAATGGCGAAGAACATTGCTCACTCTGCGTATTTTAAATTACGCGCAGTTTTTTGATCGACTCATTTTTAACAATAAAGAACATTGCTCACATTGCGATTTCAAATTACGCGCAGTTCATTATTTTTTGACCGATTTATTAAGGTTGCTGAATCTTTCTCATCATGCGTATTTTAAATCACGCGTAGTTCATTATTATTTTCTTTTTACCTGCTTTATTAATGCCGAAGAGCATTGCTCACATTGCGTATTTTAAATCACTCCTTTTTTTTTTTTTTTTTTTCTCCATCAGTTTCATTAATGGCGAAGAACATTGCTCACTCGGCGTATTTTAAATTACGCGCAGTTTTTTGACCGGTTTTTTAACAGTAAAGAACATGGCACACATTCCGCATTTCAAATTACGTGCAGTTCATTATTTTTTGACCGATTTCATTAACAATGCAGAATATTGCTCGCGTTGCGTATTTTAAATCACGCGTAATTTATTATTTTTTGACCTGTTTTATTAACACCGAAGCACATTGCTCACATTACGTATTTTAAATCACTCGCAGTTTTTTTTTTTTTTTTGACCGCTTTCGTTAACGGTGTAGAACATACATTGCTCCCATTTCTAGGAGGCGCAAACGCATTCTTTTTGTAACTCAATTTCTGCTTTTTATAAATTGCAGCTTTAAGAAATATTTTTTCATGTGGGAAAGGGTTCAAAAGATGTGTTCATTATACCTGAGAATTCAGTATCACCTTTCTTGTCTGAGTTCCAAAACAACGGCATCTAAAACCCTGCAGGTACACAAAAAAGAGCAATTAAAGTAAAACTGGAATGCAAAACAAAGGAGAAACGAGCTATATAGGTCGATGTACGTTATGCATTGTATGGACGCGTTATAGAGAATGTTAATTCTCCAGTGCATATGCCAGCCTCTCAGTACTGGGCACGCTATTAGGAGGGCTAAACATGAATAAGGGGGGCAGAATTGAAGAACTCGGCAGAATTAAAAAAAAAAAAAAAAAAATTCCGTTCGTGTAGATTTTACCTGAAGCTGATAATTTTAATATATAAAATATTCAAAGCAAACAGAATGTAGATTCTGAATTTGCTAATAACACTTACTGGTCATCCATGTATTGGGTTGAAGCATAAGTTCATGCCGTTTTATATCACGAGTGTTTCTCAGGTCAGTATTGACGATGCATATGGCCAGTTGTATATCAAAATGTAGCCAGTAATATCGTGCATCTAAAGCACATTGCGTTGTGTGATTGTGGCTAATTTTTTTTGGTTTTCAGGTTCGGAAGTATGGAGTGTTAAGTAGAGAGGAATGAACATTTCGGACATCTGCTCCTCTGCGAGTTTAACAAGGGATCCACAGCCGCCGAGGCCACTCGACAAATTTGTGCTGTGTATGGGGAGGATGCTATTGCTCGAAGGACAGACCGAAAAAGGTTTGAACGGTTCCGAGGTGGCAATTTTGACCTCAACGACTTTCCACGCTCAGGTCGTCCAACTCACTTTGATGAGGATCGTTTGAACCATCTCATCCACTTCGATCCGCGTCAAACCACATGCGAATTGGTCACTGAGATGGACTGTGATCAGGCCACAGTGGTGCAACACCTGGAATGTATGGGAAAGGTCCAAAAATTGGGGTCTTGGGTGCCTCACACTCTCACCGAGGACAACAAGAATCAGCGTGTTGCCATATGTGGCTCCTTGCTCGCCCGTTATCGCGAATGTTCTCAGCAACACAAATCCTTTCTGTCACGCATTGTTACTGGAGATGAAAAGTGGTGCCTGTACGTCAATTTCAAGCATCGGAGGGAATGGTTAAACCCGAACAAGCCGCCCATACCACGTCCAAAACATGACCTTCACCCTGCGAAGATCATGTTGTGTGTCTGGTAGGACATGGAATGCGTTACTCACTGGGAAATGCTGCCGAGGAATCGGACCATCAACGTTGCCCTCTATTGTGAGCAACTCCGCCGTGTGGAGGGAGCAATTCAGCAGAAACGGCCACATCGGTGCCATGGTGTCCTTCTGCAACATGATAATGCACGCCCTCACACTGCAAACATGACCAAAATGGCAATTCGGGACATGAAATGGGAGATCCTTCCACATCCGGCCTGTTCCCCAGATGTCACCCATTCAGGCTATCACCTGTTCCGATCTCTGTCGAATGCACTCCTTGGCAGAACGTTTAGCAATGATGTTGATCTCCAGAATTTTCTTGATGATTTCTTCGCAGCAAAGTTTGCACGTTTTTTCAAGAATGGCATTGCACACCTATCCAGACGTTGGGACACCAACGGGGGGGGGATTGATTCCGTTTTTCCTTCTAATGTAATACATTCCTGTAGTACGGTAAAAAAAACGGCATGAACTTATGCATCCACCCAATAACATGTTAACTGTTTGCTTTGAGCATTCTATCGATTTCCCATGTATTATGAGGAATATTTCTTCCTTCATTGATTTATGTCAGTGTATTTTATGACTACAATACTTGTGTTGTTGGGATAGAATAAATCAGCAATGTTTATTCAGAATTAAATATTTTATTTTATTTTAGGATCTACTGTAGTTTCTCTGAGCTTTTGGTTCGATCTCATCGGAACAGTGACATTTGTCTTGATGAAGCCGATCCAGACGCTCAGAGAAACTACAGTCAGTAGAACTTTAAATAAAATATTTAATTGTAAATAAACATTGCTCATTCATTCTAGCTGATAATGTTATCCCTAGTAAATAAAAAAAAATTCAATTTTTTTTTTTACATTCTGTATGGGTAGTATTTATGCGGCGTATGTAGTATGGGAACCGTGGATACGAATCTTCATATTCTTTAACAGGTTGCTATTTCCTTGTTCTTCGCATTTTTAGTTTACCAACTTCGTTTCTTTTCTTTTTTCTGTTGTCACAAAGCTGTTTATGAATTTTAGTTTGTAACCAGACACGGAATACCTATTTCTCTCCCCCCCCTCCCTCTTTCGGTTGCGTGCTTTTTGCGGACGTGCCAGTTGCGGCAAACCGAAATTGAATAGATTGGAAGGGTTCGTCGTGCCAGATGCGGACAATTCACACTAGCGGTTTAAATATTGCAGGAGAATAATTCCTTATGTAATTGTAATGTTACAAATTTCAAATTATGTCACACAACTCAAAAAATGTTACAAAAGGAATTCCTTTTGTAACATTTTTTTGAGTTTTGTGACATAATTTGAAATTATGTTATAAAACTAAAAAAAAATTTCAAATTTAGTCAAAATTTGTTACAAAATTTAAGGCTTAAGCTGTTTTTTAAGTCCTTGTTTTTTATAAATGTTGAAATAACATTTTCAGTTCTTTCGTCAATGTTCCTTTATTTTTTTTTCAAATGCTGAAATAATATTTTCAATTTTTCATCAGTTTTTAGATACATTTTTTTTCCGTTTTGTTAGCTGTTCTCTTTTTCAAATGCTGAAATAATATTTTCAATTTTTCATCAGTTTTTAGATACATTTTTTTTCCGTTTTGTTAGCTGTTCTCCTAATTCTTTCATTTTCACAAAATGCGATTATGAATTGCTCTGTCCGCATCTGAGCACTGTCCGCAAGTGGCACGTCCGCAAAAAGCACGATACCCCCCCCCTCTTCCTCTTTCTCCTCTCTCTCTCTCTCTCTCTCTCTCTCTCTCTCTCTCTCTCTCTCTCTCTCATCTTTTTTAACTACAACTACAAAAATGGTGTCTTTCTTCTACTCTCTGTAACGCACTCGTATATTTTATTTTAACTTTCCTTTTGAGTTTCTTTTTCCATATAAATTTGAGTTTGTTCTCTTAGACATTTTTAAACCTTAACGTTATGTCTTTTCCCTCAAACGAGAATGACCTTGGCAACAGTCTGAAGTCGGAACGAGAGTGACTTACGTGTGTACTAATAAGAAAGTTACATAAAAATGCGATGCATCGATTGCTTGGGGGGATTGTTGTTTTTGATAATAGACGTGCTGCTGATCGCTGTTACACTCTAATTTTATGTTAAATGGCTGCTATTGTATTAAGTGCTCTAGAGAACTGGATTACGATATACACTGCTGGCCACCAAAAATGCAACACCAAGAAGGACACGAGATAGCAAAGCCAGATTTAGTGGACACATAACAACAGACACAAAGATGAAACGATTGATCATACAGACACGTGCGGCTTGCGGAACACGCAGACATCAATAGTTCATGTGGATCCCATGGCTGGTGATAACGGCCGCTACACGCCACGGCATCGAACGAAAGAGGTTTTGGATGTGGGCTTGTGGTATGTTGGTCCAGGCTGCTTCCACACGTTGCCACAGTTCATCAGGCGTAGCCGCGGGTGGTGCTTGCAGGGCCACTCGGTTGTCAATCACCGACCAGACGTGTTCGATGAGCGACATATCGGGAGAACAGGCGGGCCACGGCAGCAGTGACACCTGGTGGGCCGTGAAGAATTGTTGCACGATGCGTGCCCCGTGCGGGCGCGCATTGTCCTGTCGAAACGTGGCCGCTGGCTGGTCCTGCAGGTAAGGGATGACTACAGGCTCCAAAACGTCGGAGATGTAGCGGCGACTGTTGAATGTACCGACGATGCGTACCAGAGGGGTGCAGGTGTCATATCCAATTGCGCCCCAAACCATAACGCCAGGCAACGGCCGGTATGGTGATGCATAATGCAGGCATCATGCAGTTACTCGCCGCGGTGCCGCCACACGCGGATCCGACCACCGTGGTATTGCAGGCAGAAGCGGGATTCGTCGGAGAAGACAATTTCGTGCCATTCCGTAGTCCAGATGCGGCGTTCAACGGCCCACTGCCGTCGCACTCGCCGGTGGTGTAACCTCAATGGTAATCGGAGCAATGGGCGCCTTGCGACAAGTCCCCGCTCCTGTAGACGACGTCGAACGGTACGTGCTGACACATGTTGTTACGCAACACACCCTAATTCCTGCGCTAACGTTCGTGATGTGGCGATGCGAGCCGTCAATGCCCGCCGCACAACATGCCGGTCCTTTCGTTCGGTGGTGTGCCGCGGCTGCGGCAATCGTTCACGTCGGGTCGTCCGTCCCTCCTGCACCCACCAAATCTATACTCGCCTCACTGTGGCTGGATGTCGTCCCACACGGGCGCCGATGTCTCGGTACGATAAACCGCTGTCGCGATAAGCCGCTATTCGTCCTCTGTCGAACTCCGAAACGTGCTGGAATGACTGCCGTATTCTGCGACGAGGCATCAGGAAGCTTCCCACGCACAGGCTCGGCAGCAGAACACTTCCACTACTTACACCCCGCCTTCTGTGTACCCTTCTTATAGTACTTCTCGGTGGTGTGCCGGGCGCACATGATTTGCATATGCCCTGTAATGCTAATCGCTTGCATGTCCTCTCGCGGGCGACGCATGCTGCGAATTTCAGGCCAATCGGATGCTTCCTTCTTGGTGTTGCATTTTGGGTGGCCAGAAGTGTAGTTGGCCAGCGCCAAACTATGAGTGTGGCGTAAACGACATGCAATAAGAATAAACTTTTTTGTAAGTACAAATATTGACCTCTTTCTTGAATGCATTTGGGTACCTTCTAGTATTACACTGATTTTATTACACATAACGTAATCACCGTCGTTAAGGACTAAGTTCTACAGTTACAGTAGAAAGACAATTACGTTATATCTCTTAGTCATAAGGTGGTCATAACTTTCTAAGCAAATGTAATTTCCTAGAAAATGCAAACACCATCTATTTCCCAGAAATACAAACACCAAATTAAAAAAATCGTTTTATATAGTAAAATTTCTGTGAATTCGACAAATTCACATACGTTTAGAAGATGACGATCCGATTTTTGGTGTAAATGTGACAAGGATGGTAAGTCAGATAATATCTGAAAACTTGAAAATTTCATCGTCCTGGAGCAGGACTCGAACCCGCGGATCATGAAAGAAATACGAGATCACAATATATAATACAAATTTTGAAGATGACAATCCGATTTTTGGTGTAAATGGGCCAAGGATGTTAAGTCAGATAATATCCGAAAACTTGAAAAAGTCATCGCCTTGGCGCATGACTCGAACCCTCGTTTCCCAGATCGCGCTCGGGTATGCTAACCACTACACCACTCAGAACGACCAATTCTCAAGTTTCCGATTAATTTGAATGTAACCATCACAGGATTCGCTAGTCGAAGCAACCAGCTTTCATGTTTAGCGAATCTGGAGGTTAAGAGTCCTATCCCGTGATTGCCCGGAGGAGCAGATAAATCGTGAAAGAAATACGGGATTACACCATTTAATACAAATTTTGAAGATGGCAATCCGATTTCTGGTGTAAATGTGAGAAAGATGGTAAGTCAGATAATATCCGAAAACTAGAAAATTTCATCATCCTGCATGGAACGGGGCTCGAACGGCTCCAGGACGATGAAATTTCTATTAAATATTGTATGTAATCCCGTATTTCTTTCATGATTTATCTGCTCCTTCGGGCAATCACGGGATAGGATTCTTAACCTCCAGATTCGCTAAACATGAAATCTCGTTGCTTCGACTAGCGAATCCTGTGATGGTTATATTCAAATTAATCAGACATGGTCGTTCTGGGCGGTGTAGTGGTTAGCATACCCGGGCGCTATATGGGAAACGTGGGTAGTAGTAGGAAAATGAGCGTTCTGTAGGTGAGGTATGCGAGGTATGGGGGCGTGGCCAAGAGGTATGATGATGATGTTGATGATGAGGTATGAGGGGCGTGATCTGAGGAGGTATGATGATGATGTTGATGATGAGGTATGAGGGGCGTGATCTGAGGGTGACGAAAAAACTGTATTGACTGGTGGCAACGGTGGGCGTTCTGTAGGTGAGGTATGGGTGTGTGGCTAAGAGGAGGAGGTATGATGATGATGATGATGGATTTTTTTTTGGCATGGAGGGTGACGAAAAAACTGTATTGACTGGTGGCAACGGTGGGCGTTCTGTAGGTGAGGTATGGGAGTGTGGCTAAGAGGTATGCTTATCAGCATACCTCTTAGCCACACGGGTACGGGGGAGGGGAGGTCTGAGGAGGGTATGATGATGATGGATTTTTTGTCATGGAGGTTGACGAAGAAACTGTACTGACTGATGGCAACGGTCGGCATGCCTACATGTGTCTGGCATTTGCGAAAATCCTGTGTTGACGTCATTCTCCCTAAGGTTACATAGGGGCACCGTGGACGACCGTCCCCACCCGTTCACGGACCACGTGACTCTCCGACGCCACCTTGGATAACCACGTGACTCTCCGACGCCACCTTGGATAACCACGTGGTCATCTACCGTTACAGTTGGGTGTGATCAGGAGGAGGAAGGGAGGGGAGGGAAGGACACCCTAACCCCCCCCGCGCTGTGGTTGATTCTAGGGGATTGCTTGGCCAGCACCATTGTTTTTTTTTCTGACCAGGAAATTCAGAATCCTTTGTCCCCCATTATATTTTCACCACGTTGTCGTTTTGTGTGCCACGTGACATGTATTCCAACATGTTGGCTTTGTGTGGCATGTACCTGTTACTCATGTGATCATGAAATTCTGTGTTGACGTCATTCACCCTAATGTTACATAGAAGTGGCAACCGGTTTTGTACATGTTTATGCTTGTACCGACTCTCATCGTATGCTTTGTTCGTAACCATTTCTGATGAGTACAGGATTGGGTCAGAGGATAGTCACCTGATCTATTTCTATCATTTGATTGGTTGTTGTCCTTTCAAGCATGTGTACTACTGGGAAACGCTGCATTTCAGTATTTGTCTTCGAGCGATTCAGAGCTGCCTAGCCTTCCTGGAATTCCTGTTTTGTTCAAGATTTTATCATGGCTGCCGAAAACTCTAGTGCAAGTTCTTCGATGATACTGTATATGGATGATTTGCCAGAAAATTGTTTTCATCTAGGAGATAATATCTTCGTTTACGTATCTTCATATGCCCAACGAGTCGGCGTGCACATCCGACAATTCCATTGTTATGGAAAGCAATGCTATCCAAGTAAATCTGGTATTTGTATGTCTTTAGATCAATGGCGTGAAATGATGGATGAGAAGGAAACAATATCACGTCATGTAGCCTACGGAATATCGGCTCCTAATTTTTCATTCGCGAGGTTTCTGAAGGTGAAGGTTATCCCTCAAACTCATGAAATCAGCATTAGTAAAGAAATTTATAGTTGGAAGGCTGCGAAAATGTACAAATCGAATATTCTTCTCTCTGAAAATCTGTGGAAAGAATTGCTGTATGTTTCTGCCAGTGTATTGCATCAGGTGGTAATAGAATTTTACCGAAATATATCTTTTCAAAGTATATTTAAGCAAGAGATGCAATCGAATGGACAAACCCTGACTAGCAATTTTACATCTCCAGAGCAAAGTGCAATGCTAATTAACGAACTGAAAATGGTTCTGAAAAATGCAATAGTTGAGTATTTGAATGAAACAGCTAGATCAAAGTCTTTAGATTTAGCTGAAGTGTATTGTGATGACGAACATTTTTGCACAGCCCTTTTAGGTATAGAATGTAGTAAAATAGTTGAAAATTATCTTGAATCTATCGAAAAAAGAAACTTGCTATCGTTTGTAACGGATGCATTTTTAGAAGCAATAGATCTACAAAATATATTCAGTGTTATCAAGGCAGATATTTGTGAAAGTGACTTTGAATAAGAAATCTTATGTAAAACGAGCATCTACACTCAAAAGAAAAAAAAAAAGAAACTCCCAAAAAGGCCCTTTTCAGGGCCACTCAATTTATCAAAAAGGATTATCATAATCGTACAATTTTCTCTCTGTGTGTGCGTGTGTGTGTGTGTGCTTATATGAAGATGGTTTCACGTTTTCTTTAGTTTCTACATCCGTATTCTAATATTTATCTAACAGCTCTTTGTTCTTAATCGTGCATTCACATGTTGCAAGGTCAGGTCTAGGACAACTAACAAATGCCTTTTTCACCCCCACCCCCAGGTAATGCCCGCCTCTCTGTTCCTTCACACTTATTTCTGGGAGGTCTGGTCTAGGGGATTAACAAATTCCTTCGTCACTCTGGGAGTGTCTAGTCTAGAGGATTAACGAATTCCTTCATTACTCTGAGCTGGCATGTTCCCGGTGGGCTTAAGTTCACATGTTTTCAGAACTGATAGTTTTAAACGGTTGACCACTTCTCTTCCAGCTGTGTTGCACAGTGGCTGCGTGTCTGATAGAGGGAATAAGATATTTTAGATTTTGAACTTCAAGTGTCGCACTTTACTTTACTCGTTATTTGTTTTGAGTCTAGGAACAGCTCCTACAGATGACAAGAACATTCAGTTAACGGGTCTTTTGTAGTGTAGTTGGAACAGGTTAACATAGTGTTTTACTCCTAGCTGAGATGGCTTTCAACAATCAGGAGGAAAATATCAACATTGAAGAGGTATGTGTGCTTGTTATTAAATTTATTTATCTACGTTTCTTCTTATTATTAAGAGTTCTTGCTATGATATCGTGTGCTAGGTAGTAGTGGTAATTATTTACCATATAGGTCGAAAACTTAAACGAAATTTTCTTTAGTCTTGTTACCATGTGCTATGCTACACTTCCAATTGTGAAATTTATGGATTTAACTCACGGCGAGACTTGTAGGGCAATATATTATTTCTTCATCTAAAACAAAATTACCGGTGGTAACGATCGGTTTGTGACCACGTGTTACCTTTTTTCCGTCATATTGGCTTTGTGTGACATGCATTCCGACATGTTGACTTTGGGTGACATGTATTCCGACATATTGGCTTTGTGCGACATGTATTCCGACATATTGGCTTTGTGCGACATGTATTCCGCCATGTTGGCTTTGTGCGACATGTATTCCGCCATGTTGGCTTTGTGTGACATGTATTCCTCCATGTTGGCTTTGTGTGATATGTATTCCGACATATTGGCTTTGTGTGACATGTATTCTGTCTACGTTTCTTCTTATTATTAAGAGTTCTTGCTATGATATCGTGTGCTAGGTAGTAGTGGTAATTATTTACCATTTAGGTCGAAAACTTAAACGAAATTTCTTTTGTCTTGTTACCAAGTGTTATGCTACACTTCCAATTGTGAAATTTATGGGTTTAACTCACGGCGAGATTTGTAGGGCAATATATTTTGCTAGTGGGTAACCGAGAATGCTTGTTTCCTTGTGTTTGATTAGATTATATTTCTTCATCTAAAACGAAATTACTGGTGGCAACGATCCGTTTGAGACCACGTGTTCGCTTTTTTCCAACATAATGGCTTTGTGTGACATGTATTCCGACATGTTGACTTTGTGTGACATGTATTCCGACATATTGAATGGAAGGAACGTGATATTTTCGTTTCATTTCAAAGATTTGTTTTAAAAAATAAAATTCTTCACCTAAAATAAAATAGCATTTATGTTAGACAATTATCCATTGTTCTGTCAGAGCTAGGAGACACAATTTCGCAATAAATACAAAATGCTAGAATAACAGAACGTTTAATTGGCATTTTCTTTTTACGTTGTTTGATCTAATCATAATTCTGATTAACCATTATACTGCCGTATTTACCTTGTGTAAATTATATTTTACTTAAAAAGAAATGAGGAGAAAAATTATTAATCTGAGTTCCCCCCCCCCCCAAATTCAATAGGTGTTCAGCAGTTGGTGGAATCAGGACATTGATCTCGAAAACACCGATGTGGTGGAAGGTAACTGGATTTTTTGAAGAAATTTATGGTGTCCTGCCTACAACACAAGATATCAGTGATAATTTTATTCCTGACAAACTCGTTGCTGTGCGTAATTCCGACTCAAATATTGACCCTGTGCCTACACTGAACAATGGCGCAACAACTGTGAGTGAACAGTCTGCTAATGTAGCGGGTCCAAGTGACCAACCTGCTAATGTATATGTTGATGTTTCATGTTTCAAATGTACACATTGTGAAAAAACTTTCAAGCAAAAATTTACTTTAAATCGACACGAGAAAGTACATGGGTGCAAAACAGTATGAATGTAATACGTGTCATAATACATTCAACAGGACTGATAATTTGCAGCGTCACATAACTAAAGTTCATAACAATGTTGCTTCTACTGAAGTATTATCATTACAACTTGGAGGTGTTGTGGAATCGGGAAACCCTACAACATCAAAGACATCTAACAAGAGAAATAGCACGTCTTCAGATCAATCCGGTCCAAAAAGAATTCGAAGAGTTAACCCCTCCACCTACGTCGAATATATTATATGAAGAGAAGTTTCATCCCACATCGAATAATGAAAAGGATTTAGACATGTATTTAATTGATACTGAAGGACCCATGATTGATGTGTTACGCCGTCAGATCGCTCAGCAGAAAGCAATTAAGTGGTATGCTGTCGTCAAGATTTCGTTCGTGCGTATGGCGCCACACCAGGAAAATGAATACATTAATGGATTTTTCCGATCAAATTGTTATATTGAGCTTACATCTAACATCAGTCAAAGTCATATAGATGAGGCTTTTAAAAAAATTACAAATTCTTGCAGTGAATTTGAAACTCAGGGTAGTGGATGGACAATTGATAAAATTGACTTTCTAGAACTAAAAGTAGCGAAATACGAACCACTTGCAGCATCTTCATACTTTCCGTTACCCAAAGTTTTAGCATATAAGAAAGCGATCATTAATATAAAGAATGATGACAATAAGTGTTTTCTGTGGAGCATTTTGGCTGCATGGCATCCAGTAGATGTATGGAATAAAACGTCAAAGCATTATGCTGAGTATGAACATGAACTTAACGTTGATGGGATACAGTTTCCTATGACTTTATCACAAGTGAAGAAATTTGAAAAACAGAATAGCATATCCATAAATGTATTCGGATATGAAAGAGAAGTGTTCCCACTTCACATAACAGATCAAACACAAGCTCCAAGACATGTTAATTTGCTTTTGATTTCAAACGGTGAAAAAAGTCATTATTGTCTAATAAGCAGTTTGAATCGGCTCCTTTCTCATCTTACCAAACATAATGGTGCTGCTAATTACTGTAATTACTGTCTTCAAAGATTTACGACTTTGAACATTTTGGAGGAACATGTATCTTATTGTCGTAATCATGATGCTCAGAAGGTGCAGCTACCAACTGAAAAAAATAAATGGTTAAAATTTAATCGTCATGACTTTCAGTTACCTGTCCCATATGTTTTATACGCTGACTTTGAGTCTCTTTTGGTTTCAATAGATACCTGTCATCCAAATTATACGAAATCATGCACCACAGTAACTGCAAGACATGAAGCTTGTGGTTTTGCATATGTGATTATTGGTCCAGATGGGCAAAGTTTAAAGCCACCGACAGTTTATCGTGGTGAAAATGCTGTTGACGAATTTCTGACTTGCCTGTTGCGTGAAGAGCAGATTCTTACACGCTTGTTGAAGGTTAACAGACCGATGAATATTTCTCCAGATGAAGAAGCAGAGTTTCAGAATGCAACGCACTGTCACATTTGCAAAGAACTACTAAATGGTGACAGAGTTCGTGATCATGATCACATTACTTCAAAATTCCGCGGGGCAGCACACAATGCATGTAACCTGAAATTTAAACACACACAAAGGATCCCAGTTGTTATTCACAATCTAAAGGGGTATGACAGCCACTTGATTATGCAAGGTTTAGGAAAAATTAAAGATAGAGTCATCCGCGTGATACCTAACAATAGTGAAAAATATATCTCCTTTTCCGTAGGAAACCTATGTTTCATTGACTCCTTTCAATTCATGGGTACATCATTAGAAACACTGGTTAATAATCTTCAACCCGAAGATTTCACCATAATGAAAGAACACTTTCCATTGGAACACATGAATTTATTATTAAGAAAGGGAATATATCCTTACGAATACATGGATAGTCATCAGAAGTTTGCAGAGACTAACTTGCCGCCTATTGAACAATTTTACAGTAGTTTAGCAGAAGAACATTTGTCATCTGACAATTATACTCATGCGCAGAATGTGTGGAATTCCTTCGGTATAGAAACTTTAGGCCAATATCACGACTTGTACGTTAAAAGTGATGTCTTATTATTAGCAGATGTATTCCAGAATTTCAGGAAGTTGTGTTTAAAGAACTATGAACTTGATCCTTGCCACATGTATACAGCTCCTGGTTTATCGTGGCAGGCGTGCTTAAAAATGACTGGGATATGTTTAGAATTAATGACGGATCCTAGTATGTACCTATTTATTGAGCAGGGAATTCGTGGGGGTATATCAGTTATATGTAATCGCTACAGTAAAGCGAATAATAAGTACCTGGCAAAGGAATATGAACCAAGTGAACTATCAACATATATTGTATATCTTGACGCAGTGAACCTCTACGGGTGGGCCATGTGTAAATCATTACCAGTGTGTGGTTTTAGTTGGGTGAAAAATATTGATATCTTCAATGTTATGAATATTCCAGATGATTCACCCACTGGATGCATTCTTGAAGTTGATCTTGAATATCCTACAGAGCTCCACGACTTACATAGGGATTATCCACTAGCACCCGAAAGGCTTAAGATCACCAAGGAAATGTTATCTCCCTACTGCCTCCAACTGCAAGAAGAACTAGGGATAAAAATTTCATCAAAAACTGGTGAAAAACTCGTGCCGAATTTATATAATAAAACGAAATATGTGTTGCATTACACGAATCTGAAACTATATCTTTCACTGGGAATGAAGGTGACCAAAATTCATAGAATATTACAGTTTACTCAAAAGCCATGGCTTGAAACCTACATTACCTTTAACACAGAACAGAGGAAACGGGCAACTACAAAATTCAATAAGGATTTCTTCAAGTTAATGTGCAACAGTATCTATGGAAAAACAATGGAAAACTTGCGAAACAGGCGTGATATTGAGTTAACTCAGTGTGAAAAAAGGATGAAAAGGTTAATAGCTTCGCCGGCGTACCATGCTTTTTATCAATTTGAAAATGGGTTAGTTGGTATTGAGAAGAAAAAAGTTAAATTGCATCTCAATCGACCTCTTTACATAGGCTTTTCTATATTAGACATGAGCAAAACGTTGATGTACAGATTTCACTATGAGTACATGCTAATTAAATATGGAAAAAAAGTTAAACTCCTATTCACAGACACCGATTCGTTATGCTATGAAGTTCAAACTGATGATTTATATAATGATATGAAGAGTGATGCTGTACTTTTTGACATGTCAGATTATCCACATGATCATCCGTTGTTCTCTTTGAAAAATAAAAAAAATTGGGCATGATGAAAGATGAACTATGTGGAACACCTGCACTTGAGTTTGTCGGACTGCGCAGTAAAATGTACAGCTTACTGACATGTGAGGGTGAGAAGAAAACAGGTAAAGGAATACCTAGACATGTTATACAAAACAAAACAAAACATGCTGATTACAGGAATTGTTTAATGCAAAAACGCTCCAAAATTGTGAACTTTCAACGTATACAGAGCCGGAATCACAACCTTCACACTGTAAGCTCTGCAAAATTAGGGCTTTCACCCTTCGACGACAAGAGATACATTTTATCAAATGGAACAGATGCTCTAGCATATGGACATTATCAAATATTACTAGGAGAAAACTGAAATGTTCATATGATTGAATTGTAACACATACTATTGTTCTCCTGATTGAAATGTATGTTCATATGATTGAATTGTAACACATACTATTGTTCTCCTGATTGAAATGTATGTTCATATGATTCAAGTGTAATGTATACTTTTGTTCTGATTCGATGTACAAAAAAAAAAAAAAAAAACGAAATGTATGTTTAACTGTATATGTATATAAAATGTGTTACATATGTATATAAAATTCAAAAATATATGTATTTAGTGCAGGGCCCGATTTACTACATGCGAGGCCCAGGGCACAAAACATTTCCGGGGCCCCCCTTGTTATTCTCTATCGACCAAATAATAGTCACTGTGTGCAGAGTAGCAAAATGTAGGCGTGCGTGCGTACGCTGATAGTTTCCAATACATTAACAGGTTTGCAGATAGTTTTTGCATGTAGATTTAAAAAATTAAAATGTTAGGCCTATATACAGCAATTAAAACACTTACTCAACGCTTTACGCAGATTAATATACTTAATTCTATTTCAACTGAAGAACTTAATTTTTTTTCACATCTTCTGAGTTCTTTTGTTTTTACAGACATTTCTGGCCTCTAGATTTTATCAAGACCTTGTTCTCAATGTATACGAACTGTATTAAAGGTTTTGTTTACACAGAATTTAAATTTTATTGCCAGGTTCCACTTTCAGTTGCCAATTAAATAAAAATAATCTCCTTATGCATTTTGTAAAGTCCAGTATTTTTGAATTAACTTGTTGAAAATCATATTTATAATTTTTGAAGGTTCATTGATATAACTGTTTTTCTGGATATAAAAACTTTCTTTAACTAATCTCTAGTTTTTATGAGGTTCGTAGTCCAATATTTTGCCATAAAAGTCCACTTTACACACATTGCTGCACATTCAATGGAATGTACTTATTTTGTCCTCATTGGAATCTGTAATGTTCTAATATTTATTTGTTTTATTAATTTTCCCTTAAATTATCTTATTCTATTGTTATCATGGTTTGCAGCGAGTTTTTTGTTTCAATAGATGTGTACGCAGATACATTTTATTTTTATACAACTCTGGCTGTGCGGGGACAACTGGTTGATCAGTTGTTTGTGGTGTTAATGACCCCATAGATTCTAACTATAACAATATATCTATGACGAAATGGATGGACATCTTAATTTTAGTGAATATTGTGGTCTTGCAATGTACTGATTCTTGCGTCTAGAACATGAGAACAATGCACCTACAAAAAATGTGAATTAAAACAAGAAAAAATAATCCGTGGTGACCTCCACTGGACCTTCTCATAAATAGAGATATGAAACTGCATAAACAATTGAAAAAGTGCTATAGGAACTCCTACTTCCAGCTTCCCGGTTTCTACCAAGATCAAATCAGCACATCATGATCAATATATCAGAAAACTGCAAAACATAAAATTTTGTGTTGATATGGAAAAGTCTGAGTTAAACATTATAATCTGAAAAGCTGAGGGGAACATCTAGTACCGGTTCAATTTTTGGTAAATGTGTACTTCAGCGTCCTAAATTATTTCGTCAGAAAATTTGCAAAATTTCAAAAAAAAAAAAAAAAAAAAAAAAAGTCATATTACAGATGTTTATCGAAAAACTTACCTCCAAGTACGATGAGTAAACACACGCCGCGACGACGACCTGAAGCTTTGCTCCGTTGAAAGGAAGGTTTGCTGTGGCGGGGAATTCATGGACAGAAGAGTACAACACGAATCAGGTACGCTCTTGTCAGGAAAGAGTAACAGAATATACTTCTATGCTAAAGAATGTAGTTTGAAATTTCTGTCTCACTTTTTAAAGAAACATGCAGAGATTGTCTTCGTTTTTTGGCATGTAATTCCGTGATACGAAATAGTATGTATGCACATTCCTTTCTTGTTTCTTGAAAAGCGTTAGAGTAGGTGTCGCATTCTCTCCAACGGAAGTTAGATGGCAAGTCTCAAAGTGAAAGTTTGATTACTAAATAAAAAAAAGCTTCCATGGAGAAATGAGTTCATACATTCAGCATCAAAGAATCCCATGGGAAAAAAACAACAAACTCTCCGACTGCGATGTCAATAACTGACACCGAAATTAACTATTTTCTGTAGCGTAGCACTACACTCTTTCCTGACAACAGCGTACCCGGTTCCTGTTGTACTATTCCACCCGTGAATATCCTGGCTGCAGCGATCCTTTCTTTCAACGGAGCACAGCTTCATGTCAACGCCTCAGCGTTGTTTACGGCCTCTCGCAGCGTCTTCTGACTCGTCATACTTGGAGTTCAAGTTTTACGGTAAACATCTTTAATATTCATTCTGACGAAATTTGTTCACCATTTCCCCTTAAATTGCATATTTTAGAATCTGTACGTCACACTTTTTCGAAATTTTACATCTTTTCCGACCAAATAATTTAGGACGCTAAACTACACATTTACCTAATTTTTACCAAAATCTAATGAGCACATAATGACATGAATGTATAAGTTGTCCAGTGTCAAACAAAAATGACAATACGATGACAAAGTTCTGTGTTTGGGCACCAGATCTTTTTATTTGTAATAACTCATTTACTATTCTTTATTTTTAGGAATGAATAAAAAGAATTGAAAATTTACCTCCTATATCAGGACGAAACAGTTGGGTTGAATATTTTTCTTCTACATTTTCTAGATGCAAAGTCATGTATTAGAGAATCATAATTCAAAGACTATGTCACATCACTCTCCAAAGAGAGCAGAGCTAATGATGCCAGTTTTGTTTGTCGCATGGTTGATCGTAAGGGATTTTTCAGTCTTTTCAGCAAAGAAAATGATCTCTCACTTGTACAATTTGAAATCGGTAATGTCATGAACATTCCAAGTGCAGTCTCAGTGTTCGGAAATGTGGCTTCTAAATTGCTTACCTTCAAAGTTTGCAGCATCTGGGGAACGGTTGCATGCTCCCCCATCATTGAGGAGAATTGCAAAAACTCATCAGCAAACTGGTCGTCAAGGTCATTGTTATAGTATTCCTGCAATGCTTTTGCCCCTTCAAAAATTTCAGATCTTGATTTTTTTGTAAAAAATTCAAATTTTCTCATTATATTTTCATAAGCACTTTTTCTGCTTGAAAGCTGAGTGACTAAAGCATCACAAAGCACATAATGAACCTGAGTTCTAAATATATCCCTTGCACTGAGTTCTATATGTTCACTGTTACTCATCTAGGTGTTTATTCTTGGGCACTTTCTTTCTTCGGAATTCATGACCATGGTATTGCACATTTTCAGACACTAATGTTTTAGCTTCCTCTTCATAGACTTCAAAATTTTCCCTCACAAACTGAATGAATTCAATTAACGACTCAAAAATTTTAGGTACTTCAGAAATATTTCCTTTTGGATTCTGGCAAGTTTGATTTGTGCAGTTTAATCTCTGAAGTATTGTGTCCCAAACTACTGTGCTGATCGATATTTCCATTGTTCGCATTTTCTTCAGCAGTGATTTTGCTTCATCTCTTGTCTGTCGAGAATCATCTGCATTTTCTGACAGAAATACTAAAACTTTCGCTATTTCACGATAATTTTTCCTCACTGATCGTGTAGCTGCAGCATCTGTACACCATCTGGTAACTGACCGACTCTTCAGTGTGAGTGATGAATTTCCATGTGCTTTCTGGACTTTCTCCTGAAGTATCTTCCAACGGTGAGTTGATGCAGAAAAAAGTATAGAGTTTTTGCAAAAATGTGAAAAAAGAAAGAACTTTACCACAACTATTTATGCTATTCACACCAACTAAATTTAAAGTGTGAGCAGAACATGGCACATATTCCCCTAGTGGATTGATTTCCATAATGCGTGTTTGAACACCAGAATACTTCCCAGACATGTTGCTGGCATTGTCGTTGCTTTGGCCTCTGACATTCATAATATCCAGGCCAGCGTCCTGTAGAAAAGATATCATGGTATTTGTAATGTTTTCTGCAGTATATCCATGGAATGGAATAAATGTCAAAAACCGTTCTTTTGCTTCACAATCTTTGTTGACATACCTTATGATAAAAGCCAGTTGATCTATGTGTGTAATATCTGGAGTAGAGTCAACTATGACAGAAAAATATTTTGACATTTTTATTTCATCAGTGATGGCATTAAAAACACGTACAGCCATTAATTTAACAAATTCATCCACACATGTTGAAGATAAGTAACTGGTGTTACCACTTCCTGGATTCCCACATTTTTCCAAGTGTTGAGCTAAGAATGGATCAAATTCTGCAATTAATTCTAAGCAGCCCAGGAAATTTCCATTCTGAACTGATCCAATTGTTTCATGATCACCATACATTGCCAACCCACTAACCGGGAGATACTTAACTGTTGCAACAACTCTATGCAAAACATCTTGCCGCCCCGGTGGCGCAGTGGTCTAAGGCAATGGCCTCTGATCATTCGTCCAAAAGGGGTCCGGGTTCGAATCCCGGTCAGGCATGGATGTTGTGTTTGTCTTACGCCACTGGCTCTCTCCCTTCCCTGGAACCAGTGACCCTGAATTAGGGACGGGCGACTGCTTATAGCCCATTGAGTTGCTCACGGTGGTCGTTAAACCTCAAAAAAAAAAAAAAAACTCCAATAAAAAAAAAACCATCTTGCCAGTACTTGGATTCCTTCCGATACTGCATAACTATCTGACAGTCAATGCGTGCAGAAGCATTCATGCGTGATGAATAGTCACATACTGCTTGCCTGTGTATGTGTAAATTTGCATGCTTCCAGTCAGAAAAACCTGTGGATCCTAATGCTGTAGTGCTCCTAGCATACAATTTGCATATCCGGCAGAATAGTAAACAAGTTGATGGGGATAAAAGAAGACAGTCCCGTTTTACCTTCTCATTATTTTTTTTTATTCTGAAAAAATTACCTTCTGTTAGGAAACGATTTTTTACCACAGATATCCTTCACTGTGAATGCCAGCAACTTCGAATTTTGGACTGGTGGATTGCTCAAAAAGCATTTGCGCATTTCTTCTGTAATTTCTCCCCATAAGGCAAGATCCACTGCATTCATTGTGGAACTTGTGCTCTCTTCATTAGATGAATTAAAAATATTTCCCAAATTAGGAGCACCTGTGATGTTAGATGATTCTGAAGTCAGATTACTGGCTTCCTAAGATAAATTACACTCAAGATACTCACCAGTAGTAAAATTAGAGGAATGTGTAGGAATTTTGGGACCAAGTGAAATATCCAATTTTTTAATGGCAAAACATTCAATGCTACCATGCTGCAGGTCATTAACCTTCAGTTTCAATTGTTTGGCTTTCCGTTTAGCACTGCTGGATAAATATGTTTGTTTTGACATAATTTAACTGTTAAATAATTCAACTTAAATATATTGTTACAACTAACTAAATTTGATTATATATAAAATTAACATATATCCAACATTCCATCAGACTATAAGAAACGCAACGCAAAATACAACCATGCCATCGCGTTTGCGGTTACAGTTACGAGTTACGACAACGACAATCCGTGTGCAGGAAGTTGAAGGATCAGTTAAGTTTAGGTGCGTTCGGGAAAGCAAGAAAAGGTCACGTGAATCAATGAAAGCAGTCCTCCTTCTCAATGGCCACCTGAAGGTTATTAAACCACTGAAACTCATTAATGGCCACGTGTTTACGTGAAACTCGAAACTCAAACTCACTGCATGTAAGTACCACATTTATAAACACATGACTCATGAGCATGCAAAAGTAAAAAAATAAATTTTACATATACACACACAAAATTCCCATTAACTAAGTACACATTTAATTCAAATTTGGGGGCCCCCAAAATCGGGGGCCCTGGGCACGTGCCCCGTGTGCCCTCCCGTAAATCAGGGCCTGATTTAGTGAACTAATAAAAAAGAAAGAAAGAAAAAAAAACTGTCCAGGATAAGGAGTCGAAACAGTAAAGAGTTCTGCAAAGGATGCTTTCTTTTAGAAAGTAGACTCCCGTCATGCGACGATCCTGCTGATGATCCAATGTAGATACTTAAGGAAAAAAAAGAAAAAAAAACAAAAATTAAATTAATAAAATAACTACCACTTTTTTGTGCTCAGCAAAAAAAAAAAAAAATAGAAAAAGAAAGACCGTAACCAGCCTGTTTTAACATTTATCCTAGGAATATATTGCATTGCGCAAACAAAATTTCTAACGATTGGAATCCCCGAAAGGCTCGTTTTGGTTGCACAGTTAGAAAACGTACAGTAATACAGTGATTTTAAAGTTAACCCTATCCTAAAGGGAATATTCAAAAATAAAATAAAATGTAATTTGTGAAAATTAAGAATCATTTCGGGATAAATGAATAATCAACACAATGAAACAATACAGTTCATTTATTTTTTTTAATTTCATATTTTAATAAGGTAACCATCTTTGAGGTGTAAATCTTACAACTTTCTTTTTCTTTGATTTCACAGGCAAGTTACTCTTTAACATTGAGTTTCCTTTTTGTACAGATTCCTTCATCATATATTTGTTTTTAATATATTTTGATGGAACATTAATATCTTTCAAAGCTTTGAGAAATTCCACCGGTATATACTGTTTGGAATTTTTTCTTCGAAGCATCAAGTCCACGAGATCAACAATATTTGAATTTTTCAAAATTTGTCCACGAATCTTGAGTTCAGCTTTAGGTGTCCATGATATAATATCAGAATTGTTTTTAAATAACCCTACAACATTTTGAGCATAACGTTTCAAGTTGGTAGGAACGGATTGTATGATTAGATCTTCCACATGATCTTTTTTCTTTCTTCACTTTGAAAAGTTCTTTTTTCACTGGTTCGATGTCTGTTTCTTCAGTTCTCGATGGAATTTCATGAGATGTTATTGGGGGATTAAAGCTGGATACATGAATACGTTTATTCAAGACTTGGTTATATAATTTCACTTTCACTTCGTCGGACTCTTTGCTTAGCAGAATTTTTTTCATTTCTTTATCTAAGTCTGTTAACGTTTCATCTGTTGGCATATGTCGGGAAATTCGTTCTTCGGGAATCAGAACCATTTTCTTGGCGAATTCCATCATTTCGTAAGCAGAGTCGTTAATACACTGAGAACAGCGGGAATCAACACACCTAAGAATCCACCTTTTTGGATAATGAGTTTCCTCTTTTTATACAGAGGCGTCCGTTTTCGAGAGAGTTCTCGCAAGGTGTGTTTATGTCGTTGTAATGATTGTTTCTGAGTCGTAGTCAGTGGAACATTTCCTTTTAACGTATTCATACAAACTTCGCATATAGCTTTAATTCCATTTTTCCCACATTTTGATAATAGGTCTTTTAATACTTTTTTTTGAACAATGCTGAATCATGCGTAAAAGTTGGACCTGTTGCTTGGACAACGCCATGATGAAAACTAATGAATCACGCGGGTTTGCTTCTTCTCTTATTTCATCGAGGTTGATAAATTACTTGAATGTCTCCGGGAAGTATATTGGAACGTAATCTTAATTCTTCCTTTGTCTCAGGTTTTAGATCAATTAATAAATAGCAGTAAGGAGATTTTGTAGCATCTATATATACTTCTTGAAAAAATTTCAGTTTGCTAGGGTACAACTGCCTCCCTAAATGAGTGATTTGATTCACATCTCTTCGGGATTTAAACAGAAACAGATAATGTGCATTCAGTGAAATGTCCCGCATTTCTTTACCTTTATGAAAAACATTTTGAGTAATGAATATCACAGACACATTGTAATGATGACTTCCTCTGGTGAACAAGTGAGTTAATTTTTTATCGCTTCCACACTCAGTCATGAGATCGTCAATGACAAACAACGTTCTACCGTTCACATACTCCCGGAAATTGTATGGGAGACCCTCCACAAATGTCACGTTTTCCATTTCGTCATACAGTGTTTGATGAATCCCGTAGAACCACACCACGTGTTCGGGAGGTGGGGAGATGACTTTCCCTTGATGTTGAAGTAAGCGTTTAACAAACTGAGTTTTCCCACATCCCGTAGCACCCGCTATCAGAGCTGTGAAAGGATGTTGTAGTCTGGGCACTTCCATGTTGTCAACTGAGATCATTAAAAAGAAACAAAACAATTTAAAGACAAAACACATAAAATAGAGTTCAATTCATTTTTTTTATTTTAAATTCTAAATTGTGTTACAATTCCAAATTTATTTCGAACAAAATGATAGACACGCTCATCGTTTGTTTCAGATTTCCATCGAAAATTTCTTACAACGGTGTACAAGCTTTTTCCGCGACATCTAGAATAGAGGTAGAAAACGCAAAATTGACCACATACGGTCGTAAATGAGCTTTGAAGAGGTACATCATTAAAATTCACAGTGTCAAATTTGGAAGCGAATTGTGCAATGGGTCCTTGAAAATGTTCTGGGGAATATCCAAAGGAATCAAAAAATTCCATTGTTTTTGAGTTCGGTATATACACAGCCAACCAGTGTTTCCCTGGATTTCCATGCCGGTCCGTATTCACAACGAGACAGGACGGGAACTTGTAAATTCTCTTCGGAAGTCGGTCGCATGCAAACACTCCGACGAAAGAACGACGCGTCACGTGATCTTGTTTTAGAGTCTTCGTTATTTGCACACTGTTCATTTCTTCAATTGGAAAAATCACAAAGAATGTTTCTGGACTTGGAAATTTCAATAATGTTCTGGAACTCTGCGTAGATTAGCACTGAAATGGTTTTTGACAAAGCTTTTCCAAATTTGATCTCCACTCTTAAATTCCCTTGCTGAATCAGATTCATATGTCCTCCATCACACAGATCGGGACTGAGATCGAAAGCGTAGAGTGTGTATCCCTTGGAAAATTCTTCTCGGTTGATGAAAATTCCTCTATCTTGTCCCAGTTTCTCTGTTCCTTGAAATAAACTGTGGTAGGAACGAATCGTGTTTCCTTTTTTCAAAATTGGGTTCTAATGGTTTATGAGGAACTGGTTGTCCGTCGACGTATACAGCGATAAAGTTGGCATCATAATGTTTGAATTCGAAGGGGTTTGATTTATATGTACCATTAAAAGCGTCATTATCCACACACCCAATAACCAGTCTTTTCGGCATTTGTCCGAGAAACACGTTGTCTTGCATGAAAGACATACTTCCTTGAGAAATGGAATACACTTTGCATAAAACACGGTCAATGGGATACTTGGCAGGAGATTTTTCTAAAGCTTTTGCATGACCGATGGCAACTCCTGGATTGACTTTAACTTTTCTCACAAAAATTGATGCATGCTCGATGAGAACTCTGTAATTTGCGGTCCCAGAGGAGGAAACAAGGCTGAAATCCGGTTTGCTTCGATTCAGTTTAATTTTCACATCCACTAAATTGAGCAGTAGTCTGTTTTGAAAAAATAAATCGCAGTGCAAGGTTCCAATCATATCCAGCGTTTTGCTCTCTTTTACGAGTTCATAACGTTGATGTAATCCCTTATTTGTTGTTGCAATCGTGGGATTAATTTCATGTAGATGTCCGGCCGTATCCTTGTAAAATCCTTCACATGCTAAATAGGTTTTCTTTGCTTCTTCTCCGTAATTCAGTAGAGTTTCAATATAAGCTCTGTAGGGATATGTGTTGCTTGATGAGGAAATCACTCTTTCGTTTAAACTGATGTCAACTTGAGAAAACAGGGAATGAAGAAAACAGTTAATGGGACCCACTGGCTCTTTGTCTGACAGAACAGAATTGTCAGCTTTCACAATTTTGATTTTCACGTAGAGTTGGCTGGAAGATAAGTCCATGTATTCTTCTCCACTTCCAGAAATATTAAATTCCAGGGGTCCACCATCTCGAATGTTGGCTAAAGGGTGATATTCGATCCATTGTCCTTTTTTTATGCTTGTTTGAGTAGGTGGTAAAGCAAATAAATCCAGTTCCGACTTTAAACATATGGGAGAGTGCCTGTGAATTAGAGCCATGGTTTTACGGATCGAAAATATCACGTGCTGTCCTCTTTGATTTCTTTGAACGAATGATGCATGTCTTCGTTTTTTCCTTCCTTTTAACGCTTCCTCCCAGCATCTTCTTCACTTTGTTGGCTGCTTTGTCGGTGAGTATTTGTCCTGCTTCTTTAGCTCGTTGTTTGGCTGCCATCTTCACATTTTTTCCTTCAATAACATCCGTGGCGAGATCCATACCTGTTCGTAAGACTTGTTTTCCGAGTGTTTTAGCACCTTGTTTGAATAATGGTACCGCTGCTCTAAATAATGAACGAAAGAGTCCTCCTAGTCCATACCCTTTTTGTAGTGGTACTCCTTGATAGTAAACTATTCCTCTTCCAGTTTGACTGACGTAATAATCCTCGAAGGATTTCGTACAGCAGCGGTATGGTTCGTACATGATTAGAGATGCTTGAGACGAAAATGAAGTTTCACGATCGCTGTCCCTCGTTCAAATGGTACTAATTGGCCTATGTGATTCCTTATAACGATTTCGATGGTTTGGAAATTTTTTCTTGCAAGAGGCAAATAATGAGGTCGATCGAACAAGGTGCTCACCATCTCTCCATCCACACCACTCACTTTAACAATGCGTAGGAGAAGAGCAACCATATCTCCCACCGGTTGTGGTTCCACAATATCGCTGTACACATACAGCAGAGAAAACCGACCGTTTAGATCTGCGATAAATTCACCATTTTCCGAGAGAGCTCCACTCACAGCCGAAAGTTGTATGGGTTTGTATGCTAAGATTTCTGCAATCCCTGGAGGTAAAACCAAACGAGTACCATTAAGAAGAGTTGTCTTGACCTTTTGTGTTGCTTTATTATAATTCAAAAAGATGTTATTGGCAAAGTGATTGCTCATGGATTTAACAATGTCTGCTATAGACTCGTAATGACCTGGAGAAATTCTTCCCGTCTTAAACTGACCGGTTCCCAAATCGTATTCGAAATGGTTGGAATTTTTCGTGATATTATACCACGAATGGGGGTAGATGAGTTCGACGAGTCCCACTTCCCAGTCTCCATTCAGTTCGATTGGGGAAGGAAGACGCGTTATGAAATGGGATATTTTGTTGTCCAAAAAGTAGCCGAGAGAGCTATCGCTCGGTAACGTTAGATAGAAACTCATCTTGACGAATGATGCTGTGCCGAAAAAACATGTGGCTTTTATAGCGATGTTAGGTCTTCCGCAGGGATCCATGTATTGAATTTATCGAGGTAGCCTTTAAACTTGACAAAGTATTCCACTTTTCCTTTTCTTTTGCGTTTCTTTAGAACACGTTCCACAGGAAAGGATTCGGAAAGTGTTACTTTTTGCAGCTCTTCGGCATAAAATGTTCCTTCCAGCTCTTCATTTAATAAATCTTTTACTTTGTACACGGGAGGAGATCTGGGAACAAGGTCACTCACCACAAACACTTCTTCCGTCCAATTTGATTCGTATCCCTTTTCAAACGTTAATTTGGTTTTAGAAATCCTCACATGATCGTCGACTTGAAATTTATAGGAGGGTTTTTCCCTTTTGAGACCACCATACAGATTGTGAAACACTTGCTTTTCATTGCTTTCATTCACATCCACAGGTTTCATTTTTATACTTCGATGATGAGAATGATTGTAACTGTGGACTAAATCGTCGAGCACGTTGACGAATCGGAACGTATTTTGACTTGTAAAGTAGCGCCACATTCTAGTTTTCAGCGTGCGATTGAATCTTTCTATAACACTTGCTTTGGTCTCATTATTTGTCGTAAAGAAATGCACCTCGTGCTGTTTTAAAAACTTTTGAAATTCTTTGTTCTTAAATTCAGTTCCTTTATCAGTTTGCAGTTTTAATGGTTTTCTATGTTCAAAAATCCTGGAAAAGGCTTGGACGATGTGGGACCCCGACTTTTGCTTTAGGGGAATCACCCACGCATATTTGGAAAATAAATCTATACATGTGAGTAAGTAGCGAAATTCATCATTATATCGACTCAAACTGAGGAGGTCAACCAAGTCTGCTTGAAACTGTTGGTCTATTTTATTCACCATAACTCTATTTCTCGGAAAACGACGTCTCACTGGTTTGTGAAGGGTGTACGTTTTCTCCGCTTTCAGCCATTTTTCGACGTCTTTTTTCTTGATTCCTTCTTTTTTGACAGCACGGAATAATGCATTGACACCACCGAAACTTCCTTCTTTTGCGGCTTTCAGGTATGCTTGTTTCATTACATCCTCCATTACAACAGTTCACTGAGAGATGTTCGACTGTGACAGAAAAATTCATGTTGACACCATCCCTTACATAACTCAAATGACGTCAACTTCTCCTCACACTCCATTTTAAAGGGGGGGGGGTTAGGGGTGTTCTTCCCTCCCCTCCCTTCCTCCTCCTGATCACACCCAACTGTAACGGTAGATGACCACGTGGTTATCCAAGGTGGCGTCGGAGAGTCACGTGGTCCGTGAACGGGTGGGGACGGTCGTCCACGGTGCCCCTATGTAACCTTAGGGAGAATGACGTCAACACAGGATTTTCGCAAATGCCAGACACGTGTAGGCATGCCGACCGTTGCCATCAGTCAGTACAGTTTCTTCGTCAACCTCCATGACAAAAAAAAATCCATCATCATCATACCCTCCTCAGACCTCCCCTCCCCCGTACCCGTGTGGCTAAGAGGTATGCTGATAAGCATACCTCTTAGCCACACTCCCATACCTCACCTACAGAACGCCCACCGTTGCCACCAGTCAATACAGTTTTTTCGTCACCCTCCATGCCAAAAAATCCATCATCATCATCATCATACCTCCTCCTCTTAGCCACACACCCATACCTCACCTACAGAACGCCCACCGTTGCCACCAGTCAATACAGTTTTTTCGTCACCCTCAGATCACGCCCCTCATACCTCATCATCAACATCATCATCATACCTCCTCAGATCACGCCCCTCATACCTCATCATCAACATCATCATCATACCTCTTGGCCACGCCCCCATACCTCGCATACCTCACCTACAGAACGCTCATTTTCCTACTACTGTGGGCTCGAGTCCAGAACGATGAAATTTTCAAGTTTTCGGAAATTATCTGACTTACCGTCCTTGTCACATTTACACCAAAAATCGGATTGTCGTCTTCGGAATTTGTATTAAATGGTGTGATCCCGTATTTCTTTCACGTACATTTATTTATTTATTTATTTTGATTGGAGGTTTAACGACCACCGTGAGCAACTCAATGGGCTATAAGCAGTCGCCCGTCCCTAATTTAGGGTCACTGGTTCCAGGGAAGGGTGAGAGCCAGTGCCGTAAGACAACCACAGCATCCACTGGGATTTGAACCCGGACTCCTTTCGGACGAATGATCAGAGGCCATCGCTTAGACCACTGCGCCACCGGGGAGGCCACATTCGTTTATCCAAGTTCCTTACAATCTTAGATGATTGCACCTGCTATATGTTTTAACTGCCTAAATATTCGTTGGGGGGAATAAAGGGTGGTAAAGAAAAGTTAGGCGGGCTGAAGTCCACCCGTAGCGTCGCGCCTGTTACTCTCGCAACCATCTTTAATTACAGCACGGAGACAAAAGTCTTTCAGGTAGAATGCTAATTCCGAACAGCTGCTGAAACCGTTCGTTTACCCAAACATCCGAAACCACTTTAGAATTAAGCGATTTTACGGACACAGCACCATCTTGCCTCTCTGAACGTGTGGCTGCTTATTTTGACTCTTGCAGCATATCGAGGATGGGGGGAGGGGGGAGGGGTGAGTCATGACAGTGGCATGCCGCACGGCCGAACTACGTGTATCTGAAATTCCCAAGTGCTTTGTTCCAGCACGTGAATATTATAGGCTTTGTAAACGCACAGAGGGACAGAAGCACAAGGGAGATGGTGGAAGGGTATTGTACGGAAATCCTATTATAGCTCGTATTGCCTTCAGGATTATCCCACTTGGATTATACCTATATATATTCACCCTGAACTTTTATCTGACCCATGATCCTTCTGTGCAATATGCTGCACGCACGGTTATATGGAGATTAAACAAACTTAAATATTTATACAAAATCTTGATTTTTTTTTTCCATTTACTTTTATTTATTTATTTGTTTTCGCAGGGGACGTAACATAGGCGTCGCGTCGGGGGAAGAATACGCCCCCCCCCCACACACACACCCGTAGAATTTTTTTATGCAGGGGCAGCATATATGAGAGAAAGGCTTAAGGAGTTGCTATGAAGTTAAAGAGGAAAAACTAAGAGCTTCATTAACACACACACACACACACATACAGTGCTCAAAATGGAAATTTTGAAGTCCCGGTATGTTCATATTCAGCTAAAAATTCTCCGGAAAAAATACCTTCACCAGAAAATCTCTAAATAGTAAAAATAAATCCGCGGAAGAAAAACTCCTTTGCAGGGACGCGCCAAGCGGGGGTTCAATGGGTGCAAAGCACACGGGCACCGTGTTCCCGGGAGGGGGGGGGACAGGACGCCCCAATCAAATTTTACGGTTGACAAATTAATGTTAGTGTTGTGGGAGACATTAAAAAAAAAGGTTTTTACTGTGAGAAATCGTACTGCTGCGTGGCACGTTTATTTTTCTAATAAAAATATTCATTATATATTTCACTAGAAAACGACTTGAAACCAGAGAATAAGTTTTATTGTTTTTTTCAATAACTCATACCACGGGCAAAGGACTAACAATTTTTTTCTAAATTTTTTAAATCTTGAAGATTTCGGTATCATGATTATGCGTGGTCAGCGCTATGACAATGGGGTCAATATGAAATAAAAACACAGTGTACTTCAAAAAACATAATTTTTCGATCTAAAACCCCGATGCATTTTATGTACTTTGAGCGGCTTATACTTTGAATCTGGTCGTAAATAACGACGAAAAAATTTCTCTAGAAATTTTCAACATTATTCAAGAAACATATGCTTTCTTTTTCGGAATTACCTTACCTTTGGCAAATTTTAAAGAAAGAGCTTCCAGCGTTGACCGTAAAACCGTGCTTTGAAACAAGTCGGGAAATCGATGCAATAAAGGTATCGAGGTTTTTAAGGGGGGGGAGATTAATATGAAAACCAGTTATTTCGGATTCTTTTTTTAGTTTTATACAACTTTTTTATATGTAAAAATATTTTTTTAAATATGAAAATCAGTTATTTCGAATTCTTTTTTTTTTTTTAGTTTTAAACAACTTATTTGTATATGTATCCATGTGAGAAAAATTTTGGTTAGTTGGTTAGAATAGTTAAACAGACGCCTGTCATGTTCAATGTTACATATATTATAAAAACTCTTACTTTACGGGATATAGAAAATGATGCTGCTCAAGATATTTATTTCATGTAAAAATGAATAAAAATTGGAAACCATTCTCGTACAAGGAGCGGCAAATACCCTTGCCGCGTCTCTAGTTTACACCGTCCGGGACCAACGCCGCCGTTAAGGGTGTACGGCGCGTGCGACCGCACAGGGCCTCGCGCTTTGAGAGACCTCGCGCTGGTGGATAAATAAGATAAAATAAAACAAAAGACAGAAAGAAAGAAAAATATAACATTAAGTACACGGACAAAAAATAAAACAATCCGACAGTTCAAACCTAATGAATTACCATCCCAGTTCTCCGCGAGTCTGCATACACAAACATCACAGTGAGGTCATACATACGCTCCCCCTTCCTTATTTAACGTGCAGCGCACTAAGATCGGTGCTTCTGTATCCCTGAGAGACCCTTAGTCTGGTGGACGGGGCCAGATGGTGTTACCTTGATAAGTCCAACACACGCCGCTGCACCGACAGCAATATATTTTCTTCTCGCAGCTGGAAAGTCTGTGATTGACGGGTGTGAACGGACATCACGTTGCGACATTCTTTCAGTTTTACCGCCTATCTTGGGATCCACTTTCTGGATTTTCCCAAGCTGTTTTTCCAAAACAAAAACAGTTGTTTGTATGTGTGTGCGTGTGTGTGTGCGTGTGGGAAGTCAACTGGCCGCTATGTTTGGCGATCTATTAACTTTCTTCGGTTGCTCATTCGTGCTCGTTTTAACGTTTTAACCAGGTTCACTTCTCTACTTTGAATGTAACTGATTAACTTTTTAAGAATAGAGTTTGCGTTAAGTGAGTTGAGTTGAGTTGAGATGTCTAGAGAACGGGATAAGTTCCGTAAATTCGAATCAGGTTATCAAAAAGCAAAGAAAAGGGAAAGAAGAGAAGTGTTTTTACGAAGTCAGGAAGGTGCCTTCGATAAATGTTTACTACCTTCAGCTTCAGTTCCTGTGGCCAGCAGTTCATCGTTTACTTCAAATTGCATGGAAGATAAAGAATCCAGTGATAATAATGTGGATGTGGTTCAAGTCAGAGCAAGTGATAACAATGTTGCGAGTGTCTCTGACCAGTTTACACGAATATCTGATGTGAAGGAATGTGATTCACCATTTCAAACAAGTGAAGAATTTGTTCTACTGTTAGATCCAGGTGAGTGACCGCCTGCTTTAAACAACACACAGTTTGATATAATCTTGCAACCGCTTTGTGTGGTAACTATGATTACCCAAAGGATGACGAGAAGCGGACTTTTCGCCAGAACACTATAAACGTATTTTACACAACGGAGAAACAGTAGACAGGAGATAGTTGATTTACTCAAAGAAAAAAGATAAAGTTTTCTGTTTTTGCTGTAAATTATTCGGAAACACAAATGGGAGCATGTTAGGTTTCATTTTTAAAATACACAGCTGTAGTAAAACAGATTTAAAAATTCATACTGCATAGTGCGTAGTATTACTAACGTTTAGCTTCTTTTTTTATTTTGCAAAGGAGAACGATTATTATTATTAGCTCAATAATAATAATAGCAGTTACAGCTACAAGTTTAAGAAAAATATCAGTTCCTTCTATAAAAAAAAAATGAGTGAAAAGCTTATTTTTTTTTTTTTTTGATTGGAGGTTTAACGACCACCGTGAGCAACTCAATGGGCTATAAGCAGTCGCCCGTCCCTAATTTAGGGTCACTGGTTCCAGGGAAGGGAGAGAGCCAGTGCCGTAAGACAAGCACAACATCCATGCCTCACCGGGATTCGAACCCGGACCCCTTTCGGACGAATGAGCAGAGGCCAACGCCTTAGACCACTGCGCCACCGGGGCGGCGAAAAAGCTTATCATCACCTTATCAGGAAATAAAATTCTACTGCGTACGTGCGCAAAATACCGTTAGCCAGGTTGATTTAGCAAACATTATTAGTTAGCCAGAGGACCTCGCAGGGAGAGTTCGCACAGGGCCTTGCGTAAGCTTGCGACGGCACTGTCCGAGACATTGTCGTCTTGAAGGACTGGAAGTCTGTTATATGGCGCTATGCTGCAGTCAAGGCAAAGTCCCCTGTAACAGCCTTCTCGGCTAGTCCAGTCTTTAAGTTTTCTGGCCCACTCCAGTGGCCAAGTGGTCTGAGGCGCTGGACCCCGAACAGTCGTCCGAGATGGGCCCTGGGCTACAGCCCCGAATGAGGCATGGATGGTACGCGTGTCCAATAGGCGTTGGTGCTGATCCCTTCCTGGGACTTAAATCAGGGACGGGAGATTGATTGCTTATAGGGCCCCAAAGAGTTGTTTGTAGTTGTTGTTAAACTCCGAAAAAAAAAAGGGTGTTGTGAAGAATTGATCTTACGGATGAAAAATTAAATATTAAAATTGAATAAAAATTAAAATTGAATATTAAAGTTGAATAAAAATTAAATATTAAAATTGAATATTAAAGTTGAATAAAAATTAAATATTAAATTTGAATAAAAATTAAATATTAAAAAATAATATGAACGTTGAGCATGTACTTTTCCATTAACGGACCACCATTTTCTTTTCTTTTTTCTCATATCTGCCAACAGATGGCAGCATTTTGCCACATCAGAGGACACAGAAGCATTCACTAGTTTCCTGAAGGTTTTGCATTATTTTTCGTGGAATGTGCTTCATGCAATGGCGGATTTACAACTAGGCCAACCTAGGCCGTGGCCTATGGCCGCGCTAATTCCTAAAAGTACTTCGTGAGAAGCAACTAACTTCACTCTTTCCTAACCTGGACTTTTCTTTAAGAACTTCCTTGAGTACTATTACTTATGAATAGAGTTCAAGATGAATTTTAATGCAGTCAGATTTTTTAAATAAAATTTGTTTATAATTAAAATTATTGTAGTTTTTAACTGATTCATTAATATTTTATTTCAATGTAAGAAAAACAAATATTCTTCTTTCCTGTCTCAGTGCGTTTGTAAAGATAAAAGGCGTTAGTATACAACTTAAAGAAGACTACGTTAAAAATAATTGTAAAAGTCTAAATGATCAGTGATTCACTTAAGTTTGTTAAATATTTTTGAATGGGGTCTCCAAGCAAGGCTGGAAATGGCACCAAAAACTTACTTTTTTTTTTCTTTTTCTTTTTTTGCAACAGTATTTGTCATTTTCTTGTAGGACTTCCGTCCACAGTGAGTAGAGTTTAGTTCCCAGCCACCTACAGCGAGATCGCCTTTTGGGCAGGACACAGAAACGGAAGGAATGAGAGCAAGTCTAGCGACTTTGACAGAACAGTTTGTAGTGAGATTAGAGTACAGTAGATGGCACCACCGTACAAGTACACTGTTGCACACAGATGGGTGAGAGAACTTCATGTGGGGGGGGGTAGGAAAGGATGCCCCATTTAACCAGTGGGTCCAGCTTGGGGGCCGTCACTAACCGTGCTCGCCTGCACGGCGGATATTCAGCAATTGTTAGTAAATCACACCATCTCTGAAAGATCAGCCCAGGCTCGAACCCTAGGACCTTGCATCGATAGTCTGACTCGCTAACCACTAAGCCATCCGCGGCTCTTTTTTTTTTTTTTTTTTTTTTTTGCTTCAAGAACATGATATTCATCTTTTTTTTTTTTTTTTTCAATTTTTCAGCTGTTACATCTGACATGTATAACAGCTGAAATCAGGGCATGCTGAACATACCCTCATTTCAGCGGAGGCATGCTTAAGCATTAAGCAACCGAGCATGCCCGTAGTCGGCTCCTATGCTTCTTGTTATCTAACCATTTGTGTCACAGTTCACTTTGACCGAAAAAGAAATGAATAAATGAAATTAGCCTTGTTGGGACAATAGGTAAACTTCCTTGTTGTTTTTGCATCTATTGGCTGCTTGTGGCCCATGCTCCACGAAGCTCGGTGATCACTCAGTCAGTCATCAAGAGAGGAAAGAAAAATACCCTTAAGAAAAAGTTCTAAAAAAAATTTAAAATCTTTATTCAGCAGTGAATGGTTGTAGCAGAGGATGAGAATTTATATTTCATTCTTTCGGATTTTATACTTTTCAGTTCTGTACGTTTGTGCGCTGTTGTCTAATATTCAAAACAAAAATTTAATACTATTACTTTCTGCGGTAAATTCACAACATTTTCCCGCCTTTACTACATACACACACACATTCACCGCAAAAATATTTGTAGTACAGAGAAATAAGTAATAAAAAAAATATCACCGCAAAAATATTTGAAGTACCTTCCAAGAACAAAAACTACATAGCCAAATTACCAGAAGAGGACAAGTGTCCCTTCTTGTCAAGGGCGCCCATAAGGTGGGCAGGGGGGCACCCCCCCCAGCTGTTGGTATAGCCAAATTTTTGATAAATTTAAAGCACTAAAATAGACGAAACCTTTTTTAAAGCATTTTTAAAAATAATAAGGTATCAATGATTGATTTCAATTATCAAACTTCTTTATTTTTGTTGTAGTTTAGTATTGTGTACATTTACTAAAATCTTTGACAGCCATAAAGGAGGTAAGGATTTTTCTTAGCCCCCCTCTTAATAGCATTCATATGGGTGCCACTGCCTCTTGCCCCTCGATATGGGCGCCTATGTACCCGAGCATGGGCTTTTCTTGATCATTGTGGCTTAAGAGAATCAATTCTGAATTTATGACTTCCAGTAATTAATGTTGTCTGTTTATCTGCAAATTTAGAATTTTTACATAGAACAAATCACGCTGTCTGCTTAAATTACACTGCAGCCCCTAATTTTTTTTTTTTTTCTTTCTTTGATTAGAGGTTTAAATATTATTTATCTCTTCTGTTACAGTGACGGGATAAACGGCTCCAGGTGAATTTATCGAAAGCGAAATCACCGAAAGATACAATATCGTAGGGTAAGGCTTTTTGTCAAAAACTTGGAATACGGCTAAGTGACACAAAAGCGTTTGGGGAACCTATAAAAATTGCATTTTTTATTTCTTAGATTACACTTTCATGTAGGATGAGCACAAAACCGTTAGGGAGTCTAACAAGAATCAGACTTTTGATTTCATCCTGTCTAATTTTTCCCGTAGACCGCCTCTGAAGATACGGCCTAGGAGTGGCCTTTTTAAGAGTTTTTATTTCGACGTGATTATATTTATAAGGCTTGGACACCCAGACACGCTTTTCCTTCGGCACTAAAAATAAATTAATATGCCTAGGCCTAAGCTGAGGCCTTTGGTTGGAGGAAGACCGCCACACAGGAAGACTGCCACACAGGAAAACTGCCACACGATTTTCATTAAGGGGCCGTGCACAAATTGCTATTCATCAGAGGAACACTTTGAATGTGTGGCAGTTTTCCAAGTTTCCGAATTATGTGTGGCAGTTTCCCAAGGTGCCTAACGATGGGAAGGTGCTCTTTTGTTTGTCTGAATTTTCATGTCGGTTCATACTTAGGGCAACTGGCCACAGAAGTTCGAGGGAGGGGGGGGTATAAATATTGCCGTTTCTTGGCCTATATTGAGAATTGAATTGGGAACTCCGAAAAATTTCGAGAAAACGTTCTATGTAAGCCAAGCAAAAATTGTTTTGTTAAGGAAAGACCAATGAGGTGGGAGTTTTTTAATAACGCTGCACTTTTACTTAGGCACTAAATATTTACATAAGATGTCAAATTTGTAGTATTTTTCTTTTACCTAATTAAATCATAGGCCCTACGCCTCGGCCTTTTTAACAGCTTTTAATTCGCCGACTTTATATTCATAACGCTTACGTATCAAATCAAGTCTACCAGTGTCATATTCACAACGTTTACACATCAAATCGAGTTAATAATATTGCACTTTTATCTAGGCACGAAATATTTATTCACAGGCTCCAGGACTAGGTTTAGGCCCTTTTACCAGTTTTTATTCTACCTAATGCCATATTCACAACGTTTAACCAAAAATCAAGTTAATAATGTAAATGGACGATGTCATCGCTCTTTCCACGTTATTTTTTAAACAACGCATAGCGACTGAAAAATTGTATTCCGGCACCGCTGGGATCGTACCCCAGAACTCTCGATAACTCGTCGCCAACATTTCTCAGCACCATGCGTGGTTTATCAGTCAGCATCTGACTACACGAATAAGTATTGATGGTCTCAGCAACTGAGATGTCGTCATCTGGTGGCATTTAACGCAACAGCTATTTTAATTGTAGCTGATAAATTCAAAGGGCGATAGAAATGGTGAATATATATCAAATACGTGGAGATAATGTAAGTGGACGATGTCATCGCTCTTTCCACGTTATTTTTAAACAACGCATAGCGACGGAAAAAGTCGCTATGCGTTGTTTAAAAAATAACGTGGAAAGAGCAATGACATCGTCCATTTACATTATCTCCATGTATTTGATATATATTCACCAAGTTAATAATATTGGGCATTTACTTAGGCATGAAATATTAATTCATGGGCCCTAGGCCTAGGCCTTTTTAATAGTTTTTACTTTATCACTGCCATATTCACAACATTTACACAACAAATAAATGTAATAATATTGCGCTTTTACTTAGGCAAGAAATATTAATTCATAGGCCCTAGGCCTCTGCCTTTTTTGACAGTTTTTATTCTACCAATGCCATATTCACAACGTTTACGCATCAAATTAAGTTAATAATATCACGCTTTTATTTAGGCACGGAATATTTATTCACAGGCCCTAGGCCTAGGCCCTTTTACCAGTTTTTATTTTACCAATGTCATATTCACAACGTTTACACAGCGAATCATGTTAATAATATTGGGCGTTTACTTAGGCACGAAATATAAATTCATAGGCCGTAGACCTTTTTAATAGTTTGGACTCTATCAATACCATATTCACTACGTTTACACAACAAATCAATTTAATAATATTAATATTACGCTTTTATTTGGGCACGAAATATTAATTCATATGCCCAGACCTAGGGCCTATGAACGAATATTTCGTGCTTAGGTAAAAGAGCAATATTATTACATTTTTTTTTTTTTTTTTTTTGTGTAAACGGTGTGAATATGTCATTGATAGAGTAAAAACTATTAACAAGACCTAGGCCTAGGGCCAGTTAATTAATATTTCGTGCCTAAGTAAAAGCGCAATATTATTACATTTATTTGTTATGTAAACGTTGTGAATATGGCATTGATAAAGTAAAAACTATTAAAAAGGCCTAGGCCTAGGGCATATGAATTAATATTGCGTGCCTAAGAAAACGCCCAGTATTATTAACATGATTTTCTGTGTAAACGTTGTGAATATGGCATTGGTAGAATAAAAACTGGTAAAAGGGCCTAAGACTAGGCCTAGGGCCTGTGAATAAATATTTCGTGCCTAAATAAAAGCGCAATATTATTAACTTGATTTGATGTGTAAACGTTGTGAATATGACACGGGTAGAATAAAACCTGTTAAAAAGGCCTATGCCTGTGGCCTATGACTATTTAGTGCGTAAGTAAAAGAGCAATGCTATAGAATTGATTTGATACGTAAGCGTTATGAATATAAAGTCGGCGAATTAAAAGCTGTTAAAAAGGCCGAGGTGTAGGGCCTATGAATTAATTAAGTAAAAAAATTATTGCAAATTTGACATGTTTTGTTACACTGGCGGAAAGTGAAAAAAGAACACCAAGAAGGAATTGGCGGACGATCATGAAATTTACATACGTTAATGGGGTCGAGTTTACGTAGGTGTGATGTTAATTTCGGGACTAACCGATGAGCGCTTACGCCACAGCACGGCACAATATGCCATTTATCGTCGGTGGTATTTAAGGAGTACGGCGAAGTGAATGCAATCAGTCGTCGGCGTACGGACACGTGCGAAGACCCTGAAGAAGCTGCAATGCCTGGACATGGAAGACGTGTACGATTTCAGCAGTTATCGGACTTTGAGCTAGGTCGTCTAGTCGGACTCCGCGAGGCCGGGTGGTCGTATCGTCGTATTGCGGAGCGAATTGGATGGGAAGTTTCGGTGGTGGTACGATGGTGGCGTAGATGGTCCCAGGAGCATTCCCATACGAGAAGACGTAGAACCAGGAGTCACAGACGGACTGATGAGCGGACCGATCGACGAAAAAGAGCGGCGTTGTCAAGCAGAACATCCAGTGCGACGCAAATCAATCCGAGCTGCCGTTGCACCAGAGGTGACTGTGCGAACAATCCGCAACCGTCCACTATATGCAGGACTACGTGCACGTGTGCCTCTGGCATGTGTGCCTCTGACTCCAGCCCACCGTCAGGAACGGCTTCAGTGGTGTCGCCAAAGTCTGCACTGGAGAACTCAATGGCGATCTGTCGTGTTCAGCGATGAAAGCAGATTCTGCTTGACGGAAGCCTCCGATGGCCGTATGCGTGTTCGCAGACGCACAGGGGAGCGTCTCCACTCTTCTTGCATCCTCCAGCGACACACAGGGCCTACATCTGGTCTCCTGATGTGAGGAGCGATCAGCTATCACTCCCGTACACAACTAGTGTTTGTACCAGGTACGTTAAACAGCACCTATGTAAGCGAAAAAATGCAATTTACTTTTACGCTAGGAGGCGTAAAAGTAAATTGCATTTTTTCCGATAACTCTTCTTCTAAAACTCCGATTTGTAAAAAAAAAAAAATTTGTCAGCGGATACATCTCCTGATGCGCAATCTTTTGCATATAATTTCGAATTTTTGGTAAAGAATACTTTGGCCACCAGGGGGCGTAAGTGTTAATTTTCGCTTCTGATGTATTTGCCATAAAATCTCAGCTTCTAAAATATCGATTGGAAAAATTCTTTCGTGGACTGATGCCACTCACATCGATAAACCCTTTCGGAACATTTTCTTCTTAAAATATTCCACAGTTTCTCCACCAAGGGGCGTAGATGTATATCTTATTTTTGTCAATATCTCGACTTCTAGGAGTCCGATTTGAAAAATTCCTTCTTTGTTGGATAGTGTTTCTAGTGTGACATGTTTTTCCTATAAATTCAAAATTTTCAAGTAATTAATAGACTTTCCGCTAGGGGGCGTAAAGGAAGTTGCGTTTCTCCCTATATCTCTGCTTCTAAATCTCCGATCTGAAAAATTCTTTCTGAACCGGATACAGCTCCTGGTGGGGAATCGTTTGCACGTAATTTAAAATTTTTGTAAAAAAATTGTTTGGCCACCAGGGGGCGTAAGCCTTAATTTTCGCTTCTGGTGTATTTGCAGCAAAATATGAGCTTCTGAAATTTCGATTGTAAAAAAGTCTTTTGTGGACCGATACTATATACTCATGTCGACAAACGTTTTAGGAACGTTTTTTTCTTGAATTATGCATGGTTTCTACGCCAGGGGCGTAGATGTATATCTTTTTTTTTTGTCAATATCTCTACTTCTAAAAGTCCGATTTGAAAAATTCCTTCTTTGTTTTATAGTGTTTCCGAAGTGAAATGTTTTTCCTATGAATTCAAAATTTTCAAGTAAATCATAGACTTTTCGCTAGACCGCACAATGGTAAATTGCGTTTTATTCTCCTAAAACTCCGATTTGAAAAATTCTTCCTGTATCGCATACAAGACCTGACAGAAAATATTTTTCACGTAATTTCTAATGTTTGGTAAAGAATGGTTTGGTCACCAGGGGTCAAAAGTGTTAATTTCTACTGCTGATGTATTTGTAGCAAAATCTGGGCTCCTGAAAACTCGACTAAATTTTTTTTTTCTTGGACCGATACCGCTCATATGGATGAACCTTTTGTGAATACTTTCTTCCTAAAATAATGCATGGTTTTCCCACCAAGGGACGTAAAGTCACATCTAATTTTTGTCGATAACTCTGTTTCTAAGAGTTCGTAAGCTCACGATTCCGTTTACAGCAATATCTGAGGGATTAAAGACCCGATTGAAAAACTTCTTTCTTCCGTCAGATACTATTGTTTTCCATACCGGTTCCATTGACTTTGAATAGCTTTGATAAATTTAATTTGCGTTAGAACGGATTCAAAAGACGTGTTTATTACATTCGAAAATTCGGTGTCACCTTTCTTTTTCACTTTCCGCCAGTGTATTTAGTGCCTAAGTAAAAGTGCAGCGTTATTTAAAAAATCCCACCTTATTGTTCTTTCCTGAATGCTTGGCGCTTAAATAGAACGTTTTCTCGAAATTTGTTTGGAGTTCCCAATTCAATTCTCAATATAGTCCAAAAAACGGCATTCTTTATACCCCACCCCCTCGAACCTCTGTGGCCAGTTGCCGTAAGTATGAACCGACATGAAAATTCAGACAAACAAAAGAGCTCCTTCCCATCGTTAGGCACCTTGGGAAACTGCCACACATAATTCGGAAACTTGGAAAACTGCCACACATTCAAAGTGTTCCTCGAAGGAATAGCAATTTGTACCCGACCCTTAATGAAAAACGTGTGGCAGTTTTCCTGTGTGGTAGTTTTCTTGTGTGGCAATCTTCCGGTGTGGCAGTTTTCTTGTGTGGCAGTTTTCCTGTGTGGCGGTTTACAGTGAACCGAGGCCTTTTTAACAGTGTTTTTTTTTTTTTTTTTTTTTTCCATCCTGCTCTTATTCACCATGTTTAGACATCAAGTCAAGTTAGTATTATTGCGCTTTCACTTAGGCATTAAATATTAATACCTCGGCCTAGTCCTAGGCCTTTCTGACAGTTTTTATTCTACCATGCTCATATATATAAGGTTTAGACACCAAGTCAAGTTTAAATATTAATACCTTGGCATAGTTCTAGGTCTTTTTAACAGTTTTTTTCCATCGTGCTCATACTCCCAAGGTTTAGACATCAAGTCAAGCAAGTATTATTGCGCTTTTACTTAGGAATTAAAGATTATTACCTTGGCATAGGTCTAAGCCTTTTTAACAGCTTTTATTCCACCGTGCTCATACTCACAAGGTTTAGACGTCAAGTCAAGCTAGTATTATTGCGCTTTTACTTAGGCATTAAAGATTAATACCTTGGCACAGGCCTAGGCCTTTTAAACAGTTTTTATTTCCACCGTGCTCATATTCATAAGGTATAGGCACCCAGTCAAGTTAGTGTTATTGCGCCTGTACTTAAGCATTAAATACTAAGACCTTGGCCTAGACCTAGGCCAAAGTGTTAATATTTAATACCAAAGTAAAAGCGCAATTTTGGGACCAGTGGCCCCAAATCAGTGACGGGGACTCCCCCCCCCATCACACACACACACAAAAGATAACCATTTTTTTTATTGGATGTTTAACGACCACCGTGAGCAACTCGATGGGTTACAAGCAGTCGCCCTTCTTTAATTTAGGGCCCCCGGGGAAAGGAGAGAACCAGTGTCGTAAGACAAACACAACATCAATGCCTCACGGGATTCGAACCCGGACCCAACTTGGACGAATGGTAGGAAACTGTTGTAACGTATACTCTATATACACTTTCCTTTTGATTTTACTATCTCTGGTTATTTTATTTTACTATGTAAATTATCTTCTTACTGAACGAAATATTATTTCACCCGATGAATGAGATCTGGCAATGAGTGTAAGTCATGACGTGGTGGTAGCCAGTATATATAGGCGCGTTCATCGATAGCGGAGGAGAGCGTTTGGTGTTGTACGGAGAGATTTTGTTGTTATAAGGAGAGCTTTTGTTGTTATAGGGAGATCGTTTGTTGTTATACTAGAGGAAAGAGTTTCGTTCTATGTAATTAGTTGGATTCTTCATTATTGTGAAACAAGTTGTGTGTGTGCTTTGGATGACCAAGAGTCGCATAATAAAAGAGCTATTCGTAAGTACGTCTTTCTCAATTAATAGTTTTTGTCAGATCTCTGTCTGGCAGTTAGGTTTATATCATTAGTTTATTACCATTAACAACCAGCGTTAAGACTTTATTCATTCTAATTACTGCTGCGACATTACTACCAGTTATAAGTTTGTTCAATACTATTACTACACTACTAGCAGGAGACTTTATGCATGTTCTTAATTAACTAGTAACAACAACCATTTGAATTCACTATTTGAAGCTTAGTACAAGCATATCATTCAGTAGCAGAAGCATTATACTTAGCTCAGTAGAAAGAGCTTATTCATTATAATTAGCTTAGCGGAAAGCAAATAAAGCTAATTCATTATACTGTCGCTTAGACCACTGCGCCACCGGGGCGGCAGATATCCATTACTGCCTCCCCTAATTCATAGGAGAGGCTGATAGGCCAAATCAACGAAAAAACATTTAATATTTAAAATCGTTTAGAATCACGTGCATCGCAAAGGCACTTCCTTTCTTATAGAAATAAAAAAAAAAATTATATTGTCGGCATGTGACTCACACGTAACATTCATTCTTTTGATTTAAATTGCCTAAACTCAGCAGTTTTAACAAAAATTAATGAAATCATGAATAAAATTTCATTAAAAATTATAAATGATTAAAACAAGTCAAACTTAAAAAAATGTAAAGTCTTCTTTCCGGGATGTTTTTGCCTAATCCGTGGGACTTTTTTTTATTTAGAACTGCAACAATGAAAAGACGTGCTCATTACTCCCAAATATTCGGTGTCATCTTTCTTGCTTATTTTTGTCAATTCATCATGTCTTCTTTCTCCAGAATTTTCTTGATGATTTCTTCGCAGCAAAACCTGCACGTTTTTTTCAAGAATGGCATTGCTGACCTATTCGGACGTTGGGACACCATTGTAAACAATGGGGTAGGGGGATACATAGTTAGTATGATTAGTATGATTCATTCTCAACGAATTACAGGCGAACTTGAAAAAGAAAAAAAAAACGCTGATTTAGTTGCGTGTTGTTTACGTATCGGTTATTTTATGTTAGCTCTACAGAAGGGGTTCAACACAATGGATTTTTGTCCTACGCACTCTACCACTTGTTTATCCTTTCTGAACCTTTCCTAATGGATGGCCGAAGGGCTCTCCTATTTTCTGACCTTGTTCGCTGGGCGTATTTGCATAACGGCGTGAACCACATGCGGGTGTCTTTGCATGAGAGTCCACGCAGAAGTAGATTCTCACGACAAACAACAGACATTTACCGTTATTCCCTTTGTTGAGGGAAACCCGTTCGTTCGGCCAAAACAATGTGGCCCCAAAGGCTGTCAGTCTACCGCTTTTATAGAATAATAGGCTGGCAGGTAACGTCACCGCGGGTTCTGAAAGAACAACTTCGCGTTAGTGTGTTGTGATCAGTTGACTTATGTTCTTTTAAAAGGCTTATTTTATTGTCTTTCTCAAGAGCCTTATCTTGTTTTCAAAGTGTAACCGCCGACAAGGTGTTTTATTGATTTGGAGCTGCATTGTAAAATGCCGTCTTTAAAAAGAACGCCGGAAAACAAGAAAAAAAAAATGTTTTCCCAGAACGACAAGGTTACAATTTTGATTTACATAAACACTTCTGACTGCTAAAAATAACGCGCTAGACGCAAAAATCTAAGGAGTTAAAATGATCGAAATAAACTATTCCTGAAATTTGTTTACCTGACTGATATTTTTGTGAATTATAAGCTAAAAGTTCTTCGTTTAAAAAACAACAACAAGAAAGATGACACCGAATTTTCGGGTGTAATAAGCATGTCTTTTGAATCCGTTCTGACGCAAATTAAATTTATCAAAGCTATTCAAAGTCAATGGAACGGTATGGAAAACAATATATCTGACGAAAAAAAGAAGATTTTCAATCGGGTTTTTAATCACTCAGATATTGCTGTAAACGGAATCGTGAGCTTACGAACTCTTCGAAACAGAGATATCGACAAAAATAAGATGTGACTCTACGTCCCCGGGTGGGAAAACCATGCATTATTTTAGGAAGAAAGTATTCTCAAAAGGTTTATCCATATAAGCGGCATCGGTCCAAGAAAAAAAAATTAGTCGAGTTTTCAGGAGCCCAAATTTTGCAACAAATACTTCAGAAGCAGAAATTAACACTTATGACCCTGGTGGCTAAACCATTCTTTATCAAACATTAGAAATTCTGTGAAAAAAAATTTCCATCAGGTCTTGTATGCGATACAGAAAGCATTTTTCAAATCAGAGCTTTAGGAGCAGAAATAACGAAGAAAACGCAATTTACCTCTGTGCCCCCTAGCGGAAAGTATATGATTTACTTGAAAATTTTGAATTTATAGGAAAAACATTTCGCATCGGAAACACTATCCAACAAAGAAGGAATTTTTCAAATCGGACTCTTAGAAGTAGAGATATTGACAAAAAATCAGATATACGTCTACGCCCCCTAGCGTAGAAACCATGCATTTTTTCAAGAAGAAAATATTCCTAAAAGGTTTGTCGACATGAATAGTATCGGTCAACAAACGAGTATTTTTTGAATCGAGATTTTAGATGCTCATATTTTGCTGCAAATACAACAGAAGCGAAAATTAAGGCTTACGCCACCTGGTGGCCAAACCATTCCTTACAAAAATTAGGAATTATGTGCAAACGATTTCCCATCAGGAGCTGTATGCGGTGCAGAAAGAATGTTTCAAATCGGAGATTTAGAAGCAGAGATATAGGGGGAAACGCAATTTACATTTACGCCCCCTAGCGGAAAGTCTATGATTTACTTGAAAATTTTGAAATTATATGAACCACATGTCACACTAGAAACACTATCTAACAAAGAAGGAATTTTTCAAATCGGACTCCTAGAAGTAGAGATATTGACAAAAATAAGATATACATCTACGCCCCTGGCGTAGAAACCATGCACTATTTTAAGAAGAAAATGTTTCTAAAAGGTTTGTCGACATGACTAGTATCGGTCAACAAACGACGTTTTTTTCAATCGAGAATTTAGAAGCTCATATTTTGCTGCAAATACAACAGAAGCAGAAATTAAGATTTACGCCCCCTGGTGGCCAAACTATTTTTTTACAAAAATTAGAAATTATGTACAAACGATTTCCCATCGGGAGCTGTATCCGGTGCAGAAAGAATTTTTCAAATCGGAGATTTAAAAGCAGAGGTATAGGGGGAAACGCAGTTTACCTCTACGCCCCTAGCGGAAAGTCTATGAATTACTTGAAAATTTTGAAATTATATGAAAAACATGTCACACGGAAAACACTATCCAACAAAGAAGGAATTTTTCAAGTCGGACTCCTAGAAGTAGAGATATTGACAAAAATAAGATGTACATCTACGCCCCTGGCGGAGAAACTGTGCAATATTTTAAGAAGAAAATATTCCGAAAAGGTTTATCGATGTGAGTGGCATCAGTCCACAAAATAATTTTTTCAATCGATATTTTAGAAGCTGAGATTGTATGGCAAATACATCAGAAGCAAAAATTAACACTTACGCCCCCTGGTGGCCAAAGTATTCTTTACCAAAAATTCGAAATTATATGTAAAAGATTTTCCAACAGGAGATGTATCCGCTAAAGAAAAAATTTTCAAATCGGGGTTTTAGAAGAAGAGTTATCGGGGAAAATGTAGTTTACTTTTACGCCCCCTAGCGGAAAATCTGTGCGTAATTTGAAAAAGTAACTATATCTAAAATACTCTTCGACATAAATGTAATCGAAAAAAAAAAAATTCAATCGGATGTTTAGAAGCAAATATGTGGAATAAAACGTATTTTTGAATTCGACATCATCTGCATTTACGCCCTCTAGCGGCAAAATAGTACATCGTAAAAAAAAACGAAATGAAGGATCATCAATTGCATATTTCAAGCTTCCGAATGCAAAAAGAATTTTTCAAATCGGACTAATAGTTGAAGCGATATCGTTGGTACAGACGGACGGACCGATAACAGAAGCACGATCTTTTTTTACAAAAGACGTGCTAAAAAGTAGCTTTGCACACTAGACAAGTTGGCCCATGTATGATATAAAGCTGTGCAGAAGTAATACAATAAAGACATAGGCTATTTCTGTCGACAAATGAAAAACGTTTCACATGATTTTTCTCTAAACCTCCATTAATTCTCAACTATCGTCAGCAGCAAATGTATTCTCTCTCTTTCTCTCTTTCTCTCTCTCTCTGTTAGCAATTAACTTCTCTGAAACATTTATATCAGAATGTCGTGGTAACTTCCTGTTTCAGTTTGAAGCGCAACTCAGCCTGCACTTTTTAATATTTCAAATATTTTTCTCATTACATTTATCGAATTTCACCAACAAGACCTGTGGCTGGCCATCCTGCAGAAAATTTCTACTGTAACCTTTCCTACTGATTTACCTTGAGAAGACCAGGTTCCTTACTTCGCTGACCCATAACACCAACAAGCCCTGTGGATGGCCAAACTGCACGGAATTACTGGTACAACCGTTCCTACTGATTCATCTTGAGAAGTCGCAGTTCCCTCCTACCCTGATGTTTAGCACCAATAAGTCCTGTACCATGCGGCAGAGAATTACTGGTATAGTGGAAGCCTGTTATAACCAAGGAAGTTAGAATAAGATCTCTGGAGGTGTCCTTGTTAATGAAGCAGTACCACTTTGCTTGAAGCCTATAACCGCGATTGACGGCCATTTAAGTGTGGGAAAGCTGGTGGCTCTCAAGGCTATTGCAATGCATTTTGTGCTGTCCGAATATCATTCTTTCGTCGCAAATGTTTCTAATTTTGCATCGTAACTTGCTGTCGATGTGTAAGAAAATGCTGGAATTATAAATGTCTTAATTATTTTGAGGCTCCTTTCCATTTTTATTTTACATTCAAGTACATGAACGCTAGCGTGGATTCAAAACAAAATATAACATTAAAATTGAAAACTTCAGTCGGCCGCACGGTGGCGCAGTGGTTTAAGCGATCGCTTCTGATCATTCATCCGAAAGGGGTCCTGGGTTCAAATCCCGTGAGGCATGGGTGTTGTGTTTGTCTTACGGCACTGGTTCTCTCCCTTCCCTGGAACCAGTAGCCCTAAATTAGGGATGGGTAACTGCTTATAGCCCATTGAGTTGCGCACGGTAGTCGTTAAACCTCGAACCCCCCAATTCAGTCGTGAATGAAGTATAATTTATTGCGGTTTGATATAAATATATAATACAGTTCCTGCAAACAAAAACCACGCAATTCAAAACTACACTCCACTGAAAGTGCATGGGTCAAATAAAAATTTCCACACTTAGCGGCTTCACGCTTAAGAAACTCAGGGCATCTTCAAAAGTATTACTTTATTGCCCCCCCCCCCCCAGCAAAAACAGTGTTGCTGGCTTGAGTGCGTGCTGCTCCAGCAACACTGTTTATGCCGGTGCCCAACCGTCAATAAAATGTCCCGACGGCCAACATATGGACCAGCAGTTCTGGCCAGCAGCTGGCCAACAGTTGGCACCCCATCAATTGTTCATATGTCAGAAGAGGGCCATCAGTTATCCATCACAGGTAGTTGATGCCACAAGCGGCACTGCAAGCACGTGCCATAAATGTTGACTAGCCTAATGTGGTCCGCTAGTTTCTCGGCAGTGGAAGTCGGCAGTTACGTGACGTATCCCAGCAAAAACACAAACGTTGGGAAACTGCTGGCCACCAGCTGGCAGTGATGGGTTACTGTTGGTTGAAATCTGCCGCTCACGGCCCTTTAGCGGTCAGTTGATTGATGGCCCTGCTGCATCGCCGTGAATTGAGGGCCACCAAGCATGTGCCACTAGTGGCCCGTAGCTGGCAACCGATGAAACCCCATCACCAGGTGGAAGCAACGGAACTGCGCATGCGCAGAGGCAGCAAAACGTGCTGTGTCTCTCGTGGTACCAGTTAGTTGAAGACGACGCTATCGCCATCGTGTTGTTGTAGTGGACGTTAAGAAAAAAAAAGCATATGTAGGTAGGCGAATTAATTTCCTAATGAAATGCCACGTCGACGAAGATATTTATATTAAGCTATGAAATACTAGATTACAGCCATGAAATACGTCCACTCCATTCCCATGAATAACAAGAAATAATTTCTGTGTAATCTTTCGTTTTAACATTCACTAAACTGCTTGAAACAAAAGTCCTGGAAAAACATTAAAAAAGTGTTATGTTAAAAAAAAAAAAAGAAAAAAAGAAGAAGATTATACCCGTGAAGTTCGATTAAGGTAAAAAAAATACAATCGTACGATGAAAAAATAAATTTATGAATTATATGAAACTGACATTTATGAAAAATACCTCGCAATATTGTAAAATTAAATGGAGAACCATTAGTTACACATTCCGCAGAAAAGAGGGACAGCTTAAAGCCATGCTCGTGCGTTCCAAATCTTTCCAGTTGGTAGAGAGCCCGCTTCCCACGCAGACAGTCCTCGGTTCGTTTCCAACCAGATCCAAACGAGCGGTTTTCCGGACCTGTTGAGAAAATTTCCCCAGCGCAGTGCTATAATTCAGAAGTTTCGTAAGGAGAAAAAAAAGTAGTTGTAGCTTTGGAAAAATGAGGTTATTCTTTATTATTATTATTGTTTTATGGCTACTACTCTGGGGAATGGCGAACAAGATTCGGCAAGCCATCAGTTACTGCTGGCCATCCTGTTGGCCGCCAGGACATTTTATTGACGGTTCGGCAGCGGCAACATAGTGCTGGCCCAGCAGGACTGTTTTTTCTGGGATATGGCTTTTCTTTCTTAACATCCACTAAAATAACACGATGGCGACAGCGTCGTCTTCAACTAACTGGTACCATGAGAGATACAGCACGTTTTGTTCTGTGCATGCGCAGTCCCATTGCTTCCACCTCGTGTTCGGATTGCTTCATTTGCTAGCTACAGGCTACTATAGTAGCACTTGATTGGAGGCCCGCAATTCACGGTGCTGCTGCAGGGCCATCAATGGCTGCCAACTAATGGCGCCACCACCAACGGACCGCGGCCGGACCGTGAGCGGCAGATTTCAATCAGCAGTGACCCATCACTGCCAGCTGATGCCCAGCAGTTTCCCAACACTTGTTTTTTTGCTGAGTATTATTATTATTATTATTGTTTTTAACAGAAGTTCTGTGCATAACCAGGTGAGACAAAGTATTTATATTTATGTCGTTATAAAGTTTTGTTCAACAAGTCTTCACATTTTTTTTTATTTGTTGGAAGTATTCCACTCCTCGTAAAGTAATTTTTTTTTTTTTTTTGGGTGCTTAGAATTTCCTCAACCTACACTATATTGACAAAACTCACGGGACACCCCTCCAAAAGCAAATGAACGGATCCGCTGCGTTGTTGCCCTCGGTACAGCTACGAACGGTATAAAAACAAGCCTGCAACTGACCGCGATAATATCGCACTGTGAGGTTGAGTAAAAATGTCGCGGTGAGAGAGAACTTTTTGAGAAAGGAAAGATTTTTGGGTGCTATATTAGTAGAGTGTCTATAAGAGAAACCGAGAGGCATTTAAACATACCCAAGTCAACTGTTTTGGATGAACCGAATAAGTGGAAGACACATGGCGTGCCTGAAGTAGCAAAACGTACCGGCAGACCAAAGAAAATCAGTGATAGAGGACGTCGAAGCCTCAGGAGAGTCGTTACAGCTAATCGACGGAGTACTACACAAGACCTCAGTGTACAGGTGAGTAAAAATGCTGGAAACTCTGTATGTACAGGTACCATTCGCAGAGAACTTCATTCCATGAGTTACTGTGGTCATGCGGCTGCTCATAAGCCTTTCATGTCCACTCAGAATGCTACTCGTCGTTTATCATGGTGTAAAGAACATTTATTGTGGACCGTAGATAAATAGAAACGAGTCTTATGGGCTGATGAATCCAGATACACGATCCACCAATCTGATGGCCGTGTGTGGGTATGGCAACAGCCGGGGGAACACTATTTGCCACAGTGTACTGTTTCTACGGTAAGGTTTGGAGCTGGCAGGGTACTCGTGTGGGGGTGTTTTCGTAGTATGGTCCCCGCCCGTTGATTATCGTGGACAAACCTGTTAACCAGCACGTCTACTTCGATATTCTGGACAATTATGCCCTGCCAACTCTGTGGCAATATTATGGAACCGGGCCTTGTTGGTACCAGGCTCATAGTACACCGAGCCATAAAGCAAGGTTTCAAAATCGCTTTATTATTATTCATCATAAGAAAACATAAGAGGGGGACGTACAGTGTTGGGCGTCTCACTGGGAAATAATACAAACTGTTAAAACATGATGGTATATACACTGCAATGACAATGGCTATGAATAACAATACTGCAAGCAAAGCTTATTGCATAAAAATTGCAGGAGAAGTGACAGAGAAATACATCGTGTCACATGACATTGGCTGGGCATGATTTACAGGATAACACAGGCGAAACAATAGTACACAATTAGAAAAAGAACAGCACAAACACCGTGAGATAAAAACACAGCGTGCACAATTGTGCAAATTATTTAACGAGGGCCCCAAAGCAACATAATACAGGCGGGGTGAAGGTAATTAATGTACACGAGTAAGCATGAAAATACACTGAGATGACATTAGCATTCACAATTCAACGGTAGCGTGGATTGCACGGAAAAAAAAATACAGAAGGAACAGTAAGATCACAGAGCAAAACTAGGAATGCACACTGGGATGACAAGAGGAATTAACGCAAAATGAAAGCACTGTACGACGCAATAGATGTAACTGGTACATTAACAAGACATGATGAACCATATTATACACAGGTATGACCAAACAAAGTACACAATGTGAAGACACGATACAGCGCAAGAAATGTTACAAGTACAGTAAAAAGCACACGATAAACCATGAGTGCACTCAGGGATGTTATGAGTATATGCATAAAGTGAAAGCACAGGACAAGCCATGGGTTCTGACAGATGACAGAATTTATCATAAACTTGTACGTGCACGATCAAAGCATTAACACAATGTGAAAGCACGAAAATATTATGTACACAATGCGGAAGTATAGAACTGTACAAAAATCAAACAGGTGCAAGGAAATGGCTAAACACTAAGAAGGTGTGTGAGTGCGGCAAATATAACAAATGAGAGATAGAGACGTACACCACATGACATCTCAAAGTAAAACACACTACAGGAACACGGTGTAATACACTAGGTGCATAGACAGAAAGCACTTAAGGTGACCAGGGTACAGCCCCAAGTACATAAAAGTGACGGAAGGTCACGGAATCAGAGGGCACACTGATAACAATGTAAATATGGTAAAGCATAGTATGACACGAAGAACAGCAATTCAAATGACAAGAGAACAATGATATGCACACTGAAAACGAGAAAACAAAAACTTGGGTATTACAGCACAGGCTGTAGCTCGATCACATGATATACAAGGAGACGAGTCGTAGAGTGCAGGAGGGGCACCAGGGTGCCACGGAACTCAGCAAAGGAGGTGTAGAATGTCCTAGGGTACTGATAGGTGTAGCAGTCCAGAATCAACCGCAAACCATGGAGCGGCCGGCGCCCAGGTAGCATAGAAGGTGGCTTCTCGACAACTGGAAGAAGCCGACTGGTACTCCAGGCGGAGTCGAGAAAGCAATCGATCTTGAAAATGGCACAAAGGGGCTGCGCTGGCCTGGTGTAAAGAGACCGGCGAGGAAACGCTGCGGAGTTGTTGAAGGTATACGTAAATAACGTGTTTAACCAGCACGAAAAGATAGGCACATACTGACGGAAGAGGCGTAGGTGGATGAGCCCGCAGAAGAAGATGTCTGTAGGCAGTGAACGGAAGATCTTGAGAACAAGAGCGACTGGCAATCCGGAAAGCCTGGTGGAGGAGAGGCATCAGGATGGGACAGTAAAGGTAGACGTGAGAAACGTCTGCCTCCTGTGCGCAGAAGGAGCAGAGAGGGGAGGAGAGAAGAGACATGCGAAAGAGAAAATACGGAACAGGGAGGCGATTATGCAAAAAGAGCCAGTGGGTGTTAATTTCAAGAGGGGAAGATAAGGGTGAGCGGGCAGCGGCCCAGACAAGAGGAAGAGAAGCAGGGGGAACCTCCAGAATAGAAAGCGGTGAAGGGGTGGCAAGGTGCACTAGAAAACGATAAAGAGATTTAGAGGAGAGAGAGGAGAGAGGAAGAACCGAGTTTGTGAGTCGGAGGAAAAACGGCAGCGGAAGAGGGGCAGAAAAGACAGAGACGAGACCGGTGGAGGAGACAAGATCAGGGAAAAGCGAAAGAAGTGCAGTTAGCAGAGAGTCATAGACCAAATGGGCGGATGGGGACGAGAGAATAGCAGGGGGGAGGCAAGAGAAAGGGCGCCAGGATAGATCCGAGTTAGTGAGGTCTTGTACAGTTACTACACCTGCTCGGAGCCAAGAGGGGAATGAAAAACAGGGGAGATGGGGGGATGAACAAGGGAGTTGAAGAAGAGGGGTTCAGAAAGAAGCTCTAGAGTTGAAGAGGGAGGGGAGCGAATGAGGGGGAGAGAGCTTCAGAATATGCAGGTGGGAGTTTGGAGGGGGAAAGGACAGCAATCCATGAGAACTAAAGAAAGAAAGGGAAAATGTGGGTTACGCAAGGAGGCAAGAACGTCACGTACCTGAACTGCGGAAGCCACTGGAGCCGTGAAAAGGTGAATGAAGTTGATCACTCGGTTTGCTTTGTAGCACAGCGGGACATCAGGTAGGCCAGCACCACCATAGGAGGGAGGAGCACAGAGCTTGTGGGCGTTAATCCAGTGATGACCCGCCCACATTACTCGAGTAAGGCAGCGTGTAACCTCCTGGAGACAGAAAAGCGGGGTCGTAGATGCAATCCAAGAATGCTTGCAGATGGACAGAAGGTATGTCCTGGTGAGATTTGCACGCTGGTAGTAGGACGTACAGAACTGCGCACGACACCAGAATGCAGCTGTGCAGAGGAGGCGAGGATGGAGTTCCGAGCGAGTTGCACTGGATGTAGCTTGTGGTGCGCCTAAGTGCACACCCAGGAAGCGTTGGGTAGTGGATGACCATGTGGCCCCCATGGAGCATCCAAGCGATTGGACCACGACCCGCACCACAATCCAGTGCTCTTAGACGTATTCAGTTCAGCTGCAGAACATGAAGCATATGCGGAGAACAAACGACGAAGCAGTTGGAACTGTGAGTCGCTACGAATGCAGACGGTGATGTCATCTGCATAAGCAGAGTAAATGACTGAGTGATGCCGTGAGCTGGCAACTGGTGGTGGAAGTTGTGCTAGGAGAGATGTTTGCAGAGAGCGTAGAAAAGGCTCGACGGCAATCGCAAACAGTTGACCAGAAAGCGGGCAGCACTGACGAACTCCCCGCTTGAATGGAACATGTGCTGTGAGAAAAGATGCCGTCTTGACATGGAAAACGGCGTCCCGGTAGAGGGAGAGAAGAACGGAGACAAATTGTGGAGGAAAGCCAAAGTGTAGCATTGTTTGTGTTAAATAGGCGTGTGAGATATTATCGAAAGCGGAACGGAGGTCTAAGGAAAGGAGAGCAAGAGGTTCAGATGAGTCTTGGCAAGATGAATGAGATCGCGAAGAAGTTGAACATTGGAGGAAAGAGAACGGCCAGGAACAGTATAGGTTTGAGAGTCAGCAAGGATGTGAGGGAGGATAGAGTTTAGTCGACGGGAAACAAGCTTAGTATAGAGTTTATAATCTTGATTGAGAAGAGAAATGGGGCGCCAATTACCCAAGTCAAGAGGGTCACCCTTCTTGGGAAATAGGACCACATGTGCGTCCGTGAAATTCCTCGGGAGGGGGGAGCAGTTAAATGCAGCAGAAAAAGCGGAGAGGAGAAAAGGCAACAAAAGAGGCAAGAACGCACGGTAAAAAGGAAAAGAGAGGCCGTCCGGACCCGGAGCGGCATGGGGGTTAAGGGAAGAGAAGGTGTCGGACACCTCCGTGGATGTGGGTGAAAGAGACAGGGTGTGAGCAAGATGAGACGGAACTTGAGGCAGGTTATTGAGAAGATGGGGGAGAGCAGAGGGAGAAGGGGGAGGAGTTTCACTGAACTTGGTGGTATAGAACTGACGAACGTGAGAGCAAATCGCTGCCGAATCGGATGTGATTTCGCCAGAGGGAAGGCGAAGATGACGAAGCGAGGTAGAAGACTTACGTGCAGATTCCATTGATGTTAGAAAATCATAGGTGCATTCCTCCGGATTGAGATGTTTAATGCGCAGACGTAAAAGTGCTTGCTGCGCAAGAGGTTTCAGCAAAGCCTGGAGCTCCGCCTGATATGCTGGAAAAAGCGGATCTGATAACCCAATCAGTGTGAGCATCTGCCTGGCGTGATCGAGGCGCATCTGACTAGAAGTCTTCATGGTGAAGGAAAGTTGCTTGATATGTAAGAGGAGCTGATGCTTGACACGAAGCCAATACGTCAAGGTACAGGGTGCGGAATGCAACCCTGTGCGACGAGCAGCGAGGAAAGAACGGACAGAGGCACAAAAGTCAGGATCAGTGAGGAGATTGGAGTCAAATGTCCACGGACGTACAGTCCGAGGGAGTGATGTCGCAACTCGGTAATAGACGCAAGAAGCGGTGTGGAAACGTAAACCCGATCCAAGCGTGCAGTCGATGGAAGCTGACTCCCAGACGAGCACCCAAGAGCACACGATCCGAAGGTGAGACTCTCCACCCAAGAGCACACGATCCGAAGGTGAGACTTTCGAGAGAGCTTTACGGAGTTTGGTGAACAAGATGGATAAATTAATAGAGGTGCATGGAATATACACATTAAAGATGTGAAATCGAGCTCCGCCAACTGTGAAGGAGACTTGCTGGAGTAAGTCTCGGCATAAGTTCTGCACTGAGAGTGCAGTGAGGGTGGATCGGAAATGTTGATGTATTCCGATAGCAAGTCCACCATGAGATGAGTAGCGGAAAGCATGATAGAACACATAATCGCTAGCACGCCAGCGAGTAAACAGAGTGGAGGAATGGCAGTTTGTTTCTTGTAGTAGTAACAGATCGGCCCCGAGGGGCGAGAGGTCTTCCATTACAAGAGCATTCGCTAGGGGGCTAGCGAACAATCTGCAATTAAGGGTCGTGACCTTGAATGGACTGGTCAGTCGTTGGTTGGAGGAGTCGCGGAGCAACTTTCAGGAGTTGTTGTAATCGGTTTACGCAGCCAAGGGTCCATGAGTGGTGCAGGGGGTTATGAACAAACCCACGAAGGTACTTAGCAATGCATCCGGCTTGCAGGAGCAGTGCGGGAAGAATGTCTTCGCGCTCTCGGAGGTAGTCATACGTCGACTCTAAGTTCGTGGTGTGGGTGCAAAACTAATAGTAATCTCCAAGATTGAGAGGTTCTGAAGGAGCACCACATTTGGAGAGTACACTTGAAAAGACCTCAAACGAAGGCGGAGACCCATCATCATCAGTGTCCCTTTCAATTTCTGTTGGCGCAGGAGAGGGAGAAATATCTCCTGAATATTTGGTAGTACGGAACGGTTGCCCATCCGCAGAGGAAGATTTCTTCTTCTTCTTCCTCTTACGTCGGGTACCTGTACGAGTGCCAGAAATTCGTTTTCCAGGGAGCGACGATGCTCGGGAAGCTGACGCAGAGTCAGAGGAGTTATCGGCACCGCCGTCACACTCGGAGACACCAATAGTGAAGACTGGTGGGAAACCAGCGGCGAAGTCTCCCGATGTTGCCACGGGATGAGGAGTAATAGGTGAGGTGAGCACTGGAAATTGAAGGTGGGAGGTGAGATCAGCATCAAAAGACGCTCGTGGACGCTGTAGATATACTTTTTGTGTAACTCGGCCCTGGAGCAGTTGGCACATTTGAAGACGGTGCAGGTCGAGAGCGAGATGTAGCAGGAGGCTGCTTAGAGGCGGTAGGCACTGTAGAAGCCGTGGGAGCTGGATACTCGTTGTTGGGGCATCGAGCACGCTGATGCCCAAGTTCTTTACAATTAGCACAGTGTTCTGATGTTAGCATGTCAATTCTGTAGGAGAGCTGCCCACATCGGACGTTTAGGATCCGTGGGAACTTACGGAGGTGCTCCTCTGATGGAAAGATGAGTCGAACACTCCGGCGAAAACTACGAACATTCTTATTTGCAGGATCCTTGGGCGCAGCTGAATGTGTGAAAACAGGACCAACAATCTTACCACACTTACTAAGTGCAGTACATATCATCGCATCTGAGATTTCGGGGGCACCGGATGCAAGGAGACCTGAACAGGGCGCCTGGCAATCGGTTCAGCTTCCAGGTGGTGGTCTCCCAGGTCAAGACCAAAGTTTAGAAGCGTGTCTGCATGCTCTTTGGATGTGAAATAAACAATCACCGTCCGCGGCCGGCGGGTGAGGTGAGTAATGGCTCCGGCTGGAAGAAAAGCAAGGAGCGTATCACAATAGACTTTCAGCGGTGTATTCGGAAGAGCATCTAGGCACACTCCCAACTCGCGGGTGGAGTGAAGTTCCTGCGCAGCGGGTGAGAAGTGCGGAACGTCTAATTGAAGTGAGTCACCATGTATCTGGACATGGGCATCTGCAAGGGGAAGGCGAGTCGATTGCGTCGGTAGGGACGCACCTGAGGTAACGCTAGAATAAGAGCGGGAAGGCAATCCTCCATTGGAAGGCAGAGGTGCAGCGCTGGATGAAGGAGCTGACACAACGCTGGGTAAGGCTACCGAGGGCAGAGAAGCAACGCCCTCAGAGATATCCATTACGTCATAGGTAGCATCAGGAACGAACGTCATAGCCTCACCACCAGGAGGGGTGGTGGAGTCAGAGAGTTGAAGCGTAGAAGAAGAAGAGCAATAGGCATCAGGAGGAGGACGATATTCCCTATCATCAAGGACGGACGCTGATTGGTTTGCTCCGTCAGAGATAAGGATCGACGTAGTAGGAGAAGCTGTGACGAGAGCGGGAAATCTGCTCTTATCAGCAGTCGCCATCGCCGATGGCGAGGCCTAATTTAGTAAAAACGACCAACTGGTCGAGAAAATAAAGTGCTGATAGCTAATTGAAAATAGTACTCACCGACTCGGGAGATGTCTTAAATGAAAGATACAACCTTCGTCTTGAAGGCACGCACAAAAGTTAAACGACAGAGCACACAAAACACACTCAGTAGACGGCGAAACACGGAGCTCAAAACAGACACGACTTACGTCCCATAAAGCAAGGACTGTTACGGCGTGGTTTGACGATAATTCCGTATCGTGTGTGGACTGGCCAGCGCAGAGCTCTGATCTTAATCCCATAGAGCACCTATAAGATGAATTATAGCGCCGCATAAGAAGTTTGGGACCAAGGCCTACTACTAAGCAGCAGTTAGCGGCAGCATTGTGTACTGAATGGAAGTGCATACCTATCGCTGTGTTCCAAAACCTTGTCGAAAGCATGTCTCGAATGGTCAGTGCATGCATTGAGGCCAAAGGTGGACCGACACCGTACTAATGTATGTCAATAAATGCTATGTTATGTTTCTCTTCTAGGTGTCCGGTGACTTTTGTCAATACAGTGCATTTCTTGGCATTGCCCCCTCCAGATCAATACCGCTCAGCTGAAATAACAGTTAAATGACCATTCCATACTCTTAGAGGATGGCAGGAATTTTGCGAGATGTCGGATGTAAATAGTATTAGGTCACTTTAATAATCTCCTACTTCATGAATTAACTCCTACGACTAGTGGTTAATTTGTTTGAAAGACATGTAGAACTTTTATGCAACTTATTAATCCGTCGAAAGGACACAAATATGGCAGATGTCTAATAAAGTTCTTTAGTGGAGTGAAGCATTTTACACTAAGTTAGCCTTGCATTATGAACAGCCCCCTTTTATATATTCGGAGTGATAATGAAGCACCACGTGACATCAACGTCACGTGTTACGAGCGGGGACCATAAATTGTGCACACCTATTCTCTGTACGTAATCAGCAAACGTCTGCCAGTAATGGGGAAACGTAGCGACTTAAGCCAATTTGACCGCGGCCTGATAGCTGGGGCCCGAGGGGCAGGTGCCAGAATTTCGGAAACAGCTGCACTTCTTGGCTGCTCCCGTACTACTGTATCAAGGGTGTACCAGGACTGGATTAACCATGCACAGACACCCAGAAGAAGGGGCCACATTGGTCAGCCACACTTGTTACTTACTCCCGTATTACTGTATCAAGGGTGTACCAGGACTGGATTAACCATGCACAGATATCCAGCAGGAGGGCTCACATTGGTCAGCCACACTTGTTAGCTACTCCCGTACTACTGTATCAAGGGTGTACCAGGACTGGATTACCCATGCACAGACATCCAGCAGAAGAGCTCACATTGGTCAGCCACGCGCGGTTGATCCTAGAGGTGAGCGTCGGGTGTCACGACTGCTATCTCAGCAACGACGTGCAATAGTTACCCAACTCAGCTACCTGTACAACAGCGGTGCAGTTCGACCTTCTTCCACATGCACCATGGGCTGTACCTTGCTTCGCCTGGGGTTTCACAGACAGAGACCAATGAGGGTACTCATGATGACGCCCAGTCGTCGCAACTAATGCCTCGCATGGGCCAAGGAACGTTGGCATTGGACCTTCGTCAAATGGAAGAAGGTCGTCTGGAGTGATGAGCTTCGTTTCCTGCTGCATCATGCTGATAGCAGGGTTCTCATGTGGCGTAAACAGCATGAAGACCCTATAGCCTGGTTGCACAGATGGGGTTGAAGAGGACGGTGGAGGTGGTATTCTGGTCTCGGGAGCTATTTCTTGGCAAACACTAGGTCCGTTGGTTATCATCGCACAAACACTAAAAGGTGGATGCTATAGGGACCAGTTAGTCGACCATCTCCATCCATATCTGCAAGAGGTCTAACCGGACCACAGTGTCATCATTCAACAGGACAACGCACGCACCATGTCAGCGGGCTTGTATATAATTACTGAGTGGTTGGTGGAACACGACAAGGAATTTGCCATATTGCCTTAACTCTCAAACTTCCCTGACTGTAACCCAACTGAACATTTATGGGGGGGGGGGTGTACGTAAAAGTACCCCCGGGGGAAATACCCCTGAAAACTGAAAAGCGGTTAAAATCCCCCCGGAGAGATTACCCCAAGATCAAACACTCACATCTCCCAATATCATGCATTTTTGCAGTTGCCTTCGACCCTTTCTCCGTTTGTTAATCACAGCCTACGCGCATAAACTGCATGCGGTGAAACAGAATGACAGGAAGTTCTTGCAGTATAGTAGTAGAGCGATTTGCTTGTGCAATCAACTAAAACCCATTAGAGGGGTATTTCTTCCGCTTTGGAAAAAATAACCAAAAGCGAAAAAACATTTCGCAATAATAATAATATTTTTTCTCAAATTTAAATGATTTTTATAATAATTTTTTTAAATATTTCTTAATATCAAAGCGAAAATATATTTCTTCCGCTTTTGAAAAAATCCCCCCCCCTCGGAAAGAATACCCCCAGAACAAACACTCACATCTCCCTCTTTTAATCCTCAATTTAAAATTAAACAAGTTTTTTCATATATGAAAAAAAATGTGCTCATTTGAAGTCGCCACAGTCACGCAAAAGAAAGAAGGTCAGGTTACGGAAGTCCAAAATGAAAACTGTCACTGGCAATGTTTATTTGCCTATTTCGGAAAGTAGCAGGATTGTTCGTGTCAGGCCTGAGTACAAAAACGAATGCCTTCAATGTCTTGAAAAACATTTTCTTTTAAAGGCAGCTTTAATTTAAAGAAAAGAAAGTAGTCACAAAGTGACAAAACTGGAGAATAGGGGGGATGGTTCAGCACACACAGTTGTTTTCGGCCCAAAAATTGTTGCACAGTGACTGCTCTGTAGGGATTCTGCGGTCGGGTACATTATCGTTCAGAAGGAACAATTGCTCGTTTTTGTACTCAGGCCTGACACGAACAATCCTGCTACGTTCCAAAATGGGCAAATAAACATTGCCAGTTACAGTTTTCATTTTGGGCTTCCGTAGCCTGACCTTTCTTTTGCGTGATTGTGGCGACTTCCACTGAGCACATTTTTTCTTATATGCGAAAAATCTTGTTTCATTTTAAATTGAGGATCAAAAGTGGGAGATGTGAGTGTTTTTTTTTGGGGTTATTCTCTCCGGGGGTATTTTTTCCAAAGCGGAAGAAGTACCCCCGTCCAATGGGTTTTAGTTGACTGCACAAGTAGATAGAGGTCTGCACGGGCCTAATTTGGTGAGCCCGCGAGGTCTGCCGGGCCCGTTTCAAATATATCAAACACTCAACCCGGCCTGGTCAATTGCAACTCGCCGCCCCGGTGGCGCAGTGGTCTAAGCGATGGCCTCTGATCATTCGTCCGAACGGGGTCCGGGTTCGAATCCCGGTGAGGCATGGATGTTGTGTTTGTCTTACGGCACTGGCTCTCTCCCTTCCCTCGAACCAGTGAGCCTAAACTAGGGACGGGCGACTGCTTATAGCCCATTGAGTTGTTCACGGTGGTCGTTAAACCTCCAATCAAAAAAAAAAAAAAAAAAAAAAATTGCAACTCTTATTTAGGCCCGGCCCGTGATGTGCCATTTCGTATTATTTTGTCTATCTATTGCATTTTTTAAATTGTGAAAATTAAATATTGAAATGAGATATTATTTTTTTTATTAGAGGTTTAACGACCACCACGAGCAACTCAATGGGCTATAAGTTTAGGGTAACTGGTTCCAGGGAAGGGAGAGAGTCAGTGCCGTAAGACAAACACAACATCCATGCCTCACCGGGATTCGAACCCGGACCCCTTTCGAACGAATGAGCAGAGGCCATCGCTTAGACCACTGCGCCACCGGGGCGGCTGAGATATTATTGAAAATAGTTAGTTGAATGTAAGCCTAAAAATATTAACTAAACTTTGACAATTATCAAAAAATATAATCTCAAAAAAGAGAGAAAAAGAAGCTTAAGCACGTTCAGAATCTCCCTTTCTCTGAACTGGTAAGCTATAACACTACAAAAGTCAATCCCTATATAGATTAGGGATAAAAGAAATAATCCATGTCGCCCCCTCCCCACACTGCAGACATTCTCCGTCCCCCCCCTCTACACAATACAAACACTCGATCGGGGTCGAATCTTTTTGTTTTCAACAAGCCCCAAAATGGTTTTACCATCTTGACCGCGGGTGGCCTAGTAGCGTTCGTGACTGCCATGGAGATGACCTCAGGTTCGATCCTGGCAGGTACGAACGTTTGAACCACTAAATACCCACCGTGCGTCGGATGGACACGTTAAGCCGTCGGGCCCCGGGTACTGCTCCCCCCCCCCCCCCTCGGTAGTAAATAAGGGCGTCTTCTACCTCGCTTGCGTGTGACTTCCCTATCGGGCACTCTAGCCCAAATCTCCTAGCTTCCTATTTCTAAGGGTTGTTTAAGACCTGGGGTCAGATACTCCCTTCCTAAAATCCTCTACATATGATCTGATCTGAATACCTACAGAATGGTAAAAACACTGTGAGTGCCTCTTGGAACAGTTAGATAAACAGTTAATAGGAGAAGTTAAACACACCAGGAAATCAGGGAACACGACATTTTTCTTTCTTTACCATTGTGGTAAAAAGAATGAGTCGACTTGACCCGGCCCGGTCGTAAGTGTCGGGGAAAAAACACGGCCCGTAGCGTTGCTTTGTTCTCTAAACTAAAAAAAAAAAAAAAAAAAAGGCCCGACCTGGCCAGCCCGACCCCTGCAGACCTCTACAAGTAAATCGCTTTAGTACTACTGCAAGAATGACTTCCTTTCAGTTTCACTGCATGCAGTTTATACGTGTGGATTGTTATTAACAAACGGAGAAAGTGTTGAAGCTGTAACTGCAAAAATGCATGAATTGGGAGATGTGAACGTTTTTTTTTCTGGGGGTATTCTCTCCGGGGGTATTTTTACCGGTTACCAGAATGGATGTTGAGAACTGCTGATCATCCTTCACGGAGTGAACATGAAGTGTCGGAGCTGCTGCAGGGGGCATGGGTCAAGTAACACGTGGAGGATGTTCAACACCTTGTAGAATCTATTCCAGGGCGACTGTGAGCAGTCATTTAAGGCTCTACGAGACCCGCCATCTTGTATTGCTGCCTTCTCTTGTTAACCAATGGGCAAGCGTATTTCACAAATTGCTCGGGCAATTTCGCACATTTTGGAACACCGTTTGTGGCTAACGCAAGATATATGATAAATAAAAAGTTCCCTGGTTTCAGAATTTTTATTGACCTTTTCCTTCATTTTTTATCTGCAGCGAAAGTCGTACCAAGGCGTCTTCCATAGTTTTATTAATTAATAAAAAATACTTAAAAAGTCCAAAATGAAAATCTGAAACCAGGGAACTATTTATTTATCATATATCTTGCGTTAGCCACAAACGGTGTTACAAAATGTGCAAAATTGCCTGAGCAATTTGTGCTTGCCTGTTGGTTAACAAGAGAAGGCAGCAATACAAGATGGCGGGTCTCGTAGAGCCTTAAGAGAAAGGTGGACTAACGCGTTATTGGGTAGTGTGACGTACTAAAGAGGTGAAGCGCGTGTCAAGACGACAAATCTGCAGTTATACATTCCGTCGGTGTAGCATAGTCGATTGGAGCAGCTTACTCCGGAGCTAGGAGACGTACGTTCGAGCACCGTCACCGACAAATTCCTGTTTTCACATTGGCGCCCGATTGTAAAAACGGATCTACTGGCCGTTTGGTTCTTCGAAAGATGGGTGTTGGACGTTTGCTTACCCGGACAACAGCCCACTCGGACATTTGCCCATTCGGACATTTGCCCACTGGGCACAAGCCCACTGAACTTGAGCACACTTAGCAAAGTAACTTTAGGAATAATCGCTACCATATTTTCATAATTTAAGCATCATGACCTGCTTTAATTTGGGGAGACGGTGTGTACCCGCCGAAATTTTAATTTTGTATGCCGTGTGACCCAATGCACGTTTTTTTTTTGTTTTGTTTTTTTATTAGAGGTTTAACGACCACCGTGAGCAACTCAATGGGCTATAAGCAGCCGCCCGTCCCTAATTTAGGGCCACTGGTTCCAGGGAAGGGAGAGAGCCAGTGCCGTAAGACAAACACAACATCCATGCCTCAACGGGATTCGAACCCGGACCCCTTCCGTACGAATGATCAGAAGCCATCGCTTAGACCACTGCGCCACCGGGGCGGCATGCACGTTTGGGACATGATGTACACCCACCGGATTTGTACACCCGCCGAAATTTTAAATTTGTATTCAGTGTGACCCAAGGAACGTTTTGAAAAAGAATTCGAATTGTTGAGATACATCCCAAAATGAAACACGCCACATGCAAATCAAAAACGGCAAACCAGTTCTCTAAGGGAAACGACAAATTCGTACCTGGGAGATTGGTACCCTTCAGGGTCTGCGACGTAACGGGGTCGTATACAAACTGCATAAATGACAAATTGCATTTCGTTCCGAGATCTAGTCAAAGTGTGGGATTTTCCTAGTAGAACAAAACGAAATGTACTAGGCCGCCCCGGTGGCGCAGTGGTCTAAGGCGCTGGCCTCTGATCATTTGTCCGTAAGGGGTCCGGGTTCGAATCCCGTCAGGCATGGATGTTGTGTTTGTCTTACGGTACTGGCTCTCTCAATTCCCTGGAACCAGTGACCCTAAATTAGGGACGGGCGACTGCTTATAGCCCATTGAGTTGCTCACGGTGGTCGTTAAACCTCCAATCAAAAGAAAAAAAAACAAATGTACTAGTTTTCCTGTAGGGATATAAATGGGCATGTAAGCTCATGACAACACGCGGTTTATGTAGAAGCTTTGCGACCCATTAAATCTTGTTATGATTTTTAATATTTCGCATGTCATGCAATAAAAGGGGAGTTAACATCCTTTATTATATATACATTTGGGGGATTAACACCCCTAAATTTAAACTTTTCCAAATTTTCAAGTCCGTTGTTCGTCTATTGATAGCGTTGCCTGACGATTTAAGTTTGAGCTTTTTGAACCAATAAGAAAAGTGATATATATTAGTTTCGGTTTGGAGGTAACCCCTTAAATTTCAAGATTTCTTAAACAGAGCGCAATTTTTATACGGTCCATAAATGTATTTATGTGATCAGTTTTCCTACTCTAGATCGGAAGAGTCCTCCGACGTTACTCATTATCTATAAATCATCCATAGTGGGCAAGTGTCCGGTGGGAAAACATTTGTAACAATAACTAAAACAGACAGTTTATTTCGCTAAGACAATGTGGCTTGAGACTTCTCGAAGGGCTGGTTAATGGAATACTCAATTGACTTGAACTCCATCCGTTCGACACCAGTTTTCCGCACACCGACGTCACTGCCAAAGAATATCTAACTGATAAGAAGGTAAGGCTCAGCGAGACGTAACTAGCGCCACTATATTATGCGGCAAAGAATTACTACACAGAAGCCAACATTACAGGCTGATGCCGCAGGATGCCGAGCAGACTGAGTTAGACTGAGCATGCGTGTTTGTGTTCAAAGAATATAAACGCTTGTTTGTGTTGGCGTTTTGTTCAAAGGTTTTGTTGTTCTCATCTAGATCTGCGTTTATATTACAGCCATGAAATACACCCACTCCATTCCGATGAATAACAATTCATGGAATGGAGTGGATGAATAACAAGAACAAATTTGAAACCGTTTGAAACAAATATCCTGGAAAACCATTAAAACAACGTTTGCTGAAAAAAGAAGTTATCGTTACGTTGAAAAAATTAATTTATCAATTATATGAAACTGACTTTTATGAAAAATACCTCGTAATATTGTAAAATGAAAGAGGGAAGCATTCGATTACACAATGCATACCAAACAGACAGCTTTAAGCATACACTCAGTCGTGGCGAGTTAGTCCGGTCGGTAGAGAGCTCAGCTATCACGCCAGCGGCCCAGGTTCGAACCTACTCAGATACGAACGGATGTTTTTCCGATCTGTTGAGAAAATTTCTCCAGCGCAGTGCGTTTAATTTACAAACTTCGGAAGGGTAGAAAAAAAAATTGTAGCTTTGGAAAACTGCGGTTGTCTTTGCTTTTTTTTTTTTTTTTTTTATTATTATGGCTGCTACTGGGAAACCAGCCTCAGCATTTTTGACATTTAAGGTATATTGTAAATATGAAATTCATGCCAAGCAACCTGGTATTACTACGGTGCTTAAAGTGAGAATAAAACTGCTAAAATTTCCTTAAAATAATATTAATTGCTAATGTATATATTTGTTTCACCAAAAGAAGGGACAGGAGGGATACTCAGAAAAGAACAAAAAAGAAAATGCTTTAATAGACCCAATGAGACCGAAGGAAACAGTCGCAGATCAAAGCTTAGCTTCCTTTCCGTGAAATAGGCTTCCCGTCCCGTGTCTCGTACGCTTTTTGCGCCTGAATGTTAACTTTCCCGCAGAGCATCTGCTGCCGCATTACATGGTGGCGCTGCTGTCGCCTGTTTTACATTATCTCTACGAGAGTTGAGCTTCTTCACGCGAAGCGTTTATATTCTTTGTCACTGCTAACGACCCGACCTCTCTCTCAAAACTAAGGTCCCGTCTTTCGCTCTTCCGCTTCCAATGTATCCCTTCTCTCTTAAAACTTAAGAAAACCTCCACTGCCCACTTAATCGGATTTAATCCTCACCTCCATTAGGCTAGTGCAAACACCGTTAAGCTTCCCAGCAAAAACAGTCTTGCTGAGCAACTGTTGGCTGCCAGTACTGTCAGCGGTGGCCCAGCATTATGTTGCCGCAGCCCAACCGTCAATAAAATGTGCGGGCGGCCACCACATGGACCAGCAATTCGGGCCAACAGTGGCACCTCCATCAGTTGTCATATGCAAGAACAGGGCCATTAGAGTTATCCGTAACAGGCAGTAGCTACCACAAGTGGCCCTTCAGCGGCCCTACAAGCACGCGCCATAAATAATGGCTAGCCTAATGTGGTCCGCTAGTTTCCCGGCAGTGGCAGCCCGCAACCCCGTGACGTAACTGATGGTAGGCCGAATCTTCTCCGCCAGTTTCCCAGTAGTAGCTAGCCATAGAAAAAATAATTAAAGGATACCAGCAGTTTCCCAAAGCTACAACTACTTTTTTCTCGCCTTACGAAACTTCTGCATTACAACACTGTGATGAGGAAATTTTCTCAACAGGTCTTGAAAAGCACCCGATTTAATCTGGCTGGAAACGAACCAAGGACTGTCCGCGTCGTCTTTAACTAACTGGTACCACAGAGACACAGCACGTGTTGCTTCTGAGCATGCGCGGTCCCGTTGCTTCCACCTGGTGTTGGGGTTGCATCGGTTGTCAGCTACGGGCCCGCAATTCACGGCGATGCTGCAAGGCCATCAATGGCTGCCACCAATGGACCGCTACTGTGCCATGAGCGGCAGATTTCAGCAAGCAGTGACCCATTACTGCCAGCTGGCGGCCAGCAGTTTCCCAACACTTGTGTTTTTACTGGGTTACTCCCTGGGAGTAATTGTAAAGCCAGCAAAACAGTTAAACACACCAGGAAATCGGAGAGCACGACTTTTTTCTTTCTTTACCATTACCATAAAAGGAATGGGTCGAGTTGGCCCCGCCCGGCCGTAGGTGTCTGAGAAAAAGCCCTGCCCGGCCTCTTGCTTTGCTCTCAAAACTAAAAAATGACCCGACCCGTGCAGACCTCTAATATACATACATATTTACAATGTTTTTTTCATGATCTAGGGGTCAGGGCATCTCACAGTGGGACTGACATCGGGGAAGTTCATTGGAAGTCTGAACTGTGTTTCTCAAATCATTTCTGTACAACATTGGACCTATGGCTCGGCTCACTGCCATCTTGGACGACACCGCCGCCATTCGGAAAAAAGTACAATATTGTTGGGTGTACCCCCAAAATTATCTTCAGTTTTGTATTCATCAAGAGAATTACTAAATGATGGCAAAAAAGGCCAAATTCCGCGGAAGGATCTTATGCCTGTATCTTTATTTATGCAAAACGAATAGCTCCCAAATTGCAGTGTGGACAGTTTTCCGAACCCCAGTGAAGTGAGGTTAAAATACTATTTCGTTCAGTGGACATATAATTTTTTTTCACTCGACGGATTTCTTTCGAGAGGGGGCCTTTTCCTCTTTGATATCTACCCTAGATACAAGGAGTTCTTTAACTCATTCAAGCACTTTTTAAGGTTTGATGTTACTTTAAAGAACATGAAGAAAAAAAGTTCCGTGTAACATATGAAACTTTCGTAAGAAGGAGTATGTCTTTCACTGGAAAACTACTTCAACAATGATGACACGCATGCTTTAAAGGGAATGGAGTCATTGCATCCCAGAACACCTGCTACCATTGTTTGGAATAAAGAAATTCGCCATTGTAGTTGTTGCAGCGGGACTGTTGCCACCCACCCAAGAAACTTCGTAACTTAATTCAGAAGTAATCTTTGCCGGCTCCTTGTCAGGGGTGGAGTCTGCCAACCTACTGCAGAGAGAACAGGAACGCCTCAGAAAAAAAAAAAAAAGCTTAACAGGAGGTTGAGCACCATCCCCTTCTGTATCGTCCCTTTTTCTTCCCCACCCCCATGAGCAGCAATAAGAGAAAAGCAGCAGAGGAGATAGAATCAGATCATTCTCCCTCAGGGGGACCGAGCAAATGTGAACTGCCACGCGCGGCGCCGCACGGCGCCCTGCTTCCGTTCCATGTTTATTGAGGGGGGTCGCAATTACGGGTAATTCAAGTGGGGCGGACCTGGGATGGGCAACTGGTGTTTGATCTCCCTGTTTACTCCCTGCAGCAAGTGGGCGAGATGCTGAACTTTGACCCCTAATTGTTTCCGAGGTCGTCGCAAGTCAGAAGTGAAACGTAAAACGTTTCGCTCGCAACGTGAATCAAGGTTTCTTTAAACACAAATGCGTTTTCCGGGCATATTTATCGGAACCACTCAACCATATTTTTTTACATTTTGCTCCCCAATCGATGGTGCTATAAGTGAACACGCCCTTTTAGAACTTTAATTTGAGATATGCTACAACATTTTGCTCAGAGTTGTTGTTTATATTCTTATTGTGCAATCATCAGCAAATGGTTTCTTTTGGCATTAACACTCCCTTCAACCTCCAGAGCATTTCCTGTAAGGTTCGTCTGTATCGATTGCTGTAATTGCAGAAAACCGTATGAAATTCAGAGTGAGTGGCAGTACCTGTCATTACGAAGCTTTTTAACCCACTAAAGATAAATGGATTGCAGTAGAACAAGACAAAATAAAATTACGAGTGGTAATATAACATGAGCATGTTTGTAGCAAGCACAAGCAGCATGAAGTACGTGTCACAGAGAATCAATAGGTCATTTAAAATTATTTTTCGGGAAAAGAAATATATTGCAATCACTTTAACATGACAAGTGAGCGATAATAATTTTAGCTGCAGGGAAAGGGAAAGAGGTCCCAAAACAAGAATTCTTTAAAGGTCCACTGTAAACCGTCGCACAGGAAAACTGCCACACACACCGGGTACGGAGAACTGGACACATTGCAATTTCAGTGCCATAAAATTGTTCTGCATAAACAAATTTCGTGTGGCTATATTCCCCACTACTTGAGCAACTTCTGTTCATATATATTTTTTTTTTTTAATATTTCATTTTCAGTAAGAATTTTAGGCATTTCTATGATTTCTGGAGCTAAGCCTAAGCGGAGAACTGGCCACAAAAATTTTAAGGGACCGTATAAAAATTGCGTTCTGGGCTGCTTTTTCCGGTCTGTCGAGAAAATTTCCCCAGCAAAGTGCGTTAATTCACAAGCTTCGTAAGGCTAGAAAAAAAAATTGTAGCTTTAGGAAACTGCGGTTATCCTTGCTTTTTTTTTTTTTTTTTAATTATTATTGCTACTACTGGGAAATTGGCGGACAAGATTCGGCAAGCCACCAGTTACATCACGTGGTTGCTGGCTACCACTAACGGCCCACTAGCGGACCACATTAGGCTAGCCATCATTTCTGGCAAGTACTTGCAGGGCCATTTGAGGCAGCTACTGCCTGTGATGGACCACTGATGGCCCTGTTGTGGCATATGACAACTGATGGGGTGCCAACTGTTGGCCTGAACTGCTGGCCCTTCTGTTGGCCGCCCGGACATTTTATTGACGGTTCGGCAGCGGCAACATAGTGCTGGGCCATTGATGGCAGTGCTGGCCTAGCAATACTGTTTTTGCTGGGTGGTGGCTTGCCGAATCTTGTCCGCCAATTTCCCAGTAGTAGCCATAATAATTAAAAAAAAAAAAAAAAGCAAGGATAACCGCAGTTTCCTGAAGCTACAATAATTTTTTTTTCTACCCTTACGAAGCTTTTGAATTAACGTACTGCGGTGGGGAAATTTTCTCGACAGATCGGAAAAATGCCGTTCGCATCTGACTAGATTCCATCCTGGGTCGTTTACGTGGAAGCCGCGCTCGCTACCGACCGGACTAATTCACGACGCTCGAATACGTGCTGGAAGCTATCTGTTTGGTATACAATTTGTAATCGAATGCTTCCCTCTTTCATTTTATAATATTGCGAGGTATTTTTCATAAAAGTCAGTTTCATATAATTGATAAATTAATTTTTTCAACGTAACGATAGTTTTTTTTTTTTTTTACATTAAGGGAACTTCACTTATTTTCAAGGCGTGTACATACTTAAGAGTCGCTTTCCAAAGTTTTGTACTGTCCTTGCCGTCTTGAAAAGAGATTGTTGAATAAATATATATTTACCCGGGTTCATGTCACATTCTGTTACATTTTTAACGTTGTGTCTTCCCTTTCCGTTGTCCGAAGCTACATCTGTTTTAAAGAGTAAAAGATATTTTATTTTACTTCTCGTTATTTTTAGAAGCGAATTCCTCCCAGTCTTGTGTATTCAACCCATGGATGAGTACACCACATAGCGTTGCTTTTTTTTTCTTTCAAATAATTAATAAATTTTGTACGCGTATAATTCTTTTTTTTTTCCCCCAACAAACGCTATTTTAATGGTTTTCCAGGATATGTGTTTCAAGCGGTTTCAAATTTATTCTTGTTATTCATCCACTCCATTCCATGAATTGTTATTCATGGGAATGGAGTGGGTGTATTTCATGGCTGTGATCTAGTATTTCACGGCTTAATCTGATATCTTCGTCGACGTAAAATTTCATTAGGAAATTAATTCGCCTCTCCACATATGGATTTTTTTCTTAACATCCACTAAAATAACACGATGGCGATAGCGTCGCCTTCAACTAACTCGTACCATGAGAGACACAGCAAGTGTTGCTTGTGCGCATGCGCAGTCCCGATGCTTCCACCTGCTGTTGGGGGTTGCATTGGTTGCCAGCAACGGGCCACTAGTGGCACTTGCTTGGAGGCCCACAATTCACGGCGATGCTGCAGGGCCATCAATGGCTCGCCAACTGATAGCGCTGCCACCAACGAACCACTACCGGGCCGTGAGCAGCAGATTTCAGCCAGCAGTGACCCATCACTGCCAGCTGGTGGCCAGCAGTTTCCCAGCACTTGTGTTTTTGCTGGGAAGCTACAAGTCATCGAATTGTCTGAAGGCATCTGCTGCCTCAGGAAACTAGTCCCGGGGGGGGGGCAATACCAAAAGCGTAAAATATCAAGAATTTCTCATTTCTCTTCCGATCGGGAGATCTTCAGCATTTACAAGCTGCAACTCAACAAAATTTCTCAGCGCATGTGCACTTTCTGGAAACCAGTGGGCGATGGGAAGGGAGGGGGGGGTAATACCAAAAGTGTAAAATATGAAAAATTCCTCGTCCGATCGGGAGATTTTCAGCATTTAGCAGCTACAACTCGACACATTATCTGAAGGCACGTGCCTATTCAGTAAACCTGTCGGGGGGGGGGATACCAAAAGTGTAAAATATGAGCAATTTCATCCGATCGGGAGATTCTCAGCATTTAGCAGCTACTGCTCCGACACATTATCTGAAGGCATGTGCCTACTCAGGAAACCTGTCGGGGGGGGGGGGGGTTGTTGTTGCTTGTAAAAGCTGAAAATCTTTGGATTGGACGAGAAATTCTTCATACTTTACAGTTTTGATATTACCCCCCCCCGACAGGGTTGCAGAGTAGGCACATACACTCAGATAATATGTCGAGTTGTAACCTGTAAATGCTGAAACTCTCCCGATCGGACGAGAAATTCGTCATATCTTACACACTTTTGGTATATTACTCCCCCACCCCCCACCCGACGGGTTTGCAGGGTAGGCACATGTCCTCAGTTAATGTGCCGAGTTGTACGTAGCTTGTGAATGCTGAAAATCTCCGGATCGGACGAGAAATTTTTCATATTTTACAGTTTTGTCCCCCCCCCCCCCCGCACAGTATGCTGAGTAGGCACATGCCGTCAGAAAATTTGCCGAGTTGTAGCTTATAAATGTTGAAAATCTTCCGATCGGACGAGAAATTTTTCATATGTTACACTTTTGGTATCCCCCCCCCACACACACACACACACGGGTTTATATAGTAGGCACATGCCCTCAGAAAATGTGTCGAGTTGTACGTAGCTTGTAAATGCTGAAAATCTCCTGATCGGATGATAATTTTTTTCATATTTTACAGTCCCCCCCCGACAGGTTTCCAGAGTAGGCACAAGCGTTAAGATAATGTGTCGAGTTGTAGCTTCTAAATGCTGAAAACCTCCCGATTGGACCAGAAATGCTTTATATTTTACACTTTTGGTACACCCCTCCCTCCCGACAAGTTTCCTGAGTCAGCACATGCGCTCAGATAATTTGCAGACTTGTGGTTTGAAAACCCTGGAATCTTCTATTGAAATGTACCTCATAAACATTTTTTCTAAAAATTTACATTAATTAGCGCAATTAAGAAAAGACGAAATTACAGAAACTTTATATGACTCAGATAACCAATCTCTGGAGGTCTTGGGCGTGAAGCGATCAAAAACGCAATTCTTATACGACCCCTTAAAATTTTTGTGGCCAGTTCTCCGGTGGCCACTTCTCCGGTGGCCAGTTCTCCGGGTGGCCACTTCTCCGGTGTCCAGTTCTCCTACACTCCACACACACATCTTTCAGAAACTTGTAATAAATACTGCCACACATTGAAAATCGGCCACACAGGAAAACTGCCACACGTTTTTTAAGGTACCGGGCACAAATTGCCGTTCCTCCGAGGAACACTTTGAATCTGTGGCAATTTTCCGAGTTTCCGAATTATGTGTGGCAGTTTTCTAAGATGCCTAACGACGAGATGGAGCTCTTTTGTTGGTCTAAATTTTCATGCCGATTCATACGAGTTTAGGGCAACTGGCCATAAAGGTTCGGGGGGTGGGGTGTATTAAGATTGCTGTTTCTTGGCCTATATTGAGAATTAAATTGGCAACTCCAAACACATTTCGAGGAAACGTTCTATCCCAGTAAAAACACAAGTGCTGAGAAACTGCAGGCCACCAGGGGTGTAGGAGAAGTGGCCACCGGAGAACTGACCACCCGGAGAACTGGCCACAAACATTTTAAGGGGTCATATAAAAATTGCGTTTTTGACCGCTTCGTGCCCACGACCCCCAGAGGTTGGTTATCTGAGTCATATAAAGTTTCCGTAATTTCATCTTTTCTTAATTGCGATAATTTATGTAATTTTTTAGAAATTTTTTTTATGACGTACATTTCAGCACAAGATTTCAGGGTTTTCAAACTACAAGTCTGCAAATTATCTGAGCGCATGTGCTGACTCAGGAAACTTGTCGGGGAAGGGGGGGGAGGTACCAAAAGTGTAAAATGTAAAGCATTTCTGGTCCGATCGGGAGGCTTTCATCATTTACAAGCTACAACTCGACACATTATCTTAGCGCATGTGCCTACTCTGGAAACCTATCGCGGGGGGGGGGCTACCAAAACTGTAAAATATGAAACATTTCTCGTCCGATCGGGAGATTTTCAGCATTTACAAGCTACGTACAACTCGACACATTTTCTGAGGGCATGTGCCTACTATGCAAACCGGGGAGGGAGGGGGATACCCAAAGTGTAAAATATGAAGAATTTCTCGATCCATCCGAAGATGATTTTCAGCATTTACAAGCTACAACTCGACCCATTATCTGAGCGTATGTGCCTACTCTGGAAATGCCCCCCCCCACACACACACACAGGTTTGCTATACCCTCAAATAATGCGTCCAGTTGTAAATGACAAAAATCTGCCGATCGGAAGAGAAATTCTTCATAATTTACACTTTTGAAATCCCCCCTCCCCCCTCCCCCGGATGGGTTTGCTGTGTAGGCACATGCGCTCAGAACAGATTTGTCGAGTTGCAGCTTATAAATACTGAAAATCTCCTGATCGGCCGAGAAATTCTTCATATTTTACAGTTTTGGTGTCCCCTCACATACACAGGTTTGCTGAGTAGGCACATGCCTTCAATCAATGTGTCGAACTGTAGCTTGTAAATGCCAAAAATCCCCCGATCGGACGAGGAATTTTTCATATTTTACACTTTTCATATTACCCCCCCCCCCCCCGACAGGTTTCCAGGGAGTGCACATGCGCTGAGAAAATTTGTTGAGTTGAACGCTTGTAAATGCTGAAGATCTCCCGATCGGAAGAGAAATTCTTGATATTATACGCTTTCGGTATCAACCCCCCCCCCCCCCGACTAGTTTCCTGAGGCAACAGATGCCCCCAGACAATTCGAAGACTTGTAGCTTGTAATTGTTGAAAATCTCCCGATCGGACCAGAAATTTTCTTTATATTTCATATTTTAGGTTTTAAGCCCCCCCCCCCCCCCCCCCCCGACAAGTTTCCCGGGTTTGCTCATACTAGCAGAGAATTTGTTTAGTTATAGTTTACAGAAAAATATCGTAAATAAGAAAATACGAAATTACGGACATAAGTTTGCCAGATAACCAATCTCGGGGAGACGTAGCCACGGAGCAGCCCAGAACGCAATTTTTATACGGTCCCTTAAAATTTTTGTGGCCAGTTCTCCGCTTAGTCTTAGCTCCGAAAATCATGGAAATGCCTAAATCTCTTACTGAAAATGAAATATTAAAAAAAATATATGAACAATAGTTCCTCAAGTAGTGGGGAATATAGCCACACGAAATTTGTTTATGCAGAACAATTTTATGGCACTGAAATTGCAATGTATCCAGTTCTCCGGTGGCCAGTTCTCCGTATCCGAAAATATGTCGAGTTGCAGCTTGTAAATGCTGACCCAGGTAGCAATATTATGTTGGACCAACCGTGGGCTTTCAACAGTCAGCCCAGCGACGAGGCGACTCGGCGGCCAACAATTGGATATGTGTTGGTTCAACGGTTGGACCCACATTGGAAAACTGTTGCAAACAGTTTTCCAATGTGATCATGTGTTCTTGGACAACCATGGTTGGTCATGTGTTGTTGGACAACCAGCGGACAACCGTTAAGTGGTCATTTGTTGATAAATGGTTGGTCATGTGTGGTTGGAAAAACCGTTGGCCAATCTTCGATAAACAACCAACCTTCGCCCAACGCTGCCGACGCAAAAATATCATTGGGCCAACCATTGGCCAACGTCAGTGTGCCACTTGGGGAAGGTCTCCCGATCGGAAGAGAAATGAGAAATCTTTGATGTTTTTACGCTTTTGGTATTGCCCCCCCCCCCCTCAGTTTCCCGAGGCAGCAGATGCTCTCAGACAATTCGATGACTTGTAGCTTGTAATGGCTGAAAATCTCCCGATCGGACCAGAAATGCTTTATATTTCATATTTTAGGTTTTAAGCCTCCCTTCCCCCCACCCAACAAGTTTCCCGGATATGCTCATACTCGCAGAGAATTTGTTTAGTTATAGCGTATAGAAAAAGATCGTAAATAAGAAAATACGAAATTACGGACATAAGTTTGCCAGATAACCAATCTCGGGGAGACGTAGCCACGGAGCAGCCCAGAACGCAAATTTTATTCGGCCCCTTAAAATTTTTGTGGCCAGTTCTCCGCTTACTCTTAGCTCCGAAAATCATGGAAATGTCTAAATTTCTTACTGAAAATGAAATATTAAAAAAAAAAAGATATGAACAATAGTTGCTCAAGTAGTGGAGAATATAGCCACACGAAATTTGTTTATGCAGAACAATTTTATGGCACTGAAATTGCAATGTGTCCAGTTCTCCGGTGGCCAGTTCTCAGGTGGCCAGTTCTCCGTATCCGCAAGAGGTCATACAGAATGATGGCAATAATGTGAAATCCTAGGTACGTTATTTGTTGTGTTCTCCTCCTTTTTTTGTTGACTACAAAAACGGGTAGAACTTATGCACACCCAATATTAATGAATATTATGTATGTCTCACTTAAACATCGTTTGATTCTTGCAAACATTGCCGTGTCACAGAAGAGGGGTAATTTTATGATATCTTTAACTGAAATGTGCGTTTAACTAAGAGCTCTTCTGTCAGCTATTGCAACATACAGTATATGAATGAGTGTGGTAAAGTAAAACGTTTACGGTCCTTCTAAATTGCCCAGCTGAGTCGTTTGCAGTGGGGGAATGCGTGATGTGGTCGACAGATCTTAGCCGCAGCCTATCAGCAGATGCAAAAATGTCACAAGTGCGGACGGGAAGGGGGAGGGGGGGGGGAAGCTTCACCCTGAAAGTCTGAAGATCCACTGGGCCGAAGACAATGAGACTAAAGACGCTCCCGACTTTTTACTGCCCCTTAATTGTTCAGGGGGCAGGGGAACTAGACAGAGTGGCTTTTTCTTGGAGGTCCATTAAAGAAAGAGCTGGAGTGTGCCTGCTGTTTATGTCGTGTGTGTGCCTGGGGGTGGGGAAAGCTGGCACAATGGATTGTTTCGTAATAGAGGAAGAGATCGAATTAAAGAAGTAATCCCCACACACAAAAGGAAGTAGCTCGTGACGTCCGAAAAAAGTGTCCTTGCCAGAAAAATAGTTCCGACTGGAAACAAATTGCATGCGCTGTGGAAAAGTAGTTCCTGTGTACAAAAAGAAATGGTGCCGGCAATCTTTAAAATGAAAGCACGCAGAACCGTCAACTAAACACGTTATGAAAAAGTTTATGTCAGGTGCAACGCTACCCTGGATCCCACCCAATATTTCGTTGAGCGCCTTCACCCTCCCCCCCAATATTTCGTTGAGCGCCTCCCCCCCCCCCCAATATATTTAAGCAGCTGGGACATACACATGGTGAGTTCAACCGTCTTAGATTTTTGGAAACTTAGATAAACGTATGTGAATTTTCGAATTTACAGAGATTTTGTTATGCAAAATTATTTTCTTTCCTTTAATTTTAATGTTTAACTATTCTGTAGCAGGGAGGAAGTACCCTGAGTGAATGTCTAACAGAGCCCCCCCCCCCCCAAAGTATTACCAGCTTCAATTTGTCGCTAAATTTCAAATAAAAAAAACGTGTAAGAACAAATAAAAAACATCGTAGAGAAATTTTTCATACGGCTTTGTAATTAATTATATTTAATAGCACTATTGTGGTATTATTCATCTGTATGAAACTGCCCCTTTGAGGTCTACCTAGAGCGATCGCTCTAGGTGGTGGCATGATTGGCCTAAAGGTAGTACCAGCCATGAGTCGAAAGACACTATTTTCGTAATTGTTGTTTAAAAAGATGTGAGAGAGGTAGTGGGAGTGAAAAGAGAGAGAGCAATATATAGAGAGAGACAGACAGCGAAAGAGGAGTGAGAGAGAGCAATATAGAGAGAGACAGACAGAGGGAGAGAGAGAAAGAGAGGGAAAAGAGAGACAGACACAGAGAGAGGGGGATTGAGGGCAAGATAGAGAGCGAGAGAGAGAGAGAGTGAAAGAGAGAGCGAAAGAGAGAGAGTGAAAGAGAGAGAGAGACCTTGTCAGGTTCAAATTTAAATTCCTAAACAGCCTTATGAAAACAAATAATGTTAAAAAAAAATAATGACTTAAGCTAAAAAACTAAATTGCGAAGAAATATAGTAACTTTTTCAAGGTCATAAAAGTTCGCATCCATAGCTCCCAGTATTGAATAAATACTATATACATATACGAGTATATACGTGCAAGTTATTCCAAGGTATTTTTACTTAAGAATAACAGCAGCAGCGTCGTGTAAAATCTAAATGAACAGAATTTTTCTGGCAAAATTTCTGCCAAACACTTCAAAATTTTTGATCTCCCGTACTACTGCTTGGTAAACGGTAAAAATACCCCCGGGAAAAATTCCCCCGGAGAAAATACCCATGAAATCTGAAAAGCGGAAAAAATACCCTCGGAGGAAATACCCCCAGAACAAACAGTTCACTGTAAACTGCCACACAGGAACACTGATATGTGGCAGTGTTCCGGTGTGGCAATTTACCGGCAATCCTGCAACACATTTTTCAGCAACTTGGAAAATTGCCATATGTTTTTCATTAAGGGACCGGGTACAAATTGCTGTTCCTCCGAAGAACATTTTGAATGTGTGACAATTTTTCCAGTGGGGCAGTTTCCCAAATTTCCGAATTATGTGTGGCAGTTTTCTAAGGTGCCTAACAAGAGGAAGGAACTCTTTTGTTTGTCTGAATTTCCATGCCGGTTCATACGATTTTAGGGCAACTGGCTATAATTTCAAGGGGGGGAGGGGGCTCTATAAAGATTGCCGTTTCTGTTCCTATATTGAGAATTGATTTGGGAACTCCAAACGAATTTCGAGAAAACGTTCCATGTAAACCAAGCGAGAATTGTACTTTAATTTGAAGAAATAAATTGCCCAGGACCCGAGGTACACTTGGTGTGTGTGTGTGGGGGGGGGGGACTCCACCACCCAACTTCCGTAATATTATATTCTGGGACGTTGGAGTCTGTCAGTGTATCTAGGATGTTCCCCTTGAAGCGTCAGCGAGATCCGTGAGCTTTGGGTTTGGGGGAGGGGGGGGGGAGGCCTTCTTCAAAATGTTAAAATGGACGTAGAGCTGTATCCTTTACATAATGATACTGAATTCACCTCCCCCCCCCCCCAAGTTTCTAAGAGCTCTTCAGGGATAACATCGAGGATACACTGACCAATTCCAGAGGTCCAGAATATAAAATTACAGAAGTTGGGGTTAGAGCAGTGCCCTCCAAACCAAGCACCTCGTATCCCTTTTACAGACCACCAAATTTCTGGGGGAGGGGGAAGGGCATACATAGTCTGCCACTAAACACAGCATGAAGCATAGAAATTGGTAGCAAATCCCTTACCTTGAACACTTGTCTGCGCTCTTAGAAACTTGGGGTAGGGGGAATTCACCCCACCCTCCTGAAAATTCGTGTTCGTGTCCAGAATAATTATACATATAAAGCATGGTTCTAATGTTTACAGCTCTTCGTCCATTTTAACATTTTAGGGGAAAGCCCCCGAAACTCACGGACCTCGAGGACGCTTCAAGGGGAACATCCTGCATACACTGACAGACTCCGGCGGCCCAGAATATAATATTACGGAAGTTGGGGGAAATCCCCCTCAAACCAAGTGTACCTCGGATACTCGGCAATTTATTTCTGGGGTATTTTCTCCGGGGTATTTTTACCGTTTTTCAGTTTTCGGGGGTATTTTCTCCGGTAAACGGTACAAAATAATCCTGAAAACTGAAAAGCGGAAAAAATGCCCCCAGAAGAAATACCCACAGAACAAACGGTTCACTGTAAACTGCCACACAGGAACACTGATGTGTGGTTCCGGTGTGGCAATTTACCGGCAACCCTGCCACACATCTTTCAGCAACTTGGTTACAAAAAGTTTCAAAGGTCGGGGGGTCTATAAAGATTGCCGTTTCTGGACCTACATTGATTACTGAATTGGGAACTCCAAACGAATTTCGCGAAAACGTTCCATGTAAGTCAAGCGAGAATTGTACTTTAATTTGAAGAAATAAATTGCCGAGGATCCGAGGTACACTTGGGGGGGTAGGGGCTCTACCCTGAACTTCCGTAATATTATATTCTGGGCTGCTGGAGTCTCGGTGTAACCAGAAAGTTCCCCTTGAAGTGTCCGCGAGGTCCATGATCTTGGGAGGAGCTTCCCTCGAAATGTTAAAATGGATGTAGAGCTGTAACCATTAGTTGTATAATGATTCTGTACACGATCACGAATTTTCAGGAATGTGGGGTAACCACCCTCATTTCTAAGAGCTGTTCAGGGGTGACATCGAGGATACACTGACCGTCTCTAGAGGTCCAGAATATAAAATTACGGAAGTTGGGGGTAGAGCCCTCCAAACCAAGCACCTCGTATCCCTTTCACAGGCTTCACAAAATTTCTGGGGGAGGGGGGCGCATACATAGCTTACCATTAAACACAAAATGAAGCATAGAAATTGCGAGCAAATCCCTTACCTTGAACATTTGTCTGCGCTCTTAGAAACTTGCACCCCACCCTCCTAAAAATTTGTGGTCGTGTACAGAATCATTATGTAAAGCATGGTTCTAATATTTACAGCTCTACGTCCATTTTAACATTTTGGGGACGTCCACCCCCAAAGCTCAAGGACCTCGCGGACGTTTCAAGTGGAACAGCCTGGATACACTGACAGACTCCAGCGACTCGGAATCTAATATTACGGAAGTTGGGGGTTGAGCCCCCTCCCCCAACCAAAAGTACCTCGGATTCTTGGCAATTTATTTCTTCAAATTAAAGTACAATTCTCGCTTGGCTTACATGGAACGTTTTCTCGAAATTCGGTTGGAGTTCCCAATTCAGTTCTCAATATAGCCACAGAAACGGCAATCTTTATACCCCCCCCCACCTTGTACTTTTGTGACCAAGTTGCTGAAAGATGTGTGGCAGGGTTGCCGGTAAATTGCCACACCGGAACACTGCCACACATCAGTGTTCCTGTGTAGCAGTTTATAGTGAACCGTTTGTTCTGGGGGTAATTCTTCCCGGGGTATATTTCCCGCTTTTCAGTTTTCAGGGGTATTTTCTCCGGGGGTATTTTTTCCCGGGGGTATTTTTACTGTTTACCGTTTCAGTAACCCATGTTAATACTTTTTTTTTTTTTTTTGCTTTAGTCTTGTTTATGGAAGCATTTAGACATCAGAGTAAAACAACTAAGAACAGTACGAAAACGAAATAAATGTCAGGATACCTTTCATCAGATAATGTGTCTCAACAAGCTTTATATAATATTAACGTTGAACAATTACCTTGCAATCTCGGCAACTCCACCAAATCACTCCTTCCAATCTACTACATTCATTGCTGGCATTTTTATTTTGTGCGACTCACTGTCAGCGTTGCGAAATAGTAAAAGCTGTTCGGGGAAAAGCTGTTGAGTTAGAAAACGTTAAACCGAAAGGTAACTAAATTTATATATGAAAACAAAAATCAGAAAGACGGTTAAATAGAGGTATACGTCACAAACGAATCTAGGAAAAAAAATGCAAGGAAAAAAGATCCACGGAAAAAAATCCAGGAAAAAAAAAGCCACCGGAAAAAAAAGCCATGGAAAAAAAAAATCCACGGAAAAAAAAGCCAACGGAAAAAGAAGCCAGGGAAATAAAATCCAACTGTAACGAAACAGTTATCCATTTACATGATCGACACAGGGCCGGATTAAGGAGGGGGGTCTAGCCACATGGTTTTCATTAAGGGGCCGGGCGCCAATTGCTGTTCCTCCGAAGAACACATTTGAATGTGTGACAATTTTTTCAGTATTGCAGTTTTCGAAGGTGCCTAACGAGGGGAAAGAACTCTTTTGTTTGTCTGAATTTTCATGCCGGTTCATTTGAGTTTAGGGCAACTGGCCACAAAAGTTAAATGGGGTGGGGCTATAAAGATTGCCATTTCAGGGTCTATATTGACAATTGAATTGGGAACTCCAAACAAACGAATTTCGAGAAAACGTTCCATGTAAGCCAAGCCAAGCGAGAATTGTACTTTAATTCGAAGAAATAAATTGCCGAGGATCCGAGGTGCACTTGGGGGGAGGGGGGCTCTACCTCCAACACCCGTAATATTATATTCTGGGCCGCTGGAGTCTGTCAGCGTATCCAGAATGTTCCACTTGAAGCGTCCGCGAAGTCCGTGAGCTGGGGGGGGTTCCCCCAAAATGTTAAAATGGACGTAGAGCTGTAAACATTAGTACCATGCTTTATATAATTTTCTGTACACAACCACGAATTTTCAGGAGGGTGGGGTGAATCCCCTCCCCTCCCCCCATGTTTCTAAGAGCTCTTCAGGGGTAACATTGAGGATACACTGACCGACTCTAGAGGTCCAGAATATAAAATTACGGAAGTTGGGGGTAGAACCCTCGAAACCAAGCACCTCGTATCCCTTTTACAGACTTCACCAAATTTCTGGGGGACGGGGTATCAAAAGCGCAATTTTTGTACGACCCCTAAATTTCCTACAAGGTCACCCAACATGGAAGTGGACACAAGAAAATCAAAAGTGCAATTTTTGTACGCCCCCCCCCCATTGCTCGAACGTCCATGGAAACAAAATATGGTGTCCTTGTAATCTTTGAGAAGTGAGAACTTTTTTATGTACATTTTTATATGACTCCCTAAGTTCCTTACTGGTTTAACCTACACGAAAGAAGCAGTTGGATTTTATTTCCATGGATTTTTTTTTCCTTGGCTTTTCTTTCCTTTGGCTTTTTTTTCCCTGGATCATTTTTCCGTTGGATTTTTTTTCCTGGCTTTTTTTTCCGTGGATCTATTTTCCTTGGATTTTTTTTCGGTAACCGTCACGAATACCTTGGTGATACGTATTTATGTACGTATGATATGGACCCACTAGCAAATCCAGCGGGGAGTGACTGGGGCGACCCCCCCCCCTTTTTTTTTCTATTTTAAATGGCCATTTTCTACTTAATTAATGCATTTATGTTTGTAAAATTATAGTACTAAATTCACAGATTTTCGTAAAAGTTTTCATAACAACTAAAATTTGGAGATAAAATGCTCTGTTCTAGCTTCAAGAGATGAAACCAAGTTAGTAAAATCATGCAATGCATTGATTATGATACGCTTTCCAACATACCAGAAATCATTACTCAAGTTATGAGGATAACGGCTGTGGAATAAATCTCGCTCCTGTGCCCTGACCTTTGACCCCATTTCGATGATATTAAACAGAATTGTTTCAGTATATCTCCGAAACAACATACTAAAGTTTTGTCATAATAGAAGCATTTTTAGTCAAGTTATGAGGATAATGGCTATGAAATAAATGTCGCTGGTGTGCCCTGACCTTTGACCCCATTTCGATGATATTAAATAGAATTGGTTCAGTATACCTCCGGAACAATATGATATAAAGTTTTGTCGCAATCGAAACATTTTTACGTAAGTTATGAAGCATAAAAGCAATGGAATGGATCCCGGTTCTATGTCCTGACCTTTGACCCCATTTCGTCCATTTTCAATAGGGTTCGTCCCCAGGCTGTCCCCTACCACATACTAAAATTTCATCGAAATGGAATAATTTTTTCGAGTTTTCGTGGGGACAGACAGACAGACGGGCGGACCAAGCTGGAACATATACGCTTCTTCAACCTACAGTTGGAAAGCGTAAAAAAAAGGAAGAACAAAAAAAAAAAAAAAACGAAAAAAACAAACAAACTAGAGGTTCAGAAACAGAGAAAGATGAGAGCGGAAGTGAAGAGATTTTGATTGATCACAAAAAGCAATGGGTGAGCTTTATGTTTTTTAGTATTGTTCACTATCCGTGGTGATTGGGAGCAGAGAAAGCCATTGTGTGAGGTAGACATCGAAATGTGTGTGAGAGAGGGAGAGATAGTGTGGGTGACAGAACGGAGTGCGTACTTCGATTGGGCCAAAAACTACTAACAAATTTCCGAGCCGGAAATTTTTCCATTAATTAATCCATTTATTCAGAAAGCATGAAACTTTATTTTAAAAGATTTTATCCAGACTTAAAAAAGATTTAAAAAGCATCAAGTTTTTTCGTTTTTTTTTTTTTTCAGATTTAAAAAGCATCAAATTTGTTTTCTCGAGAAGTGGGAAATTGAACGCCGTGAAAACAGTGCTGATTTCATAGTTCTGGTGGTAAACGGTAAACTCCCCCACCGGTAAATTCCCCTACTTTCAGTCAATTCCCCCATCTCGGAAAACTCCCCCACCGGTAAATTCCCCCACCTTTTTCAATCACGGACGGTGCACAAATTAATTTTACTCAAAATACGACTCAAAAAAGTGGGGGAATTTACCGGTGGGGGAATTTTCCGATGGGGGAGTTTTCTGACCGGTAAATTCTCCCCCTTTTTCAGTCAGGGACCGTGCACAAATAAATTTTACTCAAAATACGACTCAAAAAAGTGGGAGAATGTTCAGAAAAGGACAATAAGGTGGGATTTTTTAATAACACTGCATTTTTACTTAGGCACTAAATATTTACATAACATGTCAACTTTGTAATATTTTTCTTTTACTTAATTAATTCATAGGCCCTACACCTCCGCCTTTTTAACAGCTTTTAATCCGCCGACTTCATATTCATAACGCTTACGTATCAAATCAAGTCAATAGCATTGCGCTTTTACTTAGGCACAAAATATTAATTCATAGGCCCTAGGCCGTTTAAACAATTTTTATTCTACCGATGTCATATTCATAAAGTTTACATCCCATGTCAGGTTAACAAACAGTATTGCGCTTTTACTTAGGAACTGACTATTAATTCATATGCCCTACGCCTAGCCCCTTTTACCAGTTCTATCGTTGCCATATTCATAAAGTTTACATACCACGTCAGGTTAATAATATTGCGCTTCTACTTATGCACCATACATTAATTAATAGGCCGTAGGCTTAAGCTTTTTTAACACTTTTTTCTTTGCCTATGTGATGCTCGCAAAGTTTACAAAAAAATCAAGTTAATAGCATTGAGCTTTTACTTAGGCATTCAATATTAATTACTAGGCCTAAGGCCAATGAATTAATAACTAATACCTAAGTAAAAGTGCAATATGATTAACTTCAGTTCATACAAAAACGTTATGAATATGACATCGTTAGAATAAATACTTAAAAAGGCCTAAGCCAAGGGTCAGTGAAGCAACATTTAGTACTTAAGTAAAAGCGAAATATTTATAAACTTGAATTGATATGTAAACGTTATGAATACAGCATTCGTAGAATAAAAACTACTAAAAGGCCTTGGCCTATGGCCTCTGAATTGATATTTAGTGCCTAAGTAAAAGCACAATACTTTTAACCTGACTTGGTACGTAAACTTTGTGAATATGACATCGGCAGAATAAAAACTTCGAAAAAGTCCTAGGCCTAGGGCCTATGAATTAATATTTAGTGCCTAATAAAAAGCGCAATGTTATTACCTTGATTTAATACGTAAACGTTATGAATGTGATATGCGTAGAATAGAAACTGTTAAAAAGGCCTAGGCCTAGCCTAGGGCCTATGAATTAATATTTTGCGCTTAAGAAAAAGTGCAAAATTATTACCCTGATTTAACACGTAAACGTAATATGAATATGACAGGGTTAGAATAAAAACTGTTAAAAAGGCCTAGGACTAGGGCCTATCAATTAATATTTAGTGCCTAATAAAATGCGCAATGTTATAACCTTGATTTAATATGTAAACGTTACGAATATGACATCGGTAGAATGAAAACTGTTAAAAAGGCCTAGGCCTAGGGCCGATGAATCAATATTTAGTGCCTAGGTAAAAAACCAATATTATTGCCTTGATTTAATGCGTAAACGTTGTGAATATGGCATCGCTTGAATAAAAACTGTTAAAAAAGCTTTGGCCTAGGGCCTGTGGAAAAATATTTAGTGCCCAAATAAAAGCGCGATTTGATATATAAACGTTGGAAATATTACATCATTAGAATAAAAACTGAGGCATAGTAATTAATATTTAGTGATAAATATTCCTACGCATGAGACATTGTAATTAATATTAATATTTCTACGCATGATGCATAGTAATTAGTATTTATTGCCTAGGTAATCAAAAGAGAAATATTAATAACTTAACATGAAAACATTCGACCTCATGCAATTAGTGTACATGTGGGAAGAACATGTCTCTTCCAACGGAGGAAAATTTAAAAAACCGGGCAAAAAGATAAACTACAAGATTCGAAGTATATTTTAAAACGCAATTGTTATTTCTCATTATCAAATGAACTAGGAAACAGAAATATTCTTTTGATGAATATTAATATCTTTACAAATAAAATTCAGCCTGGAATTTAAAAAAACATCCGCAGAGAGTTATTTCCAAATGTCGGAAAACTCCCCCACCGGTAAATTCCCCCACCTTTTTGAGTCGTATTTTGAGTAAAATTCATTTACGCACGGTCCCTGACTGAAAAAGGTGGGGGAACTTACCGGTGGGGTAGTTTTCCGAGGTGGGGGAATTGATTGAATGTGGGGGAATTTTCCTGTGGGGGAGTTTACCGGGATTCGTTCTGGTTTGCAGTTTGTGATTGAAAAATTTGGAACAGTTTTTTCAATGGAAAATGTAAAGAAACCTTGCTATGCGAGAAAGGGGTAGCACTGCAAGTTTATAGCGGGTGTATGTGTCCTCCACAAAGCCTTCCTCTATCTCTTTCTCTTTTCTTCTTTTCTAGACCGGAGCATCCCCACCCACCCCTCTCTGTCTCTCTCCCCCAAATGAGCTTCTATGCCCGACGCAATCTTAACCTGACTATGAGCTGAAAGCTGAAAAGACAGATTCTCCGAAAAGTGGTTTGTCGATATTTTTTCGCGCTAATGAAGTGCAATATGCCACTATGGCGGGAGGGAGTGTCACCATGAAGGAAGTCAGAACAAAAGTGAACTTCACTCTCATTGTGCTAACAGCAATTTTTCCCCCAGGAAGAAAGGAGAAATGCTTAACCTCCTCCCTCGAACATTTGTCTGTATGCTTACCTATCACCAGAAGCAGATACATGTACTTGGAGTGCCACTTTTCCAAAATAAGAAATCAACGCTGACAACGTTTTGCACAGTTTTGTACACCCAAAAGAAAATTTTGTACACCACCGGAAATGGTACTTTTCGGCTCTTTAAAAGTGGCATTCCAAGTACATGCTGGAGTGCCACCTTTTCAAAATCGAAAATAAATACTGCCAAAGTTTTGTACTAGTTTTATACACCCAAAAGAAAATTTTGTACACCACCGGAAGTAGTACTTTTCGGCTCTCTAAAAGTGGCACTCCAAGTACATGCTTGATGCCACTTTCTCAAAATCGAAAATAACTACTGCCAAAGTTTTGTACTAGATTTGTACAGTTTTGTACACTCAAAAGAAAATTTTGTACACCACCGGAAGTAGTACTTTTCGGCTCTCTAAAAGTGACACTCCGAGTACATGCTGAGTGCCACTTTCTCAAAATCGAAAATAACTACTGCCAAAGTTTTGTACTAGTTTTGTACAGTTTTGTACATCCAAAAGAAAATTTTGTACACCACTAGAAGTGATACTTTTTGACTCTCCTTTGTAGCCCTCGAGCATGTACTTGGAGTGCCACTTTTCCAAAAACGAAAATAAACACTGCCAGAGTGTTGTCCTAGTTTTGTACAGTTTTGTACACCCAAAAGAAAATTTTGTACACCACAGGAAGTGGTACTTTTTGACTCCCCTTTGTAGCCCTCGAGCATGTACTTGGAGTGCCACTTTTCCAAAAAGGAAAATAAGCACTGTCTTAGTTTTGTACAGTTTTGTACACCCAAAAGAAAATTTTGTACACCACCGGAAATAGTTCTTTTTGACTCTTCTTTGTGGCCCTCGAGCATGTACTTGGAGTGCCACTTTTCCGAAAACGAAAATAAACACTGCCAGAGTGCAGTCCTAGTTTTGTACAGTTTTGTACACTCAAAAGAAAATTTTGTACACCACCGGAAGTGGTACTTTTTGACTCTCCTTTGTGGCCCTCGAGCATGTACTTGGAGTGCCACTTTTCCGAAAACGAAAATAAACACTGCCAGAGTGCAGTCCTAGTTTTGTACAGTTTTGTACACTCAAAAGAAAATTGTGTACACCACCGGAAGTAGTACTTTTTGATTTTTCTTTGTGGCCCTCGAGCATGTACTTGGAGAGCCAATTTTCCAAAATTGAAAAAAAAAAAAACACTGTTAGAGTGTTGTCCTAGTTTTGTACACCCAAAAGAAAATTTTGTACACCACCGGAAGTGGTACTTTTTGACTCTCCTTTGTGGCCCTCGAGCATGAACTTGGAGTGCCACTTTTCCAAAATTAAAAAAAAAAAACACTGCCAGAGTGATATCATAGTTTTGTACACCCAAAAGAAGATTTTGTACGCCACCGGAAGTGGTACTTTTTGACTTGATTTTCGAAGCAGTAGCTTAAATGGTTAACTAATTTGATTAATATTCCTAGTTTGTTGCATATAAAACACACTTTTGTAATAACCCAGAAGCCGAACGGCCAAGTTGGAAGAATCACCAAAAGAATTTATGTTTAAAATCTCCTTTCCCTTAATTTTCCACTCAATGAAAGTTCGAAGGTCATCTTTATAAAAAATCGTCACATTGTGATTCATCATTTGACACAAAATAGCTCTTAGATCAGCATATAGCAACAACAATACGTATTCGTTTAAATCTCTTTCTTTATATCAGTTCCCCACAATTACTTGCAATCTTTCTCTCTACACCCCCCCCCCCCCCCCCATTTTTACAATCAAGGTTGTCTATAAATTTTCTGTGACTCACTGTCAGTGTCGCTAAAATGTACAAGCTGTTTAGAGAAGTAGCGGACTCTTCAGTGGGAAAATGTTTAGTTTAGAAGCAACTCGAAAGGAGGGTTAAGTTACAGGTGTAAGTCACAGGCTGAAATTCAAGCAATTTGAATTTCTGCGCAATGTTTTTTCAATCTAGTGGTTTTCAGTTTAAACATTTTTTTTATATTTAAGCATTGCTTTGTAGAAATAAAAAGATATTCAGTGAAAATTCGGCTATGCGTACTCCAGTTATATTTTTTGAAATTTATACGTAATTCTGCATTAGTCCCGATATTTTACTGTATTTTCTAAGCTTTTCCAATTCGATAATAGCTAATTAATTCATTTATACGCTTTTTTCGATGTACATAAATTTTGTAATTTCTGATTATCACAAACTCACAGTTCTTTGATTCGTTTACGTAACCGGTATATCACAAGTTTGAGAGAATCGAGACAGCGTTACTGAGTTCTTGGTGCAGCCAAAGTTGAACCTTCATCCCATCAGTTACTTTCGGTTAGCGTTCTTGTGTTCCTTCTTCGTGCAAAGTTGAACCTTGATCTCATCAGAGAGTGATATGTTGTTTAGTTTCGGTTTGGATGAAAAATTTATTTCGCAATCTTTGCTCTGAATAAAACGTGCACTTAGGCAAGCTATAACTCTTGGCATGGTGCGGACGTTTTTTTTTGTTGTTGTAGTTCAGCCATGAAATAGATGGTGCAAAACTTAATAACGTTCATAGTTATGTTTTTTCTCTGACTTTGACAAATTTTAAACAAGCAAAGATTAGAGAATATTTTACTCAATACTATTGAGAAATCAACTTGTAAACAATTTACTTTGAAAAGAGCGATGCTAATAAAGAAGGAGTAATAGGGGTATGAATATAAAACAAAATAACATTCGGATTTACAACAAAGTTTTTAAAAAGTAAAGATTTTTTTTTTCATGTATTGAAAATGCGAAATTGTACATAATCATTTTTTCATGTAGTTTTTAAAATATTTGGCCAAACTTTGGGCACTTGTTTAACCGCCATTTTGGTGATAAAAAAAAATCATATAAAGGGCCGGAAACTTTTTCCCGCAGCGTTGTCCCCCATGAGCATGGGCATCCACTGCAACTTTTCCGGGGGAGGGGGAAAACTGGTATACTCCCACTATCATAATTATTGCTTAAATTTATAGTACCCCTGCGTCATTATATGGCATAGTGGGGGTTGGGTCAGGCGAGTGCATCGAGCCCCTAAAGCTAGGGAGTGGGTTCGGAGCACTGTTAGCCCCCCCTGCCCCCAAAGTTTGGGAACTTGGACACATCTTTCTTTCTATAGTCAATATTTAGTATTGAAATAACGGACAATAATAATAATTATGTCATTTACCAATTACTGGCCACTGATTATTCATTCATATCTGAGTCAAAAGTTTAACCTTACTGTAGGCTTCTTGCTAAATTTAATAATCAACTTAATAAAGTCTTTTTGTATGGAAACATTCACTTGGGGTTACATAAAACAATTGCACTACTCCATCGTCCTTTATTGAGTATGAGTATAAACCCCCTTTTTTCTATAGACATTTATCTGTTAATTTTTATATCCCCTTCAATTTTCTGTTTCTTGCACTTTAGAAGAGATACTATGAAATAAAAACTGCAAGCGTCTTGGGTTTTGTCCAAATCTATCAATTACATTTTGAATGAGTTCATGTTTATTCTCAAAAACCTTTTCTCGATGAATACTCATCATGCACAGTCCAGATAAACGTCCATCTGCCATTTTTGACCTTAACCAGGTTTTTAACCGTTCTCATAGTGCTGAAGGACCTCTCCACTGGGCAGGTTGTTACTGGTAATGTTTGAACAATAAGAATAGCCAGTCGAACAAAAGGAAACAGATCACTGTGTTTGAGCACGCCTAAAGTTCGTCTTCACATCCATCATCTTGTTTTTTCCTTCCTGACCACATTTCAAACTGTTATGAATAGGTTTTGCTCATGTGTGTAATTAATAGTTAAATTTAGCAAATGTTAAAATTAAGGTAAATATTGACTTTAGGTGAAAATTAAAATTTGGGAGACGGGTGGATGCATTTCGAAACAAAAAGTAAATTAAATCAATTAAGGCCATGATAAATGAAAATAAAATGCAATGGAATTAGGACATTCCAAAAGTTATTACGACATTCCAAAAGTTATTATTGAAAGTTTGCGTTATTTGAATTTACGATGAGCTGTGACACCTGCAAGTGTAAAATAAGTAATTATTGTTTACATGTGTACCAAATTTGTGAACCCTAAAAAATGGATGGTACACTTTGGAAGCACTGATATCCTAAGTGAAAATCCCCCAAATACGTGGCGTCAGTTGAATAAACAAATACATCGCACTTTCCACGTTTTATCAACACACGGCATAACAATTTTTCGGTTGCTGGATGTCCTACACATTTAAACTATTCGACCCTTTGGCTCCGGGTTGTGATACAATCGCTCTGCAATCGCCTTATTGGTGCACTGCTGAAGGAAAGTGCGAGGCCACATGGAGATTCCTCGTGGAGGATGTGGATCCTACAATTGTCGGTGGTTGTACTAAACTGTGTAATTATTGCCTTGATGTTTTTCTTAACACTCACGGCTACCCGTCACAGTAGCATCTGTAAAGAGATCGTTTTCCAAATTAAAATTTGTAAAAACTATTTGAGAAGCATCATGTCCCAAGATAGGCTGCAGGAATTGTCACTGCATAGAAAGGCAGTTTGCCAAAAGAATGGACCTCAACGCCTAATAATTTCGCCAAAAAATGAAGGCTAGAAAGAAAGACTTAGGCCTAAAAACATGAAAATGTCCACTTATCGCATAATTAATTTTCCACTTGTATTTTAATCATATAATTATAATTTATATTATATCTATATTATGTAGTTATGTGGTACACTCAGTGGTCGAAATGGCACAGAGCTACTACCAGTATGGTGTAGACCATAGATCCACAGAGTATAAATAGGAGGTTTCGAAAGAAATACATTCCATTCCGTATAATTGCTTTTTTTTTTTTTTTTTTTTTTTTTGGTATTGAAAAATTAATGTATATAATTTTATAAAATTAATGTAAAAATTAAAAAAACTTCGTCGAAGGGTTTGTGGTCGGTCTCTTTCAGTCTCAGCTGCTAATTATCAATTTTATCCGTTAAAAATGCCATTTGCCGTTTTTTGTGTTAAAATTTGTTTTTTCATCCTGATATCTTTACGTAGTTTGTGAAGGGTTTATAATTTATTACATACCGGGATGGTAAATAACGTTTTTTTTACTGCCGGTATGCTCACTTCCATTTTGTTAACTACCGGTATGCCATACCGGCCCATTTCGAACACTGGGTATTATAGTACTCGTATATTTGTAAACAACACATACCTGCACATTGCATTTCCACACGCACTTCTTTTTTCCTGGCCTGCATTGAAGTTTTGTTGTACATGCAAATTAATATCTGCAGCTACGAAATCCATATTGCATTCTTGCAGTGTAGAATACTGAATTCCTTGTTTGTATACAACCATATCCAATAACGATCACTAAAGTCTCATAGTGGTTAACCTTAAACATTTAAATATATTTTACCAAATTCGTTTCAATGCGATAAAACGTATATTCATGATTATGCATCTGACAGCTCACCGTGTTAAATCTGACTGGCTGATTGATAACCTTGCATTATGTACTTCTGTTCCAAAATTTATTTTAAAAGTTAAAACTACAGGGCTCTATAGGTAGTTCCTTTACTTTACCAGACATCAGTCTCCCTAACTTCCTGACATCCCCATTTTCCCAAAACAAACACCGTGAAAAAGACTTCCTCCCTAGTGTCCGAAATTCTGGAAAAATTATTATGCTTAGGGGTGCTGAAATAAACTTTCCGGGGTTGCACAAGTGGTGCTAGTTACGCCACTGCGAATGCGCCGAGGTGTTTTGCAACTAACCCCTCCCCCAACCTTGCTCGGCATGGCTGCTAGACTGGAAGCGATGATATGCGCTGATTTGAATTCCTTTTCCTCGCATTTCCGAAATGCTTTTGCCGAAAGCATTGCTTAACAAAGCAACAAAAAACTGTTTCTTTTCTTCCTTTGCTATAAAAATGAAGGCTCCGACAATGTCTTAGTTTATACAAGACAACCGCACGAAAATTTGCGACCTTGAACAAATAAAAGTTGCGTATAATGAACACAAAAACAGCTGGTTGTGTATAATTAACAGGAGTAAAAGTATGTAATAAACTGGAAAGAGATAGTAGTGTTAACTTCTGGATTTCGAAAGATGACACTCTAAGAGCATGCTGGACAACCAAAGAGAACCATCGCCGGAGGAGTACATAACTCTCTTTTGTCTGTACAAAACTAGTACACCATTCTGGCAGTGTTTATTTTCGATTTTAGAAATATGGCACTCCAAGTACATGCTCGAGTGCCACAAAAGGAGAGTCAAAAAGTACCACTTCCGGTGGTGTACAAAATTTTCTTTTGGGTGTACAAACCTGTACAAAACTAGTACAAAACGTTGGCAGTGTTGATTTTCTTATTTTGGAAAAGTGGCACTCCAAGTACATGCTCGAGGGCTACAAAGGAGAGTCAAAAAGTACCACTTCTAGTGGTGTACAAAATTTTCTTTTGGATGTACAAAACTGTACAAAACTAGTACAAAACTTTGGCAGTAGTTATTTTCGATTTTGAGAAAGTGGCACTCAGCATGTACTTGGAGTGCCACTTTTAGAGATCCGAAAAGTGCTACTTCCGGTGGTGTACAAAATTTTCTTTTGGGTGTACAAAACTGTACAAAACTAGTACAAAACTTTGGTAGTATTTATTTTCGATTTTGAAAAAGTGGCACTCCAGCATGTACTTGGAGTGCCACTTTTAAAGAGCCGAAAAGTACCACTTCCGGTGGTGTACAAAATTTTCTTTTGGGTGTACAAAACTGTACAAAACTAGTACAAAACGTTGGCAGCGTTGATTTCTTATTTTGGAAAAGTGGCACTCCAAGTACATGTATCTCCAGAAGTCTTCAGAGTATAGTCTCTCTAAAGCACATGGCCGACAGACAGAGGCAAGTGAAAATTGTTGTTGTTGTTGTATGACGTCTCCAAAACGCAAATATCTGTATTTTTAAAAACGCGACAAGAACTAAGATCTTCATTTTTTAGCAAGTCTTTTGTAAAAAAAGATCGTGCTTCTGTTATCGGTTTGTCCGTCCGTCCGTCAGTCCGGCCGTACCCACGGAATCTTTGCAACTATTAGTCCGATTTGAAAAATTCTTTTTGCATTTGGAAGCTTGAAATATGCAAATGATGATCCTTTATTTCGTTTTTTTCTTACGATGCACAGATTTGCCGCTAGGGGGCGTAAATGCAGATGATGTCGAATTCAAAATTACGTTTTAATCCACACATTTGCTTCTAAACATCCGATTGAAAAATTCTTTTATCTTTCGATTTCATTTATGTCGAAAAGTGTTTTAGATATAGTTTCATTTTCAAATTACGCATAGATTTTCTGCTAGGGGGCGTAAAAGTTAATAACATTTTTTCCGATAACTCTTCTCCTAAAACTCCGATTTGAAAAATCTCTTTTTTCAGCGGATACATCTCCTAATGGAAAATCTTTTGCATATAATTTCGAATTTTTGGTAAAGAATACTTTGGCCACCAGGGGGCGTAAGTGTTAATTTTTTATTCTGACGTATTTGCCATAAAATCTGGGCTTCTAAAATATCGATTGAAAAAATTCTTTCGTGGACTGATGCACTCACATCGATAAACCTTTTCGGAATACTTTCTTCCTAAAATATCCCACAGTTTCTCCGCCAGGGGGCATAGATGTATATCTTATTTTTGTCAATATCTCTACTTCTAGGGGTTCGATTTGAAAAATTCCTTTTTTGTTGTATAGTGTTTCCAGTATGACATGTGCTTCATATAATTTCAAAATTTTCAAATAATTCATAGACTCTCCGCTAGGGGACGTAAAGCTAAATTGCGTTTCTCCCTATATCTCTGCTTCTAAATCTCCGATTTGAAAAATTCTTTCTGCACCGGATACGGCTCCTGATGGGAAATCGTTTGCACATAATTTCGAATTTTTGTAAAAAAAAAAAAAAAAAATGGTTTGTCCACCAGGGGGCGTAAATCTTAATTTCCGCTTCTGATGCATTTGCATCAAAATATGAGCTTCTAAATTCTCGATTGAAAAAAACGTCGTTTGTAGACCGAACTACTCGTGTCGACAAACCTTTTAGAAACATTTTCTTCTTAAAATAGTGCACGGTTTCTGCGCCAGGGGCGTAGACGTATATCTTATTTTTGTCAATATCTCGACTTCTAGGAGTCCGATTAAAAAAATTCCTTCTTTGTTGGATAGTGTTTCTAGTGTGACATGTTTTCCCTAAAAATTCTAAATTTTGAAGTAATTCATAGACTTTCCGCTAGGGGGCGTAAAGGTAAATTGCGTCTCCCACTATTTCTCTGCTTCTAAACCTCTGATTTGAAAAATTGCTTCTGCACCGGATACAGCTCCTGATGGGAAATCCTTTGCACACAATTTTTAATTTTTGTAAAAAAAATGGCATGGCCACCAGGTGGCGTAAGTCTTAATTTCCACTTCTGATGTATTTGCAGCAAAATATGAGCTTCTAAAATCTCGATTGAAAAAAGTCTTTTGTTGACCGATGCTACTCATGTCGACAAACCTTTTAGGAACACTTTCTTCTTCAAATAATGCATGGTTTCTACGCCAGGGGGCGTAGATGTATATCTTATTTTTGTCAATATCTCTACTTCTAAAAGTCCAATTTGAAAAATTCCTTCGTTGTTGGATAGTGTTTCCGATGCAAAATGTTTTTCCTATAAATTCAAAAATTTCACGTAAATCTTTTAAGACTTTCCGCTAGGGCGCATAAAGGTAAATTGCGTTTTCTGCTCCTAAAACTCCGATTTGAAAAAATCTTCCTGTATCGCATACAAGACCTGATGGAAAATATTTTTACATAATTTCTAATGTTTTGTAAAGAATAGTTTGGCCACCAGGGGTCATAAGTGTTAATTTCTGCTTCCGATGCATTTGTAGCAAAATCTGGGCTCCTGAAAACTGGACTAAATTTTTTTACTTGGACCGATACCGCTCATATGGAAAAACCTTTTGAGAATACTTTCTTCCTAAAATAATGCATGGTTTTCCCACCAGGGCACGTAAAGTCACATCTTATTTTTGTCGATAACTCTGTTTATAAGAGTTCGTAAGCTCAAGATTCCGTTTACACCAATATCTGAGGGATTAAAGACCCGATTGAAAAACTTCTTTCTTCCGTCAGATACTATTGTTTTCCATACCGGTTCCATTGCCTTTGAATGAATAGCTTTGATAAATTTAATTTGCGTCAGAACGGATTCAAAAGACGTGCTTATTACACTCGAAAATTCGGTGTCATCTTTCTTGTTTAATGTACGTACGCACAACGTTTAGAGCAACTATGTACTTTTTAGCCGCAGTTCAAGCACGAATACCAGCTTTAAGACTAGAATTATACACTGCCGGACAGTTGCTAAGGACGGATGACAATAGCAACGATAGCAACCATGAAATGGAAGGCAGGAAAATGTGGAAATTAGCAAAAGTGCGGGATACAGTATAAGACGTGTTGTGGGTATGCAGATTTTGGATTGCCGAACTTGTTCGTGACGTCATAGCGCTTAAAAGAGATATAAAGGATTTGACGCGTACTGAGCGTTGTTGTTCAAACGCAAAGTTGAAAGGGAAAGAATCAATTGACGAACTTGCAATTTTCAGTATGTCTTCCCGACATCACCTAGGTGATTTTACGCGTGGCCGTATTATTGGCAAGATTGAAGAAGGGCGAAAAATAACAGATGTTGCCAGGGAGTTCGACGTCAGCCACAGTGTTGTTTCAAGGCTTTGGAAATCATTTCAAACAAATGGAGAGTGTAGCAAACGTCACGGGGGAGGTCGTGTTCGCAGTACGATACCTGCAGAAGATCGGTACATAGTGCTATCAACTAAAAAACACCGGCGCAGCACAGCTAGTGAGGTAGCAAATCAGTTTATGGCTGCTACTGGCAAGCGGATCTCCCGAAAAACTGTCGCCAGACGTTTGCATGAAGGAGGACTATACGCCCGCCGTCCTGTTGTGTGCATTCCGTTGTCCAGACGTCACCGTACCGCCCGTTTGCAATGGTGCCATCAACATCGCAATTGGACTGATAACGACTCGTCTGCTGTCCTCTTCTCAGATAAGAGTAGATGCAGTCTATCGTCTGATTGTCGACGACAACTGATCTGGCGTGATAGTGGTACTGCATATTGTCCAGCAAACATACAGGAAAGGGACCGATATCCGACATTTAGTGTCATGGTATGGGCTGGCATCATGATCAATGGCCGTACGTCCCTCTATGTGCTTCCAACTGGGACTATGACTGGCCAACGATACATTAATGATGTTCTGCTACCTCATGTTCGCATGTTCCGTGGTGCTGTCGGTGATAGATTCATTTTCATGGGCGACAACGCAACATGTCATCGAACAGTCGCTGTCCGGGAGTGTCTTGAGAGCGAGGATATTCAACGCCTCGTATGGCCAGCACGTTCTCCAGATCTGAATCCCATTGAAAATGTGTGGGATGCTTTGGGGAGGAGTCTTGCTGGTCGCCAATGCCCTCCAATAAACAAGGACACCCTCATCCGTGCACTGACAGAGGAAAGGGATAAATTACCCCAACAGCTGCTTGATAATGTTGTGCAAAGCATGACACGACGTGTGGAATCTTGCATCGCCCTCCAAGGTGACCATATCCCGTATTGACATCTTACGCCGGAACGCCTGCGGACGGTAATTGCATTTTTTTCACGTTTACGTATTCTGCACTAAATGGCCTGTTTGTCCCTTGAACACGTTCCAAAGCCTTCTGAATTTCAGAGCACAATAAATTGTCTTTCTTGTAATGTCCTGGCATTCTGACATTATTTTATTTCACTTGGCATCCAACCACACTTACTTTTTTATGCGCTATATAGCCGTTTATGATCCGTCCTTAGCAATTGTCCAGCAGTGTACTATGCAGTGAAAGTGTACACACTCTGTACCTTCAACTCTATAATCAGGTTAGCTTTGCCGCAAGTATAAATCCGCTACTGTGCGAATTAAATACTCCTCTTTCGTTCATATACTTAATGCTCGTGCTCCAGAGTTAAAGTGTTTGCTTTGTACGCAAATATTATTTCAATAATGGCAACTTAATGTATATTACAGAAATTTTAGTCCACGTACATTTTGTAAATTTTAAATAAAAGATCTGACTTAAAAAGTAATATGAGCAGATTACCTTGTTAGATCGTTTTGAGGGATTTCACATTTTTCTTATTTTCATCTACTTGGGGGTGACGTGACTTGTGGACAATTTGAAAGTAATCAGAATGAAGTACATATATGTCTTGGAACTAAAGAAAAAGTTAATCTTTGTCTCCAGCATTCCCGATATTGCTGGAAGGGAGTTATAAGTCCCCCTTCGTATCACGTGGGGCCTGGAAAGTTACCGAGGGAAGGAAGCTAGGGATTCTTCGCAAAGGACCATTAGCCTGTCAAAAACAATCATCCCTGAACTTCGACGTGACGTCATCATAACGGGACCTTCTTCATCCAGAGGACACAAGAGGATCGTGCCGGTCAGTGGCCCCTGCCGTCCCCCTTTTTTCACCAAGAGCTTCCATTGTGCTTTGAAGCGAGAGATTTGATAAGCCTATTGGCCATTTCTCTTCCCGTATGGGAGGCTTCTACTCAACAAACCAATTTTCCGAAAAAATGAAATCAACTGCAAAGAAAAGGAATGGGCAAGAAAATGCTTATTTTGAATGGTTTAAAATGACCAATGGTCGAATCAGTCTCCCTAAAAGTAGTTTATCGCCGGCCATTCGTGGAAGAGATTGAAGATCTCGTGGGAGTTAAAATACGATCAAAAGGTTTTTCGAATTTTTAAGTTTATAGGAAAGGTTATTATTTTTTAAAACGTTCCTTCAAATGGGTGCTAAAGATCAAGTATGGAACGAAAACATCGTTTTACACTTAAAACTAATATCTTAGTCTTATCTCTTAAAAGGATCAGTGGAAATAAGACTTATTTTTCGTTCAATGCTACTTAAAATAGACTAATGGAAATAGAAACTGGTATATCGTTTAAGGATGGCCTGATATTTTCTGATGATGCTAAAGTGAATTATAACAGTAAATGGCTAAGTGTTCAGCAAATCTGAATCAGTATTAAAGGTATTTAACAGCATTTCTGAACAAAGGCACGAGTCAAGCTACTTTTTTCATAACAAATGTTAGAAAATTTTTAAATTTTCTTAGCAAAATTTATGAAGTTCAGATGTTAACAGCAGGGCCATAGCGACCCGGGCGGCACAAAGGAAGCTTGACCTCCTAGAATGGTCATGGGGCGTAAATGCATGCTCTGAGGCCGAGGCGTAGTGATAGCCCCCGCATTGTGAGGAGGCCACAGAGCTAGCAGGCATTTGTAAATTTTTTTGCTGAGGCAAAAAATATGCACAAAAGTTCTAGCGGAAAATTCACATTTAGCTGGTTAAGTAAATATCGTGAAATTTTGACGGCAGCTTAGAACGAAATATTAAAAAGAAATTAATACAGACAACTGACGTGGATTAAGAACATCAAATAGAAATCATCGTTCTTTCCACGTTTATAAGTGAGTCACGGAAAAATTCTCATTGGCCGCCACCGGGAATCGAACCCAGGGTCTTCCACTTACGCGCTGGACATGCTACCACTGCACCACAGCTGCCTCGAATTCCCCCAGAATCACATACGGCTAACTGCCAAGCCACCTGGCATGTCGCTTCTTGGAGCCTAGTTATTTGTTCAGTTGCTGCTTACAATCTTTGGTGAATCTCCAGCATTGTGCGGGGCTCCAAGAAGCGACATGCCAGGTAGCTTGGCAGTTCGTCGTGTGTGACTCTGGGGAATTCGAGGCCGCTGTGGTGCAGTGATAGCATGTCCGGCGCGTAACTGGAAGACCCTGGGTTCGATTCCCGGTGGCGGCCAATGAGAATTTTTCCGTGACTCACTTATAAACGTGGAAAGAGCGATGATTTCTGTTTGATATTAAAAAGAAAGCCGCGCTTGTAGCGCAGTGATCTAAGCGATGGCTTCTGATCGTTCGCCCGTAATGGGTCCGGGTTGGAATCCTGGTGAGGCATCGATATTGTGTTTGTCTTACGGCACTGGCTCTCTCCATTCCCTGGAGTCAGTGGCCCTAAATTAGTGAAGGCGGGCGACTGCTTATGCCCATTGAGCTGCTCACTGTGGTCATTAAACCCCCAATAAAAAAATAAATAAAACAAAATTAAAAAGGAAAGCAATTTTTTTCCCAAAAAATAAGTAAAATACTTAAAAATCATTTTCTCGGTTTTAGTTTATGCAAACTGGATGACGGGAAACCAGCTACTTGAGTTGACTTGAGGTCCCTTTTCACAGCCGTAGCAATAGTTCCTACACATGTATATTAACCCTGGAATACACAGACTATTTTCTGCTTCTGTTGTATTTGCAGCAAAATATGAGCTTCTAAAATCTCGATTGGAAAAAAAGTCGTTTGTTGACCGATACTAATCATGTCTACAAACCTTTTAGGAACATTTTCTTCTTGAAATAATGCATGGTTTATATTCCAGGGGGCGTAGATGTATATCTAATTTTTGTCAATATCTCTACTTCTAGGAGTCCGATTTGAAAAATTCCTTCTTTGTTGGATAGTGTTTCCGATGCGAAATGTTTTTCCTATAAATTCAAAATTTTCAAGTAAATCATAGACTTTCCGCTAGGAGGCACAAAGGCAAATTGCGTTTTCTGCGTTATTTCTGCTTCTAAAACTCTGATTTTAAAAATTCTTCCTGTATCGCATACAAGACCGGATGGAAAGTACTTTTCACATAATTTCTAATGTTTGGTAAAGAATGGTTTGGCCACCAGGGGGCATAAGTGTTCATTTCTGCTTCTGATGTATTTGCAGCAAAATCTGGGCTCCTGAAAACTCGACTAAATGGTTTTTTTCTTGGACCGATACCGCTCATATGGAGAAACCTTTTGAGAATACTTTCTTCCTAAAATAATGCATGGTTTTCCCACCAGGGGACGTAAAGTCACATTTTATTTTTTGTAGATATCTCTGTTTCTAAGAATCCGATTTGAAAAATTCTTTCGGTGTTGGAGAGCGTTTCCGGTGCGAAATGTTTCTCATATAAATTCACGTTTTCTTAACGCACAGGTCTGCAACCAAAACGCGTAAGCTCACGATTCCGTTCACAACAATATCTGAGGGATTAAAAACCCGATTGAAAAACTTCTTTCTTCCGTTAGATACTATTGTTTTCCATACCGATTCCATTGACTTTGAACAGCTTTGATAAATTTAATTTGCGTCAGAACGGATTCAAAAGACGTGCTTATTACACCCGAAAATTCGGTGTCATCTTTCTTGTTATTTATTTTAAGGGAACTTCACTCACGTTCAATGAGTGTATCAACTTGAAGACGTTTTCCAAAGTTCTGTGCTGTCCTTCTGGCCTTGAAAGGCGATTGTTAAATTAATATATTTACACATTCATGTCACATTCTGTTACATTTTTAACGTTGTATCTTTTTTTCCCACGGTCCGAAGCTACATTTGTTCCAAATAGGAATGATATTTTATTTTACTTCCGGTTATTTTTAGCAGCGATCTTGTGTATTTAACGCATGAAAATATTTTTACTTCCGGTTATTTCTTACCACCAATCTTGTGTATTCAACGCATCCAATCTGGTGTATTCAACGCATGAATGAGTACATCATATTCTCAAGCGTTGCTTTTTTTTTTTTTTTTTTTTTTTTTCAAGTACTAGATAATATTGTAACGAAAATATCCATTTTGTACTAGTACAATTCTTATTTTTTTCCAACACAACGACTTTTTAATGTCTTTCCGGGACTTCTGTCTGAAGCGGTTTAGTGTATGAAGATTATACAGAAATTATTTCTTGTTATTCATGGGAATGGAGTGAGTGTGTTTCATGGCTGTTTGTATTCTCGAATCTTCGTGTGTTAGTGCAGAAATTTTACTACGAAATGCGTTTCTATACAACATACATGAGATTAATTGACTATTTCTTACAGCTATTTCTTATAGTTCATTAATTATTTACATAATTTTCCTCCGACGGTAATCTTCGTCGACGCAGCATTTCATTAGGAAATTAAACCGTCTCTCTACATACGTTTTTTTTTTTTTTGAACATCCATTATAGCAACACGATGGCGAGGGCGTCGTTTTCAACTGACTGGCACTACGAAAGATTGTGCACGTGTTGCTTCAGCGCATGCGCAGTCCCTCTGCTTCCACCTCCTGTTGAGGTTGCTTCGGTTGCCAGCTACGGGCCACTAGTGGCACTTGCGTGGAGGCCCGTAGTTCACGGCGATGATGTAGGGCCATGAATGGCTGCCAACTGATGGCGCTGCCACCAACGCATCGCTACCGTACCGTAAGTGGCAGAATTTAGCCAGCAGTTCTCCAACACTTGTGTTTATGCTGGGATGGAAATGTATCAGGATCGATCCCAAGTAGGCACGAATGCTCGAACCACTAAAAATCCCCTGTGCGTCGCATGGGCACGTTAAGCCGTCGGACCCCAAACCCAAGGTACTTCCACCCCCGATTGTAAATAAGGGCGTCTTCCTCCCCTTTCTACCTCAATTCTGTGTGCCTTTACTGTCTCGCACTCTAGCCCAAATCACCTAGCTTACTACTTCTAAGGGTTGTTTAAGACTTGGGGTCAGGCACTCTCTTCCTAAAACCCTCTACATAAATCTCTAATTCAGATATGCTGTATTGCATAGCATAGCGTCTGCTACCATGTATCTCCTTACCTTTTACTGAGACTACGCTTTGGACTAACAGAAGTTGCAGATATCTCATAATTTATTGTACATTCCCTGTATATAACATAACGACGTTGATAAGGAGGAAGCTTTTGTTCGCGCAAAGATATTTGTAAATGGAAGAATTTCTGCATGTCGCTTAATAAAAAACAATCGGAAATGTTTCGTTTTTATGCGTTCCACTTGAAACAGCAGCTGCTCATCAGGAAGAGCAGATGGAATTAGATTACCACACGATGTGTTTTGCCTGCTTCCTCCCGCCACGAGTCTAACCTCCCAAAGAGCATAACGTGGCAAGTATTAAAGCCCCGGGAATCCACTATTTTCCCCGACCTCACTTAATGTTCCGAACACCACCCCGAGTCGCCTGCTTCCTCCACACAGACCTCCCTTTGCATCTAATGACACGTAGATGGATATAATTTTTGTCGCCGAGTTGATGAAGTTTACCTTCGGCGGCCGGAAACGCGCTGATTCAATTAATTTTTCTAACGCCTCTTTTCCGAAGCCCTCACACAGGTTTTGGCCTTTTTAAAGCACAGCTTTTCGTCCCTCAGACTACCTTTAATAGATTTGTTCCTCCTCCACCTTTTCCTTTCTTCTTTGTACATCTTTCTCTCTCTCTCTTTTTCCTGCTTCTTGTCCATTCTGTTCTTGCATGGGCACATGTGTGTTGCTATTCCTCATTTGTTCAATTATTCCCAGTCAAGCAATATTCAAGATTTTCTCCGCTACAAGGTCCAGCCGTTAATGGGGTTACATCTCCGGAGTGGAGGCTGGCTGCTAAGACCCAGCAGCGAAATTCTACTTTGAAAAGCATACATACATACCTTACTTTCTTTGTTATTATTCTCGGCCCCACGTTCCAACCCACCCTTCCTTATAAGTTTAAACTCTCTCTCTCTTTACTGTACCTTGGTTTTAATCTCTGGAGCTTTATGACGGTTTCTCTCGAGTCTAACACCTTCCCCCATCTATTTCTTCCATTATTACGCAACACTCCATCACTCACGGGCCGTCACAACGCGGGAAAATGAAATTCAATTACTCCACAAATCAGGCCTTTTGCTTAATGCTGCGCTTTCAGGGTTAAACTATCACCCCCTGCAGTAATGAAAGATGATGGTTCGTGCTCTTCCTTCCCGCCCATCTTCCTACTCTCTTTCTCTCTTCCAAGAAGTTTTCGGCCTTCACAGGGGCCTTTGTTTAAAGATTCCAAAGCACAAAGGTTGGCGATTTAAGCCGGGATTAAAGATCGCGGTACTTGGTATGGATGTGCGTGTGAATGTTCGATGGTAGCTAGTGCTAATCCTCTTCCCCAAGATTTTAAGAACTGTTTCTAAAATTTACGGAAAACTCTTGATTTGAGTCCTGACTTATGCAGAGATAAACGTTCCTCTCCCTTATTTATTCCCGTTCGGAACAGTGGTTAAGTTTGCTTAAGTCAAAAAGAGAAATATGCTAGAGATGTTTGTGCTTGGAAATTAAACTCTGGGTACAAAACCAGGATCGCATTTCCTCGTGCTACCGGAAATAGTCATTGTATTAACTTCGAAGAACCAATAAGACGTTCTGATTGGCACTTTAGGAAAGCAGGCTGAGTAAAATAAGAAAACACACGGGACGATCCCACTAACTTTCCAGAGAATGTGAGCGAGCTCACAAACAACTGCATGTGGTTATCAACTCCTGGGACTCACGTGTTAGTCTCAGGGGAAATGGGGTATAAATCGTACAGAGAAACTCGAGTGTAACTCACGGAGAAGGGAAAAACAGAAGTAAATCTCGCGAAATTCGAGAATAATCTCGGGTGCATAGATATGAACATTTCGCGGGACTCAAATGCAACTTTCTGTGGTTTGAGACGAAAACATCGAGTGCTCTGTTTTAAACCCCGAGGAAATTTCGGGGGAATGAAACGTCACTTTGTGCAGTTTGAGGAAAAAATATCAAGGTCTCTGGTGTGAATCTCGAGGAAATTTGGTTGGTTAATTTTTATGGCGCAAGGGCCATGTTTGGTCAAAGGGCGCCAGACACAAGACCATCAAAGAAAGATACGAAGAAATTTTAGGGGACTTAAATGTCACTTTCTACGGTTTGAGGCCAAAACATCTGGCGCTCTAGTGTGAACCCCGAGGTAATTTCGGATGAATGAAATGTCACTTTCTGTGATTTGAGGCAAAAACATCTAGGGCACTGGTGTTAATCTCGAGGAAATTTGGTTGGTTGGTTGGTTAATTTTTATGGCGCAAAGGCCATGTTTGGTTAAAGAGCGCCAGACACAAGACCATCAAAGATAGATACGAGGAAATTTTAGGGGACTTAAATGTCACTTTGTGCTATTTGAGGCGAAAACATCGGGAGCTGGGGTGTGAATCCGAAGGAAATTTCGGGTGGACTCAAATGCTACTTTCTGCGGATTGAGTCGAAATCATTGGAGGCTCTAGTGTGAATCCTGAGTAAATTTCAGGGGACTCAAATGTCACTTTCTGCGGTTTGAGGCCAAAACATCTGGGGCTCTGGTGTGAATCCTGAGGAAATTTCAGGATTCAAATGTCAATCCCTGAGGGTTCAGGCCAAAACATCGGGAGCTCTAGTATGAATCCTGAGGAAATTTCAGGGGACTCAAATGTCACTTTCTGCTGTTTGAGGCCAAAACATCTGGGGCTCTGGTGTGAATCCTGAGGAAATTTCAGTGGACTCAAATGTCACTTTCTGCGGTTTGAGGCCAAAACATCTGGGGCTCTGGTGTGAATCCTGAGAAAAATTTAGGTGGACTCAAATGCCACTTGCTGCGGTTTGAGGCGAAAATATCTGGAGCTCTAGGGTGAATCCTGAGGAAATTTCAGGGGACTCAAATGTCAGTTTTTGCGGTTTGAGGCCAAACCATCTTGGGCTCTGGTGTGAATCCTGAGGAAATTTTGGATGGATTCAAATGCCACTTTCTGCGGTTTGAGGCCAAAACATCTAGGGCTCTGGTGTGAATCCTGAGGAAATTTCAGGGGATTCAAATGTCACATTCTGAGGTTTGAGGCCAAAACATCGGGAGCTCTAGTGTGAATCCTGAGGAAATTTCAGGGGACTCAAATGTCACTTTCTGCTGTTTGAGGCCAAAACATCTGGGGCTCTGGTGTGAATCCTGAGGAAATTTCGGGTGGACTCAAATGCCACTTTCTGCGGTTTGAGGCGAAATATCTGGAGCTCTAGTGTGAATCCTGAGGAAATATCAGGAGACTCAAATGCCGCTTTCTGCGGTTTGAGGCCAAAACATCTAGGGCTCTGGTGTGAATCCTGAGGAAATTTCAGGGGATTCAAATGTCACATTCTGAGGTTTGAGGCCAAAACATCGGGAGCTCTAGTGTGAATCCTGAGGAAATTTCAGGGGACTCAAATGTCACTTTCTGCTGTTTGAGGCCAAAACATCTCGGGCTCTGGTGTGAATCCTGAGGAAATTTCGGGTGGACTCAAATGCCACTTTCTGCGGTTTGAGGCGAAATATCTGGAGCTCTAGTGTAAATCCTGAGGAAATATCAAGGGACTCAAATGCCACTTTCTGCGGTTTGAGGCCAAAACATCTGGGGCTCTGGTGTGAATCCTGAGGAAATTTAAGGTGGATTCAAATGTCACTTTCTGAGGTTTGAGGCCAAAATATCGGGAGCTCTAGTGTGAATCCTGAGGAAATTTCAGGGGACTCAAATGTCACTTTCTGCTGTTTGAGGCCAAAACATCTGGGGCTCTGGTGTGATTCCTGAGGAAATTTCGGGTGGACTCAAATGTCCCTTTCTGAGGTTTGAGGCGAAAATACCTGGAGCTCTAGTGTGAATTCTGAGGAAATTTCAGGAGACTCAAAGGTTGCTTTCTGCGGTTTGAGGCCAAAACATCTGGGGCTCTGGTGTGAATCCTGAGGAAATTTCGGGTGATTCAAATGTCACTCCCTGAGGTTTGAAGCGAAAACATTGGTGGCTATGGTGTGAATTCCGAGGAAAGAAATAAAAATCTCTGGAGACGAGAAAAAATCTCGGGGTTTTCAAGAAAAATTCTCCCGGAACTTGAATATAATTCAGGAGGGAGGTTCGCGTGTAACTTTCAGGAGTAGTCACTTAAAACTTAGTGAGACTCCGGCGTTATTAAAGCATTTAAAGTAACTTGAAGGAAGCTGAAGGGAAATACATCTGTAGACTCAGGTGTAACTCTCTGAGGGGTGAAAATATCGATGGATTCAGATGTAAGTTTCTGTAATTTTCAGAAGGGTGTGAAAATACCTTTGGACTCATCAGTAACTATTGGATCCGGGTGAAGTGAAAAATGGACTTCGGCAAAAGTGACCAGATATAAGAACACTGATTTGAGTACAAAATAACGTGGTGTTCCCAAAATCGGCAGATCGTTTTGGGAGACTTGTGTACTCAGATCAAATGTGAAAAAAAAAAAAAAAATGTTACAAAACTTAATTGTTTTTGTAAGTGTGTTGATAACAAGCAGTCATTACACAGAATAAACTTATCTTCTCGAAAACAGTTTGACTTAGCACACATTCTCTCACTCGCTAATTAGTCGTATATCAATACTGAACAAGCATCAAAGGTTCATTAACACAGGTTACTAACGGAAGCTCGTTTTAACATCATGCCATCAACGTGACTTCAATAACATTGATAGATAACAAGCTACCTGTAATACGATTGCTTTCCCATAACTGAAATAACATTGCCCTATCGAAGACTTTGTTTCTTAGTAAGATACACATTATCTTGTAGAATATTGGAAATATGTACCGATAAAGCAGAACTATAGTAGAGAGAACATACTCAGAAAAAACGAAATACTGTACTATACCATAAGCACACGTGCTGAATTAAGAGCAAGCTGTATAATCCTCATTTTTCTGACAAACGAATTGCAAGGAGAATTTTCTCATTTTGTAAGAGTTTTTGGTGTAAATTACAACAAAAATTTGTTCGTCCCGGTGGCACAAACGTGGTTTAAGCTCTTACTTTCGGTCGTCAATCCGACGGGTTCGGAATCCCGGATGTGCTTTGAGTGGCGTGTTTTTCTTACGGCACTGATTCTCTCCTTTCTCAGAGCTACGGGCCCTAAATTAGGGACAGGTGACCGTTTACAGCCCTTATATTAGCGCACGGTGCTTGATAAACCCTGGAAAAAAAAACCCAGTCAAATTTTGTTTTTAAAATGGGCATGAAGTGGATGCGAAGATAACTATTTTTAAGAACATTTTTTTTATTAGGAATGTAACGAACTTATTGGAAACGTAACGAAGTCTATATGGCAATATTATGGAAATAACCGTTGTTTCTTCCAACACGACTCGGCTCCCTACCACACTGCTTACCGATTTAAGTGTGGTGGCACTGTACACCACACTTGTCCTGCACACGCCGTACAGTGTGGTGTACAGTGCCTACCACACTGCACGGCGTGTGCAGGACTGGTTTCTTGAAAATGAGGGGATATAGTCAAATACATATATGTATTTAACTTAGCCGTAGTCAGAATAAGATTTACATGTATCTATATAAAAGATATAGTACATTTTGCTTGTCCAGTAAATTTCTTGTTGGACCCCACCCTTGATGAAATTCTGTGTGCGCCACTGAATACATATAAAGTACATAAATCAGTGGCGTATCTCGGCTCCGATACCTGGGCTATATCACATGCCCCCTCCCCTCCCCTCCCCCACTACTGTTCTTTTTTTTTTAATCGCGAAGTTAAGTTTTCAGTTGTTAAGTAATAGAAGTCACTTTTCTTTTCTAAATTTTAGGTACTTGCTATCGCTAACATGATACCAAATAATTGTGAGGATTAGGATTTAAACACTTATTTGTACATGAACTCTTCTTCTTCTGAATACTTTATTTGTACAGGAACTCCATTCTTCTTTCCTTTTCTGTGAACCTGAGTGTTACGTTTTCATAAAAAGTTTCTTACGCGTACTTTTCCGTATTTAAAAAGAATTTTTTTTTTATTTAAAAAGAATGTTTTTTTTATTTAAAAAGAATGTTTTTTTTTTTATTGACAAAACAGCCAAGTTTCTCGAATGTACATATCCTTGTGTGGCTGTAAGATATGTCTTGATTCTTTTTAATGCAGAAAAAAAAACTTCTTTCGGCAATTGCATTTTGTTTTGTTTTTTTATTGGAGGTTTAACGACCACAGTGAGCAATTCAATGGGCTATAAGCAATCGCTCGTCCCTAATTTAGCGTCACTGGTTCCTGGAATGGGAGAGAGCCAGTTCCGTAAGACAAACGCAACATCCATGTGTCACCGGGATTCGAACCGAGATCCCTTTCGGACGAATGATCAGAAGCCATCGCTTAGACCACTGCGTCACCGGGGCAGCGTTGTAGTTGTTGATGGATAATTTAATATTAGGTTTACTAATTTGAACACCTCACTAAACACAATGTGTAATTTATTCAGTTTCATGTAAGAAGTAATGTAATTCACTGATTTCTTTTTGTATTCATCAAAGAAATAAAACGCTTTTAGTTCATTTTTTGGTCAAGCTGTACCAAAATTTGAAGCAGAGAGTTCTTTAAGGTCTGACAGTAGATGTTCAGGAAAGCTTTCACAAAAGTTATCAAAACGGTTCGAATCCAACAAAGCCACGAATTTAAGATATAATATCACTGATTTTAGTTCATTGACACTTCACACAAACTGAAAAAACTCTCGCGAAACACGTGATGTTACGGGCGGGAGCCTGCGAGTGACTGAGATAGTCTAAGTCTTCTCTTTTCTGAGCGAACCGTTGCCCAAAGCAATGGCCCATTCCCCACCACCCGCTCATTCATGTTGTCATAGAAACGCCGATTCAGAACAGCGAAGACTCGGGTAGAGAGAGCTGTTTGCGTTACAATGACAGCTGTTTGCGTTATGGTGATTCTCGCTCGCCAGACTGATTCTCTTAGTCAAAAGAAGCGAATCCGCAGATGTGTTTCTTTCGCAGCGAAAGCATCGACGTATCTTAATACCGTTGACAATTGACTTTTTTATTTGTTTATATTTAATTGACTTTTATTTGTTCATTTCTGGGCTCCGCAGCTAGCCTAGCTGGCATCAAATATACGCCACTGGCATAAATAATAATTCCTCGCCCACGTATTAGATAAATGCTGATTGAAAAAATTTATATGAATTGGAAACTAATACTTCGTCGGAAATTATAATGGCACCTCGAGGCTACGAGCATATGAGACGGAGCTTTGAAATTTCAAGGATGCCTTTCAGGTAAACTTTCATAGCAGACATCACGTAAGCATTTTATTGTCTATCTTCTAGTTTGTCCGTAAGTCTCCTTTTTCTTTTTTCTTTTTTCATAAATATCTCAGCTCGCGGAAACTGTTTGAGACAGATTTAAAATTTCCTGAATGGTTCTAAAGACAAAACATAACTGTAGCACCATACTTACACGTTGGCTGTCTGTCCGTTCGCCAGTACGTCCGTTTATCCTATGTTTCGATTAATATCTCGGGAGCAATTTGAGATGAAGAATTGAAATTTTCTGGATATCCTTTAGGAGTCAAATGTAACTCTCGCCCCCATGCAAGTAGTTTGTCCGTTCGACCAAGGCCGTCTAGCAAGTACAAGGCGATGTCATTAGAGAGATAAGTTCCAACTCTGTTCGTGACGTCACTCTCTGATAAGTGGGGGAGTGTTTGACATCGTACACGACAACGTTCGAAGCTAGTAGGAATCCTTGGTTACCGTGTGACGTCATTCAGTGCCGTGTTAACACTTCTGGAGGCCCTGGGCAGTCACAATTTTCGGGGCCCATTATCTTATTTATATAACATATGATATTATTATAATGTTTGGTTATTTTTTATTCACACATGGTATTATTACAATATGGTATTATGTATATACAACATATGAGACTTCTTACGTATATTCACCACCATCACCATGTTACAGTATCTCAGAGAAGAAACATTCAATGTCGTGTGGCATAAGGAGAACGTTTTTAAATACCACTTAAATGAAAAATGGTGCATGACAAAATTGTAGAACTCCATTAAGTGTACCAAATGCACTCACATTTATTAATAGTTGCTTCTACAAATTATTCAATGAAAATTAAATTAAAAAAGCAGAAGAAATAAACCAACCAGTGCCGTTTCCGGACAATATGACGCATCGGACAAAAATGCGGATATGTGACCTCCGTCATTGTTATTTATTTAAACAGCGAAGGTTGAATATATATATATAAGTAGACCAGGTAGGCAAACCTCAGTGATATACATACGTGCACTTCTTCGTACAGATAGATAACACAAGTGACTGTTTAAAAAGAAAAAGTAATTCGGAAAAAATTGCGATTTGTGCTTGGCCTCACCCACACTCGGGATCGGGCGAGAGGTCGGCTTTTTTTTTTTTTTTTTTTTTTTTTTTGTGAGTGTGTGTCTTATTTTGCTACCAAAAGATCCAGCTTAACACCTATAACTTCCCTCCTACCTCCTCGGGAAATGGAAGTACGAGCAAGGTTAGAAAAAAAAAAAAAAAAAGAAAGAAAAAAAGCGGAAGGACTTCCAACTTCCTGCATTGGTGTTTCTCCTTTTCTTTAAATAAAAAAAGTAACCTTCTGGTGAATGGTGAAAGAGTTTGATTTTTTGTAAACCCATAGGACTCTCGGGCCGCTGGGGGCCCCAGTTCAGGTGGGGGCCCTGGGCACCTGGCCCCTTGGCCCACCCCTTAAGACGGCCATGGCGTCACTAAAAGAGGAAACTCATCTCTAATGTCATGACCTTGTGTCTTCTAAATAGATGGCCTTGGTTCGACGATAGATATGTCTGCATATCCGTCCGCTTTGACTAAGATCTCGGGGATTGTCTCAAGTGGAGGTTGGCCGCCCCGGTGGCGCAGTGGTCTAAGGCGTTGGCCTCTGATCATTCGTCCGTAAGGGGTCCGGGTTCGAATCCCGGTCAGGCATGGATGTTGTGTTTGTCTTACGGCACTGGCTCTCTCCCTTCCCTGGAACCAGTGACCCTAAATTAGGGACGGGCGACTGCTTATAGCCCATTGAGTTGCTCACGGTGGTCGTTAAACCTCCAATCAAAAAAAAAAAAAAAAAAAAAAAAAAAAAGTGGAGGTTGAAAATGTTCATAAAGTGTAATAATCAAATAAGCTTTCTTTACAGTGCAAAATTGAGCCTCTCTTTCTCTTTTTCTCATTCTGTTCAACACTTCATGACCCACACTTTCAACCTTACCGTCATTATATTATTTAAAGGGAGTGGGTACGGACTCGCCCCCCCCCCCCCACCACCACCACACACACACATGTTGGTGAACTACTGCCTTACGCTTCCTTCGGTGGTCAAATGGTCAGATGTAAATTTGCAGTTGAGTTTGTCTTCTTTCTTTATCTTCTGATGATCGATCATTCATTTAAAATCATCATCATAAACGGACAAAGAGAAGAAGCCAACATACCTAATTAACAGCATAGGCACCTAGCAGTGCCCAACACATGTAACATCCAGAAGACACATGGAGAGAAACTGTCAAAGTATAACGACCTAAAATACAAAGTCAGGGAAATGTGGCATATGGAGAACGTCACAACTCTCCCCATAGTAATATGAGCCACAGGAGTTTTACCAAAGTCCATTCACAGCTCTGTACAGACACTATATAGAGCTCTGTATAGTGTGTAATGCTCTATAAAGAGCCCTATATAGACACTATACACAGCTCTATACTGACCTACATGGAACTACAGAAGGCAGCTATGCTATCCTAAACATTTGTAGAGTAGTAAGGAAGTTCCTGGACAACTAAAGAAATATACGACTTCTCAGACTTGGTACATCGTACCTGTCCCGAAAGGAGGGGGGGGATACACCCAGAAAAGGATAGAATCTTCAAATAATAATAATAATTATTATATCAATTAAGTTGCCAAGATTGTCCATCAGAAATTAGCAAGAAAGCACCACCTCATTACAAATGAGCCTGTCTCCTACTACAAGTATGAGCCAACAACGCTTCTAGAGAACAACACCCACAAGATGTGCTAGGACAGATCAAACAGAACAGATAAGACCATCCCCCACAATCAGCCCGACATCGTCCTGGTCGACAAGGAGAAGAAGTCGACATATCTCAATAACATAGTCGTGCCCAACACGTGCAACATCCAGAAGACGCACGGAGAGAAGCTGTCAAACTATAACGACCTACGTTACGAAGTCAAGGAATTGTGGCACATGGAGAACGTCACCACTGTCCCCATAGTAATATCAGCCACAGGAGTTGTATCTAAGACCATTCACAGCTCTATACAGACACTAGACCTTCAACCTAACATAGACATGGAACATATCAATTAAGAAGGCAGCTATCCTGAACGCTTGTAGGATAGTAAGGAAGTTCCTGGACAACTGAGAGAAAGAAATACCACTTCCCAGACTTGGCACGTCGAACCCGTCCCAGAAGAAAGAGAAGAAAACCTCAGGAAGAGGTGGAATCATCTATAATAATAATAATAATAATAATAATAATCATATTTCGAACTTGGTAAAATTTGATAACTTTATTTGTTTAACTTAAACGAAAAACTTATTCAGAAATTATTGTAATATTATTGGGGAGACTTGTGGCGATGCGAACAGCTCAGAACTGGGAGGATATTAATGGGGTTTAAGCATCATGTGGGGAGGGGCACAAATTTTGAAGAGTTTGGCAGAAATTTCGGCAGAAAAAAATCCGTTTATTTAAATTTTCATCAGCCCCTGATGATGTTATTCCCAATTAAAAAAACGTTTTCAGGTACAAACTGTACATAGTACTTATTCAGTGCATATATAGTACTAGGAATTATGGTTACGAATCTTCATGGGCTTTAACACTGTTTTTTTTTTCGCAATTTTAAGTTACGTAGTTTTTCTTTTTAATCTTTTTTTAATATTTGCTATCATAAGGCTCTTCATGAATTTTAGTTTGTAACCTGATAAAGAATATATATATATATATTTTTTTCTCTCTTATCTTTTTAAACTATAATTACAAAAACTGTGTTTTTCTACAACTATCTTCAACATTCACTTGGAGGACTCCTCCATTTCCCAGAGGTACAAACCCTAAATTTAACTTAAAAAAAAAAAAAACACGTTTTATATAACAACATTTCTGTGAATTCGAAAACTCCACGTACACTTTGTGAAAACAGGAATTTGTCGGCGACAAAAATCGAATGCGCGTCTTCTTGCTCCGAAGTCAGTTGCGCTAACCGAGTAAGCTACACCGACGGAATGTATCGCTGCACATTTGTCGTCTAGACACGTGTTTCACCTCTGTAGTACGTCACAACTTATCCAAATTCCCTAAAAATCTGAGTTGCACTCATCATGACTGCTTAAATTTTTTAGAGAACCAAAATGTAGACTCCAAGAAAAGCTAGCCCTTCCGTATCGTTGTGACTGCTTCTGCACGACTAAAGGGAACTAGGAGCGACCGTTATGGCAGATCTATTTATATCGGGAGTCATATTAGGATATAACTGACTCTTATCTAATCGTTTCTTGCTTATCATCACTGAGTAATAATCATATCAGACGAAATAATCGCATCTAATGATGCAGTGTCATTTTGGATAAGGTGAACCTAATCGATAGAGATGAAAATAGGTGAAGTAATTTAGGTGTTCCCTGTACTTGATTACCGATTGTGGGAGCAAGGGAAGTTATTGGTGTCTGTTAGGCGATATGGGGAGTCTGGGTGACTCATCTCCGTGGTTAACTAGTTATTATTCGATGTGGAGGCTAACAAGTGAAATAGTCCGCAGATGGCAACATGGCACACGCAGTCTCGTATCCTTGGCATCACTCCGTCACTACTCTGTAAACCACCATAGAACATCGAAGCGCCTTAATAACAACCAGTAGGAGAACGAGCAGCACACCGGTTACGGGCAAAGATGAGGAAGAGACCCGGTGAATAATTGATTCGACGCCGTGCTCCCTGTTCCGTTCGTGGTAGAGCATCCTTCATATTTAATGCACGGCAAGCGGCATCAGCTCTAATTGGTGGGGACGGACTGTGCTTCGCGTGTTCTCGTGAATTATTGAAGACGGCATCGTTTCGTCCACTTAGGCCTTTACGGAGGGGATTTCGAAGGACAAGTATCTGGTCCCCCGGGTCATGGCGATGCTCAAAGGATCCTCGTGCCGTGGACATTAAGGCCCATCCAATTTGTCATTAGATATGCTTATGATGAGTACTGCATAGAAAATGGCGGGTCCTACTCTCGTCCCCGGCTGTCACAAAACCACTAGAAGTGATTGGCTAACCGACTGAGTGGAGCTCCCTTCTGGACGCAACTTTAAACTGCTGAAGGTAGGAACATGTCCGAAGATGTAATGCCATGAGATTTTCCAAGAGACGGAATAATAACTAGTCCCGTACTAGTACATCGAAAGAGGATATAACGCTCTCTCTCTCTCTCTCTCTCTCTCTCTCTCTCTGTGCTTACTCGCAACGAAACATTCACTATACTGAGGGGAAAATACGAAACAAGAAAACGTTCTTTCGGAATGCTAAGCCAACGAATCTCAACAAACACATTCTGAATAATATCTGCTTACGACTTCCATCAATTCAGTACTTTTTGTAAATTATTTCGTCTTTTATTCTTAACCAGTGAGAAAGAAAATAGCTGTGCTCTCCGTAAGAAAGGGTCATACAGAATTACACTTTGAAAAAAACATATTAAGTGCCTACGTAGTATGGCAGATAGGTGAAACCATTGTGCCTTTGATGATAGCAGCATCAATCTTGGTACACTTTTAGACCACACCCTTATGAACATTTTTTGGCTATGAAGCCATCCCAGATTTTTCCTGTGACAAATTTGGTAGCCCTTTTAAAAATGGCGACTAGCTGTGATTCAAGTTTCTTAATTTTTGTAGATATTCATGTTCAGTCAATTACCTGTGGTCATGGGATGCCCGTTGTACACTTTAGAAGTAAAACTGAAGCATTACAATAGATAATGGTAATGTTTCCCCCTAATTAACAGAAAAATATGTAATTTTATTAATTTAGTCAAGGGAATAAAAACCAGTTAGTAAAATCATGCAATGCATTGATTAATTATGATACGCTTTCCAACATACCAGAAATCATTACTCAAGTTATTACCCAAGTTATGAGGATAATGGTTGTAGAATAAATCTCGTTCCTGTGCCCTGACCTTTGACCCCATTTCAATGATGTTCAACAGAACCGGTTCAGTATACCTCTGGAAAAATATGATAAAGTTTTGTCGCAATCGAAGCTCTTTTTACGCTTTCCAACCGTAGGTTGAAGAAGCGTATGTGCTCCAGCTTTGTCCGTCTGTCTGTCTGTCTGTCTGTCAGTCTGTCCGTCCGTCCGCACAATAACTCACCTAAAAAGGGTTCGATTTCGATGAAATTTTAGTTTGTGGTAGGGGACAACCTGGGGACGAAGCCTATTGAAAATGGACGAAATGGGGTCAAAGCTCAAAGCATAGTAGCGGGATCCATTCTATTGCTCTTATGCGTCATAACTTACGTAAAAATGCTTCGATTGCGACAAACCTTTATCATGTTGTTCCGGAGGTACACTAAACCGGTTCTTTTGGATGTAATCGAAATGGGGGTCAAAGATCAGGACACAGGAGTGAGATTTATCCCACAGCTATTATCCTCATAACTTGACTAAAAATGTTTCTATTGCGACAAAACTTTAGCATGTTGTTCCGGAGGTGCACTGAACCAATTCTGTTTAATATCATCGAAATGGGTTCAAAGGTCAGGACACAGGAGAGAGATTTATTCCACAGCCATTTTCCTCGTAAATTGAGTAATGATTTCTGGTATGTTGGAAAGCGTATCGTAATCAATGTATTGCATGATTTTACTAACTTGTTACGTAAGTTATGGCGCATAAGGGCGATGGAATGGATCCCGCTCCTATATCCTGACCTTTGATCCCATTTCACCCATTTTCAATAGGATTCGTCCCGAGGTTCGCCCCTACCACATACTAAAATTTCATCGATATCGAACCATTTTTACGCGAGTTATCGTGCGGACAGACAGACAGACGGACAAGGCTGGAGCATATACGCTTCTTCAACCTAGGTTGGAAAGCGTAAACAGAACCGTGGACAATTATCGATTGACGTGTGTTTAATGCAAATGCAGTGTCTTATATTACTGATGTTTATTTTATTGTCCGTTGTTGTTTCATATTGATACTATCCTCCAACGCATTATAGTTAATAACATCCCCTCCGACGCACTGCAGAGGTAAAGCAGGCGTCAAGACGACAAATCTGCAGCGACGCATACAGTCCGTGTAGCTTAGTTGGGAGAGAGAGCAACTTACTCCGGAGTGAGGGGGCGCGTACTCTATCTTCGTCACGGGCGCGTACTCTATCTTCGTCACGGGCGCTAGTGTGTTTTCAGCCCCCCCCCCCACACGTTCTTTCAGTCAGTAAAAAGAGCGGTACACTATAGGGCAGCCCTCCTGCACTTGCACTGTCGCGTCCAGCTTTTCTTGTATAGCCACGTCGTATAAGTTTCCCGCAAGCTTGCGTAGCCTCTGGTAGAGTTGTCTAACGTACACTATATTGACAAAAGTCACCGGACACCTAGAAAAGAAACAGAACATGGCATTTATTGACATACATTAGTACGGTGTCGATCCACCTTTGGCCTCAATGCATGCACTGACCCTTAGAGACATGCTTTCGACAAGGTTTTGGAACACAGCGATAGGTATGCGCTTCCATTCAGTACATAATGCTACCGCTAACTGTTGCTTAATAGTAAGCCTTGGTTCCAAACTTCTTATGCGGCGCTCTAATTCATCCCATAGGAGCATTATAGGATTAAGATCAGGGTTTTGTGCTGGCCAGTCCACCCACGATACGGAATTATCGTCAAACCACGCCGTAACAGTCCTTGCTTTATGGCTCGGTGCATTATCCTGCTGGTACCAACAAGGCTCGGTTCCATAGTATTGCTACAGAGTTGGTAGGGCGTAATTGTCCAGAATATCGAGGTAGACGTGCTGGTTAACAGGTTTACCCACGATAACCAATGGGCCGGGACCATACCACGAAAAACACCCCCACACCAGTACACTGCCAGCTCCAAACTTGACCGTAGGAACAGCCCACTGTGGTAAATAGCGTTCCCCCAGCTGCCGCCATACCCACACACGGCCATCATATTGATGGATCGTGTATCTGGATTCTTCAGTCCATAGGACCCGTTTCCATTGATCTATGGTCCACGATAATTGTTCTTTACAGCATTCAAAACAACGAGTAACATTCCGAGTGGAGATGAAAGGCTAATGAGCAGCCGCACGACTACAGGAACTCATGGAATGAAGTCCTCTGCGAGTGGTACGTGTACATACCGAGATTCCAGCATTTTTACTCACCTGTACACTGATGTCTTGTGAAGTACTCCGTCGATTAGTTGTAACGACCTTCCTGTGGCTTCGACGTCCTCTATCACCGATTTTCTTTGGTCTGCCGATACGTTTTGCTGCTTCAGGTACGTCATGTGTCTTCCACTTATTCAGTACATCGAAAACAATTGACTTAGGTATGTTTAAACTCCTCTCGTTTTCTCTTGTGGACAGCCCACTGATGTAACACCCAGCAATTTTTTCTTTCTCAAAGTCAGTTCTCTTCCGCCGCGACATTTTCACTCAACCTCACAGAGCGATATGATCGCAGTCAGCTGCAAGCTTATTTTTATACCGTTTGCAGCTGTACCGCGCATCGTAACAACGCAGCGGATCAGTTCATTTGCTTTTAAAAAGGGTGTCCGGTGACTTCTGTCAATATAGTTTATTTCTCATCAATTTTCATCCTTCTTCTTCCACCCCCAATCACTTGGCGATGGTTGGAAGCTGTGGTGTTGCGGCCGTCATTTGGGCCGTATAACGAAGTAAATTTCTCCGTCATTTTTATCCGCGCCAGGATTCGAACCCGGATCCCTCATTCCGGAATAAGTCACTTTACCAATTGAGCTACGCGGACGTTTTATTCTGATTCCTATCTGCCTTTATGTCGTGTGCGTCCTTGTGGCAGGTACGTCACATCTCCTGGTACGTTACATCATCTCCCCCCCCCCCTTTTTTTTTTTTTTTCGAAGTGCTGGAGAAGGGATTCTCTTATTTTTCCTATCTCGCGGTGTGGAAAGAACATCACACTAATGCGAGATTTTGAACGGTCGGGTCAGCCGGATAGTTCGGGCGCCATTATAACGAAGTAAATTTCTCCGTCATTTCTGTCCACGCCGGGATTCGAACCCGGACCCCTCATTCCGGAATAAGTCACTCTACCAATTGAGCTACGCGGACGTTTTATTCTGATTCCTATCTGCGTTTATGTCGTGTGCGTCCTTCTGGCAGGTACGTCACATCTCCTGGTACGTTACAGCCGAGAATTAACCAACTTTGTAGACAGTTTTTTTTTATGCTGAATGAGGGCATCATGCCATTTTAGAAGCAAACGAAAAAAAAAACAGAAGAAAAGAAAAGAAGAGAAAAGAAAAGATCGGTGCCTTATTTCTGATTTTATTTCGCTTATCGCTTTTCCAGTATACAACGTTTCTTACGCTTTAGGCAAATAGCTATTCACGTATATGCAGCACTGAGTTTTCCAGAAATGTTGCCCCCTACCGGCGTGAGGGAGAGTTACTCATTTCGTTTTGTGACCTCATGCTTAGCAACTGAAATAAAATGCCTTCCGTAATTTGAAATAAAACCAGGCAACATTTTTTGTTGTTGTTGTTGCCTTTAACAAAGGCCGGATTAAGGGGAGGTATAACGGAGCTATAGCCTAATGGACCACCATTGCCAACGGTTCAGGCGCCATGCCGCTATACCGCATACAATACACAACTTACACTTTCGTATCAGAATAATATGACAACCCCTGAAATTACAGTGTACCCGCCCATGCGCGTCACAGTGTGCACGTGACAAGGTCGGCCACAGGGAGATATAAGCTGCCGGCCAGGACAGATGAGCCATAGTGCGTCACGTGGGCACCCTGGACAGAGAGAAACAGCAGATTTCGTGGGCTGTTCGCGAGGTGCTGTAGTAAGGGTGTACAAAGAATGGACCACTGGCACACCGAGTACCTTCTGACGTCATAACTGTGGAACCCCAAAGGCCATCGACCCCAGATGAGAATGTCGCTTCCGTCGACTGGTAAAGGGCAATCGACGCGCAACAGTGCAGCAATTGACCACGCAAATGAACACTGGGGCACCCAGGTACGTGTCCCCCGATAATAGTACAGCGAACATTGTTATGCATGGGTCGCCGGAGTCGATGCTACGTCAAGGTTCCCATGTTAACCCAGGTCCGCCGGCAATGGTGCCTGCAGTTCGCATGGGACTACCGTCATTGGACAGTGGAGGAGTGGAAACAGGTTGTCTTCTCCGACGAATCGAGGTTTCTACTCCACAGAAGTGACGGGCGGTGGCGGATATGACGTCAGACACACGAGAACCGACATCCGGACACGCTTGTCGGTCAAGTACAGTCCGGCAGTTGCAGTGCATGTCTGGGGGATGTTTTCCTGGTATGATCTGGGATGGCTGGTACCACTGGATGGGTTCCTGAACGCCAATGGCTACCTGTCCATCCTCGCTGACCACATGCATCTCTTCATGTTAGACGTTTATCCTGGTGATGATGGTGTCTACCAACAGGACAGTGTGCTCTGCCATGTCGCTAAGGAAGTGCGTGACTGGTTCCAGGAACAAGACGGAGATGTCTCCGTTCTCCCTTTGCCGGCGAAATCGCCCGACCTCAATCCTATACAGTTCTTGTGGGACTATTTGTGTTGACAGGTTCGACGTGCCGACCCACAACCACGTCATCTCCGGGACCTCCGTGCTCTGCTGCAGTAAGAATGGTCACGTGTGCCTCGGGCAACCCTCCAGGGCCTCATTTCGTCCATTCCACGGCGTCTCCCTGCTGTCATCCTGGCCAAGGGTGGTTATTCCCATTATTAGGTAGATGGTCATATTATTCTGATACTATATGTATTTCTACATAGAGGAAGTAAAATATTTTTAGTTTTGTCTCGTACGATTTCCATTTTGTCACAAACAAAGGCTAGAAGAGGAACAGCAGTTAAATTATTAAAAATTTGAAGACAAAATCTTTGAATCTTGAGCTTTTAACTCATGTTCTTGTGAGAACAGTGGAAAATACGTTGACTGCACACTGTGCCTGTTAAGTAGTGCGACAAAAATATTTTATCAAAGCAACAAACTATATTTTGAATTGTAACTTACACTGATTCCAGATGATCTCCATCTAATTCCATACAATGGCGAGATCTGTCGTACAAGTATTCGAAGGCACGGTGGAAGTCCCCAGCCGGAACCTCCTTTAGTGTGTTGGTCCCACATCTTTGGATATCCGCAGTGTCGCTGAAGCGGTCACTTTTCAAGGCACACTCCACCTTTGGGAAGAGGAAAATACCTACGGGAGCCAAATCTGGAGCGTAGGGTGGAGGTTTGATCACACAAATCGACTTTGAAGTATGAAACTGCTTCACATACAACATGTAACACAGTCCTCTCTATGCTCGTGTGCGGCACAAACCTCGAACTTTTTATCTTTCTTTAAGACGATCCTGGCCGTTTCCTTACCGACACCAAGCTGTTCAGTGAGTAGCCTAGTGCTTACTCGCCTGTCAGGGCAACAAATTCGCTAGCCTTCACCACATTCGTGTATTTGTCCGTGCAGTAACTGAACGTCCTGTATGTGGTTCATCCTCGAGGGATTCCCTCCCAACTTTTAACTTCGAAATCCATCGGAAAACCTGTCACGGCTCAGGCAATCATCGCCGTAAACTCTTTTTAGGTCTTGGTACACTTCCGTGGCAGTTTTCCCTAATTTACAGTAAAATACAGAGTAATTCAAAATGTTTCATCCGCTTTCATTACATCACAGCTCCGTAAAAGGAAGGTAATAATAGCGTACCACACATTAAAGAAATGAGTTTCTATAAATACACGAGAGTAATTGACTATTTCTTCATTAATAGTCACAGGCCTGCAAAATTTGAGCCATGAAAAAGTGTTTGCAATGTAATGACTGATTTTTATATTGCTTGGTGCGCTGATTTCAAATATGGCATCCATTTTTCTAAATCACGTAAAGATTTTTCACAAAATGTGCTTGAATATATAGGGAAGAAAGCCTATTTTACATATTCTGGCGAAAAGTAGGTCTTTTCAAAATATTTTTAAGTGTTTTATTTACAAATTTATTATTTATCAAACTATTGGAAATGATTTGTTAAATTATATTAATAAGAGCAGTTACCACTGTTAATACATCCTGTTATTCATAGGTCCTTATGCTGTCTTTCCCTTTCCCCCTGAAAGCTCCTTTTGGCACTTTGTCTCTTGTAGGCAGTATACGGGTCTTCTCTGTGCAGCATCCAACAGTAGTCCGCCATCATATTGACGTTCCACCTACCTTGGTATCTACGCTCCATCTCCTTGATATCTTGGTGAAATCTTTCTCCCTGTACTTCACTAACAGCACCAAGATTTTCGGGAAAATAGTCCAAATGCGATTTTAAAAAATGCACTTTCAAACTCATCGAACAACCCAAGTCTTTGAATTTCGTTAATAGGTTTTCCACGATACATTTAAAGTTGGGGTCCTTAAAGTTCCAGAGGAATTTTTTGACGACTTCCTTAAAAGCTTCCCAGGCCTCGTTTTCACTCAAAACCATTTTACTTTCAAACACTTCATCTGTAAAAAGTTTCCGAATATCTGGAACTACGAAAACACCTTCCTTTAGTTTTGCTTCCGACAGTCCTAGAAACTTGTTGCCAAGGTATTTAAAGCACTCTCATTCTTTTGATAGAGCCTTAACAAATTATTTCATTAAGCCAAGCTTGATGTGAAGTGGAGGCAAGAGGACTTTATTGGGATCAACCAAACTTTCCTTTACTGCATTTTTGTTTCCAGGTTTTAATGGTTTCCTATGCGGCCACTCCTTTTTGACCCAGTGATTGCCCTTATCCCGACTGTCCCATTCACACAAGAAGCAAGGGTACTTGATTTATCCTGCTTGTTGTCCAAGAAGCATGGAAAGCACTTTTAGATCACCGCATATCGTCCATCCAATATCTTTATACTTCAATTTGGTGAGAATCAAGGCTAAAATCTCGTAACATTCTTTCAGGTACACAGAATGCCCTAATGGCACTGAAGCATACTTGCTGCCATTATGCAGAAGCACTGCTTTGAGGCTTCTTTTGAAGAGTCAATAAAGAGCCTCCACTCGTTCACGTCACACTGTATATTAAACATCTCCATCAATCCAGGGACATTGCTACAGTAAACCAAACCACTATCTTGAGAAAAGTATGGAACAAAATCTGTTTCTCTCTTTCTGAACCATGAGAAAGAGGTACCAGGAGCTAATAAATTATTTTCCTTTAGCCTAGAGCCTAAGAGTTCTGCAGATTCTTTAGAAAGGCCCAAATCTCTGAATAAATCATTCAATTCCAGCTGGGAAAAAGGTTGGGGCTCGCTGCTATCTGAAACACCGTGAAAGTCCTCGTCATAAGCCTGACCTTCGTCTTCAGAGTCTTCTGGAATGTCTTCTAGTTTCTCAGTAGGTTTAGGTACAGGTATTTCTGAGCTATGAGGAACAGGACGTATTGCCGACGAGAGGTTTGGATAAAATATTTCTCTTTTATTAATTAAATTGTACCCCTGCACGTTACATGAACAGAAGTAGCAGTCATCACTATGATTATTAGGTTCCCACCAGATCATAGGGATTCCAAAACGGAAAGATTTTTTTCGTGCCTTTTGACCACTTTCGCAATTTTTCTACACAAGGGTAACACACTTTATGTGGGGCCCATGACTTATTCTGGTCACCAAGTTTTACACCGAAATATGCATAATATACTTTCTTCACAAAACCTGTTATATTTCTTTGATGTGTCTTCACTACAAATTCCCCATAAATATAACGAAAGGAATCAGGTGAATTAAGACAAGCCCTTGCTGCCATTTAGTACATTTTATAGGTTAAAACTTTAAATATGAAAACTATAAAAATGAGTATACTCATCCCCTGCGGGAAAATTTTTTTAACCTCTACAGATATAACATCTTGAGAAAAATTGCACTGCTCAGCACACAACCGTTTCACTCAAAGATCAAAGTACAACTGAGCAGAGAGCGGGAAGCGTGGAATAGAGGAGAGGAACGAAAGGGAGTGAGTCATCAACTAACTCATTTCCGGTCACACTTGATGTTCCTGGAATTCTCCTCATGATAACGACTGGTGAATCATGGTGATTTTTAACGTAGGCTCTCGACGATTAAGAGCCATTTTGAAGTAAAATCTATCCAAACAAAAATTTTTTTGGACATATTATTACTTGAATTTTTTTTTTTTTTTTCCGCACCAGAGACTGCCCTAAAAATTTCCAGTTTTCGCCAGGAATGACGACTTGTGACACTAAATGCTCATCCCCTTCCTTAGTAGATTATAACACAATGGATTGGTGGCTACGAAAATCAAAATTTTCAATTTGTGAAAAAATGGTACGTGATTGAGTTTTTTGACTATTTTTCCTGAAATCAGCATCCAAAAATCTATCAGAATCAGCTATTGGTTTCTAAACACTTTTTTGGTTGCAGGCCTGTGATAATTATTTATATATTTTACTTTCGACGGTATCTTTGTCGACGTGGCGTTTCATTAGTAAATTAATTCGCCTCTCTACATATGGCTTTTTTTTTCTTAACATCTGCTAAAATAACACAATGGCGATAGCAAAATCTTCAACTAACTGGTACCATGAGAGACACAGCACGTGTTGCTTCAGCGAATGCGCAGTTCCGTTGCTTCCACCTCGTGTTGGGGTTGCATTGGTTGCCAGCTACGTACCACTAGTGACACTTGATTAACGGCCCTCAATTCCCGACGATGCTGCAGGGCCATCAATGGCGGCCAACAGATGGCGCTGCCACCAACGGACTGCTACCGTGCCGTGAGCGGAAAATTTCAACCAGCAGTGACCCAAGGGTAGGGGCCTCAATTTCAGCGCCTGTCTCTGGTCCCCAAATCAGACGCACTGATTCTCTCTTATTTTTTCTATTTCATTCACTGTCGTTCTCTTTTCTTACTAATTACAGGCCTAGAGTTTTGTTAATCTCAGGTCATACATGGGGGATAAAAATGGCGTATATACACAAATTATCTTTAAAATAAATAAGAAAGATCAATAAAAATGTGTTGTTAATATGAATGGAATACGGGATTACACCATACAACACAAATTTTGAAGATGGCAATTCACGATTAGGTGAAACCATCAGCAACTACGTAGGATCTACAAAAAGACAAGTGGGCTTGCGATTACAGGAGCATAAATATAGTTTAATTGCAAACCTACACAGCGCAGCCCTGGCTAGGAAAATTATTTCTGGTGATATGTACACAGACTGGGAAAATACCAAACTACTGGCATCCCCCGCCTCTACCCATTCGCTACTATGCTTGGAGAGCGTATATATCACTGCCTTTTGAGACCAATGCTGCAATGATTACACCCCTGTTGAGTTATCTGGAGATTGGGAACAACTTATTCATGTATTACGTGACAGGTTGTTGTATCAAGTAGTATGACATGTTTTAATTCTGACATATCTCGTCCTCATAAATCATCCTCATCATGATTTGCATACAAATTTCACAACAGCACGTCATGTCACGTGACCAGGTAGTAGGGTAACCATGCACAAGTGTATGTATATTATATCGAATTGACGTTTATATCAGTACATCTGAAGATGAAGTGAGTGTCACTTCCAAAGTACTACTGTATGTTTTAACCTGTATACAGTTTTTTCATCTTTTAAAATAAATCGTGCTGAGACGGTATTCCATTGCAGCCTATTTAGTTCTTTTGCATGAAGTCTTTCAACTTGTATATTGGCAATCCATTTTTTGATGTAAATGTGACAAGGATGGCATCGTACCATCCATACCATCCTTGTCACATATACATTAAAAAACGGTTTGTCGTCTTCAACATTTGTGTTGTTATTAATCGTTCTCCAGTAGTAAACTTTTGAAAATTTTTGAAATAGTGTCCGTTTTTCATTCAATCCTTATGCTTGTGACTTGTTTTTTTTTTTTTTTTTTTTTTTTAATTGGAGGTTTAACGACCACCGTGAGCAACTCAATGGGCTATAAGCAGTCGCCCGTCCCTAATTTAGGGTCCCAGGTTCCAGGGAAGGGAAGGAGCCAGTGCCGTAAAACAAACACAACATCATGCCTCACCGGGATTCAAACCCGGACCCCGTTCGGACGAATGATCAGAGGCCATCGCTTACACCACTGCGCCACCGGGGCGGCTTGTTTACTTAGAGAAAATTTTTAAGACCATTGTGAGCAACGTTTTGGAATATACACTGAAGAGCAATTGAATTAGAGACAGCTGGCGTTATGCAAATGTGGAGATGTGGGCGGCCCTGTAAACGGAAACGACATGACGTATGCAGCGATCCGACAATATAAGGAGTGATGCGACGGGAATCAGTAAGAGTCGGACGCAGTATGGATAAGACAAAGGATCTAAGCGCATTTGATCATGGGCAAATTGTCGGGGCCCGACGAATGGGTCACAAATCTCAGAAGTCGTGCAAGCACTGGGATTTTCACGAGCCACTATGTCACGGGTGTAAAGTGAGTACATCGAATCCGATAAAACCATCCCTGAAGCAAGGGCCAACTGCCGTGGACAACAGCTTGTGGATGAGCGGGGTCATCGTCGGCTAGCTCGCATTGTAACAGCAGATAGGCGGCCCACAGTACAAGTAATCACTCGGCAATTTAACGCTGGTGCACAAAAACGTGTAAGCAGCCACACCATCGAGAACCATCTCCTCGCTATGGGGTACAGAAGCCATCATCCCACAAGGGTACCGCTGCTGACCGCACATCACAGGGTGCAGAGATTAGCATGGGCACGGGAACATCGCCACTGGACCCTAGACATGTGGGAAAATGTTGCCTGGACTGATGAGTCGAAATTCACGTTGGTACATGCGGATGGCAGGATATGAGTACGGCGGAAACCACATGAAGCAATGCATCCTTCTTGCCAGCAGGGTACTCTTCAAGCTGGTGGGAGTGGCATTCTCGTCTGGGGATTGTTTACGTGGACTAAAATGGTACCCCTGTTACGTGTGATATCGTCCCTCACAGGCCAACGTTACCGGGATATCCTGGACGACCATTTGCTCCCGTTTGTGCTTCTTCAACATCCCACTGGGGACCTCATCCTGCAACAAGACAACGCAACTCCCGAATTGTATCCGAATGGTTGGATGAACACTCCACCGACGTGACCTCGCTTCCTTGGCCAGCAAGGCCACCCGACCTCAATCCCATCGAGCACATCTGGGATGCCATCGAGAGAGATGTTCGAGGCTCTGACCCCCTTCATCAAATCTTCGTGAACTGTGGGAGCTTGTTCAGGGGTCGTGGATCCGTATGTCTTCCCAACGCTTCCGGTGTCATGTAGAGTCCATGCCGAGACGAATCGCCGCCGTCATCAGGACGAAAGGTGGTGCTACACGTTACTAGACAGGTATCTCTAATTCAATTGCTCTTCAGTGTATATGATCGTATCATAATTATATGACTACTCCCGGAATTACAGTATCCCCCCCCCTGCAAGGTTTGTCACAGAGCGCACTGGACAAGATCGACCAAACAGAGGTATAAGCGGCCGGCCAGGACAGATGAGCCATAGTGCATGACGTGAGCACAATGGGCAGAAGTAATGATTTGACGGACGTTCAGAAAGGAATGATCATCGGCTATCGCGCCAAGGGTAGAAGCATCTCAGAAACAGCCGACTTCGTGGGCTGTCCGTGAGGTGCTGTAGTAAGGGTGTACCAAGAATGAACCGGTGGCACACCGAGTTCCTCCCGAAGTCCTAACTTTGGAGACCCAAAGGCCATTCCCCGAAGAGAACGTCGCATCCGTCTACTAGTAAAGAGCAATCGACGCGCAACAGTGCAGCAATTGACAACCCAAATGACGGCTAGAGCACCCAGGTACGTGTGCCCGATAACAGTAGAGCGAACCCTGTTACGCATGGGTCTCCTGAGTCGACAATACATCAAGGTGCCCAAGTTAACCCAGGTCCATCGACAATGACGCCTGCAGTTCGCGCGGGAACAGCCGTCATTGGACAGTAGAAGAGTAGGAAAAGGTTGCCTTCTACGACGAATCGACGTTTCTATTCCACAGAAGTGACGGGCGGTGGCGGATACTGCGTCAGACACATGAGAACCAACACCCGGAAACGCTTGTCGGTCAAGTACAGCCCTGTGGTGGTAGTGGGCATGCCTGGGGGATGTTTTCTTGGTATGATCTGGACCGCTGGTATCATTGCATGAGTCCCTGAACGCCAATGGCTACCTGTCCATCTTCGCTGACCCATGCATCCCTTCATGCTGGACGTTCACCCTGGTGGTGATGGTGTTTACCAGCAGGACAATGCGCAGTGCCACGTCGCTAAGGATGCGCGTGATTGGTTCCAGAAACATGACAGCAATGTCTCCGTTCTCTTTTGGCCAGCGAAATCGCCCGATCCTAATCCCATAGAGCACTTGTGGGACCATTTGGATCGACAGGTTCGACGTGGGACCTCCGTGCTCTGCTGCAGTCCGAATGGGCACGTGTGCCTCGGGCAAGCTTCCAGGATCTCATTGCGTCCATGCCACACTATCTCGCCGCAGTCATCGGGGCCAAGGGTGGTTATTCCCATTATTTGGTATGAGGTTATATTATTCTGATACGACTGTGTATAAGCAGTCACCTGTCCTTAATTTGAGGACACTGGTTCCAGGGAAGGGAGAGAGTCGGTACTGCAAGGGTGTGTCTCTCACCCGGGATTCGGTCCCAGACCCATTTCAGACGAAAGATTGGTAGCCAGCGCCTCGGACCACTCGGGCATTGGGGCAACTTCTTGTTTTCCGCCATATTTTTATTAAGTGTTTCATTCCTCAAAAGATCTGAAAAATGTTTGCTGTGTTGAATTTACCATAAAATTTTAACTGATACATTTCAGCGTTTCTTTACATTAAAGTAATGTATTCAGCTTACGCTATTTCGAAAAGGGTGTTGAATATATCATTTCTAATTTTTTTTAATCTATGGCTGATGTTAAACATCTTATTCCAGATGTTCTAATCACAAAATATAAATCGTTACCATAAGATAATGTTAGTTGCTCCTGCACGAATTCAGCACCTATGTCACTACTAACTCTCTCAGCAGCATTTTGTCTCTTCCTACATTTTGTTTTGCGGTACGTATATCTTTCACTATTCTAATCTCCCTGCTTCTTCATTTTTCTTTTTTTATTACGGCTTTAGTCAGCGGCGTACGAAGCGAGGGGTCAGAAGAGGCAACTGCTTCCGCACTCCCCACCCCTACTTTTCTTCCTTTTTAATAATGTCCTTAATTAGAAATCGGATTAATACTTGTTTGTATTCAAAGTCCTACTGATAAAACAGAATATTTTGTTTTCTACTGTAATTATTACACTGAAGAGCAATTGAATTAGAGATACCTGTCTAGTAACGTGTGGCAACACCTTTCGGCCTGATGACGGCGGCGATTCGTCTCGGCATGGACTCCACAAGACACCGGAAGCGTTGGGAAGCCATACTGGTCCACAACCCCTGAACAAGCTCCCACAGTTCACGAAGATTTGATGGAGGGGGTCAGAGCCTCGAACATCTCTCTCGATGACATCCCAGATGTGCTCGATGGGACTGAGGTCAGGTGACCTAGCCGGCCAAAGAAGCGAGGTCACGTCGGTGGAGTGTTCATCCAACCATTCGGATACAATTCGGGAGTTGCGTTGTCTTGTTGCAGGATGAGGTCCCCAGCGGGATGTTAAAGACGCACAAACGGGTGCAAATGGTCGTCCAGGATATCCCGGTAACATTGACCTGTGAGGGACGATGTCACACGTACCAAGGGTCACATTTCAGTCCACGTAAGCAGTCCCCAGATGAAAATGCCACCTCCACCAGCTTGAAGAGTACCCTGCTGGCAAGAAGGATCCATCGCTTCATGTTGTTTGCGCCGTACTCGTGCCATCCGCATGTACCAACGTGAATCACGACTTATCAGTCCAGGCAACATTTTCCCACATGTCTAGAGTCCATTGGCGATGTTCCCGCGCCCATGTTAATCTTTGCACCCTGTGATGTGCGGTCAGCAGCGGTACCCTCGTGGGACGATGGCTTCTGTATCCCATAGCGAGGAGATAGTTCTGGATGGTGTGGCTGCTTACACGTTTTTGTGCACCAGCGTTAGATTGCCGAGTGATTTCTTGCACTGTGGCCCGTATATCCGCTGCTACAATGCGAGCTAGCCGACGATGACCCCGCTCGTCCACACGCTGCTGTCTACGGCAGTTGGCCTTTGCAGGAATGGTTTTACAAGATTCGATGTACTCACGGTGCACCCGTGACACAGTGGCTTGTGAAGATCTCAGTGCCTGCACGACTTCCGAGATGGAGGGATCCATTCGTCGGGCCCCGACAATTTGCCCACGATCAAATGCGCTTAGATCCTCCGTCTTACCCATACTGTTCCGACTCTTACTGATTCCCATCGCATCACTCCTTATATTGTCGGATGCTGCATACGTCATGTCGTTTCCGTTTACAGGGCCGCCCACAGCGCCACATTTGCATAACGCCAGCTGTCTCTAATTCAATTGCTCTTCAGTGTATATTTACCATCTAGAATGAATTCCTGAGACGCTAGACGCATATTGAACACTTCTCACTTGTCCGCTATGCAGGGACGTACTGACAGGGCCGGGTTAAGGACCTACCTAGTAGGCCTCTAGTCTAAAATACTTGAGTGGGTCTCCGCAGGGCCGGATTAAGACCTTAGTGGGCTCCTAGACCAGGTCATTTGAGTGGGCCCAACGCTAAGCCATCTGAATGGGCCTTCAAATAACTTATGACGGGAAATTATTATGATGTCCGTTATAACACGAAACTGTAGCTACTAAATTATCTGCAAAGTTTTCATAATAAGTCACTATTTTTTATTGTTCTCACAAGAACATGAGTTAAAAGCCTAAAACTCCTGGATTTCGTCTTGGATTTTTTAGTGATTTAGCGTTATATACTTCCCTGTGTTAATAATTTTTTTAGCACGTCTTTTGTGAAAAAAGATCGGGCTTATGTTATCGGTTTGTCCGTCCGTCCGTCTGTAGACACCATATCTCTGTAACTATTAGTCCGATTTGAAAAATTCTTTTCGCACTAGGAAGCTTGAAATATGCGAATGATGATCCTTCATTTCTTTCTTTCTTTTTTTTTTTTTTTTTTCATGATCTACATTGTAGCCGCTGGAGGGCGTAAATGCAGATGATATGGAATTCAAAATACATTTTATTCCATATATTTGCTTCTAAAACATCCGATTGAAAAAATATTTTATCTTTCGATTCTATTTATGTCGGAGAGTATTTTAGGTATAGTTACTTTCTCAAGTTACGCATAGATTTTCCGCTAGGGGGCGTAAAAGTAAATTACGTTTCCCCCGATATCTCTTCTTCTAAAACTCCGATTTGAAAAATGTTTTCTTCAGCGTGTACAGCTTGTGATGGAAAATCTTTTGCATATAATTTCAATTTTTGGTAAAGAATACTTTGGCCACCAGGGAGCGTAAGCGTTGATTTTTTCTGCTGATGTATTTTCCATAAAATCTGAGCTTCTAAAATCACGATTGAAAAAATTCGTTCGTGGTCCGATGCCACTCAAGTCGATAAACCTTTTCGGAATATTTTCTTCTTAAAATTTTGCATGGTTTCTCCACCAGGCGGCGTAGATGTATATCCTTTTTTTGTTAATATCTCTGCTTCTAATGGTCCTATTTGAAAAATTCTTTCTTTATTAGATAGAGTTTCCGGTGTGACATGTTTTTCATATAATTTCAAAAGTTTCAAGTAATTTATAGACTTTGCGCCAGGGAGCGTAAAGGCCAATTGCGCCCCCCGATATATCTGCTCCTAAAGCTCCGATTCGAAAAATTCTTTCTGCACCGGATACAGCTCCTGATGGGAAATGCCTTGCATATAATTTCCAATTTTTGGTAAAAAAGGGTTTGGCCACTTGGGGGCGTATTAATTTCCGCTTCTGATGAATTTGCAGAAAAATCTGAGCTTCTAAAATCTCGATTGAAAAAATTGTTTGTGGACCGGTGCTACTCACGTCGACAAACCTTTTAAGAATATTTTCTTCTCAAAATAATGCATGGTTTCTACGCCAGGGGGCGTAGATATATATCTTATTTTTGTCAATATCTCTCCTTCTAGGAGTCCGATTTGAAAAATTCTTTCTTTGTCGGATAGTGTTTCCGATGCGAAATGTTTTCCATATAAATTCAAAAATTTTCAAGTAAGCCTTAGACTTTCCGCGAGAGGGCGCAAAGGTAAATTACGTTTTCTTCGTTATTTCCTCTTCTAAAACTCCGATTTGAAAAATTCTTCCTGTATCGCAAACGCTCCTGATGAAAAATGTTTTTCATATAATTTTTTTATATTTGATAAAGAATGGTTTAGCCACCAAGGGGCATAAGTGTTAGTTTCTGCTACTGATGTACTTGCAGCAAGATCTGAGCTTCTGAAACTCGGCTGAAATTTTTTTCTTGGACCGATACTGCTCACATAGAAAAAACCTTTTGAGAATACTTTCTTCCAAAAATAATGCATGGTTTCCCGCCAGAGGGCATAGATGCATATCTTATATTTTCTATATCTCTGCTTCGATGAGTTCGATTTTAAAACTTCTTTCTTTGTTAGAGAGCGTTTCCGCTGCGAAACGTTTCTCACTTAAGTTCAAATTTTTCTTAACGCACAAGTCTGCAACCAGAGGGCGTAAGTTCACGATTCCGTTTACAGCAATATCTGCGGTATTAAAAACCCGATTGAAAAACTTCTTTCTTCGGCCAGATACTATTGCTTTCTATACCGGTTCCATTGATTTTGAATAGCTTTATTATATTTAATTTGCGTCAGAACGGATTCAAAAGACGCGCTCATTACACCCGAAAATTCGGTGTCATCTTTTTTTTTTTTAATTTTATTTTATGCAATGTGAAGCCACAGGGGACTTCGACCATTAACGGTTCCAAGTGCAACTTGGAAGGTGTGGATGGATGGATGGATGGTAATGAAAAAGGTGAAACTGTCTCGCCGAGTCCTCTGTCACAGTTACATAAAACTTTTACCCTTGGTGACTCAGTGTCTTGAAATCTGTTCGTCTTCTAGCCTCTGTTTCTGAACAAGTGAAAATCATACGAGACAAACGTAAAACTATTTTATAAACCTCTCTCTCTCTCTCTCTCTCTCTCTCTCTCTCTTATTTGCCCAGGGGTACTGATAGCCCCCCCCCCCCTTCTCGCATTGCGGGCGTAAAACCTCAGGAAAATATTTTCAAAAAATATTTTTTCGGAAACTGCATACGAAGCTGTTTATAGAAATAACCAGGGATTTTTTTACGTTTGGTTTAAATGAATTATTAAAACAAGGAAGACATATTTGGTATTTTTTCATCAAATAAGTAAAAAAATTTAAATCATTTCGCGGTTTTAGACTACATAGACAGAAACCGGCCCTGCGTACTGATATTGCTTTGCAGGGGCGGAGAGACCAAGGCTTAGAGAGCCTCGAACCTCAGGAAAAATATTTTACAATTTTTTTCTTTTTCAGAGACTGCATATGAAGCGAGTTAAAGAAATAGCCAATAATTTTTTAAGCAGCAACTTTGAATGAAGTATTAAAAAAAAGAAAGTTTTGGTATTTTTTTCGTTAAATAAGTAAAACATTATAAAATCATTTCGCGGTTTTAATTTATAAAATTTGATGGCGGAAAAACAGCTACTTCACACAACTGGAGGCCCTTTTCACACAGCCACAGAAATAGTTCCTATACATGCAATTAACAGAAAAATGTGAAAGAAATAACAGTTTAACGAATGAAATGTTTATACCAATGAGGATAAGATGCCATATGTATTACAGTTGCTTGCAAGTAAACAGCTCATCATTCAGAATATAATGAAGTGAAAGGTGTATAATGAATTAGCTTTATTTGCTTTTCGCTAAGCTAATTATTATGAATGAATAATGCTCTACCTACCAGCTAGCTAATGATATACTTGTACTAAGCTTCAAAGTAGTGAATTCAAAAGGGTGTTGTTACTAGTTAATTACGAACGTAAATAAAGTCTTAACGCTGGTTATTTATGGTAAGAAACTAATTGTAAACCTAACAGCCAGACAGAGGTCTGACAAAAACTATGAATTGAGAAAAACTAACTTACACAAACTTCTTTATTGTAAGACTCTTGGTCATCTAAAACACACACACAACTTGTTTTACACTAATGAAGAATCTCTCCTCGTATTATAAACGCTCTCCGTAAACAACAACAAAAGCTCCCCCTTATTTTTTGAAGTGCTGCTCTTATTTTTCCTATCTCGCGGTGTGGAAATAACATCACACCAATGCGAGATTTTGAACGGTCGGGTCATCCGGATAGTTCGGGCGCCATTATAACGAAGTAAATTTCTCCACCATTTTTGGTCTACGCCGGGGTTCGAACCCGGGTCCACTCATTCCGGAATAAGTTGCTCAACCAATTAAGCTACGCGGACATTATTCTGATTCCTATCTGCCTTTATGTCGTGTGCGTCCTTCTGGCAGGTACGTCACATCTCCTGGTACGTTACAGGTGTTCTTCGGGGGTCGAAGAGACGGAGACCTGTGTCATTTATTTTATAACAAAGTCAAGAAAAAAAATTGCTATGTGCAACACTTCGTGGCATTATGTTAAGTGTGTTACTTTTACATTATACATTCAAAAGTACATAATTTAATATATTTTTATGTATTCAAGAGTACATAATTCTTAATTGTCACTTAGTTTTTTGCTTATTTATGTTCCGTATTTTCGTGTAAATCGGAAAAGGTCATCAGACACTGTCACACCGCAGTTAGGTGTTTTGTGTGTACGTATCATCCTGAGACACTTCAAGAGTTCTTAATTCTCTGAAAGAATAAAATGTGCATGATACGGTAAACTTTGGTCTTGTTTTTATACCATTACAAGTACTTTTTGTAGTACTTTATAATGGTATAAAACCAGGGCAAAATTTTTAATTACAACGTGCACATTTGTGTTTTATGCAATAAAGTGCAGTAATTTTGGTTTTACGAAAAATATTGGTGAGTTCCACAGAATTTGAATCATTAGAAGATTTAGAACACTCATGTAGTCTAGTTAATAATATGGAATTTTAAATTTTCAGTACCTAAAACTAATAAATTTTCGTATAAAGGCCTCAAAGATATTTTTTGCGGAGGGTCCTTAATTTTTTTCCGGTACGCCACTGCCAGTATACGCAAATGAGAATGTTTAACGAAGTACCAGTTACATTAAAAAACAGTTATCCGGTAATTTATTGTTTTTGTAAAAGCAACATTAACGTTTCTTATTTTATTTGATAAAACCAGTCTTACTTTACGAAAGAAACTGGAAAGGGAAGACGGCAAGGAATGAGATATATTTTTATTGTTATATTGTTTGATGTATAACTTAAGGGTTACGGTTCTTCCCCACTTGAACCCCCCCTCCCCTGTCGGCCTGCTAATTGTAAGATCGTTTTTCACTAAAACCCGCGGTGATAGTCGAAATACTAACCTGGAAATCCCCCCCCCCCCTCATCCAGCTACTTGCAAGACAGTTTTTTTTCTATAAATTGCTGTAAAAGTAGAAACGCCGACCCCGGAAATTTCCCCTACATTCGTCTACAACTTGTAGATTGTAGTGAATACTGAATTGCCAACACCGGAATTTTACCCCACCCTGTCAGCCTGCTAATTGTAAGAATGTTTTTAACTAAAACCCCCGGTAACAGTCGAAATATTAACCCGGAAATTTCCCCCACCTCATCCAGCTGCTTGCAAGACAGTTTTTTTTACTATAAATTGCCGTAAAAGTAGAAATGCCGACCCCGGAAATTCGTCCCACCACATCCTGCTAGTATAAACTACTGTCAAAGTGAAAAACATATGCAAGTTGCATTAAAAATAAGGAAATGCTGACCCCGGAAATTCCCCCCACACATTTGTGCTCGTTGTACGGCTGCATTTTGTTTTAGACCGCCTAAAAATGGAAATGATGACCCCGGAAGTCTCCCCACGTTCGATGTTTTGTGTAAAATGCAATTTGTGCATGGTCCCAGACTGAAAGGGGGGGGGGCTTTTTCTGTGGGGACTTTTCCAAATGTGGGGGAAATTTCTTGTGGGATCACTTCCGTCCATCATGTGTACGTTTTCAAATCCGGGACATTGCTGAAAAACTCGCCCCCTCCCCCGCAAAAAATATCTTCGGGGCCCTTTACGAAAATCCATTTGCTTTCAATTACTGAAATTTTTAAATTCCATATTACCCTAGATTTTACGGGCGTTCTGTAATTCCAATTTTTTGGGAACTTACAGGTATTTTTCGTAAAACCAAAATTGTTTCACTTTATTACATGTAACACAAATAAATGTACACGTTGTAATCAAAATGATCGCCTTAGTTTTATACCAGTACGAAGTATTACAAAACACTTACGCCAAAGTACATCATATCATGCAAATTTTATTCTTTTAGAGAACTAACCCAGTTTGAAATGCCTCACGATCACACTCTCAAACCACCTAACGCCCGTGTGACAGCATCTAATGACCCCTTCCGATTTATACGAAAATAAACATAAGTAAGCAAATTAAAAAGTAGCAAGAATTCTGGCACAAAAAGAATAAAATTACCTGAATTGTTTAAAATAAAAAGAAAACATGTAACATTGCAATGATTATAATTAAATGATTATACGATAAACGTAACATTACAATGATTTGCACATAGTAAACGTCTTTTGACACTGTTAAAAAAATTACACAGGTCTCCGGTTTTCGGTAACAGCGCGCGCGCGAGAAACACCTTTTAGCTCATTATATTCTGAAAGATGCGAAGTTATGCGCAAACAAGTGTAATGTAGAACGTCTTTTTCTCATTGATGCAAAAATTGCATTTATTCAACTGATATTTCAATCACATTGTCTTGTTAATATACATGTATAGGAACTATTGCTATGGCAGTGAAAAGGGGCCTCAAGTCCTCTTGAATAGCTGCTGCTTTCTCGTCACCCAGTTTTTAGCACGTCTTTTGTATAAAAAGATTGTGCTTATGTTACCGGTTTGTCCGTCCGTCTGTGGACACCATATCTCTGCAACTATTAGTCCGATTTGAAAAGTTATTTTTGCATTGGGAAGTTTGAAATATGTTCAATATATTTGCCGCTAAACATCCGATTGAAAAAATTATTTTACCTTTCGATTCCATTTATGTCAAAGACTATTTTAGACTTAGTCACTTTTTCAAGTTACGGGTAGATTTTCCGCTAGGTGGCGTAAAAGTAAATTATGTTTCCCCCCGGTTGGCGGAAGACCGCCACACAGGAAGACTGCCACACAGGAAAACTGCCACACATCTTTCAGCAACTTAGAAAACTGCCACACATCGGAAAACCGCCATACAAGAAAACTGCCACACAGGAAAACTGCCACACGCTTTTCATTTAGGGGCCGGGCACAAATTGTTATTCCAACGAGGAACACTTTGAATGTGTGGCAGTTTTCTGGTGTGGCCGTTTTCCAAGTTTCCGAATTATGTGTGGCAGCTTCCCAAGGCGCCTTACGATGGGAAGGAGCTCTTTTGTTTGTCGGAATTTTCATGTCCGTTCATACTTAGGGCAACTGGCCACAGAAGTTCGAGGGGGGCGGGGGGGGGAGTGTAAAGATTGCCGTTTTCTGGCCTATATTGAGAATTGAATTGGGAACGCCAAACAAATTTCGAGAAAACTTTCTATGTAAGCCAAGCGAACATTGTTGTGTTCAGGAAAGGACCAACAAAGTGGGATTTTTTTAATAACGCTGCACTTTTACTTAGGCACGAAATATTTATTCACAGGCCCTAGGCCTAGGCTTAGGCCCTTTTATCAGTTTTTATTCTACCAATGCCATATTCACAACGTTTACACAGAAAATCAAGCTAATAATATTGGACGTTTGCGTAGGCACGAAATATTAATTCATAGGCTCAAGGCCTAGGCCTTTTGAATAGTTTTTACTTTATCACTGCCACATTCACAACGTTTACACAACAAATAAGTGTAATAATATTGCGCTTTTACTTAGGCAGGAAATATTAATTCATAGGCCCTAGGCCTAGGCCTTTTAATAGTTTTTATTCTACCAATATCATATTCACAACGATTACACATCAAATTAAGTTAATAATATTGCGCTTTTATTTATGCAGAAAATATTTATTCACAGGCCCTAGGCCTAGGCTTAGGCCCTTTTACGAGTTTTTATTCTACCAATATCATATTCACAACATTTACACAGCGAATCATGTTAATAATATTGGGCGTTTACTTAGGCACGAAATATAATTCATGGGCCCTAGGCCTTTTTAATAGTTTTGACTCTATCAATGCCATATTCACAACGTTTACACAGCAAATCGATTTAATAGTATTACGCTTTTACTTGGGCCCGAAATATTAATTCATAGGCCCAGACCTAGGACCTATGAACGAATATTTCGTGCTTAAGTAAAAGAGCAGTATTATTACATTTTTTTTTTTTGTGTGTGTGTAGACGTTGTGAATATGGCATTGATAGAGTAAAAACTATTAACAAGGCCTAGGCCTAGAGTCAATGAATTAATATTTTGTGCCTAAGTAAAAGCGCAATATCATTAAATTTATTTGTTGCGTGTAAATGTTGTGAATATGGCACTGATAAAGTAAAAACTACTAAAAAGGCCTAGGGCCTATGAATTACCCCCAGCAAAAACACAAGTGCTGGGAAACTGCTGGCCACCAGCTGGCAGTTATGGGTCACTGCTGGCTGAAATCTGCCGCTCACGGCCCAGTAGTGGTCCGTTGGTGGCAGCGCTATCAGTTGGCGAGCCATTGATGGCCCTGCAGCATCGCCGTGAATTGTGGGCCTCCAAGCAAGTGCCACTAGTGGCCCGTTGCTGGCAACCAATGCAACCCCCAACAGCAGGTGGAAGCATCGGGACTGCGCATGCGCGGAAGAAACACTTGCTGTGTCTCTCATGGTACCAGTTAGTTGAAGACGACGCTATCGCCATCGTGTTATTTTAGTGGATGTTAAGAAAAAATCCATATGTGGAGAGGCGAATTAATTTCCTAATGAAATTTTACGTCGACGAAGATATCAGATTAATAAGCCGTGAAATACTAGATTACAGATATGAAACACACCCACTCCATTCCCATGAATAACAATTCATGGAATGGAGTGGATAAATAACAAGAAAAAATTTGAAACCGCTTGAAACACATATCCTGGAAAACCATTAAAATAGCATTTGTTGGGAAAAAAAAGAATTATACGCGTACAAAATTTATTAATTATTTGAAAGAAAAAAAAGCAACGGTATGTGGTGTACTCATCCATGGGTTAAATATACAAGACTGGGAGGAATTCGCTTCTAAAAATAACGAGAAGTAAAATAAAATATCTTTTACTCTTTAAAACAAATGTAGCTTCGGACAACGGAAAGGAAAGACACAACGTTAAAAATGTAACAGAATGTGACATGAACCCGGGTAAATATATATTTATTCAACAATCTTTTTTCAAGACGGCAAGGACAGTACAAAACTTTGGAATGCGACTCTAAGTATGCACACGCCTTGAAAATGAGTGAAGTCCCCTTAAGGTAAAAAAAAAAACTGTCGTTACCTTGAAAAAATTAATTTATCAATTATATGAAACTGACTTTTATGAAAAATACCTCGCAATATTATAAAATGAAAGAGGGAAGCATTCGATTACAATATGCATGCCAAAGAGATAGCTTCCAGCACGTACCTGAGCGTCGTGAATTAGTCCGGTCAGTAGCGAGCGCGGCTTCCACGTAGACGGCCCAGGATCGAATCTAGTCAAATGCAAACGTCGTTTTTCCGGTCTGTCGAGGAAAGTTCCCCAGCGCGGTGCGTTAATTCACAAGCTTCGTAAGGGTAGAAAAAAAAATTGTAGCTTTAGGAAACTGCGGTTATCCTTGCTTTTTTTATTATTATTGCTACTACTGGGAAATTGGCGGACAAGATTCGGCAAGCCACCAGTTACGTCACGTGGTTGCTGGCTGCCACTAACGGCCCACTAGCGGACCACATTAGGCTAGCCATCATTTCTGGCAAGTACTTGCAGGGCCACTGAAGGGCCACTTGTGGCAGCTACTGCCTGTGATGGACCACTGATGGCCCTGTTGTGGCATATGACAACTGATGGGGTGCCAACTGTTGGCCAGCTGTTGGCCTGAACTGCTGGCCCTTCTGTTGGCCGCCCGGACATTTTATTGACGGTTCGGCAGCGGCAACATAGTGCTGGGCCATTGCTGGCAGTGCTGGCTGCCAGCAATGGCCCACTGTTGGCCCAGCAATACTGTTTTTGCTGGGCCCAGCAAAAGCACAAGTGCTGGGAAACTGCTGGCCACCAGCTGGCAGTGATGGGTCACTGCTGGCTGAAATCTGCCGCTCACGGCCCGGTAGTGGTCCGTTGGTGGCAGCGCTATCAGTTGGCGAGCCATTGATGGCCCTGCAGCATCGCCGTGAATTGTGGGCCTTCAAGCAAGTGCCACTAGTGGCCTGTTGCTGGCAACCAATGCAACCCCCAACAGCAGGAGGAAGCAACGGGACTGCGCATGCGCAGAAGAAACACTTGCTGTGTCTCTCATGGTACCAGTTAGTTGAAGACGACGCTATCGCCATCGTGTTATTTTAGTGGATGTTAAGAAAAAAATCCATATGTGGAGAGGCGAATTAATTTCCTAATGAAATGTTACGTCGACGAAGATATCAGATTAAGCCGTGAAATACTATTACAGCCATGAAATACACCCACTCCATTCCCATGAATAACAATTCATGGAATGGAGTGGATGACTAACAAGAAAAAATTTGAAACCGCTTGAAACAAATATCCTGGAAAACCATTAAAACAACGTTTGTTGGGGAAAAAAAGTGTTATACGCGTACAAAATTTATTAATTATTTGAAAGAAAAAAAAAAAAAAAGCAACGCTATGTGGTGTGTACTCATCCATGGGTTGAATACACAAGACTGGGAGGAATTAGCTTCTAAAAATAACGAGAAGTAAAATAAAATATCTTTTACCCTTTAAAACAAATGTAGCTTCCGACAACGGAAAGGAAAGACACAACGTTAAAAATGTAACAGAATGTGACATGGACCCGGGTAAATATATATTTATTCAACAATCTCTTTTCAAGACGGCAAGGACAGTACAAAACTTTGGAAAGCGACTCTAAGTATGTACACACTATCGTTACGTTGAAAAAATTAATTTATCAATTATATGAAACTGACTTTTATGAAAAATACCTCGCAATATTGTAAAATGAAAGAGGGAAGCCTTCGATTACACATTGCATACCAAATAGACAGCTTTAAGCATGTGTTCGAGAGTGACAAATTAGTCCGGTCGGTAGAGAGCTCAGCTATCATGGAAACGCCCGAGGTTCAAATCTCTTCAGATACATACAGGTAGAGAGCTCAGCTATCATGTGAACAGCCCAGGTTCAAATCTCCTCAGATATATACAGGTGTTTTTCCGATTTGTTGCGAACATTTTCCCAGCGCAGTGCGTTAATTCACAAGCTTCGTAAGGGTAGAAAAAAATTGTAGCTTTGGGAAACTGCGGTTATCTCTGCTTTTCTTATTTTTTTTATTATTATGGCTACTACTCGGAAATTGGCGGACAAGATTCGGCAAGCCACCAGTTACGTCACGTGGTTGCTGGCTGCCACTAACGGCACACTAGCGGACCACATTAGGCTAGCCATCATTTCTGGTACGTGCTTGCAGGGCCACTGAAGGGCCACTTGTGGCAGCTACTGCCTGTGATGGACCACTGATGGGGTGCCAACTGCTGGCCAGCTGTTGGCCTGAACTGCTATCCCTTCTGTTGGCCGCCCGAACATTTTATTGACGGTTCGGCAGCGGCAACATAGTGCTGGACCATTGCTGGCAGTGCTGGCCCAGAAAGACTGTTTTTGCTGGGTAATATTTCGTGCCTAAGTAAACCCCAATATTAGTAACTTGATTTGCTGTGTAAACGTTGTGAATATGGCATTGGTAGAATAAAAACTGTCAAAAAGGCCTAGGCCTAGGGCCTATGAATTAATATTTCCTGCCTAAGTAAAAGCGCAATATTATTACATTTATTTGTTGTGTAAACATTGGGAATATGACAATGATAAAGTAAAAACTAATAAAAAGGCGTAGGGCCTATGAATTAATATTTCGTGGCTAAGTAAAAGCGTAATATTATTAAATTTATTTGTTGTGTAAACGTTCTGAATATGGCATTGGTAAAGTAAAAACTACTAAAAAGGCCTAGAGCCTATGAATTAATATTCCGTGTCTAAGAAAACGCCCAATATTAACTTGATATTCTGTGTAAACGTTGTGAATATAGCATTGGTAGAATAAAAACTGGTAAAAGGGCCTAAGCCTAGGCCTAGGGCCTGTGAATAAATATTTCGTACCTAAATAAAAGCGCAATATTATTAGCATGATTTGATGTGTAAACGTTGTGAATATGACACGGGTAGAATAAAAACTGTTAAAAAGGCTCATGCCTGTGGCTTATGACTTTAATATTTAGTGCCTAAGTAAAAGCGCAATGCTATGGGCTTGATTTGATACGTAATGCGTTATGAATATGAAGTCGGCGGATTAAATGCTGTTAAAAAAGTCCGAGGTGTAGGGCCTATGAATTAATTAAGTAAAAGAAAAATATTACAAATTTGACATGTTATGTAAATAGTTATTAAAAAATCCCACCTTATTGTCCTTTCCTGAATACAGCAACTTTCGCTTGGCTTACATAGAACGTTTTCTCGAAATTTGTTTGGAATTCCCAATTCAATTCTCAATATAGGCCAAAAAACGGCAATATTTATACCCCCTTCCCCTCGAACTTCTGTGGCCCGTTGCTTTAAGTATGAACTGAAAATTCCGACAAACAAAAGAGCTCCTTCTCATCGTTAGGCACCTTGGGAAACTGCCACACACAATTCGGAAACTTGGAAAACTGCCACACCAGAAAACTGCCACACATTCAAAGTGTTCCTCGGAGGAATAGCAATTTGTACCCTGCCCCTTAATGAAAAGCGTGTGGCAGTTTTCCTGTGTGGCAATCTTCCAGTGTGGCAGTTTTCTTGTGTGGCAATCTTCCGGTGTGGCAGTTTTCTTGTGTGGCAGTTTTCCTGTGTGGCGGTTTACAGTGAACTGTTTCCCCCAATATCTCTGCTTCTAAAACTCCGACTAGAAAAATTCTTCCTGCAGTGAATACAGCTCCTGAATGAAATTCTTCCTGCAGTGAATACAGCTCCTGAATGAAATTCTTCCTGCAGTGGATACAGCTCCTGAGTGGTAATCTTTTGCATATAATTTCCAGGGAGCGTAAGTGTTAATCTCAGCTTTTCATCTACATTATGCAGCAAAATCTGAGCTTCTAAAATTTCTATTGAAAAATTTGTTCGTGGACCGATGCCACTCACGTCGATAAACCTTTTCAGAAGGCTTTCTTCTTAAAATAATGCATGGTTTCTCCGCCAGGGGGCATAGATGCATATCTCATTTTTGTTTGTGTCTCTGCTGCTAAGAGTCCGATTTGAAAAATTATTTCTTTGTTGGAGAGCGTTTCCGCTAAGAAATGTTTCTCATATAATTTCAAATTTTTCTTATCCCGCAAATCTGCCACCATAGGGCATAAGCTCACGTTTCCGGTTACAGCAATATCTGCGAGATTAAAAACCCGATTGAAAACTTCTTTCATCGGTCAGATACTACCGTTTTGCATACCGGTTTCATTGACTTTGAATATATTTGATAAATTTAATTCGCGTCAGAACGGATTCAAAAGACGTGCTCATTACAGGCGAAAATTCGGTGTCATCTTTCTTGTTATAAACTAAATCAAAAATAATTTCTTGAGGATTTTACTTATTTACTGAAAAAAAAATTGCTTTTTTTTAATACTTCATTCAAAGCTGCCGTCAAAAGTTCTTGGCTATTTAAGCAGTTTCATATGAAGTAACGCAAAAATGTTGAAAAATCCTTCTGCTGAGGCAAGCCCTCTTAGCCTTGATGCCCCCCCCCCACCTCCACCCGCGCTGCGGGGATTGCGGGTACTAAATACACCCATGCTTCAAATCCATACATTTCAACATCCTTTATGATCGTGAAAAATTTTCAAGTTTTCGGATATTATCTGACTTACCATCCTTGTCACATTTACGCCAAAAATCGGATTGTCATCTTCAAAATTTGTATCCTTTATGATATCAGTAAAAAGTCTTACATCAAAAACCACGGAAAATTCGAAGTTTATATTAATTTAGATTTAATCCATATAATTGTTTTATCTGTAGCATGTTCAAATGACGTCGTAAAGTCCTATTTTACAAAAGCGCAATAAGATTTATCAACTGACCAAAAAATACACATCCAGATATTTTCCTCCCATTGACAAAATGTAGTTCCGACGCCCCTGGTGTTAGTTTATTTTAAATTTCTCTCCTTCTAATTCGTTCATTCTCTTTTCTTCTGTATATTGACATTATCGTTCTTGCTAAAAATGATTGTAGTAAACACTTTTTCTCAGCCTTGAGATTTTTTTTTATTTATCAATGAAAAAACCCACACCGTTTAATAAAGCCTTACGCTTTCCACAACTTTTTTTTTCTAATGCATTTCTGAATGAATAAAAAAATGAAAACATGTCTCTGGGAAATAAGACGCATACCTCTCTTTATCCTAAAATATATTCTCTTCAGTGCTCTTATTAATACAGTCGGGACTGGTGTAATATTTTACGAGTTTGTAGCTGTTGAAAACCTCAGCTTCGCTGCTTCGGAATACAAGCTGCAAATTGCCTCAATTAGAAACAGAAGGCAAAGTGAAATTTATCAGTTCGGGTTCCTTCCTTTTTTTTTTTTTTTTTTTTTTCGTCAAAACATTTACTGGGAGGTAAAACTAAATGCTTTTGATCAATAGCAGGAGTGACTGAAGCAAACGAAGTACAAATAGAAAGTGAAAATGAAAGAAAAAAAAAAGCGAACAAAAGAAAAGAAAGAAGCTAGGAGTGAAAAAAAAAAAAAAAAAATAGGCTGCGTTTGCGTGCCATTACAGCAACCTGTGTCCTGAGTTCCCTGTGGGGTTTGGGGATGAGGTTTAGTTGCGATACGCATCTCGCGTTTACGCCCTCCTCCCCGGCGCAGCACAATAAAACCTTAGAAGCAGAGGGTCGGTGGAGTTTTATGTTTATGCTAAGGATATAGGCGAGCAGAAACGCGCGGGAGTGGTGTTTGTCGTAAAAGCTGCCCCACCGACCAAGATTTACGAGTGCAGTGGGTTGGTTGCGAAGGGACCCCGGCTCGCATGATGGGCGATGGAACGTCTGGGCGACACCAAACCGCACACTTTACAACCTTGGTATCCACAAAGTGTTCGACCAGTAATCCACATATGCTCTCGGGTTTTCTCGGGTGCGCCGGAGGTTAGCTGACTGTTGTTAGACTCCAATATGGGTTCCGGCGGCAATGGTGTTTGGGAGGGAGGAAGTTACCTGCCTGAGTTCTTTAGAGCGATGGGGATGGGGGAGGGGGAATAAAGAGGAAGGGGGATGCCGAACTTCTTGGCGTGTGCCATACTTAGTGGACAGAGATGTCGTTGTTGTCAAGACGAAGCCGGTAGCTCGGCGAGGAAAACTTGGAAAGTTAACTCTTTCTTTTTTTCGCCATTTTTCTTTGTTTAAACGAAAAGGAGGATAATATTTCCTTTTGGTCTCTCTCAGCTATTGTCTTTGTTCCAAGTTTTATATATTTTTATTCTTTTCCATTCTTTTCACGCTAAATTCAGATTTCCAAACGTTTAAATTTAATTCATTACTCGTCGGACATTTCATTTTTATTTTTATTTTTACTAAAGTTATATCGGTAAGCCACATTGAAAATATTTCTCCTAGTTAACAATCAGAGCTGTAACTAAGCATTTCTTAACGCCGGGCAAACCATAAAATATTGTAATATTGCGCTCCATCTCTCTTCTGTCTTTCAATCTTCTTTGCATATACATATACATATGTATACACAGTCGAACCACTTTGATTGGACCGCCTCCTGCTTTTGACGTCAACAGCGCGTAGCCAATGAAAGAAAGCGCGTAGCCAATAAAAGAAGGCACGTGTAGTGAGCTGGCTTGGAGGATATATAAGGTGTGCTGTAGGCAATCTGAAAACATATCACTCGTTGCTGTCATGGATAAAAGGAGCGATTTACCAGATTTGCAAAAAGGGATGATTATCGGCTTTCGGGCCAAGTGTGGCAGTATTTTTAAAACAGCGCAGTTTGTGAACTGTTCTTGTGCTGCTGTGGTTAAAGTGTATCGTGACTGGAGAAATGGCACCATTAGGAATAAGCGACGTGAAAATTGCGGAGCACCACGTACCATTGATGTGAGAGGTGAACGTTGGTTGCAAAGGGGCGTGAGGGTCGACCGACACGCTACACTGGAGCAACTCACCGGAAGTATGAACCAGAGGGCTACGGGTGTGTGTGTCTAAAACGACAGTTCTGCAAACCCTGCTGTGTTGGAGCTCCGATGCAGACGGATGGTCACTGGTAATTATGCTAACGAAGGTGCATCGGCAGAAGTAGCTTACATTTGCAGGGCAGTATCGGAATAGGACATCCGCTGACTGGCAAAGGATTGCCTTCTCTGATGAGTCACATTTTCTGCTTCATCGAACGGATGGGCGCTGCCATATAAGGCGAGAAACATCGGAGAACAAACACTCTTCAACCACTGCTAGCAGAACACAAGCTTGTAGGGGCAACGAAATGGTCTGGGACGTGTTTTCGTGGCATTCTCTGGGTCCCCTCATACCTGTGGAAGGCACTGTGAACCGGATTCGTTATGAATCCATCCTCGTAGAACACGCGCACCCATACATGCTGATTGTCTTCCCTGGGGCGGATTAAATCTTTCAGCACGACAATTGCCGTGTCACAAAGCTAGAAATGTCCGTGAGGAGTTGGAAGAGCGCGATGAAGACTTCAAAGTACTTCCCTGGCCCCATAATTCCCCAGACTGAAACCAAATTGAACATCTGTGGGACTACTTCGATCGTGTTGTTCGCTCTATCGATCCTCCGGCAGTTATCAGATGCACTGCAGTCAGCATGGCTCCACATACCTGTGAACACCTTATTGAGTCACTCCCAGCACGTCTAGCTGCTGTACGTGCTGCACACGGCGGTTACTATGGATATTAGCTGGTGACTCGACCGTGTATATATGTATACGCTATATTGACAAAAGTCACCGGACACCTAGAAGAGAAACACAACATAGCATTTATTGACATGCATTAGTATTGTGTCGGCCCACCTTTGGCCTTAGTACATGCACTGACCCTTCGAGACATGCTCTCGACAAGGCTTTGGAACACAGTGATAGGTATGCTCTTCCATTCAATACACGATGCTGCCGCTAAGTGTTGCTTAGTAGTAGGCCTTAGTTCCAAACTTCTTATCCGCCGCTCTAATTCATCCGATAGGTGCTCTATTGGATTAAGATCAGGGCTGCGTGCCGGCCAGTCCACACACAATACGGAATTATCGTCAAACCACGCCGTAACTGTCGTTGCTTTATTGCTCGGTGCATTATCCTGCTGGTACCAACAAGGCTCGGTACCATAGTATTGCCACAGAGTTGGTAGGGCATAATTGTCCAGAATATCGAGGTAGACGTGCTGTTTAACAGGTTTGTCCACGATAACCAATGGGCCGGGACCATACCACGAAAAATACTCCCACTCGAGCACACTGCCAGCTCCAAACTTGACCGTAGGAACAGTACACTGTAGTAAATAGCGTTCCCCCGGCTGCCGCCATACCTGCACACGGCCATCAGATTGATGGATTGTGTATCTGGATTCATCACTTCATAGGACCCGTTTCCATTGATCTACGGTCCACGATAATTGTTCTTTACACCATGCTAAACGACGAGTAGCCTTCCGAGTGGAGATGAAAGACTTATGTGCAGCAGCACGAGCACAGTAATCCATGAAATATAGTTCTGTGCGAATGGTTCGTGTACATACCGAGGTTCTAGCATTGTTACTTACCTGTACTCTGAGGTCTTGTGCAGTACTCCGTCGATTAGCTGCAATGACTCTCCTGAGGCTTCGAAGTCTTCTATCACTCATTTTTTTTTGGTTTGCCGCTACGTTTTGCTGCTTCAGGCACGCCACGCGTCTTCCACTTATCCAGTACATTCAAAACAGTTGACTTGGGTTTGTTTAAGAGCCTCTTGGCTTATGTTATGGGCAACCCACTAATATAACACCCAACAATCTTTCCTTTCTCAAAGTTAGTTCACTCCAGTCATGACATTTTCACTCAACATCACAGTGCGATATAGTCGCGGTTAGCTGCAGGCTTGTTTTTATACCGTTTGCAGCTGTATCGCGCATCTTAACAACGCGGATGATCCGTTCATTTGCTTTTGAAGGGGTGTCCGGTGACTTTTGTCAATATATTGTATATATATGTCATCATCATTGTCAACCATTATAAATCCACTGCTGGATGAAGGTCTCCCCAAGTTTCTTCCACAATGGTCTGTCTTGATGCTCCAGTCTCATCCATGACCTTCCCGCAGACTTTCGAATTTCATCCATCTATCTCCCACTCGGTCTACTTCTTGGTCTTTACATATCCCTTGTAATTAAGTCTAAGTTTTCCCCTTTGGTCCGTCCTTTTGGCAATATGTCCAGCCAGCTGTCATTTCAGGGACTTTATTCTGATCATGGTGTTTTCCACTCTTGTCATTTTCCTTATCCACGAGTTCCTCTTCTTAGTTTTCCTGGTTACGCGAAGCATGCATCTCTTCATGCTCCTTTCAGTTATATATATATATACATATACATGTATATATCATCATCATCATCATCATTGTCAACCATTATCAATCCACTGCTGGACGAAGGTCTCCCCAAGTTTCCTCCACAACGGTCTGTCTTGTGCCAGTCTCTTCCATGTCACTCCCGCATACTTTCGAATTTCATCCACCCATCTTCCATGTGGTCTTCTTCTGGGTCTTTTCCTGTCCCTTGGAATCCAATCTAAAATGTCGGCTGTCCATCGATGGTCTGTTCTTCTGGCAATATGTCCAGCCCATTGCCATTTCAGGGATTTAACTCTGATCATGACGTCTTCCACTCTTGTCATTTTTCGGATCCACGTGTTCCTTTTCTTATCTCTTCTGGTTACACCAAGCATGCACCTCTCCATACTGTTTTGAGTTGTCTGCAGCCTTTGTATGTCTCTTTTAGCTAAGGTCCACGTCTCTGAACCATACGTAAGCACTGGAAGGATGCATTGATCAAACACTTTTCTTTTAAGACATAATGGCATATTGCTCTTGAAAATTATGCTGTTTCTTCCAAAAGCTCTCCAGGCAAGTTCTGTACGCCGATTAATTTCTTCACCAATGTGACCCTCACTTGATATCTGCTGTCCAAGATAAACGTACGTGTCTGTTATCTCCAGCTTTTCTCCATCAATCGATAAATCTTCATTTCTTGTAAAAGAAATGAAGATTTATCATTTCTTGTAAAGAAATGAAGATTTATCATTTCTTGTAAAGAAATGAAGATTTAAATGAAGTACATCACTTTTGTCTTCTGAAAGTTCATTTTTAATCCCACTTCTTTACTCTTGTCAGCAAGCTCCTGGATCATACTCTGTAGCTCTAATGGGGTAGTTGCAAAAATGACTATGTCATCAGCAAAACGAAGGTGGGTTAGATAATCTCCATTAATCTTTATCCCTTTGTTTTCCCAGTTCAGTGATTGAAAGACATTTTCCAATGTGGCATTAAAGAGCTTCGGAGATATGGTGTCACCTTGTCTCACTCCTTTTCCAATTTTTATGTGTGTTGTATTTTCAAACAGCCGAATCTTTGCACTTTGCATTTTCATAGATGTTATTAATAATATTAATGTATGCATCTTCAATACCGCAGGATTTCAGAGCCATTGCAACTGCTGATGGTTTCACCGAATCAAAGGCTTTTTCATAATCGATAAAAGCCATGCACAATGGAAGTTCATATTCCCTCGCTCTTTCAATTAGTTCTCTCAGTACGTGGATATGATCTATTGTGCTGTAGCCACTCCTGAATCCAGCTTGTTCTCTCGGTTGAGCCATGTCCAGTGTCACCTTCAAGCGGTGTGAAAGAACTTTAGTGAAGATTTTATAAACCACTGATAGGAGGCTGATAGGTCTGAAGTTCCTGAGATCCTCAATGTCACCTTTTTTATGTAGCATTATCATTGTAGCGTTGTTCCAATCCTCAAGGAATTTTCCCTTCATTAAGGCATCGAGTGAAAATTTGGGCGAGTACTGTTTCGATTTCTCCACTTGCTTCTTGTATGATGTCTATAGTAATTCCATCTTCTCCTGGAGCTTTTCCCCGCTTCATGTTCTTGATTGCATGTGCAACTTCTGCTGGGAGGACTGGAAGAACTCTGGTACTGGTACCTTTCATGATGTCTGGAGTACATGTATCATCCCTTTCATATAATTTGGAGTAGAAATCTTTCACTCTTGTCATAATTTCGCCTCTATTTCTTGTTACAGAACCATCTTCTTTTCTCAGTGCCATAATCTGTTTTTTTCCCTTACTGAGATGTCCCTTTGCTATCTTTAGGCTTTGGTTGTTTTCAATTGCTTTCCTTACTAGTTCACAGTTGAATTTCCTTACGTCTTCAGTGATACTTTTTCGTACTGTCTTGCATAGCTCTATATATTCCACTTTGGAAGTCACATCTTCTTTAGTTGTCCTCATCACTCTTCTTTTGTGCATCAACATTTTGGTTTTCCCTGATAATTTGTTCACATACAATTTGTTCTTCGACCCAGCTAATTTTGTTGCTGTTTCCATAAGAGCTTTGTTACTTTTCTGTTAACTTCAGAAATATCCACTTCTTCCGATGTTAGGCCTTCTAAAGCAGAGAATCTGTTCTTCAGTTCTAATTTGAAGGTATTATGGTGTTTTTTAAGGTTGGTTATGTCAATACATTTTGTTTGTCTTATGAGCTTGCTACGTTCGAGTTTAGTGTTGAGGTGCATCTTACATCTCACCAATCTATGGTCACTGCCTGTGTTGAACTTGTTTAGCACACTGCAGTCTTCTATGACGAATTTTTTGTTACACATAATAAAATCAATTTCCCTTGTCTTCCCATTTGGATGTCTCCATGTCCATATACACAGTCGAATCACATCATTGTGACCACCAGCTAATATCCAATCCAGAGTAACCGCCATGTGCAGCACGGACAGCAGCTAGACGGACTGGGAGTGACTCAATAATGCGCTGGAAGGTGTTCGTAGGTATGTGGAGCCATGCTGATTGCAGTGCATCTGACAGCTGCTGAAGGGTACATTGTACAAGACCCATAGAGCTAACAACACGATCGAGGTGTTCCCACTGATGCTCAGTCGCGTTTAAGTCTGAGGAATTAGGATATCAGGAAGTACTTTGAAATCTTCATCGTGCTCTTCCAACTGCTCTCGGACATTTCTAGCTCTGTGACACGTTGCATTGTCGTTCTGGAAGTTCCCATCCGCTCCAGGAAAGACAATCAGCATGTATTGGTGTGCGTGTTCTGCGAGGATGGATTCATAATGAATTCGGTCCACTTGGCCTTATATAGGTATGAGTGGACCCAGAGAATGCCACGAAAACATTCTCCAGACCATATCGCTGCCCCCCACCAGCTTGTGTTCTGCCAGCAATGGTTGAAGAGTGTTTGTTCTCGAATGTTTCTCGCTTTATACCCCCCAACGTCCATCCGTTCGATGAAGTAGAAAACGTGACTCATCGGAGAAGGCAATCCTTTGTCGATCAGCGGATGCCCGATTCCGATACTGCCGAGGCACTTCCGTTAGCAGAGGTGCAGTGACCATCCGTCTGCATCGGAGCTCCATACACAGCAGGGTTTGCAGAACTGTCGTTTTAGACACACACACCCGTAGCCCTCTGGTTCATACTTCCGGTGAGTTGCTCCAGTGTAGCGTGTCGGTCGACCCTCACGCCCCTTTGCAACCAACGTTCACCTCTCACATCAATGGTACGTGGTGCTCCGCAATTTTCACGTCGCTTATTCCTAATGGTGCCATTTCTCCAGTCACGATACACTTTAACCACAGCAGCACACGAACAGTTCACAAACTGCGCTGTTTTAAAAATACTGCCACACTTGGCCCGAAAGCCGATAATCATCCCTTTTTGCAAATCTGGTAAATCGCTCCTTTTATCCATGACAGCAACGAGTGATATGTTTTCAGATTGCCTACAGCACACCTTATATACCATCCAAGCCAGCTCAAAACACGTGCTTTCTTTCATTGGCTACGCGCAGTTGATGTCAAAAGTAGGAGGTGGTCACAATAATGTGACTCGACTGTGTATATAGCCAATCAAAAATCAGAGGAATACAAACTTTATTACATAATGAACAGAGTTCTGGCGTAGGGTAGTGGTTAATGTGACAATAAAGTGACTCAACTGTGCATATAGCCAAGCGAAAAACAGAGGAATACAAACTTAATTACATAATGAACAGAGAACTAGTGTAGAGTAGTGGTTAGCAGATTACTGTAGGCAAGGCTTTTTTAGTACAAAATTATTAGCCTGAGATCTGTGACCATTAATAAATTAGTGCTATTTTTAACATGAAGAAGAACCTGTTTTAGAATAGCTTCAAAAGCTTGGTCTATGTTCTTTTTATGACTTCTAACTCCGCTAACTATGAACATGAATTTCACTGGATCCTTTTTTATGAAACTTTACCGTTGCAAAAAGAAACAGAAATTCAGACTCATTCTTTCTACTGTAAATTTCCTGGTTTTCTCTGGAAATTTCAATCCTTTTTCTATTCTTACGGTATACACACGCATGCCGAAGTTCTACGGAAAAGCTATCAATCAGAATTAGTTTTATCGTGAAAATCTACGCAGTACCTTCCAGGGACAGAAAGGACATCATCCGATTTCCAGGGAAGTGCAAATGCCTCCTCTAGTACCCTATTGGGCACCGATGTGCGTATATATATCTAAGAACCTTCAGTACCACACCAAATGAACTGAATGTACCCAGCAGTCGTGGCCACAGCAGGAGTAATTATCGAATAGCCCCCCAGAGAATGTTTAATAATGTAAATGAAATCCTAATCTTTCAACGTACTTATAAGCCCTTCCAACTAAAGTAAACAGCAAGCTCGATTGCTGTCGATGAAGGTCGTGGTTCTTCTTTAGGTGAACGTACTAAACAACCGCGTTTTTATTTCTGAATGTGAGCAAATAACATCCCCTGAACATCTTCATGGAGAAATGCGAATTTAACAAGTATACCGAAACTGGTGAAACATAGTAGAAAATTCTGTAAATGTATAGATGATGAAATATGGCGCGAAAAAATTTGTACCAGAAACTGGTGCAAAAGTTTGCATTTTAATTAGCTGCCCCGCCTTAGTTAGGCCTCTGCTAACAATGCCTGTGGCATTTATAGCAGTCATTAGCGCATTTTCTAACTTCTTTGGTGGGGAGTTTCCCAACTCAGCGACGTAATTTTTAGATTAGCATTCGAGCGATATTTCCGTTTTCATGTACTGCATGGCACGTTCCAGTTTAAGCACGATTTTTCTGCTTCCACGAGTCGCACTCAGAAAATTCTTTTTGCATCGAGTGGCCGAAAACACGGGGATAATTATTCATATTTTTTCGAGTTTCGTTGATTTCCCAGTTGCGTGACAAAAATTTTTAATTTGCTTGCGGATGACAATTCGGCTTCTAGATGCTGTGTTTGAACAGCACCTTCGACTTTAACATAGCTTTGGGTGTCAGATTTGGAGAATTCTTTTTGCATCTGAAATCTGAAACCACGTTTCAGATCTGGATATACACTCACGGATAATGAAATTTGCGCACCAAGAAGGAAGCATCGGATTAAACTGAACTTTTATGGGCGTAATGATACAGATGAATGATATACATGATGGCAAAAACAGAGCTGAAGGACAAATACAGAGGGATCTGTCGCACGCAGTCCGGTCATCTTCAATAGCCCGTCGCACAGCCTCGTGCGGCGATACATGCTGCAATACGGTAAGGCATGGAAGCGAACAGACGCCTGATGTTGTCCAGAGGCAGAATGCCCCACACGTGCTCGACGGTGTGCTCCAAATCCCGGAGAGTGCGGCACGGCGGCAGCCGGCGTTTCAATTGGTCCCACACATGCTCGATAGGAGACATGTCCAGGGAGCGGGCAGGCCATGGAAGTGTGTGGGCAGGACGTAGTCAGTCCTGGGCAACTAAGCCGTGTGCGGGCGGGCATTATCCTGCTGCTATATCACACCTGGAATCCCGCCCAGAAATGGGATCACATGAGACCGTAAAATCTCATCCACATACCGCTGGCCCATCAATGATCCACGTACCATTACCAGAGCTGATCGGCTATCGTACACAATGGCTCCCCAGACCATAATGCCTGCAGTGGGGAGGTGTGGCGCTCGATAGCGAGGTTTGGATTGTGTCCGGGTGTGAAGGTCATCGTGTCCGGGAACCTCCTCACCCGGGTACGATGATCATCTGTCCCCGAAACGAAGTGGTATTCATCGCTAAACACCACACGTCGCCAGTCTGTGGCGTTCTGCGTTGCTCTGGCCTGGCACCACTGTAACCGGAGCCGGCGATGTTCTGGTGTTAATGACAGCACACGTAAGGGGCGCTGGGATTGCAAACTCGCTTCCGCGAGGCGTTTGGTAACCCTCGAGCGATCTCCGCTTGAGGCTGGCCAGCTTCAAGCCTGCCGATGGCTCTCCACTTCAGTCGATCGTCTACACGATTCTGAGTACTCATTCCAAATGAAATCAGTCAATCTTGTGAATTTTCTTGCAAGAAACACAAGTCTGAGACGAAATTCGCAGATGCAGAAAACGGTCACGTTCTCTTACCAAACTCACCCTGTTAACTGTTTAACAAACAGTGGATGATTACATTATAATCACCGTCCCCCGAAGTATGTATGACGGCAATTTTAACCACTTTACTTTTTGCTATTTTGAATTATTGTACAAAATGTGTTTACGACCTTAGTTTTGGACATCAGTGTATTTTTTTTTTTTTTTTTTTTTTTGCATCGGAAAGCACGAGAATAATAATAAATGCTTTTCTGTATTTCCTTAGAGAGCGAGTTCTCATCTGGGTGACGTAAATTTGAATTTGTTTTCAGGACGTGGGAGCATCGACATTGCGCCGTTGAGGACTGGAAAAAGGTTGAATGGACGGCTAAATGAAGGTTCCTTCTGCATCATGTGGACGACAGGATCCAAAATTGTGGCAAGCAACATTAAGCTATAGTACGGCATCACGGTAACACAGAGCGGTGACATGGTGAGGTGAGTTGCATTATTCTCTGTGGATGACGAGACCGCGCACCTGCTACAGACTTAGAACCAATATGGGATTCTTAGTCCGAGTCTATACGGGGATATCCGTATTCATCATAGAGATACTAGGATATCCATACGAGGATATCCGTATAGACATACTGGGATATCCATACGGGGATATCCGTATAGACATACTGGGATATTCATACGTTACTGGATATATTACGTTACTGGGATATCCATACGGGGATATCCGTGTAGACATACTGGGATATTCAAACGTTACTGGGATATCCATACGGGGATATCCGTATAGACATACTGGGATATTCATACGTTACTGGATATATTACGTTACTGGGATATCCATACGGGGATATCCGTGTAGACATACTGGGATATTCAAACGTTACTGGGATATCCATACGGGGATATCCGTATAGACATACTGGGATATTCATACGTTACTGGATATATTACGTTACTGGGATATCCATACGGGGATATCCGTGTAGACATACTGGGATATTCATACGTTACTGGATATATTACGTTACTGGGATATCCATACGGGGATATCCGTGTAGACATACTGGGATATTCAAACGTTACTGGGATATCCATACGGGGATATCCGTATAGACATACTGGGATATTCATACGTTACTGGATATATTACGTTACTGGGATATCCATACGGGGATATCCGTGTAGACATACTGGGATATTCATACGTTACTGGATATATTACGTTACTGGGATATCCATACGGGGATATCCGTGTAGACATACTGGGATATTCAAACGTTACTGGGATATCCATACGGGGATATCCGTATAGACATACTGGGATATTCATACGTTACTGGATATATTACGTTACTGGGATATCCATACGGGGATATCCGTGTAGACATACTGGGATATTCATACGTTACTGGATATATTACGTTACTGGGATATCCATACGGGGATATCCGTGTAGACATACTGGGATATTCAAACGTTACTGGGATATCCATACGGGGATATCCGTATAGAGATACTAGGATATCCATACGAGGATATCCGTATAGACATACTGGGATATCCATACGGGGATATCCGTATAGACATACTGGGATATTCATACGTTACTGGATATATTACGTTACTGGGATATCCATACAGGGATATCCGTGTAGACATACTGGGATATTCAAACGTTACTGGGATATCCATACGGGGATATCCGTATAGACATACTGGGATATTCATACGTTTCTGGAATATTTATACGGGGATATCCGGATATCCATACGTTACTGGGATATCCATACGGGGATATCTGTATAGACTCAGACCGAGGTGTGCAGGGATATCCATACGGGGATATCCGTTTAGACTCAGACCGAGGTGTACAGGGATATCCATAGCTGACTGGTCGTAACTGCGACATTTACCCCTCGCCGAATGTCTTCTTTTGTTGATTGTTGGGCTGCAACTGCTTGCTGTTGAATAAGACGATCTGACGCCTGTCTACGTGCACCAATTCAACTACGGCGATTCGCGGTCTGGGTCGATACGGGAATATCCATATTTGCCTGTAAACCTCGCCGAGTGTCTTCCTCTGTTGATCGTTGGACTGCAATTGCTTGCCGTCGAATGAGATAATCTGACGCCCGTCTGCGTGCACCAGTCCAACTACGGCGATTCGCAGTCCGAGTCGTTACTGGAATATCCATAGCTGCCTGTACACCTTGCCGAATGTTTTCCTCTGTTGGTTATTGGGCTGCTTCGGCTTGACGTCGAATGAGACGATCTGACGCCTATCTACATGAGCCAGTCCAACTACGGCGAACCACTGTGGTTACACTCGGCAGAGAGTTATTGAGTTCCGATGCGTATTTACCGCGATACGATCCAGGGACCAACCAGCTTCCGTAACTATGATGAAGCGTCTGGTACAAATGTCCGTGTGATGGTAGAATTCCTGATGACGTTGCCCAGGCTTCTCACTCCTTACTCGTGCTTTTGCCGCCAAGACTAATCCAATGTAGTGGCCCACATGCCTATGTGAGGACGCCGAGATATTTCTCCACTTTATCTCTCTCAGCTATCACGTGATTGGACGCAACTGCAATAATTTACTTAGCTTCTTTGGATATTATCTTGCATGCCACTTGTAATATGGTAGCGTACTTTTTACGCTTTCCAACCGTAGGTTGAAGAAGCGTATATGTTCCAGCTTTGTCCGCCTGTCCGTCAGTCTGTCCGTCAGTAGGCACGATAACTCGCGCAAAAATGGTTCGATTTCGAAGAAATTTAATTATGTGGTAGAGGACAAACTGGGAAGGAACCCTATTGAAAATGAACAAAATGGGGTCAAATGTGAGGACATAAGAGTGGGATACATTCCATCGCTCTTATGCTTCATAACTTAAGAAAAAATGCTTAGATTGCGACAAAACTGTATCATGTTGTTCCGGAAATGTACTGAACCGATTCTGTTTAATATAATCGAAATGGGTCAAAGATCAGGGCACAGTATCGAGATTTATTCCACAGCCATTATCCTCATAACTTGACTAAAAATGCTTATATTGCAACAAAACTTCAGTATGCTGTTGCGGAGGCATACTGAATCAATTAATATAATCGAAATGGGGTCAAAAGTCAGGGCACAGGAGCGAGATTTATTCCACAGCCATTATTCTCATAACTTGACTAAAAATGCTACTATTGCGACAAAACGTTTGCATGTTGTTCCGGAAGTATACTGAACCAATTCTGTTGAATATAATCGAAATGAGGTAAAAGGTCAGGGCACAGGAGCGAGATTTATTCCACAGCCATTATTCCCATAACTTGACTAAAAACGCATCTATTGCAACAAAACTTCAGTATGTTGTTCCGGAGGCATACTGAACCAATTCTGTTGAATATAATCGAAATGGGGTCAAAGGTCATGACACAGGAGCGAGATTTATTCCACAGCCATTATCCTCATAACTTGACTAAAAATGCTTCTATTGTAACAAAACTTCAGTATGCTGTTCCGGAGGCATACTGAACCAATTCTGTTTAATACAATCGAAATGAGGTCAAAGGTCAGGGCACAAGAGCGAGATTTATTCCACAGTCATTATCCTCATTACTTAAGTAATGATTTCTGGTATGTTGGAAAGCTGGTATGTTAAAATCATAACTTGAGTAATGATTTTACTGATTTGTTATTATCTTCCGTAACCCAGCTGTCAACGTATATTCTCCAATTTTCATGGAGCTCCAATAAATAAATAATTTCTGGTGTAGTATTTGCTATGTCGAGCAGTGCAACACGCGTCTCAGGAAACACAGTTAATGTTTGCTTAAACAAATATTTTACTGAACCTCCCATTGTTAAATTCCCATGGGAAGTGGGAAATTACCTGAATTCGGATGATACAATATAAATAAATACAGCGGACTCGATGTGATTTTTTATAATGCAGTGTTTATCTCGATTTTGACGCATTTCAGCACCGACGAATACATAGGCTCGTGATACTTTCACTGTAAGCATCTAATATTGCCGAGAAGCTGAATTTACAGGAGTTCACGTCAAAGAGTGTGTTGAGAAATTACATCATCACTAAAACCAAATTTGCTTGTAGCAGCTTCCAACACGTCGAATGACGAAGCCTGCGGTAAGATTTAATCTGAAGCACAGTTAATTTGATTCAGGGTGTCTTTTGGCTGAAACCTAAGCTTTACTATACCTCTGTTTAAACGCTTTGTAAAACATACGAATAGAAAAATTTTATAAAGTAAAGGATCGACATTAAATTTGAAGTGAAATTGGTAGAAAATATCAAGTACAATTATAGAATTTGCCTAAAAATTGTGTTTTGAATTATATCATCATCATCATCATCATTGTCAACCATTATCAATCCACTGCTGGACGAAGGTCTCCCCAAGTTTCCTCCACAACGGTCTGTCTTGTGCCAGTCTCCTCCATGTCACCCCTGCATACTTTCGAATTTCATCCACCCATCTCCCATGTGGTCTTCTGGGTCTTTTCCTGTCCCTTGGAATCCAATCTAAAATTTCGGCTGTCCATCGATGATCTGTCCTTCTGGCAGTATGTCCAGCCCATTGCCATTTCAGGGATTTAACTCTGATCATGATGTCTTCCACTCTTGTCATTTTTCGGATCCACGAGTTCCTCTTCTTATCTCTCCTGGTTACACCAAGCATGCACCTCTCCATGCTGTTTTGAGTTGTCTGCAGCCTTTGTATGTCTCTTTTAGTTAAGGTCCACGTCTCTGCACCATACGTAAGCACTGGAAGGATGCATTGATCAAACACTTTTCTTTTAAGACATAATGGCATATTGCTCTTGAAAATTATGCTGTTTCTTCCAAAAGCTCTCCAGGCAAGTTTTGTACGCCGATTAATTTCTTCATCAATGTGACCCTCACTTGATATCTGCTGTCCAAGATAAACGTACGTGTCTGTTATCTCCAGCTTTTCTCCATCAATCGATAAATCTTCATTTCTTGTAAAAGCATTGAACATCACTTTTGTCTTCTGAAAGTTCATTTTTAATCCCACTTCTTTACTCTTGTCAGCAAGTTCCTGGATCATACTCTGCAGCTCTGATGGGCTAGTTGCAAAAATGACTACGTCATCAGCAAAACGAAGGTGGGTTAGATAATCTCCATTAATCTTTATTCCCGTGTTTTCCCAGCTCAGCGACTGAAAAACACCCTCCAATGTGGCATTAAAGAGCTTCGGAGATATGGTGTCACCTTGTCTCACTCCCTTTCCAATTTTGAATTATATATATAGCTATTAAAGATAATGTAATGACTGTACAGAAAAATTAAGAATTTTTTTAACAGAATTTTTAGGAACTGCTCTGATGTCGGCGAATGCATGTATGCGAAACACACGAACAACAGGAGCGTGTTTGGGACGTCAAAACTAGACCGGAAATTTTGGTCTTGCGTTCTACAACAAAAGCTCATGTGCCTACAGAAGAACCTATCATAAAAATCATCAAGAAGGAATTTTTTTTTTTTTTAGATACTGGATAAAAGAGAACTTTTGAAACATGCATTGTAAAACTAATTCAGTCGTGAACAAATTTCAAGATTTCAAATCTGACAGGCTTTTAAATCCGCTCATGACTGAGACACAGTCATGAGTGGATTTAAATTTTTTGTCATGAGCAGTCATGAGCGTCAAACCTTTTAGCATGTAGTAAGAAACCAACCGGGGACGCGCATGTATGGGCGGTGGAAAATGCTGTACGACCACGTCCAGTACAAAACTGTTTTGCTGTTAATGTTTGAGTCGGCATTGTCGGGGACCATTTAATTGGCCCATACCTCATGCCTCCTCGTCTGGACGGAAGGAGTAACCGGATATTTCTGGAGGACGTCTTGCTAGAGCTATTGAACGAACAACAGGTCCCTCAGTCGTTGAGCCATGTGATGTGGTTCTAGCACGATGGGGCTCCCGCCCATTTCAGCAATGACGTTCGTCACCACTTAAACATGATATTTGTACATCAGTGGATCGGGCGTGGTGGTTCCGTGCATTGGCCTGCAAGATCGCCGTATTTAACATGCCTTGATTACTTCTTCTGGGGTTACGACACCCCCGTTGAAATTGATGAGGACCTTGTAGCCCGCATCTCTGTGTAGCTCCTTCGGAAGTCCGAGACAGGCCAGGAATTTTCCAAAATGGACGTGATTCCATTTGCCGACGATGTCAATCACGTGTCACAGCTCATGATCGCAACTTTGAACATCTTCTGTAACCTCAATGCATTTCGCAAATGTCTTGTGAGTAATAAAAATCATTTTGTTCTCTTACGTGCTGCTCTTTCATTTCTCGTCATCTCTGTACACTAGCACATGAAGATGGCGTTTCCGACGCTGAATTGCTATGTGATTCCGATTTGTCTTTGCGCTACCTACCCTTCCCAGAAGTTTGTACACGCTTAGCTGAATCACCCTGTATAAAGCAGGCTGTCCTAGAATTACCTTACTAACTGATTACTTTCCTTACTTGTTCTGTTTCCTGATTATTCGTGTTTACTCTAATTCTACGTAACCTTTCCTTCTATTTCGCTGTCGTTGTCCAGAGACTCGAAAAAGTCTTCCTCCTCAGATTATCACTTTGAGATATCTCTTTTTTTTCTAGCATGAATACTTAGTCCGTCAGAGCCTCTCCCTTTTGCTCGAAGGGGAGAGCGTTTCTTGGACGCCTCCTGAGTAATAAACTTATTTAGGCGTCTCGATGCGCTTTTCGAAGGAAATCTTTTTCGAGAAATTCGTGATGTGATGTTTGTACCACACATCGTCCAGAGTTAAAGAAAAATCGTTCTTCGCTTACAAAAAAAAAAAATAATAATTAAGAGAGAGACGATGTACGTGTACAGAGGTAAAAACACGTGTCAATAAGACAAATCGGCAGCGATACATTCCGTCCGTGTAGCTTAATTGGGAGAGCAACTTACTCCGACTGAGAGGGGGAAGTTTCGAACCCTGTCACGGAGAAATCTGCGTTTGCACGTTGGTGTACGAACGTAAAAGAAGATGTACTGGCCGTTGGGTTCTTTGAAAACTCGTCTGGAATTAATGAAAATAATTCCATATCGTCTGGAATTAATGAAAATAATTCCTACCCCACTTCAAATAAAAATAATAATAATAAGAGTAAGATGATGTGACGTGCTACAGAGGTAAATCACGTGTTAAGACCACAATTCAACATCGATACATTCCGTCCATGTAGCTTAATTGGGAGAGCAACGTACTCCGGAGTGAGGGGTATAACGAAGTAAATTTCTCCGTCATTTTTATCCGCGCCGGGGTTCGAACCCGGATCCCCTCATTCCGGAATAAGTTACTCTACCAATTGAGCTACGCGGACGTTTTATTCTGATTCCTATCTGCCTTTATGTCGTGTGCGTCCTTCTGGCAGGTACGTCACATCTCCTGGTACGTTACATCACCTTCCCCTTATTATTATTATTATTTTTTTTTTCGTAGTGCTGGAGAAGGGATTCTCTTATTTTTCCTATCTCGCGGTGTGGAAAGAACATCACACCAATGCGAGATTTTGAACGGTCGGGTCATCCGGATAGTTCGGGAGCCATTATAACGAAGTATTTTTCTCCGTCATTTCTGGTCTACGCCGGGGTTCGAACCCGGATCCCCTCTTTCCGGAATAAGTTACTCTACCAATTGAGCTATGCGGACGTTTTATTCTGATTCCTATCTGCCTTTATGTCGTGTGCGTCCTTCTGGCAGGTACGTCACATCTCCTGGTACGTTGCAGGGGGTGCATTCGATTTTCGTCATAGACACATCTGTGCTTTTACAGATCACAATGCACGTCGTTACAGCGTAGGCCAATAAAACGATAAAAGCCTCTTGTCGTTTTTCGAACTCGCTTTTCATTACAAAGAACGATTGCCTGGGAACATTTCTTTTTACAACTCGTTACGATTACCCTTCCCACCGTAGATAGCATCTTTGAGCATTCCCATGCTGACTGAAAAAAAATCACCGCTAAATATTCCTTACTTGAAGAAGAATTAATTCTGAAGTCTTGTAAAATCTCCTGAACCCTTTTAACATAGAATAAAGCTCAAAAAATTTCAACGATTATTTTTCATAAGTACTGAAATAATGATTCGTTCATTCCAAAGTATGTGAGAAAGTGGGATATCTCTCAGGTGGTCTACCGGAGAATGTCCCTGTGTCCCAGTGGGCTAATTCGCCCCTGCCTGAAGGGCACAACCTCCACTCAATAGTATTAAAAACATTTTTAAGTGTACGAAAAAGAAGTAAAAGCAGTTTAACGATCTCTGGAAAAAGGGTAAAACTTAATACAACTACGTAGGAGCCTGTCCATCTATAATATTATCGCTAGAAATCCGCCATTAGGACGGTATCGACCAAACCTGTGCCCGTATGTTTTTTCCCTCCTTTCCACGTAATTATTGGTGCACAGAGAAAGTTCGCACGTTTTTAGAACGTTTTTCAGCCGGTGGTCTAAGAGATGGCTTCTGATCATTCGTCCGAGATAGGTTCGGGTTCGAATCCCGGTGAGGCATGGATTTTGCTTTTGTCTTACGGCACTGGCTCTCTCCCTTCCCTGAAATCAGTGGGCCTAAATTAGGGACGGGCGACTGCTTATAGCCCACAGAATTGCTCACGGTGGCCGTTAAACACCTAATAAAAAAAAAAAAAGAACGGTTTCGATAAGAGATTACAGAAAACAAAAGAAGTTCAAGGAATTGAAACAGGAAATAGCGTGTTAGATGAACACGAAAAAAACGACTGCTGCAGTTAAATGTTGTCTGCTAAGAAAATAGCGCACGTAAAGAAGCTGTGGACAGAAAGGTTGTGGTTTTGCTCTTTACCAAGAGAAATACTCGTATTTTATAAATAAAAAGCGCTGAGAATATCATGGATTTAGCATTTTGGTTTGGTGCGAATGAAATGTCCGGCAAAGGACCAGCACACGTGGATGGCGAGAACGGAAAGGTAGGACAAATTATCTAGGCAAAATAATCCCTCCCGACATCGACACATAGTTACCATCTGTCCGGCAAGGCCATGATCCCGGAACTAAAAAAGTCTTGTGGCTGGGTCGAAGAAGTCATCAACTGCACGTTGAACCTTGATGTCCGTCGTGAACTGTTTCCCGGACAGGAAGTGATCCACGCAACGAAACAGATGACAGTCTGTCGGAGAAAATCCGAGGAATAAGCAGGATGAGACAGCGCTTCATAGCCCAAGGCACTTACTTAATGTCAGCATCGTTCTTTGTGTGACATGAGGGCGAGCGTTGTCCTGGAGCAGATAAACACCATGTCGGCTGACCAAAGCAGATTGTTCCTGCAGCAATTTGCCGTGCATCTGGTGTAATTCAGATCAGTAACGTTCTGCAGTGATGGTTTGGCTTCTTGCCAAGAAACTCCGATGAATTATCTCAGCTGTGGTCCACCAGACAAGGAGCATCGTCTTCTTGGTGTGTAGGGGTGGCTTAGGAAGCGTTCCGCCAAGCTGTTCCTTGCTTAACCATTGTGCAGACCGTTTCCGATTATCATAAAAGACCCACTTCTCGTCTCAGGTGACGATTCGATGCAGTAGAGTTCCCTGTTTATTCCTGGCAAGCAGCTAAGTGCAGACTTCCAAACGCCTACTCTTGTTGGCAGTTGTCAACACATGCGGCAGCCACGTGTCCAGCTTTTTTACCTTACCCAGCGCAGCCAGACGCCGAACAACTGTCGTGTGATGGACACCTACCTCTGCCGCTATCTCACGACGCGTTTTTCGGGGTCCGCATCAACCAAACGTAACAGAACATCGTCAGAAAGAGCAACAGGTCTTTGTTTGCAGGTTCGTATCTCCGCTTCGAAACTTCTCCAAACCATCGCTGAATGGCTCGTTCGTTGGCTGTATTCTCTCCAAGTGCTTTGTTAACGTTTCGAGCGGCAATTCTTTCAGAATGGCCCAGTTTAAATTCATACAAGACGAGGACTCTCAAATGCGGCGTCTGCGTGTTTCTTTTGCAAGCCACGTTACGTCCAAACAAACCACGCCTGAACCTTGTTCTTCACACACGTGCTAGCTATTTATAGTAACTCTGTGACGTAATACCCACAACACCTGTGGGTGGTTCCATTCCGCTGTGGTGGGGGCCTGTCTCCATTGCTCGTTCGCAACGGACATTTCATTCGCACCAACCCAACATTAATAAAAGAGGGGGGGGGGTCGTCAAGCATTGCTTTTCACAGGAAACGATATCCAAAGGAGGTACGTACTTTTAAGAGTATTTTAGATGTGAGGTCCCTGGTATTAAAAGAAAATCCGCCGAACCAAAGATCAGCCAACAAGTCGTTATAAATCTCTGTATCAACCGTAAACAAGGTAATAAACAAAGATATGAATCTGGGAAAAAAAGCCATAATGTTCACTGCCTTTTGTCTAGGCACGGGGCTAAGCACAGAACACGATGTAGACTTCTTTATGGAAATTCCTTAGCCGGAGACAGATAGAAATTTATTTTGACTATTGATGAATCATGGATCTACCTAAACGACTGTAGCAAGAAAAAATCGATTTATTATCGCCAAAGGGCAGAAAAAGACTTACAAACTTGGTTCCAAGAATCCAGAGTTTCATAAAGAATTCATGATTATTGTTAGTTTCTCGTACAACGGAAAATTAAAGTTAAAAAAAGTTGAAAAGAGTGTTAAAATCAATTCTGCATATTACCAAAATAATGCTTTAACTTCTATATTTAAAGAGGAAATATTATCAACTAGCTAAATACCCGTTCTTCGAACGTGATGATATTAAAAAAAATCTATAATATAGGATTTCATACTATATACACCATGATATAATTTTTACCATGATAACTTTAAATTTAAAACTTCAAGCCTACACGAAACAAAACAAAATACGTTGTTACTTTCAGCATAAATGTAAAAATAATCTTTTTGCTCATAAACAATTTCGTACACAATTTCGTTCGAAACATGTACATTTAAGGTGGACGTCAAATAATTTTGCTTCCTATACTTCCAATGGAAAACCTTTTGTACACATTTCGTGCACAACTAGTGTGTTCCCAAGGATGAAAATTTGAACATCGATTAAAATAACTTCATATTATAACTTGGAATACTTAATATTTTTTAAAACATAACCATAATTATATTAAAAATCAATAACTTTTCCTTTGGTGGTGTTGAAACCAGAAAAAAGATGGCGCGACCTGTACTTTGATGACGTCAGTAGACAAACAAATGTTGGACTGCATAATTACAGTTATGTTTTAGAAAATATTAAGTATTTCTAGTTATAAAATGAAGCTATTTTAATCGATGTTTAAATTTCATCCTTGGAAACGCATTAATTGTGAAGAAAATCTGTACAGAAGTTTTTCCATTGGAAGTATAGGAAGCAAAATTACTTGACGCCCACCTTAAAAGATAGCAAGTCAGATGTTTTTGGAAGAGTGGGCAAAATCTCAAAGGGGATTTTTTTTTTTTTCAAATTTCTATTACTATGAAAATCTACCCGCATATTTATATTTATTGCAGTCACCTACCACTTATATGACGTCACCGTTGTTTCGGTGAAAACGAATGTTTGTATTTTGACTCAAAAAAAAAAAACACTTATATGACGTCACCGTTGCTTCGGTGAAAACGAATGTTGGTAATTTTGATTCAAAAAACCTTGATATTTGATATGTCAAACGATAATATAAATGTTTAAATGCAAAGCATAGTATGATATAGCGCTTTTTACGTGATATTTTTAAAAGGGTTTTTTTGTTAAATAAATTTAGAACAAATCAAAAAACATTGATATTCGATTTGTCAAACGATAATAAATGATTAACTGCAAAGCATATTTTAATACAGTGCTTTTTGCGTGATTTTTAAGGTTTTTTTGTTAAATAAATTCAGAACAAATAAATTCAGAACAAATAATTTCAGAACAAATCAATTTAGAAAAAAATATATACTGAGCAGGTCAACTCAAGTCATTCAAAACTTAGGGCGGGGCTGCAGTTGCTGGGCAACAATGGCTCGATCATTGCAAAACGTCCTAGCGTTATCAAAGCTGGGTTATTTAAAAAACTCATTTCGACCCACTTAAAGTTATCGTAGGAAAAAATCCCTTCTTAATACGCCTGTATGTTGTAAAAGGAATAGTCCTGCCAAATATGAAAGTTCTAAGTTCAGTAGTTTCTGAGATTCGGTGATGAGTCAGCGATGGCTTTCAGTTTTATATGTACAGATATAGCCTTCGAAGAGTAGAACTCGATCAGGATAAGGTTAGTAGTCATACATTCAAATCTATCACTCTAAATCTTGGAAAAATGGAAAAAGAGACGGGTATCAAATCTATACCTTTTGCTCATATTCTTCCAAAGTCCCCGTCCCCTGATGTATCACCAATGGACTATTGTGTCTTCAGACTGCTAAAAATAGCGCTTACTGAGCGCAGACCTACAACAATAATTTGACTATGGAAAGTAATGCAAGAGGAGTGGAATAAAATACCACTTCCAATTTAAAATTTTCTTTTTTTTTTTTATTGGAGGTTTAACGACCACCGTGAGCAACTCAATGGGCTATAAGCAGTCGCCCGTCCCTAATTTAAGGTTACTGGTTCCAGGGAAGGGAGAGGGCCAGTGCCGTAAGACAAACACAACATCCATGCCTCGCCGGGATTCGAACCCGGACCCAGTTCGGACGAATGATCAGAGGCCATCGCTTAGACCACTGCGCCACCGGGGCGGCCTTCCAATTTGAAGAAATGCTCTCTTATCTTGGGAATTTAGATACAGGTTTATAGCCAGAGGAAAGGCTGTCATATAGAACATTTAAGAAAGAAATAATTTTGTTTAAATTTTTTTTTTTATAACCCTGAAGATTATTACCAGCAGTGAGTCCTGCAATGATAGCCTCTCGCTAGAGTTGCCACGAATTTGTAATCAGCTCTTTAAATAATGAATGTCTTTTGTTTTCCCTACAGGATATCACGAGTAAAAAAATTTGTGTTTTTGAATGAATAATTACATTCGCTTCTATTCGTTTATTGTCGAGTCAAGTCACCGTTTTCAAGTTCTAGAAGCGTTCTGTTATTCAGTTTGCTGCCTTGAAAAAGCCATCTGGTTGATCTGCCAAAGCTTCGAAACTTTGAATTCTATTTTACGCCAATAAATTCGGTTTACTAATATACATGTAGTTTTACTATTTTATGTAAATCTGCCTTTTATTATTATCTAGTGTTCATTGTTGGTTTGTCCTAGAATGATCTTAACGCTGTAATTTATTGGGGATTACTTTAATATCTACTTTCAACTTCAACTATTATGCTATTTATTCCTTTCTATTCCTCATCTAACTCATTTTCCTCGCATCGTTTCACGCTCTACTGCGCTTCCACAAGGAGAAGCCTCCATCTCCTTTTCTTACCTCCAGACCTCTGCTGATCTCCGGTCTCACACTCGCCTCGTAACCATTCTATTCTTCTGTCTTTGGCTATTCGTCGCTTTGAAGAAAACCCCTGTCGCTTCGAAAGCAATAAACTAATTATGTAGTCCCGTTGTGATTTTAATCACAATGCCCCTGATCGCTGCAGAAACCAATAAAGCAACATAATTAATAAAGAACTTAGCCAACGCACAAGGCTCGGATGTTTGGGAAATGCTGTTTTATAACTCTACTAATGACCACATAGCTGATAGCATCTTCTTAAAGCGCCATCGATTCCGTACGCTAATTGCTATGATGGTGACAACAAGGAAACCTACTCCTGAAGTCCCCATTCTATTCTTAGAAAACGAATGACTTTTAAAGAATCCGTAAAAATATAAGCAAAGAGAGAAGAACTGACCACGGTTAGATAGACTGGACATTAGGAAACAGGAAAAGATTCAGAAATGGGCCACGCAGGAGATGGATGGATGAAATTCGAAAGCATGCTTGAGTGACATGCAAGATAGAAGACACTTTATGATGTACTACAGAGGTGAAGCACATGTCAGGATGGCAAAGTTGCACCAATAAATTCCGTCGGTGTAGCTTAATTGGTAAATTATTTGCCTCCGGAGCAGAGGGATGTTGGTTTGATTCGTGTCTCCGGTAAATTTTTGAATTTCACAACTTAATCTCCCCAAGTCTCTTTCACAACTTTTTCCCAAAATAGGGAGATGTAGAAGAGACTTAGGGAGACCTTCTCCCAGTAGTGGGGTCTGAAAATGGTTGATGATGATACATATATATAGAGAGAGAGAGAGAGAAAGAGAAGAGCTAACCACCGTTGGACAACTGAATTACCAGAGACCAAGGGAAAGGAAAAGACACAGAAGAAGACAAAGTATGAGATCAATGGATGAAGTCCGAAATATTCCACCGTGATATGGAAGAGGGTTGTGGAAGGCACTGGTGGGAGGAAGGGGGGGTAGCTTCATCCAGCAGTCGATGGAGAACGAGTGATAAGTCTGCGCTATTGAAACTTATGAGCGAAATAAAGAGAAAAGACAGTACCTGGGTAGGAAGGGCACCCAATGGCATCCAAAATGCTGATTTTCAAAGCAAAAAAAACCACGATTTATCTTTTAGATTGGGTCCAGCACGAAAACAACAACGGAAAAATCTTGTGGCTACGATAAATTATGGAGTTTAAGCACAGCTTTTCTTTTTAAGGACGAATATTGCAAATATTTTATACGCGCAATAATGAATATATGTTACTATCGGTTTTTGCTACAGTGAATATCTCTTATTCTTTTTTGTAACTATGAATAAGAGACTGTTGCTACAACTTTTAGTTTTAGAGGATTTGCTGTTGTCCTGAATATTATTAAAGACTTATTAGTTTTGAGTCATTTTAATAAAGAATTACGTGCTATTTTTGCTTGTAATAATTAATAATGCATGCATATTAATTTTTCCAATAAATAACTTTTTCTTCGCTGCCTGCGACAGCGAATGTTTCATTCTGGCTGCTACTTTCAATTGTTAATTGTTTTTTCTAGTGTTGAGGACAAGTAATTAATTTCTATACCGATTCCTTTCAATGTTGTAATACTCGTATTATTGTTTCTAATAATGAAAAATTAATTGCCGACAGTGGATGATCCTTTACTGTCACCGCTTTCAATGCCAAACTCTTTGCTTGAAATAATGAATTATTCATTGCTGCTTTTGCTTTCGGTTACGAATTATTTGCTACTGTTGAGGATGATAGTGAAATGTTATTTTTTTGTTTCAATTATGAGTTGATTATAATTATTGCTTGTAATGATGACGAACAATTCCAATAAGGAATTGTTTATCATTATCACAAGAAATAATCAGTCTTAATAAAGAATAGCTTATCTCATTACAGGGAACAATAAATTCCAATAAAGAATTGCTTATCAACAGGATAAGCAATAATAAATTCCAATAAGGAATTGCTGTCATTATTGCAAGTAGCAACGAATTCCAACAAGAAATTGTTTATCATTATCACAAGAAATAATCAGTCCTAATAAGGAATTGTTTATCATCATTGCAAGGAACAATCAGTTCCAATAAAAAATTGCTTATCAACAGGACAAGCAATAATAAATTTCAATAAGGAATTGCTGTCATCATTTAAGAAGTAACGAATTCCAATAAGATATTGCTTATAATCTCTTTTGCAAAAATGAATGGTTCTGTGATGCTTTTTCTACACCTGTAGAATTGTTTGCGACAATGAACAAGCCTTTACTGTTGTTACAATGATACTGTATTATTTGTACTCACAATAAGGTACATTCGAAACTAAGGAGATAATTTTGTGGAACGTTGCACGAAAAATTTATTGCTTTTCGAAGGAAGTTATTCTGCCACCCTACACAAAAGTCTAATTTCTACTTTGTGTGACGTCTTTCTATTTTTCACTATTTTTGTATCACTTCTAAATACCATGTTTAACCAATAAACTTTGAAATAATTTCTTCTCTGTATTCCATATATCTTTGTTACCTCATCTGCGTTCGCTCTTCCTCTTTCATGAATGTTAATTTATCGAATACGAAAAGCAAATTGAACAGTAATGTAAATTTACTGTTCTTCGAAGAAAGTTATTCTGCCATCATACAAAAATGTATGATTTGTTCGTTCTGAAACATTCCACTTGGAATAGTTGCAATATGTCATTGTTTAACGTTTCTTTATAGCTTTAAATATTTTTGTGTCATTTGTTAGTAATACGCCTAATCACAGAAATTTGAAACAGTCTTTACATTCCACATATCTTTGCCTTATCTTTGTTTGCACTTCTTTTTTCATCAATATTAATTTATCGACCACGAAATGCTGATTGAATGATTATGTAAATTCATTGTTCTTTTTTCTGCCATCGTACACAAAAGTTTGATTTCTTTGCTCTGAAACATTACACTTGAAATAGTTTTAAAATGTCGAGATCCAAGTTGAAAATACTCCAAATACGTGGCGACAGTAAATAAATAAATACATCGCTCTTAACCACGTTCTAGAAACACACAGCAACCGAAAAATTGTTTTTCAGCCGCCGCTGTGGAATTGAACCAACAGAACTCTCGATATCTAGCCGAGTGCGTTACATTTATGCCACGGTGGCCTGTTGGTTCAATATATCGAGAGTTCTGTTGGTTCAATTCCACAGCGGCGGCTGAAAAACAATTTTTCGGTTGCTGTGTGTATCTAGAACGTGGTTAAGAGCGATGTAATTATTTATTTATTTAAAATGTCATTGTTTAACATTTCTTTATAGCTTTGAAATCATACCTAATCACAGAAATTTGAAACAGTATTCACATTGCACATATCTTTATTACCTTATTTTCGTTTGCACTTCCTTTTTCATGAATGTTAATTTATCGACCACGAATAGCTGATTGAATAATTAAGAAAATTTATTGTTCTTTTTTCTGCGATCGTATGCAAAAGTCTGATTTGTTTGTTCAAAAACATCACACATTTGAAATAGTGTTAAAATGTCATTGTTTAAAAATTAAAAAAAAATTAATGTAAGTACATTGCCGTCTAAGCACGATAAAATAGTTTAAAAGTCTTTGATGTAAAAACACCTTAGTCATAAAAGCATTCACATAAAAGGCACACTAGAATCTTTCAGATCCGCAACGGATCCATCCTCAGGTGTAAGTCTGATGGTTAGATCAGCAGGATATATACACAGTGAGATGAGATACACAAATGATGTAGGATGTAATGAAGGCATGCGCACTACAGAGACATAAAAGTTCAAACAGGTGAGTGTGTTATTATTCAAAGTTTATAAAAATGTTTTTAGAAGCTGCTATCTGTAGCAAAAATTTCCAGGGATTATGAATGAAACTTGGGTAATCGTCGTTACAACATTGGTGGCGATGAGCGAAAATCTGCAGACTCTCAGTAAGTAGGGATAGATGCTTAGATTTGGGAGTGGTGAGAATTTTGGTTTTTTCCCACAATGGTTGAAAAGGTTCGTTAAGGAGTAAACGTGACATTGCTGTATTGGAAGAACAAGTTTTTATATTATATTTGTGTTCTTTGAGGCGAGTACTCAGATAACGCGTTGTTGAACCGATATAGAGTAAGTCCTTCGTTCCAGGTTCGATAGCTTTGAGAGGTATTGCATAGATTCCATGTTTGTCCGATAGCTGTACGGGATCTCTGTCTTTTTTGATGATGGAGTAAATATTGCGTGTTTTTATTCCAAAATTAAGATCAAAAGGTTTACAAATATTTTTCAGAGTGTTTATAACAATCGGGATATAAGGTACAGATCCCACGTAGCGAACGTCACGTTTATTAATGTTAATTAAGGAGCAGGTGGTACGTTCTTGAATTTTTTGTAGGATCCTGTTGACAGTATGTGGTGTATATCCAAAGGCTGCAGTAAGGTCCCTGATTTTTTGTTTACCATTTCTTTATAGCTTTGAATATTTTTTGTATCATTTCGTAATATCATACCTAATCACAGAAATCTGAAACAACCTTTTCTTCATATTCCATCCATCTTTGTTACCTTATTTTCGTTTGCACTTCCTTTTTCATGAATGTTACTTTAGCGACCTCGAATAGCTAACTGAATGATTAAACAAATTTATTGGGGTTTTTCTCTCTGCCATTGTACACAACAATCTGGTTTGTTTGTTCTGAAATCTCACACTTGAAATAGTTTTAAAATTTCATTGTTTAACCCTTCTTTATAGCTTTGAATTTTTTTCTGTATCATTTCGTAATATCATACCTAATCACAGAAATCTGAAGCAGCTTTTTCTTCACATTCCACCTATCTTTGTTACCTCATCTTGGTTTGCACTTCCTTTTTTCATGAATGTTTGTTTATTGAACACGAATAGCTGATTGCCTGATTAAGTAAACCAACCGTTTCAGAAACTCCAGTGCGGTAATCGTATTGCTGCACCAATATCGGGGCACTACAAAGCTCAGAGGGTGTCGCAACGGGGCCACGATGTAAAATTTAGTTGCGCTTCCTCTACTAACACATTTATTTCCGAAATTTCTTCAACACTAACAGAATTTTTCGTCTTCGAGTGTGCCCTTAGTCGTATCTCTTAACCCCTTTCTTCTTGGAAGTTGCCCTTTGCTCGCTACAATTCTATTCCAGTATTCCTTTGGCGGTATATCAAAGGACGCGTTGCTATGCCAACACGACAGATATGATCTCTACCACATGGAGTCCGTTGCAGAGCATCAAGTGAGGAAAAAGAAAAATGCGACAGAGACGTGCAAGACCTTACTAGATTAGAAACTAGAGAGCATCAGCGTGTTTCCCAGGTTCCGCAAAATCCCCAAATCACTCCTTGGGTATTTCCTCCGCCGCCGCCCCTCTCGGGCATCCCTGCATCCCGCCTACTCCTCTTCCTCCTCCTCCTCTTCTATCTGGCGAAAAGGCAGGAAGGTGTCTTCGGCATCATTCGATGTTGTCAATAGCGATCAGCTCAGAGTAGCGAACGAAGTAAATGGGAGCCAGCAGTTCTCCAGGCGGTCGCAGATGAATTATTTACGGGACAAACTGAGGAGCACTTGAGTAGGAGAGCAACTCCGTCACCGATGATAAGCACCTTTCTTCCGCTCTTCTCTCTCCCCCTTCTCGCTACCATCCCCTTCATCCCTCTCCCTTCCTCTTTGACGTCCTATGTTGTCAATTTCTGAATCCCCTACCATAAACAGTCAGCGATATATACCATCTGTACAATCATCCATTTAGGAGAATTTCTTTCACGTCTCGCAGCAGAAATTAATAAGTCTGCATCAAAAATGAGGAAGAAAAAACTGCAACTCTGTTGAGTTTAAGCTAGAAATGTTGTATTGAAGTTATGGGGACAAATTTACAATTTTTCGGTTGGATTTGAAGTCGTTCTCTCTGTCGTGGACTTCGACTTTCTATAGCCCTATCTCTCTTGTACGTACTCCTTTTCTAACGTTTCTGCACCTTTTATATAAAATAGTCGCTGGGTTGTAGCATTGTATCTACGCACTACTATTCTAAGGTATCAAAATTATAGGAAAAACAACTTACAAGAAATATCCAAATGTGAATTGGCGTCTAGATCCGTGGACGTTGAAAAGATGGCTTGCGCTCAGGGCAAGATATGTATTAATAATTTGCGCCCCTTGGGAAACAACAACACAGACTATTGTAGAAATTGTTTCGAAAAGTGACTTGAGCATCCGTCGGTACCTTCCCGAGAAAAGTATCTTGTTCTATTTATATACACTGACGGAAAAAAATCCCAACACCACGAAAGAATAGTTGTAGAAGAATGAAATGGCGGCAATACATTTGTATAGGTAACATATTTAATCGATTAAGGTTTCAAGATCACAGCTTAATGTAAGCGCGAGAAGAGCCATTTTAAATGTGAAATGCTGGTACATTAATAACCAATGTAACCGCCAGAATGTTGAATGCAAGCATGCAAACGTTCATGCATTGTGTCGTACAGGTGCTGGATGTCAGTTTGTGGGATGGAGTTCCATGCCTGTTGCACTTGGTCGGTCAATACAGGGACGGTTAATGCTGGTTGGGGGTGACGCTGGAGTTGTCGTTCAATGATGTCCCATACGTGCTCGATTGGTGAAAGATCTGGTGATCTAGCAGGCCACGGCAACATGTCGACACTCTGTAGAGCATGTTGGGTTACAACAGCGGTATGCGGGCGAGTATTATCCTGTTGGAAAACACCCCTGGAATGCTATTCATGAATGGCAGCACAACAGGTTGAATCTCCAGACCGACGTACAACTGTGCCGTCAGGGTGCGTGGGATAACCACGAGAGTGCTTCTGCTGTCATAGGAAATTGCTCCCTAGACCATAACTCCAGGTGTAGGTCCAGTGTGTCTCAGCCGCAGACAGGTTGGTTGCAGGCGCTCACCTGGCCTCCTTCTAACCAACACACGGCCATCACTGGCACCCAGACAGAACCGGCTTTCATCAGAAAACACAACAGATCTCCACTCCGTCCTCCAATGAGCTCTACCTTGACACCACTGACGTCGCAAACGGCAGTGGTTTGGAGTAAGTGGAATGCACGCTACAGGGCGTCTGGCTCGGAGCTGTCCTTCAAGTAACTGATTTGTAACCGTTCGTTGTGTCACTGTGGTGGCAACTGCAGCTCGAATTGCTGCCGCAGACGCGGTACGATGCGCCACGGCCATACGCCATACACGGCGGTCTTCCCTCTCAGTAGTGCCACGTGGCCGGCCGGAACCCGGTCTTCTTGAGGCAGTACCTTCCCTTGACCACCGCTGCCAACAATCATGCACAGTGGCTACATTCCTGCCAAGTCGTTCTGCAATATTGCGGAAAGAAAATCCACCTTCTCGTAGCCCTATTACACGATCTCGTTCAAACTCCGTGAGCTGTTGATAATGGCTTCTTCGTCTTCTTAAAGGCATTCTCGACTAACACCAACACACTACGTCGAATCTCAACGATAACTAACGCTCACGAACGTTACAGCGCGTATTTACAGCAAACCTGCTTTGCATGTTCTGAGGGGCGCTACTAGCGCCACACGTATGCGCCGAGCGCGAAATTTGCATAGACGTCATCTTACAGATGTACTCTCACCGCCTACTAACTGTCGTTTATCTAACACAACCCCTTCTTGGTGTTGAGATTTTTTTTTCGTCAGTGTATATTGAATGCACACCGAAGATCCTAAACATTATGGCCAGAGTGTTGTTATGTAATAAAAGCAACTGCAGGTAAACGACAGCGGATGTGAAGGTCATGAAACAAAGTAAATTTCTCCATCATTTCTGGGTTCAGGATTTGAACCCAGAACTCCCGGCTCCGGAGCTTACACTGATTCATTTTCTCGAAGCACTGAAGAAGGGATTCTTATCTTTCCTGTCTCGCGGTGTGGAAAGAACATCACACCATTGCGAGAAACCTATCAGCCAGATCATCCTTGAAGTTCGGGCGCCAATATGACGAAGTCAATTTCTCCATCATTTTTAAGTCAGGGGCGGGATTCGACCCCACAGCTCTCTGCTCCGCAGCTCCGAGTGCTATCCACTATACTACCATGGCACGAGGGGCTCTCACTGCTATCTGCTTTTATCTCATGTTCGTCCTGCGAGGCAGGCACGTCACATCTGCCCCCCTCCTCCCGAAATAGGGCTAGGGGCATGGCCATGGGTCAGCTGGGACCATGTGTCTCTGTAGGCATTGGAGAAATCCCGGACAATTTGGAGTGCGGAACGTATCATCTGACTGATTTATTTTTTCGAAGCAATGAAGAACGAATTCTCATTTTTCCTCTCTCGCGGTGTGGAAAGAACATCACACCATTGCGAGAAACCCATCAGCCAGGTAATCCTCGAAGTTCGGACGCCAATATAACGTTCAAGTTTGTCCACGCGGGCATCGAAATCGGGCCCCCACACTCCGGAGTAAGTCGCTCTCCCAACTAAGTTACACGGACAGGTGCTTTCGCTGCTATCTGCCTTTCTCTCATGTGCGTCCTTCGGGGCAGGCACGTCACAAACGGTATAAGTAACACCAGATATTGAGTTCTGTTTATCAGTGTTATTCTTGTTCTTCAGATGGGAAAGGCAGAGGACTAAAGCGAGTTTCGCAAAGGTCAAATTATAATGGTCAGCCGACTGGATCAGAGTTCTTCCGAGACGGCAAAGCTTGTGGAGTGCTCACGGTCAGCCGAGGGTAGTACCTTCAAAAAGTGGTCCGAGGAGGAAATAACCACGAACTGCTGGAAAGGTGTGGGCCAATCACAGCTCATCGATGCTAGGGGTCAGCGAAGGTTATCCCGTATGACACGAGCCAACCGAACGGATACTAAGGCGCAACTCGCGGGTAATTTGAAACCTGCTGACGAGAGTAATGTGTCACAACACATATTATATCCGACAGGTGGTCATAATGTTTTGGCACATAGGACCAACATCATGTTAGGCAGGTGGTTATAATGTTTTGGCACATAGGACTAACATCATGTTAGGCAGGTGGCTATAATGTTTTGGCACATAGGACCAACATCATGTTAGGCAGGTGGTTATAATGTTTTGGCACATACGACCAACATCATGTTAGGCAGGTGGTCATAATGTTTTGGCACATAGGACCAACATCATGTTAGGTCATAATGTTTTGGCACATAGGACCAAAATCATGTTAGGCAGGTGACCATAACGTTTCGGCACATAAGACCAACATCATGTTAGGCAGGTGGTTATAATGTTTTGGCACATAGGACCAACATGTTAGGCAGGTGGTCATTATGTTTTGGCGGCATGTGGAAGACCAACATCATGTCAGGCAGGAGGTCATAATGTTTTGGCACATAGGATCAGCATCATGTTAGGCAGGTGGTCATAATGTTTTGGCACATAGGACCAGCATCATGTTAGGCAAGTGGTCATAACGTTTTGGCACATAGGACCAGCATCATGTTAGGCAGGTGGTCATAACGTTTTGGCACATAGGACCAGCATCATGTTAGGCAGGTGGTCATAATGTTTTGGCACATAGGACCACCATCATGTTAGGCAGGTGGTCATATCGTTTTGGCACATAGGACCAGCATCATGTTAGGCAGGTGGTCATAATGTTTTGGCACATAGGACCAGCATCATTTTAGGCAGGTGTTCATAATGTTTTGGCACATAGGACCAACATCATGTTAGGCAGGTGGTTATAATGTTTTGGCACATAGGACTAACATCATGTTAGGCAGGTGTTCATAATGTTTTGGCACATAGGACCAACATCATGTTAGGCAGGTGGTTATAATGTTTTGGCACATAGGACCAACATCATGTTAGGTCATAATGTTTTGGCACATAGGACCAACATCATGTTAGGCAGGTGGTCATAATGTTTTGGCTTTTCGATATATTCTGGGGATTGACTCAATGCGAATTTGATTTTACATCGTAATAGCCTGATAACAATTTAACTTTAAATTTGATTAGGCACCGAGAAAAGAGTATTTGCAGTGAATCAGTGCTGAAACGAATCAAGGAGCAGCAAAAAGCATAGCACCTAAGAAAATGGAAAGTAAAAACAAAAATAGAAAATTTATCGGCAGCTCTGACCCGGTGACTCAGAGGACTAAGGCGATGGCTTCTGACCATTCTTCCGAGATGGGCTTTGTTCAAGTACCGAGTGAAGAATCGGTGGTGTATTTGTCTGATGGCGTTGGCTTTCCCCTTCCTGGAACAAGTGGTCTTAAGTTAGGAACTGACGATGGCATATAGCTCTTAGTTGCTAATGGTGGCCGTTAAATCTCCCTCTTTATCCCCCAAATAAAGAGACAGACATTCAATTGCAAGGAAATTATTTACATGTGAAAATTGGATGTTTCGATAAGGTAAAATTACTTGGCGTTTTGCATTTCCAAATTTATACGCAACGTCATTCCTATCTTTTCGGCGGCCCCACAGTCTTGAGTTTGGATGAAATTGTCCCTCTCTTCTGCCCTTTACCCGTCGCTGCGCCTGTGTCCAACTCCAAATGGCATGTGTTAACGAACACAACAACACTGACTAAGTTAAGCTTTTGTGACATCACAAGTATATTGCATTAAAGTTGATAAAGTTGAACAGACGATTTTACGTCACCTAACACCTGCTGCACATTAAACAACTCGTTACGGTTTTCTGTCATTGCTTGATCTCTGACTGACAGCCAGTGTTGTCACAAAAATATAAAAATGTTGGAGTTCAGACGCGACGTTAAGTTCAGAAAGTATAACGGAAGTTACCAAAACTGACATCAGAGACAGCAAACGAAATGTGAAAGTTTAAATAGGTAATATGCAGGCTGTTCTTTCAGCCATATGCATTTAGCCGAAATTTCTTCACATCTCTCTGCAGATTTCGACAAATCTGAAAGAAAGGTGTAAAAAAAATGAAAAAAGAAGAGAAAGTACTTTATTTGATTGTTCACTAAGCATGACAGTGGTATCTGACAACGTATATGATGAAAACTTAAACCAATCGTCTTTTATTGCAGTCAAAAAGAATTTGAAGTTAGCTGACCCTTTCAACATATCTCTTTCTTTCTCATACCTAGATTCCCCTCTCTTTCTTTTGTGTCTGACTTCTACATTTTCCAGTTTCGTTTCCTTCTTCTTTCTCTATTCCTACATCTTTCGCTTTCTCTGTTTCCTTTTTCTCTGTCTCACTTTGCCTTACATCTTTTCCTTGATACGCATACTTCTCTCTCTAATAGGTATTTCCTTACGTGTCTCTCCCTCTACTTTTTTGCCTCTGTTTGATAGGGTTCTTGGTCACTTTGCATGAACAACCTAGTACCATCGATTCATTCCCCTGTTTAGTAGAAAACTTCTATCTGTTGTCATAAATTAATAAACACAGATCGAAGTTATGAAAAATGGAAATAAAAGTTTTTCCCGTCGACTGCTTATTACGTGTAAGCTTGAAGTACACAGTGCGTCAAAGAATTTTTAAGACTGGCGCTAGATTTCAGCCTACGGTGGCGCTACCAGTGTAATCGCGAATGCGTTATAAACCGTGACCATCTGCTTGCTTTCTGCCAAAAGTACTGCGCAGTTGTTAAAGTAACTCAAACGAAACGGCCGTTCATTAGAGAAGTAAAATATTTTTCATGTTGAATTATTAAGATGGAACAAAGGGCTGTTATTAAATTTAACGCAAAACTTGTGTGACGTACCTGCCAGCAGGACGCACACGACATAAAGGCAGATAGGAGTCAGAATGAACGTCTGTGTAGCTCAGTTGGTAGAGCGACTTGTTCCGGAATAAGCGGACTCGGGTTCGAATCCCGCCGTAGACTAAAAATGACGGAGAAATTTACTTCGTTATAATGGCGCCCGAACTATCCGGATGACCCGGCCGTTCAAAATCTCGCAATGGTGTGATGTTATTTCCACACCGCGAGATAGGAAAAATAAGAGAATCCCTTCTCCAGCGCTTCGAAAAATAAAATGTGTGACGTTGCATTCCACACACCAGATTGACTGGGAGTTCTCAAGTGCACGTTCTACAGCGGATGGCTGCCTGCAACGATTCATGGTCACGGCTGACCCGTGGGCCATGCCCCCGGCCCTCTCGGGGGGGGGATGTGGCGTACCTGCCAGCAGGACGCACACGACATAAAGGCAGATAGCAATCAGAATGAACGTCTGCGTAGCTTAGTTGGTAGAGCGACTTGTTCCGGGATAAGCGGACTCGGGTTCGATTCCCGGCGTAGACCAAAAATGACGGAGAAATTTACTTCGTTATACTTGGTAAAAGTGCCTCGGAAACGTACCAAATGATGGAACAAGTTTACGGTGAGTTTTGTTTAAGTACATCAAATGTTTTCCTATGGCACAAACGTTTTTTGGACGGAAGAGATACGCTAGCAGATGATAAACATACCGGAAGACCAAGTTCATCTAGGACACCTGAGATAATTGAAAAAGTGCGTGATTTCGTGGCAAACAATCGATGTGCGTCACTAAGAATGATGAAAGAGTCTTTAAACATCAACAAAGAAACGATTCGAACCATCCTGCATGAAGATTTGGGCAAAACAAAAGTCTGTGGTAAATTTGTTCCACACACGTTCACCAATGAACAAAAATCAAGGAGAAGTGCACATTGCAGAGACATCATTTCAGCCCCTGAAAATGATCCAAACTTCTTAAAAGCGATTGTTACGAGTGATGAAACATGGTGTTTTCAATATGATCCTAAAACAAAGCGACAAAGTGCGGAATGGAAATAAAAAAACTCACCGCAAGCCAAAAAAAACAACAAGAAAAGTTCCATCGAAAATCAAAACAATGCTCATTACATTCTTCAATAGTAAGGGTATTATCCACAAAAAATTTGTTCCAAGTGGACAAACAATTACTGGTGAGTTTTATTTAAATATTTTGAGGCGTTTGATGGGCAGAATTCGTCGCATTCGTCCAGAATATTGGGATGAAAACAGTTGGTTTTTGTTGCACGATAATGCACTTAGTCACACCTCACTTCTTGTTCGTAGATTTTTGGCGAAAAATAACGTCTGTGTGTTGAATCATCCACCGTATTCGCCTGATTTAGCACCCTGCAACTTTTCTTTATTCCCAAAACTTAAAATGACGTTAAAAGGGTGTTATTTTGATGATATTTCGACCATACAAACAGCTTCGACGCGTGCTTTGGAGGCAATTCCGCAAAGTGAACTGGAACAGGCATTCGAATCATTATTAAATCGCTGTAACAAGTGTATTGAAGCCGGAGGGACTTATTTTGAATAACAAACCAAAACAAATTAAAATTTCTTGTTTCTACTTCATTTTACATACCCAATTTTAAAAATTATTTGCCACACTGTGTATCCTGCAGGAAAACGATATTTTTTTTAAATTGGAAATGAGGAATTTGAAATTTTCTAAAGTATAACGAAGTGAATTTTTCCGTCATTTTTATCCGCGCCAGGATTCGAACCCGGGTCCACTCATTCCGGAATAAGTTGCTCTACCAATTGAGCTACGCGGACGTTTTATTCTGATTCCTATCTGCCTCCATGTTGTGTGCGTCCCTCTGGCAGGTACGTCACATCTCCTGGTACGTTACATCATCTCCCCCTTATTATTATTTTTTTTTTTTTCTGTCGAAGTGCTGGAGAAGGGATTCTCTTATTTTTCCTATCTCGCGGTGTGGAAATAACATCACACCATTGCGAGATTTTGAACGGTCGGGTCATCCGGATAGTTCGGGCGCCATTATAACGAAGTAAATTTCTCCGTCATTTTTATCCGCGCCAGGATTCGAACCCGGGTCCACTCATTCCGGAATAAGTTGCTCTACCAATTGAGCTACGCGGACGTTTTATTCTGATTCCTATCTGCCTCCATGTTGTGTGCGTCCCTCTGGCAGGTACGTCACATCTCCTGGTACGTTACAAAAGTATTAATCACTTAAAATTTTTATCTTTCTCTCTCCCTTCCCTTTTTTCTACCTGTCCCTCCCTTCCTTTCCGTCTGTCCTTATAATAATAAATCAGCGATCACTGTTTCACTCCTCTAACGCAGAAAATTTCTGTCCTGCACGTTACCTGAATAGCAAGTTTACGCTGAATTCATTGGGGGAGAGGAGATGTTACCAGACACACGTGAGCATATCCCAAAAAATTTCAGATAAGTTACTCAGTAAAACGACAAAGACTTTAATCTCCTTCTCTTCTTTCCATATCTTCAATCTCCGTTTCTCTCTTTCATCTCCCTGTCCCCCTTACAGCTAAACTTCCGCCCTCCTCTCTTTCTCGTTCTCATTCCCTATCTTTTTCTCTTCCCCGTTAGTAAATCTCCCTGTCTCTCTTGGCCTGCATCTCGTTGACACTGCAAACTGCCATCTTCCGAATCTCCTCCCATAGAGAGTCAGTGATACCCTCCGACTGTGTCTATTTAGAACCTCGCTCACGTACCACGTCAGAAATTAACAAGTCTACTCCAAATGATGAGAAAAATGATAAGGAATTTAATTTGCGGAGTTTGATTTCTGTTTTAAAGTACAATATTGAACCATCTGTTCTTCACGTCTGTCAGAGTTACCATCATTCTTAAATGTTTAGAGTTAGTGATTCATATTAAAAGTTACGAGCTCCAGGAACAGATAATAAGCAGGGCAGTGAATACCTAAAACATACATGCTTCACTTCGCGTTCTAGAAGAGACAGTCGAGTTAGCAGCTTTCATTCTAACTGGTCTACTATGGGCTGCTTTCATTCTATTCTGTTCTAATATATCGAAAAATAATTGTGCACTGAAAGTAACACATACCATGTCGAACTGGTTTCTACAGCAGGAGTCATGGCACACCAAACACCGACTTTCTGGTTGTAGAGAAGCACTTCCTAAAATTCGTGGGGATTTTCAGTACCACACAGAAGAGTGTTTTGTCTGTTGATGTACCCGGACAAGTGGAACCATGCCTCATCTGTAAAGAATGTCACGTCCAGAATGCCCTCGCCTTCTTTAGACAGGAACTCTTGGAAACACCTGCAGTACCGAACAAGGGTCACGTGGCCTGTTTCTTTCGGATGATGCACGATATACACTTTGTACGGGTGGAAACACAACTTCCTTCTATGACGTAACCCTTTTTACGTTATGTAAGATTTCCTGATGAATATATGTTAAACTAAGGGTAAATGCGATGCAACTAATTGTGCCGGATAGCTCACGTTAGAGTAAGGCTTTTGCAAAGGCCCGACGAAACATATACATAAGTCCAACTTGCGTCAACTTTTTATTAGTCCAGCAACCTTAAACGACATGTAAACCACACCAATTTACATATCTTAGTCAAGAAGTTTACAATCACAATTCAGTAACGATCTAACATCTCCACACACCCAAAGCAACTGCTGCATCTTCCTTTTATCTAACGTTCCTGTCACATACACTGGCGGAAAGTGAAAAAGAACATCAAGAAGGAATTGGCGGACGATCATGAAATTTACATATGTTAATGGGGTCGAGTTAACGTAGGTGTGATGCTAATTTCGGGACCAACCGGTGATCGCTTACGCCACAGCACGGCATAATATGCCAATTATCGTCGGTGGTATTTAAGGAGTACGGCGAAGTGAATGTAATCAGTCGTCGGCGTACGGACACGTGCGAAGACCCTGGAGAAGCTGCAATGCCTGGACATGGAAGACGTGTACGATTTCAGCAGTTATCGGACTTTGAGCGAGGTCGTCTAGTCGGACTCCGCGAGGCCGGGTGGTCGTATTGTCGTATTGCGGAACGAATTGGACGGGAAGTATCGGTGGTGGTACGATGGTGGCGTAGATGGTCCAAGGAACATTCCCACACGAGAAGACGTGGAACCGGGCGTCACAGACGGACTGATGAGCGGACCGATCGACGCATAAGAAGAGCGGCGACTGTGCGAACAGGTGACTGTGAGAACAATCCGCAACCGTCCACTGCATGCAGGACTACGTGCACGTGTGCCTCTGGCATGTGTACCTCTGACTCCAGCCCACCGTCAGGAACGGCTGCAGTGGTGTCGCCAACGTCTGCACTGGAGAACGCAATGGCGATCTGTCGTGTTCAGCAATGAAAGCAGATTCTGCTTGGGAGCCTCCGATGGCCGTATGCGTGTTCGCAGACGCACAGGGGAGCGTCTACACCCTTCTTGCATCCTCCAGCGACACACAGGGCCTACACCTGGTCCTCTGGTGTGGGGAGTGAACAGCTATCACTCCCGTACACAACTAGTGTTTATACCGTGTACGTTAAACAGCACCTCCTACATCAACAACATCATTCAGCCCGTTGTTGTGCCATTTGTAAGGTCGGTCTATCGTGGTGTTTTCCAGCAAGATAACGCACGCCCACACATGGCACGTGCAGCGCAACATTCACATCAGGATATGAGACAACTTCCATGGCCTGCACGTTCACCGGATTCGTCCCCCATTGAGCACGTGTGGGATTTTATGGGACAACGACTTATCCGGTCTCCACGGCCAGCCACGACCATCCCCGATTTACGCGTCTAGATTGAGGATGCTTGGAACTCAATACCCCAAACTTACATCCAGCATCTGTACGACAGACTCCATGCCAGAATTGCACAGTGTGACGCAGTTCATGGCGGTTCAACCTCGTACTAACCATATTACATGGAAATGTTATTTTTCAGTTTACCAGCAAACACAGCTGTATTTTGCCATAATGTTTTGATTACGTTATCCTCTGTATTCCGTTATTATGCTGTATAAATTTCGTTGGTATCAGACGTCTCCTTCTTGGTGTTCTTTTTTCACTTTCCGCCAGTGTACATACGTCATTCTTGTTTCGATCTAAGATTGTTGCCAACATTATTCTCGTTTGAGGGAAAAGACATAACGTTAAGCTTTGAAAATGTCTAAGAGAACGAACTCAAATTTACATAGAAAAGGAAACTCATAAGGAAAGTTAAAATAGAATATACGTTGCACTTCTCAGAATATCATTTGGCACATTAACTTGACGTGCCAGCCGCCTCACCGGCTTGTGTGGACTCCTCAGCATTCTCTCCCGGATATCCTGTACGGTGTCGGCAGCCGTCGATGGCCTACGGGGGGGGGGGCATCCAGAGCACTGCCAGTTTCCCGAAACTTCGCTATGAGCTGACGTACCGCATTACGATGGGGGACGTCTGCATCACGAAATTTCCTAGCGAACTGTTTTTGCACTTCGTCTGTGTACTTGTCATCATGGCGAAAGACATGTTTCAGACGTGCGCACCTCGGGGTGGGGAGACATGAAGGTTACTAGACACAGAGCACTTCCACGTGGCGCGTCACTGTAATTCCATTCAAAATGTCCTTATTATTACATTACTGCAATTCGTATATTCCGTGCACAGTCATTATTCGGACACAAGGGCAGGGAACTATTTTATAGTCATGCTAAGGACAAATGTACACTGTTAAAAATGTTGTGGTAGGTTGCACCAAAAAGTGGTGCTACACCAGCTGCACCACTTTCTAGGAAAAGTAAACCACTGTGTGGTGCAAACAAAACCCAACAACATGGTGGAACCTTGCATTATAATGTGGTGCAACCTTGTACCATAACGTGCTGCAAAGTTGCACCATGTTACAAATTCTGAAGATGACAATCCGATTTTTGGTGTAAATGTGACAAGGATGGTAATTTAAAAAAAAATTCTAAAATTTAATTTTTTTTTTTTTTTTTGCAGGAACGAACAAAAACATTTTTTTTTAAATATATTCTGAAAACCCAAACGCGCAAAAGCAGCAGAGAATTCTCAGAAATAACACCGACTACAAGAAGAACCAATTTCAACAGGAGCCAAAAACAGGAGAAAAAAAAACACCGTTGCAAACGAGCAGGAAAATACATGCAAGAATGCAGAATTTTTTTATAATGTTGAGCTTTGGCTTTATCAAGGACTAGCAAAACACAGCATTAACTCATCTCTACAAAGATCTAGTTGAATATGGGTTTCTGCTTTGTCATAAATGAAGGTCTCCCCAAGTTTCTTCTACAATTTTCTGTCTTGAGCCTGTCTCATCCATGTCACTCCGGCATGCTTTCGAATTTCATTCATCCATCTCCCATGGGGTCTTCTTCTGGGTCTTTTTCTGTCCCTTGGAATCCAGTTTAAAATTTCATTCTTCTACCGGGGATCCGTTCTTTTGGCAACATGTCCAGCCCATTGCCATTTCAGGGATTTCACTCTGGTCATGATGTCGCCAACTCTTGTCATTTTCCTTATCCACAAGCTCCTCTTCTGACCTTTCCTGGTTACACCAAGCACGCATCTCTCCATGCTGCTTTGAGTTGTCTGCAGTCTTTGTATATCTTTTTTAGTTAAGGTCCATGTCTCTGCTCCATGCGTAAGCACTGGCAGGATGCATTGATTAAACACTTTCCTTTTAAGACATAATGGCATACTGCTCTTAAAAATTGTACTGTTTCTTCCAAAATACATATATTAACGTAAAAAAATCTATGCAAGTTAAAATAAAAAATGGTTGGCATTATAATAAAGCAGCATTCATATTTTTTTTTCTTTTCTTTAGGTGAGCGCTACTGCTGAATAAAAGGAGCGCTTCATCTATAATGGCTTCCATGCAAGAAAAAGCGGCGTGCATGTTGTGATTCCATGAGAATAAATCGGCAGTTACTGGACAGCGTCATTTCAGAGAGGAGTACAAAGGATCACCACCGGACCAAAAAAAGCATGACAGCTTGGTATGAAAAGTTTAAAGCGACGGATAGTGTTGGCGATCTCCCCGAGAGGACCGACCACCGGTTACACAAGAGACAGCTGCAGCTGTTCAGGAGACATTTTCTGCGAAGCCCCAGGAAATCTATTCGTCGTGCTTCACTGGAAACTGAAATTCCCCGTGCCACGGTTCACAAAATTTTACACGAACGTCTTCATCTGTACGCTCATAAGGTAAAGATCGTTCAAGCTCTTCAGCCTGATGAGCGGTCACGCCGTGCTGCATTTGCGACGGAGATGTTGCAATGCATAGCTCACGATAGTGATTATCTGCAACGTGTCTGTTTCTCAGATGAAGCCACGTTTCGCGTCTCTAGTACAGTAAATAGGCACGGTGTGCGAATCTGGGGATCAGAAAGTCCCCCATCACGTTATCGAACAACAAAAGGCTAGCCCGAAAGTGAACGTATGGTGCGGCCTGTTGCATGACAGAATTATCGGACCCTTCTTTCTTACAGAGCCCACGGTAACATGTCTGGACATGCTGGAACTTTTTGTAGCACCTCAGTTGCATGCACTTAAACCTTCCTTTATTTTCTAACAAGACGGTGCCCCACCACATTGGTCAATAATGGTTCGTGAGTTCCTGAATGCAACGTTCCTGAATGAACCCCGTAAGCAAAGCATAGGGGTGCCTTCTCTAGGAGGGGCGCTTTTAATAACGCAACTCTTGTAAAATTTTCTTTCTTTTACTGGGAAAACGAAACACAGAGTTTATTTGCTTGAACACGGAGTTTATTTGCACGGAGTTTATTTGCTTGAAGTGTGTGGAGTTTATCTCCACACACTTCAAGTAAATAACACACACACACACACACACACACACACACACACACACACACACACACACACACACACACACACACACACACACACACTTCGCGCCGTACTTCCCATTAAACAAAAAAAGCAGCTGATTGGAATGACAGTTAACGGTGGTGCGGAATTTCGCTCTCTGAGAATTTCATAAATCACTTCTTTCACGAATAAAATGTAGTGAACATTCAAAAATTAGCATAGTGATTATAAAGTCATTGACGCGCTTTTCGAGTGTTGATGAAAACGTGGGTACATGCATAAACTTAAAAGTATAATCTTCAGAATAGAGCCCATCGTGCTCGATGGTCCTACAGATCGTGATGTCATGTCTTGAATCCTCCTGAGAAAAAATTATTTGGGTTTCGAGGCAAAAAAAAACTGTTGGACCCCAAATTCACAATCGTGGATGTTTTTGAAATGTTTCCCACGTAGAAAATGTGCAATGAACCGTAATAAGTCGTAGTCCGAAGGCTCAAGATCCAAACCATAAGCAGAGTGGGGTATTATCTCAATATCATTCAGTTCCTGTATTCATTCCTCAGTTGATCGGGCACGATGAGCGGGAGCATTATCCTGTTGGAGGATAACTCGTTTACCGTTCACCAGAGAAGGGTACTTTCGGCTTAAAGTGGCATACATATGCTCCCCATTTCCATCTAGCCACAGCACGGCTGCGCAACAATGCCTCCCCAGCTGGAACCAGTTCCCAATGAATGTGACGCTCAATCATGGAAACTGGTTCCATGTTCCACCATACGCATAGCATGACTTTGTGCTCAAATCGTTCCTTTTTTTTTTTTTTTTTTTTTTTTGGTCCTGGTGGCATTTTGGGATCTAACCACTGTTTTTTCATATCAGGATTCCGGAAAAATACCTAGGTTTCATCACATGCCACAATTCGTCTGAAGAAACGGTCGTCCTGGGGATTTTCCAGAAATTGGCGACACACGTGCACGTGTCGTTGAGCTTGAGCAGCAGTCAGTTCATGGGTTTCTTCTGATGGAAAGCTTCTGCGCGTTTTTCTGAGTTTGTGCATTTCGCTAACAATTGTGGGCTGAGGCATTCCTAGCTCCTTTAACAATTCTTTATTGCTTGTGCACGGATTTGACTCTACAGCTTGGCATTCAGCTCCAGAATTCACCGTCGCAGTTCTTCCGCACGTGCTTTATCTTCAGAACTGCAGTTCCTATTTTGAAATCGATGAAACCAAAATCTTGCCATTCTTTCAGACACTGCTTATTTACCTTCCACAGCACAAATTTCTCTCGCTGCAGCGGTCAACTTTTTCTTAAAAAAGAAAACCCGTAACACCACTCGGATTGTGGTGGGTTTTTTTTTATTGTTTTTTGTCTATAGATTTCGCCAGAATAATTTTTTTATTGAAGGTTTAGCGACCACCTTGAGCAACTCAGTGGGCTATAAGCAATCGCCCATCCCTAATTTAGGACCACTGGTTCCAGGGAAGAGGGAGAGCCAGTGCCTTAAGACAAACACAACATCCATGCCTCACCGGGATTCGAACCTGTACTCTTTCTCGGACGAATAGTCATAAACCACTGCATCACCGGGGCGGCAAAAAGGAAAATTTTCCAATAAATCACCTCAGCGTGTGTTCCTATTTATACCAACTAGACGATACCAGTTTTCCGGCCATGCGTTGTTCTTATCTGCATAACGCATGCGCACCAAGTGATTGCTTGGCACAGAACGACTCTTTAAAACGGCAATGACTTTTGTATCTCCCAAGTATTTGCGTGTTTTTATCTTTATATTCCGTGGAGGAGCACCTATCTCACTAGATGAATCTAGTACACCAATAATTTTGCGAATGGCAAGTTCCTATTCAGCACTTTTTAACGTGAATGAAATCACTCTTTACTCCGTGACAATTTGTGTTACTCTGTAGTTGAACGATGTTAAAACTCCTTTTCTCTAAATTTTTGGAAGGGAAATAGAGAATAGCCAGATGCATGTGAGTATGTTAAATTCGAAAACAGTATGTAAATTTTCTCCAATGAAAAGTTCATAAATGGAGCAAGGTTGAACAATTTAAAATTTGCAAACGACATAGTCCTCATTTCAAACAATAAAAAATAATTAAAAGAAATGATGGTAGAACTAACAGATTTATAAAAAGAAATTGGATTAGAAATCAATATTGATAAAACAAAAATAATGTCAAACCAACTTAATAATAGTGAAGCACAAAAAAATATTAGAAGAAATGATTAAGAAATAAAATATGTGGAAGAATACATATTCCTACGAAAACTGATTGCCACAGAGAAACAGGGAATTGTGGAAGAAATTGACAGAAGAATAAAAATGGGGTGGACAACTTTTGGGAAGTTAAAGAGAATGCTATGTAGTAAAATAAAGACGAAAAACAGAGCAAGACTTTTCAATCAATGTACATAATACATGTTGTGAAATATGGCGATGAAACCTGGCCTATCAAGAAAAACTTTTTAAACAAATTGCAAAAAAAAAAAAAAACCCCAACAAAACATGGAAAGATACCTATATATACTAAATATAAGACTTCAAGATAAAGTTAAGAATACATATAAGACTTCAAGATAAAGTTAAGAATACATATAAGACTTCAAGATAAAGTTAAAGTTAAGAATACATATATACATATAAGACTTCAAGATAAAGTTAAGAATAAGAAAAGCTAAGAATAAAGTTAAGAACGCAGATATAAGATCCAGAACAACATTTTTAGACATAGGTGAAAAGACAATCAATTTAAAATGGAAATGGGATGGCCATACAGCAAGAATGAAAAATAATAGATGGACTAGAATAATCAGATCAGATCAGATAATATGTAGAGGATTTTAGGAAGGGAGTGTCTGACCCCAGGTCTTAAACAACCCTTAGAAATAGGGAGCTAGGAGATTTGGGCTAGAGGGCCTCATGGGAAAGTGACACGGAAGCGAGGTAGAAAGGTAGAGTAAGACGCTCTTATTTATTATCGGGGGGGGGCAGTAGCCGGGGCCCCACGGCTTAACGTGCCCATCCGACGCACGGCGGATATTTAATGGATCGAACATTAGGTCTTCTCCGTAGCAGTCATGAACACTGACCACTAGTCCACCCGCGGCCCAGGACTAAAATAATAACAGAATAGAAACCATATAAAGGAAAGAGAGGAGCAGGAAGACCAGAAGGAAGATAGGTGGATGACATAAACAAAATCTTACAGCCCATTGAGTTGCTCACGGTGGTCGTTAAACCTCCAATCAAAAAAAAAAAAAAAAAAAGATATAAACAAAACTGTTGGAAAGCTGCTGTGGAATAGATAAGCCCAAGATAGGAACATTTGCAAAGAGATGAGGGAAATCTATAGCCTCAATTGGCTATAAAAAGGGTTGGAAGAAGAAGAAAAGTTCACAGACTGATGGCACTTTGCGTTGGGTACAAACTTTCCTTGTGCCGAGACTGCCGCTCAGAGCGTGAGTTTACCTCCGTATTATGATGACCATTCTGGGTGGGTGACCCCCGCCTCCAGCAGCTACGGCCTTGTGAAAAAGCTTGTTAATATGCCTATTGTCCGTGGATTACACATTGTGATTTTCATCAACAGTAGCGGAACCGGAAGCATGCCTCGGGGTAGGTGCTCTAGTCTAATAAAAGCTTGGGGGGGGGAGGAGCAACTGCTCTGGTCTAATAAAAGCTTGGGGGGGGGGGTAACTGCTCTGGTCTGAAGAAAACTTAAGGGAAGGGAGTTTACTGTGAGAGTACCCTAAACATAACCTCCTAACTTGATATACCCTAAACATAACCTCCTAACTTGATATACCCTAAACATAACCTCCTAACTTGATATACCCTAAACATAACCTCCTAACTTGATATACCCTAAACATAACCTCCTAACTTGATATTTCTAAAAGGAAGTTTGAGACAAAGGGTCAACTTTGCACCACGTTAAAAAAAAAATGTTCTTTCCTGCAAAAAAAAAAAAAAAATTAATTTCAATTTTTTTTTTAAATGATCATCCTTGTCACATTTACACCAAAAATCGGATTGTCATCTTCAGAATTTGTAACATGGTGCAACTTTGCACCACGTTGTGGTACAAGGTTGCATTACATTATAATGCAAGGTTCCACCATGTTGTTCGGTTTTGTTTGCACCACACAGTGGTTTACTTTTCCTAGAAAGTGGTGCAGCTGGTGTAGCACCACTTTTTGGTGCAACCTACCACAACATTTTTAACAGTGTACATTTCTCCCTAGCGTGACTGTCAAATAGTTTGGTATTTTCGCAAATAAAGACTTTTTGATCTATCCTCCTATGAACAGTATCTACACCACGATTTTATTTTAAATTGTTATATTGAGTTTCATACATCATTCAACCGTTAGAGAAAGCCCTGAAACAGTTTTCTTTGCGCGTAAGCTTTGTATAATTATTCTCCTTTTTTGTCCAAAGCAACGGACTAGCAATGTAAACCTATACTTAACCTCCGAACAACGGCGCCTTCCAACAACAGTCGCCGCACCCGGTGGCTCAGTGGTCTAAGCGATGGCTTCTGATCATTCGTCCAAAAGGGGTCCGGGTTCGAATCCCGTGAGGCATGGATGTTGTGTTTGTCTTATGGCACTGGCTCTCTGACGGGCGACTGCTTGTAGCATATTGAGTTACTCACGGTGGTCGTTAAACCTCCAATAAAAAAACAAAACAAAAAACAGTCTCTCTTCTCCGGTCCCAGTAAAAACCGTTATTCGAAGATTTCACTTTAGTAATGCTACCAGACAATACTAAAGAACAGAACAAAGCACATAAGCAATGATTTTCATGAATAGAAAAAAATATTTTTTCACTACCTTTATGAGCTTTCCCTGTTTCTTAGCCTGTAGTTTTTTTTTTCATTTTTTTCTCAGCTGGTGAAACTACAACAGAACGTTTTGTCTCCAAATTCACAGCAAATTTCAATTGTTATAAAAGCTTTTTCGAAAATTCGTGCATTTTTTTCTTTACCGTATTATTTTCAAATAAGCACAATAATTGTTTACGAACTTGGTAATTTCATGAAAAAATTCTGCTAGAGGGTGATCGCCCCTGTCGCCCCCTCCCACCCCCACTCCTTCCCGGATCCGCCACTAGTCATTTAGAATTTGCACAAAAATCAAGCGTATTTGTGTTTGCTACTTTATGAGGGTGTGACTGCAAGAACTATTTCTTTTAAACAACCACATTAATTGCTTACGAACTTGGCCATTTAATAAGGAGGAATTTACTAAAGGGCGATTGCTCCTGTCTCCCTCCCCTTTTTTGCTATTGGTCAACTAGAATTTCAGCAAGAATTGTGTTTGCTACTTCATGAGGGTGTGACTGCAAGAACTTAGAGGGAAAAATGTAATTACGTAAGTTAATCATTCTTTTAACCCCTGTCTGGTTATTTAGATTTAGCTGCTTATATCTTATTTTCAACAAGTGTCTTTGGTAAAGACACTAAGACAACTTATGACACATATCCTAATTTAACTTTGATTTTTAGTTGTCTTTATGTACGTTTTGAGTTCGTCCTCTTTTATCGCTTCAGACTTAATGTTATATTTTCTCACACACTGAATGTTTTGTAGCAGAAGTCTTGAGGTGAGAGTGCGTGACGTGTATGTGTGGGCATAAGAACGAGCTACATAATTTTGGAGCTAGCAGACAAAGTGTGATGTGTTTACGATAGTCATGGAATTTGTCTAAATCTGTAAGCTATATTTTCATGCAGATAGTGTCTATCGATCTGTATTTGTGGAAGCTGTCTTACGCTGAAGTTGCCTTTTCTTGAAGTTCGCGTGTTCAAGTAATGTTATACATAATCAGTTATTAGTGCTAATAAGAATGAGTTCTACAGCATGTCTATAATTTATGGCTACAAAACTTGTGGTGCTGAGATAGAATTAAAATAGCAACGTTAATAAATGTTAATTATACATCGACTCATGAAGAACACAAATTTTGCAAAGCGTTTGGCCCCCAGCATCATCAGGACGAATTAAGCGTAAACATTCAAATAATTGTGACATCATCAAACAAAGTTCTGACGGTGTAGGATTTTTGTGATTTTTTTTTTTTTTGATTGGAGATATAACGACCACCGTGAGCAACTCAGTGGGCTATAAGCAGTCGTCCACCCCTAATTTAGGGCCACTGGTTTCAGGGAAGGGAGAGAGCCAGTGCCGTAAGACAAACGCAACATCCATGCCTCACCGGGATTCGAACCCGGACCCATCTCCGACGAATGATCAGAAGCCATCGCTTAGACCACTGCGCCGCCAAAGAGGCTGAGTTGTTTCCATGCGCTTGAAAGAAATGGAGTGACGTCATACCGTTAACAAACCGTGAAGAGTTCCGGGCCGCCCCATAGGCGCAGTGATCTAAGCAATGACCTCTGATCATTCGTCTGCCGCCCCGGTGGCGCAGTGGTCTAAGGCGCTGGCCTCTGATCATTCGTCCGTGAGGGGTCCGGGTTCGAATCCCGGTGAGGCATGGATGTTGTGTTTGTCTTACGGCACTGGCTCTCTCCCTTCCCTGGAACCAGTGACCCTAAATTAGGGACGGGCGACTGCTTATAGCCCATTGAGTTGCTTACGGTGGTCGTTAAACCTCCAATCAAAAAAAAAAAAAAAAAAAAAAATCATTCGTCCGAAAGGGGTCCGGGTTCGAATCCCGGTGAGGCATGGATGTTGTGTTTGTCTTACGGCACTGGCTCTCTCCCTTCCCTGGAGCCAGTGACCCTAAATTAGGGACGGGCGACTGCTTATAGCCCATTGAGTTGCTTACGGTGGTCGTTAAACCTCAAAAAAAAAAAAAAATGTGTGGTTATTTTCGTGACAATGTTGGGTTATAGACGACTTCTTCAGTTCATAGTTCCGTACGTAGTTCTTGTGTTCCTTCACACGGAAACTAAAGCCCTGCGGGTCTGTCCTATACATGAAATTCCACATTCACGAGATATCTGATAAATTACCCAGGAATTTATGTCTTCGACGTAGTCTTTTGATCAGTAAAATTCCATCTTGTTCATGGGTTTGAAAATAACTTTGAAACAGGGGCGGCGACTATCGTATTGCGAGGTGCTTCCGCACTACTCCAGAAAATTTGTGTGTTGCAATGCACCACTCCAAATTCATTCATCGTGTTATTATTATTATCAGAAAAAATAGAGATGTGTGTGTGTGTGTGTGTGTGCACGCGTGTTATGCGCAATTTTTCATTTCAGACAACGCAAAGTAACCCTTGCAAGGTTAATAGACAGTACTAACCTTGACCCTTGCAGGAATTCTGTTTTAGAAGCTAACTAGAGTCTTTTAAGTTCCAAGTGTTGCGCCGTTCGCTGACTCAAACACCTCTGATCCTGGAAGGAAAGTTCCAAGTGAGGTTAGGGTGGTTTAACAGACAGGGCTGGACTACATGTAGGCAGAAAGCACTGAATGAAGATGACCTCCAAAAGTTTCAGTGACTTCTTTCGGTACGCTGGCCGGACAAAGACGAAAAATACTTCTTTCTGGTGCAAAGAAAAACACAAGAAATTGCTGAACTGAAATGAGAAACACATCAGAACAAACACCGACCTCTGGGATCTTTCAAAGCCGAAGTAACCCGCTTTCTATAAATCAATGCACTAACACATCAAATCTGTGTTCCTTTGACGTTTGCTGTAATGCTTTCAACGTGTAGTTCGATGGTTCCTATTCCTCATCTCGATTCACACCTAGACCTTACTGGAGAGATGATTTCTTGGAGGGGGGAGGAGTTCTGTTTGGGAGCGTCCTCTGCTGGTCAGCATGGGATTATACGCTATAAACTACTTTCCAAAGAAGGACAAATTGATATTTTCACCTTACCCCCCGCGTAGCGTACCAGCAAGGGGCCAAGGGTGGTAAAGATTAATGGAGATTACGTAACTCACCGTTTTGCTGGTGACGTAGTCATTTTTGCAACTGCCCCTTCAGAACTACAGAGTATGATCCAGGAACTTGCTGACAAAAGTATTTTTTTATTTTTATTTGGAGGTTTAGCGGACCCCGTGAGCAACTCAATGGACTATAAGCAGTCTCCTTTCCCTAATATAGGGCTACTAGTTCCAGGGAAGGAAGAGATCCAGCGCCGTAACACAAACACAACATCCATGCCTCACCGGGATTCGAACCCGGATCCATCACGGACGAATGATCCTTAGCCAGCGATTAGACTACTGAGCCACCGGGACGGCAAAGTGGAATTCAAAATAAACTTTCAGAAGACAAACTGATATATAATGCTTTTACAAAAAATGAAGATTTGTCGATTGATGGGGAAAAGCTGGAGATAACCGATACCTACATTTACCTTGGGCACAGATATCAAACGAGGGTCACATTGATGAAGAAATTAATTGGCGTATAAAACTTGGTTGGAGAGCTTTTGGAAGATACAGTATAATTTTTAAGAGCAATATATGCCATTATGTCTTAAACGAAAAGTGTTTAATCAATGCATCCTTCCACTGCTATACTGCTATGTTGAGCGAAAACATGAACGTTAACTGAACAAAACATACAAAGACGGCAGACAACTGAAAGAGACATATGGAGATGCATTATTGGTGTAACCAGGAAAGGAAAGAAGAGAAACTTGGGGATAAGGAAAATGACAAAAGTGAAAGACATCGTGATCAGAGAAAAATCCCTGAAATGGCAATGGGCTGGGCATACTGCCAGAAGGACAAACCACCGATGGACAGCTGAAATTTTAGACTGGATTCCAAGGGACAGGAAACGACGCAGAAGAAGACCACAAGGGAGATGGACGGATGAAATTCGAAAGTTTGACGTATAAGTGACATGGAAGAATGGCTCAGGATAGAGAGTTGTAGAATAGACTTCGGGTGACCTTCATTTAGCAGTAGACTGATAAGGGTTGTTGTTGTTGATGATGATGTATCACATTTTACAACCTCGATAACAATCCTTCTACGAAAGAACGTGCACCACTCCGTAAGAACCAAAATCGCCGCCGCTGCTTTGAAATTAAAATTTAAAATTTTTGAAATTCCGAAGCAAATCTGAGGAGAAAATGGGATATCCGCCCAATTCTCTCGTATTGGGGGGGTCTATTGGCGTGAGTGGGCAAACTGTCTGCGTAACTATAGTCGATGTATAATAAATAAACATTTAATTATGGTAAACGTTGTTATTTTTATTCTAACTTCTTCATGAGTATTAGATATCGAATGAAGTGTCTATGAGGTATTGATGGAGAAAAAAAAAAGAAGGAAAGAACTGTAAGTGAATTTTCTTGAACTTTATTTGAGTGACTCTTGCTTTACTTCACGTAAGTGAATAAGAACAAACTTTACATAGTTTTCCCAAAGCCACTTATACATGTTCGAAATAGTAAAGAACGCCACAAACTGTAAGGTACCCTAAAACGCTGCAGTGGAGTCAATTCCGAACATCTCTGATAAAGCCCGTTCATATACATATACCGTGCTCCACACAACTGCGGGAAGGGTATAGAAAAAATCGTTCTCGTCTAACGCACGTAGATCAATAATAATGAACAAAGGTCTGTGTCAGAGTATAAAAGAGGGTCAGGGGTTACCGACCCCCATCTTCCCCCTATTGAACTACCTACCTAATTGTTCTCCTTCTATCTGCGCAGCTACCAGAACCTATAGAGCGGCAATGTTTGGGGTAACCAAGAGACCTCAGGTCGGCTTGCCGCTTACCCCAGGGACCCCCTTGCTCCCTGGGGGTTTATATTCAATCCATCACCCCCATTTCCATCTCTCTGCTAGGAGATTATTATTGTTCCACATCCCGCCGTTCATCCTCAGAATGTCCATTCATCCTATAGCTGTGTGACTCCCCTCCCCCTTACCTCAATAGACATCAGTGCGCACTTCTAAGCTCCCCCTTCCCCCAAGCGATAGTGAAAAATTCACGAAGCAGTGGTTGCTTTTCCCCCTATGGTGTGCTGAACTAGCTCTCAGGATCCCATTTCGGCTCCCAAAATCCCTCTTCCCAACCCTCAACCCCTCGAAATCTTCTTTCCCTGGATATCCTTTGCCCATACGTCAGTGCTGACTCACGTCAATGCATGTGTATAATCACACACGCACACACACACACACACACGGGCAAGCTTGTAGGCCACGTATCAGCAGTAGCACACATGCATGCATACGTACTCGTTTCTCCTCTCCCTTTCCTTTCCCCTACCCTATTATTTTCTTTATTTCCTAAAGCCACGCCGATGGCGTTGGAAGAGAGGTCTGGTGCCAGAAAATATCATTAAGCACTCCATCATATCGATCGTCAATAACATGCAAATTTGATTTGATGTTTTATCCGCTTACTGGTTCCCCTTTGAGGAACCAAAATCTTGATAAATTTAGGGTGGGAGGAAGGTTAAAATTGCCAGTAGGAGCGATTCTCTTTAAGCTCGTGGCCAAACTGCAATTGGAGAAAAGAATGGATTTATAATTGTTTGAGCCCAGTGTGCGGCCGCCGTCAATGAATTGCAGCTTCACACGCCTTTAAGGAAACATGATTCGGATCAATCTTTCCAGATCATTTATTCGCCATTCATACTCTCTGGGAAACCAAAGGAATATAAATTGAAGCGTGCCCCCGAAACATCTCTCAATGTGTGCCGTCCTTTGGAAAACTCCAACATCTCACAAAGACATCATTAATGACATTATTTCTAATAGTTTTAATACAAGGACGGTGAAAGTGAGAGAGAGAGAGAGAGAGAGAGAGTGGAAAGAAATTGAAGAAACTGACCAAGAAAGGCTGGGAGAGAGTATTGAAAATAGGAATAAAAAAAGAAAGAGAAACAGGAAATGTGTAACGTAGCAATGAGGTGACGCGAGAGTCGAAACGGAAAGTTGCAGCGGTAAGCCAATGTCGGTGTAGTTCATTCGAGAGAATAACGGGTTCCGGAGCAAGAGGACGTGAGTTCAGATCCACCAAAGGCAAAAAGGGATTTTTCTTCACATTGGCTCCCGAACGGAAAGAACGAATCCCATGGTCCTGAGATTCGAGAAAAATGCATGATGTTTCTTTTACATGTCGTCTGAAATTAATAAGAATTCCTTGTTCTACGCTTCGGAAAATGTTTGATGCTTCTTCCACACATTGTCTGGAATTAATAAGAATTCCTTGTTCTACGCTTCGGAAAATGTTTGATGCTTCTTCCACGCATTGTCTGGAATTAATAAGAATTCCTTGTTCTACGCTTCGGAAAATGTTTGATGCTTCTTCCACACATTGTCTGGAATTAATAAGAATTCCTTGTTCTACGCTTCGGAAAATGTTTGATGCTTCTTCCACGCATTGTCTGGAATTAATAAGAATTCCTTGTTCTACGCTTCGGAAAATGTTTGATGCTTCTTCCACACATTGTCTGGAATTAATAAGAATTAATTGTTCTACGCTTCAGAAAATGTTTGATGCTTCTTCCACACATTTTCTGGAATTATTGAAAAAAAGTCTTTCTTCTACAGCGATCTGTCCTTCAATCATGTCTTGCGGGGCAGACCGGAAAACCTACGAATCCGTCCCAGTCCTTTCTCGGGAGGAAGGGGGGGGGTATATGACGTAGCACTGAAGTGACGTAACAGTCAAAATGGCAAGCTGCAGCGATAAAGCAGGATCGGTGTAGTTCAGTCAGGATAATAATTGGCTCCGGAGCGAGGAAACGTGGTTTCGAATCTCATCACCGGCAAATGATGTTTTATTTACACAAATGAGAGGAACAAAAGAAATGAGGGAAAGAAAGAGGAAGTGAGATAAACAGAGCAAGAGAGAGAAGGAGAGGGTAATAAAAAAAAAAGAATGGGAGAGAGTTAGAAATGCTGAGGAAAGTGGAAGGCACAAAAAGGTAGAAAACTGTCATTTGCCCATGGCAGAAATCGAACCAGCATCCGTCAGCTCCGGAGCCGAATGCTCTTCCAATTAAGCTACACCGACGAAGTTTGACTCTGGAGCTTGGCCGTCTTGACCAGAGATTTGGAAACGGGTCACGGGTAAACGGATCGACAATTTATAGCGGGTCGGGTCAAGGTGCTCCTGACCCGATTTTATTTCAATTCTATTTTTGAAAAGCAAAAAAAAAAAAAAAAATTTTTTAAAGAAAAAAGCCCACTTTGTAATTTTGTGCTCGATACTGGTGTGGACGCACTGAAAAATGATTTGTCATGCAATATGAAGGAAGAGTGTCCTCAGAAGGAAAAGTGTACCTTCCTTCTGATAGGCAATGATGAAAAACAACATGCACATTTTGGAAACTTTCAACTTATCACAAGCTTGCAAAAATTTGTGTTGCAGTGAAACATGTTCTGAATTTTCATATGTAATCAAGAAAACAGCAAAAACTGAAACTATACATACAACAAGTTGCTTAATTCAAAAATTTAGAATGTAGCGCCATCAAAATTAAGTGGAACAGCCTTAACATTACTGCGGAGGGACTTTTTAACTCTCGCAGATGTGTTTGAAAACATTTGTAAGACTGTTAGGTTATATCTTGCAAATGATGGACGGCACTTTAAATACTTCTTGTAATTGTAAATGAGTAAATTATACGTTCCTATTATACATTTGTTTGATTTCCATATAACCTAAGATACCCACTGCTGAGAAACCTAAGATGGCTTCCTTTTACCTTTTGAATACGCAGCTTGAAGGAATGTATGTACAGCAGAAGTAAGTCGTGTTTAAACCTACTCCGTGGGTGTAAACACTTTTAACTGATCGCTGCGGTGTTGGTAATCCTTTTGGATTTGTGGCCATAATCTCATTAACCAGTCGATTTATGTACAGCCGAAGGCAAGTCGTGTCTAAACCTACTCCGTGGGTGTAAACCCTACTAACTTATCACTGTAGTGGTTGTGATCCTTGTGGATTTATTCAAACACTCGACGTGGATCAGGAATACCAAACAGAAATCATCGGTCTTTCCACTTTAATAAGTGAGACACGTAAAAATTCTCATCGGCCGCCACCGGGAATCGAACCCAGATCTTCCAGTTACGCGCCGGACATGCTACCACTGCACCACAGCGGCCTCGAATCTTCCAGACTCACATGTGATTAACTGTCAAACTACATGGTAGGTTGCTTCATGGAGCCACGCACAATGCTGGGGATTCACCAAAGATGGAAAGCAGTAACTGAACAAATAACTAGGAGGTGAATGGATAATTATTCAAACACTCGACGTGGATCAGGAACACCAAACAGAAACGACACCGGGAATCGAACCCAGAGTCTTCTAGTGGCTCCATGAAGCAACCTGCCATCCCCTGTGGCTTCACATTGTGTAACAAAAATGATGCACTAAGAAAAGCATACAATGGTAAACAATTGAAACAATTCAAGACAAAATCTAGGAATCTTAAGGTTTTGACTCATATTCTTATGAGAACAATAGAAAATACAGTGATTTATTATGAAAAATCTGCAGATAAATCAATGAAGGAGGAAATATTCCTCATAATACATGGGAAATCGATAGAATATCCAAAGCAAACAGAATATAAATTCTGAATTTGCGTGTTACAAGCAAATTCAGAATACTCTGCATATAATTTATTAGTTTGAAGAATGCACTACGTATTAATCACTAGTATATTGCTACAGTCTTGTCTTTTAATGAATTTTAATAATAATTCCCCGTCATAATTCTTTGATGGCTCACTCCGATGGCTTAGCCTTGGGGACCACTAAGGTCTTAATCCAGCACTGTTCCCCGACGTCTAAGCAAAGATTTTGGATTAAAGTCTTATAAACCTGCACATAAACCTAGATTAACCTCTGTCATGAAAAAGGAGACTCCAGTTTACGATGCGTCACCAATCGTGGACTGCTGCAAATTGGAGCCAAGTTCTTTTTCCCGATGAATCAACTGTGCGTCAAATTTAATCACGTGAAGCACGTGTTCGACGAGCAAAAGGCAAAAGGTTTGATGAAAAATACACCGTTAGCACCGTGAGACATCTGCCTCGTCTGATGACATGGGGTTCTATGTCAGCATCCGGTACTGCTTCATTATCCTTTTTGCCGACAGGCACTACCATGACTGGTCCTTTTTATGTGGAAATGTTACGTGAGAAGCTGTTAACTCATATGCAAATGCACAGATGCACAATCTTTATGCACGATGGTGCTCCATGCCACAGATCAAAGACAGTAAAGGACTACCTGCAGAGGAAAAACATTACTGTGCTTGACTGGCCCGGTAATAGTCCCGTCCTTAACCCCATCGAAAATTTGTGGACCATTTTAAAAGACCAAGTAGCAGAAAAACAGCCATCAAATTTCCAAGCTTTGATTGACGCCATAAAGTACGTGGGGTGCAAAGACATTTCAAGTGACTACTGAAAATCCCTCATTGAGAGTATGTATGCCACATCGTATTCTGTCTATTATAAAAAACAAAGGTGGTCACACAAAGTACTGATTTCGGTCTTTTTGTGTTCTAAGGAATGTAAGTATTCATCTGTGGTGTCACTTTTTCTTCAAATATCTATGACTAGTAATTAGTTGTTTCTTTGAAAATCTTAATTTTCAATAAATTGACAGGTAATCTTGAACTTTGCAGATGAATGTAACTTAAAAGAGCTAAAGGAGTTCGTGTTAGTGCCAGTTACCAAAAAACACCTTTAGAAATCTTGTAGCGTCGACGCTTGCCAGGTAAGAGCTGTGTTGTTGGCATGCGGAGGACCAACATCATACATGGCAGGTGGACATAATGTTTTGTGTCTCAACAGATTTGGCTCCCTTAGCTTTTACATTGTTTTTCTGATTGTTTAAATAACGAGAAGAATAAAAAAGGCACCTCAGTTTTTAGCTCGTACAGGGCACATACATACGCTGAATGTTGCACGGTATGCGCTAATTTCCCGTGCTTTTCCGCCGTTTCAAATTATTCATGCTCATTTCACTTGCTAATAAGTCACCCGAAGTCAAGACGTTCGTAAAGTAAATGACCAATATTCCCTCTTAATTGGCTTGGTGACGAGCTGAAACTTCTCTGTGCTAAGAATTGCCTTTCTTAAGCTCAGTTTTAGAGTACAGTAAGCCGCCCCGGTGGCGCAGAGGTCTGAGGCGCTGGCCTCTGATCATTCGTCCGTAAGGGGTCCGGGTTTGAATCCCGGTCACTGGCTCTCTCCCTTCCCTGGAACCAGTGTTCCTAAATTAGGGACGGGCGACTGCTTATAGCCAATTGAGTTGCTGACGGCGGTCGTTAAACCTCCAAAAAAAAAAAAAAAAAAAAAAAAAAAAAAAAAAAAAAGAATACAGTAAGCTCAGCGAAAAATAAATATACAGGGTGGTTCAAATTGATCTTTGAAAGAAATTATTTTTTTTAAAGAAAGCAAAAAAATAAAAAGTTATATCGCTGAAGAGTAACTGAAGTTGTCAGCCTTTTCATAGTAATTGTTTAATTCTACGGTTCTCAGTCTTCAAGCTAGCTAACAGTTCAAAACAGCTTATCATATCAAGGTGTTTCTTTGTTATATATACATGTAGAATACGCCGCCCCGGTGACGCACTGGTGTAAGCGATGGCCTCTGATCATTCGTCAGAAAAGGGGTCCGGGTTCGAATACCTGTGAGGCATGGATGTTGTGTTTGTCTTACGGCACTGGCTCTCTCCCTTCCCTTGAACCAGTGACTCTAAATTAGGGACGGGCGACTGCTTATAGCCCATTAAGTTGCTCAAGGTTGTCGTTAAACCTCCAATTAAAAAAAAAAAAAAAAAAAAAAAAAAGCAAGAAAGATGGCACTGAATTTTCGGGTGTAATAAGCACGTCTTTTGAATCCGTTCTGACGCAAATTAAATTTATCAAAGCTATTCAAAGTCAATGGAGCCGGTATGGCAAACAATAGTATCTGACGGAATAAAGAAGTTTTTCAATCGGATTTTTAATCCCTCAGATATTGCTGTAAACGGAATCGTGAGCTTACGCCCTATGGTTGCAGACTTGTGTGTTAAGAAAAACATGAATTTTTATAAGAAACATTTCGCACCGGAAACGCTCTCCAACACAGAAAGAATTTTTCAAATCGGACTCTTAGAAGCAGAGATATCGACAAAAAATAAGATGGGACTTTACGTCCCCTGGTGGGAAAACCATGCATTATTTTAGGAAGAAAGTATTATCAAAAGGATTTTCCGTATGAGCGGTATCGGTCCAACAAAAAAAAAAAAAAAACTTAGTCGAGATTTCAGGAGCCCAGATTTTGCTACAAATACATCAGAAGCAGAAATTAACACTTATGCCCCCTGGTGGCCCAAACCATTCTTTACCAAACATTAGAAGTTATGTGAAAAATATTTTCCATCAGGTCTAGTATGCAATACCGGAAGAATTTTTCAAATCGGAGTTTTAGAAGCAGAAATAACGCAGAAAACGCAATTTGCTTTTGTGCCCCTTAGCGGAAAGTCTATCATTTACATGAAAATTTAGAATTTTCAGGAAAAACATTTCGCATCGGAAACACTATCCAACAAAAAAGGAATTTTCCAAATCGGACTCCTGGAAGTAGAGATATTGACAAAAACAAGATATACATCTACGCCCCTGGCTTAGAAACCATGCATTATTTTAAGAAGAAAATGTTTCTAAACGGTTTGTCGACATGAGTACTATCGGTCTACAAACTACGTTTTTTTTAATCGAGATTTTAGAAGCTCATATTTTGCTGCAAATACATCAGAAGCGGAAATTAAGATTCACGCCCCCTGGTAGCCAAACAATTTTTTCACAAAAATTAGAAATTATGTGCAAACGATTTCCCACCAGGAGCTGCATCCGGTGAAAAAAGAATTTTTTAAATCGGAGATTTAGAAGCAGAGATATAGGGGGAAACGCAATTTACGCCCCTAGCGGAAAGTCTATGATTTACTTGAAAATTTTGAAATTATATGAAAAACACGTCACACTGGAAACACTATCCAACAAAGAAGAAATTTTTCAAATCGGACTTCTAGAAGTAGAGATATTGACGAAAATAAGATATACATCTACGCCCCCTGGCGGAGAAACCGTAGAATATTTTAAGAAGAAAATATTCCGAAAGCGTTTATCGATGTGAGTGGCATCAGTCCACGAAAGAATTTTTTCAATCGATATTTTAGAAGCTCAGATTTTATGGTAAATATATCAGAAGCAAAAATTAACACTTACGCCCTCTGGTGGCCAAAGTATTATTTACCAAAAATTTGAAATTATAAGCAAAAGATTTTCCATCAGGAGGTGTATCTGCTGAAGAAAAAAATTTCAAATAGGAGTTTTAGAAGAAGAGTTATCGGGAGAAATGTAATTTACTTTTACGCCCCCTTGCGGAAAATCTATGTGCAATTTGAAAAAGTAACTATATCTAAAATACTCTTCAACATAAATGGAATCGAACGATAAAAGTTTTTTTCAATCGGATGTTTAGAAGCAAATATGTGGATTAAAACGTATTTTTGAATTCGACATCATCTGCATTTACGCCCTCTAGCGGCAGAAGTTTACATCGTAAAAAAAAACGAAATAAAGGAACATCATTCACATATTTCAAGCTTCCCAATGCAAAAAGAATTTTTAAAATCGGACAAATAGTTGCTGATATATCGTAGGTACAGACGGACGGACGGACGGACGGACGGACAAACCGCTAACATAAGCACGATCCTTTTTTACAAAAGACGTTCTAAAAATGTAGAACACGCGCACACAATCGGTGTTTAGTCCTTAAGGACACTTTAGAAAGATAAGAGACAACAATGTTAAACACGCTGGCGATTTAGAAAAGTTTATGCAGATGAACTTAAACGTCACTTACGCAGTGTATATGAAAAATACGTGGTTACTTGCGTCACCACGTGACCCACTGATGGACAACCGAAATCTTTGACTGGATTCCAAGGGACAGGAAAAGACCCGGAAGACCGCGTGGGAGATGGGTGGATAGATAAGACTAGCCCAAGACAGACCGTTGTTGAAGAAACTTGGGGAGACCTTCATCCAGAAGAGGATTGATAATGATTGACAATGATGATGATGTTACATTCGAATTTATAGTTCAAAGCAGATTTGCCCGGGTCGGGTCTGGGTCCAAAATTTTTGACCTGTTTCTAACTCTGGTTAACAAAGTACTTCTCATAATAGAAGAGATATCCAATGCAAAGGGGAATTTTCAAATCGGGCTCTTAGAAATTTAGGAACGAAGATGCGGTTCCAAGCATGGCGCAAAATAAAATGAACATTTACCCCCCCCCTCCCTTCCCCGCCTGGTGGCAAGATTGTGCGGTATAAAAATTGGCGAACGTGTGAAAAATATTCTTCGCCACGAACACTATCAGTAACAAATTAGATTTTTTTCCGAAATCGGATTTTTAGAAGCGGATATCTACACCGTAAAAAAACAAATGGTGTAAATTCGCGGAAAAGTGCAAGTAGACATGTCTCTGAAAACTTGAAATTACATCGTCGTGGAACGGAAACCGAACCTGCATGTCCCGACTAACCTCCGAGTATGTTACCGTTACACCACCCAGAACAAGGAACCTTCAAGCAACTGAGGATTTGTTTCTGTACTCAGACCGTGTGTTTCAAGGTCGTTACATCGTTCTGTTCCACGACGATGTAATTCTGTACGTCGTCCCGTTCCAGGAAGATGTAATTCTGGACGTCGTCCCGTTCCAGGAAGATGTAATTCTTGACATCGTCCCGTTCCAGGACGATGTTATTCTGGACTTCGTCCCGTTCCTGGAAGATGTAATTCTGGTCGTCGTCCCGTTCCACGACGATGTAATTCTGGAGGTCGTCCAGTTCCAGGACGATGTAATTCTGAATGTCGTCCCGTTCCAGGACGATGTAATTCTGAATGTCGTCCCGTTCCACGACGATGTAATTCTGAACGTCGTCCCGTTCCACGACGATGTAATACTGGACGTCGTCCCGTTTCAGGACGATGTAATTTTCAAGTTTTCTGAGGCATGACTCCTTGCATAATTAATTTGACATCCATCTGCCCGTAACATCTATTTGACTATCACGGAAAGGTGTCGAATATAATGAGCAGCAAAGTTGCTGGCAGGTGTCCGTCTTTGAACGCAATTTTCGTTTTTTCTAACTTCAGTATTTCGACAAATTTTCCGTAATCAGTAAATCCGTTTGTTTCAGAAAAGCTATTTCCTGATTTTTCGATGTCTATACAGCCTCTCCTTGACAAATGTCAACCCCGCCTTCTCGTGGTGCATCCTGTTCCCACTAAAGGGGCTCTGACGACCGCCCATAGCGGTATAACTATACCATCGGGATCAGAGGAAATGCTATCCCACACTCACCAACCCGCTTGGCCAGCGTGGTGAGTTATGGCCAAACCCCTCCAAAATGATTCCACAACTTAAATCTTGGCCCTCAGTCTCCGGCAGCTGGAATGTACCTGGCCAAGGCAGCGGCCAGTGTGACATGAAGGCAGAGGGTGCTAAGAATCCCCGGAGGACCGGACTAGGCTGCCATCTGATGCTGACCTTGGCTACTTACAATGGACGCTCCCTATCTTCTGATTCAAGGCTTCTTGAATTGGAAGAGGAACTACAAAGGATCAAGTGGGACATCGTGGGGCTAAGTGAGGTAAGGAGAAAAAGGAGAAGATCTCATCGAACTGAAAAGTGGACATCTCTTCTACTATCGTGGGACAGATACTGGCAGAACTAGTGGTGTTGGATTTATAATAAACAAGAAACTGAAGGATAAAGTTGTAGAAGTTGAAAGTTCCTCTGACAGAGCTGCACGACTTGTTATCCAACTCTCGAAAAGATACCAGGCTCAGATTATTCAAACTTATGCACCCACCACAAGTCATCCTGAAGAAGAAATTGAAGAATTATATGAGGAAATTTGTCATCTAAATAATAAAAGGTAAGCAGCACTTGAAAATAATTATGGGGAGATTTCAATGCAAAAATAGGGCAACGGCAACAGAATGAAACTTCGGTAGGTAAATTCGGTCATGGCAACAGAAACCAGCGTGGAAATACTCTCGTTGAGTTTGCAGAGGCAGAAGGGTTTTTCATCTTGAACTCCTTCTTCAAGAAAAAGCCACACAAGAAATGGACATGGAGACATCCAAATGGGACGACAAGTGAAATTGATTTTATTATGTGTAACAAAAAATTTGTCATAGAAGACTGCAATGTGCTAAACAAGTTCAACACAGGTAGTGACCATAGATTGGTGAGATGTAAGATGCACCTCAACACTAAACTTGAACGTGGCAAGCTCATAAGACAAACAAAATCTATTGACATAACCAACCTTAAAAAACACCATAATACCTTCAAGTTAGAACTGAAGAACAGGTTCTCTGCTTTAGAAGGCCTAACATCGGAAGAAGTGGACATCTCTGAAGTTAACAGAAAAGTAACCAAAGCTCTTATGGAAACAGCAACAAAATTAGCTGGGTCTAAGAACAAGTTGCATGTGAACAAATTATCAGGAAAAACCAAAATGTTGATGCAAAAAAGAAGAGAGATGAGGACAACTAAAGAAGATGTGACTTCCAAAGTGGAATATATAGAGCTATGCAAGACAGTAAGGAAAAGTATCACTGAAGACGTAAGGAAATTCAACTGTGAACTAGTGAGGAAAGCAATTGAAAACAACCAAAGCCTAAAGATAGCAAAGGGACATCTCAGTAAGGGAAGAAAACAGATTATGGCACTGAGAAAAGAAGATGGTTCTGTAACAAGAAATAGAGGCGAAATTTTGACAAGAGTGAAAGATTTCTACTCCAAATTATATGAAAGGGATGATATATGCACTCCAGACATCATGAAAGATACCAGTACCAGAGTTCCTCCAGTCCTTCCAGCAGAAGTTGCACATGCAATCAAGAACATGAAGCGAGGAAAAGCTCCAGGAGAAGATGGAATTACTGTAGACATCATACAAGAAGCAAGTGGAGAAATCGAAACAGTACTCGCCCAAATTTTCACTCGATGCCTTAACGAAGGAAAGATTCCTGAGGATTGGAACACCGCTACAATGATCCTGCTACATAAGAAAGGTGACATTGAGGATCTCGGAAACTACAGACCTATCAGCCTCCTATCAGTAGTTTATAAAATCTTCACTAAAGTTCTTTCACACCGCTTGAAGGTAACACTGGACATGGCTCAACCGAGAGAACAAGCTGGATTCAGGAGTGGCTACAGCACAATAGATCATATCCACGTGCTGAGAGAACTAATTGAAAGAGCGAGGGAATATGAACTTCCATTGTGCATGGCTTTTATCGATTATGAAAAAGCCTTTGATTCGGTGAAACCATCAGCAGTTACGATGGCTCTGAAAACCTGCGGTATTGAAGATGCATACATTAATATTATTAATAACATCTATGAAAATGCAAGTGCAAAGATTAGGCTGTTTGAAAATACAACACACGTAAAAATTGGAAAGGGAGTGAGACAAGGTGACACCATATCTCCGAAGCTCTTTAATGCCACATTGGAGGGTGTTTTTCAGTCACTGAGCTGGGAAAACAAGGGGATAAAGATTAATGGAGATTATCTAACCCACCTTCGTTTTGCTGATGACGTAGTCATTTTTGCAACTAGCCCATCAGAGCTGCAGAGTATGATCCAGGAACTTGCTGACAAGAGTAAAGAAGTGGGATTAAAAATGAACTTTCAGAAGACAAAAGTGATGTTCAATGCTTTTACAAGAAATGAAGATTTATCGATTGATGGAGAAAAGCTGGAGATAACAGACACGTACGTTTATCTTGGACAGCAGATATCAAGTGAGGGTCACATTGATGAAGAAATTAATCGGCGTACAAAACTTGCCTGGAGAGCTTTTGGAAGAAACAGCATAATTTTCAAGAGCAATATGCCATTATGTCTTAAAAGAAAAGTGTTTGATCAATGCATCCTTCCAGTGCTTACGTATGGTGCAGAGACGTGGACCTTAACTAAAAGAGACATACAAAGGCTGCAGACAACTCAAAGTTGCATGGAGAGGTGCATGCTTGGTGTAACCAGGAGAGATAAGAAGAGGAACTCGTGGATCCGAAAAATGACAAGAGTGGAAGACATCATGATCAGAGTTAAATCCCTGAAATGGCAATGGGCTGGACATACTGCCAGAAGGACAGATCATCGATGGACAGCCGAAATTTTAGATTGGATTCCAAGGGACAGGAAAAGACCTAGAAGAAGACCACATGGGAGATGGGTGGATGAAATTCGAAAGTATGCAGGGGTGACATGGAGGAGACTGGCACAAGACAGACCGTTGTGGAGGAAACTTGGGGAGACCTTCGTCCAGCAGTGGATTGATAATGGTTGACAATGATGATGATGATGATACAGAAAATACCGAATTTCGCAAAATCTTTAATTTAGACTTTTTTAGCCTTTTTACAAGAGATTCTTCCTTCCTGACGTAAGAAATTAACAAATCATTTCCTTTTTCTCCTGGTGGGTTTCGAACAGGGGTCGTCTACAACGGCAGCCGCACATGCTACCGCCGAGCCAGAAAGCCGTAGTGCGCAGTTACGTATAAGGCAGAACTCTAATTACGCGCAGAGATGGAAACGGGTCAACGGGTCGAGAATTTTTTGCGGGTCCAACGGGTCAGGTAAAAGTGTTCCTGACCCGATTTTGACCCGGTTTTATTCCCGTTTTATTTCTGAAAAGAGAAAAATATATTCCAAAGAAAAATGCGCGTTGTGGAATTCTGTAGTCGATACATTTCCCACGGAGTGAATAAGGACTGGCCATGCAAAAATATTGTCGTCTCTTTCTTAAAGCAACGAAGATTTCCACCGATTGACGTCAGACAAACCGACACCATATCGTAAAAAGATACTTCCTTTGCGTTCTTTTACAGTGCAATTGTCCAGGGCAAGGCACAGGCAAACGCTATTCGCCTGCATCTCAGCTGGATTCACCCTCTCCGTGTGAAGTTCACTGTATGACTAAGAGTTACTTTTCACATCGCATCTTTTACATTGAGCATTCAGAGGTTTTCGATTGATGTGCTAACATCCCGTTCCAATGACATGTCAGGTAGAAATTAACTTCTTATTTGTTAATATGGATGGATTTAATATTAAGGAATTTGAGAAAGGCGTCGAGGCCAACAAATACGTGCTTGTTGAAAACCACAATGGGAAGAGTGAATGCTGGAAATTGTTTCGTCACATAAAGGAACCAGTGAATAATTCTGTGTTGTTTGGTCTTGCTTGTTGTTCAAAATGTGGAAAGTGTATAATTACAAAGAAAGATGTCGACGGTGTAATAAAAGATTATGGAACCGAAAATCTAAAGGACCATATAAAAGTATGCGCACCTCCATCAAAGCGTGGAAAGAGTGAACAATCTGAATACATTTAAAAACATACATTTGTGTAATCGTAAATAATGATTTCCATTTGTAATATACTCACGGTCATAGACAGCCATTACTTCTGGATTACGCAAAATGGTGGCACTAAAAATGGTACTAAAATTTAGCAAGTAACCAAATTTTATTATATATATATTTATATAAATTGAGTTTCGAATTTATAGTTCAAAGCAGTTTTGCCGGGTCAGTTACAGGTCCGGATCGGATCGGGTCGGGTCCGAGTCCGAAATTTTTGACCCGTTTCCAAATCTGACCGCGCGATGATGAAATGCTTTTTTTTTAATATTAATGCGAGTAAATTAGTTTTTTTTTACTTTCTATTGGAGCTTATTTTTTGAACTTAGTTTATTTTTTTCATCTGGATTTTTCTAAACAACAGAGTGTTTTGGAGTTTGAAATCTGTTTAAACTGGCATGACTTTCAATTGTGTGTGCCGCCCCGGTGGCGCAGTGGTCTAAGGCGCTGGCCTCTGATCATTCGTCCGTAAAGGGTCCGGGTTCGAATCCCGGTCAGGCATGGATGTTGTGCTTGTCTTACGGCACTGGCTCTCTCCCTTCCCTGGAACCAGTGACCCTAAATTAGGGGCGGGCGACTGCTTATAGCCCATTGAGTTGCTCACGGTGGTCGTTAAAATTCCAATCAAAAAAAAAAAAGTAACTGTAAGAAAAGGTGGATGTACTGCTTTATAAAGTACGTGTAGTTCACAAAACTCGTAAATATAAAATTTACTCAATCATGAAAGAAATACAGGATTTCGCCATATGATACAAATTTTAAAGATGACAATCCGATTTTGGCGTAAATGTGACAAGGATGATAAGTCAGATAATATCCGAAAACTTGGAAATTTTCATCGTCCTGGAGCGGGACTCGAACCCGCGTCTCCCAGAAAACGCCTAGGTATGCTAACCACTACACCGTTTTCTATGAGACGCGGGTTCGAGTCCCGCTCCAGGACGATGAAAATTTTCAAGTTTTCGGATATTATCTGACTTACCATCCTTGTCACATTTACGCCAAAATCGGATTGTCATCTTTAAAATAAAATTTACTGTTTATAATTACAATAGCTTTTGCCTTAAGGAGTCCGCAGCGTGATACATAGATATCATGCAGTCACCTTTACAATAATTAAAGTCCCCGATTTCTTACAATAACACAACATACAATAGCTGGAGCAAACAATGGCGGAGAGGGGAAGATATATCCGGTGCCACAATAACCAACATTTCGTGCGATATGCTTTCCACAACATCCGATCTCGCTACAGTACTATTCCTACGAATCGTTTCGTTCAGAGATCTTGTCAAAGTGAAGGAGTTATCTTAATGAAACAAAACGAAATGTAGTGATATAAAGGGTGTGTCAGATCGTAGTAACACAAGGGATATGTCGAAGCTTCCTGGCTCACTAAACCTTGAGTTATGATTTTAATATCTGAAATGTCCTAGCATGCGATAAAAGCAAATAAAAGGGACTCAATGTAACAGTTTTCAGGTTTCCCAAGGTATCTAGGCGTGTACGCAAACTTAATATTTAGGCTACAAGCTAAAAACCTCCAAAAAGGCCAGTGACCTATAGGTGCCTTGTAAACCCCTGAAGACGGATCGGTTTAATCCCCTTTAGTAAATTTTATAAAATGTTTACAGGTACAAAAAATTAGTTTGTAACTTCAAATCTTCCATAAAAGTTCGCGGTCTAGATGCCTTGTAAACATCTGAAAACTGATCCGTTGCATTTCTTTTATTAGCTTTTATAACATGTTATCACATAGCAAGTTAGATTGGGAGCTCAAATCTTCCAAAAAGTCCCGCTGCCTAGGTGCCTTAGAAACACCTGTAAACTGATCTGTTGAGTCCCTTTCATCTGCTTTTATTATGAGATTAAAAATATTAAAATCAGAACTCAAGATTTAGTGAGTCAGAAGGCTTCTACATATCCCTTGCATTATTACGATCTTACATACCTTTTAAGTCACTAGGAAAACTACACTTTGACAAGATCTCCGGGTGAAACGCAATTTGTGTACAGTCCCTTATACGAGAAAGTGCAGAAGTTTACCGGTGTAGCAGTTTTCCTAGCGGGACAAGAAAGTGGAGGAATTTACCGGTGTGGGAGTTTCCCGGTATAGGATTTTCGCCAACAATTTTCTTCACTGCTAAGTTTCTTGTGTACCAATTAGATCTTCAATGTAGATGGGTTCAAAAGGAGATACAATTATTTATTATACTAAAATTGAATTCATTCATAAACTGAATTACTCTTTTTGTGGTTATATAAAGGATGTTCACACATTTTTGAAAAGTTTTTGATAAGAAATTACAGAAAATAAAAAAGAAGTTCAAAGAATTGAAACTAGCAACAGTGTGTTAGATAAACACGAAATAAACATCTGCAACAGTTAAATGCCGTCTCCTAAGAAAATGGCGCACGTAAACAAGATGCGGATAGGTCATGTTTTTGCTCTTTACGAAGACAAATATTCCTATTCCCTAATTAAAAAACACTGGGAAAATCATGGAATTAGCATTTCTAAATGTTAGGTAAGAAATATTATTAATAATAGAGAGAAAACCGTCAAGCATTGCTTTTAACAAGAAAAAGAGCACAAAACGAATATCCGAAGAAAGTAGGTACTTAAGAAATGTCGAAACAACCGTCTACGCACGATACACACTAAAAATCACAATGAAAATAAAACTTTAATTACAGATAAAATACATTGAGAAACGTAAGATCTTTCGGGTCCCGCCAGCAGGTACCCATCTTCAGACGAACAGTGTTTGTCATTTCCTTGCAGGACTTCCGTCCACAGTGAGTAGAGTTTAGGTCCCAGCCACCTACAGCGAGATCGCCTTTTGGGCAGGACACAGAAACGGAAGGAATGAGAGCAAGTCTAGCGACTTTGAGAAAACAGTTCGTAGTGATATTAGAGCACAGTAGTCGGCGCCACCGTACAAGTACGATATTGCACATAGAGAGGTGAGAGAATTTCAGGGGGGACATAGGAAAGGTTACCCATTTAACCAGTGGGTCCAGCCTGAGGGCCGTTACTTAACGCGCTCGTCCGATGCACGGCGGATATTCAGCGATTGTTAGTAAATCACACCACCTCCGAAAGATCAGCTCAGGCTTGAACCTGGGGACCTTGCGTCAATAGTCTGAATCACTAACCACTAAGCCATCCGCGGCTCTGATGAGACGAACACATGGCCTAGGCAGCTTATATACACAGTAGCAAACAGAATGGGATTACGCATAGTCAATACTCACGTACTGTACAGCGCATGTCCAACCGAAACAATAGGCGCAACGTCGTAGACAGGAAAGAGAAGCACTACAGTCAATTTATGAGCAAGGTTTTCCATGGTTGGGGAATGGTCCTTGGCTGTTCATCGTTACAGCAGGAACCAGAATATGGCTCGATGAAAAAGGCTTTCTGTGAGTAATAAGTGCGATTTGGCAGGAGGAGATGTAAGAATCCTAGCTTCTTCCCAAACGGAAGCATAAGTTCCTCTAGTGGCAAAACGAGCTAAGTCTTACGTTTGTCAATGTATGCTTGACAAACGTAAGATTTAGCTCGTTTATCTTATGTTTGTCATTTTTTTAGACTTACCTGTTCATTTCGAAAAATCTTACGTTTGTCACTGTATTTTATCTGTAATTAAAGTTTTATTTTCATCGCGATTTGTAGTGTGTATCGTGCATAGACGGTTATGCTTCAAAGTTTCTTAAGATCTTTTATGCACGAGTTCTCAGCTCTTCTGTGAGGTAGGTACTTTTACGACTATTTCAAAAGTTAAGTCTCTGGTCTTAAAAAAATCTACCGACCCAATGGGCAATCGCTAAAATCCGTTAAATATCTCTGTATCAACTGTAAACAAGGTAATAAACTAAGATTTGAATCAGCTCTTCACTGAGGTATAGGTACGTTTACCACCATTTCAAAAGTTAGGTCTCTGGTCTTAAAAGAAATTCCACCGACCCAATGGGAAATCGCTTAAATTCGTTAAATATCTCTGTATCAACTGTAAACAATGTAATAAACTAAGATTTGAATCAGCTCTTCACTGAGGTAGGTACGTTTACGACTATTTCAAAAGTTAGGTCTCTGGTCTTAAAAGAAATTCCACCGACCCAATGGGAAATCGCTTAAATTCGTTAAACATCTCTGTATCAACTGTAAACAAGGTAATAAACTAAGATTTGAATCAGCTCTTCACTGAGGTAGGTACGTTTACCACCATTTCAAAAGTTATGTCTCTGGTCTAAAAAGAAAATCCACCGACCCAATGGGCAATCGCTAAAGTTCGTTAAATATCTCTGTATCAACTGTAAAAAATGTAATAAACTAAGATTTGAATCAGCTCTTCACTGAGGTAGGTACGTTTACCACCATTTCAAAAGTTAGGTCTCTGGTCTTAAAAGAAATTCCACCGACCCAATGGGAAATCGCTTAAATTCGTTAAATATCTCTGTATCAACTGTAAACAATGTAATAAACTAAGATTTGAATCAGCTCTTCACTGAGGTAGGTACGTTTACGACTATTTCAAAAGTTAGGTCTCTGGTCTTAAAAGAAAATCCACCGACCCAATGGGAAATCGCTTAAATTCGTTAAATATCTCTGTATCAACTGTAAACAATGTAATAAACTAAGATTTGAATCAGCTCTTCACTGAGGTAGGTACGTTTACGACTATTTCAAAAGTTAGGTCTCTGGTCTTAAAAGAAAATTCCACCGACCCAATGGGAAATCGCTTAAATTCGTTAAATATCTCTGTATCAATTGTAAACAAGGTAATAAACAAAGATTTGAATCTGTAAGAAAAGCGAAAAACATAATGTTCGCCACCTTTTGCCTAGGTACGTGGCTGAACGTAGTACACGGTGAAGTTTCTTTACGAAAATCACTTACCCTGAGATTGATGGAAATTTATTATGACCATTGATGAAGCATAAATCTACCTAAACTACTATAACATAAAAAAAAACTCGATGTACAAAGGCTGTTCCATTAAAAACTGAGAGTATTTTTTTTTTTGAGTTGGCAACAGTGCGAAAGGGGAAAATAACTACGCAGACGACTAACTGAATTAAGGAAGTATCTATGGCAACAGTTATTAGCCGTGGCAGACGATTCTGGTTTTGTTATTGCGCAGTTGTTTAACGTACGTCTGCATTTCGCCAGACAGCTATGGAGGTGAGTGAATAAGAGTTAAGAAATGAAATGCCTTATGCGATAAAATTTTGCTATCGTTTGTGTAAAACGGCTCCAGAAAAAGTTGATTTAATGAAAAAAGCTTACAAAGATCAATTTTTGGGTGAGTCAGAGATTTTTAGATGGCACGATGATTTCTAAACAAGGGTGTTTGTCGGCAGAACTCTCTCCTAGGCCTGGTCGACCTGAAAGTGTTGTTACGGAGCGTATTGTTAACACTCTTTGGGGAATCCTGCAAGGAGATCGACACGTGTGAAGACATAGCGGCGTCAACAAATATTTCAAAAACGTCGTCATTCCGCATTCTACGCGACGAATTACTGCTGCATCGTGGGAGTTCCAGATAGGTACCTCATCCCCTGACGATAGAACAATTGTTAGCCAGAGTTCAGGAGTGTCATGAATGGGATAAAGTTATTGCAAAGGATCCAAACTGTTTAAACGCAGTAATAACTGCCGATGAAACATGGGTTCACTATTTCGACCCCCTCATGAAGCGCGAAAGAGTGTCTGGAAACACACACGCTCGCCTGCTCCGAAAAATGTCCGCAAACCAAATCATCTGGGAAGGTGATGATGATAATTTTCTTTGATCATAAAGGTGTAGTCTCCCAGCATGCCGTTCCTCCACAAATTACTGTCAATGCTGAGTATTACATTTCAGTCTAGAAGTGTCTCCGGCGACACATATTGATTAAGCTACTGGAACTGGTGGGCAAGTGGCCCCTATCCCATGATAACCCCTGCCCACATGTGGCTGCTTGTGTTTAACAGTTTCTTACGAAATGCAGTATTGAAATCATGCCACAGTCTGCCTATAGTCCTGACCTCGCCCTGTGCGATTTCTGTTTGTTTCCAACAGTGAAGGAAAAGTTCCGTGGCGCAACATTCCGTACAGATGCCGACGTTATTCAAGCTGTACAGTGGTTGCTAAAGCAGCTTCGACAGGATTCGAAAAGTGGACTGAACGATGGGACCGTTGCATATCGTCCGAGGGAAGATACTTTGAGAAAGAATAACATATATTTTGCTCTACCTATATTTCTTCATTTGGTATGATTTTAGTTTCAATTTTTATGGAACGGCCATTGCACTATCGCAAAACAGCAGAAAAAGCCTTAGAAACTTGATTCCAAGAATCCAAAGGAAGTTTCAGTAGAGGATTCATGATTATTGCTGGTTTCTTCTACAATGGGAAATTAAAGTTAAGAAAAGTTGAAAGGAATGTTAAAATAAATTCTACCTATTGCCACAATAATGTTTTAACTCATATTTTTAAAGAGCAAATGCCATTTCGTTATCCACAGAGCCTTCAAAGAGTAGAACTCTATCATGATGAGGCTACCAATTACACATCCAAATCTCGACTCTATTTCTTAAAAAGAGAAAAACCAAACTGGTATC